>JANCRA010000047.1:3921654-5151654 GCA_024362935.1 Setophaga petechia
TAAAAATGAAATTAAAAAGACTTTAAAATTATTTTTTAAAATAATTAAAAATAAATTTAAAACTATTTTTGAAAAAATTAATTTATAAATTAATTTTTAAAAATTTAAATTAAAAATGAAGATATTTAATTTTAAAATGAAGTTAAGATACTTTAAAATTATTTTTTAAAATAATTAAAAATAAATTTAAAACTATTTTTGAAAACTTAATTTATAAATTAATTTTAAAATTTTAAGTTAAAAATGAAGATATTTAATTTAAAAATTAAATTAAAAATTAAATTTAATTCAATAAAAATTAAATTTAAAAGAATTAAAAATCAATTCAAAACTATTCTTGGGAATTGTTTCCCAAGCTTTATAGGAAGATTTCCAAGCCTCAAGAGTTTTTGGGCTGCAATCCAGGGCGCAGCTGTTTGTGACTCTGTCCGAGGCCTCTGAGCCCCTGCAGGGTCCTGACTCCCCCAGGGCAGCAGGGCGGTGTCCTGGGCTCTGCACTGGGTGCTGCACCTGCATGGGTGGGTGTCACAGACATTCTTCCTGAAAAATCCTTTCTTAGGATTTTTCCTTGCTGGAGCTCAGAGGCTCAGCAGCAAATGTAAACAATTATTATTGTTCAGCCTGGAGAAAAGGAGACTCAGGAGTGACCTTATCACTCTCTTCAACTTCCTGAAGGGTGGCTGTGGTGAGCTGGGGGTCAGGCTCCTTCTCTGGGCAACACCAGACAGAACAAGAGGACACAGAACAAGAGGACACAGAACAAGAGGACACAGAACAAGAGTTCACGGTCTCAAGCTGCCCCAAGGGAGACACAGGCTGGAATCAAGGAGGAAGTTTTCCACAGGAAGAGTGGTCAAATACTGGAATCATCTACCCAGGGAGGTGGTGGAGTCACCAACCCTCAGTGTGTTTAAAAAAAGACTGGATGTGGCACTTGGTGCCATGATCTAGTTGAGGTGTTAGAACATGGGTTGGACTCGATCTTAAAGGTCTCTTCCAACCTAGAATTTCTGTGATTCTGTGATTCTGTGATTATCTGCTGCTGTGGAATGCAACAGGTCCACCCGTGGTTGGTCCCCTGTGGATGTTTGGATTTACTGACCACTCACAATGGACCTGCTGTCGTCTCTGCTGAGACACAGAGCCTTGTTTTGGATTCCTTTCTATCTCTCTCTTAGCTTAGCAGCTTCTGAAGAAGCTCTTGCCTTTCTATCTTTATGTAGCATAGTTATAATGCTGTATATATATCCCAATATAATAAATCAAGCCTTCTGATCATGGAATCAAGATCCTGTCTCATCCATCCTCTAACAAACTCCTGTGAACACCAACAACAGGTGGTCACAGGGGTTTGTAGATGGATGGAAGAGACAGGATCTGGATTCCATGATCAGAAGGCTTCATTTATTATGTTATGATAGATATATAACATTATAACTATACTACATAGAAATAGAAAGGAAAGGAGCTTCTTCAGAAGCTGGCTATGCTAAGAGGGAGATAGAAAAAATTAATAACAAAGGTCTCTGTCTGCAGAGAGCGACAGCAGCTCCACCGTGAGTGGTCAGTGAATCCAAACTTCCACAGGGGACCAACCACAGGTGGACCTGTTGCATTCCACAGCAGCAGATAATCACAGAATCACAGAATCACAGAAATTCTAGGTTGGAAGAGACCTTTAAGATCGAATCCAACCCATGTTTAACACCTCAACTAGATCATGGCACCAAGTGCCACATCCAGGCTTTTTTTAAACACACTGAGGGATGGTGACTCCACCACCTCCCTGGGTAGATGATTCCAGTATTTGACCACTCTTCCTGTGGAAAACTTCCTCCTTGATTCCAGCCTGTGTCTCCCTTGGTGCAGCTTG
Source organism: Setophaga petechia (assembly GCA_024362935.1). Taxonomy (NCBI): domain Eukaryota; kingdom Metazoa; phylum Chordata; class Aves; order Passeriformes; family Parulidae; genus Setophaga; species Setophaga petechia. The sequence goes on from JANCRA010000047.1 coordinate 3,923,528, forward strand.
AGACCGTGTCCTCTTGTTCTGTGTCCTCTTGTTCTGTGTCCTCTTGTTCTGTGTCCTCTTGTTCTGTCTGGTGTTGCCCAGAGAAGGAGCCTGACCCCCAGCTCACCACAGCCACCCTTCAGGAAGTTGAAGAGAGTGATAAGGTCACTCCTGAGTCTCCTTTTCTCCAGGCTGAACAATAATAATTGTTTACATTTGCTACTGAGCTTCTCAGTTCTAACAGCAAAAATCCTACAGAAAGGATTTTCACAAAGAATGTCTGCGACATGCACCCATTGCTCAGGCTGCTCCCTTTGTGGCTCTGTAGCACAGGGTACTGTGCAAGGGCTGAACGGGGAAGGTTTCATGGAAATTCCAGTGGGAATTCTGCTCCCAGAGCATTCTGCTGCCTCCCACGGCCAGCAGGCTGTGAGGATGCAGCTGCTAATGAGGGCTGGCAGGGCAGGGGATTCTCTTTGCCTGCCTGGGGGTTCCTGCTCTGCAGAGAGAGCCTGATGCTCCTTCGGGCTCCTTTTTTCCCCTTTCCAGTCCATTACAGGTGCCAGAGCCGATGAGGAGCCTGTCTGTCACCTGTGTCCCCAGGGGGAGAATCCTCATCCCTCCCTGTGCTCGCTCCCAGCCCCTGCTCAGCTTCTCAGGCTGTGCACCAGGGCAAGGGGAGGCTGCTAGGAGCTGGATCACAGCTGGATCACATCTGGATCACAGCTGGATCACAGCTCCCCACCCCTGCCAGTCCCTGCCCCATATCCCCCTCCTGTGCCTGCTTTGGCACAAACCTTTCCCCAAGTGCTTGGGGCTCCAAATCAACCCCTGCCCAAGTGCTCCAAATCAACCCCTGCCCAAGTGCTTGGGGCTGCAAATAAACCTTTCCCCAAGTGCTTGGGGCTGCAAATAAACTCCTGCCCAAGTGCTTGGGGCTCCAACTAAACTCCTGCCCAAGTGCTTGGGGTTCCAAATAAACCTTTCCCCAAGTGCTTGGGGCTCCAAATCAACCCCTGCCCATCATTTCTGAGCAGATCCAAAGAAGATTTTTGTTGTGAGCATCTCTGCCCCACTGCTGGGGGAAAGATCCCCAACACCCCAGCAAAGATTACCCTGAATTTTTCCAGGCAGGAAAATGGGCACAACGCCCTGGCAGCTGGGCCAGTGGGGAGTTACCCTGAGCAGGGGCATCTCCAGCTCTTGAATTGACAGAAATGCAGATTTAGAGCCCAGCCAGGGCCAGGCTGCACTGCTGGGGCAGCTGCTGCTCCCACCTTGCAGCGCAGGAGGGAAGGGAGCCCTGCACAGGAGCTGCTGCACTCAGGGGCACCTGGAGCCTGGTCCGAGGGGATCTGGGGGACAAAGTGACCTTGGGGTGGCCACAGTGGCACCTGGAGGGGATCTGGGTGACAAAGTGACCTGGGAGGGACCACAGTGGCACCTGGAGGGGATCTGGGTGACAAAGTGACCTGGGAGGAACCACAGTGGCACCTGGAGCTTGGTCCAAGGGGATTTGGGGACACAGTGACCTGGGAGGGACCACAGTGGCACCTGGAGCCTGGTCCGAGGGGATCTGGGTGACAAAGTGACCTTGGGGTGGCCACAGAGGGACCTGGAGGAGATCTGGGGACAAAGTGACCTTGGGGTGGCCACAGAGGGACCTGGAGGAGATCTGGGGACAAAGTGACCTTGGGGTGGCCACAGTGGCACCTGGAGGGGATCTGGGGACAAAGTGACCTTGGGGTGGCCACAGTGGCACCTGGAGGGGATTTGGGGACAAAGTGACCTTGGAGTGGCCACAGGGATGGGCTGGGGAGGGTTGGCATCCCCAGATGTGGATCTGAACAACAGCAGCAGTGACATTGGGATTTCAGTGCCAGTGAACGTGTGCTGTTCACACCCCAGCCCTTCCCCTTCCCACTCTGACCTCCTGCACCTTTGCCACAGCCCCAGTGCTGCTTCCCAGTGCCCATTTCTGAAGAATAAAGGCAAAACAAACAAAAATATCCCTATGTGTGTATGTCTATATGTTTAATTATTCTCCCATATCCCACTGCTGTGAGCTTCCCTGTCCCTGGCTCCATAATAACCCTTTTTCCCTTCCTATATCAATTCCAACTCAGTTTATTACAGTTTTCTGTCTGAATTTCCAAAAATTATTTTTCTAGGGTTAATCCCTAACCCCCAGCAATACCACTGGGAGAGCTGGATGGCAGGTTTGAAATAGTTCCTACTTGGAGCAAGCAGCCTTTTCAAGTCTTTATTTATAATTCAAGGATTGGAGAAGCTGGAGCAGCAATTTTTGGGTGTAATGCATGACTCTGCTGTAGTTGTGTCTGACAGAGCTGTGCTAATTACTCTGTGTGGGTTTGATGGAGAGCCAAGAAAGGGCTGTAGAAAAATGTGAATCACTAAAACTCAGGTCCCTGAAGTCAAAAGTAAAACAAATAGGGAGAGATCTTTATCTGAGGCAGAGCCTATGTACAGAAAAAAACCCCATTCCCCTGTTTAGTGCTTCTTTTTTTCTCTCCTCCTTTAGATCCAAGTAGTATTTCTGTCTTTATTTATAAAGTAGTATTTTCTGTCTAGTATTTATTAAAAAAAAATTGTAAAAATGTTTTTATGAATAAAAATTGATTTTGTACAGTTAGGGCAGACAGTGCATTCATCCTGCTCCAGCCCATTTTCCTGCTCTTTGGGAAGCTGTAGCAGGACTTTGTGTGGCCTTCAAAGAGTCACTTAACCTTCCTGTGCATCAGCTTAGTCATTTGTAAAAGGAATATTATAATAATAGACACCCCTAGGGGCTCTCCCAGGTTTCAATAATTAATGGGGCTAAAGCAGTTGGTGAGCCTCAGATTAGAGGTGCTAAATAAAGGCATTAAATCCATATTTTTTACTCCAGAAAAAACAAAGCATCAGCATAGCAAGTGTTGCTTTAAAGCTGGGAGTGGCTGTGAGCCTGGAAGTATATTTTAATTTCCCAATGAAAATTTCCCAATTTTAAGCTCTTGATTCAGCTGAGCTCTGAAATCCATTTTTAATTTTGCAATGCCCATTTTTTCCCTGCAGCTTCAAGAGGGAGCTGCTTGAGGAAGAGGAGGAGGAAGAGGATCTGTGAGTGTCTGTGTGTCCATCCCTCTGCACCTCAGCCACAGCAAAACCAGAGGAAGATGAGAAACCAGGACAAAATGCAAATCAATGCGTGGAGAAGGAGAAACCACAAGCTGTGCATTTGCAGGGAGCTTCTGGGGGATGGATGGAGGCTGCTGAGCATGACCTAATGCCTCAGGAAAAATCAGCAAGCACCGACCTCAGCATCCAGGCAGCCCGAATATTGAACCAGAGGTCCTTGAGTAATTGTCCTTTCTTCACTCCAGGGGTGAAAAGGCTGCATTAGACATTCACCAGCAGCAAATGGCACCTGACATCTCTTTAAGTGAAAGTCAGCTCGGAATTTTTTTTAATGGCCCAGCATAAATCTTTTAAATTATAAATCAATAAATAGTTAATTCAATAATAGGAATCTTTTAAATATTTAATGAGTCATATGCAGAATGGCTCTATAACTGGATGTTGATGGAACTGTGTCAAAGGAATTTGAATCAAACTTTTCTAAAGTCCCTGTATTAAAATAGTTATTGATTCAAACATAAACTATGAAGACTCTGGCAAAAGTCAGGGGGGGCTGGAGGGGCTCAGCATACATTTCCTCATCCAGGAAAATGTGAGGCCAACAGCTTATTTCTAATGATGGATTCTGGGGCTTTTCAGGTTGTATTAATGCTTCCACTACAAAAATGAGAAAGACCCTACACAGACAAGATTTCTCATGTGCATATTCATTAAAACCCTGGTGGAAGGACAGCTGGGCTCTGAAATAAATTCTTAAATCCTGGTTTAAGGACAGCTGTGCTCTGGGCCAGCCTGGTTTGGTTAAAGTTCTGTAGCCAGCCCTGCCAGGGGCACCAGGAGCCATCTCCACTGGAAACTGCCCCAAGTTTTATTTATTTAGCAGAGTTTTCAGGTGGAAGGCAGTGCAGGTGTCATTGTGGACACCAGAGCTGAGTTTAGGATTCTTTAGCATCCTTTAGGACGAGTAGTTAGTGTTCACTTACTAATTAACTCAACACTTCCCTTAATTACCCTTAATTGAGGGTGTTTTGTCCTGAATCCTCGGGCCACATCCAGTGCTCTGCTATTCCACAGCACCTTCACATCTCCCACAGCCCCACCTCGGATTCCCAAATTAAAAAAAAGAACTTTTGGGGACAGGGATGGTGCTGAGAACAGCCTGAAGGAGCTGCTCCAGTGGGGAAATGCAAACAGGGGAGGGGGGCAAAGACAGGGGAAAAGGAAGGAAGGAAGGAAGGAAGGAAGGAAGGAAGGAAGGAAGGAAGGAAGGAAGGAAGGAAGGAAGGAAGGAAGGAAGGAAGGAAGGAAGGAAGGAAGGAAGGAAGGAAGGAAGGAAGGAAGGAAGGAAGGAAGGAAGGAAGGAAGGAAGGAAGGAAGGAAGGAAGGAAGGAAGGAAGGAAGGAAGGAAGGAAGGAAGGAAGGAAGGAAGGAAGGAAGGAAGGAAGGAAGGAAGGAAGGAAGGAAGGAAGGAATTGTCTGTCAGAGGAGCTGGGATGGGTTTTTGAATCTCAGGTAAATTCACCCTGGGGGTGTTCAGTGGGCCTGCAGTGCTGTGGATTCCAGAACCAGATCCTGGTGCCTGAGGAGCAAAAAGGGCTTTGGCCACAGAACTGTGGAATTATTAAGATTGGAAAAGACCTCAAAGATCATCACATCAACCATCAGGTTTGGACCTTAACCCAAGGTTTATTCACTATTTCAGGAACTTCCTGCCTTGAAACCACTCAGCAATGTTAACAGGGGAGCCTCCACTCCTTTCCAAAACCAGCAATTTGATGTTGCCTCTTGAAATAACAAAAGGTGGCGTCAGAAACTCCTCAGCACCACCCCCTGCACCCATTGCAGAGTGGTTTGTGTCCCGAGGAGCCACAGCCTGAGTGCTCAGGGTTGGTCTCTCTGCCCTGCAGAGGAGCCAGGACCAGCCCAAAGCCAACCTGAGCATCACCTGAGGCAGGATCTGCTGTTGGCTCTGTAATCCATTGCAGTTGGTTCAATATTTGTAGCAGATCAGAGTCCCATTTGTATTCTGCACACCTCTGCTTTCTCCTCTCTCCCTGGCTGTATAAATATCCCTCCAGAAAAGCTGCCTGCATATCCTTGTTGGTTTTTTTTCCCTCCCTGAGATGACAGATACTGTAACAATGGCAGTAGATTAATATCTCCTTAATCAGCCAAATGAACATGACATACAAGGGTGACAGCTCAATTTGCTGCTAACAGATTGTGCCTATCACAGCCCCTCCATTCCAAGGGATGGTTATTTCTGGAAGAGATCACATGCTGAGGGGAGGACCCCACAGCTCAGAGGCTCCCATTAAGTACATCAAGCACCTCATAGGTGTTACTCAGCCTCCTGTCAGGACACTGCCTGTGTGGGGAATGAAATGAGCCTTGACACAGACACTGCCTCTCTTGTTGGCTCCCTCTCTTTATTGCCAGCTATTTTTTGTTGGCTCGTGGACTTTTTTTTTCCCCCTGTTGGAGCAGCTCAGGCTCTGAGCCTGATTCCTGAGGAGATGCACAAAGAGATGTTGTGGGGAGGAAGGACTCTGGGGGGAAGCCACACGTTAAATCTGAGCCCCACAGATTCAGGGCTGGTTTGCAGGTGGGATTTTGGGAGGCTCTTGTTGCTAATTTTGAAATTCAGATTTGGATTTTGGGCTCGATCCAAATCTTTCTTTCCCTGCTTCTTGCAGTGTTTGAAGTGAAGGGACCACAAGAACCACGGGCAGGTTCTCCCCAGGGCTGTCCCAGGCTCAGCCAGGTCCCTTTGTGCAGGACAACACCTGAGCCCAGGTGGGGAATGGCACCAGGACATGGAAATCAGGCTCAGGCCGTGCTTGGTGAGCCCAGCTTGGGGATTTGCACCTCTCATCTCCACTGGAAACTGCCCCAGATTTGTATTTTTTACCAGTTTTCAGGTGAGGGGCAGTGAGAGGTGCACCAGGACATGGAAATCAGGCTCAGGCCATGCTTGGTGAGCCCAAATTGGGGATTTGCACCTCTCATCTCCACTGGAAACTGCCCCAAATTTGTATTTTTTACCAGTTTTCAGTGGTAGTGTCACTGTGGACACCAGACCTGAGTTTAGGATCCTTTAGGATCTGCAGTCAGTGCTCACTTATCAAACACGTGCTGCTGTAACTCAACACTTCCCTTAATTACCTTTAATTGAGGGAGTTTTGTGCTTAATCCTTAATTGATCCCTCATCCTGTGGCTTTGCTGATGTGCAAACGTGTCCTGGGCAGGGCAGGGTCTGATCCTGCAGCCCCTGGTGCTCCTGGCAGTTTGGTGGCATTTGGTGGCATTTGAATTTCCCAGTGACTTCCATCCCCTGATTTTTTTGAGACCCTCCCCACCCTGATTTTGCAGCCAAATTTATAAACCACATCTCCAGGTGGCTGCCAGACCCATCCAGAGGCAGGGATCTCCCCAGAGCTCCCAGTAAATCCCAGCACTCCCCAGTTCCCCCAGTTTCCTTCCTGCACAGCTCCCAGCAGTTTGCTTCAAGACAAGACCTGTGTTTGCTTTTAAAAGATAAAATCGAGCGGAAAAGGTTTCCAAGGTAAAATTGACAATATATTGCTGAAATAATGCCATGAAGATCTATCCACATGATTGCAATAATGGAGTTAAACCCTGCCCAAGGAGGCTTCTGTCATTCCCCACACTTGCCACAATTTCTGTCATACAAATGTGTTCATTATTTTTATCATTATTTTTTTTTCTGCTTCTTCTTATTACAGGTTTTGCCATGAGAATAACTCATCAAGGTTTTATGACTAATAAATTCTCTAAATTACAGTCCAAGGATGCATTGCTTTAATTTTTCCCTCCATATTCTGTTTTTAATTGCCAGGCCATTTCCCACTTGCCTTTTTTAATGACTCATTAGGCTTAAGGGGAAAGAACAGAATTTAGTCCAAGAAAGATCTTGCATTGAGTTTTGGACACTTCAGAAGGAGAGTGATACATTAGGAGAGAAAAAATCTGAGAGGACACTTCAGATTTCAAAGGTTGAGGATATTCAAAGCAAAAACCAAAATAAATTAAAGAAAGCTGCAGGCCAAGTATTTTTTATTAATTATTTGAACAATTATTTATTGTTTAATTGTTTGAACAAATATTTTTTATTATTAATTTGAACAATTATCTCTAATGAGAAATGCAGACAAGATTCTTTTTGGTTTTTGTAGGATGTAGATGCATGCATGACCTTTAATGTGTAAATGGACCTCCTGGGATCATTTCAGAGTTCTGAAGATTAAATTTAGACATGTCCTTAAAAACCTGGTGAAATCAGGGCTGGAGGGAATAAAAGGTGACATTTTTTGGTGACAAATTCCTTTGGTGGGCTCTGTGCTGGGGCAGCTGAGGGCACCTGCTGGTCTCTGCTCTGGAATAAAAGGGAGAGCTGCACATTTGGGGTTTGCTGAACCCACTGCACATTTGGAGTTTGCTGAACCCACTGCACATTTGGGGTTTGCTGAACCCACTGCACATTTGGGGCCTCCTGAACCCACTGCTCATCTTGGGGATTTTGGGTTTTCTGAACCCACTGCCCATTTGGGGGATTTGGGGTTTTCTGAACCCACTGCTCATTTTAGGTTTACTGAACTCATTGCCCATTTGGTGTTGCTGAACCCACTCCTCATTTTGGGGATTTGGGGTTTCCTGAACCCACGCCCCATTTGGGGTTTCCTTAATAACATAATCCCAGTGTGCTGCTGATCCCTGGGGTGACAGATAATCCAAGATACCATCATGAGTGACTGGGGCTGCAGGGGCAGATTTCAGGTGGAAAACCGTGGATAACAAAAACTGATAAAAACCACAAATATAGTGCAGAATAAGTGTCAGAATATTAAAAAAAGGAGGAGATCTGCTAGGAGATACACAGTTAAACCTATTTAAATTTATATTTATATTTTATACTTATATTTACATTTGTATCTATATTTACATATACTTTCTATTTTCTATTTTCTATTTTCTATTTTCTATCTATATTATATCTATACTATATGTATATGTACATGTATATGTATATGTACATATACATATAGTATAGATATAATATAGATATAAAATATATAATATAAAATATAAGATATTTTATATGTACATGTATATGTATATCTATATCATCTATATCTATATCTATCTATCTATATATATATTCATATCTATATTTATATTAATAATTTTATGTGTATCTGTATCTATATCTATGTTATAGTTATATTTGTATTTATAATTATCATAAATATTATCATTAATAATATAGGCGATATATATAATATAATATAATATAATATAATATAATATAATATAATATAATATAATATAATATAATATAATATAATATAATATAATATAATATAATATAACATAATATGAATTATATTTCATTATTATTTCTATTATTAATGTTAATATTTCTATTTATTTTTATTTGTTCGGGGACAGGGATTTGGCTGTTCTGGCCATTCTCTGCGGACCCCAGGTTTGTCCCTGCATGCTCTGGCAGAGCTCAGCCGCTGCACTGCCAACCCTGCTCCGCTTTAGGATTTTCGGGAAGCCCCAAAGAGCGCTGCCATCCCCCTGGCTGCAGGGCACGGAGCAGAAAAAGCAATTTACGCTGCGAGTACCATCGCAGCCGCTCTAGAGGGAGGCAGAGCGCCGCTGCTCCCGGAGCATCCCCGGGCTGGGCGCAATCAGCAGCACGGGAAAAAGAAAAAAAAAATCAAAATGTTCATTGTGGAGTGCGTTTCAGGGGGCAGCACGGGTTATGCCGGTGGCAAAGTGCTGGAATATTCAGCTCCATCACGGGCTCGGCAGGGTTTTGCTGGCCAGAGCTTTCCCGGGATTGCAGCCCGTGCAGGGCAGGAGCAGGGGGTGCTTGGGGGAGCTGGAGGTGGATTTGGGGTTAATCAGGAGTGGGAGCTATAAAAAAGTGGTGCCAGGGATCACAGCTGGGCTCCCAGGGTGGGGAGGAATTATATCACACCTGTGATATATCTATATCTGTATCTGTCTCTAAATCTACTGTATCTATATATATATATCTATATGTCATTATCTATATCATCTATATCGATATCTAATATATATCTATATCTATATCAATATCGATATCTTTCTAATCTATATCTATCTATATATATAATCTATATCATCTCATTCTATATCTATCTATATCATCTATATCTAAATCTAATCTGTATCTATATAATCTATATCTCTAATATATCTATCTCTATCTCATCTATACCTATATCTATATCTATATTTATATCTATATCTATATCTATATCTATATCTATATCTATATCTATATCTATATCTCTATCATCTATATCTATATCTATATCTATATCTATCTATATCATCTATCTATATCTATCTGTATCTATATCATCATCTGTATTTATATCATCATCTATATCTATATCTATATCTATATCTATCTATATCTATATAGATATAGATAGATATAGATATATAATATCTATCATCATCTATATCATAATCTATATCTATATCATCTATATCTATATCTATATCTATATCTATATCGATATATCTATCTATATCTATATCTATATCTATATCATCATCTATATCATAATCTATATCTATATCTCTTTAAATGTACTCCTCAATATTTCTCCTTTCTCTCCTGACCAGGAGCAGTTTGCTGGGAGTGCCTTCCCACATGGACTCAGTGATTTCCCCAGGTGCTTTCTTGGGCTTCAAAATTACATTTTTTGGGACTTGCACCCTGTGTTCAGTGTGAGATAAAATCCAGCCTTGCTGGAGCTGAGGAGCTTCAGCCCAAGCTTGCAGGAAATCTTCTTTTCTGCAACATTTTTTGGTTGTGTTATTTTTAAACTGGCGCAACAATGCAGTTAGTAAATAGGTTTTAATTAATATTCAATTTTTAAAATGTATTTGCATGCCTGTTAAGGCTTTGTGCATTATTAAAAATAATTTATTGAATATTAGACTCCTCCAGGACACTGCTCTCTGCTGTGTGGCCTTGGCAAGGGGTGGAACTGGCCTGGCTCTCCTGCTCCTCAGCACCTGAGGATGATTTTACCCTTTGTGAGGAAACCTGAAAAATGCAGCTCACCCCAGCACACACAGCATGGAAATCTGCACCTTTTTAGCCAGGAAAAATCCATCCCAGGGGATTGTGTGTCACACAAAGTTTGCAGAGCTGAGATCCCACTGCAGCCCCAGTCAAACTCCTGCAACTTCTGCCTTTTGCAGGCCATGCTTTCCCCTGTTAACTCAAGTCCTCACCTGCATTAACTGTTTAAACCCAATTCTGCTTGCAGTTAAAATTGAATATGACTGTTAGTCCAGAAAATATGGCCTATTTCCTTTTACTAGTTAGCTTTTAAAGGTGTTTTACAATTCAAATGAGCCATGCAATTAAAGGTGACATTGCCAGAACTGGACAGACTAAAATTAGACATTCCTGCTGTGTGTTAGAGCCTGGCCCACATTTAGATCATGCTGTCTTTGGGCTGTACCTGTCTGCTCCAATCTTGTGAGTCAACAGGACACTGAAAGGTTCCAGAGTCCTGGTGTGTTGTTCTATTCCTTCTGTCTTCCAGGATTACCTGATCCTTTAGGGCTCCAAGCACACTAATAACAATATTTCAGCTTTATTTTTTTATTAATGATGGTTTTTGCACTGCCTTGATCACCACAAACCTGTAATTAGGAGCAAGCCCTGACTCAAATCCCTGAATTGTGCAGACTGGGCAGCAGGGTCTGTGTGTGCTTCTGACCTGCTCCAAGCACACTCACACACACTCATAACAATTATTTCTTTTTAATGATGGTTTTTGCACTGCCTTGATCACCACAAACCTGTAATTAGGAGCAAGCCCTGCCTCAAATCCTTGAGTTGTGCAAGCAGGAGGGTGTGTGTGTGCTTCTGACCTGCTCCAAGCACACTCACACACACTCATATCAATATTTCAGCTTTATTTTTTTTTTTAATGATGGTTTTTGAATTGCCTTGATCACCACAAACCTGTAACTAGGAGCAAGCCCTGCCTCAAATCCCTGAATTGTGCATCCCAGAGCAGGGAACAGGGTGTGAGTGTGCTTCTGAGCTGCTTCAAGCACACTCACACACACTCATATCAATATTTCAGCTTTATTTTTTTTTAATGATGGTTTTTGCACTGCCTTGATCACCACAAACCTGTAATTAGGAGCAAACCCTGACTCAAATCCCTGAATTGTGCAAGCAGGAGGGTCTGTGTGTGTGCTTCTGACCTGCTCCAAGCACACTCACACACACTCATAACAATTTATTTTTTTATTAATGATGGTTTTTGCACTGCCTTGATCACCACAAACCTGTAATTAGGAGCAAACCCTGACTCAAATCCCTGAATTGTGCAAGCAGGAGGGTCTGTGTGTGCTTCTGACCTGCTCCAAGCACACTCACACACACTCATAACAGTATTTTAGCTTTTTAAAATTTTTTTACAATGGTTTCTGCACTGCCTTGACCACCCCAAACCCATAATTAAGAATAAGCCCCTGAATTCTGCACACCAGAGCAGGCAGCAGGGTCTGTGTGTGCTTCTGAGCTGCTCAACAAGGGCTGAGGGGGCTGCCAGGCTCAGGGACAGCCACTCCCTCCTGCTTGGACCTGTAGTAACCTCAGAGTAACCCCTGAGTTACAAGGGTGTTGAAGGAAGGGTCTCTTTCCACTGTCTGCCCAGATTCCCTGACATCCCACCTTCTAAACACCCCAGAGCATTCATTGAGATGTAATTCCACCATCCCTGGGTAAGCAGGGATGTGATTAGCATTAGCAATTAGCCCTGTGCAGGATTCTGTCCCCACAGTTTGGGGACAGCAGTGTGAGGAGTCCTGAGCTGTGCAGTGAATTCCAAAGTCAGAAGGCAGCTGGCACCTGATCCAGCATCAAGGAATCTCTAAAATTCTCTAAAAAATCAGTTCTTACAGCACCAGCTACAAGATGCTGAAAGGCCATAGGAGCAGCACCTGATCCAGCATCAAGAAATCTCTAAAATTCTCTAAAATAATCAGTTTTTACAGCACCAGCTACAAGATGCAGCTACTTGCACAGAAAGAGAAGTTTGGGACACTTGAAAAAGCCACATCCACCCCCTGTGCCAGAGTCATCCCCAGGGATTTCTGCAGTGGATGAGGGATCTGGGCAGTTTGGAGCAGTTGCAAAAATAAAAGAAACTGAAGTGCAGGTGCCTAAGGATAGAGAAAATTTAAAACTGGGATTGTGTCCTGAGGGATGGGGTGAATTCTCCACTTCTGGAGCTTCCCTGATACCTTTTGGCTCTGAGGTGATGAACCAAAATCTCCCTGAGATCTCCCCCCACTCAGGTACAAATGTATTCCCCCACTCAGTAAATCCTCCCTGTCAGGAAACAAAGTAGTTTTTAAACTTTAAAGAGCAGAGTAATGGAAATGAAATACAAAGGGAATGAGAGAAGAAAAAAAAATTGAGTAAAATGTCTTTTTATTTTGGTATTCTACAGCAAAAAGTGTGTGCACTAAATAATAAATAAGCCATGCAATGTTTTTACAGCTTCTTTCGTATGCGTGAATATTTAAAACATGCAAAAATGTGGAATAGGCATTTACTGGGGACAAAAGCAGAGAACTGATTTTATGTACAGAGAGCAAGATGGGAAAACCAGAGAAATGCATGTTTAATGGCTTGCTGCTCACAGAAGGGAGATATTTCCAAGTGTGAACATATTTGTAGACAAACCAATCTGACAAGTCTGCTGGGGGATGATGGATTACAGCAGAATTGGCCTCAGAAGCAGAATTTTGTCGTGTGGGTGCTCGTGGTGTAAACAGTGCCTGGGGCTGGCAGCAGGGGCTGGGCTGGCACCTGAGAGCTCCTGGGTTTGCTCAGAGGATCCAAGGATGCTTTCCAGCCCTTTGGTGGAATTATTTGGGTTATTCATGTCCTGGAGTTTGGGGACCCAGGAAGAGACTGAGACAGGGACAGCTCTGATCTCTGCTCTGGGACAGGGACACCCCAGGGAACCCCTGGAGCTGGGCCAGGGGGGTTCAGGTTGGATTTTGGGAAAGGTTCATCCCCCAGAGGGTGCTGGGCACTGCCCAGGCTGCCCAGGCATGGGCACAGAGGCTGCAGGAGCTGTCAGGGGTGCCCAGGGTGGGATTTGGGGAGTGATCAGTGATCCTGAGGGTCCCAGGAGCTGCCAGGGGTGCTCAGGGTGGGATTTTGGGGGTGATCAATGATCCTGAGGGTCCCAGGAGCTGTCAGGGGTGCCCAGGGTGAAACTTTGGGGTGGTCAATGATCTTGAGGGTCCCAGGAGCTGTCAGGGGTGCCCAGGGTGGGATTTTGGGGGTGATCAGCGATCCTGAGGGTCCCAAGAGCTGACAGGGGGGCCCAGGGTGGGATTTTGGGGTGATCAATGATCCTGAGGGTCCCAGGAGCTGTCAGGGATGTCCAGGGTGGGATTTTGGGGGTGATCAATAATCCTGAGGGTCTCAGGAGCTGCCAGGGATGCCCAGGGTGGGATTTTGGGGGTGATCAATAATCCTGAGGGTCCCAGGAGCTGTCAGGGATGTCCAGGGTGGGATTTTGGGGGTGATCAATAATCCTGAGGGTCCCAGGAGCTGTCAGGGATGTCCAGGGTGGGATTTTGGGGGTGATCAATAATCCTGAGGGTCTCAGGAGCTGCCAGGGGTGCTCAGGGTGGGATTTTGGGGTGTGTAAGCAGGGCCAATGATCCTGAGGGTCCCTTCCAGCTCAGGACATTCTGTGATTCTAAATTTGAAGCCAGGAACTGTTCCCCTTTAGGCTGGTGTTTGAAGAGAGGCTGGGGGAGCCCTGGTGCAGTGCCAGCCTCTCTGCCTGCTCAGGAACATAAAATGTCCTCATCATCCCCCTCAGAGATGACAGGAGCCCCCCCAGGTCCTGTGTAGCTGCTGTGAGGGCCCCAGTGAAGGAGGAATGATGAGGAGGACTCCATCGATAACAGAGGGCTAATTAATTGCTTTATTACACTATATTATTCTAGACATCTAAATCTGAACCTGCCCAGCACTCAGCCCTGCACACAGCTCTGAATCTGGTGACTGTCACCTCAGTCCTGACACACACACCAGGCCCAGATAGGCCAAGGAAACACAGCTCCATCACTTTGGGTCAACAATCTCCATTTTGCATTCTACTTTGGCACAAACACAGGCACAGCAAATAATAATAATTGTTTTTCCTTTCTCTGAGATTCAGAGAATGTGAAACCCAGAAATATTCTTGGGAAGAATTGTGCCTTGCTTTTCTGTGTGAGGAGAAATTTGGGGCTACATGCTTGGCCCTGCTAGGCCAAGGAAACAAAATCCCATCACTTTGGCTAAACAATCTCTATATTGCATTCTACTTTGCACAAACACAGGCACAGCAAACGAGATAAGAATATTCTTGGGAAGAATTGTGCCCTGCTTTTCTCTGTGAAGAGAAATGTGGGGCTACACACCTGGCCCTGCTAGGCCAAGGAAACAAAACTCCATCACTTTGGGTCAACAATCTCCATGTTGCATTCTACTTTTGCACAAACACAAGCACAGCAAATGAGATAAGAATTGGTTTTTCTTTCTCTGAGGTCCAGAGAATGTGAATCTCAGAAATATTCTTGGGAAGAATTGTGCCTTGCTTTTCTGTGTGAAGAGAAATGTGGGGCTACATGCTTGGCCCTGCTTGGCCAAGGAAACAAAATCCCATCGTTTTGGCTAAACAATCTCTATATTGCATTCTACTTTGCACAAACACAGGCACAATGAGATAAGAGATAATGAGATAAGAACTTTTTTTCCTTTCTCTGAGGTTCAGAGAATGTGAAACCCAGAAATATTCTTGGGAAGAATCGTGCCTTGCTTTTCTGTGTGCAGAGAAATGTGGGGCTGCAGTCCTGGGTGAGGAACAGAGCCAGGCCCAAGCCCCAGAGCTCTGACCCAGGGGTGCAAACCCAACCCTGCAGGGTTTTTTGGGGTCTCTGAGCTCTGGGTACCCCCTCAGCCTCCTGCTCATCCCAGGCTGGACAGGGCATGGAGCAGCCTGGCACAGAGGGAGGTGTCCCTGCCATGGCAGGGGTGGCACTGGGTGTGCTTTAAGTCCCTTCCAACCCAAACCAATCCCAAATCTGGGATTCTGGGATGCTCTGCTGGGCTTCCCAGGAGGGAGCAGTGACAGGGGGTTTGTCAGGGACTTTCTCCAGCACCACTTGGCTTCTCCTTTGTGCTGGGAAGTGGCTGAAACCAGAGCAGGAGCAGCCTGTTGCCCTGACTGGCAAGGGCTCCCTGCTCCCTGCCTTATGGTTTAATGCTTCTTTAACTGGATTTTTTTTTTTTTTCTCCTCCTGACTTTTGATTTCTTTCTGCCAACTTTATATTTTAATGCATGTTTTTATGGAAATATTTATGGTGCACATGTTGCATATAAAACACTATCATAAAGCTTTTTTGCTTCAGTCCTGTTGAAATAAATGATGTTATTATTATAATAATTTCATAGAGTTATATCTGTTCTGTAATGAAAAAGACCTGTGGCTGCTTGAGCCATCAACCCAGGCAGTTTTTACAACTTTCTGTAGCTGCAGTGACCTCATGGAGCTGCTGAAGCTTTTAAAATACTCCATTTCCCAGCAGAAGTGGGCACACAAAGCAGAAGAAGCAGATAGAAGCAGCAGGTTTGACCACGAACATCACGCTGCACACAGTGTTGTATTTGATGGGGTTTGGAATTGCACCACCAAAACCAGGGTTCTGTCCTTCAGAAATGAGGTGCCAGGGATGCTGCCCTGGTGGGATGGGTGGATGTGTTCATCTGATGGTGAGGGATGGACCTTGAGGCCTGTAAAGGGATTTTTCCTCCATCAAACATTTGTCCAGCACTTAAATTACAGAGTTCTTGTCCACCTTCAGCTCAGAAACCTTTGGGTTTCTCATACCCAAAGCTGCCTTTGGGTTTCTCATCAAGCACAGACCCGAACCCAGGTTGCAAGGGAGCCAAAGTAGAAAAAAACAGCATTAAATTTGTGCCCATCTGCTTGGGTAAGTTCATCTGTGTGTGCACACTCACCAGCCTTAATGACAAATTTGGAAAGGGCTAAAGCAAACAACTGCAGAGTACTCAGGGTTTGCAGGAGATTTTAAAAATTAATACTCAAACATGAAAATGCTTTATAGAAGAAAGGAACCTTTTAGTAACTTCTGCATCCTAGGAAGAAAAAGTGTAATGAATAATTCAGCCTTGTGCTGAGGAAACTGATTTGCTGAAGACGTGGAATAAATCTGGGGGTGAACTGGTCCAGATCACCTGAATTAAAGAGTTTGGGGCAGGAATGATGGGAGTGAAGCACGAGGGTCTCTGGAATATGGTTGTGAGTGGTGTTGTTTGTTATCACTGATGTTATTTAGGATCACAGGGCCACAGGATGCTGCTAACACAGCAGAGGAAAGTTTTTATCATTTCTGTTACTCAGGAGATGGGGCAGGAGGGAGCATCACCTGTGGGCTGCCAGCTCTGAGGTGGTGGGACATGGTCAGACAGGCAGGTTCACATCAGCTTTCAGTTAAAAAAAATAAACGAAAATCACCAGAACAGCCCCAGAATTCAGCAGTTTTGGGACTCAGTGTCCCTATTAGCCTACAGAATTTTCCACAGGATTCTTTAATCTTTGTGGAGAGCACAGTTCTAAAGAATTTTAATCTTTGTGGAGAGCACAGTCAGGTGGCCCTGGAGAAGAGGATGGTGTTCTTTTATTTCTGTCACAGTCCAGAGTCAGAAATTCTCCCCTCAGTGCCTGCTGCAGCCTTCCCCAGCAAAGCCAAGTGTGAGCTGCAGCCCCATGAAAAGTGGAGATTAAATCCTCTGCCAGGAGAGCTTTGCTGCTGCTTTGCCATAGGACAGGGCCCCAATTTGTTCTCTTCAGAAAGAAATGCCTCAGTTATCCCAGAACAACCCCAAGACACGAGCCAGGAGTGAGACTCTGTTCCACTGAGCAGATAATACTGTGAATGAAATAAAATTTAATTCAATGAATTGTTCCAGAATCAATCAGGGGCATTTTGGAAGCAGCTGCACCTGCAGAAACAGCTCCTCGTTAGATCTGCAAACCAGGAGTGGAGTTCAATGGCTGAGGGGAAAACTTGAAAGCAGGGAGGGCAGCAGGGTCTCTCCAGCAGGTCAAGGTCATCCTTGGGTGGGATCAAAGGGCAGGAGGTGGGGGAGGTTCAGGCAGAACAAAGAGCAGGGCAGGAGGTGGAACCCCAGTTCAAATGTTGAGGGGATGGGTGGACTGAAAACTATTTTGGTTTGGTCTGAGCCTCCACACGAAGTGTTTTATATGTTCACAGCACTAACCCTGATTTACTTTCTAATTTGCATAAATATTACACTCTGGACATTTATTGTTGCCCTCAGGTACAAGAAGTGCCAGGAGTCAAATTCCCATTTTTAGGAGATGAGTCCATGTGTTCCTCCAATCCTCTGGAGCTTCCTTCCCTCCTCTGAGTGACCCAAACTGGGTGAAGCCACCTCAGCGAGAACCTTTGTCCCTGGCATTAACAGCTCCAGGTTGGTTTTTCTGGGATTTCTGTGTCTCTGTGGTACCTGTTGAAGGGCCATGTTTGACTCCATCACCTCTTTTTTGAGTTTTCTTGTGGAGCTTTTTTTGTGGAGCTTTTCTCGTAGAGCTCCTCATGGCTGGGGCGAGGAGGAATTCCAGCAGAAAGAACCAGTGTTCCCTCACTTGTCAGTGAGCCCCAGGCACAAATTCACTTGCTGCCCTCAGAGCAACCCTGGCAAGGCTGTGTGGTCCATTTGGAAAGCCAATCCCATCCCTGGATGCTGGAGGGGGGCACAGACTAAGCCCCTTTTCTGCCATGCCATAAAAGAGAGCGGGAGTTTTGCGTAGTGAGCTTTGGAATGAGCCCCTCGCAGCAACAGGGCCCATAAAATTTTTATAACCCATCTTTTATAAGGTAGAATGAGTTGGTCAAAAGGAGTTTTTTCATGTGTGTGTGTGTGCACATGGATCACACTCATGCACAGGTCAAAGAAAGCTGGACCACAGGCCCAGTGGATGTGGAAATATCACCCAAAGGTGTGGATGAGATGGAAAAACTCTTGGGAATGGCACAGAACTGCTTGGAGAGGCATCAGGAGTGTCCAAAGCCACACTGGACAGGGCTTGGAGCACCCTGGCCTAGTGGAAGGTGCCCTGCCCATGGTTGGGTTGGTCTCTAAAGCCTTTGTGACCCCAAACCTTCCATGGTTCTATGGAATGGCAGCACCTGGCTCCTGCTCACCCTCAGGTGAGCACCAGGTGAGGCAAAACCCTCGAGCCAGGCTCTGTAAAACCCTGACATTTCAAACAGCTTTGGAATCTGAATTTTAAAGAGTGACAGGCTCAGCCTCCCAGGCTGAGAACATCCCCATCCTCCTCCATGCAGAGGTGACCACAATCCTGCTGTGCCCCCAAGCACAAACCCTTTGCACTTTGATTTGTGCTAAAGGTGTGAAAACCCCTTCTGACACCACAGACAGGAGTGGAAGAATTCCATAAAGTTGTTCCCAGTGCCACAACTGTAAGACAAGAGAAAATTTTCTCCCAATATTTGGCAGAAAAAAAAAAATTAAAAAAGCCCCCCAGACATCACTCTGTAACAATAATTTAGACATGGGCAGGATTTGAGGAGTTGTAAGGAATATTACCTGCCATAAAGTTCGAATGGTGTTGAATTTACAAAAAAATGCCTGATGTAAAATCATACTGTCAGGAACAATTAGGCATGGTGCATAAAAAACCTCTTACAGAGATTACACTTCCCAGATTGTTTTACAGGAAAACTTTGTGTTAATGTTACGCTTTGAATGCCTTTTGCCATGAAACATTTAAGGAACAACAGTTTATAGTCTCTGATCTTTATGGTTTGGAAGAATGAACACTCTCCTCATGTTAGGCCAAATTGATGTTTTAAATTCAGGAGAAACCCCATCATGGCATAAAAAAAGGAGAGAATGTCCTGAGAAGAAAGTGGTCAAATCATTCCAAGATGTTATGGGTTTAAGGGTTTTTTTCAGCTTTTTTTCCTACGGAAAAATTTTCATGGTCCTGGGCATATGGTCAAAAAACACAGAAGTGAGATATTTTTAGACAGGCACATTTGGGATAAAATTACCCACTCTGGAGTGCTCAGGGACAACCTGGTGGCACTGGGGGTGGCAGGGGAGTGTCCCTCCTTGCACGGATGCTGCTGCAGCACTGTGGTCTGGCTGAGGAGCACTGAGGACAGGCTGGGAGCCTTCTCCTCCTCCTGAATGATGGCAGGTCCTGTCTCCTCCGTGGCCATGTGCATCCCCACACGAGCCAGGCTCAGGGACAACCTCTGCCCACCCCAGCCCTGAGCTGAGCAGGGTTTGCTCTGGCAGGGCTGGGCACAAACAGAGCCTGCAATGAGCATGGCAGGGAAAGGGGCTGGGAAGGGGTGTCCAGGCAGGTGAGGGACCCTCCTGTCCCCTCACACTAAAGAAAGCTGCAGGAAAAGCCCCTCCAATGACTGACACTGCCAGGACATGGCTGGGGCATCCTCTGGGCTCCAGCACCTCCTGTGCAGCGCTGGGTCTGGTCCTGGTCCTGGTCCTGGTCCTGCTCCTGGTCCTGCCCTGATCCCTGATCCCTGATCCTGGTCCTGGTCCTGGTCCTGCTCCTGCTCCTGATCCTGATCCTGATCCTGTGTCTGGTCCTGGTCCTGCTCCTTGTCCTGGTCCTGGGTCTGGTCCTGGTCCTGGTCCTGGTCCTGTCCTGGGTCTGATCCTGCCCTGGGTCTGGTCCTGCTCTGTCCTGGGTCTGATCCTGGTCCTACCCTGGGCTTGGTCCTGCTCCCTCTCTGGTGCTGCTCCATCCTTCATCCTGCTCCCTCTCTGCTCCTGCCCCATCTCTGCTCCTGCTCCCTCTCTGTTCCTGTCCCACCTCTGCTCTTGCTCCATCTCTGCTCCCATCCCATCTCTGCTCCTGCTCCCTCTCTGTTCCTGTCCCATCTTTGCTCCTGCCCCAGGTCTGTCCCTGTCTCATCTCTGCTCCTGCCCTGGGTCAGCTCCTGCAGCTCTCACTGTCTGCAGGGACTCAGATCCAGCTCTCCCAGCCTGTCCTGCAGGTTTTTTTCCAGCCCTGTCAGCACCCTCAGCCAAGGCATCCCTGGCAGCTCGGGCTGGATTCTGTTTGGCCTCACGCATCATCACCAGCCTTGCCAGTCCATTCAGGCCCGGGGTGATGATGTGTGAGGCAGAAAAAGCCCAGCCTGGCCTTCAGGTGCTGGGCACAGTCCCCACAGGGGCAGGGAATGCTCCTGCCTTGGTCCCTGTGAGCCAGGGTGACCTGGGAACCCCTGAGGCTGCAGCAGCTCCTGGGCTCAGCAGGGTGAGGATCCCTCTGTGGGGATTTTGCTGTGGCTTTCTTCTCTTTAAGGGGCGCCTTGATGGGTACATGAGTATTTTTAGGAGTGGCCTGGCTCAGATTAATAAATACATCCCGAGCTGGACTGTTCTGTGTGGGATTTTCTGTTCCCACCACCCCATATTAGGAGATGCAGTTCCAAAATAACTGCAAGTGCCCACAGCCCTGCAAACAACCCACTGCAAACTGCAGAGAATAGGGCAGAGCCAGGCAGGAGCATCCAGAATGCTCAAAAATCATAGTCCATACATTTTGTGGCAGGAATGGAAAAGCAAACCATGGAAGGTTCTGGAATAGGTGCAGGTAAACACTGAGTTTGCAGAGTTCCACGTGTCTGGAATCATGTGCTGCTTGTTTGAGCTGGCATGGGAAAGGTTCTTTAGGATGGTGACCAAACAACCCCAGGCTTTGGGTTTGAAGGTGATTGAGATGGATTTTGGTCCTTAAATGTTTCCAAGGGTTGATGGCACCACATGGAATCACAACCCAACAGATCCTGATGAGCAGAGTGAGGAAAACCAGGGAGATCCCCCTGGCAATCCAGAAACTTCCCTCCTGCAGCTTCAGGTTTGGACCCAGCAGGGAGACAAGACTGGGAAGGAAGGTGTGGATCCATGAGGAGGGTGAAAGTTTAAGTAAAATTCTCATTTCTTCTCATTTCATGTGGGATTTAGAGCATTCACACTGCTCAGAAACGCCAAGATGGAATCCAGAGCTGATGGATACCAACAATTTCCAGCACCTTCAAGGAAAGCTGGATTTTTGGGTTGATCCTGATGGTGTGGGATGAGCTGCAGAGCTGTACACCTGGAAAATCAACCCTGAACCCTCCTGGAAATGCTCATTATTTCTAGAACCTCAAAAATCTCATCCCAAAAGGCTCCCCCAGACAGATGGGCTGCTCTGGAAGCCCAAGCACCTCAGCTGTCCTGGTGTGTTGTGTGAGTTCATGGGCTCATGGTAGAGATGTAAGGGCTGGAACAGGTTTAGAGCAGGACTTTCAGAAGATAGGGTGGGTAAAAAAAGAGATTCTCCAGCCTGGGCTGTGTCTGGGGAGCAAACAGGGCTGGCAGAGTGGCCAAGACGTGCAGAGAGTTGAGTTATTTTTCCTAACACCCTTTCTGACCACCTCTGCTGATTCTGGTGGTTTATTTGTTTATTTTCAGATTTAAAGGATTGCTCTTTTTCCAGCCAGAAGAGCAGAGAGCTGTCAGCAGGGCTGGTACCCCCAGGAGTCCCACTGCTCAGTCTGGCTGTGGGATCAAATAAAAAGCCCAAGTCCTTGTGAGTGCCACACAGCTGGAACATTGCTAAAATAATCGATTTTCAGATGAATTAATTAATTTTTAAGTTAATTAATAGATTTAAATTTGGGTTGGCAGCAGAGGAGCAGGGAGGGATTTAAACCGAGGGTCAGCAGTGAAAGCAGGGGAGAATTTGGGCTAATTCACCCCAAATCATGATGGGTCAGCATTTCAGCATGCTCTGCTTGCTTCTTCCTCTGCCAAATGTGCTCCTCAAGCTTCTCTGAGTGCCACAGGTCCTTTTTGGGGTGCTGGGAGAGTTGCCTTGCTCTCCATTGCAAGGCAGAGCCAAGGAATAATCCCATTTTCCAGCCATTTTTGTACCAACAGAGTTTGTGTGTCGTGTCTGACCTCCAGTAACAAGGTTAAACCACAAGGATCCCCTGGAGAAGTCGCCATTCATCTTTTATATGTGAAGATTTTCAAGTATAGAGAGGGGATAAACCTAATACGGTGTTTAATGGGAAAAAATTATGACACCAATAACACATCTGTGTCTGTAATTTCACAGGTTTTCTCTCTGTATATTTATATATGTATATATGTATAATTTAATATCAGCCTCAGGGTTGTGGTCTCACATGTCATCAGCTTGCAGGAAACTGGATCCTTGGCCTAAGTATCAGATGAGTTGCTAATGTTTGGAAAAAAAGCAAAAAACATGCTTTAGGTCTCTGTTTTATGGCTGTTATTGAAGTAAGAATTTGTGATTGTAACCTGAGTGCTCGCCTGGCCAACATGTTTTCATTATTGTCCGGATAATTGAAAGTCCAGGCAAATTTGGATGCTGGGAGACACTGCACAAGAAGGTCTTGGAGCTCCCAAGTGTTGAGGTGGCTCAAATTGAGGATGAATATTTGAATATATTTCAGCATTTAATGTGAGGTTTGAAGGTTTGTATTATTCTGCAGACGTGGCTGATTAACTTGTGCTTAATTCATTCCCAGTTCTGGTTCTGCAGCACTCCCAGGCTGTCACCCACAGCTCTGCTCTCCTGAGCTGCACTTTGGCTTCTCAGGCTTAATTTTGCTGCAGTTCAGGGTAAATAATCCATGAAAATGTTATTCCATTGTGCCAAGGTCCTGCTCCAATTGTGGGAGCAGAACCTTTCTGATCTTTGGAGATGCACCTGAGGAAAGAAGCTGCTGGAAAACCAAGTTTAGACATTTCTGTCCACATCCCAGAAGCTCTTGAGGAGTTTCTGTTTGGTTTTGTTTGTTATTGCAAAAAAATAAATAAAAAAAAAGGGTGATCCTGGTTCAGTTTGTGGCTAGAAAAGCCCCAGAACCTCCATTTGTGGGCAGGAATTGATATTTATTGAAATTTCCCACAGCTGGCAGGGCAGGGATGGGGATTTAACCCCAAAGGAGGCCCTGTGGGTCACTGAGACAGTGACAGGGGCACCTCTGATGACAGGGGCACCTCTGTGCCACAGTCCAGCCTGTTCCTGCTCCCTGGCTAAACACAGGGTTCCAACCCTCAGGATTTATGAACCCAGAGCTTTCCCCACCATGTCCACCCCAGAGCTGACACACACAAACACACACCAAAAAGGCAAATGAGTTTTGCACGGTAATCCTCATTAACTGGGCAGAACTGGGAAATGAAACCCAGCAAAAAAACCTTTGGGTGGCTTTGGAAAACACCTCGGGACTGCTGTGCCAGGTCCTGGATCCCTTAATTGGATGCAGGTGTCTGTGCTGACAGCAATGGGGGCTCGGGCCCTCGTTAATCTTCACCCAGCACAGGCAGGGGGTGCCGAGGGGAGCAGCCCTGCCTGGTGCTCTCCAGTTTGGGGGAAAAGCCTTTGAAGGAGTGAGGGCAAAGCCAAGTCCATGCTGAGCTCTGCAAGGAACTCATTATTCACCTGGGCTCTCCCCCAGCCCAGCTCCGGGCCCATAAATCCCCTGAGCACAGGCACCCACCAGCTTCTCCTCTCAATCGGGGCCTTTATCAACATCTCAGCTTGCTGGGGGAAGATTCATGGCCTGGGCTGCCTTTAAGTATTTTTGTTATGAATAGGAACCCTTAAACATTTCCTTCTCATTTAATTTATCATTTTTTTTTTCAGGCTTTCAACGCCGTGTACAGGTTAGAAATAATGGGAGGCAAAGTCTGTCCCTGAGAAAAGAGACTTAAAATAATAAAGTGTGCCCTGGAAGGAGAGGGGTGAGGGGAAGAAATTGCCCATTAGCAGCAGGGCCCAGTGTCCCCAAATATTGACTTTATTCCATGCTGGAGCACCTTGGGCACCAGGTTTCTACTTAAATTTGGAATATCCTGTAGGATGATGATACTGAGAATCACTCCAGCTCAGCCATTCCACTCTTCAAGGTCATTTTTAATAATTAATAATCAAAATCTGGTGATTTGCTTACCCTTGCACCAGTGGGGTTAGGTTTCTTGTTATGTGTTTGGTGATTTTTAAATTTTGTTTGGTTTTTTGCCTGTTTTGTTTGTTTCTCTGGGAGTTTTTTGTTACGGTTTTGTTTTGTTTGTTTTCATTTTTTTGGGTTTTTTTTGCCTCACAGACTGAGAAAGTTCAGGCTGTGGTTTGAATTAGGGGTTCAAACAAATCAAAAGGAAACAGTGACTTCCTCCCACTCAGGTATCCCAACAATAAACCTGAGGAGATTTCCCTTGGAAATGCATTGTGGATTTAGTAATTCTTTTCCTGAGTCCCTTTTCCAGCTTGCCATGTCATTTAACATCCCAGCAGAGCACAAAACCTAAAGCTAATAACAAATTTCAACCTTAAAACTCAGCTGTGTTTAGACTGAAACTTTGTTTATGGCATTATGGATGAACCAAAAAACGGCAAAATCGGAGAAAATGCAGATGAAAATTAAAATTTCTGTACAGAAACCCCTTGGACTGTTGAGTGGGGAAGATCTGTGCCTGAAATTCAAATTTTGCTTGTGAGTGAAATATGAAATACCAGCCTGCTTTTCCCAGCTGCTGAAAGCCCCTTTCTAGGGGCAATTTGGTTTTCTGCCTTTTCAAAGGGAAATTTCATCCACCCCATTTTTTCCTGGGTTCTGTTTGCAGGTGACAGATGGATTTACAAATGTGCAACTCGTCACCCTGCCCTGAGCAGTGCTGTGTGCAAGGTGTGTTTGGGGAGAATTTCAGGAGGAAAATGGGAAATTTGGGGAATTTCAGGAGGAAAATGGGAATTTTTGGGAATTTCAGGAGAAAAATGGGCATTTTTGGTGAATTTCAGGACAAAAATGGCCATTTTTTGGAGAATTTCATGAGGAAAATGGGAATTTCTGGGAGAATTTCATGAGGAAAATGGGAATTTCTGGGGAGCTTCATGAGAAAAATGGGCATTTTTGGGAAAATTTCAGGAGGAAAATGGGGATTTCTGGGGAGCTTCATGAGAAATATTGGCATTTTTGGTGGATTTCAGGAGGAAAATGGGAATTTTGGGAGAATTTCATGAGGAAAATGGGAATTTCTGGGGAGCTTCATGAGAAAAATTGGCATTCTTGGTGGATTTCAGGAGAAAAGTGGGTGTTTTTTGTAATTTCATGAGAAAAATGGGCAATTTTGGGAATTTCAGGAGAAAAATGGGTATTTTTGGGAGTTTCAGCAGAAAAGTGGGTGTTTTGGGGGATTTCATGAGAAAAGTGGGAATTTTGGGTGAGTTTCAGCAGTAAAATGGGCATTTTTGGTGATTTCAGGAGAAAAATGCTATTTTGGTGGAATTTCAGGAGGAAAATGGGCATTTTTTTGTAATTTCAGGAGAAAAATGGGCAATTTTGGGAATCTCAGGAGAAAAATGGGTGGTTTTGAGGAGTTTCAGGAGAAAAAGAGGTGTTTTTTGATTTTCAGGAGGAAAATGGGCATTTTAGGGAATTTCAGGAGAAAATGGGCATTTGGGGTAGTTTCACGAGGAAAATGAGCATTTTTGGGGTGTTCCAGGAGAAAAATGGGCATTTTGGAGAGTTTCAGGAGAACAGTGGGTGTTTGGGGGGAATTTTATGAGAAAAACAGGCATTTGGGGGAGTTTCAGGAGAAAAAAAGGCATTTTGGGGAATTTCATGAGAAAACCAGGCATTTTTTGGTGGAATTTTGGGAAAAAAATGAACATTTTCAGGAATTTCAGGAGAAAAATGGGAATTTTTCTCTTTTAACCAATTTGTGCTTTTTCTGAAGTCAGTGCCAACCCCTCAGGAGCCTTTGGGGGAAGCAGCTCTCAGCTTGGTGCTGAGTTCACCTTCCCACCTGCTACCTGCATGCTCTGGCATCTCCTCCAAGCAAAATTTTAGGAGTAAAACACCTGGAAAAAATGAGAACTCCAAACTCATCACCCCCAGGGCTTCTCTGCTTCCCACTGATTGAAGAGAACATTTTTTATTTTTTTTTTTCCCTCTGTTCCAAGCCAGGCTGAAGACAGCCTGTGTGGTTTCATCTAATCTGCTCCTGGAGCTGCCAGCAGCACGTTGGAGAGCTGGGGTTTGGAATGTTCACCACAGAATCAGCCTGAGGAATTCATAATTCACCTCAGCTATGGTGGGATTTGGTACAAGAAGATCATTATTACCTCGAGATAGCCTGCAGGTCGTTCATTTCAATTAGAAATGCCTTCAAACAGGATATTGTGCTCCTTCCATAGGCTTTAAAGCTTAAATAAGCTCCAGAAATCCTTGCTGCCAGATAATTCTGTTGGCAAATGTGGATCAGCACTTCCTGACAGTGCAATACCTGCCCATGGTTGTTGAAAGTGGCACTAGAGAGGTTCTTAATTGTGTTAATTATTGTTGTTGCTTTTAAAGGACTGAAGGCTCTCACAAGATAATCACTTGTCACTGTTCTTTGGGGATTTGGCACTGGACAGGGGGTGGTTTCTTGCATAACTGGATTCAGGCTAAAATAACTGTGACCTTGTAAATGAGGTGGGTGTTTCCTAGGGCAGACAATTCTTGGAGCAGTGGAGGCTGTGGGAGGGAGGTGTAGCTGGAAAGGGAATTTTAAACAACAGGAGACAGCACTGGGAAGTGGGAAAGGCTGAAGGAAGGACTGGGAGGGACCTGGATGTGATGGGTGAATGGAGATCCAAAAATGATTTAAATATCTGAGGGTGCAGAGATGCTCCAGTGCAAAGAGAGGGTTGGAGTGGAGGCAGCCTGGAGAGGCAGAGCTTTGGCTCACTCTGGGGATGGAAATATTGCAAATAATCTCCCAAACTGAACTGATCAGGTTGGAAATCATCTCCCAAACTGAACTGATCAGGTTGGAAATCAGCTGCCAAGCTGAACTGATCAGATTGGAAATGAACTGCCAAACTGAACTGATCAGATTGGAAATCATCTCCCAAACTGAACTGATCAGGCTGGAAATAATCTCCCAAACTGAACTGATGAGATTGGAAATCATCTCCAAACTGAACTGATCAGGTTGGAAATCATCTCCCAAACTGAACTGATCAGGTTGGAAATCATCTCCCAAACTGAACTGATCAGGTTGGAAATCATCTCCAAACTGAACTGATCAGGTTGGAAATGATCTCCCAAACTGAACTGATCAGGTTGGAAATGATCTCCCAAACTGAACTGATCAGGTTGGAAATGATCTCCCAAACTGAACTGATCAGGTTGGAAATCAGCTGCCAAGCTGAGCACCAGTTCAGAGGGCAGAGCCTGCAATTTCTGCTCAGTGCCTTGGCCTCTGCTCCATCCTCAATGTCACAGCAATCTGATTTCTAAAAAAGCTCCTCCCAAAATTTAGCACTAAGCTGTGCTGCCAGGCTCAGCAGGAAAGACTCAGCAACATTTAAATTCACAGCTCTGTCAGCTACAAACTTTGCTCTCGTAGTGATTTCAGTCAACTCCTCCAGCCTCTGATTCTGATTTCTTTCCCAGTCTGAATTTCCCCGTTCAGAAGGGGGATTACCTCACCTCCAGGGTTTCTGTGTGCCCCAGATTCCCAGTGAGGGGCTGAGCTGTCAGTGCTGCAGGCATCTGGAGCCAGCCAGTGCTCCAGCATCCAACCTGCTGATTGCAAACGTACCTGTGGAGGTGTTTGCAGTGAGTGTTGGGTGATCACAGCACACACAGAGCCCAGATCCTCCCAGGCCTGGGGCAGGAACCTTCATTCCTGCAGGCTGCAGCCCTGGTGCCCTTGTTTTAATGATGGCTTGAGGTTTCCTGGAAAGGCATTTTGTTGTCTGGTCCTTCTTGGAAAGCTCAGAGTGGATGCTCAGTGCTGGTTATGGATAACATGAAATTGGTTTTTTTCCCCCCTTTTTAACCACCCAGACCTGTCCCATTCCTCGCTGCTGTCTTCCCATTTCTTGGCTAACTGGGGGAAGGAAAGCTCCCTGGCAGTTTGCCACACTGAAACCCCCCAGCCCTGATTTATTATCACCAAAACCAGCTGCAGATGTTGGCCGGGCCAGGGCTCTGCTGCCAATTAGGGCGGCTCATGCAGAGACTCCTGCTCCGTTTGCCTGGCACTGAGGAGAGCAGGGATGAGGGGAGTGCCATGAAAATGGAGCAGAAAAAGATGGGAAATGGGTTTCACCTGAGCCAGGTAGGGGCTGCAGCAGTGTGGGAGGAGGTTGGGGCAGATTTCAGGGATTTCAGCCCATTTTTGGGTGTTTTGCTGTGTTAATGAACCCTAAAATTCCACACTGAAACTCTTCCCCCAGCCTGTGTGGTTTGGGGGGCTTGAAATTTGTCTGGAGTTCACTGGAAGTTTGTCTGAACTTTGCTGTATTGGAAAGAAACTTTGAGTTTGCAGCAGCCTCCAAAGCTCAGCTCAGCCCCTGTGCCTGGGGGAGCAGCCCTGGGAGGGTTTGGTTTCTGAAACCATTTGGGGAATGGTGAGAGAAAATGATTTTCAGGGAATTCTTGGATGGAAACAGCAGCACTGACAACTGTGGAGACAGGAGAGGAAGAGCTACAAACATTTCCAATGCTGTAAAGTACAGCCAGCCTCAGGTTAGATAATTCCTCCTGCTGTTAATCCATTATTTAAATCAAATTGGTCACAAATCTAGATAATCTCATTCAAAATTAGGGTGATAAAAAACCTGATTCCTTGAATCCCTTTCTACTACTTCTATTACATTTTTGGTCTGTGATCTTTGTGGCAATTTCAGCAATAATTTCCCAATACTGCATTTCCAGTGCTCCACGTGACCTGTTCCATCCACAAGGCTGCTCTGAGTATTTCAAACATGATGAATATCACCAGCTTGGATTTTCAGCACTCTGTGCAGCATTGCAACTGCAATTTGACCAAGTTAAATACAGCTGAGGTCTGTGGGAATTAAACTGGGGGGGAATTATCTGAGTGCAGAGTGAAATAAATGTGTGAAATTGTGGGAGAGGAAAATCTGAGATTTTTCATTCATTGATCTCTTTTGAACTTTTGATGGGAGGATGCTCCTATGGATAAAAGCAGTTATGGCCCTTAGTAAGGTGCCTAAATAATTTATTTTTCCTTAAGTCAGTGTTTTTTAGTGTTGTCTAAAACTCTTGAAATTCAGCAAAAAAATCTGCAACTTATTAATTCTCCCAGACCTCCTTAACACAGGGTTTATGTTTATGCTCTGTGTCCAGAGATTTTCTAAAAATAAATAAATAGAAAGTCCAGGAAAACTTAAATCTACCCTTTCCCAAACATTTACCCCTTCCATGGTGTGTCTGTGTCCATCTTTTTATGCTTCCTGTAATTTTTAAGGTCAATAGGAAATAAATACAATCTCAGGCTGTTGGTTTATTGTGGGAAATGGATTTGTAGAGAATTCTCCAAGCCTGACAGAAAGCTCACACAGCATCTGTGTGCAAATTTTGAAATAAGAAATGCTGACTTAGAAATGCAATGGAATGGGACAGACATTGCTGAGAGAGAAATAGAGCTAGAGACAAGTTTCAAAGATGGTTTTGTAAAAAACACTGGGTACTTTGGAGAAATAGAACTATGAAAGATGCATTGTAGGAGCCACGAGGGGTAATTTTAGATTATTAAGACATTTACAGCAGGGTTGATAGGCCAAGAAACACTTATAATGTATTGTAATTAGGAAATAGTTGGCTTCTGGTTGTGATGGTGTGAGTTATAACATCTGTGTTGTTTCAGGAGACAATGAGACTGAAAATAGAATAAAAGAGAGTCAGTCTCTTCACATGAGATTGAAAATGGAATAAAAGTTTTTAAAACACCTCTCAGTTGCCCCATCTCTGGGTCAGAAAAGGGCCTAATCCAACAGTTTATAACCTGTGTGTATTTCCAGCTCTGGATATTGGATTTAAAGCAGCTCTCAGTGAGCTCCTTGGGTATCAAGTGCTGAGTGCTCCACATGAAACGCAAATGGAAGGAATTCCTTGTACACACAGGAGATCAGAGCCCATTAGCCACCAATATTAGATTAAATGAGACTAAACACTACAGAGGGTGATTTTCTCTTCTCCCAGAGTTTATTCTTGCCCTAATGCAAAGCACTGCTTTGCTGGGGAGACTTTGCTGTGTTTAGTCTTTGCCCAGGAGCTGCGCTCGGGATGCTCCGAGGGGATCCCGGGATTTCAGGCCTTATCTCCAGAGCAATCTGATGCACGGCAGAACTGAGGGGTGAAACCCTAGAGCTGGGCTTTGCTCAGGCTTAATAGCAACATAAAAGACTTGATTTTCCCCTTTAAGGGCTGAGATGGATTTCCCCATGAAGATGTGGTGTTGTGTTACCGGAATGCACCAAAAGGATTTTATTTTCGCAAGCAAAGCCCCCAGTAAAGTTCCACAGCTCCTGTTGGGGTTGAGGAATTGGGATGATGCTTGAGAAGGGCCAAAAACACCCACCTAAAAAGCAGGAAAAGAAGTTTGGGTAGTGCTGAAGCCTCCCTGGCAATGCCACTTGGCTGAGCTCTCCGGGCATCCCCGGCCTGTGTGTGCTCGCTGTGTGGGATGAGGCTCTGCAAGGAGGAGGTTTTTGTTTTGTCTCTGCTTTGTCTGTTTGGGAAACTGAAAATTGGTTCCTTCCAGCAGGAATTGCTGCTTGCCAACGGGACGCATTCCCTGGGATCTAAATGTTGTTTTGCTTGTGGCAGAGCTGGTGAATGCTGTGTGTCTTTCTTCATTTTTGCTTTCTCTGATGAAAAATTCCATGAAAATTTGCTGTTGGGTCTCCTGAGGGAGTTAAGTGATGCTTGGCCAGGTGAGTTCTACCTGAAACTCAGGGATCCACAGGGAAACAACAAAATTGACACAAATTATGTCCTGTTCTCTTCTGCCTTGAGGGAAAAAAAGCCCAAATCAACCCATTCCTTCAGGCTCTGGAGGTTTCTGCACTGCCAGGATTCCAGAAGCCAATGGATCCTAAATTCCCTCCAGTGAGGGAATCTGAGCAAAACAAATCCCACATTCTGCTCAGATTTTTTATTTCTTGCCACCCAAATGTGACACAAAAATGTTGCCAAAACCACACTGAATCCAAATGCTTCACAGAGCTCAGTCAGATTTTCCTGAATTTTCATTTCAGAAGGAAAAAAAAAAAAAAAGGCTGCAGCAGAATAAAATAAATCCTGGTCATGCTGTTATCAAGTGTCACTCTGGATTTTCAGGGATTTCTTCTAAAAATTTTTCTGTAGAATGAACATAGCACCGTTAGAAATTTGAAACTGGAATAAAGTTTGGATGTAATAGAATATTTCCATCCATTCAGGTTTTATATTAGCAAATTGATTTTGGAATTCTGCTCTTGCCTAAAAACCCACAAAATTTAAAAATCCTAGAATTCTTTATGAATTGCAACCCCCCTTTTCTGCACAGACCTGGTTTTCCCTTCCTGTGAGGTGGTGCAGAAGTCTTTGAGGAGTTCAGTGAGTATTTCACACCTGGTACCTGCTCACCTGTGGTGGGGAAGAATTCCCACCAAGAATTCTCTGTCAGGTCCAAAGGACTCACCTGCAAAGGAAGGAATGATCCTGGATTTCCCACATCCTAATGAACTGCCTCAACCACAACATTATTATTCATTTTGGTGGTGTTTGGAAGGGTTTTATTGTAATTAATAATGAACCAAGCAGAGCAGCAGCAGCTGCACTTGTGTTTGGTGGAACCAAAGACAATATTTTCTGATTTAAGAAGCCTTCACAGGTGATTTCAACCTCAAGCCTTAAATAAAAAGTGACCTGAGGCTGGAACAAGGTATCTGACATTGTGCTGGATTTTTTTGTGTGTCAGAACATGCTGAGATTCCTGGTGTGAGGGACAGAAAAGTGGCTCTAGGGAAGAAGAGCCTCTGTCCTTGGGAGGTTTCCCATCAGGTCTGACCAATAAATCCCACCTAAAACCTCCAGAAACAGAGGCTGGGGGGCTCATGGGCAAAGTCTCACCTGCTTTGTCCAGAAATCCTTCATTTACACCCTCTAAATTCCCTGATGGGCAGGATTTGGGTTCATATTTGCAGTTGGGATGATTCTCTGCATTTTTGTGCTCCTCAGCCAAAACAAGAATTTTACAGCCTAAAGATCCTCAACAGGATAAGATGAATATTAGAGGTGCAGCTACTCCAGGTTGTTACCCTGTGTGTTATTCTGCTATTGACACTAATTTGGTGTAGAACTTCAGAATCTGAGTAAAAAAGCATATTTTAGATCAACATGGAGCAAGCCTTGTCCCCTGATGGAGTGGGGAGTGAAATCCCTTTGGGAAAAGAGGATTTTAGCACCACTGTCCCTGACAAAAGAGGAGCAGCAAAGAAAGGTTGGTGGGCCTGGTGTGGCTGGAACATCTCATCAGTGCTCTGGCTTTAATTGAGTTCTTGGAACCCAAGCCATGAGCAAAGTCTCACCTGCTTTGTCCAGAAATCTTCATTTACACCCTGATGGGCAGGATTTTGTTAAAATTTGCAGAACTGAGATGATTTTCTGCAGTGTTTGTGCTCCTCAGCCAAAACAAGAAGAATTTTGCAGCCTACAGATCCAGAAGATGAATACAAGAGGTGCAGCTACTCCAGGTTGTTACCCTGTGTTATTCTGCTACTGACACTAATTTGGTGTAGAACTTCAGAATCTGAGTAAAAAAGCATATTTTAGATCAACATGGAGCAAGCCTTGTCCCCTGATGGAACGGGGAGTGAAATCCCTTTGGGAAAAGAGGATTTTAGCACCACTGTCCCTGACAAAAGAGGAGCCAGCAAAGAAAGGTTGGTGGGCCTGGTGTGGCTGGAACATCTCATCAGTGCTCTGGCTTTAATTGAGTTCTTTCACTGCTCATACACTTTTAATAACATCTGGAGACAGGGAACCCAAGGCCGTGGCTTCTGTTTCTGATAGATTCCTTTGCACTGAGATTTAATGGATTAGCCAAAATGATGTGAAAAAATGGATCTCTGATTTATGACCTGCAATTTTTCGCTTACTGCAGCATTTTTTTCCCCCCTCAATCAGTGTTTTCCACCCTGTTAAAGTCTTGTGTGAATAAGTGCTATGTTGTGTTTCTGGATTTGCCCCGAGGGCTCATCAGACGACCCTTTGCCTACAGTCCCCACCAGGCCATTTAAACAGGAAGTTTAATTTTATAGTATTAAAAAAGAGAAAACGGTACTTAATTATCTGGCTGTGAAACAGCAGTACTCTTTCTTAATTTTAGTAGCTAATAAAATGCTGTTCCTGCAGTTAACTACTTCTGGTCCAAATGCACTACAATTTTGGCTATTTGAATAGAATATTTTATGAACTGTTATATATTGCACTACAGTTTTTAAACTCTGCTATGACATATTTCTCTCAAGATTTATTAGCATTTTTTATTTAAAACAATATATTAAAGAGAGGAGAAAGAGTAATCTTAGCTAAAATTCAAATATTAGAAAAACATAACATAGACCAAATCTTTTCATTTAACTTCTCTGCCCCCCTCCTCCACCTTCTCCTCTCCCACCGTTGCTATAAAAAAGTTTTTTGGAACAACAACCCACACCTGCATCATTAATTCAATATGTCTTCCAACATGACTCAAATCAGAGTATCAGTTTCAGGGGCCATTTGCTACTTAAATGACTTTATGAAAACAGAACAATGAGCTGCCCCTATGCAGCCCTGACTCCAACTCTGGCTAAAATAAACCTCGACATCTTTTATATCCCCGTGCATTTCTTTCTTTCCCAACAGTTTTCTCTCTGCTCCATCCCCCCTGGAGCAAACAGGCTCATTAAGTGCCAGGTCTGTTGTGTGCAACTGTCTTTAAAAACTCGTTAATGCCTCGAGCTGGGCCGGGGTGTCTGTGCCCAGGCACAAGCCCATCTGGAAGTCTGCTAAATTAAAAATTATTTGGGGTAAAAAGCCTTTTGTCTCAGGCCAGGCTCTGAGGGAAGAGCCTTCCTGCTCATATTGACAATATTGGGGTTTTTTTCCCCATTTGAAGGTGCTGAGGGAGGAATGGTGCAGAGGGCAGGAGCTGGGTTGGTCCCTTTGCTGCAATGGGCTGAGGGTGAGCACTGGGAGGATTTTTATTATTGAGGATTTTGTTCCTCAAGTTTTGGGTGACAGAGAAGCTCTCTTACAAAGCTGGGGCTGATCAACCATCTCAGCTTGTGATGGGGAGGTTTTGAGGAGATATTAGGAAAAAAGTCTGCACAGAAAGGCTTGTGAAGCACCAGAACAGGCTTGCCAGGGTAGTGGTAGAGTTCCTGACCCTGAACAACGTTCCCAGGCACGGGGGGATTTTTGGGGTTTCTGCAGGGCCAGGAGCTGGATCAGTGCCCTTTGAGGCTTCCTAAAAACAGAGGCCAGACAAATTAAAGAGAATAAAAAGCATTCTATTTATTGAAGGGCCTTCAGGTACATTTTAGGGCAGACGAAGCCCCTCAGGGCCTACACCCAAAATGGATCACAGGTTTTCACACTTTTCTAAGTTTGGTCCATTTGCATATTGGGGTTTAGTCTGCCAATTACAGCTTCAGTAATGAAGGAATTTACCCCAAGTTTGCTCCTCCAACTCTCTTTTGTTTCCATCTCTTGGGGCCTGAGGCAGTGAGGTGTCCTTGATTGCCAGGCTGGAGAGGAATTGTTGTGTCTGCCCCAAATGGGGAAGCAGCAGCTCCCACTGTCCATGGAGTTTAGAGTTCTACACTAAAGAACTGCAGGATTACAGATACATGAAAAATAGGAAAGCTCAAATCAGGCATCAGGACAATCCTTCCAGCTCAGGAGATTCTAAGTGTCCAAAAAGAATGTGACACTTGGGGACATCATTTAATGGTGAACACGGTGCTGGGGCTGGGCTGACACTCAGACCTGATGATCTGGATGGTTTTTTCCAATCTTGATGATTCTGTGAGCTCCAATTACAACCTGCTCTTCCTCTGGTGCTCCACTACAGCGTGTATCCCAGTTGTAGCAGCTGATTTAATGGAGTCACCTCTTATTTCAAAGGTGCTCCTACTCCACACAAGCCTGACCATCACCTTGACTACCCCAGGATGTCCTGTCTGGTGGGAAAGAAAATCAGGATGGATGTCCCAAGTGGGAAATGGATTTGTAGGGGATTCTCCAAGCCTGGCAGAAGGTTCACACAGTGTCCATCTGTGTGCAAACCTGGAGATAAGAAATGCTGGTTTAGAAATGCCATGGAATAGGACAGACATTGCTGAGAGAGAAATTGAATTAGAAGCAAGTTGTAAAGGATGGTTTTGTAAAAAAGATTGGGTACTTTGGAGAAATAGACCTATGGAAGATGCATTGTAATAAGACCCACAAATAATAATTTTAGATGATTGGCTTTAAGGCATCTATAGCATGGTGTGGCTAAAGCTGATAGGCCAAAAAACACTTACAATGTACTGAAATTAGGAAATAATTGGCTTCTGATTGTGATGGTGTGAATTATAACATCTGTATTGGTTTGCCTTTCACATGGGGCTGAAAATAAATAAAAGTTTTTCAAACACCTCTGAGTTGCCCCATCTCTGGGTCAGAAAAAGGCTCAGTCTAACAGGCCCACACAATCCCTTCCAAGTCAGGTCACCCCTAAAGGAAATGATCTTTGTTTGCTGAAGGGATCAAAGCCCTGCCAGCATCTGCTGAGTCTTGGCTGTCACTTAGCGATGGAGGACACACAATTCCTGCTGCTCCCCCTCCACGGAGCAGCACCAGCTGAAAAGGGAAACCCTTGCCATCAATTATGTGAGGAGGAATAATAAAAATAAAAATAAAAATAAAAATAAAAATAAAAATAAAAATAAAAATAAAAATAAAAATAAAAATAAATATAAATATAAATATAAATATAAATATAAATATTATTATTAATAATAATGATAATTATTATTATTACATACTATATCTAATATATTAGTTATATTAGATATCTATCATGAAGTATTATTAAAGTATAAATAAAAGAGTCTAAATAAAAGAAAGTATATATAAAATAAAGTATAAATAAAAAGTATTATTATAAATAATAAAGTATAAATAAATAAAGTAATAAAGTATACTTAATATAGTACAAAGAAAAGTATAAAAGTATATATATTAAAGTATAATTAATAAAGTACAAATAAAAAGTATAATAATACTAATACTACTATTACTAATACTAATAATAATATTTTGTATAATTCTATATATTCTAATTGCATTCTGTATCTAATATATTATATATTAGATATCTATTATAAATTATCATTATTATTATTATTATTATCACTACTATTATTATTTCTATAATAACAAGATGATGATGATGATGATGATTATTATTTTTATTTTTATTTTTATTTTTATTTTTATTTTTATTTTTATTTTTATTTTTATTTGGAGGAACCATCCTTCACAGCTGGACCAAGGTTTAGTGATGTGCACTCAGTTCATTTGAGCCTTTAAGAGACTCACACAAATATCAATATCAGCCTTGCAAGCACCTTGGATGGCAGCAAAAATAAATGGGGTTATCATGGATATACAGTGGAGTCTCCTCACACTGAGGAAATGCATCTCCAGCACTGGAAAAATCTTTATTTTTACCAGGGATGTGCCTGCTCATCCCATATCCCAAATCCAGCTCTGAATTGCTTGAAGGGAAAAAATTAAAAAAAAAAATAAATTCCTATTCACTTGCAAAAAGCTGCTGCTTATTATATCCCTTCTGCTTTGCTGCCCCTAATATAGACATAGCTAAAAATCTTCCCAGATCTATTTTGAGGGCTGTCTGAGCATAAATATTTCACTGATGACAAAAAAGTGGCTTGTTGGTATATTTGAGAGTCTTCAAGGGCTAAATTGGGATTGGATGGGAGCCAGGACTGTGCAGAGCAAGGCACTGGGGAAGACAGTTTGTACAATGTGCAGCAGGGAGGGCAAGGAGGAAATATGGCAGTTTGGAAAAAAACCCAAAAAATCAAACAACAACTCAAAAAAATGGAGTGGAAACAAGGAAAATGCTACTGAAGATGGTGATTGAAATCAGAGTAATGGGAATAAAAACCAGGTTTGATATATGAAGCATAGGAAGAAATAAATATGGGTTACTTTTAGCAGCAGAGATAGTTGTCTTGAATTCTGGGTGTAGAATTCAGAGTCGAGAGGAAATCAAGAGAAGCTCCACAGAGATGTTTCTGTGGGAGAAAACAGGAGGTAACTGCAGAAAATCCTGTGCAGGCCAATATTGGCAGTTCTGGGTGAATCACTGGATGCAACAAAGCCAAAGATGATGTTGGTGGGAAGCATCAGGGAAGTGGTGAAATATTAAATTACACCATTTTCCTAAACCTTTCAGTGTCCATATCTGTACCAGGCTGTGGGAGAGATCCCAAACCCTCCCAGATTCACTTTGTCCTTGCTCCTTTTGGGGAGCCAGAGGCCTCTGGGGAAGGGAGGGCTGAACTCCAGTGGCTCCTTTGGGTTTGAGTCCTTGCAGTTCTGATCTGGAGCTAATGCCCCATTCTTCCAGCAGTGCTTGGAATAATGGGGCAAATCCAGCTTTGATTTTGGTCAAATATTTCCCATTTCAGGCACCCCTCAGTGCCAAGCAGCCCTGGGTGTTTACCCACCTGAGCCTTATCAGTGCCTGCTCTCTGTAACCCGGATCCCTGGGCCATTATGCAGATTTGGTGGCCGTTCTCAGTTGACACACTCATTCTCTAAAGACAACATCCCAAATGAGTCTGGTAGGGCTGGGAGCTGCTGGGCCAGCCCTGCTAAGCAGGCTGAGATCAGTGTTTGCACTTCGAATTTGCTCAATTGGGCCCTTTCCATTATTGAGCCTGGGTGGCTCCTGCTCCCCGCCCTTGTTCCCTGCATTAACTCTCTATTACCTTGTTTGTTCAATGCCAGCTTATGAATGTCAATTTGTTCTCCAATTAGCTCTGCCTTATTGACTGCCCTCAGACTGCCCAGCTAAGCTTTCTGAAGTGCCTATCACTATCAAAGTGATTTGTTTAATTTTTTAAAGGGATATAACTTTAATGCGTCCTTTTATTCTGCTGTTATCTTGGTTGCCCCTATCTGGAGTCCGTTTATGGAGTGGGGTTTGTTCTAATAGCTTCATATCTGTGTTAATATTTCGTGACAGTTTATGTACTTAACTCGTGTGGGAGACACATTAATTCTCCTCTCCTGGCTGTGATGGACTGGCAGGAACCTGTGAGAGGAAGACAAATTTCCCAGAGGTCTGGAGGGTAAATGCAGATGGGGTTTGTGGGAGGAAAATTAACAAATTAATTTACTTGAGCACCTCATTCCCTCTGCCACGTACAGGAGATATTTTCCTCTGTGGGACTCAGCAGTATCCTGGTTTTCCCAGAACAGTGGGAGCTGGAGGGACATCAGGTGGTGGTGGAGAAGAAATTATGGAATATCCTGAGCTGGAGGGGACCCACAAAGATCCTCCAGACCAAATCCTGGCCCTGCACAGACACCCCAACAATCCCACCCTGGGGTTAACTGGTTGCACTCGAGATAAAAGAAACACATTGGGTGTTGGTTTTTTGGAGTTTCTCATTCTTTTCTCCCATATATCTTCATAAAATTGAAGTGTCAAAGCCTTTCCTCCCATTCCTGAGTTCTTTTTTTTAGGGAACATCTCGATGGGAAACAGGATCAGGTGATTCCTGACTCTTCTCCAGACTTTCTGCTCAGGACATCTCTGGGAATTCTCTGTTCCTAGGAGCAGGGCTGGGTTTAAATTCCCTGTGTTGGTGTTTATTGGGAATTATCTGTCATGGCAGAGACAATAACTCACAGCACAAATTGTTTATTTTTCTTTCTTCCCTCTGAACTTCAAACACCCTCAGCATCTTTGCCTGCCTTGGGTCTCCTGCTCCCAACCAGGAAAGGTTCCCTTTGATTTAGAGAAAAACTCCTGGAGAGATGACACTGAGAACATTTTATGCTGAGCTCTCATAGCTGTCCAGACTTTTTGGCTGTCAGTTTTAAAGTCTGGAGGAGACAAAAGAAAAATGAAAATAATAAAGAGGAAAAGAAAATTTTAGAAAGGAGGAAAAATAGGAGAAAAAAGGGAAAAAGGAGAAAAAAGAAAAACTTTTTTTTTTTTCTAGAGCTCTTGGGAGAGGGAGGAAATTCAGTTTTTCCATCTGTTTTAGACTTGATTCATGACACCCAAAGGAGCAGGACCCAGATCTTGTAGGGACACTGTCTGTGGGTGTGACACTGCAGGTGCTGAAGCTTTTTGAGAGATTTCCCTGACCTCTGATCCCAAGGGAATGTGGAGTTCTGAGGGATCCCCAACTGCTGCCCACAACTGCAGGGAGTCTAGCCTGGCAAAATACAGAAATTAAATCAAACTTCAGATTTTCCTGCTCTTTCATTCCCTCTTTTCTACAGCTGCTTCTCTTCGTGTTTTCCCACCATTTTTTTTTTTGACACTACTCCCCAAATCCGTGGATAATTGGGTTCACTGGCTCCCCAAGCACCCCAAATATTGCTGTCACTTCTTGGTTTGGACATTCTCTTCTGATGGGTTGGATCAGTGCTGCTGCTTCTGAGCAAGGGAGCACAAATCCAGCTTTGATTTTGGTCAAATATTTCCCATGTCACAGCAATTGAATCCACTGTCTGAAAATAACATTTCTCAGCCAACAATATTTTGTTCTTAAGCAATCCACCCCAAAAAAGTTCTTTGGATTGGCTGAAGAAATAAAAGTGGGGCACAAGCAGAGAGAACTCTTAGGAAGGGAGACAAGGAATGGTTGTGAGAGGGGTTTGCTGCTTTTTTCTGTCTGAGACCAGTGGGTTTGGGCATCAGAGCAGTGTCAATAAATGGCTTTTGCAGTTATCTAAATGCTTGGGCTCTGCTTGGGCGTTTAATCTCTTGTAAAAGCTGTTTATTGCTCTCAGTGCTGCTCTGTGAGGGCACAAACGCCACAATTAGGCCTCTCAGAGACTTCCCAAAACACAGCTGATTAAAGGTCAAGCAGAAAAATCGAGATGCTGCTCTCCTTAATGAAGAGAGCATAAAAACTCCTGCATGAAGCTCAGGATCAGTCCCAAATCCGGGGTGGGAGGATGGAGGGGATGTGGGTGTCCCTGGGGAGGGTGAGGCCCTCGGGGCTGTGTTTGGTTTCCAGGTAACAAATTGCCATCACCAAAGGTGTTCCTAAAAGTCCATTTGAGTTCTGTTCCCCAGGCAGATTGTTACCCCCAAGGTGCTGTAAAATGTAAGTGGCATTTAGAGGTGGCATCACAAAGAAGGGGCAATCAAACCTCATTAACACCGGAGTTTATAATTGCAGATTGCTGTAATTTGTGGTGGATTCGGGATTTATTTCAAGGGTGTTATTTCTGTTGTTGGGGGCTAATGAGTGGTGGGAGAAATTGATGTAAGTTTAGGCATTTCTTCTTCTTTAGCAACCAGTTGACACCAAATGAAGACTTCAGCCTTTGGTTTGTGAGTAGAAAAAGCACCCCAAGAAATATTACACTAAATTTGGCCTGGGGGGAACCCAGACCTTTCTAGGTCCTGTTTTTAGTCCCTCCTCTTGCAAGGAAAGGAATCACAGAATCATGGAATCATTGAGGTTGGAAAAGACCTGTAAGACTGTCAAACCATTGCCAGCACAGAACCATGTCCCCAGGTGCCACATCCACACATTTTTTGAACACTTCAGGGATGGCAACTGCACCATGCCCTGGGCAGCCTGTGCCAGTGCTTTAGAGCCCTTTCCATGAGAAAATCTCTCCTAATATCCACCCCAGCCTCCCCTGGCCCAGCCTGAGGCCGTTCCCTGAGCTGTCCCCTCCTGTCAGGGACTTGCACAGGCTCAAGGTCCCTCCTGAGCCTCCTTTTGTCCAGCTGAGCCCCTTTCCAACTCCATCAGCTGCTCCTCAAAGACTCGTGCTCCAAACCCTTCCTGAGGATTTCCTTGTTTTAATTAAAAACATGTGGAGGATAAGAATGAGGCATCTTCCTACAGGGTTTTCAGGTAATGCCTGGAGAAGGGGAAGAGAGGAAGGAAAAGAGACTCTAGCAGTGGACAAATATTGGGGTTGTGACCACCAGCCAAGTGTTCAGGGCACACAGCAACTATTTAAAACATAAAGACAAGTTTCAGGGAATTTTTGTACTGATTTCAGTGCCTGATATTTATATTTATATAAATCACAAAGGCAGGTGATGCCCAGAGGAGGACAGGTCTGTCCTTTGGATCAGAACCTCCTGCTCATCTCTGGCAATTTAGTGAAAGCAACACGTTTGGTTCCTTGATTATCCTTTTTTTTTTTTACATAATAAATAAATACTTTCTTAATAAATAATTTCTTAATAAATAATTTCTTGTAACCATTTTTTGTTGTTTCTAAGGGTGTATCCAAACTCAGGAGTGTCTGAGCTCAGCCCTGAGCTCGTTTGCTTTCAAGCAGCATTTGGCTGGTAGGATAAAAGGCAGGGCACAGGTTCTTACCCTAAACCAGGGAAGTGTCCTAACCTTCCACAGAGATTACAGCTGAGTTAGTCCAAGATTTAAGGAAGTTCACAGTTAGGGGTTTTAATTTACTTCACAGGGTCTTTGAGAGGGGTGAATTTAGGTAAAGAATTGGGGGGTGTGCACTTAGGCCTTGCTGCTGATGGGAAACCAAAGGAAAAAATGATGGAAAACCAGCTCAGATTTTTGACTGTTGTTCCATTCTTTAGCTCCAAGAGCTGCTTTAACGCAGCCTGATTGCTGAGGTAAATTAAACTCCTAATCACATTGACCCAATTATCACCCAGAACATTCTGTTCCCCTCCTCTGAGGTTTGGAACTTGTGACTTCGCAGCTCCCTGCAGTTGTGACAGTGGTGTCACAGTCACTGATGCCATTTGATCTGCCCTGGCCTGGTTTTTCCTCTCTGTTCCCTCATCCCTCAGAACTCTCCTGGCTGGAGAGTTGGACTCTTCCACAAACATTGTCCTGAAATTAAAAACAAGAGTTAATTTTTCACAGTGATGCTGAACTCATGGGCAATGAAGGGGCTTCCCCAAACCAG
Organism: Setophaga petechia; assembly: GCA_024362935.1. NCBI lineage: Eukaryota > Metazoa > Chordata > Aves > Passeriformes > Parulidae > Setophaga > Setophaga petechia. Next base: position 3,965,893 of record JANCRA010000047.1, read on the forward strand.
AGGAGAGAAAAGAGAGAGGTGGGAAAAGAGACTCTAGCAGTGGCCAAATATTGGGATTGTGACCACCAACCACATGCTCAGGGCACACAACAACTGTTTAAAACAAAAAGACAAGTTTCAGGCTTGGAAGAAGTCAGGGGTATGAGCTGGAGATATCTGAGCACCCTGAAGGTTTCCAGAGCATCAGAAATTCTGCCTTCAGTGTCTGCACCAATATTTGCTGTAGAAAAAGTGCAGCAAAACCTAAAAATCCCAGCCCAGCAGCATCTGTGCACTCCCAGCCAGGATGCCTGAGGAGAGCCTGCAATTGCTTTAATTTTTAATTTTTTCTGCACAGTGACGACATTAAAAGATGTGCAAGTTTTATTTTTTGACTGCACTCATCGTTCACAAACAGAAATAAAAATGCAAACCCTCCAATTTAAGTCCTTCAGCCAAAAATATGTCGATTTGCAAAGCAAAAAATAGCAGCCCCTGCTATCCTTGACAGCTGCAGTTTGGCTGATTTTAGGAGATATCCCGAAAGGTGAGCTTGGAAGGACGTCATATCTGACTCTTATCTTTGAATCCCATATACTTATGTTTATTAAAATCAATATAATCCATTAGCCTACTTTGTTTCCATTTTTAATAATCTATTGATATATTGCCTGGGCTTTTATGGGACTAAACAAATTTCCTCTTTATGTGCCCTGTAATAGCCGGAGGTCAGGCTGCTTGAGAGCAGTTGCTGTATATAAATGTTTATTTACTGCCTGACTACTGATTGAGAACATATCTGGTCCACAGGCTTCAGATGGCTTTTAAACTAGAGATTTATGGCTTACTTCCTGTTTTCCAGACACAGTACACCATTTTTAAATAAAGTAATGAATGCAAGGTATTGTGAAAATAATAGCCAGGGATTGCCCCAAACTCCACGTTTGGGAGCAGGGCCTGTCGGGCCCTCTGTTATTTCATCATTCATTTGTTTTCTATTGGGGTGGCTTTTAGGGACATTAAACGCTCTTCTGGTGCAGTTTCCTTTGTGCCCAGGGTGTCTTTGTAGTCTGGAGCAGCTCAAGTGCCCTCTTCAGCCTCTCCATGGCCAGGCTGGGAATCTGAAGGGAAGAGCTTTGCCAAAGTTTGCCCATCCATTTTATTTTGGGGGGGGTCACTTTCTAGCAGCTTCTCTTCTGTTAACCCCAAGTTTAGCAAAGCATTTACAGTTAGGATGGGTTTTGCATGAGCCCAGGTCCCTCCTTTGTGTGGTTTCTTGCCTTTTTTTTGCTTCTAGCTGAGAGCACTTCACAGAAAATGCTCATTTTTAAGTCTCTAAAAGTAATTTTGACATTGGCTTATTCTGTTTCTGTGCTTCTTGGACACCACACTTCATGGCATGTCAATTAACCATGTTTGAGAGGCTTTTGTTCTCCAAAAGTGTGATTATCTACCCAGAAAAATCTTTTGTCCCTGCTGTGACAAGACAAGGAAATCACATTTTTCATCGTGTTATTGTGATAAAAGCGCTCACTCATAAAATATCTCAAATTGGTGATGGCAGACAAGTGGCTCAGTTCACAGTTGTGACAATGGGATCCCTGTCAGCAGAAGTTTGCATAAGTTCCTGGTCTCAGGGTGAGAATTTCAGCTCCAAATCACAATTTCATACAATAAAATTGGCCGTTATTTAGGACATCCCTGCCTCACAGGGATTATTCCACTCATAATTCCTGAGAGCCCAAATTCCTTGGCAGAGAATGGGGTGTGAGTACAAGAACAAGAAACTGGAATTTCCCCCTGGAGATGGGCTTGTTCATTTATTTGTTTTTGCAATTTTCATTGAACATCGCTCCCCTCTGGCCACAATGTGTTTCAAAATAACAATTTTTAAGGATATTTTGATTTTTTTACTGAAAACTCTTGGTTTGAAAGTCCAATTCCACCTTGCAAGAAGTGAGGATTTCAAAGGGCCCCTGAGGGTTGGTGGCCATTACCTGCTTTGCTTCATTTAGACCCACCCTGGGCCCTGCTCACTCCAGGAGAGGAATTTTTGTACTGATTTCAGTGCCTGATATTTATATTTATATAAACTATATTTATATTTATGCCTTATTTATGTCTGTGGATGCCTTTAGGCCCAGACTGGGCCTTGCTCGGTGATTTCAGTGTCCCCTTGAGGGACAAGGTTGGTGGCAAAGGGACTGAACAGGCACAGGATGTGCCAGCTCCAATTTGGGTGTCTTATATTCACCCTGGCCACAAATAAATTACATTTATGTCATATTTATGTCTGTGGATGCCTTTAGACCCACCCTTGCTTGGTGATTTCGATGTCTTCTTTAGGGACAAAGTTGGTGGCACGGGGACTGAACAGGCACAGGATGTGCCAACTTCAATTTGATTGTCTCATACTTTTGCTGGCCTCATCTCTGGAGGCTTTTTCAGTAATTTCAGTGATGTTATTGTGATTTTGCAACCTGAAAAAGGTGTTGTGCATCCCTCCAGCTCTGAGGCTGCCTTTGGGCCCAGACTGGGCCTTGCTCGGTGATTTTGGTGTCCCCTTGAGGGACAAAGTTGGTGGCAAAGGGACTGAGCCACACAGGATGTGTGAACTCCAGTTTAGGTGTCTTATACTCACCCTGGCCACATATAAATTACATTTATGTCATATTTATGTCTGTGGATGCCTTTAGACCCAGCCTTGCTCGGTGATTTCGATGTCTCCTTTAGGGACAAAGCTGGTGTCCCAAGGACTGGGTCACACAGGATGTGCCAGTCCAATTTGGATTTCTCATACTCATGCTGGCCTCATTTTTAGAGGCTTTTTCAGTGATTTCAGTGATGTTATTGTGATTTTGCAACCTGAAAAAGGTGTTGTGTTAGAACTGTCCCTCCAGTTCTAAGGGAAAAGCTCTAGGCTGCTTCCTTAGGCCCAGGGTGGTTTCACCCAGCTGGAAACCCACCAAAATAAAGATGATTTGTAACACTAAACCAGCCCAGCTGCATTTGGGTTTTGTGGTGTTGCACGGGGTGTTGTTTTAAATAGGAATAAAGCAGTGGCCTCTCCTTGCTGAGTGCCCTGCCTGCTGAGGAGCAGATCCCCAGGGTTTCATGGCTGTGTGTGATTCCCAGTGCTGATCTCTGGCCCCTAGATGATGCTGTTCATCTGTCAGCATCCAAGAGTGCCTCTGACAACAGCTGCAGTGTTTTGGGGATGCTGCAGCGTGGCAGGAGTGCAGTCAAAACCACCAATTACATTTTGTCCTGTGAGGAAATGAGAGTGAAGAGAGGTGGCTGTGAAAGTGCCACATTGGAGTGGCCCTGACACACAAATATAGGCCCTTTGAGAGAGTTTTATGTGTATTTTTAACCTTTTATCCCATTAAAATGAGTCCTAATGAAGGCAACACAGAGCAGGGTGCGTGTCTGGGGAACACAGAGCTCCTGCTCTTTAAAATGTGTCCCCACAGACTGAACTCCCTGATCCTTTGATTGACCATTGCATGTCCAATATCACCATTTTCTACAATGAATTGGTGGCTGTCTTTAGGGATTTTTTTGGCACCAATAAAGGGAGGGGGTCAGTGACTCTCACAAGGTGTTCCAGGAGCATTCCCAGCCTGTTCCTGCATGGAACACCCCCTGTTACCCCGGGATCTGTGCTCCCTTTGGACTCTGGAGCATGGATCCTGTTTGTGTGGGTGTTTGTGAGATGCTTTGGGGCTTTTCCCTCATTCTCACATCCAGAGCTTTATTCCACACCCCTTAGACTCAAGTGGAGAGTGATAGATTTTAAAGGGAACCCACTGATGCCACAGCTTAACAGGATTTTCCAGAGCACTTGTGTGTCTAATTCCCATTGATTTTACATGAGGGAATTGGCTTCCACTTCCAGGACATTATTGACATGATTCTTGATCATTAATTTGTTTTTACAACACCCACAACATCAGCAAACTCAATTTTACTGAAGGGATGGTCCAAGGGACAGCTCAGCTTTGAAAAATTCTTGCATTATTTTTTAATCGAGGCCTTCAAAAATTTGGGAATCCTCCCATTGCCTTCTGGAACAATATTGAAAAGTTTAGGGCTTGACTCAAGTACTCAACTGCTCCCACTAAGAGGAGCTTGTTCTGCTCATGGTCAAGCTGGTCTGTGGTGGAACTGAAGGAATTTTAAGAGGTTTACACCCCAGGTGGACTTGGCTGTGAGAATTTCCTGACTCTTTGCTCTCTCCCCTTCCATGTGCTCCAAGCTGTCAAACTTTTCCCCTTTGTTTGGATGTCAATGATTTCCTTGATGACAAGATAATCCAAATTACCTCTTTATTGCCCTGTAAAATCGAGGTAGTGGAAGAGCACACCCAGGGATTTTGGGCTGTTCCAGAGCTCTGCCAGCAGGTTTTGAAGTCTCTTTCTCCTCCCTTTCCTCATTTTTGGGAAGGGTCTGGTGCTGTGGGCGCTGGAATAAAAACTCTCCAGCAAGTGCAATGTGTAAATTTTGAAAGAAAAAAAAAAAAAAGAAAATATTAAACATGTGGTTTGTGTTTCAAAACCCGGAAAATATTATGAAAGCAATAAACTATCCCTGCTGCAGGGGCTGTGCCTCAGTGAGTACACACACTCGGATTTGGTTACGTGTCACTCTCCAGCCCCACTCCAGGAGAACCTGGGCTGGCTGAGGAGCAACAGGGCTGGCTGTCCCTAAAGGAGCCTGTGCCACCCCAGGGGAGGTGACAAACACCTCCCTCCATCCATGGAGCTTGTCCTGGGCTTCCACAGCTGTTCCAGCACTGGGGAGCTTCATGCCAGGGGGGTTAATGAACATTTAGGGGGCAGAGGTGCCCTCTGAGCTCTGTGATGCTCATCATTAGCAATGGCCATGTTTTTTTCTCCTGGGAATTAGACATTTTGGCCCATTTATCCACCCAGACAGGCACTCAGTGCCCTGAGGGATGGAAAGCAGCCTGGAATCATGAAATCCTGGGATGGTTTGGGTTGGAAGGGGCCTTAAAGCTCATCTGTTCCACCTCCTGCCACCTCCCACTACCCCAGGTTGCCCCAAACCCAACCTGGCCTTGGAGAAGGAATTGTGGAGCATCAAGGAAAGGTTCAGGAAGAAATAATTCCCTCCCAAGCTTCCCAGAAGGTTTTGGAACAGGCTGAGGACATTGGCAATGAGATTCCTGTGCTGTTGTGGCTTCAGGTTTAATCCAAGCTCCAGTTAAACAAATCATTGTTTGGGGAGCATGGACACTTCATTTTTTTAATAGCCTGTGACCTGCAATAGAATTTAGGTTGGGTGTTAATGACCAAAGGTTTTGCAAGTAATTAAATTTGTGGCAAGAGCTGTCCCTGAGAGGCTGGGAGTGTTCCTGAGAACAGGCTGGAGCCTGTGTGGTGCTGGAGTTTTAAACTTGAGCAGGAGAGCTGTGAGGAACAGGGATGGGGCTGAGAATCATCAGCCCAGGTGGCTCCTGTAACCTACATCATGAGTTACACACTCTGCTGAGGTCGTATCATTAATTTAGTAACAAAATGTTATGAAATTATGAATGTAACTCTCTGTTTTGTTTTTCCTTTGGGCAAAATAAATGACATGAGCACGAATGAGATGAGACATAACTCACGTGACAGAAAATGGTTTCATTCATTTCAGGTTGGGAGTTTCAGGTTGGGAATCTCAGTGTAAATTATCCATGATGTTACTCACACTTTACAAAGAGAAGGCATGGACCATGTGTATATTGTAGGCCACTGCTAAAATCTGAATATGTGCATCATTTTAGGACCTGTGCACAAGTCATAGAGAATCTTGTTATCCTGCAACCATTCTGCTTTTTGTGAAATTATTCTCCTTTCTATCCAAGCTTTTGTGCCATCCTTCAGGAACAGCATTTCCCTTCCATTATTGTGACCACATTTCAAAAAGAGATAAAATAAAATCAATTTTAAGTTCTGCCCAGTATCTCAGCTCCTGGCAGAGTCCTACACAGGATCTTTGCTCTCTGAGGCTCTGCTGAATTACCTGAGCAGTGCCTTGAGTAGGAATTATTCATTGTTGGACCTCCTTAGCAGGCTTTCCTCCAACAGTGAGCACTCACTTTTAAAAATAGGAGAATTTGCATCCCTTCTTGTGCCCTGGCAGGTGGCTGTGCACTGCCACCCCTACCAGTGGGCAGAAATGAAACTGGGACTTACACTGGGCCATGAGAGGCCCCCAGCAAGAACAGACACAAATAAAGCTGCAAAATAAGAAGAAAATATTGTATTTTATTTTTTAATTTTTTTTTTAGCCAGAAGGAGGATGGGGAAAGGCTGTAACTACACAAACTCTGCATTTACAATGCTTTGTGCTGCAGCTTTGCACGGGAGGTTACCTACTGTGCACTGTGTCTTTAAAACACTAATGGGCCCACTGAAAAAAAGAAAAAACACCAAAAAAAACCCGACAAACCCATGACAGTCCACCAGCAACTAGCACACTAACAGGTTCTCATCTGACACCAGTAGGGAACCAAAGATATTTTATTATTTGGAAACTCCATATAGGGAAAGCCAGCCTTGAATCTGTCATTACTCCAAGAACCACACCTCCCCTGGGAGTTAATTATTTTCTTAAAATGCAACTTGTACTGTTAGTTTAAAACATTCCAACTGTGTTCGCACTCTTTAAATCTTCTGTAAACCTTAGAGTTTAAATCACTTGCAGATAAGAGTAATTCTATTAGAAAAAAAAGAGTTGGTGGAAGGGGAAAGAGAGGGAAATAAAAGGGCATTGATAGAAGCGTCCTTTGGGTGCCCATTGCCCTGTCACCTTTAGAACTTGGCAGGAGCTGCAGCCCACAGTAACTTTATAGGTCCTGGCACAGAATAAAACAAAATAGGTGCATGCCACATTTTCCTTCCAAAAAAACGCCAGGCAGAGACTTACCCCCTTTGTGAGGGGCTGAGTATGGCAGAGATTAAAAAAAAAAAAATAAAAAAAATTAATGCTCAGCGGGGCTGCCAGGTCAGAGCCTTTGCTGGGCTTGTATTTTGAAAGCAGGCATTGGGCACAGGGCTGTGTCTGGCTGGGATGGGGTCTGGGAGCTGAGGTGTTTAAATTCGGGGCGCTGCTGCGATCTTGGAGCGCCTCAGCTCCTCTTGCTTTGGCTCCTTTCGCTGCTTTCATGGCAATTCTGGGGCATTACAAGGAGAAATCAAAAAAAAAAAAGAGCTTGTTGCTGTGGGTTTGCCACGAGTGAGGCAGGGAAGGACGAGGGTGATGTGTCGTTTTTGGAGCTGTCTGGGCAATCCTTCGCACGCTGCGCCGGCCGCGCTCCGAGGGTTGAGGGGAATTCAGCGGTTCCAGAGCTTGGCTTCCTTTTCTCCTTCGTACCCTGCCCAGCCCCTCTCGCTCCCTGTAATTTGTTTGGGCTGAAAATCAGCATCCCAAATTCTATAAGGGCTGTTTTGCTTTTGTTTTTTGACCAGTTTGGTTTTGCAGGAGTGTCGTGGCTGAGCTGGGGCCTGTGCCAAGCAGCCCACACAACACAACATAACACACAAACTTTCTGTCTATATTCAAGTTGATAAGTCTAAAAAAATGTCATGTTTTTAATGAAAAAGAAAAATCCAATTATTCAAGCAAATCTTAAAAGAAGTTCCTGGATAATTAAGTCCCATTTCAAGAAGCACCTTGGACAGATAAAGCTATGTGTTGAAAATAGGTTTAATAATCAATTCTTTGGATTTTCCAAGGATAACTAAAGGAGTCTTAGTAATCAATGTGGGAGTAATCAAATGTGGGAGCTGTTTGGGAAGGGAGAGGGTTTGGGAAGGGCAAAGAACTCATCCCTGATGGTGCTGTGTGACACTGGCGGTGACTTTGGGGACACCTCTGCTTTGTGGGGATGCTCAGAGACCCTGCTGGGGGACAGACACGAGTGGAGAAAGTCCTGTGCCTTCTGAGAGCATTGCTGTCACCCATTAAATAATAAAATCTGTTATTTTGCAAAGAAAATCCCACCCTCTCCTCCAAAAACATTCTGGATTTTTATATTGGAAATACCCTAAAATTGGAATGGTCACCCAGCCTTTCACTCAGTCCAAGGGCCTTGATAAATAGAGCCCCAATTCTCACTCAATATTTCTGCAGGTGAGAGCACTGCAGAGGCATCTCCTCCTCTCAGGCCCTCAAACCCTCAGCTTTGTAGAAGTTCATGGATTATTTGGTACCTGCTGGTGAACATATTGGCTCAGAAACCCCAAATGTGAGGCCCTACCCCAAGAAAAACCTGAGCTGAGTGAAACCCCAAGGTGCTGAGGTTTGTCCCAGTGAGCTGGAGGAAAAACACCCTCTGAATTTTAGTTTGAGAACTTCTAAAAAGAAACAGCCGTGGCACAGGACAGGAATTTGTCAGATGCTCACACTTTGCTTTAGTGGGGGTCTTTAGGGGTGTCCCTATCCCAGACCAGAGGAGGGGACAGAGTTCTGGACAGTTTTGGGCACTGTGAGGTCACCAGGGCTCCAGAGGATGAGGATGGAGGTTGAACCTCCCTGTGAATGGATCCTCACCCCCACCCCTGTTAGGTCAGGGCTGCTCCTCAGGGATGGCTCATCCCAATTATTTCTGAAGGAATCTGAGCTTTGATGCCTCATTGCCTCATGGGGCAGAAGGATTTTCAATTCTGTTCTTGGCCAGGGGATGTGCTGGGAGCTGAGCTGCTCTCACTGGAGGGGCTGTGCAGGTGGGACAAACATCTTTGGGCACCTGGAAGAAAGCAGAGCATCAGGAAGAAGCCAGGATCTCCACTTCCAGCTCTATTTGCATCCTCTCCCTTTTTTCCTGATTTTTTGGAGTGCCCAAGGTGCTCCATGGCAGCCCAGATTTCCTGCCTGCCCCACCACCTGCAGGCAGGGAGCTGATGGAGTCACATCCCTTCATCTGAGTTCTTCTATCCTGTACAAAAACCAGCAGTAATATAAGCAAAAAAAAAAGATTTATTGTAATTATTTTTCTCCCCAAAATCAGCCTTGACTGAAAATTCTTGCCCATAGGTTCAATCAGGACAGATCAAAGATGTCTTCTGGAGGTTTTTGTGACTTTCTCTGGGTTTCTTCAAGCAAATAAAACACTTCTTACAAAAGGAATCCAACATAAAGCCCAGAGCAGTCTTTACAGAGATGACTATCAGAGGAGGAAACACTTCTGATTATGTTTTTAGGCAGAATAAACCTGTATAAAGGACACATTTCCCCTTAAAGCTGAACTGTGTGTAATGAGACACAGGAGCCCACTGAAAATAATGAGCTGTTAAAGAAATAAACAGTTAAAATAATAACAAAAGGCTAAACAGCTTTGGAAAGACCAAAAAAAAAAAGAAAAAAAAGCCAAATGTGATCTAAAGACAGAGTTCCTTGCTTACAGAGAGAAAGGTGATCTGCTTGAAGTGCACAAACTTGAGAAGCCCTGGGTAATGTTGCTGCTGTTTGCACAGTTTACCCAGACAGGCTAAAATATCCTATTAATAATAATAATTTGCATTCAGACCTTGGAAATACTTGGCAAAGGCAAAATCTCTCTTTCAAGGCTCCCTAGGAATGAAAGTGATTCCCTCTGGCTGATGCTCAGCCCTGTCTGTGCTCCCCAAGGGACTGATGGGACGAGGAAAAACAGCCTTGAGTTTGGTTCAGGTTGGATTTTAGGAAAAAAATTCTTCACTTTAAGAGTGGTTAAACACTGGGAAAGCCTCCCCAGGGAAGGGCTGGAGTCACCATCCCTGGGATTGCTCAAAAAATGTGTGGAGAGAGCTCTCCACTGGATGCTGCCTGCTCCTTTCTTCTCACACAGTAAAAATTTGCCCACTGGCATTAATTCCCATCCCAGCTTCAAGGGAATTTCTCATCCTACTGGAGCATAAAACAAGCAGTAATTAGTTTTAATGTATCTAAAGCCTCTTCAACAGAGAAGAAAAAAAATCTCATATCCTTGGTTCTCCTTGGTGGGGCTAAGCCTCATTAAGGTCCTTGAAGTTGAAAAAAAAAAAACAGAGAAAAAGAAATGTGTTTTTTATGAGGGTGAGAGTCCCTTTTCTGCTTTATTTTTACCTATTTTTCTCATTTTTTCTCTTTTTGGAGGGCATTTTGGGCCCTTCAGAGTGCAGAGCAAGGCTGGGTGGGATTTGCAGAGCAGAGACATCACAAGAGTGAGTGAGCACCAGGGATTTATCCTGGGAGATGGTGGAGGAAAGGTTTGGGGGGGAAAAGATGGACAAAAAAACTTGTGGAGTTGGGGAAAAGAAGAGAAAAAGCCTTGTGGAGTTGGAAGAAAAGATGGATAAAAAGCCTTGTGGGGCTGGGGGAAAAAGTGGACAAAAAGCCTTGTGGGGTTGGGGGAAAAAAGGGGAAAAACCTTGTGGAGTTGGGGGAAAAGATGGATATAAAGCCTTATGGAGTTGGGGAAAAAGGGGAAAAGCATTGTGGGGTTGAGGGGAAAAAGGGGAAAGGCCTTGTGGAGGTGGGAGATAAGATGGACAAAAAGCCTTATGGAGTTGGGGAAAAAGATGGATAAAAAGCCTTTTGGAGTTGGGGGAAAAAAGGAGAAAAGCCTTGTGGAGTTGGGGAAAAAAATGGACAAAAAGCCTTGTGGAGGTGGGGGAAAAAAGGGGAAAAGCCTTGTGGAGGTGGGAGATAAGATGAATAAAAAGCCTTGTGAAGTTGGGGAAAAAAAAGGGGAAAAGCCTTGTGGAGCTGGGAGAAAAGATGGATAAAAAACCTTATGGAGTTGGGGGAAAAGATGGATAAAAAGCCTTATGGAGTTGGGGGTAAAAAGGGGAAAATACTTGTGGAGGTGGGAGATAAGATGAATAAAAAGCCTTGTGGAGTTGGGAGAAAAGATGAATAAAAAGCCTTGTGGAGTTGGGGTACAGATGGATAAAAAGCCTTGTGGAGCTGGGGAAAAGCCTTGCAGAGTTGTTGAGTTTTGTCAATGTTTTTAAGGTTTTTTCACATGAAACAAGGCACTTTTCTCTGCTTTCTGGGGCCATGTGTTCCAACACTTAAGAGACAACAGGGCTGGCAGAGTTTAGGGCTTGGCCAACATTGGCAGAGCCTTTCTGGGGAGGTGAGGCATCCAGGCTGTGCCAGCTTTCCTTGGCCATGTCTGCAGAAACCTTCAATTCCATTTTTCACCTTGCATTTGCTTGTTTTTGTTTCTTTTCCCCTCCTGGTTCCCTTCCAGGACTGCTGAGTGTAGGAGGATGCAAGCAAAGGGACATTCTCTGTCACCTCAATTGTGTCAGTTGGAAAGCTTTAAAAGTTAATATTTACATGAAATGATCTCCAATCCATCTTGCTCCATGCCTGTTTGTTTAACATATTTAGGTGATGGCTGCATTTGTTTTTTTAAACTATTTGCACGTTAAGGTACTTAAATTCTAACAAACCCCATCTTTCTCCAAGCCCTTATCACAGTTGTTAAAGATTTTTTCATTAGTTCTATAATTGCACCTTTTAAAAACATGTTTGGGTATTTCTCATTTCAGGACAAAAAAAATAAGCAACATTTTAACATAAAAGTCCTTTAGAGTGTGGAGAAAATCAAACTTTTTTTGCTGAATTTTAGGTGTTTTGATGGGCTTCACAATAAAACACATTTCAGATGCTCCTGGAAGTGTGGGGAAATTAAATTCTAGAGGTGAGGTCTTCAACCTGCAGAGATCAGAGTGCAAAATCAGGGGTTTTACCAATGCACAGCCCAAGCCCAGGGTGTCCCCCGTGGGTTTGATGAACAAATTCTGAATTCCTGGGGAGCTCTGCAGGTCTGAGTGAGCAGAATTTTGGGGGGGCCCTGCAGGTCTGAGTGTGCAGAATTTGGGGGGAGCTCTGCAGGCCTGGGTTGGCTCCATGAGCTTCCCCCTCTCAAGGGAAGGGAGAGGTTTTCAGCACTGGCTGAGAAGGAAGAGCAGCACTGCATGAAATAACTTTCTAATCAGAATTCCCTCCTCCCTCAAACTCTGTTTGGACAGACAGTTAATTTATCTCTGTTTAACTGCGGAATCAATCCATCCATCAAAGCTCCAGGAGCTAATTAGCTGGAGTCAGGGCAGCTGGGCTGGGCTGGGCTGTGGGATACTTTAGGAAGTTGCAGCAGGGATAGAGGGAATATTGCCCTTAAAAGCTGCCCAGGAGGCTCAGGCACCCAGAACCTGCTGGTTTGGGCAGGTCTGACCCACAGGATCCCTGAGGGAATCCCTGCTGGCACACCAGGGTGGGTGAGCACTCCTGTGGATGGGAAAGCAGCTGTGGGGTTGGAGGCTGAACCCAAAATGTTGTGGGCAGTGCCCTCACCCAGCTCTGACTCCTTAACTGGGCTGATCTTTGGGACACAGGGTGGTTTGGGGTGATGCTGGATTCATTTGTTTGGGTTCAGGCTCCTCTGTGCTCAGCCTCTGGAGCAATTCCTGGCCCTGCTGCATCACCCCCACATTAATTCCTTTTGTGCCATCCCTGGGCCTTGTTTTACACCCAGTGGCCACAATTATTAAATTTGGTGCCCATTAAATGCAGATAAAGGGCTGGATGCTCCCCTTGCCCTGCCCCAAGCCAGCCTGCAGCCCCTGCTTTCCCCACACATGTTCCACGTTAGCCCTTTTCATTGACTATGAATCCATAAAAATCCATGTGGAACAGAGGGTACCCAGTGCAGCCCTGTCTGCCTGACTCCTTCCCATTCTAATTGGGCAGCAAAGCTGTTTAATAGAGTCTGTGGAGTCTGTTTAACTGCATTCTGCCAGAACAATGCTCTATTCATGTTCTCAACAGAACTCTAGTGATTGCACTAATATCTTTAAACTAGAAAACAAGTCTTAATTGGAACAGATGCTGCAAATACCAATGCAAATGGCCAGCTCTGGTGTGATCAAAACCAGGCCCAGCCCATTGATTTGTTTTTAATAGCAGCTTTCATTTTTTATTAGTGTACACAAACCTCACTAACACTATACAAAAAGTCAGTAACAATATTCTGAAAAATCATCTTGTTTAAAGCAGACTCAGCCCTGCATTGTTTCTGGCAAGGTGCTGTTAAAGAGTTTCCGTCCTGCCTTGGCAGATCACGTTACTCAAACACTCCTCTCTACTTTCTGCCCTTCTAGGCTTTGAATAATCCCGGTGATTTTTGGAGAAAGCTGTTGCTGTTACATGTAATAATCTGTTTAGATATTCACTCACATTACAAACAGGCATTCAGGTTAGATTAGGACAAATAAATCCTCCAATCCTGCTAAGTATGTGTGTGTGAGACAGGGATTTGCTCGCTTTTGGAACCTGCCCTAGCAGAACTCAGCCATTCCCAGCCATGGACTTTTTTTTTTATTTTTATTTTTGTGGCCTGGGGAAGTCAGAGATATAAAGAATACAATGCTTTTTATACTAAGAATAAAACTGCAGTGTGATTTTTCTGGAACAAATCGGTTTTTGTTTTAAGGATGTGTGAGCTATTTGATAGCAGCAAGAATATCAAAACCACTCAGAGCAGAGAGAAATTTATTATGGCACACCTGGCACTCAGGATTAGTTTATTGGTCTGGGTAGGCAAATATTCCCTCAGTAGCTGCTACTTGGAATTGGAAAATATTTATATATTTATATTTATGTGTACAGACAGATATTTGAAGCTGACTACAGACATTAGATGCTGTTACAGTCAAAATCAAGAGGAATTGCAAGCAAGAAAAGAACAGGAGATGGCTCTGGGCCTGTTTTCAAATCTGTGGGCTCGTGTTGGCTTTTATTTGGAGAATTTGCTTTTATTGAGGCTTTGCTAGAGAATGAAGAGGCTTTTTGGGCCCTGGGGAGGGTTCTGGGGTGCCTGGGGAGGCACAGCTGAGGACGTGGGGATGGCTCAGGGACAATGGCAAAGGAGGGCTGGGCTGATGCCTTGGGGTTTGGGCTTTTCCATTTTTCATCTCTCTGTAATCTGCAATTCTTTCCTGTAGAACTCTAAATCCCACAGGGAATGGGAGCTGCTGCTTCCCCGTTTTGGGCACACACAACAATTCCTCTCCAGGCCTGACTTGCTGCTTTGGGCCTGGAAATGCTGGAGCCACTTTTGGGGTGAATTTGGTGAATTTGGTCAATTTGGTGACCTCAGCTGCAGGTGGAGGCACCGTGTAGGATTTCCCCAATTGCCAGGAAGGGTTCTCCAGGTCCTTGCTGTGAAACTGCATTCTCTGGATGATGGTATTTAAAGTATTTATTTAAACAACTGGAGATGGATTTTTCTCAGTCCTATCCTTTGTCTCCTATAATAATCATGATGTTCATTACCTTGCTTATTTTTGCTCATTGCTAAAGCCAAACAAGCAGTTTTATTGTATGTATCATTTTATTTTTTGTGTTACCTTTATATTCACAGTAAAATAAGAGAATTCTTTCCATCGGTGTCTTTGATTTTTAAATTTTTGTGTTACCTTTATATTCACAGTAAAATAAGACAATTCTTTCCATTGGTGTCTTGATTTTTAAATGTTTGTGTTGCACTTGTATTCACAGTAAAATAAAATCATTCTTTCCATTGGTGTCTTTGATTTTTAAATTTTTGTGTTGCATTTATACTCACAGTAAAATAAGACAATTCTTTCCATTGGTGTCTTTAATTTTTAAATTTTTGTGTTGCTTTTATATTCACAGTAAAATAAGACAATTCTTTCCATTGGTCTTTGATTTTTAAATTTTTGTGTTGCTTTTATATTCACAGTAAAATAAGACAATTCTTTCCATTGGTCTTTGATTTTTAAATTTTTGTGTTGCATTTATATTCACAGTAAAATAAAACCATTCTTTCCATTGGTGTCTGTTATTTTTAAATCTCCCCCATCAACTGGTAGAACACAGTGGTGGGCAGGGGACTGTGGGAAATGGATTTTTTAGAAAATTCTCAAATCTTGACAGAAGACTTACACAGTGTAATGTAAATTTTGAGATGGGTGCTGAAAGGAGCCTGGGGGTCCTCAGGTTGTCTCAGTGCTTGCACTCTGCTCCCAGACAGGTGGAGAATAATGTTGGGAATGATTTACAGTCGGAGTTAGGGGAGGTTTTTATAGAGATCAAAACTCACAGTGAGCTGGAAAATCCTGCCCATTGTTGTGGCTGCTGCTGGCACTGGGACATGGCTGGGTTTGCCTTGCTCCAGCCACAGAGGGGGAATTAAATGGGATTGACTCCCATCATTATAGAGAAAAAACCCCAATAAATAAATAATAAAATAAAATAAAGTAAAATAAATAAAATAAAATAAAATAAAATAAAATAAAATAAAATAAAATAAAATAAATAAGAAGAGAATAATAATAATGATGATGATGATGACGACCTTGAAATTGGATGTGTTGAAGGAGGGAGGGAACCTCCATATCTGAAACACCTTTTTGAAAACCAAATCCACCACTTAGATTTTGAGGGATAAGAAAGCAAATCTTGTGTTAATTTAGGATATTAGCAAAGGGAACAAGTGGCTTCTCTCTGCTGCTTCTGCTGCAGGGATTAACAGGCACACACTGGCCTGGGTGTTGAAGTTCTTGCTCCATTTTTGCTTGGAAAAAACTCTGAGCTACCTTTTAAATGTCCAGCTGGGCAGCTGACAGCTGAATTGTGCTCCAAAAGCAGGGAGCAGCAATGGTTTGTGGATATTTAATTACAGCAGCAGCCTCTCAGTGGAGGGAAAGCTGCCACAGTTGCCTTCAGCAGTTGCTTGGTACTTTCTCTTTAAGTGGCTCATGAGATTTTTTAGTTTTGGAATTAAACTTCTTTCTCAATATGTCTCAGTCTTCAGATTTCTGGGCTGATTGTGCAATTGCTCTTCTGGTTTTAATGATCTTTGTTTGGTAGGACAGAATTTTAGCTGCTACCTAAACATCTCAGAAGAAATTTCAACAGAACAATTCAACATCTGAGTGTGAAAATGCTCGAGGGAAACCCTTCAGTGTCTGCCCAGAGCCAAACTGGATAATTAATAATCAGGTACTTTCTAGAAAAGGAATTTTTGGCGGCTCCCACAATCCCTCTGATTACACCATGATTTTACCTAATGAAGTTCCCAACTGCTCATGATTTTTTCAGTCAGGTGCACCTGCTCCTGCACTCATCCATCTGCATTAGGAGCATTCCCAGTTTCCATAGTAACTGAACAATTTAACACATCTGGCCTTACAGCACCTTCCAGTGAAATACTCTGGCCATTTTCTACACGTGCAGCCAGAGGTGAGGGGGGAACAAAGTGATTTGCCTGGGGTTGCAGAGTTCATCTGCAGCTGAATGGGGTAAGAACATTGCTTTTTCCAGAGTTCCAGGGAAAGGCTGGAGCTGCCAGGCTGCCCGTTCCCAGGGCAGGCGTTTTGCTGGATCCCATCAGCTGAAGGTTGTGTCCCAAGTGTTCCTTTTCTCAGCCTTGCAAAAAGAGACTTTGCAGAAATGAGGAGCTTGGGGTTGGAGCTGGGTGAGTAATGAAAGCAGAAATCAAAACTTGCAAGTAATGTATTCAGCAGAAATGCCAGCCACATTCCTGGGGTAAATAACTCCCGATGAATAATTCAGCCGGCGTCATCACTACAGGGCACAGGAGCAGGATTGCTTTCTAATTATTTGGCCTTTTCCTCTGTAAAAGTTCAACCCAGCTCCAGCCCCTGACGTGTTCCAGCTCAGGGTCTGAGCTTTGCTTGTGGCTTGGCTGGAGATAGCTCAGGGTCAGCTTTGGAGCTGTGCTGAGCACCCTCATTTCTCTCTAAAACTCCAGGAATTTGGGCTGTTGGAGGGTACAAAGCCACCCTTCAAATAAAAAAATAATAAAAAGAAGTCATCTGGAGCTTCAAAACTTTGTGAAAATAGGAAAACTTTGAAAGCTGTTGAGGAATCCTGGATTAACACAGCTCACAGGGAGTAGGGAAAAGGTTGGTGGCCTTTGGAACAACTTCTCACATTAATTTTCTTCCAATGCTGACAGCTTTGATTTATTACCTCAAGGCCGGTTAGAAAACACCCAGACATGAGTGAAGCCAGGAGTTATGGAAAGAAAAAGGAAAATATGGTAAACACAGTGATGGATAACACTGAGAGGCAGACAAGCACTGCCCTGCTCTGCTGCTGCACCCAAACATTGGCTCCGGTGGGGACCCAGCCCTGGCAGAGCTCCTGGAGTTGCTGCCAGCAGAACCACGAGCAGGGACATTCCCTGGGATGGGACCTGCTGCTTTCTCATCTGTCCCTTCAGTTTTGCTGCTGATTTCTGCCCCAGAGTGGGTGTGTTGTCAGTGGTTGTCGTTGTCGAGGCGGTCACGACATAAAGCAGAGATTACAAGCAGTTTCAGTTGGCAACAACTTTATTTTCTAACATGGCTAACTTTTATACACTTTTCAATTGTTGATACTTCTTCTACTTGATCTATTAACCATAACAAATCAACATAATGCTATTAGTTAAAGTTATAGTGACTCTACTCATCTTTCTAACACTACTTCATCCAGCTGTGAAGTATTCTTATCTTTCTTCTCTCGATCTCTTTAGTCACAGCCTTAGAGAGAGCTCCTTATCAGCTTCTTCTTACTTCTCAGCTTCTTCTCGCTGCTTTAGCTAACAGGCCTGCTGTTAGTCCCTTCCACAAGTGGTCACAGGGGTTTGTAGATGGATGGAAGAGACAGGATCTGGATTCCATGATCAGAAGGCTTCATTTATTATATTATGATATATATACAGCATTATAACTATACTACATAGAGATAGAAGGGAAAGGAGCTTCTTCAGAAGCTGGCTATGCTAAGAGAGAGATAGAAAGAATAATAACAAAGGTCTGTGTCTGCAGAGAGGACAGCAGCTCCACCATGAGAGATCAGTAGATCCAAACATCTACAGGAGACCAATCACAGGTGGACCTGTTGCATTCCACAGCAGCAGCTAATAATTGTTTACATTTGTTACTGAAACCTCTCAGCTCCAGCAAGGAAAATTCCCAAGAAAGGATTTTTCACGAAGAATGGCTGTGACATGGGTGTTCGGGGTGGAACTGATCACTGAGCAGCCTGTGCTGGGGAAAAAATGGTGTTTGCAAGTGATTCTTATGCAGAAATCCAAAAAGAAGGTGTTTTTCACCAACAGAAATTTGCTAAGATGAGTTAAAGTCACCAAAGTTGTGTGCTGAGGATCTCTGGCTGCTCAGGGCTCTCCCAGCACTTTGCTGGATTAAATTCTTATTTACAAAAGAGGAGCTGGACCCACAAACCGAAGTGAACAAAATCACCAAGGAGCACAAGTTTTCATTAATGTCACCAATGGCATTAAATATTTAAAAATGCAGTGGAAACACCTTCAGAGCAGGCACACAACTGCCCTGGCCCCCAGAATTGTTGGGATGTACAAACAGCCAGCACATCTCAGGGGGTGGAGCTG
Source organism: Setophaga petechia (assembly GCA_024362935.1). Lineage (NCBI taxonomy): Eukaryota > Metazoa > Chordata > Aves > Passeriformes > Parulidae > Setophaga > Setophaga petechia. Next base: position 3,984,299 of record JANCRA010000047.1, read on the forward strand.
CTCCTCCAGACTTCCCACCAGTTTTACATTCTTGTGTCATTTCCAGCTCTTCCTCCAGACTCATATTATATATTATTATTATTATTATTATTATTATTATTATTATTATTATTATTATTATTATTATTATTTTATATATTATTATAATAATATATTATTATATATTAATATATTATTATATATTAATATATTAATATATTGTATTATATTATATTATATTATATTATATTAATTACACACTATATAATATTATATAATATATAATGTATAATATATAATATACAATTTAATATAATATATATTACATATAACATATATATTATATTATATATGTTATATATTATATAATATATATGTTATATGATATATGTTACATATTATATATATGTTATACATTATACATTTTACATTATTAATTACATATTACATATTACATATTGTATAGATAAGTATATATATTATGTAAGTATTATAATAAATATATTATATAAATATTATAGTATTGTAAGTTTAAGTAGTATTTTGTAATTAGACAAAAAAGTCTGCATTGTGGGACATGACTGATTAGTTATTAGGTTAAAACTAAAAATAATTCAAGTGTCATTTTTTAATTTGATAGTTTTTCCTTTAAAGACCTTTTAAAGATAGATACAGAACCATTTTATAACTTGTTAGGGAAATGTGAAACTCACACTGAGCCACTGGCCCTGCTCCAGAGGACCCTGCACCCTCCGTGGGAATGTGGGAATTTGGGGATGTGGGAATGTGGCAATTATATGGGAATATGGGAATGTGGGAATTGGGGATGTGGGAATGTGGGAAATTGGGGATGTGGGAATGTGGGAATTAGGAAATGTGAGAATGCAGGAATTTGGGAATGTGGGAATGTGGGAGTATGGGAATGTGGGAATGTGGAAACGGGGAATTGGGGAATTTGGGGATGTAGGAATGTGGAATTTGGGAATATTTTCCACTTGTCCCTTCCCAAACTGAGCCCTTGGAACAGCCCAGAGCTGGGCTGAGGGAACAACAATGAGATTCCAGAGAAGCCCAGCAGCTCTTTAATGCTGAATTAGGGGTGATGGAGCCCTGCCTTTCCAACAGTGAGATTCCAGAGAAGCCCAGCAGCTCTCTAATGCTGAATTAGGGGTGATGGAGCCCTGCCTTTCCAACAATGAGATTCCAGAGAAGCTCAGCAGCTCTTTAATGCTGAATTAGGGGTGATGGAGCCCTGCCTTTCCAACAATGAGATTCCAGAGAAGCTCAGCAGCTCTTTAATGCTGAATTAGGGGTGATGGAGCCCTGCCTTTCCAACAATGAGATTCCAGAGAAGCTCAGCAGCTCCTTAATGCTGAATTAGGGGTGATGGAGCCCTGCCTTTCCCTGTCTCACCACTGGTTGGACTTTGGGAGCCCAAAGCCAAGGAGAGCATGGAGGAATCCCCGGAGCTGCTCCAATTTAGCCAGGCAGAAACCGAAGTTTCCTTTTAAAGAACAATGCCTGTAACCTTATTTCTATTTTAGAATTTGTTTGCAAATTTCACGTCCCTATCTTTTACGAGTTCTTAAGGAAATGTATTTCCCCTAATTTAGATTTTTTTTTCATTCAGCAAACATTGATTTTGCTCATTTTCCCCGTGCTGTTGTTTATGGGGTTTTTTGGTTTTGTTTTGTGTAGGGAACGTCTAGGGGCAGTCATGGGAGTGGGTCCTGCTCCCTCTGAGGAGCTTTGTGCTCTGTAGGGATTTTTCTAAGACATCACTCTTAGCAGCAGACACTAAAACCAGAGAGTTTTAAACCCTTCCATGCAGTGAAAATTCAAAAGGGAGATTTGAGCCACGTGGCACCCATAAAATAAAGGCAGAACCTTTCAAAAGTATCTGAGATCTGCAGATAGGATCAGGGTTTTTTTTAATGTTTCCAAAGTGTTGAATATTTTTTAAAAAAACCCTCAACAGGAGTTTAAATAAACACAGGCAAGTGAGTCAGTGAGAAGATATAAAATCATCAGGAAAGGCTGAGTTTGTTTTAAGACAGGGATTACTGTAAACACTTGCACTGCATGGTAACAATTTGTAGCCCATGTGTTTTGAAATATCATAACTGGTGTCAATAAACACATTAAAACTCGACTTCAAAGAGCTCCGGGGATGTTTGGAGTGTCACAAAGACATCGCAGCCCCGGGATTTGGGATGGAAACAAGTATGGGAGCAATCACACAGCTCCTCTGCGAAGAAAGGGATCTTGTCAGGTTGTTAGAGCTAAGCATCTGTGAGGGTGATTATTGCTGTGGACAGCTCCAAGAGCTCCCAGCCCCTGATTTCTTTTTGCTCTGCCTCCCCTCCCAGCCTGACCTGCTGCCTTGGCTCTCCTGCCTGCTGGGTCCCACCAGCCTCGGGAGCAGGGTTTGTGTGGGAGCTCAGCACATCGCTCCCAATGTCCAGAGTCACCAGGAGAACCCTTGGGGGGCTCAGAGGTCCTGGAATGTTCCCAGACATTCTTGGTGGCTGGGCTTTGACCCTTCTAGGGATGTGTGTGAGGACATGAGAATCACTAGGGTTTGAGTCGTGGAGGGATCACACATTTACAGGGTGAAATATGGATTTTGGGATTTTGGTACAGGGGGGTTGTGGAGACAAGATGGAGGAATCTGGGCGTGTCTCAGCTTCTTCTTTCTTCTTCTTGCCTCCCATCTTCTGTGGTGATGTTGGCACTTGGGGATTGGTTTGTGGTGAAGGTGCACTTGTTAACAAGGGTGAAAGGTACTGGGGATAAAAGTAAATCTGATGTACGGAGTTTTTATTATAAAAAGCCACGACCGCCCCGTGGGTGGTCAGAGTGCCCTTGGCTGCCTTGCTGGGCAGATCCCGGCTGGCAGAGAGGAAAACTCTGTAAGATAAGAAATAATAAACAATCTGAAGACTGAAATATCAAAGAGTCCAGACTCGTCCTTTGAACCACAGGCTGCCCTGAACCATCCTGTGCTTGTCCGAGCAGAGACAGCAGCCGGGTCGGACAGGTTTGCTTCTGTCTTGGTTTGGAAAGCCAGGTGTCTGCTAAGGAAGGCAGGAGCCTCCCTTGAAATGGAAAATGCAAACCCTCTCCCTCCAGATTATTGTAATTTTGAAATTAAAAGGCTCTCAGGCAAAGATATGGGAGCAGGAATAACAGTTCTTTACTAAAAAAATAAAAAACAAATACAAATGCAATAGTACAAAAAGAAAATCCACGGACAGAGTGAGAACAGACCTGCCCCCTGTGAGTCAGGGTGGTGTCCCAGCCCCATCCCAGGGGGCTCAGCCCTCCTGCAGTGCCAGCTGTGGTTCTGCTGGAGCAGGGATCCTGCACAAGGGGGGAGTTTTCCTCTGCAGCTCCAGGGCTGCTGGAGATGGGCCTGGGCTCCCTCTGGCCATGCAGGGCAGCAGAAAGCTGCTCCTCTGGCAATGCAGGGGCCAAAGGCTGCTGGGGTGTCCCAAAGCTCAGATTGTACCCAGGTAGGAATGCTTGGCTCCTGCCCTGGGCACAGCATCTCCCCATGGGATGGGGGAATTGGATCAGCCCTGCAGGGACACTCAGTGGCCATGGACAGCAGAGATCTCCTGCAGGGAGGGTTGGCGTTGGGAGAGATAAAGAAAAAACTGCCCCAAGAACAGAGAGAACTGCCCCAGCTCTGACAGACAGGAATAGAACACACAGCCCCAGCCCAAGACAGTTTCTGCAGACAGGGACAGCCTGACTGATTCCCTGTGGTGGTGTTCAGGGTCTGAGGATGAGGGAAGAGATGAGGATCTGACTCCATGTTTCAGAAGGCTTGATTCATTATTTTATGATATATATTATAGTAAAACTAGACTAAAAGAATAGAAGAAAGGATTTCATCAGAAGGCTGGTTAAGAATAGAAAAAGAAAGAATGAAAACAAAGGCTTGTGTCTCGAACAGAGAGTCCAAGCCAGCTGGACTGTGATTGGCCATTAATTAGAAACAACCACATGAGGCAAATCCCAGATGCACCTGTTGCATTCCACAGCAGCAGATAACCATTGTTTACATTTTGTTCCTGAGGCCTCTCAGCTTCTCAGGAGAAAAAAAATCTTAAGGAAAGGATTTTTCATAAAAGATTTCTGTGACAATTCCCAAGCCCTGTCCCAGCAGGAATCCCAGATTTGGGGTGTACCTGGAGCAGGTGGCACACCTGAGGGCTGTCCCCGTGGGCTGACTGGGGATGAAGTTTATCCATGTGCGGGATGTTGTGGGAATTGTGCAATTCCTGCATTCCCAAGGTGCCTCTCAGCCCTGAGCTCGTGTTCCACCCCTACAGCAGGAACCACCTGGGCAGGGCATGGGGGAATCAGGGAATATCCTGAGCTGGGAGGGACCCACAGGGTCATCCAGTCCCACTGCTGGCCCTGCACAGACACCCCAAAATCCCACCCTGGGCATCACCTGGAGGTGGTGTCCAAAGGCTCCTGGAACTCTTGGGGCTGTGCCCATTCCTGGGCAGCCTGGGCAGTGCCCAGCACCTTCTGGGGGAAGAGCCTTTCCCAAAATCCGACCTGAACCCCCCTGGCCCAGCTCCAGCCATCCCCTGGGTGCTGTCCCTGCCTCGGGGAGCAGGGATTGTCCCTCAGGAGGAGCTGGGGAGGACTCAGTGGCTCATGGGGGGTGGATTTGCTCCTCTCACTCCCGCTCCTCTGGTGTCTCACAGATTCCCCAGGCTGGATGAGATCTTTAAGATCATCGAGTCCAACCCAGCCCAAACACCTCAACTAAACCCTGGCACTCAGTGCCACATCCAATCAATTTTTAAACCCATCCAGGGATGTTTTAAAACCACCACCACCTCCCTGGGCAGGCCATTCCAGCACTTTATCACTTTTTCTGTAAAAAACTTTTTCCTAACATCCAACTTAAATTTCCCAGCTTGAGGCTGTGTCCTCTTGGGACTCCCCAGATCTCTCAGAGAAGGAGCCATCTCTCCATTCCCAAACGAGATCCTGTCACATCAGCACGAGCACCAGGTGAGCACAGGGTGGCTTTGATGTCTCACATTGTCTCATCCACAAATTCAATTTCCTGCTTGAGCTGCACACCAACAGCCCTTCCCCTCATTGCAAAGCCCAAATTAATTCACACATGTCCTTTTTTAAGGTGACAGAACCAATCTGAGGGCACAGATGAGCATTCCCATGTCCAGGTTTAATCATCCCAGCTGAGATTCCCTTGTTTTAATCCTGACCCCTCGTGTTGACAGCTCCGTGTGCAAACCAGGCAGGATTAAAATGGGGTTTCTTGGGGGATGTTTGGAACAACCTTTAAATGCTGAGGGCACCTGTTGGCATTAATAGAGCAGCTTGTGTGGGAGCAGGGGGGAAATCCAGGCTGGGTGTACACAAGTGGAGGGGACAGGGGACATTGCTGCCACTTAACACGTGTTGGAGTGGAAGGAAAATGGAAATTACACCCACAGAGACAACCCCTGGCTCCGTGTTGTAGGAATTTACCTGGGGTACAAACACCTCAGCACACAGGCAGCTTTTGCTTGCTGTTGAGATTGGTGTTTAATCCATATTTTTGTTTGGATTCTGCCCCTGATTCATCAGCACCTTGCTGGAGTCACTGTGGCACCTTTGCATGAGAGCTGCAGGAAAGGGTAATTAAATTTAATAGAAGCCACCCTTGCTTTGAAGCTGCCCTGGTTTTAGGGCCACAAGGAGAAGCAATTAAACTCCAGCAGCCGTGGATTTAAGCTGAAGGTAGAGAGTAATTTATTTATTTTCTTAAAGGAAATTTCCTCAGTAAACGGATTTGGATTGTCAGATCTGATTGGATTTTAAAGCTGTAGAGATTTCCTTCTTTGGGAGTTTTTGCTTCTCTTGAAGCAAAATTAAATTATTTCACAGTATCATGATTTCATCAAAAATTAGTGGTTAAATGAGGCAACAAGGAAAGGAAAAAAATATTCTAGAATGCCATAATCAATGCCAAAGTCACTTCTAACTATTTAAAACTAATTTTTAGAAGTTTCCCATAAAGGATCAGTTGGAAAGGGTTTGATTCGAGCATGGACAACATAAGCAAACTAGTAACTCAGTTAATATTTAGAAGGAGAAAAAATGCTCCTAAACTTCCCCAGCTCTTGAAAATATTTGAAGAACCTCAGCTAAGCCAGAGGCACAAGTGAAAAATCTCATTGGTTTTCATCTCTCAGGTGTGCAGGGATGCAGGACTGAGCCCTGTGGGAGCAGCACCTTCTCACTGCCTCATCACCATCCTGAAAGGTTTTCCTGAAATTATTAAACAAATCTGCCCTGCTGTGCTCAGTGTTTATAAATAATTCCTCTGGTGCAAATCTCCTGGCTAAGTGAACTGAGGAATTCCAAGGAAAGGAGTGAATCTTCAGCAATTACATTGAAATTCAATTAAATCATTTGAAAGTTTGGTGTTTGCAGAGATATTTATCCACACCTGCCACTGATCTGTGCACATCCAGGCAGGCAAGAGAAATCACATCTGAATTTCTGCTTGGCCCTCATTAATGATCATAAATAGTTATAAATGATTTATAAACTGTTCAGAAGCCACTGGGGGAAATCCCCTGAGGAGAACTTGGAGGATCTGCTCAGGACTGGCGGGCTCAGAGCTGAGATCTGCCCTGTCCATCCCTCAGCCCCGGAGCTGCGAGGATGAATCTCCAAACTCAGGGATGCCCTCTGCTGCCTTGGGACCGAGCATCACCTGCACCTCCTCCTGCAGCCCTGCCAGGAGCCTCGGGGCTCTTTTCCCTTCCTGAAGAGCTCTTTCCCCTTCCTGCAGGACTCTTTTCCCTTCCTGAAGAGCTCTTTCCCCTTCCTGCAGGACTCTTTTCCCTTCCTGAAGAGCTCTTTCCCCTTCCTGCAGGACTTTGCTTTTCCTTTCCTGAAGAGCTCTTTCCCCTTCCTGAAGGACTTTTCTTCCCCTTTCCTGCAGGACTTTTCCTCTCCTGCAGGATTTTTCCTTTCATTCAGGATTCTTTTCCCTTTCCTGCAGGAATTTTCCTTTCCTGCAGGACTTTTTCCCTTTCCTGCAGGGCTCTTTTCCTGCAGGATTCTTTAACTTTCCTGCAGGAATTTTCCTTTCATGTAGGACTTTTCCTTTCCTTCAGAACTCTTCCTTTCCTCTCCTGCAGGGTTTTTCCTTTCCTTCAGGGCTCTTTCCCTTTCCTTCAGGGTTCTTTTCCTCTCCTGCAGGGCTCTTTTCCTTTCATGCAGGAATTTTTCCCTTTCCTGCAGGATCTTTCCCTTTCCTGCAGGACTCTTTTCCTGAAGGATTCTTTTCCTTTCCTGCAGGACTTTTCCTTTCCTTTCCTGCAGGACTTTTCTTTTCCTTCAGGGCTCTTTTCCTCTCCTGCAGGGTTTTTCCTTTCCTTCAGGACTCTTTCCCTTTCCCTGCAGGATTTTCCATTTCCTTCAGGACTCTTTCCCTTCCCTGCAGGGCTCTTTTCTTTTCTTTCAGGGTTCTTTTCCTCTCCTGCAGGGCTCTTTTCCTTTCATGCAGGAATTTTTCCCTTTCCTGCAGGATCTTTCCCTTTCCTGCAGGGCTCTTTTCCTACAGGATTCTTTTCCTTTCTTGCAGGAATTTTCCTTTCCTTCAGAACTCTTCCTTTCCTTCCCTGCAGGACTTTTCCTTCAGGACTCTTTCCCTTCCCTTCAGGGTTCTTTTCCTCTCCTGCAGGGCTTTTTTCCTTTCATGCAGGAATTTTCCTTTCCTGCAGGATCTTTCCCTTTCCTTCAGGGCTCTTTTCTTTTCCTGCAGGGCTCTTTTCCTTCCCTGGAGGAATTTCCCTTTCCTGCAGGATGGGAAGGGAAGGGAAGGGAAGGGAAGGGAAGGGAAGGGAAGGGAAGGGAAGGGAAGGGAAGGGAAGGGAAGGGAAGGGAAGGGAAGGGAAGGGAAGGGAAGGGATGGGATGTTCACCTGTGTTCACAGAGAGCTCTGTGAGTGCTTTTAATGAGATTTCACCCTCCCAGAGCATTGCTGATGTAATCCGAGATGGATCCATTGATGCCAAACTCATTTTGCATGCGGGGACCCAGGTCAGCTCCTGAAAAAGCAGCAGAAAATCCTTCAGCAGCCCATCATTACTGCTCTGCAGGCCCGGCCTGCTGCTCCACTCCCCTCTCAGGCACGACTTTGCTCAAGGGCACAGCACGAGATAGCAGAGCTTGGCACACACTCCCTGCCTCCCTTCCAGCCTCCTTGTGCTGCCAGGGCTCCCCAGGGCACTGGGAATTCCTGCCCTCACTTTTATTTCAGTTCTGGGTTGAACAGGCTGAGGTTTCAGTCATTTGGGCCTCCGTTCCCTCAGTGCCACAGGGAGGGAGTTGCAGGAGTCCTGGGCTGTGGGTACAGGGAGGATTTAAATTGTAAATCTGTCCTGGCAGGGTGTGCAGTGTCCCTCTCTGGAAACATTCCAAACCCACCTGGGTGAGCTCCTGCTCCAGGTGGCCCAGCCTTGGATGATCTCCAGCCATCCTGGGATTCTTTAACTCCTGGGATCCTCCTGGTCCCAGGAAAGCATCACCAGCCCAGTGATGAGGATTAAAGAGTGGGAGCCAAACACAATCACCCCAAATGTCCCCCTTTTCCCCTCCTCTCCTGTTGGACCAAACCAATTTTTGACCCAGAGATGGGGTAAGTGAGAGACATTTTAAAAACTTTTATTTTATTTTCAGTCTCATGTGAAGGGTGAGACAGTACAGATGCTATAATTCACACCACCACAGTCAGAAGCCAACTATTTCTTAATTACAATATATTATAAATAGGTTTTGGCCTATCAACTTTTGCCACACCATGCTGTAAATGCCTTAAAGTAAATAATCTAAAATTACCCCTCGTGGGTAATATTATGGGGTAATACCACCCCTCTCACTACAATGCATCTTTGATAGTTTTGTTTCTCCAATGTACCCAGTCTTATTTGCAAGGCCATCCTTTGACACTTGTTTCCCCTGCTGGTCCATTAAATATTCTTTGAAATTAAGAGGAATTATTTTAAAAACTCCTGGCAAGGAGGAATCAATAAGCACAGCATGGCAGTGGTCAGAGCTCCTTCAAAATGCAGCAGGAGCTGCCCCAAAAGCCAGGAATGCCTGAGGATCATCAAATCAGGGAATGGCTGGGTTGGAAGGGACCAAGCAGAGCAGGGAGAGGGCAGCAGGGCAGGGCTGTCCTGCACATCTGCTGGGAAACAACATCTGGAACACCTGGAAATGGCCAGGAAGGAGAAGGGGCAGGAAAACACCAGCCCAGCACTGAGCATGAGCATCTCCATCCCAGCATTCACTGAGCAGGTCTGGCTCCTCTTCTCCCTCTTTGGAAACATCCAGGTGAGTCCCTGAGTGTGGAGATGAGGAATGAGAGAACATTCCAGAGCTTTTCCTGGTGGAGCTGTCCCTGCCTGGAGCAAGCTGGAAACATCCAGGTGAGTCCTTCAGCATGGAGATGAAGAATGAGAGAACATTCCAGAGCTTTTCCAGGTGGAGCTGTCCCTACCTGCAGCTCCTCAGGGTGACAGAGGATTTGCAGTCCTTACCCCAGACCCACACGTGCACCCACACACACACACACAGATTTTATGAAGCCGTTCCATGCAAGGATTTTATGTATGTGTAATTTTTTTATTTTTTTTTATTTGGAAAACTTCAGAGCGCTGTTTTTTTCACACACAGTAAAGTTGGCTTTGCTGAGATTCATTAGTCCCCCTTTTCCCCCTGTGTGTAAATGGATCTCTCTCAGTTCTGCAATGCAAAGGGTACACAACCATGAAAAGTGCAGAGCCAGCCAAAAAAAGCATTGTTCTGAACTCGGACGTGTAAAATATTCATATTCAATAATAAAAAAATAAAAAAAAAAAACTCCAGCCCTTAATAAAAAATTCACAGTGTAAAATATGCATTGTCCTTCCATCCCCAGGGCTGCAGCCCCCACGTTCCTGGGGCTTTCACTGCCTGTTTGGACTCGATTAATTCCAAACCAGTTCACCCCAGACGTGCCAGGATGAGGTGCCTGGATTGATTCTGCTCTCTGAGGGCACTGCAGGAGGAGCTGGGAGGAGCTCACAGCACCCAGGGCTGTGTGGCTGGGCTGTGCCCGTGGTGGTGGCACATCTGGGCACTGCCATGGCTGGGTTGTACCTGTTCTGGTGGCACATCTGGGCACTCAGTGCCACACTGGGCACTGCCATGGCAGGGCTATACCCGTGGTGGTGGCACATTTGGGCACTCAGTGCCACACTGGGCACTGCCATGGCTGGGTTGTCCCTGTTCTGGTGCCACACTGGGCACTGCCATGGCTGGGCACCTCTTGGGGCTTTGGCTGCTCACAGTGACCCCGAGATGTGTCACAAAGTCTCTTTTCCCAGCCTGGTGGTTGAAGAAGGACTCAGAGCTCTTCAGTTCTCATTCTCAAGGTTGTTTATTGTTTCTTAGCTATAAAATTCTTTCTCCTGACCTGCCAAGGTCCGTTCAGCAGGTCAGACAGAGGCACTCTGGTGTTATCTTTTATACTAAAAACTACATGGACAATATTTACAATTCCTTCCCAATACCCATCACCTGTGTCAGACACTGAGCTTCTACTCTAAACCAATCCCAAAGTGCCACCAGCACAGCAGGAGATGGAGGCCAAGAAGAAGGAGAAAGGCTGGACATGCCCAGATTCCTCCACCTTTCCCCCGGAACCCCCGTTCTAAAAACCCCAAAAATCTATTAAGAATTCTCTACAAATCCATTTCCCACCTGTCCCCATCCCTCCTGCCCTGCAGAATCTGCCTTGGAGCTCTCACAGGGAAGAAGGAATGAAATGGATCCGTTGGGATCATTCCATTCACTGTTGGGATCATCTCATTTCCCTGTTGGGATAATTTCATTCCTTGTCAGGATAATTTAATTCCCTTTTGGGATCATTCCATTCCCAGTTGGAATCCTCTCTTTTCCCTGTTGGGATCATTCCATTCCTTGTTGGGATCCTATAATTTCATTCCCTGTTGGGATCCTCTCTTTTCCCTTTTGGGATCACCTCATTTCCCTGTTGGGATCATTCCATTCCTTGTTGGGTCATTCCATTCCCTCTTGGGATCATTTAATTTCCCTGTTGGGATCATTCCATTCCCTTTTGGGATCATTCCATTCCCTTTTGAGATAATTTCATTCCCTTTTGGGATCATTCCATTCCTTGTTGGGATCATTCCATTTCCTGTTGGGATCATATAATTTCATTTCCTGTTGGGATCATTTCATTCCCTGTTGGGATTCTCTCTTTTCCCTCTCTTTTCTCTTTTTCTCTCTTTTTTCTTGGGATCATTCCATTTCCCTGTTGGGATCTTTCCATTCCTTGTTGGGATCATTTCCTTTCCCTGCTGTGATTTAATTCCGATTTTTCTGCATCCTGCTGGAGCTGTGTGTGTCCCAGGGGGTGACACAGGGGGACAGCCCAGCACAGGACAGGCTGAGCAGCCTCCCCTGGGACTGGAAATAACCACCAGACCCTCAACAGGTGCCCTGAGCTGCTTTTATGGCACTAAAAACCACTGAGTGAGACCCAGGAGCCCAGCACTGGAGGGGAATATTAAAGTGTTATTATGAATATTCTTAAAAAAAGAAAAGAGAACTCAGGAGAAGGAGGAAGGGCTCTGGCACTTCAATTTTATGAAGATATATGGGAGAAAAGAATTATTTCCACAGGGGATTTCAGAGCCACTCTGGTTTCAAACATTCCCATCCAGGAGTGAGGAACTTTTTCTTGGGTGTCTGTCCCTTCCTTGGTTGTGACATTTATCTTATCTAGGCATAAATCCATTCCATTCATTGCATTCCTAAATCCATTCCATTCATTGCATTCCTAAATCCACTCCATTAATTTCATTCCTAATCATTCAATTCCTAAAGGAAGCTGTTGGAACAGCCCATGGTAAATCCAATTTTTGTAATTTTGGCTGAATGCCCTTGGATTACTAATTCCACATAAATTCCATGACTCAGTGCTCCCCATTTCAGTGACTGAAATGCTTCTGCTGAGATAAAAACTCACCTGGAGGAGCTGTCAGCCACTGCTGGACGTGGTTCACATTTGAGGGGTGAATTGCAGCTGATTAAAAAGAGTTTGGATCAAATGTCCATTCTCAAAAATTGGGATTTTCTGTTCCACTACCACAGTCTGCTTTGGGGATTTTTTTTGGCAGTGGGGTTTAGAGCAGGAAAATAGGAAATGAAGTGGAAAAATGTGAAGGCTACAGCAAACAAGAAAATCCTGGAAGGAACACACTCTGGAGATCCACCCTGGCCATTAATAAAATGGAAAGATTTCATTAAGGGAAGAGGAGAAGAAAGGAAGCAGAAGGAGGAGCATGGGATAAAAAAATTCTGCATTAAACCCACACTTCAGGTTACAAATCTTGGAATCAAAGATAAATAAAACCATTTAAAGGTGGAAAATGATCTCTTCATCTCCAAGACCACCAAGTTCTGTCCCCACCTTGTCCCCAGCCCAGAGCTCTGAGTGCCACATCCAGGAATTCCTGGGGCACCCCAAACCTCCCTGGGCAGCTCCTGATGAGGTCTGAGCCCCTTTTCCATGGGGAAATTCCTGCTGGAGGTGTCCCATGGGGTCTGGAAGTGTTGGAATGTGGGGCTGGAAGTGCCCAGGGGAGATGCTCCAAACCCAACCCAGCTCCCCTGCACCAGGGCCTGGAAAATAAAGCAAATTGAGTTTGTGAAGGACAAAGCAGGCACCTAAAAAGGAATTTTTTCAGGTGGAAAAACCCCTTGAAGGGAGGAGCACCTTGCAGGGGTGCAGCCCCCAGAATAAGGAGCTTTGTTTGAGAGAGTTCATCTTCAATTCTTGCCCTTCTTCTTCTGCCCCTTCCCAGCCCACAGCTCCCCACGGCCCCTCAGGAAGGAGCCAAACCCCAAAACCCCTCAGTGCAGGGGCCAAACCCCAAAACCCCTCAGTGCAGGGGCCAAACCCCAAAACCCCTCAGTGCAGGGGAACCTCAACCCTGGCACCCACCCCAATGCCTCAGGATTTGAGGTTTTGTATTTTTCACCTGTTTGGAATCCTGCAGTTCTTTAGTGTAGAACTCTGAACTCCATGGGCAGTGGGAGCTGCTGCTTCCCCATTTGGGGCAGACACAACAATTCCTCTCCAGCCTGGCAATCAAGGACATCTCACTGCCTCAGCACCCAAAAGATTTAAATCAAAATGAGTTTGGGGACAGCAAATTTGGGGTAAATTCCTTCATTGCCTGAAGCTGTCATTGGAAGATTGACCCCCAATATGCAAATGGAGCAAACTTATAAAAATATAAAAACCTGTGATCCATTTTTGGGGGGGCTTCATCTGCCCTAAATGTACCTGAAGGCCCTTCAATAAATGTAATAAATACACTTTTTATTCTCTTTAATTTGTCTGGCCTCTGTTTTTAGGAAGCCCCAAAAGGCATCAGCTGAGCCCCAGGTGAGCTCCCAGCACAGCAATTTCAAACCCCTGGGGTTTTCTCCAAAAGTTTTTGCACCATTATGTCACATCCTATACATCAGAATTTGCTGGGAAAGGTTTGGTTTTGTTGTTTTGGAGTTTTTTTTTAATTCCTTTTCAGTGTTCCTGCTCTCTCCTGAAAATAGAAACCCCAGCAGGTCGAATGACCTGAGGGTTTATTTATTTCCAGGGTAGGTAGGAGGAAGTTCAGCCTTTGTGCTCCCAGAACATTCTGAGCACTGGAAACATAATGAGCATTAATGAGTATGAAATAAAGACCCTTTGGGATCCATAACTGTTAACTCAGCTGTCCCACAGCCCCCAGAGCTGCCACAAATCCCTTCCCCAAGTCCCCACAAGCACACAGAGGAGGAGCTGGGATTTGAGTGAGCCAGGATGAGCTTTTGGGATCATTGGCAGCTCAGCTAAAATCCATTTATTGTCTGTCTTTAGTCTCAGTGAGCTGTTCCAACGTGTGGGGGTTTTGTCTTTCTGTCATGGAATAAATCTCAATTTCTCAGGACACACAGCAGGGACCTCTCCAGTCAGTCAGGAACTGGGAGAATCATGGAATTCTGGAATGGTTTGGGTGGAAAAGGAGATTAAAGAGCCCCTCAGGCAGGGACAGCTTCCACTCTCCCAGGTTTCTCAGGCAGAATTTTTCTCTCCTGACAAATCCATGGAGAAATTCCCTGCATGGACAAAGGAGCAGCAGCCACGGGTGGTGCTGCCCTGGACAGTGAGGGGATTTTTTTTTTCTTGATCTTTTCTTTTTCTTGAACTTTCCAAGGGGAAGTTTTCTGCCCGTGGACTCCTCCCTGAGCTGGGGGCTCCCCATCCTCTCTGAGATCTTTGGGTGGTTTGGGGTGCAGGAAGGGGAGGAGGAAGAAGGAGGAAGAAGATGGAAGAAAAAGGAAAAAGGAGGAGGAAGAAGAAGGAGGAAGAATGGGGAAGAAGGAGGAAGAAGAAGATGGAAAAAGATAGAGGAAGAAGGAGGAAGAAGAAAGGAGAAGATGGAGGAAGAAGTAGGAGGAGGAAGAAGGAGAAAGAAGGAGGAAGAAGGCAAAAGAAGAAGGAAGAAGAAAGAGAAAGAAGAAGAAGGAAGAAGATGAAAGAAGGAAGAAAAAGGAAGCAGGAAGAAGAAGTAAGAAGGAGAAGAAGGAGGAAAAGTAAGGAAGAAGAAGAAGGAAGAAGAACGAGGAAGAAGAAGGAAGAAGAAGGAGGAAGAAGAAGAAGGAAGAATGAGGAAGAAGAAGAAGGAAGAGGAAGGAAGAAGAAGGAGGAGGAAGAAGAAGGAAGAAGGAGGAAGACAAGGAGGAAGAAGGAGCTCAGGACAGCACCCTATGCCCTCCATCTTGCTCCCATCTACAACAAAATTCTAAAAACACTAAAACCTATAAACATGGGATACTAAAAATGCTAAAACCTCTCAATTTGGGATACTAAAAATGCTGAAACCTCTAAATTTGGGATACTAAAAATCCCAAACTTTAACTTTGTCACCCAGGTGACATCCCACACTGCTCTCTAGAATCTGTTTCACACTTTTGTGGATCCCAGTCAATCCTGAAGTCCTGGAAGTTTTCTCCATGGCTGAGGGTCAAAGCCAGGGCTGCCCTGGGGGTCAGGGCACCCCAGAGCAGACACAGAAATATTCCCAGTGTACTCAACAGAAAAGCTGAATAATTTCAATTTGTGTGTGTGACAAAATGTGGAATTTCTGCTTGATGGCCACAGGCACCAACCTGGGAGATTTTTATGGTGCTGGAGGAGAAATGGCACCTGAGCCAAGGTCCTGGAGAGCAGGGTGGAGGAAAATTGGGTGAAAACCACCAGGAATTGTCCTGTCTGGAGAAACCAGCAGGGTTTGGGCTGCACATTCATCTGCTCTGCTAAAGGAACAGCCAGCTGCTCTGGGCCTGCAGTCATTGTTTAATTCATTCATGCTGCTTGCAGAAACACCATCCCTAAAGTCCTTCTGGGGCAGGGTTTGCTTTAAAGAAAACCCTCCATGGAGAAGGCTTTCCTTTAAATTTAGTACAAAAGAAAAACCCAACCAGTTTTATTTATAGATCAGGGCATGAGAGATTTTCAGTGTTCAAGCCAGTGCTCTATCTCTGTTTCTCCCATAAAAACATGTTTAGCATTTTTCTCATCCTACCAGAATAAAATTCTTTTATTGAGATTTTTTTTTCCCTGTTTGCTAAAATGCAGCCTCTTGAATGAATGACAAAAAATACTGGATTTCTCCACTGGATAATTGAGTGAGTTGTGATTCTGTTCTTGGGTGCCATGAGCTGGGTTTGGGTTATTCTTTAATAGATCATCTCTTACTTCTGTGGCTTTGGGACAGTTTATGAACCTAAGGTTGTATTTCCCAGAGATCTGTACCAGATGTATGATAAATTTGGGAGTTTTATTATATTTATTTTTCTTTTTTTTTTTATTCTAGATTTTATTACCATAATACAGAATTTCCTCGTGGAATGTCTGCTTGGAGGAGCAGTGAGAAAATGGCTAAATGGAGAAATAGCCAAAATCGTGGCCGTTCCAACAACCTGAGTGATAAAATGAACAATTTCACATCAGTTTATGTTTAATAGGAGGACAAAATATTAAATTTGTTTTCTTGGTGAATGACAACGCAGCCAACACATCTTGATTTCTATTAAGTCACAGTAAAATGCAGAATTTGGGGTGTCTTTCTTTGAAGTGATGGTTTTCCCTTTCTTGTGAAGGTGATGGTGATAACCAGGTCCATCAGTAAATAATTGAAGGGTGGGGTGGTGCTGAGCAGAATTCTGCTTTGCTGGCAGGGCTCAGTGTCACCTCAAAGAGCTGCAGCTCTTAACTGGTCAAAAAATAACTTGAGGACAATGGTAGCTCATTCCCTTGCTGAAAATTTGAATTTTTTCCCCATTTTACTGTTTCCCAGTCATTCTTTAACCCTTGCTGTGCCCTCCCAGCCCGTTTTTAGTGGCTGGCACAATTCAGAATCAGAGGTGTCACTGCCTGGATGTTCCCTCTGCTGAGCTTTGTGACAAAATCACTGAGCATGACTCAGCTTCCCTCCCAAATTTTGTGATCTGTAACTGAGTCACATTCTGGGTGGCTTAAGAGAGGAATTGAAGGTTTTAGTGATCATTTTATGGAAAATAGGTTCCAATATGAAGCAGTGCTGTCACTTAAAACCCCCCAGAGCACCTGGAGGTGCCCAAGGGGAGGGTCTGGAGCCACCTGGGGTGGTGGGAGGTGCCCCTGGCCATGGCAGGGCTGGGCTGAGCTGGGATTTCAGCTCCCTTCCAACCCAAACCAGAGTGGGGCTCTGTGAATGGGCAGGTGCTGAGTGCTGCTCTTATTTGAGCCATTTATTGAGGAGTTATTGTGGAATTATTGAGGAATTTATTGTGGATTTATGGGATGAGAGCCCAGAGAATGCTGTGGGAAAGCTGGGGAGGAGCTGGGCAGGAAAATGGGGGGGAAATGGGGAGTGTGGGACGTGGTGGGGTCACAGGACAAGGGGAGGGATGAGAATCTTGACTCCATGGTTCAGAAGGCTGGTTTATTATTTTATGATATATATTATATTGAAAGAAAATGATAGAATAAAAAAAAATAGAAATCTTCTACTAAAAAATAGAAGAAAGGATTCTATCAGAAGGCGGGAAAGGAAAAGAAAAAAGGAAAAGGAAAAATGAAAAGGGAAAGGGAAAGGAAAAGGAAAAATGAAAGGAAAAGGAAAAAGGAAAAGAAAAGGAAAAATGAAAAGGGAAAGGGAAGGAAAGGAAATTTCAAGGAAAGGAAAGGAAATTTCAAGGAAAGGAAATTTCAAGGAAAGGAAAGGAAAGGAAATTTAAAGGAAAGGAAATTTCAAGGAAATTTCAAGGAAAGGAAATTTCAAGGAAAGGAAAGGAAATTTAAAGGAAAGGAAAAGGAAAAGATAATAAAATCTTGTTACTGACCAGAGTCTGAGCCAGCTGGGCTGTGATTGGCCATTAATTAAAAACAACCACATGAGACCAATCCCAGATGCACCTGTTGCATCCCACAGCAGCAGATAATTATTGTTTTTCTTTTCCTCTGAGGTTTCTCAGCTTCTCAGGAGGAAAAATCTTAACAAAAGGATTTTTCATGAAATGTGTCTGTGACCTGGGGGTCACTGAAGGCACCCCTGGGACAGGGTGACAGCAGTGACAGCCCCTGTGCCAGAGGGGCTCCAGGCCACACAGAGAAGTTCCCTGAAGGTATTTAAGTCGTTGTATGGATGATCTCACTCCATTATTTCTCACTGAGCTTCTCAGTTCACTCTATTTAACTTTATAATTCGCAGAAATGAAACCATTTCCCCATCTCATCCCTACCAAGGGAGCAAACCCGCAGCTGAGTGGCAGAGGAGCAGCTCCTGCTGTGTGCCAGGGCCCTGAAGGAGCCAGGATGAGAGCAGGAGGAGCTCTGGGGTGTTTGTGTGGAGGGATGTGCCTGCCTGGCCTCTCTCTGCTGTTTTTGGGGGCAGGAGCTCTGCCCAAGCACTTTGCAGGGAGGATAAAAGCCTCCTGTTTCCACCTGTGAGGTGTTTCACTCCTGTATTCTTCCACCAGCGAGGCTGGAATTGGCTTTTCCAGAGTGGCCAACTTGGGCACAGAAAATGAATTAAACAGGATTTTAAGGGGAAGGTCTGATAAAACAAGTTATCCCTTCTTAGCAAATTGCCTTTTTTATAAATCAATTCATCCTTTATTCAGAAGCTTTATTTCCTTGGAAATGACACAATTCCAGCATGGTTTGGGTTGGAAGGGCCCTTAAAGCTCATCCCATGGGCAGGGACACCTTCCACCACCCCAGGCTGCTCAGAGCTCCATCCAACCTGGCCTTGGGGATGGAGCATCCACAGCCTGAGCCAGGATTATTCTGATGAGTAATTCTGAGCCAGAATCGCTCATCCAGGCTTTTGCTGACCCAGCTGTCAGTGGAATATTTTATTTTGATGCCACCTGTAAAAGCCTTTCTCTCACACAGGACACAAAGCAAAGTTTTTAGGTTTTTTGACAAGGAATAGTGAGAGTGTCTGGTGCTTTCCCAACTGGGCCATTCCTCCCTCAAAACTCTGCTCTGTGCTGTGCTGTAGCACAGATCTTCCCAGGAATAAGCCAGTGGAACATGAGTCACTGCAGGAACCAGGGCCTGGGCGAGGTGGGCTCCTGGCTTATAAATGGCACAATTGTAGATACAGGAGTGCAAGGGCTGCTCTGCTTGGAAAGCTGGCTGGAAAATAGCACTCATGAGGTAGGCAGGCATTTCTATCCACAGGAACCATTGGATATTTTGTATATATTTGCATTTCATTTTCTAACCACACTTCTGGAGCTTGGTTTTTAACTATTCATTGATGAGCTTATCACGGGCTGTGCCTCACAATAAAATCCTGGCGTCCACGAGCTCTCATGTGGACAATTTCTGGGCTAAAAAGCCACCAGCAAGGTAGAAAAGCCTGATGAGCTCCTTGCTAGATGTCTGAAGTGTTATTTCAGTGTTGATGAAGAATGGGGAGGGGTCTATGTGAAATTTGGGGTGTCTGAATGCAAAGAGCAGATGAACACAAACACTCTGACAGTGTTTTCCTGTTGCTGTTTCCACCCAAATCTCTGGAAGGAACGAGAGGTTTGTGCTTCCACCTGTAAAAATCCCCACAATAAACGTGCATTCGTGAGTGGAGAAAGGTTTCTCTCTCAGTTCATCCTTCTGCTCGTTCCTGGGGGGTGAGCAGAGCCCCCCTGCCCTGGGAGAAGGGAGCGGGGAGGAAATTTTGTGAGAAATTCTGCAAATAACCCCAAAACTTGCACGGTTCAACACCGAAATTGTGGGGAGAGGAGAAGCAGAGCCAGAACAGGGAGATGGATCCCTGTGATGTGCAAATTTTGCCTTTCACCTCCCTCGAGCTCTGAGCTGTCCTGTCCTGCACAGCTGATGTGACACTGCGGGAATAGAATATATCTCCCAAACCATTCTTTTCCGGGGGATTAAATCCCATTTTTAAAAGAATTCCCAGCTCGTCCTAAGCCATAACCACCCCTAAGAGGTTCTCAGTGGGACAGCAGCGCACGGAGAGGGGGACACGAGGTGATCCCGAGGCATTTCTGGTGGAATTCTCTCAGCTTGGCCAGCTCTGCCCGAGGAATGAAGTTGACTCATTCTTCCTGGATGCGATCCACCTCTCATGGAAATCGATGGAATTCTTTCTGCTGCCTTTTTAACACATGTTCTTACAGTTACTTTCTCCTCGTTTGTAAATCTACATGAACTCTTGCTTCCCTGCGGTTACAAATATTATTTTATTTTTTTTTTTCGCTGCTGATGGACCAGTCGCTCCGAGAGAGTCCCGTAAATACTTTCCCATCTCTGCTGCCGATCCGCAGGGCCGAGCACAGGAGCTCTTTGTGCTCTCTGCTCTTACCCCATTGCATTGATTCCGCCTTTAAGGTCAGAGGGGGGGTCCAGGGGGGTCCCCCAGCATCGGGGGGTCCCGGGTCGGTCCCGCATCCCGCCCGTGCCCGCTGCGCTCCCCCGGGAGGAGCGAGGGATGACGGCGACATCACCTCACACCCCATCAGGGTTTTTGGTTTTTTTGCCTTCCCCCCCTGGCCCGTGAGTTATGCTCTGAACTGGCTTTTTTAGAAGGATTTTTTTTTTTTTTTTTTTTAAGGAGCTGCTTTGTATTAAATGAATAAAATATGTTCGTGTCCCGTCGGGTCCCTGTTCGCTTCCATTCCGCCCCTTTATAAAAAAGGAGTTAATCAGGAATGAGTTGCCACTGGCTTTTTGCAGTTTAGCGCGTTCCCCAGAGGAGTTTTACATCCTCAGCCCATTGGATCATCATCTTTTAATCCTAAAAAAGAAAACTCTGTGTATGGGGTGTTTGAACGCTGAGATCCCGGCGCCTTGTAAACAGGTTTTTGGGTTTTTTTTTTTCCCAAACCAAATAAGAATTTAGGTTTGCGTTTATTTTCTTCTCTCACAGATGCTTCTGGTACCAAAATCTCGCCGCTTTCATTTGTTCAGCTGTACACGAACAGCGTCTGTCCAGCCCCGAGAATGTTTTCAGGTGTTCTGGGAACAGATAAATGTTTCCGATTTTAGAACGCTGTTGGTGTTTAAAGAAAAAAGAACATTCGGAGAAGGGTTTGAGTCTTTTTCCTGTTTGTTAGGGGGGAAAAAAAAAAAGTGTTCTTAATTATGACTTGCGGGGTTGGGGGGGATGCTTGGAAAGCTCCTCCAGAAAAGTAATTCTAAACAGTAAAGAAGGATGGGGGGGAAAAAAGGAGGAAAAATGCTCTATGATGTTTTATTTTAATAATCCTTTGCAGGCATGTGAGCCGTGGTCTGAGGGAGAAAAAAAAATAAAGAAGTTTCAGGAAAAAGGCACGAACAATACCGCCTTTAAACCCAAATCTGCAAACTTCTGAGAATATGCCCTGGTATTGAATACACCGGATTTCTCTCCCGAGCGAAGGGGAAGGTTTTGTTCGTTTGGACAGTCTTTGAATACTGTTCTAAAACTTCTTTCAAGTGAGAACTGAAGAGAGAAATGTTAAGTTCTGGGAGGAGACAATAAGTTAGCATCTTTGAGCGGGGTCCCTTGCATGCAAATCAGCCTTTTGGCAATTTGGGGGAAGTTTAATTGGAAGGTGGAAGCGTGCAAAGATAAGAAAGCGACATCGGCAGGAGCTCGCTGGGGCTCCGGGGGGGCTCCGGGCCCCGCTCCTCACCTTGCCCGGGGACCCCAGCGCAGCCCCCGGCCCGCCCCGTCGGGCATCGCCCCTCTCCCCGCTGTCCCCGAGGTGTGTCGGAAATCCACCCCAGCCTCTGAAGTTTCTATAATTTTCACCTCATGAATTTTTGTCGCCCCTTTTTTCCCCCTCCCCGCCCCCGGGGGTTTGGGGCAGGCCCGGACGGGGCGGCCGCGGCTTCTTGGCTGTGCTCAGCCCCTCCTTGGGATGGCTGCGAGGGCTCCTCATTTCCCACCGCCGGAAAAGGTCTTGAACTCAATTAATAGCTAATAATTAGCCAGCCAGCCCCGCCACAGCCGTCCTTAGAGGGGGCAGCGCAAGTGAATGAGGCGCGGACCCCGTGGGGACCTCCTTGGGTGTCCCCTTAGGGAATTTCGCCGCTTTTTAGGGGCTGAGCCGCAGTCCCGCACAGGCAGGGGCAGAGGAAGGAGAGGACACTGAGGGGACACTGAGGGGACACTGAGGGGACACCCCCCGAGGGCTCCATCGGGGTCCCCAGGGGATGGGGGCACCCCCGGAGCGGGCGCTGCTCCGCGGGGATGAGCGCAGGAAAATCCAAATTTGGGAGCAAATGGAGATTTGGGGGTTCAAATCGCCACCCCCACAATGTTGAATTAACGCAAATCCCCCCCTGGCCGGAGCCCTGCGGGATTGCGGGCCTGGCTCGGGGTTGATGAGGAACAAGGGGTGCCCCGGGCAGGGAACCCCAAATTCGGGGCTGCGGGAGGGGAACGAGCCCCGGCCCCGCCAGCGGCCGCATCTCCCTGCCAGCCTCAAATCGGGGGGAATTCTGGTAATTCCGAGGGAAAAGGCGACTCAGGTCGTTGTGGTGGCTTCAGAATTGGGCGTTTGGGCTGGAAAATGCTCGATCGAAAATTGCCCTGCGGTACCTGCTGGCCAGGGGCATTCGCCGCTCCCCAAAATCCCCCGGGGAAAGGAGAGACCGCAGCCCTGAGAGAGAGGGGGCTTGGGCTCTACCCGTGATAAAACTCTGCTGAATTACAGCGCACATCGTTTCCATTCTGCTTTCATTTGGCAAGCAATCTCCGGGCAAAAATATTTTGATCAAACGTCTAAAAAAAATTGCTATAAGTCCTTAATTTCCCTTCATTCCCAGAGAGCGTCACGATTAAAATTGTGTTTACATCCTCAAAACTGTCTGTTCATGGGAGACAACACTGCTCGATGTCTGACGATTGTAATTATAATCATGTTCAAGTTAGATATTCAAATGTAAATGGTGCTTTTCTTTTTTCTTTTCCCTTTTTTTTTTTTTTTTTTTTTTTACGACTTCTTATTTTAGGACGTGAATTTTTTACCTTCGCCGGGACCAGCAAGGCACAGCCTCGCGCGGTGGAGTGTAACGAATTCGGAGGAATTCTTAGTGCTGAACATGTTTTTTGAAAAATCTGAAATGGCAATTGACACGGTGCTTTTTCATGGCCAGAGGAGCCAGTGTTTTCTGCTAGAAATAATAACAACAACAAAAAATAGTCTGATCACCTCATTTTGATGCACAGACGGGTTTCAGTGCAGCTGGAATATCAGGGAAGAGGTGCAGGACGGTGAATGCAGGCACAGGTTATGCTGCAGTATTAATCTTCCCCTCTGTATTTCATCGCTAAGGGGACCAACAAGAGCGACTTAATTTCATTTTTTTCCCCCCTGTACAAAACGCATCCATTTCTCCCTTTCTCACTGGCGCTTGTTCCGCCGCTTCTCAAAGGTTTTCGGGTAAAAAAAATTAAATTAATTTAAACCAATGAGAGTGTGGAAATAGGTCACTTCAGGAAAGGCTCTGGCGGGTGCAGGATGTGACACCGCCCTGGGCTCCATCACCTGAACCACCCCGGGCGGCTCCGGGTGGCCCCGACACCGTGGGGAGGACCTGGCTTGGTGTCTCGCCACCTCCTCAGAGCGGGGAGGGGGCGCATCCACCTTGGCACAGTTTGATTTTTGTTATTTTTATGGATTTTTGCCTCTCTCAGAGCCGCTGCTGCGAAGGCGAGCTGTCCCCGCCACCCGGCCGGGATGCTCGGGGGGGGTTCCCCGCCTTGTCCCCGTTGTCCCCGGGGCTCCCGGCTGTCCTTAACCGCCCCCTTGCGCCGGCTGCTCGCAGGGCCCGGGGCTCGGGGAGGTGTCGGAATTCCTGGGCACGAGGGATGCGAGCAGCGGCGTGGGTGCGAGGCAGCAGCTCCTCATCCCGCCGTGGGTGCGCTCCCGCCGCTAATTAGCGGCAGATTAGCAGGGAAAATCCCCGGGGAAGCGTGTGACATTCTCAGCGCCTGATCCGCGACCCCCGCGGAGCGCAGCCCCGTCCTGCGCCGCCGGCTTCTTGCGTAGTTTGAAATATTAATTCCCGGTTTAACGCCGCGCGCAGGAACAAGGAGTGATTGATGCGAAAATCCTCGCAGGGAAAGGGGTGACTCGGGGCGTGCGGACAGGCTGGACGGGCTCAAGCATTTTAATCTTCTTTACCGCTTGAAAATGCTTGCGCCAAACAGCCCGCCGAGCCCCCGCGCCTCTGCCGTGCCCCCGTGGGTGCCCACCCGAGCCCCCGTGGGTGCCCACCCGAGCCCGGGGTCCCACGCAGGGAGCGGGGCCGGGCAGTTCCCACGCAGCGCTTCACCCGGAGCGTGTTTCCCAAACCCGCCTTGTAGAACACCTGGGAACTCACGGCTTGTGCTGGAGGTGCCAAGGAACCCCCCCGTAAATCGCTGCCACTCCAGCGCCCCCTCCCCAGAGCTGCGGGGACCCCCCGCCCCACGCCGCGCTGAAATCTCTGTTAGAGACCAGGGTGGAGGCGCAAAAAGGGGCGAGGACGGAGGGGATCAACCCCAAGCAGGCTCATTTTGGGACCACCCGCTCCCCTGTGCCCCCAGACACCCCTGGTCCGGCCATGCAGCCCCGCGGGTCCCCTGGCAGCGTGCGCTGCACAGAGGGGCTCGGCCGCTTCTTCCCCTGCAGGAGATGGTCATTAATTCTCGGAGTGGTTTTCCCCTCCAGCCATCCCCAGGGTGGCCGTGGGCAGAGTTCCTGGGGAAGCGGCGGAGCACGGAGCGCTCCAGGCCGGGCAGGGCCTCCGCTCCCTGCGCCGGCTCCTTGGCAGCCACCCGGCTTGACCCGGCGGCGCCCAGAACCTTCCTGGCGCTTCTCCCTTCCTCCACGCTCATTAATTTCCCGTTCCCCGTGGAAGAGCCACGCACTCAGACAGGTGCAGGCTGGAAAAGCCGGTGCCCACCGCGGGATGCTCGCCCGCCGGGACACGGGGGGGCTTCGGGGATTCCGGGGGGGTGCGAGGCTCTCCCTGCCCGGCCGCACGCCTCGCTGCGGGGCTTTGCTGAGCCCCAGGACGCTTCTCCTTCCACGGGGGGCTCAGAACGGGCTCCGGCTCAACCCCGGTGGGAGCA
The DNA here is from genome assembly GCA_024362935.1 of Setophaga petechia. Classification (NCBI taxonomy): domain Eukaryota; kingdom Metazoa; phylum Chordata; class Aves; order Passeriformes; family Parulidae; genus Setophaga; species Setophaga petechia. The sequence goes on from JANCRA010000047.1 coordinate 4,009,006, forward strand.
GGAGCGTGTCCCGGACGCGCTGAGCCCGGAGCGCCCGGGCCGTGCCCTCGGACCAGCCCCGAGCCGCTGGGGCTGACGGCGAGCGGGGCAAACCCGGCCCGTGCCCGGGGGCAGAAGCGCTGCGGGAAGGGATCCCACTCGTGTCGGGGATGGCAGCGTGTCCTTCCCCACACGCCCCGCAGCCCACGGCCGGCACACCCCGCCACCGGCCCTTCCAAATTCGTTCTCTTATTTTTTTTTCTCTCCCACCTTTTTCACCCTTCTATAATTTTTATTTTAGGGGGTGTTTCTCCCCTTTCCCCCCTTTCCTGGGCCGGCAAAGCGCCGCATCCCGGCCTTGCCGCCCCGTTCCGAGCTCCGCTCCCCGCTCCAGCCCGGCCGCTGCCGCCTCGGCCCGGCAGGAACGCGGCCGGAGCCGGGGAAGCCGCACGGGCAGAGCCGGGGACAACCGGGAACAACCGGGGCAGCCCCAGCGCGGCGCCTTTCGATCGCTTCTCGCTGGCTTCGTTTGCAGAACCCCCCCCCAGAGCCACCCCAACCGTGCACCCCCAAACGCGTTTTGCTTCTCCCCAAATATCCCCGAGCGGGGGGGGTTCCCCGCAGGAGCTGATTCCTGGGGAAGTCTGGGTGATGGAAATGGGGGGGATTTGGGGAAGAAAATAAAACTCGGGGTTGTGCAGGGCTGGGGCTGCGGGGAGGACACGGCCGCGGTGCCCGCCCGGTGCTCCGAGCCCTCCGTGACCTTCGTTCCCCGGCGAGCGGGGCATCCTCCCCCGGCCAGCCGCGGCTCTCCCGGCTCTCCCCGGTTTTCTGCAATAACACCGAGAAATAACCCGGGACGACGTTTTCAAACTGAAACCCGCCCGTCCCGGGAGCGGCTCGGTGGGGGACGCGGGGACAGCGAGAGTCCGGGATGGCTGGAAGAAATATTTCAATGAGTTGGAAACACTCGAGCTCCTGTTTCACCGGTGAGGCTGGGAAGAGCTTGTTTTTCCAACCTCGGGGTGCCCGGCGCGCCGTGGAACGGCGTCCTCGAGGCAGGAATTCACAGGCACCGCTTCGGCATTTTTAGGCGACACGTGGCTCCGAGTTCCCTTCAAACGGATTTATTTTATTTGGCCTCTTGCTCCCCCACCCTTCCCTCGAACGCCGGCTCCTCGGTAGCATCTGAAAAGGCCTCTGCTCCCATTTGCAATTAAAGAGTTTATTGAGGAGGGGAAAACCGGTAATTAGCAGGAATATTCCCCCCCCTCCCCAGTTCCACCTGCAGGGCAGGAGTGCAGCTGGGGGAATGGCTTCCAGCAGGGACCTGACGCACCCACACAAGTTTTGCTTTGTTTTTTAGGTTTTTTTTTTTTTTTTTTTTGCGGTGCCCTTCGGTGCGAGGGCTCCCCGGGATGGGTGCGCACCTCCAGCGCGGAGCGCCGCGCTGCCCTCACCCCATTATTTTATATGGAATGTTTTAAGACGACGCGCGTTTTCTCCCTCTCTCCATATTAATCTCATTAAATCCTACCTTTCAACCTTCTTCCGTGACCATCTGACCTGGCCACTTGAATTAAAATAGTGCTTTCTCCGCAGTCAAAGCCAGCACATCAATCACCGGCTATTTACACTTCGCTCCTCTCTTCAAAGCGCCTCTGCCCCAGCGCTCGCTACCTCCGCTCGGGGCGGGGGGGCCCGGCCAGGTCCTGGGGGGCTCCGGGGGTGTCTGTCCTTCCTCTCCCCCCTTTGCTCGGGTGTCTGGCGGCTTCCCCCGTCCCTGGGGAGCGCTGCCCCGGCGCGCTGCCTTCCACCTGAAAGGCAGAGCGGAGCTCCCTCCCTCCCTTCCCCGACCCCTCCCGGCTGCCCGGGGCCCTCCCGCGACAAACCGAGGGTGAAACCCCCGCGAACATCGACAAACCGAGCCGGGGATAAAGGAGCGAAGCTGCTGCCGAAAGGCTGGAAAAATTCTGGTAGAAACGCGAGAAATACCGACAAAACACAACAGCGCGAGTTGTGGTATTTTAAAAGTTATTATTTTTAAAGTTAGGCAACCGGCCCCCCCTCCCCACCCTGAGCCGAAACGGGAGAGGAAGGCGAAAGAAATAAAAGGGTAAAAAAAATAAAAAGGAAGAAAATAAAGACAGACACTGGTTGAAAAGTTACGTAAATAAACATTTTTCAGATTAAAAAACAAAAGCATGTCCAAACTAGGAACGTTTACAAGATGACAACTACTAACAAACTTTCTCTACAGCATTGCTATTTAGTAGTAACAATAATAATAGAATAATAATAATCACCTCTTTATAGGATGGCACCTTGATCCTTAAATATTGTCCAGTGTGTAAGGTCAGTGTGCGGAGGGTTAGGAGCGGAGAGGGCTGATTTTTCTTAAAGGGGCAGATCAGGGAAGGCTGTGATGGTGCCGGCAGAGAGGAGGGGGCAGAGATAAGTGGTCTGAGGAAGAGGATAGGACAAAAAAAAAAAAAAAAAAAAAAAAAAAAGAGAGAAGAAAAAAAAAAAAAAAAAAGACCGAACCAGCCCGATGATGATGAATACATTGGAAAGTTTTTTTGGCCCTGGTGAGGGTGTCAGATTGAATGCTCTGTGCGCATGTGCGAAGGTGTCCAAACTGACAATGCTGGGGAGATGAAGATAGTGTGTAGCTGCTTCTGGGCTCAAGGAGGAGGAGAGGAATCCACACGCCGACACGATGAGATCCAAGGCGAGGGCGAGAAAACTGCCCAAAAGTAGGTCCTTTCTCTCCCTTCTTCCGCGTACCGGCGGCGGGGCCGGGGGCACGGAGCCGGGCCGGGGGCTGCGCGGGGCTGAGCCCCTCTCTCGCCCTCCCTCCCTCTCTCCCTCCCCGCGGCGGCCGCAGCCCCGCACCGCCCGCCCGCCCCTGGGCGCGGATCCCCCCGCGCTGCCCCGCGCTCCGCTCCGCGCTGCCCCGCGCCCGCTCCGCGCTCCAGCGGCGGCCGCGGCGGGCGGGCGGTGCGGGGCCGGGGGAGAGAAAAGCGAAAGTTAGAGCTGGAAGTTGACGAAAGGGGATAGCGAGCAACTTTTTTTTTTTTTTTTTTTTTTTTTTTTTTTTTTTTTTTTTTTTTATTGAGTCGTTCCAAGTCTTGTGAAATAATATTCCCGGCTCCTGAAATAGTGGGCGCTAGAGGTCTGCGTTTGGCATCTGCCTGCGGGAGCCGAGAGACGGAGCGCTGGAGAGAGGGGGGAGAAAGAGAGAGAGAGAGACAGGCGGGGAGGGGGGAGTGGGAGAAACCCTTCTGGTCTCGGGAACAATTATCGAGGAGAGAGGGAAGGAAGAGAATTTGTAGCAAAAATGGATCCGCTCTCAGTGAGGGGCTTTGGAGTCGCAGGTCCAGAGGGAAGATCCTGAAGGCAGCTCGGGTGTCCCAGCTGGGGGTTAAGAAGGTCTGGGGGAGGGGAGTGTGGGGGAGTGTCTTTAATTTTTAATTTTTTAAAATTTACTTGGGGGTGGAATTGCAGCTCGTAAGTCTCGCGCAGCTTTTTCCCCCCTCCGTCTTCCAGCGGACCCTCTCTCCGTTCGTTCTTTCTTTCGAGTGCTTTTTAGACTGGATTTTCCGAGGAGGAAGGAGAGTGTGGCTTTTGTAGGGAAGAGCGGGTCCCCTCTGCCCCTTCTCCCGCAGGGTCCCGCTGCAAAGGCTCGGGATGGTTCCTCGGTGATTCCCTGTTCGGTTCCGTGGCAGCGCACGATCCCGGAGCTGTCCTTTTATTATTATTATTATTATTACTATTCTCATTATTATTACTATTACTACTACTATTATTTAGTTTCTGTTTCGCTCTGCCTCTGTGCGAAGCATCTGGAGCTGCAGAAGTTCCAGCTCAGTCTGTGCCCCGCTGGAAACTCCGCTCGTAGCTCTCGGAAAAGGCTCGGGCGAGCAGCGGCGCCCGCTGCGGTTCCTCGCGTGGGTTTCCACGGGATCCCCCGCGGGACCTGGGGCCTCTCCGAGCCGGGGTGAGGCGGGGGGATCCCCCCATGTGATGGAGAACATCCCCCCTGCAAAGCCCCTCGCAGTTCAGCCTCTCCCCGCGGCTGCCGAGGGGTCACGGGCGCTCCAGCGCTCCCACACGTGGGCTCCGGGCTTGATTTTGTCGTTCAAGTTCGTCATTTCGGGGCCTTCCCAGGCCGCCAAGGTCAGCGAGGGCCGGCGCCGCCCCCCGGGATGAGCCGCGCTCGCCCCTTCCCGGGGAGGACACCCGGGTTCCTGGGGGGACCCTTCCCCAAAGCCAGCGCGGCTCCCGGGGCCACTTTTCCTCTCAAAGTCGCTTTGTCGCCGGCCCCGAGCTCCGGCCGCCGTTGCTGTTTTGCGGCCCCAGGCCCCGCGGTTCACCTTGGTGTCGCGACATTTTCCATCGCGATCCAGGAAGGTTCCCCCCTGTCCCCAAAGCGTGTCCGTGTGTCCCCCGAACATCTCCCTCGGCTCTGCTCAGGGCGGGATGGGTGACCCTGTGCGTGGTCAGCATTGTCACCCCATCGCTCGGGCGTTATACGGGAAGTTCATTGAATTAATCCAGGAATTTTATTTTACTTTAATTTATATTTTTCAATAAACACCCGTTTTAAGCGTCCCCGTTCAAATAATAACTTCTTAAAAAGTCGTCACTTATTGTTTTAGGTTGTTAAAGTGAGGAATGATTTTCAGAGCTCTCTTGGCTGGAAAAGCGAAGTTCAATGGTTAAACAAGGTGGAATATTTCACTTTTACTTTTATTTTCTTTCTTATTTTTTTTCCGTCGCCTCTCCTTCTATTTCTTTTTACTTCTTGAAAAGGCCCCGGGTTTTTTTTGCAGATGGGTTCAGTGCGGCTTTTTACAGATGTGTCCCTGGTGGGTGCGATGTGGCTCCGGCCGCGTTTGAGCGCGGCTGGGACCCTCCGCGCTCCCTCCGTGAGCTCTCACCGAGCTCCTGCAGTTAAGAGCTAAAAGATTTTCAGTGCCTGGATATCTCAAGAGCTCGGGGAAGGGCCGGGAGCCCCGCGGCCGGGAGCGAGCCCTTCCCGGCGGCCGGAGCCGCGGCCGCGAACGCGCCTGGAAGCGCCTGCTCGGAGGCTGAGCCCTGATTAAAATCAGGTGTTTAATACAATACAAGGCCCAACGGTTTATGGGGTTTCAGCCGAGGATTTTTTAGGGATCACAGTTCAAAACAGTAGTCCAGAGCTAAGGTTTCAATATCCCAGGAGTATTTATTTGCCAAACAGATTAAACACGGACACGAGTGTGGGATCTCGCTGTATTTTCCCCGGCGAAGTAGCCACAACTTCTTTCACCGCATGGGATCCCTTAGGTCCCTTCCCAGCTCTCTCTTTTCTGGCTGCTCCAGCCCCGAGAGCGGCTGCGGGTGCTGGGAGAGCCCGCACGGCCCCGGTGCGCGGCCGCCGAGCTGTGCGAGGGCAGCGGCGCACGGGGCTTTAAAAACGCGCTGTGTGCTGCAGAATTTCATTTCATTGGACAATATTTTAAGCAGATGTGAGGCTCCACTGGGAATTCCACAATATTACCTGCCTGGGAAAAGGGGAGAACGCGTGTGCGCTGGGGTGGGACAGGAATTCTCGGCGGTTTCAGCGCCGCTCACACCGGGAGAGCGGCAGGTACCGGGGGCAGCGGAGCTGAACAGGAGCCGGGAATGGTTCTCGCTCGCTCCGTGGCTCCCGGAGCCTTTAGAAACGGCTGTAAATCAAACCACGAGGCTCGCTCAGGGTGCAGGGAGGAGCAGCAGCCCCGGGGGTGCCGGAGCCCAGGTGAGCGCTGCCCCCGCATCCCCCGCAGGGCCGGGCTGTGCTCGGCCACCCGCAGCCCGAAGGGATCAGCGGGACGGGCAGCTTGAAGGCCACGCCGTGTCCCCGGCTCCAAGGGCCTCGTCCTTCCGCCAGAAAATAAAATCTGGGGAGCGGGGAGAAGGCTCTGCAGCATCGGGGGTCTCGCCGCTGCTGGCAGGGAGAGGATGCAGAGGAGGCGAGTGCCACAGGAGCTGGGCACTGCACGCTTACAGCGAATTCGTTTCCTTTCGAAATCCATGAATTTCAGAGTACGACCACAACACCGAGCTGCACACGGCAGGATCGCAGGCTCTTAAATAAATGCTGACAAACGGTGGCTGATATTTCTGCAGCCCCGTTTGCTTTTCGCTGTTAGCAATAGGACCGAGGCACACTTTGGGGCCGGAGTTTGCAGGCAGCGCTGGTGCATCCTCCGGGCACGCTGGACTGGCAGGAAAATGGTTGTGAACCCAACCCTGCCGTGCCCGGCACCGGCTCCTCGCTTTCAGGCTTCTCCTTCGAGGAGAGAGCAGGCTTCCCGTTTACTGATATTTTATTAATTTTATCTGAATTACGGCTGAAAAGACAGCGAAGGGGAAAGGGAGAGGGAGAGCAGCGAGGAGAGCTGGAGCCCAAGCGCCACTTCCCGGCGCATGGCTCCGTTTGTGCTCCCACAGACGTTTCCAAAGCTGCCACGCACGGAGCAGGAAAATTTATGGCGCTTTGGGGCGTTGAGATGTTTTCCCGTCTCCGGAGCTCTCCCTCTGCCCTGTCCCTACCCAGAGCCCCGGTCACCGCGGAGAGGAGCGAGCGGCCGCGCTGTGCCCGGCTCTGGTCCCTGCCCTCGGTGACCGGGATGTCCCCAAAGCTCTCCCGAGCGGCGGCCGCGGGTGCGGAGCCCAGCGCAGGTGCGGAGCCGCCGCCGGGTCCCCACTGTGGCTGGGTCCCCCCCTGTCCTGCCCCGGATCTGTTCAATTAGGCAATTAGGGATGCGGGGAAAGGAAGGGGGGGTTGATCCGCTAATTAAGGTGATGCGTAATTAGCGCTTCAACAAAAATCGCCGAGGATTTGAGATCGCTTTCCTCTTAATTTATTTTTTTTCCTTTCCCCCCCAAATTCTACAAATATAATGTATCCATTCCCCCACTCGTCCCGCGTGGCTTATTTGGGGAAAAGCACAGAGGGAACAACTGCAGGGCACGTCCTCTCCTTGGCCTGGGCAGGAATTTGGCAAACAGGGGCACCGAGCTGGGGTTTGGACGAGGGGCACTGGCTGCTCTCAGCCGCAGGGCAGCTCCGAGGTGCCAAAGGGGTCGGGACTGGGGTCCGGCCAGTGCTCCTGGGTGTCCGAGCAGCTCGGATGAGGTGCGTGTGATGCCCATCCACGTGCGCTCACATCACGGGGCGCTGGCGGCTCTGCACACAAATCTAAGTTTATAAAGTGCGTCAGAGAAAGGCGCGTTATCCCAAATCCGCCGAATTCCCCATTTCACGGAATTCCCGTTTCCTGTAAAACCTCCGTGTCTGTCTGTGCAGAGGCGTTTGTCTGTCGGGCTGGCAGCGCCCATACAAAGCTCTTAAAACACGCATTAAAATCACAGCTACTGTACGGTCACGACCCAGAATGCTCCGTGCAGAAATCGGACTGAATCTGTACTTTATGTTTAGTTTTTTACTCGACCACCTAAACCTGCTTTATTTTTAGGCTTTGCACTGGGACTGCTGTGTGAGTTCAGGGATGGCAGAGGAGATCTTTAATGAGCTGGGGGCATAAAAATAAACCCTACATTTTCCTGAGGGCTGCTATTAAAAATACCTGGGGAAAGACACGGATGTCGGGAAAGCACAGAACTGCCCTTCTGCCCGATTTTAGCCACACATTAGCGGGGTCAGAGAGCCCCGAGGGCAGCAGGGTTGGGAAGAGGTGGCCGGGATGGAGCGCAGCGCACCTGAAGCGCGCACGAGGCAAAAAAAGCTTGGATTTCACCCCACGGCAGCGCCGTAATTCATCGCTACCGCTCTCTGCTAGGATATCCCGGCTCCTCGGGCGGCTGGGAGCGTTCCACGAGCGGGGAATTCTGCCGGGATTCTCCGGTTCCACCTGCCCGCCGGGCTGCGGGCTCCGATCCTTGGAGGGGATGGCAGGGGAATCTCCTGTGCCATAGGGAATGGCACGGGAATCTCCTGTGTCACTGGGAATGGCACGGGAATCTCCTGTGCCACTGGGAATGGCACGGGAATGGCACGGGAATCTCCTGTGCCACAGGGAATGGCGGGAATGGCACGGGAATCTCCTGTGCCACAGGGAATGGCACTGGAATATCCCGTGCTGCAGGGAATGGCACGGGAATCTCCTGTGTCACAGGGAATGGCACGGGAATCTCCTGTGCTGCAGGGAATGGCACGGGAATCTCCTGTGTCACAGGGAATGGCACGGGAATCTCCTGTGCTGCAGGGAATGGCACGGGAATATCCCGTGCTGCAGGGAATGGCACGGGAATCTCCTGTGCCACAGGGAATGGGACGGGAATCTCCTGTGCCACTGGGAATGGCACGGGAGTGTCCTGTGCCACAGGGAATGGCACGGGAATATCCCGTGCTGCAGGGAATGGCACGGGAATATCCCGTGCTGCAGGGAATGGCACGGGAATCTCCTGTGCCGCTGGGATTGGCACGGGAATCTACTGTGCCACAGAGAATGGCAGGGAATGGCACGGGAATCTCCTGTGCTGCAGGGAATGGCACGGGAATCTCCTGTGCCACAGGGAATGGCGCGGGAATCTCCTGTGCCACAGGGAATGGCAGGGAATGGCACGGGAATCTCCTGTGCCACAGGGAATGGCACGGGAATCTCCTGTGCCGCAGGGAAATCGCCTCTCCAGGCACGGCTGAGCTCCTTCGTGTCTGCAAAGCAGCCGGAGATTCTCGCAAGGAAAGGCCCCGTTGAGTGAGAAGTGTTATTATTGCGATGATGGCTATGATTATTACAGCTTACGTGGTTTATAAAAAGCTCGGTGCTGTTTAATACGGTGCTTTAAAGACAAAGGCCTGAGAAGTTTGCAAACATGAAGGAGGTGAGGCTCAGGAGCCACCTGGATGGTGGGGAATGAGTTGTGCTCCTCCGGCAGGGCTGGGGAAGGGAGGAGGTGAGTGCAGAGACTTGTGCAGGATCCCTGCCCGCTCCTGGTGGAAGAATCAGGAGGAGAATCCACATTTTTCAGAGCTGCTTTTGCCCTTCTACCTGTAAAAATTCCTTTCTTTCTGGTTATTATTATTTCCCCCCATGTCTTGATGGGTTAAAACTTCAGCTGGGTGAAATTGTTTAGTGGAAGTAAAAGCTGCATTCCCAACCCAGACCCTTCCTGTGGCACAGGGCTGGTGGCACCTGGGACTGTTTGTGCCCTCCGTGGGCCAGGACAAGCTCAGGCTTTGTTTCCACAACTTGCAGGCTCTCCCCTATTACTGGATGTGTTTATTTTTTTCCCCCCACTTAAGGATTATTTAAATGACAAACTCCGATTTAGCGCTAAGGGGAAACATCCAAATCTTGGCTGGTAATGATTTTCTCGTGCCTATTTCCCAAAAGAGAGCGTTCATCCCAGGGGGGTGAGAGCCCAGCACATCAATAAATGCACATTCACAGTGTCTGTCTGTCTGTCTGCAGCTGGGGATGTGCAAACACATTTGTTCCACTCTGGGTAACAGCCTGTTGATATGGCATCCCCCTTCAAAATTCCTGCTGGCCTTTCTCATTTTAAATACACCTTTCATTTTATTGGTTTTTTTTTTCTCTTTTTTTCTTTATTTCTTTCTTTTTCTTTTTCTCTTTTTTTTTTTTTTTTCTGGAGAAATTTCAGTTCAGGGATGTTGGAGTGGAAAAGATCTACGACCTTATTATTTCTTTTCTTTTCCTAATGGATTTTCATGCATCAGCGCTACCTCCTCACGGCTGTTTATTTTCATTTTTATTGCAGTTGGGTTTGCCTTGTGCACCGTCCAAATCTGTAACAGAGTGTCCCTGTCCCGTGGAGGATTTCTTCCTCCTCTTCCCTCCCTGAGTGATGGCACCTTCTCTGCTCATAAAAATGAAATATGACTTTCATCCCTGCACTAAGTGTGCATCATGCTTCTGAATGTTCATGCCCTGAATAAGGAGATTTTTTATCTTTGGTTTTTTGGGTTTTTTTTCTGTAATTGGGAATAAATTTCCCTGCAGCAAGGGATGTCTTGGTGGATAGGTTTGGAAAATGAACTCCTTTTCCATGGATTTAAATGCTTCTCTGTGCAGGACAGAGGGAGGAAGGAAAGTTTCTGTTCAGAGGGTGACTGAACTTTCATCATGCTCCCTAAAAGAGGTGTTATACCCAAATTTATAAATAATAGTTAATAAGGTGGGGTTTTCAGTACCACTGAACCCATTTTGTGCTGCAAACGAGGCCACAGGTCCTCTTGGGGAGGCATTTACCTGGTGAAAATGGACTGAGACAGCCAAATTATTTCCAGTAGGCCACAGAATAATGCTCCCATCACGTCTGCAACGAGCTGGTCTGGAAAGACTTTTGTGGAAAGACTTTGTGGAAAGACTTTGTGGAAAGACTTTGTCTCCTCTTCACCATCCCCTTTTTGGGATTATTTTAGGGACAGGAGTGGGGCTGGCTGCACCACAGCCCTCCCCAAAGCTGCACCAGGGGTGAAGTGTCAGCCCAAGAGAAACCAGGTGCTGATTAATTTTTGCCTCGATAGTTTTACATCTTTCAGGTGTTTTGCTTTAAGGTCCAGGTTGGGAGGTAGGTTTTTGGTTTTTGGGGTTTTTTCAGTTTCTTTTTTTTGCTTCTCTGTTGTTCTTGGCTTGGGAACTCTCCCAGCAGAGCCCTGAGACACAATGGCCTGGCCTCAGCTATTGGGATCAATTTAGCCATCATTACCAGATAACACTGTCAGCCCGTTGGAGATCCATATTTGTTTAATAGTTAATGTTCTGGACAAAATACAGAGGGCTGGGGAGAAGTCAAACTGCCCTGAATGCTCTGCTTATTTTATATCCACTATAACTATTTTTGTCCATGAAAATTGGCTTAATTATATCAATGGAATGTTTCTTTTTCAATTCTGTAGGCAATTAGTCCATCTTGCTGGCTGCAATTTATTTTAATAAAAAAATAAACCAGTGGCGTGTTCAGTTCCTCATCCCCTGGGGACAAATGCGATTGGTGTGTTTAATTTCATTAACTACAATGCGGCCTACTGGAAAAATGTATAAAATCAGCTTTATACAGCTTAAACACTGGCATTTGAAACAAATCATTACTGCATTAGCTGTCACCCTGGTAATTCTAGAATCCAAGACAAAAATATTATAGCTGTTTTTATAACCCTCTGCAAATACACTGTTAAAATAATTTGTAATCATTTTTTAAACACGGCCTGGTGTTTTCAGTTAAAATATCTTATCACCACCAGAGAAGGTTGGCTATTCATTATCAAAAGGAGGCTTTATGGAATGATTCATGGGTTGCTTCCCCAGCAGAAAATCCCCTCCTGTCTGCCTGAAGCTCCCTGCTTTGGAGATGGACTCCCAGCACTCAGGGGTTTTTATTTTTGAACCAATTTTGCGTTGCTCCAGTTGTAATTCAGTTTTGGGAGGGCAAGTTTCATTAACAGTGCAGATAAGGAAAATGCAGCTATTCTTTGAAATATTCTTCTTCAGCTATATTTGAAAATTCAATTTTTCTTTCCATGAGACCCAGTGGGGAACATCCCAAACCAGCTCTGAGTGTTCCTTTAGGCTCTGAGGTGAGAGGGAAGAATTCCCAAAATCAGCCCTAAATCCTGATTCTGTGAGGTTCAGCCCATCCCAGCCCATCTGAGCCCAAATCCTCAACACACACAGACCCTGCCTGAAGTTCCCTGCTTTGGAGATGGACTCCCAGCACTCAGGGGTTTTTTTCTGAACCAAATTTGTGTTGTTCCAGTTGTAATTCCAGTTTTGGGAGGGGAAGTGCAAGGAGCAGTTTTATCAGCAGTACCAATGAAGACAATTCAGTGATTCTTTGAACTATTTATCAGCTATATTCAAAAATTCAGCTTTTTATTTTTTTTCCATGACATCCAGTGGGGAACATCCCAAACCAGCTCTGAGTGTTCCTCTGGGCTCTGAGGTGGGAGGAAGAGCTGAGGCTGTGCCCATCCCACTCTGAACTGAACACACACAGATCCTGCCTGAAGCTCCCTGCTTTGGAGATGGACTCCCAGCACTCAGGGTTTTTTTGAACCAAATTTGTGTTGCTGCAGTTGTAATTCCAGTTTTGGAAGGGGAAGTGCAAGGGGCAGTTTTATCAGCAGTGCAGATGAGGAAAATTCAGTGATTCTTTGAAATATTCTTCAGCTATATTCAAAAATTCAGGTTTTTTTTGTTTTTTTTTTTTTCCATGACATCCAGTGGGGAACATCCCAAACCAGCTCTGAGTGCTCCTTTGGGCTCTGAGGTGAGAGGGAAGAATTCCCAAAATCAGCCCTAAATCCTGATTCTGTGAGGTTCAGCCCATCCCAACCCATCTGAGCCCAAATCCTCCACACACACAGACCCTGGCACTTGGGTTCACACTGTACCCCTTCACTCCACCTGGGGATTTTGCAGATGCCACGATTTGGCCACAAAATTGCTCTTTTTGATTTTAAAATGAAGCTTTTCCCTGTATAAGAGCACCCAGGGTTGGTTTAAGAGATGTGTAACCCATGAGTAAGGCTGGGCACAGCACTTGAGCCTGATCTGAGCTTAAACTGCTAAAACTCAAGATTTCTGCTGAAACTCAGGATTTCTGCTAAAACTCAGGATTTCTGCTGAATGCTGAAAGTCAGGATTTCTGCTGAAAGTCAGGATTTCTGCTAAAACTCAGGATTTCTGCTGAAACTCAGGATTTCTGCTGAAACTCAGGATTTCTGCTAAAACTCAGGATTTCTGCTGAAACTCAGGATTTCTGCTGAAAGTCAGGATTTCTGCTAAAACTCAGGATTTCTGGTGAAAGTCAGGATTTCTACTAAAACTCAGGATTTCTGCTGAAAGTCAGGATTTCTGCTGAATGCTGAAAGTCAGGATTTCTGCTGAAAGTCAGGATTTCTGCTGAATGCTGAAAATCAGGATTTCTGCTGAAAGTCAGGATTTCTTTTTTAAATGCAAGGCCAGATCCCTGACTCATGTAAATCAGCACCAACATCAATGAACCTAATTTTCACCAGCTGAGGACACGGCCCCAGAGATTTGTGTGCATGTGCATAATAAAAATGTACAACTATGGGTCCAGAACTGCTTTAAGGGGGTTCAGTCTCAGCCTCTGCAGATCAATATCTGCTGCAGAAATGCACTTTGGCTCGGGTTGGTTTTTCTCCTTAACTTAAGGAATGATCAATTCTATAAGCTCAGCATTTTTTAGACAGATTGCTATTTTCTGAAGTGGCAAGGACTTCCTTTCCAGGGGAGTAATCCACAGAGGATGGGCCACACTGGACATGAGCCATCTGCTCCCTTGCACGCACTCAGCTTTATTTATTTCTTCTCCTTCCCCTGCTGTCATAACCAGTAGTTCATTTTCTTTCCCTATCTTTAACTTTACAGCAGCGGCACCTTGTTGGAAGTGATACCAATTTATTGTTTTATTGGTGTGGCAGGGCAGGAGAAAAATCAGCTTTATTTCCTACTGGGGGTGAAATCACTTCAGGAGAACTAAAGAAGCTCAGGGCAGTTTCTCTCCTGGGTCTGGAGGGCACAGAGTGCTGCCAAAGGAGGGTTGATTCTTATAAAATATCACCTAAACCTATGAAGAGGAAGGTGAAGAAGAAGGGTTAGATTCTGCCTAAACCTCTACCTTGTTTTATATCTATTAATATATTCTAAACCCTTAAACTCTAAGTTTTCCACCCTGTGATATTACATGCTTTTATTCAGCTCATTATCCCAGTTCTAGATTTAATTTTTAGAATTAATCTGACCCGTAATCCCAGTTCTGGAATTCAATTTTTGAGGTTTTCTCAGGCCAGTGCAGTGTTCTCTTGTCAGCACAGAAAGGCTGAAGCTCTCAGCAGCTGGAGTTCCAGCACTGGAGGGTTGGGATTGGGATCACAGCTCCCTCTTGCTGGCCTGGGCTCTGTGGGGTGTCAGGAAAACTGCAGGATAAGGGGCAAAAAGAGAATTTTCATCATTGCCATGAGCAGCTTTACCTGAGTTCAGGCTCAGGATTAGGCTGGGACCAGCTCCAGGCAAGGCCTGGCCCCAGCTCCAGGGCTGTGTCAGCTGAGGAGTTCCTTCTCTTTCTCTGGGGTCAGAGTTTGTTGGCTGGAGAGAAATGCAGCAAGTTTGACCCAAAGTTTTGCTCTGAACATGGAAAAGTTGCAGAACGGAGCAGTGGTGGAATGAGGGCAGCTCCTGTGCCCTGTTATTACAACAAAACCAACTTGGAGCACACTGAAACAACATTACCTGCTCCAGGACGCAGGAAAAGCAGGAATTTGGCATTTCACTGAGCTGACAAAGTAACTTTCCCAGCTTAAAAAAATAATTTACCCTCAGCTGCTCCATCTGTGACATGGGAGGGATGCACTCTGTGATTTCTGGACCAGCAATGTCTCATTAATCACCTTTGTGTTGGTCCAGCTCCCACCGAGCTCCTTGGGATGATTTTGTTCAATTTGCTGCAGCAGATTTTTCTCTTTTTTTTTTTTTTTTTTTTGCAAGTTTCATATTTGGCTTAAAAATCTTTCATTCCATCTCAGACACTAATAAAAAAAAGCTTTTGTTTGCTTGTAGTCTGGCATTTTCTTTGCTTTCAGGACAGTGTTTAGTGGTTTTTATTTCATGGCAAATGGACCTTTTGGGCTCAATCATGTAAATGAATTTTTAAATGGCTGTGCTGTGAGTTCATGTAGTATAAAATCGCTCCACCATTTATTTTTTCTGTTTATAGAAAAGGACTGGTTTCATTTTATATTTTATTGCCTCAATGTGAAATAAAGAACCTGCACCACTTGCGAGTGATCATATATTTTATTTCAGAATTATCACATAGGGATAAAATAAATTTCAATCCCTACATGGCACAATAGGCAGATTTAAAAGGAGTTGATACCTCGTGGAGAACTTTGAAAAGCCTTTTGCTCAGCAACAGTTCTGCTCATGTATCCCATATAGGAGAATAAAACCAGATCTTGGTTACTTTGGGAGTTCTTAAACGTTTCCTGCTAGAATTCCCTGCAAGGCTTTAGCCAGTAGAGTCCAGGGCAGAATTTGGTCCTTTGTCCTCTGTTCCTGATAGTGTTTATTAGGGAGGGATTTTCTCAGGTGAGCCTGCAGGAAATCCAAGTTATCTTCACTGGTGTCCTCAAGGAAATGCCTGAGCTGCTACTGATGCTCCCTCAGACATTCAGACATTCCTGCTTTTCCACACAGACACAATGTTTGCTCCGTTGAGACCTTTTAGGTGATTCTGGTGCTTCCTGAAATAGTTGATTTCAGGGTTTTATGATTATTGGTATAAAACATGGGTGCACCTGTGCAGCACAGAGACACCAACCTGTGTGAACCCCCAGAGGTTCCCTGCTGGGCTCCACAGCTGCTCCAGCAGCAGGTGGCTGATGCAGATGTTCCACATTTCCAAGTGTGGTTTTCATTTCCTCTCTTACCTCTTGGCTTTTTAAGTCCCATTTCAGATAAAGAAGCATTTTTGGGTGGCTCTGGAGTGCCCAAGGTTGGTGTCACCAGCATCATCTCCAGCCACTGCCAGAGAGTTTTTCCCATGACCAGGAGCCAATTCCCAGCAAAATATTGATTTTTGGAGCAGCAATATCTGTTGCAGTAGATCAGGGGTAGGAGCCTGAGTTTCACACCCATCTATAAATCTATTTTTACCCAATGCACAGTAACCAAACAGTGTTTTTTTATTATTAAATATCGTGGTTTAGCAGTTTGAGAAACAAGTCTGGAGGCATTAAGCAGAGAAAGCTCTGCTGCAGAATTAATTCCACTCAGCACCTCCTTGGTGTTCCTGTGATATCCAGGGGATTTCTGTTATAATTCTGTTATATTTGTGTGATATTTGTGTTATATTTGTGTTATATTTGTGTGATATTTGTGTTATATTGGCGAATTTGACTTTTCAGGCCAGGAATAAGGACTTGCAGGCTGGGCTGGGGGAGCTGAGCTTCTGCTGGGTCAGAGCCTCAGCCCCAGTCCCAAACCTGGAGAAAAAGCCCAGAGAAATGGCCCTGCCCAGCCTCCCTGCCTGGGAATTCCTGATTATTTACTGCAGAATCCAGAGCTCGGGGGGCAAAGTGAAATTTTAGCAGATTCCTTTGCTCTGAGCCCTCTTTTCTCTCCCTGTGAAAATCCCAAAGGTGTAACAGGGTGAATTGAGGCTTGTGTCCAACTCAGCAGCAGGAACTGGGAATTCCAGGATGAAATTTGCATTTCCCAAGATGGAATTTGCATTTCCCAGGATGGAATTTTGCATTTCCCAGGATGGAATTTGCATTTCCCAGGATGGAATTTTGCATTTCCCAGGATGGAATTTGCATTTCCCAGGATGGAATTTTGCCTTTCCTCCTGTGCAGCTTTTCAGGGCCTTGAGGGAACTTTCCCCATGGCTGGGCAGCATCAAAATCTCCCTGCTGGGAGCCCCAAACCTGCTGAAGGCCTTGGTGGTTCTTGGTGGTCTTCCCATGGACTTTGCAGGGGTTTGGAGCAAGCCCTGGGATCTTTGGGATATCCGTGGTGCTTCCAAATAAAGAGTTTTTCCTTCTGTCTGGGTCCCTGTGCAGCTCTGGTTGATGATTAACCACCAAGGGGCTGGGGTAAGAAGGATTTATCTCCATGGAAAAAAATCAGCCCTGCCTTTGTCTCCACTTCTAAAAGTTCTTCTGGTGTGATTTGGCTTTTAAATATTTGTAAATGTGCTTGGTTTGGTTTTTTTTTTTTGTTTTTAATCTGCAATTTGTAGAGTTCTGTGCCTGATTCTTCTCAAATATCCCAGAGTAATGTGTATTTCTGCCCCCTCAGAATAAGTGTGATGATCCCATTCCAAGGCAATGTTGTGGTAATTGAAGGCTGAAGGGACAGTCTGGAGAACTTCCATGACAATATATATATTTTATATCTTTATTTCTAGCTCATAATCACAAGTTATAATTCTGCAAGGAGTTTTATTCTTGTTTAGAGTGGCAGATTCTTAATTTTCCTTTTTAATTCTTTCAAGATGACATGTTTAAAATGAGAAAAAGCCCCCAGAACATCCCAGTACCAACCTGCTGATGTGTCTATGTAGAGGTTAAATATTGGCAGAGTGGCCATTGAGATCCTTGTGCCTCAGTGCTTGCATTAGAACAAAAAAAAAAAATCCCCAACAACCAGAACTCTTGAAAAATTACTGAATTCTCCTTGCAGTGTCGGGTTCCAAGATAATGATGTGTCTGTGTGTGAAAATATTAAATTGCAATAACATGCAGAGTGAGTGGCTTTCTGAATGGGGTATTTAGTTCACAGCTTGGACTATACATAAAGCTAGTGAGTGACAGAATACAAATGGTGTCATAAAACATCAGGGGAATTTAGAGCCAGCCTCAATCTTTTTGATCTATATTCTATCTGTGGAGCTCTCCCCATCTATCTTTAGTTAATGAAACAGTTAAACAGATTTAATTATTTATCACTGTTTAATGTCAGGAGTTATCAAAACAGATTACACTTCCCCCCACACACTTCAAGGTATTAGAAGGACTCTCAGTATCTTCAGTGAAGTTTGGGAGTTTTTTCTGTTTCATAGTGCATAGACAGTGCTTTAAAATAGGTTTTTAAATGTTTTTAACCCCAATTGTTTGGTGACAGCAGTTGCTGAGTTTCCTTGCCTGAGAACAACTTTATTCCTGCAACTTGGCTTGTTGCTTGCACAAACTGCTTTTATTATTCCCAGAAACCAGAGAGAAATGAGAATTCTGTTTCACTTGAGATGAGGAACGGAACAGAATGGGATGGGTCTGGGAGGGTGGGAGTGACAGGGTCCAAAATGAAAGACACACTGAAAAATCCCCCAAATCACTGCAACAATCTTCTGTGTTCTTCCTCTGCACCCCAAAATCAGCCCCAGCAGCTTTAGGGAGCTCTGTTAACCATCATGTCCAAGCGTGTTCTTGCAGCTTCTCATTGCCCACTTCTCTCATTGTGGATGTGTATAAAACATTTGAGGGAATTTCTGATCAGCCTCGGATCCCAGCCCCCTCTGGAATGCTCCTACCTGTGAGTCTGGTGTTTCCTGGGAGCAAATTTCAGCATTGCCATCCCCAGGAGGAGGACACCAGTGTTGATTGTCCCCTCCCAAAGCTGGCCTGAGCTGCTAAAAGCCCCTGGTTGTTCTTCAGTCTCATCTGCTCATTGGGGGCTTGGGATCTCTCTCATTTCTGAGTGTATAAAACATTTGAGGGAATCTCTGATCAGCCCCTGGATCCCAGCCTTCTCTGGGGTGCTCATAGGTGTGGGTCTGGTGTTTTCTAGGAGGAAATTTCAGCATTGCCATCCCCAGGAGTAAATGTCAGCATTGCCACCCCCAGGAGGACACCAGCGTTGATTGTCCCCTCCCAAGGCTGGCCTGAGCTGCTGAAAACCCCCACTTATTCCTCAATCTCATCTGCTCATTGCAGCCTTCGGGATCCCCCTCTCTCATGTGTGTCTAAAACATTTCAAGGAATTTCTGATCCACCTCTGGATCCCAGTCCCCTCTGGAATGCTCCTACCTGTGGGTCTGGTGTTTCCTAGAAGTAAATGTCAGCATTGCCACCCCCAGGAGTAAATGTCAGTATTGAGTATTGCCACCCCCAGGAATAAATGTCAGTATTGCCACCCCCAGGAATAAATGTCAGCATTGCCACCCCCAGGAGGACACCAGCGTTGATTGTCCCCTCCCAAGGCTGGCCTGAGCTGCTGAAAGCCCCCGTTTATTCCTCAATCTCATCTGCAGCCTTTGGGATCCCCCTCAGCCCTGAGACCACCTGGGTCTCCTCTATTGGCAGCTTTGATAAGAAATCATTCTTCTCCACCTAAGCTCCCCCTTTCCCCGCGGTTTTAAGTTGCTCCCCAGCCCTGACAGACTAGCCTCGTTCAAAGGCAAGCCTGGAGGAGGCTGCTGCTTCCCCTCAGGCCCAGGACTCCATTACCAGAGGCCGGAATCCTGTGGGGACCTTGGGGACACTCCCCTCCTGGGCCCGGCAGACAGAGTGTGGCATTGTGAGCGCAAAGGGCAGGGGGATAAAGGAATCCAGCTTGGCTTTTCCCTCACAAAGAGACCTCAATACTTTTGTTCAGCGGGGGGAAATGGAATAATGCCGCTGGGTTTGCTCCCAAAGCCACCGGCAGCTTCACGCCCCGAGGGCTCGGGCCTGGGGCAGAGCTGGCTGCCAGGGGAGAGGAGTTTGCAGTGAAATGAGATTAAAAGGCCTCTCTGTGCCAACACCTGGAAGATTTTGGGCCTTGCCACAAGAATCAAAGGCTGGGGTAACCCCCCTGTGCTGCAGGGATGGGCAGAGAAGCCAGCTGCTGGAAATCCAACCCTTCCTCCATGCCAGGAGGGCACCGGGGTTGGGGCTGCTCCAGGTTCCTCAGGGAGGTGCCATTCCTGGGCAGCCAAGTGATGGATGCCCTTTATTTCTTTGGTGTCCTGCCCTAAAACCCTTCCAACTGCAAAGAACTTCCTGAGATTTCCTTTATATTTTAGGTGACTTGCCCTAACACACTTTTACCCTGCAATGTCCTTTATCTTTTAGGTGTCCTGCCCCAAAACCCTTCCAGCTGTAGAGAACTCCCTCGGATTTCCTTTATTTTTTAGGTCACCTGTCCTAAAAACCTTGCAGCTGCACAGAACTCAATGGGATGTCTTTTATCTCTTAGGTGTCCTTCCCTAAAACCCTTCTAGATGCACAGAACTCCCTGGGATTTCCTTTATTTCTTAGGTGATCTGCCCCCAAACCCTTCCAGCTGCACAGAACTCCCTTGGCAGTGGGATCCCACTTGGTTTTGGGTGTAAGAGAAGATTTTGTTTGTAGACATCAGTTTTGAGCTAAATTTGGAAGCATCTACGCATCTAAAGCCCAAACTTGTTGTATGAAATGTGGGAGTTGGGGCATTCAGATCAAAGTAAAGGTCAAAATCAGAATGGTTTGGGTTCGAAGAGACCTTAAAGATCTTCTAGTTCCAAATCTCTGACAAGAGCAGGGACACTTTCTACTACCCCAGGCTGCTCCAAGTTCCACCCTTGGGCACTTCCAGGGATCCAGGGGCAGCCAAGCTCCTCTGGGCACCCTGTGCCAAGGTCCCACCACCCTCGCAGAGAATAATTCCTTCTGTATATCTAACAAAAATTTCCTCTCTTTTGTTGCAAAAATGATCCCGAAATTTTTTCTCTATGATACCTAATGATAAATTTTTCCTCTACGATACCTAATTTTCCCTCAAAAATAATACCTTTAATTTTTCCTGGACCTGCCCAGTGGAAACCTTTTCCTCACTGCACCTTCTTGCAGTGCTGTGAGCACACAGAGGGGCTGCAGCTCCCAGGGGCTGAAACCCCACCTGCCTCAATGACAGGAAAAATTATTATACTATAATTAATATATTATAATACAATATATAATATAATATAATATAATATAATATAATATAATATAATATAATATAATATTATAACAATAATTACAATATTATTATATCGGAGCCCATACCACCATATTAAAAATATTGATAAATTATTGATTAGCATTTAGCCCAGCCTTCAGATGTGATGAAGTGGTGGCTGTAAGTGCCCTGAGTGCTGTAGGCTGGGATTTCATGTGGCAGTGCAGGCAGATTTCATTTGGGAAGTACAGGCCTGGCTGTGTTTCAGCAGTCAGGTGCTGACACAGACTCCTGATGCTCCCATGGATTTTTGCTGCTGCTGCCAGGTGATAATTCCTAAAATATTTGAGTAAAACGTTGTCCCAAATAGGAGATTTCAGTATTTTTGGGTGTTAAACCCACAGAGCTGTGTCCCAGGGCAAACTCCTGGGAGGAGAGGGCAGAGGGGACAGATGATGCCACCTCTAAAGGGCAACGGGAGAGAATATATTGAATTGTTTTATTTTTCTGAATGAATTTTATATCCACAATTATTGGAGGAGCAGCTTCTGGCAAAAGGGGTTGTTGGGAGCCAAGTGCTGGAATTTTGCACCATGGGATAAACAGCAAGTGTCAGACTGGTTTTGCAGGAAAGAGATTCCAGCAAAGGAAATTAACTTTGAGACTGGTTTTGCAGTTGTAGGAAAAGCCCAGATTCTATGTCTGTTGACCTAAACACTGTAAAGATCCATAAGAACAGAAATTAAAATTAAAATGAATGAGTGGCTAAATTCTTCTTTCCTTTTTTTTTAAGAGTATTCTTTTGTTTAGCTCATATCATAGAAACAAGCTGTTAAAACATTAATTACTTTAATTCTAACTATCATTAATTTTGAGGCATTATTTTATCCCTTCTTGAACTCCAAACCTATTCAGCTGTGCAACCTTTTGTACGGAGGGGGAAGCAAATTTGTGAAAAGGCAAAATAATCCTGCTAAGGACCTAAAATTCAGACATTTATTGCTGCTGTTTCTTGCTTTAATTTCTTGTTTCTCTCCTTCAAGCAAGGAGCAGGAACAACTTTGGTGTTCCCACACTGGGAGAGGGAAGGAGCTGGAAGTGCTGCTGAGGGATTTTAATGAAAACCTTGGGAAAAACCCCACAAACCACCTCAAAACCCATCATTGCCATGATCCACAGGGATTCTCTACACTTCACCTGCATAAAAAACTTAGGAAAACCAAAGGCAGGGCAGATTTCCTGGGAGAGGGGAGAGGAATTGCTGCTGTTTCTGGGTCAGGATGGTGGGCTGGGATGTGCTGTGGGTTGGTGGGCTGCTGCTTGCTCACAGGTCAGGCTTTATGACCTTGGAGGCCTTTTCCAGCCTTAATGATGCCACGATTTAATTGGTGTGGGGTGGAGGGGCTGGCACAGCTCCTTCCCCTCCATCCCTGCAGCCACGCTGGGTTCAGCCCAGCCTCGTTGTTCCACTGGGAATATTTCCCAATTTTTTCCTTTGCTGCAAGAGCTCTGTGTGGGAGTGACTCCCAGCACAGATTTTCTGTAGGATGAGCACATTTGGATAATTTGGAGGAGTTTGAGCCCTCAGCACTCACCAGAAGCAAAAACCAAAGCTTCAGGAGTTTCCCCCTTCACTTGCAGTGTGAGTTTCCCCTTTGATTAAACAAATGATTCTTTGCCTAATTTGTCTATGTTGGCTATTTTTTTTTTTTATGAAACATGCACTTAATTAAGTAAAAGAAATACAGAAACATGTTTATTCTTGAGATTTATGCGAAAAATGAGAACCCCACTGAAATTTCCAGTAGTGAAGCAATTAAGTAATGGAATTCCACAGTATAAACATGGTATAATTCAACTATAAAACCGATGTCTAAGTAATGTTAATGAGCTGACTTGAAGCTACAAGGGCTCAAAAAGTTCAGTCACAGATGAAAATGGAATTTGTTCTCAATTAGAAGTGAAAGAAAGTTGGTTTGAATGAGGGATAGGCTCCAGCTGGAACCCCCAGATAACTTCCCCACGGTTTGGGCTGACAGGTTGCAGAATTTGCAGTGGGTTGTTTAAATCTTTCTCACAGTAACTACTGAAAAATTCTATTTTTTGTGCTGTAACACCGAGCTGAGAGCCACAACTCGGGGATTGTGTCTGGGGGAAGCAGCTCAGACCAGACTGATGCTACAGCAAAGCTCCAGCTTGA
This sequence comes from Setophaga petechia, assembly GCA_024362935.1. Lineage (NCBI taxonomy): Eukaryota > Metazoa > Chordata > Aves > Passeriformes > Parulidae > Setophaga > Setophaga petechia. The sequence continues at coordinate 4,031,629 of JANCRA010000047.1, forward strand.
AGGCTGACAAAACACGGGGGCTTATTTCAACTTGAACTTCCAGTTTGTATTGAAATCTGGCAAATGCTGGAGCAAACCTTGTAGCTGGCAGTTAAATCCTTGTTGTCTGTCGAATCATCCCCCTCAGCCACAGTGGGAGCTTCAGGAGGACAAAATGAATGAGGGCTCTCAGTGGCTCCTTCCGAGAAGTGAATTTTACTTGTTCCATGTTTCCTTCCTTGCTAATCCTGCCCTGACTCTTTTTCCCCTTCGAAATTCCTATTTATTTTGGTAAATGCCTTTTTCCAGAGCATTAATGAAGCAGTTTGCTGGGGGGGGTGTGTGTGCACAGAGCTCAGGGTCACTCTGCCAGCCCCAGCCCTGCCTGTTCCAGTGTTTTTGGCCGTGTCCCGGGGGCTTCCCCTGCTCCCCACACTCCATTTTCTTTTCTTCTCCTATTCCACTTCAGAATGTTGTTTCTGTCACCTTCTCAGCCCAGTAAATAGCACGCTGAAGATTTATGGGGTTTAAACTTTTAATGCCATAACAGGTTTTATATATTTTTCACGGCATTATTCAGACGTGTGATGTTATGCTTTAGCTCAAATTCTGGTGCAACTGCTCCGAGCAGCTCCTTCCTTGTGGGCAGCTCCTCTTTGCCAAACTCCTATTTGCACTTGCTCCAGAGCAGGAGGGAAGGAATGTTCCATAAATGTTGCACGGGATTAAAGGATGGAGACTCGGAGCCTGGAGGAAACACCAACCACAGTTTGCCTTTGAGAAGTGTCTGTGCTTCCTTCTCCTTCCTTCTCCTTCTTTCTCCTTTCTTCTCTTTCCTTCTCCTTCCTTCTCCTTCATTCTCCTTCCTTTTCCTTCCTTCTCCTTCCTTTTCCTTCCTTCTTTCTTCTCCTTCATTTTCTTTTATTCTTTCTCCTTCCTTCTCCTTCATTTTCCTTCTTCTCCTTCATTCTCCCTCATTCTCGTTCCTTCTCCTTCCTTCTTTCTCCTTCCTTCTCCTTCATTTTCCTTCCTTCCTTCCTTCCTTCCTTCCTTCCTTCCTTCCTTCCTTCCTTCCTTCCTTCCTTCCTTCCTTCCTTCCTTCCTTCCTTCCTTCCTTCCTTCCTTCCTTCCTTCCTTCCTTCCTTCCTTCCTTCCTTCCTTCCTTCCTTCCTTCCTTCCTTCCTTCCTTCCTTCCTTCCTTCCTTCCTTCCTTCCTTCCTTCCTTCCTTCCTTCCTTCCTTCCTTCCTTCCTTCCTTCCTTCCTTCCTTCCTTCCTTCCTTCCTTCCTTCCTTCCTTCCTTCCTTCCTTCCTTCCTTCCTTCCTTCCTTCCTTCCTTCTCCTTTCTCCTTCCTTCCTTCTCTTTCCTTCTTCCTTCTCCTTCCTTCTCCTTCCTTCTCCTTCATTCTCCTTCTTTCTTCTTCCTTCTGAGGCATTACTGGGCTATTTTGGGTGGATGTGGGGGTTTTTGACTTGGTTGTTTCCATGTTGAACCCCACCCCTGTCTCCAGCAGCTTTTCCAGGTGCTGCACCCCCAAAACGGTTCTGAACCCCTTCAGCACCAGGGTTTGGGATGTGGCACCTTGGTCATCCTCACTCAGAGTCAGGGATGGTCCCTCTGGTGATGGAGAGGTTTCCATCCTGAAAATCCACAGGAAAATTCAGAGGTGGAGGTGAACAACACAGAATGCTGAGGAGGGCAGGACTCCCTGCTCATTTTGGGGACAGCCCCGCTCTCTTCTCTCACATTTTCCCTGTTGAACACCAGACCATTAAAAAGAAAGAAAACAACAAAATAAAAAAACCCACCCCACCAAAAATGAATTAATTGAGGGGCACATCTGCTTGCCTTGGGTTCCTTTCCCAGTAATCCTAATTCTGTGGAGTTTCATGAGTTTATAAAACATTAACTACTCCAACAAGAACAACAAACATTGTTCCCTCCACACACAGCTCCCAAACCCAGCTACCAGATGGACCCAGCACAAGGGAATATAAATTTTGATGGAGAGAGCCTTGGTGTTCTGGGTATTAAAGTGTGTGCCTTGGGAAATGCAGCACAGTAGATGTGTGTGTTTGTGCTGAGTGCTGTCTTTGTCTTTCATCTATAAAAACACTAATTAAAATATAATGTAAAAACCTGCAGCAGGTCTGGGTGTGCTGCTAAGGTAAATAAAAATGGAACAAAAGCTGTGTATATATATATTTATGCATGTTAGGGCATTAAAAGTGCATTGTTAAACTGCTGTGTGCCCCAAAATTTTTGAATTAAAAACTGAACAGAAACACATCTGGAGTGGGGCACGAAATTCTGAGTCCTGCGTTGGGTCAGTGCTTTGTTTGCCAGGAATTGCTGTGTGGGGAGAGCTCCTGGATCCCACCTCCCACCCCCCTTTTCCAGCCCCTCCTGTGGCCAACACCAGCCCCAGCAGCTTTAGCCCAAGGCTGCAGCTCAGCTCCAGGTGCTGCTGCTGCTGCTGCCTGGGGTATGTGGGCCCTTTGAACCACTCCAACCCTGAGCCAGCCTGGAAAATTACCTGGGCTGTGCAATGAGGGAAGGGGATGAGCTGGCAAGCAGTTCAGACCCATCCTGTGCAGTTTAAAATGTGGAATATCCCATTTAAACCTGGGTTATTTGGTGTTCTTTCATCCAAGGCTGGTGCTGACGGGGAACCACTGAGGTAAATCAGCCAAAGAGGGTTTTGAATTTGGTGTGTGACCTTTCAGGTGGCCCTGGGACAGTGGGACTGTCCCCTCCAGGGCTGCAGGAGGTGTCCCACATCTGGGTTGTTCCCAGACATGGAACACACCTGGAATACCTCCAGCAATTCCAGCACTGAATTCTCTGAAATTCAACTCTGAAACCTCTGCCAGAGCAGGTTCCCTGCACGGGGCACAGCCTGGTGCTGCAGTTTAGGAATTCCCCCCTGGAAAATGAAAGGATGGTTTCTCAGGGAGAACCAGGATGGGAGCAGGCTGGAATTGGGAGCAAAGCAGAAGCTGCTCCTTGAGCAGGACATTTGTGATGCCTTGAGGTGACCACAGGGTTCTGAGTGTGTCCCTTTGTCCACTCAGGGTCCCAGAGCAGTTCTTGGCATCTTTGGAAGGTTTAACCCAAAGTCCATCAGGAGCTGTGGAGATCTTTCCATTGGACTCATGGAACCATGGAATCACAGGGAGTTTGGGCTGGGAGGGACCTTAAAGCTCAACTCCCTCCATGGCAGGGACACCTTCCACTGTCCGGGCTGCTCCAGGCCCTGTCCAACCTGGCCTTGGGCACTGCCAGGGATCCAGGGGCAGCCACAGCTTCTCAAAAGAAAGAATTCCTTCCCAATATCCACCTAAACCTCCCCCTTTTCAGCTCGAATCCATTCAAGCTTCTCCCCACCATCACAGGCAAGAATTCCTTCCCAATATCCACCTAAACTTCTCCCTTTTCAGCTTGAATCCATTCAAGCTTCTCCCCACCATCACAGGCAAGAATTCCTTCCCAATACCCACCTAAACCTCCCCTCTTTCAGCTCGAATCCATTCCTCCTTGTCCTGACTCTCCAGAGCCCCTTTCTGACTTTCCCTGTGGCCCTTCCAGGTCCTGGAAGGTGCTGTGAGGTCTCCACACAACAGGATGAGCAACCCCAACGTTCTCAGCCTGAGAACTTTGATTCACCCAGTTTTGCATTTGCTCCTCGGTGTGTGAGTGGAACAACTCCTCCCTGGCACTATTGGCCTCATTAATAAATATCTCCCTGGGCAGAGATCCAAGGTTGAAGGTCTCTGGCACAATGGAGGTTACAAAAGGTCCCCTTATCACCACTGGATTACTTTAAAGGTGTTGAAGTCCCCTCCAGAATCTTCTCCTGCTCTTCCTGGCACAGGAACAGCCACCTTGGTAAAGAGAGAGAGGGGGGAAAAAAAAATTAAAAATCATAAAATCTCTCTTTGTGCCACTCTCCCCCTGAAGAAAAAGCTGAACATCTGATTTAGGTTTGCTGAAATAACAACAGATGTTTATCTTGTATTGTATGGCACATGGCACTACATCCCATAAACCCCCTCCTGCAGCTTAAACCCGAGTTTCTGCTCCCTCATTTGGACACTTGCAGGCTTTGTGCTCTTTCTGAAATGTTTTCATTTCTCTGGAGCTTAATCTGCTACCAAAGTATTTGTAAGTATCACGTTATAAAGCGTGAAATGAGGAATAGCAAAGGAGATTTTCAATACTTCCTTCCCCTAAGCACAGCTACTTACCTGCAGCCCCAAAGAATGGCAAAATTGTGCAAACTTGCTGCAGCCTTTCATTAAGAAGAATCCACTCGATGTGTGGGGTTGGGAACAGATCAATAGAGGAAAAAATCCTGTCTTGGGAAAGGAAAATCTGGGAGGGAGAAATGTAAGGGGAAATAAAAAGATCAGTTTTTCTTAGGGCTTGTAAAAAGTGAAATATTTTCACTTTTAAAGTTTACATTTATTTTACTGTGAAAAGAGGGAATGCCTGTAGTGGGTGTATTTTTATAGATATTTATACTCACTCTATTTAGATTATATAGAGACTTAAATCCACTCATTGCAACTGCAGAAAACTCTGCTGCTTGAGAGAAATGGCAATTTTCACCCAGAACCAATCTGTAACTGTTTTGGGGTGAAAAGAAATGAAGGAATAAATTCAGGAGGAATTTCTTCATGGAAAGGGAATTGGACAGGGAGGTTTGGAGTCCACAAGGAAGGACTGGAGGTGACACTTGGTGCCCTGAACTGGGGACAAGGTGGGGATTGGGCATGGATTGGATTGGATGGCCTTGGATGAGAGAAATGGCAATTTTCATCCAGAACTAATCTGCAACTGTTTGTGAGTAAAAAATAATTGAAATAATAGATTCTGGAGGAATTTCTTAATGGAAAGGGAGTTGGACAGGGAGGTTTGGAGTTCACAAGGAAGGATTGGAGATGACACTGTCCCCCTGAGCTGGGGACAAGGTGGGGATTGGGCACAGATTGGACTGGATGGGCTTGGATGAGAGAAATGGCAATTTTCATCCAGAATCAACCTGTAACTGCTTGTGAGTGAAAATAAAGGAAGGAATAAATTCAGGAGGAATTTCTTCATGGAAAGGGAGTTGGACAGGGAGGTTTGGAGGCCACAAGGAGGGATTGGAGGTGACACTCCTTGTCCCCAGGAGTGCCCTGAGCTGGGGACAAGGTGGGGATTGGGCACAGGTTGGACTGGATGGCCTTGGATGGGTTTTCCAGGTGGTTCCAGGATTGTTGGTGCAGCAGAAACTGAATCCTGGCTTGAGCAGGGACATTGTGTGGGTCACGGGGTGTTTCAGGTGACAAAACAGCAGAGATGGATCAGGAGTGTCTGAGGAAATCACGTTTGGGGAAAAAGCAAAATGAGAACATCCTGATCCTGCACAGCCTCATCCCCATCCTCAGCTGAGACAGATTTTGAGTATTTTTGGACATTTTCTAGGTATTTCTGAGCTCCACTGATCCGTGGATGTTGTGGCTTCTCCGTGAGCTCTCTCTCTGAAACGTGGTTTATTTTATGTTTGAACAAACGCAGCCCTCCTTTGTTTCCTCCGCTGAATTCTTTATTTATTATTTCCTAAAATGATTTGATTTCCCCCCCCCTCCTTCCCCACACATCTGATTGCAATAAGCTGATACAAAATAGAACCAAGAAACAAAAGGCTGAACATGCTGATAATGTACATTTGGTTTGTATTTATCGTTTTAAGATGTGTTTTAATTGGTTCACTACCAACATCCTGTAACTTTCAGTCAGACACAGGAGAAACCTGTTTCATTTTAAAGTCAGTTAATTCCTTCCCTCTTTCAGCTGGGAGCACTGGGGAAGGCCCTACTGTAGTATCTCCAAATTTAATTTCATTATAACATTAAAAAAAAAAAAAAAGGATTAGTGTACATTTTGGTTTGTGATTCTCCCTTGGATTTCTTTGTGAAATGGGATTTTAAAAGAAGAAAGACACAAAATGTGTTTGGGCTAGGTTCATGAATAATTTCTAATGAAAAAATGCAGCTATAAACCTCAGAATCAACAGTTTTCTTGTTATCCCAGAAGCTTAATCTGCTTGGTTTAATGAGGAGAAAGTGGAAAGGTGACAGAAATGCCACCTTGGAGCACTTACCTACAGCAAAATGTGAGACAATGGCATAGAGGTGCAACAACCTTTATTAAAAAAAAGGGAAAATTGGAGACAATGGGGAAAAGGTGCAACAACCTTTATTAAAAAAAAGGGAAAATTGGAGACAATGGCATAAAGGTGCAACAACCTTTATTAAAAAACGAGAAAAAAGTAGGAATTGAGGAAAAAGGAGTTGGAAGAGCAGCTCCCACAGCCATAAACACCAAGGGAAACCTCCCCTCGCTGGGTCTGCCAGGGACTGTGTTGTTCAAATGCTGTTCAAAGCCACAACATTTCCCTGCTCTGAGAACTCTGCAAGTTCGTGGCTGAGAATTGGAGCTCTGAGCTCGGAACTCCTGACAGCTCCAAGCAGGAAAATTCATTTGGGGAGGCTTTGCTGAGCAGGAGCTCACCCTGGAGACCTCAGCACAGCCCTCCTGCCCCTGCCGAGGCCACTGGCACAGTCACCTTGCATTTCAAGCTCCAATTTTCACCAATATTTCACATTTTAGAAGGCACAAGTGTCCTTTTGCCCCTGCTGAAATCAGAGCTAATTAAAGCAGCGCAAGTATTTCTATTTTCCACCTCATTGCAGCAAATTTTGTGAAAAATCCTGGCTTTGTTTCATCCATAACTGTTCCAAACCCTGGATTTAAACCCACCTGGCAGCCTTGGTCCTGCTGGGATTTAGATGGGATCCATGAGCACATGGAGGTCACAGTGAGGATGATGAGGATGATGAGGCTTCAATCTCTGTGGGTGACAACTTTTGGGTGATTCCACAGCCAGCTCTGCCTCTAAAAAGTGCCATTTTCACACCAAGTGTCCCCTCCATGGGAAAAAGGTGTCCCCAGCCCCTCTGCTGGGTGATAAGGAAAGTTTCTGCTGCTGTGGTGGAGCTGTTTTGTGTGGTCAGTCCGAATCAAGAAGTTTGTAAACGGAAGTGGTGAGCTGGTGGAATTACCTGGAAGCTTTCCTGGCTTGGTGTCACACACTTGGGGACCTGCAGGAGCTGCCAGAGCCCAGACAGGGCCATGAACAACCTCGGGGGGTGATGGAGATCCAGGGGGGGCTTGAAATCAGCACTAAAAGTTATTTCTCCCCCCTCAAAACACATCAGTTCTGAAGGTTTAAGTCTTGAAAAGAAGTTTTTCTGTCTTTGAGGCAGGTGAGGAACTGGTGATGGAGGTCCAGGGGGTGCTTTCCCCCTCAAACTGAGCAGTTTTGAAGGTTAAAAAATAAAAACTTCTTGAAAAGAAGTTTTTCTGTCTTTGAGGCAGGTGAGGATTTGGTGATGGAGATCCAGGGGGTCCTTGGGATCAGCACTGAAAGTTTTTCCTCCCTCCCAAAACACATCAGTTCTGAAGGTTAAAAAAATTCAGTCTTGAAAAGAAGTTTTTCTGTCTTTGAGGATTTGGTGATGGAGATCCAGGGGGTGCTTTCCCCCCCAAACTGAGCAGTTTCGAAGGTTAAAAAATAAAAACTTCTTGAAAAGTTTTTCTGTCTTTGAGGCAGGTGAGGAACTGGTGATGGAGATCCAGGGGGTCCTTGGGATCAGCCCTAGAAGATTTTCCCCCCAAACTGAGCAGTTTTGAAGGTTAAAAATTAAAAAACTTCTTGAAAATAATTTTTTCTGTCTTTGAGGCAGATGAGGAGTTGGTGATGGAGATCCAGGGGGTGCTTGGAATCAGCCCTAAAAGTTGGGTTTTCTCCCCAAAACAGGGCAGTTTGGAAGTTTAAAAAATAAAATAAAATCTTCTTGGACAGAAGTTTTTCAGTCTTTAAGGCAGGTGAGGAGCTGGTGATGGAGATCCAGGGGGTGCTTGGCATCAGCCCTAGATGCTTTTTCCCCCCAAAACTGAGCAGTTTTCAAAATTAAAAACTAAAATCTCCTTGAAAAGAAGTTTTTCTGTCTTTGAGGCGGGTGCAGAGTTGGACACTCTTCAGGAAAACTTCTGGAAACTTTTGTTTCAATGAACTTTGAGGAGTTTCCCTTTTCCACTTGGCTCCTGGAAAGGTGGGGAAAGGGAAAAGATGGAAAAATCTCCAATGTTTTTCCCTGGCCAATTTTGGGAAGTTTCTTTTCCCAGCAAAGCCCTCGCTGGAAGCCTCTGACCAGGCTGAGCCCTCAATCTGTGGGATGGGAGCTGGGATGGGATCTGCCAGCTCACCTGGGCATTTTTGGGGAGGATTTCTGGGATTTTTGCACGAGTGAGAGGTGCAGAAGCAGGGAAGGAGCAGCATCCAAGGCTGAGTGAGAAATTGAGGGCCAATATTGCAGCAGCGTGGGGAGGAGAGGGACTCCAGGAAGGAGAGATCCCTCAGGCACTGGGCTGACAGGATAAATAGCTCTGGATGCTTTAAAACAAATACAGAATCATTTATTTAGCTCAGCACTCTGGAGCTTTGCCAAGGCTGTGCTAATTATATTGTATCTTGTTTTTATCATCTGCGTTACAAACGATTTCTTGTGCCAAAATGTCTGGACTCAGCTTCTCTCCCAGTATCCCGTTCCCACTTTAGGTTTTTGTCCATCTTCTCGTTTTTCCTTCAGGTTTTCACTTTCTGGAAAAAAAAATCTCAGTTGTGACCTTGTGCCACAGCAATGCTGCTTGGGCAAATTCCCTAAAAATGGGGGAAAAAAAGGGGGAAAAAGTGAATAAAGTGCACCATGATGCCAACACACTCTGCTGTGCATCCCTGCAGGTCTGCAGGAGGTGTTTGCCCTCTCAGGAGGTTTTCTGTGCCTGGAAATCCTGCAAAAAGCAGCTGGACCATGAAGGAAAAAGGGATTTTTTGCTGGGATGTTCAGCGAGGAGGTGCTGGAGGCAAAGGAGGGGCTTTGGGGTTTGCAGAACTGGGAGGGAGAAGAGCTGCAGCGATGGGAGATAAGAATAAAGAGGATGCAGAGGGTGCTCAGATGCAAAAGGAGAATAAGGGGAAAAAGGTAGCTGGGACAAAAGGGGTCAAAAGGGCACAGAAAATAAGAAGTGGAGCAGAGGGGGGAGAGTTTCCATGCTGCAGTTTTGGTGAGATAAAGACACAGATCAGTTTAAAACACTACCAGAGCAAAACCTCGGAAATGTTAAAATTTTATAATTCTGAGGAAAAAGTAATTCAGATTGAATTTTTTTTACATTTAGTGAAACTTTTCCCCTTGAACACTTGAACAGAATTGCAGAGGCAGAGGATGCTCGGCCTAAAGGGGCTCTGGGCATCAATCCTGCTGCACCCACAGCTCGGGGGGCAGGAAGGGGCTGGGGGGGTTTGCCAAGGCCAGGGGACCCTCAGAGTGATCCAGGGACCCTCAGAGTGATCCAGGGACCCTCAGGGTGGCTCAGGGACCCTCAGAGTGATCCAGGGACCCTCAGGGTGGCTCAGGGACCCTCAGAGTGATCCAGGGACCCTCAGGGAGGCTCAGGGACCCTCAGAGTGATCCAGGGACCCTCAGGGTGGCTCAGGGACCCTCAGAGTGATCCGGGGACCCTCAGGGTGGCTCAGGGACCCTCAAAGTGGCTCAGAGACCATCAGTGGGACTCAAGGATCCTCAGGGTGGCTCGGGGACCCCTAAAGTGGCTCTGGGATCTTCAGAGTGACTCAGGGACCCTCAGAGGAGCTCAGGGACACCCAGTAGAACTCAGGGACCCTCAGGGTGACTCAAGGACCCTCACAAAGACTCAGGGACCCTCAGAGTGGCTCAGGGACCCTCAGAATGACCCAGGGACCCTCAGAGCAGCTCAGGGACTCTCAGGGTGAACTCAAGGATCCCCAAAGGGACTCAGGGGCCCTCAGGGTGGCACAAGGAGCCTCAGAATGGCTCAGGGACCCGTGAAGTGGCTCTGGGACCCTCAGAATGACTCAGGGACCCTAAGAGCAGCTCAGGGACCCTCAGAGCAGCTCAGGGACCCCTAAAGTGGCTCTGGACCCTCAGAGCAGCTCAGGGACCCTCAGAGCAGCTCAGGGACTCCTGAAGTGGCTCAGGGACCCTCAGTGTGACTCAGGGACCCTCAGGGTGGCTCAGGGATCCTCAGAGCAGCTCAGGGACCCTCAGAACAGCTCAGGGACCCCTAAAGTGGCTCTGGACCCTCAGAGCAGCTCAGGGACCCTCAGAGCAGCTCAGGGACTCCTGAAGTGGCTCAGGGACCCTCAGTGTGACTCAGGGACCCTCAGGGTGGCTCAGGGACCCTCAGAGCAGCTCAGGGACTCCTGAAGTGGCTCAGGGACCCTCAGTGTGACTCAGGGACCCTCAGGGTGGCTCAGGGATCCTCAGAGCAGCTCAGGGACCCTCAGAACAGCTCAGGGACCCTCAGGGTGGCTCAGGGACCCTCAGTGTGACTCAGGGACCCTCAGAGCAGCTCAGGGACCCTCAGAGCAGCCCAGGGACCAGGGTCTGGCTGCAGCCCCCATCAGATGCTCCCTGCACACGCAGCTGAGGGGAGAAGTCCCTCACCCAGAGATGACAAAGGGGGCCTTGCTCTCGAGGCCTGAGCTGCTGCTGAAACACCCTTTGAACTCTTTGAGGTTTCTTTGGTTCCTTTCTTTTTCCCCTTTTTTTTCTTTTTTTTTTTTTCTTTTTTTTTTTCTCTCCTTGTGGGTTTTTGCTTTCTTCTGAAGAACAAAAAAAGTAACTTCCCATGCAGATCTGGCCTGTGTGGGACAAGGACTCTTTTGAACTATTTTCCATACTGTCCCTATTCAAAAGAATCTTCTTGCAGCTTCCTGAGGAGCCCTGACAATGTTCCATTTGGGGAAAGACATGGGGAGAACAGGATTACAACTGGGCAGAGCACACTGAGGCATTCCTGAGGGAAATCCTGCTCTGCTCCCTGCCCAGTGCTGAAACAGAGCTGAACGCTGGAATTCTCCTCGTGCTCACCCAGCTGCATGTGTGGGATAGAATTATTCTTCCTTATTATTGCTTATTGTTGTGCTTTGTATCATCAGAAATGTGCAACTCCTGCTCAGCCTGAGGCCCCTGATGCCAAAAGTTGTGTCCAGAGTGGGAAAGATCCCAAGTTAAAGCTGGTCAGAAGCCCCTGGCACGTTTTCCACATAAACATCTCCAATGTATGGTTTCCTCAGCAAAGATATTAAGTCTGCTCCTATTTTAAACAAAGCCTATTTTTAATGCTGTGGATGAAAGTAAATAGAAATACAACATGCTGGCATTTCCTTCCCATAGGATCTGGACATCTGGGGGATTGTGCTTTGCCAGTTCTGTCCTGAAAACAAAAAAAGTGTGTGTGGAAGGAGCACAAAACTGATTTAGCTCTGTGGGAAGCTGAGGAAAAGGTGACAGAGTGACCACAGGGCAAATAAAACGTGGGTGAATCCAGGAATGGGACATCAGGAATGAACACGCTGTGCTTCTTCTTGCAAAATTCATTTTAACCTGGGGAAATGGGGGAAAAACTTCAGTTTGGAGCTCTCCCCCAGCGAGAGCACCCGAATTACCCGAGGGTTTGGGAGGGAAGGGGCTGGCACAGGAAAACGGGAGGAAGGTTTCCCGTGGATTCCCAAACACAGAGGAGGTGCCCGCGGCTCTGGCTGGGAAATTCGATCCCGGAGGCTGAGGAGGGGTCGGGGCCGGCCCTGCCCGGGGCTGCCTCTCCCCCTGCCCTGCCCGGGGATGCTCAGCGAAGCCCAGCCTTGATAGGAACTTGTTGGAGCCCTGGGTGCTGGGAATTTCAGACTTTCTGTGCTGACACTGACCCCCAAGAGAACACTGCACTGACCTCAGGCTGTGGAGAAGCTTCCAGAATGGAGTGACAGAACTGGGATTGTGGGCGTGGGGTTTGGATAGAAGTGTGTGATATCACAGGGTGGGAAACTGAGAGTTTGGGGGTTTAGAATGTAGTGAGATATAAAGGGCAAGATGGAGGTTTTAGGGTGGAGGCTGGTCCTTCTTCACCTTCTCTCCTTCTTCTCCTTCTTTTTCTCCCTCTTCTTCTTCTTCTTCAACTTCTTCTTCTTTCTTCTTTACCTTCTTCCCTTTCTTGTCCTCCTTTTTTCTCCTTGTCCCTCTCCTTCTCCTTCTCCTTCTCCTTCTCCTTCTCCTTCTCCTTCTCCTTCTCCTCCTCCTCCTCCTCCTCCTCCTCCTCCATGGGTTTGGGTGGTTTTGTGTAATTGGATAAAAAGCTCGGCATTGCAGACACGGGTGATGGGTTATTGGGTAAAAGTACAAATAATTTAGGTGTCATTTCTTAATTGGACAGTTTATCCTTAAAAGGCCTTGTAGAGAGAGAGACACAGCTCCATTTTTAGTTTGTTGGAGTGAAATGTTGTAAAACTCAGGGTTTGTGAGACTCCAATATAGATAAGAACTAAAAAACATCTGAGTCCAAATAAGAAACACCATCTCATGGTTTAATCCCAACCCTGACAGAAAAGAAGCAAAGACTCCTCATGCCTAAATGAGGCTGATGATGGCTTCTCCTGGGTAATGCAGAGCACAAGTTCAAAGCCTGGTTTTGCTGTGCACAAAGTCCAAATACCTGCCAAGGCTCTTTGATGAAGTGTCTTTGTCAGAACGATTAAATGAAGGTTAAAAAGGCCAGACCTTTTCTCAACATGTTTGACTTGCTCTTTCTTTCCTCTCTTCAAGGTGTCTTCATGTTACATTTATTTGCTTCATGAATTCTTTATTACACTAATCAGTCCTGATGTACAAACTCATTAGAAAATGAGCTGGAAATGTAAGATCTGTCAAATTTCAGAGACTTCTGACATCGTTAGACTCAAGGGCCTTTTTGCAGGGAAAGGGGAGAAAGCAAAGAAGCTAATGAGGAAATGTCAGATAATGTAGAAGTCAATCCATTTGGGGATGAAGTTTTACAAAGTTCAGAGGGAAAAGTTACAGCCTTATCAGGGCAAAAACCTTTTTTTTAATTTAAATTTTGGACTGAGGAGTTTTTTCTTCCTGGGGTTGCTGCACACTTCTTGTTTGGTTTTGTAATCGACATTTTAAATCAGTTTACTGTGCTGCTTTTCTAGTGATGACACAGAAATGCAAGGGAAATAATTCTTTTAAGGAGATTTCTTAATTAGATGAATTTAAAATGTGCATTTTGGGGTTTGTGCCAGCTGAAATCACTGCCCCAGCAGGCAGGTGCTGTGGGGATGCTCTGGGAAATGAGCACTGCTTTGAAAAGACCTTAGATGGGTGAGATCTGCCAAACCAGGAGGTCACAAATCTTGTCATGAGCTTAACCTAAGGAGAAAGAGGTGAAAAAAAGGAACAGTGGTGGAGAGAGAAGGAACCTGGCTGTGGTCACACACAGGTCTGTGGCTCTGAGAACCCCACAGTGGCCGTGCCCTGCTCACTCTCACTCCTCCCTCTGAGCAGGACCTGCTCAGGGAGCTGAGCAAGATAAAAGTGAGGAGAATGGTGAAATATCAGCACAGGGAACATCCCATGGCACTGGAGATCAGCCTGCAGCCTTTAGTCAGCAATGGTGGAATATAAAGATGAAATAGAATTGGCTTATTTAATTTTTAATTGTTTATTAATTTCAGCTCAGGTCACTGTTCAAATAAAATACGAGTGGCTTTTTAAATTAGTTTAATTTGTACTTAATTCATCAGCTCACTCTTGGGAAAATTTGAGTTTTAGGATGTGGTTTGGGTAGAAGGAGACCTTAGAGATCATCTTGCTCCAAACCCTGGCAGTGGAATTGTTACTCATCCATCCATCCATCCATCCATCCATGGATCCATCCATCATCCATCCATCCATCCATGGATCCATCCATCCATGGATCCATCCACCCATCCATCCATGGATCCATCCATCCATCCATCCATCCATCATCCATCCATCCATGGATCCATCCATCCATGGATCCATCCATCCATCCATCCATAGATCCATCCATCATCCATCATCCATCACCCATCCATCCATCCATCCCTGTTCATCCATCCATCCATCCATCCATGGATCCATCTATCCATCCCTGTCCATCCATCCATCCATCCATGGATCCATCCATCCATCCATCCATCATCCATCCATCCATCCATCCATCCATCCATCCATCATCCATCCATCCATCATCCATCCATCCATCCATGGATCCATCCATCCATCCCTGTCCATCCATCCATCCATCCATGGATCCATCCATCCATCCCTGTCCATCCATCCATCATCCATCCATCCATCCATCCATCCATCCATCCATCCATCCATCCATCATCCATCCATCCATCCATCATCCATCCATCCATCCATCCATCCATGGATCCATCATCCATCCATCCATCCATCCATCCATCATCCATCATTCATCCATCCATCATCCATCCATCCATCATCCATCCATCATCCATCCATCCATCCATGGATCCATCATCCATCCATCCATCCATCCATCCATCCATCCATCCATCCATCATCCATCCATCCATCCATCCATCATCCATCCATCCATCCATCCATCCATCCATCATCCATCATCCATCCATGGATCCATCATCCATCCATCCATCATCCATCCATCCATCCATCCATCCATCCATCATCCATCCATCATCCATCATCCATCCATGGATCCATCCATCATCCATCCATCCATCCATCCATCATCCATCCATCCATCCATCCATCCATCCATCCATCCATCCATCCCATCCATGGAATGCAGCAGGGATTTGTCAGGATCAGCTGTGAAATCCTTTCCTGGATCTTTGGCCATGGAATTTCCTCCTGCTCCATCACCTCAGGCTGGCGCCTGGCACGGGGCAGTGCCACCCCTGTGCCCCTGTGAAATCCCTCACATCCAAGAGGTACCAAGCAAGGAAATGAAACCTCTCCCATCTTCCAAGGAGGGCTGGGATTTGGGACAGCTGGGATCTGTTCCTGCTCCTGTTCTGAACCCCCTGTGCACCCCTGGGGTCTTCTCCTCATCCCTCCCTCCTGCCCAGGCTGTGTGACCTGGCCCAGGCACAGCTGGGCCTCACAAGTGACCTGCAGAACCCCTGTGAGGCAGAACTTCAGGGCCAGGCAGGGATGATTCATCTCCGAGAGTTCTCCTAAAATCAGATTAGAGAGGGCAGGCCAGGGAAAGGGAAGGGGCTCTGTTCTGCTTTCCAAATCAAACTCCATCACAAAGGTGTCAAAGAACTGGCACTTCCTTCTTGGTTCTTCCCCTCTTTCCTTCCCCTTTCTGCCTCTGGCTGCTCTCTTGCCTTTTTTTTTTTTTTTCTCACAGACAAAACCCACATCTCAAATTCCTCTTTGAAGCTGCTCAGGTAAAGCCATTTTCAGCAGATCCTTAGGAAAGGGAAACTCTCTGGAGTTTGCTTTAGCTGTGGGTCTGAGCTCTGAGGAGCAGCAGAGCCATCCCCACCAGATTCCCACCCCACTGGATCAGGCTGGCTGCTGCAGATTCCTGGTAGGTGCTTCTATTTCCTGATGCCTTTGCTTTGCAAATCCCTTTATTCAGAAAAAAAAAAAAAAAAAAACCAACAAAACAAACCTGGTTTTGCACAATTCTGCTTGAATTCTGTTTGAATTCTGCACAATTCTGCTTGAATTCTGTTTGAATTCTGCACAATTCTGCTTGAATTCTGTTTGAATTTTGCACAATTCTGCTTGAATTCTGCTTGAATTCTGCTTGAATTTTGCACAATTCTACTTGAATTCTGTTTGAATTTTGCACAATTCTGTTTGAATTCTGTTTTAATTTTGCACAATTCTACTTGAATTCTGCTTGAATTCTGCACAATTCTGCTTGAATTCATCCTAAACTTCCCCCCAGTTCTCTCCCAGTGATGCTATCAGCCGGGTTTTTGGGATTCCTGAGTTTCCTCTCCTTTCCAGCTGCTGCTGGTTGTGTCTGTGTTCCTACCCAGAGGACATTAAAGGCTCTTTTTGCTGCCAAACAAAACCCACTTCTCTGCAGGTATGAAATCTAAGCACTCACCTAAGCTGTTGTCGTTGGCTCTGAGTTTTTACAGCCCCTGGCAACTCCTGATTTTGTCTTTAGGCTCTGTCAGAGCCTCAGCCTGGGACACCCCCTCGGGTTTTGGATGGGATTCTCTGCATTGGGCTGAGGAGTTTTGCTCACCCCTTCCCAGAGGTCACTGCCCCCCTCTCAACACCTGCAGCTCCCCCAGCACTTCTGTCCTGCAGTGCCACACCCAGGATGGCTGCAGAAATCAGGAAAGAAAGGGAATATTTTAAATATTTTTAGATAAATATTAAATATTTTAGATATATTAAATATCTGAAACATCTGAATTTTTAAATATTTTAGAACAGTTTCAAAAAATTGCATTTTCTTTCACCAGAATGTAATTTTTTTAAAATTTTATGGTACAAGGGAATTTTTAAACCGAACTTTTGGAATAATCCTCCTGCAGGAATTGCAGAGCTGTGTGAGTTTTACTCCCCAGAGCCTGGTGAGCTCTTGGTGATCCCCTCTTGGGAATATTCAGCATTGCTGCTTCTCAGTCCTGCTGGGAATTATTCCTCCTGATAAGGTTTTTCTTCATTTCTTCATTTTCTTCTTTCTTCATCCGCTTCTCTTTATCTTCATTTTCTTTTTTTCTTCATTTTCTTCTTTCTTCATCCGCTTCTCGTTATCTTCATTTTCTTTTTTTCTTCATTTTCTTCTTTCTTCATCCGCTTCTCTTTATCTTCATTTTCTTTTTTTCTTCATTTTCTTCTTTCTTCATCCGCTTCTCGTTATCTTCATTTTCTTTTTTTCTTCATTTTCTTTTTTTCTTCATTTTCTTCTTTCTTCATCCACTTCTCTTTTTCTTCATTTTCTGTTTTTCTTCATTTCTTTCTTTCTTGCCTGGTTTCTCTGCTCTTCCCTCACTCTTTGCAGCTGGGATGGGATGGGATTTTATGTGCACAAACTTTTCCTTTGGAATTGCACACCACTTGATTTTTTCCTGTAAAAAAATCATTTCACCCTCAAACCAATAACATTTAGATGAAAAAACATCCTTTGATACTTTCATTTTTACCTCTCTGTGGTTACCAAAAGATACAAAAAACATCAATATTAACACAATTTCCCCCTGAAAACTTAAAAAAAAAGCAACTGGAAGAAAAATTCCTCTTCTCCAGCACAATCTACCTGAACTACCTTTGTCATCCAGGAAGGCTCAGGCAGTTTTCACTCCTTGAGACACCTTTGGGCTCTCCCTGAGTGAGTTCAAAGCCATTTCTGGGCCCTGGATGGGGAAGTTTACATTTCTGCCAAGTGCATGGTGATAAAGGGGAGACTTTGATCCCTTGGCCTGTCAGTTGTGCCTCATGTGCTGGGCCAGGACAAAAGTCTCAGGGTATTTCCCTCCACAAAGGGAAGTTTTGCATCTGGAGCAGCCAGAGCAGGGTTGTTCCTGGAGGGATTTATTTGGATCCTTTATTTTTATTTATTTCTTTCTTTTAACCTTAACCAAGTTCACCTGGATTGTCCAGCAGCTGGTGGGAAATAAACACAATTTCACAACCCAAATTTTTTAGAGGCTCTGCAGGAATTTGGGAGCAAACCCACACCTGCCAGGAATATAAATAGAAACCCTGCCACTGCTGTGCTCTGCAGCTTGGACAGACAAATCCCCTCTATATTTTTAAAGTGGATTATTAGAGGGAAAGGAGTAATTCCACCAAAAGTTAGCAGCAGTTGGAGAGCAAAAGGAGCCTCCTGGATCCCTGGGACTTTGATGTCAGCCTGACCTGGGGCTGGGGAAATTCTGGGTGCTTGGAACACAAATCCATTAGAGAGAAACAAGCTGAGGCTGGTGAGCAATCACAGCAGGGTCACTGCAGCTCCGGGCAAAGACTGCTCAAGGGCAGAGGGGGCCTGGGTTAGGGTTTAACTGTATTATAAAACTATAACATAAATAAAACTATTCACTTTTTAGAAATAAAAACTAATAAATATCTGAGCCCAGACAAGAAATACCATCTCACACATTTAATCCCAACCTGAACAAAAAAGAAGCAAAGGATTCACAAAGCCAGAGGTGCTGGGGGTGTCAAACCCTGCTTCAGCTCAGGGGGGAGGTGTTGAAAAGGTTCCCAGGGAGCTCAGAGGAGCTGAGATGGTTCAAAAGAGTCAAGGACAAAATCGAGAGGGCAGAGAGTGCAGACAGGGATGAGCTGGGTCTGCTGCTTAAATTCTTTTGGTTTTGAGATTTTATTTTTTCTTCCCCAAACTGGATTTTCCTGGAGGTTTGCTGACAGAAGTGCTGGCAGGTGAGCAGGGCTGAGCTCTCCTTGTCCTCTGCCATGGCACCTCAGTTATCTTCACTGGGCAAGCACACAACACCAGCTCTTTACCCAAAAAAAGCCTTTTTTGGATAAAAAATCCACATTGCAGGCCACGAATTATTAAGTTATTATTAAATTATTATGAAGCACCTCAGTTGTCTTCACTGGGCAAGCACACAACACCAACCATTTACCCCAAAAAAAGCCTTTTTTGGGTAAAAAATCCACATTACAGACACGAATTATTAAGGTATTATTAAATTATTATGAAGCACCTCAGTTATCTTCACTGGGCAAGCACACACCACCAGCTCTTTACCCAAAAAAAGCCTTTTTTGGATAAAAAGTCCACATTGCAGGCCACGAATTATGAAGTTATTATTAAATTATTATGAAGCACCTCAGTTGTCTTCACTGGGCAAGCACACACCACCAGCCCTTTACCCAAAAAAAACCTTTTTTGGATAAAAAATCCACATTGCAGGCCACGAATTATTAAGGTATTATTAAACTATTATGAAGCACCTCAGTTCATAATTTTGAACTCTTTGGTCTCTTTGCCCACCACCTCTTGGCTGGGCAAAGAGACACCACCAGCTCTTTACCCCAAAAAATGCCTTTTTTTGGATAAAAAGTCCACATTACAGACCATGAATTATTAAGTTATTGTTAAATTATTATGAAGCACCTCATTTATCTTCACTGGGTAAGCAGACAACACCAGCTTTTTACCCCCCAAAAAAGGCTTTTTTGGGTAAAAAAATCCACATTGTAGTCCACAAGTTATTAAGTTATTAAGTCAAAAATAAAAACAGTTATTAAGTCAAAAATAAGAATAAGTTATTTTATTTAAATGCCACTTTATTAATTTAAGTGTCATTTCTTAATTAGACAGTAATCAGCCATTTCTTTATTAGACAGTTTAGGCTGATAAAGTTTGTAATATAATAAGGCATATATAAATTTATATATATAAAGGTTATAATACAATAAGCCTTATATAATAAGGCATATATAAAGTTTATATATATAAAGGTTATAATATAAGTTTATATATATAAAGGTTATATATATAAAGTTTATATATATAAAGGTTATAATATAATAAGCCTTATATAATAAGGCATATATAAAGTTTATATATATAAAGGTTATAATATAATAAGCCTTATATAATAAGGCATATATAAAGTTTATATATATAAAGTTTATCATATAATAAGCCTTATATAATAAGGCATATATAAAGTTTATATATATAAAGGTTATAATACAATAAGCCTTATATAATAAGGCATATATAAAATTTATATATATAAAGGTTGTAATATAATAAGCCTTATATTATGAGGCATATATAAAGTTTATATATATAAAGTTTATCATATAATAAGCCTTATATAATAAGGCATATATAAAGTTTATATATATAAAGTTTATCATATAATAAGCCTTAGATATATATGTATAGCCTTATATATAAAGTTTAGCCTTATCTATAAAGTTTATCATATAACACGCCTTATTTAGGGCTTCGAGCTGCTTTTATTCATTAATTTTTGGGAATTCATTTAGGCAGCGCACACCTAAGGATCTGTGGGCGAGCAGGGCCGTTCTGAACAACAACCACAGCGAAATAGCTGAGGAGCCTCTGCAATAAAAGGGATTTTAGTGGCCTTGCCCAGCTGTCCTGGGGAGGTGACAATGCCACCCTGCCCTGCCCACTGCAGATAGCGCTGGCATCCGCTCGCTCCCGGCATTTCTCCCAGATGAGTTCAACTTTTCTCGCCCTCCCCTTTCCTTTCTCTTCTTCTCCACCTCCCTCCCCTCCCTCGCCTGGTCCTTGACAGAGGCGCAAACACTTCTTAAATGAGAGATAGTGGCTTCCATCCAATGGAGCCCCGGTTAATCACCGAACATCGTGGGAAAAGCACAAGATGAGGGCCGAGAAACAGCCCATTGTCTGGGCAAGATTAAAGCCCCAAAAGCCGTATTGTCTACTGAGGGGATAAATCTTCCTGCTGTCACTCAAGCACTGAATTAAATTCCCCTTCATTTCTAAAGGGGCTTATCTGTCCTGAATAGGCTGTTGCGCCACAAGCGTAAGGGAACGTATTAAGTGAGCTCCTGTCTTGGGCACCTTCACAAATAGACGAAAAAACAGGAGCAAATCTGCGAGGGGCGGGCGGCAGGGGGGACGAGCAGGAGAGCTTTGGGCAGGGGGCAGAGAGGAGGGATGCTAATTGTTGTTATTGCGGGAGGAGGGGGCGGATGGAGCCCCCTGTGCGCTTCCTCCCATCGCCACGGGAGAGGAGGAGCAGCTCTGAGCATCCCTCGGTGCTTGTGCAGCCCGGGGTGAGGCAGTGACACTCTTTGAGGTCCCCAAAGGTGGAACCAGCCTTTCCTTTGGGTGATGCCAGGGCTGGGGTTTGGAGTGGTGGCACCATCCGGGTGGTTTGGTGGCATTTAGGAAGGGCATTGAGATGTTTGAGCATGTCCAGAGGAGAGCAACAGGGATGGAGCCCCCTGTGCGTTCCCTCCCATCACCACAGGAGCAGCCCTGAGCATCCCTCGGTGCTTGTGCAGCCCAGGGAGAGGCAGTGACACTTCTTAGGGTCCCCAAAGGTGGAACCAGCCTTTCCTTTGGGTGATCCCAGGGCTGGGGTTTGGGGTGCTCTGGTTTTTTGGTGTGTTTGGTGACATTTAGGAAGGGCATTGAGATGTTTGAGCAGAGGGTCCCCGAGGATGGAGCCCCCTGTGTGCCTCCTCCCATCACCACGGGAGCAGCTCTGAGCATCCCTCGGTGCTTGTGCAGCCCAGGGAGTGGCAGTGACACTCTTTGGGGTCCCCAAGGGTCAAAGAAGACTTTGAGTGATGCCAGGGCTGGGGTTTGGGGTGATGGCACTACCCAGGTGGTTTGGGGAGGGGTTTTGGGTGGGTTTGGTGGTGTTTAGGAAGGGCATTGACATGTTTGAGCAGAGGGTCCCCAAGGATGGAGCCCCCTGTGCGTTTCCTGCCAGCACCACAGGAGAAGCAAGGAGTGGCTCTGAGTATCCCTCAGTGTCTGTACAGCCCTGGGGTGACAGTGACACTCTTTAGGGTCCCCAAGGGTCAAAGAAGACTTAGAGTGATGCCAGGGTTGGTGTTTGGGGTGCTGGCACCATCCAGGTGGTTTAGGTAGCATTTAGGAAGGACATTGAGATGTTTGAGCACCTCCAGAGGGTCCCCAAGGGTGGAGCCCCCTGTGCTCCTCCCATCCCCAGAGGAGCAGCTCTGAGCATCCCTCAGTGCCTGTACACCCCAGGGGTGACAGTGACACTCTTTAGGGTCCCCAAGGGTGGAACCAGCCTTTGAGTGATGCCAGGGCTGGGGTTTGGGGTGCTGGCACCATCCAGGTGGTTTGGTGGCATTTAGGAAGGACATTGAGATGTTTGAGCACCTCCAGAGGGGGACAGCGATGCTGGTGAGGGATTTGGAACACAAACCCTGTGAGGAATGGCTGAGGGAGCTGGGGGTGCTCAGCCTGGAGAAAAGGAGACTCAGGGGTGCCCTCATCACTCCCTACAGCTCCTGAAAGGAGCCTGTGCTCAGCTGGGGCTGGGCTCTTCCTCCAGGAACTGACAGAACCAGAGGACACAGCCTCAAGCTGCACCAAAGGAAATATAGGTTGGATATTGGGAAAAAGTTTTTCACAGAAAGAGAGATAAAGGTTTTTACAGAACGATGATAAAGTTCTGGACTGGCTGCCCAGGGAGGTGCTGCAGTCCCCATCCCTGGGGGTGTTTAACAAAGCCTGGATGTGGCACTGGGGGCCAGGGGTGAGTTGAGGTGTTGGGGCTGGGTTGGACTCGATGGCCTTGAAGGTCTCTCCCAACCTGGGGATTCTGTGAATTCTGTGAATTCTGTGAATTTTGGCTCAGCTGCCCTCAGGGGCTGAGCTGGGTGGGAGCTGGAGGAGCAGGGATGTTGGGAGGGGTCTAAAGTCTCCAGGAGCCCACAGGCACTGCCACCACTGCTGCCACCCTGAATGCTTCCTCTGGGTGTGGGCAGGGTCCCAGCACTGTGGGGACAGGGGACACACATTTGTGTCACTGGGATCCCCTCCTCCTCCTCCTCCTCCTCCTCCTCCCCCTGAGCTCACCCTCACAGCATCCCCAGCTGGTTCTGCTGATGCCTTGTGAAGGCTGACCTAGAACAAAGATTTAAAGAATAAAGCAGGGATGTATTAAAAGGTTTTCCTCCTCCATGGATCCACCTTGGGCAACACAAGAGCCCAGCCAGGGCTGCACCCAAGATGAACCAAAATGGTCCCAAAATGAACCCAAGATGAACAGAAATGGTCCCAAAATGCACGACTGGTCACAGGGTCTCTCACTTTGATCAGTTCTGCTCCATTTGCATCTTGCAGTTCATTGTCCCATTCCAGCTTTAGCCCATCCAGTCCCATCCTTGTTTTTCTCTCTCCAGCCCACGGTGTTTGTGCTCTTGGGCTGAGATTTGGATCATTTGTCCTTGGTCCCCAGCTGGAGCAGGAATTGTTTTGTGTCCCTGCTCTGTGCACAGAGCTCACCATGCCCTGATTTGAAGCCCAGACCCACACACTGAAGCAGCACAGAATGTGAAAAATAGAAAAGCCAAAACCTGAGGCATCACTGCCACCCCACCTTGAGGGAATGGATGCTCCCCCACTCTTTCTGGGGGTTCAGAGCAGCACTTTTGGGGCGCAGCAGGGAGGGACAGGCGTGGCTGGTTGGTGGCACTCTGTGAGCTCAGGGTTTGGATGTTCTGCTCTCTGTGGGGTCCCAAGGGCTGGAGGTTGGGTCCAACTCCCTTTGCACTCCCATGATGGTCTCATTCTTCTCCAGCATGGTTTGAACCCAGAGAAAGGGCAAAAAAATCCCTTTTTTTAAAATTAGCTGCTATTCCCTGGTGCCAAACCAGAACAATTGCTCCAAACCAGACTGGGGGTGACACCATCAGAACTATGGAGGTGAGACTGAATTTTGCCTCTTTGCTGATACTATTTCTATTTTTCCCCCCTCTCTGATATTTTTTATTAACCCTTTCTGTGCCTCTAGTGATGCCTGGGCTGTGTGATGCTGTGTTTATCATTAACCTGACTGGTTTCTATTTCTGCACGTGTCAAAAATTCCTTATTGCAATAAAAGGTTGGTCTTGAGCTGGTTCTGAATGGAAGCTGAGGGTGCTGCTGGCTGGGCATTCCCAATGCAAATGCCAGCAGTGTTTCTGTTTTATTTACCACATAAAGCATGAAACAAGTGAAACAAGCCCAGCACAGCTTTGCAGCTTCCCAGGCAGACAGTTAAACCTCACCTCGGGGCTGGGCTGGTGGATTAGAGGGGGCCTTGGTGAGATTTGGGAAGTGCTAAACAGGATTTTCTGCATCCTGAGTGGAGTTTCCTCTTGTTGATAGGGTTTAATGCTCCCCCGTACAAATCTCTCACTGTGCAAATACCTCCAATCTCTCCTTTTAGACACCCAAACAAGTGGGTTTACACCTGCTTACCAGATTAATTTAATTAGCCAAAAATGGAGTGAAAGAACTCCTGGAGAACAATAGTTCCCAAAGAACTTTTTTTTTTTTTTCTATTTCTTGTTGGTTCTGGTAATCTGGGGAAGCTGGGTTGAGATATTATTTCTCTGAGCTTCCTGGCTCCTTGTTCCAGTACACAAACTTGAGGAAATAAATGGTCAGAATAATGTTTTGAGGGCTTTCTTTTTATATTTGGAATAATAAAAATGAAACTTTTCCCAAACTTTCCACGAAAGAGCTGATCTAGCCCCTTGCTCTCTCAGGTAATACAATTTATTTTCTGCCTAAAATTGACTCAGTTCTCAAGGAAAACCCAGAGTTGTTCTTCCACAGAATTTGTGTTAATTCATGCAGGGAAGAAGGTTTGGGAGGACATTCCTGGAGCTGGAATCAGCGCCTTGGTGGAGTTTTCCACCTGCTGCTCACCTGAGCAGGGCTGGCCAGCGTTGGGAATTGGAGCTTTGGGGCAGAGCTCAGAGCCCAACCCTCAGAATCTCCCTGTTCCAAACACTCTGGACTGGGTTTGGGCATGAATTATTTCATCATTTCAACCTTAAATATTCATTTCAATTTCCCCTTTACTCTGAAGACTTTTATTTACAAATCAAGTCTCTCATTTGAGCAGACAGCATTCTCAAGCTAAAAAAGGAGCTGTTTAGTCAGTGCCAAACTGCCTTTTCACACTGATGCTGCTTTGCCATTTTAGATTTGAAAGACACCAGACAGATCCCTGCTTTAATAAATAAATCACAGAATCACAGAATAATGAGGTTGGAGGAGACCTCTAAGATCATTGGGTCCAACCTATGCCTCAACACCTCAATGAGACTGTAACATCCATATTTTCTATATTTTCATCTATATTTTCTATATTTTCATCTATATTTTCTATTAAATAGAGTTGCTTAGAGGTACACTGGATTGGGCAATGTGAAACCACTGAATAATATTAATTCATTTGGTTAAAATTCAGCTGATATTTCCCTATTGAACCTATGCCCGAACATCTCAATTAGATTGTAGCATCCATATTTTCTATATTTTCATCTATATTTTCTATTAAATAGAGTTGTTTAGAGGTACACTGGATTGGGCAATGTAAAAGCACTGAATAATATTAATTAATTTGGTTAAAATTCAGCTGATATTTCCCTATTGAACCTATGCCCTAACATCTCAACTGGATTATAGCATCCATATTGTCTATATTTTCATCTATATTTTCTATATTTTCATCTGTATTTTCTATTAAATAGAGTTGTTTAGAGGTACACTGGATTGGGCAATGTGAAACCACTGAATAATATTCATTAATTTGGTTAAAATTCAGCTGATATTTCCCTATTGAACCTATGCCCTAACATCTCAACTAGATTATAGCATCCATATAGCTATGTATACATAGCATCTGTATTTTCATCTATATTTTATATATTTTCATCTATATTTTCTATTAAATAGAGTTGTTTAGAGGTGCACTGGATTGGGCAATGTGAAACCACTGAATAATATTCATTAAATTGGTTAAAATTCAGCTGATATTTCCCTATTCCCTATTTCTGATATTTCAGCTGATATTTCCATATTCCCTATGCCTGAACATCTCAATTAGATTGTAGCATCCATATTTTCTATATTTTCATCATCTATATTTTCTATTAAATAGAGTTGTTTAGAGGTGCACTGGATTGGGCAATGTGAAACCACTGAATAATATTCATTAATTTAGTTAAAATTCAGCTGATATTTCCCTATTGAACCTATGCCCGAACATCTCAACTAGATTATAGCATCCATATTTTTTATATTTTCATCTGTATTTTCTATATTTTCATCTGTATTTTCTATTAAATAGAGTTGTTTAGAGGTACACTGGATTGGGCAATGTGAAACCACTGAATAACATTCACTAATTTGGTTAAAATTAAGCTGATATTTCCCTATTGAACCTATGCCCGAACATCTGAACTAGATTATAGCATCCATATAGCTATGTATACATAGCATCTGTATTTTCATCCATATTTTATATCTTTTCGTCTATATTTTCTATTAAATAGAGTTGTTTAGAGGTACACAGGATTGGGAAATGTAAAAGCACTGAATAATATTCATTATTTTGGTTAAAATTCAGCTGATATTTCCCTATTCCCTATTTCTGATATTTCAGCTGATATTTCCATATTCCCTATGCCCGAACATCTCAATTAGATTGTAGCATCCATATTTTCTATATTTTCATCATCTATATTTTCTATTAAATAGAGTTGCTTAGAGGTACACTGGATTGGGCAATGTGAAACCACTGAATAATATTCATTAATTTGGTTAAAATTCAGCTGATATTTCCCTATTGAACCTATGCCCGAACATCTCAACTAGATTATAGCATCCATATTTTCTATATTTTCATCATCTATATTTTCTATTAAATAGAGTTGCTTAGAGGTACACTGGATTGGGCAATGTAAAAGCACTGAATAATATTCATTATTTTGGTTAAAATTCAGCTGATATTTCCCTATTGAACTGAGGTCATGGGCTGCTCCATGCATTTTCCTCCATATTCCCAAATCTTTTGGAAAGCAGCACATGCTTTCCTTAAAGCACCTTCTGAGCCCTCCATAATGCTACTTTCAAAGTAATTTGTATTTAAAAATAATAATAACAAGCAAACAAACTTGTCAGCCCATGGGACGCTTCTGCCCCGCGGCTTAATGGCGAAGGGTCTTTATACAGCCAAATCCAGCAGCTCTCAATAACAAAGGGGGAAATTCATGAAACAAATTGCTCCTCTCCTCACAAGTCACACTCTGGTGTGCCAGGGGAAAGATGTGTTGATAACATTCAAAGAGTTTGGTCGCCCATGAATTGTAAATTCCCAGCGAGGCTGTGAACAGCGTGGGGCTGGCCACAGAATGCTCTCAGATTGGGGCATTCACCACTTCATTCTTGCAGCACTTTTAGGATAAGAGCTAAGGAACACCACGGGGAGATTTTGGTAGGCAGCCTGGAAGGGGGATATATTAAAAATAGAAAAAAAAGATAGAGAGAAAAAAAATAATAAAGGAGCAAAATATGCAGAGGCGATTTAATGAACATCCAGGGCTCTTGGGAGTGGAGCTGAGAGCTCTGGCTGAGACTTTGGGGGCAGGGGAACAAAGGGCAAACGCTCCTGGATTTCCTGACTGACAAAAGGGAGCAGTTCCCAGCCTCTGGCTGGTCCTCACCCACCAGGAGTGGCACTGGGCAGGCTCTGGGAAGGTGGGACACAAGTTTGGGGCTGAGCATCTTGGGATTCTGCTGCTGGTGGGATTGAAGGAGCATGGAGATGTTCCTGAGAGCCCTGTGTGTCCCACCAGTGTCCCTTGGGATACTGAAGGAGCATGGAGATGTTCCTGAGAGCCCTGTGTGTCCCACCAGTGTCCCCTGGGATATTGAAGGAGCATGGAGATGTTCCTGAGAGCTCCTGTCTGTCCCACCAGTGTCCCCTGGGGGATTGAAGGAGCATGGAGATGTTCCTGAGAGCCCTGTGTGTCCCACCAGTGTCCCCTTGGATATTGAAGGAGCATGGAGATGCTCCTGAGAGCTCCTGTCTGTCCCACCACTGTCCCCTGGGATACTGAAGGAGCATGGAGATGTTCCTGAGAGTTTCTGTCTGTCCCACCAGTGTCCCTTGGGAGATTGAAGGAGCATGGAGATGTTCCTGAGAGCTCCTGTGTGTCCCATCAGTGTCCCTTGGGATACTGAAGGAGCATGGAGATGTTCCTGAGAGCTCCTGTCTGTCCCACCAGTGTCCCTTGGGGGATTGAAGGAGCATGGAGATGTTCCTGAGAGTTTCTGTCTGTCCCACCAGTGTCCCCTGCAGCTGTGGTATCTGCACAGGTTTGCCCAGGGCAGGGTGCCCGTGGATTCCCTGGAATAATTTGGGATGTGGGCACAGGTTGGTGCTTTCCCAGGTGGTGTTTGGATTTTCTCTGTGAACCCCCTGTGAGTGCTGAGCTGGGACAGGGCTCAGATGAGTCCATGCCCAGGGGGTTTTTGTGGTAGGATCCCACACTGAATCCTTGAGGAAACGTGGCTTTCACAGAAATAAAAATGCTGGAATTCTGCTCTTTAGTTTTCCCCAGTTATGCTTTTTTAGATCCTGGAATTACCCAGTTCAGTTTTCCCCTGACAGACCTCCAAGTGACAAAAGCAGGGAAGGATGGCTCTTTGTGCCAGTTGGGGACATCCAAGTGACAAAAGCAGGGAAGGATGGCTCTTTGTGCCAGTTGGGGACTTACAAATGATACAAGCAGGAATGCATGGCTTGTTGTGGCTTTTGGGGACATCCAAATGACAAAAGCAGGGAAGGATGGCTCGTTGTGCCAGTTGGGGACACCCAAGTGACAAAAGTAGGGAAGGATGGCTCTTTGTGCCAGTTAGAATCCTACAAGTGACAAAAGCAGGGAAGGATGGCTCGTTGTGGCTTTTTGGGGACCTCCAAGTGACAAAAGCAGGGAAAGATGACTCGTTGCACCAGTTGGGGACATCTAAATGACAAAAGCAGGGAAGGATGGCTCATTTTGTCTTTTTGGGACCTCCAAGTGACAAAAGCAGGGAAGGATGGCTCTTTGTGCCATCTGGGGACCTACAAATGATACGAGCATGAATGGATGGCTTGTTTTGGCTTTTGGAGACCTTCAAATGACAAAAGCAGGGAAGGATGGCTCTTTGTGCCAGTTGGGGACTTCCAAGTGGCAAAAGCAGGGAAAGATGGCTCGTTGTTCCAGCTGGGGACATCCAAGTGACAAAAGCAAGGAAGGATGGCTCGTTGTGCCAGTTAGAAACCTCGAAATGACAAAAGCAGGGAAGGATGGCTCATTTTGTCTTTTTGGGACCTCCAAGTGACAAAAGCAGGGAAGGATGGCTCTTTGTGCCATCTGGGGACCTACAAATGATATGAGCACGAATGGATGGCTTGTTTTGGCTTTTGGAGACCTTCAAATGACAAAAGCAGGGAAGGATGGCTCGTTGTGCCAGTTGGGGACCTACAAATGATACAAGAAGGAATGGATGGCTTGTTGTGGCTTTTGGGGACATCCAAATGACAAAAGCAAGGAAGGATGGCTCGTTGTGCCAGTTAGAAACCTCGAAATGACAAAAGCAAGGAAGGATGGCTCATTTTGTCTTTTTGGGACCTCCAAGTGACAAAAGCAGGGAAGGATGGCTCTTTGTGCCAGTTGGGGACCTACAAATGATACAAGCAGGAACGGATGGCTCTTTGTGTCTTTTGGGGACATCCAAATGACAAAAGCAGGGAAGGATGGCTCATTTTGTCTTTTTGGGACCTCCAAATGACAAAAGCAAAGAAGGATGGTCCTTGTGCCAGTTGGGGACCTCCAAGTGACAAAAGCAGGGCAGGATGGCTCTTTGTGCCAGTTGGGGACACCCAAGTGACAAAAGTAGGGCAGGATGGCTCTTTGTGCCAGTTAGAATCCTACAAGTGACAAAAGCAGGGCAGGATGGCTCTTTGTGCCAGTTGGGGACATCCAAGTGACAAAAGCAGGGCAGGATGGCTCTTTGTGCCAGTTGGGGGCCTCCAAGTGACAAAAGCAGGGCAGGATGGCTCTTTGTGCCAGTTGGGGACATCCAAGTGACAAAAGCAGGGCAGGATGGCTCTTTGTGCCAGTTGGGGGCCTCCAAGTGACAAAAGCAGGGCAGGATGGCTTCCTGCACCACTTGGGGTGAACCCCTCCCTAAGTGCACCCGTTTGGAGGCAGCCCTCAGCCTGCCCTCCTCCCTCCCAGCCCTCAGCCCTGCAGCTGGGACAGCAAGCAGGGCAGGGGAGGGGGACCCAGCAGCAGGGAGCTCTTCCCCCAGGTCAGGACACTGCTGCAGGCCCCAAAAGGGTTAACAAACAAAGTGCCTGCATGGCTTTGTTCCCTGGCAATCTAATCAGATGTTAACCTACAGTCTATATCCAAGCAATCCTTTCCTTATGATAGTGATTAGTATTACACTGGGAATGAATAGAGCGAGGAAGGATTCCTATGGTAACCTTCAAAATGCATTCCACCGGCAGGCTCTGCCTACTCACAGTAATTACGTTCTTAACTCGCCTAACAAACGGCATGCTAATTAGCTGCTTAACCAGCCTCGGCTCATTATGACCAGGGTTGGGCAGGCTGGAGCAAAGTGACCCAGAGAGAGCAGGCCCCACTTTAAAAAAAGCATAAAAAATAATAGTAATCATAAGGTGTTTGTCAGATGGGCCGTGAGGATGGACCTCCTCCACGGCTGGGGACAAACCCTCAGCACAGAGCTCAGCTGCCCTGGCATTTGGCTCCCTGGAATGGCTGAGCCTTAGGTTGGCTTCTGCTGGTGCTGGTGGTGAGCTCCAGGTGTCACTGGGGCTGTCCCAGGTTTGCTCTGAGCAGTGACTTTGTTCCCTCAGAGCGTGGCTGGACCTTGGTGGCTTGGCTGAGCTGTTTCTCCCTCTCCTCTGCTTGGAATCACAGAATCCTGGTATGGTTTGGGTGGGAAGGGACCTGAAAGATCATCTCATTCCACCTCTGCCATGGCAGGGACACCTTCCACTGTCCCAGGATGCTCCAAGCCCTGTCCAACCTGCCTTGGCAATTCCAGGGATGGAGCAGCCCCAGCTTCTCTGGGCACCTGTGCCAGGGCCCCACCACCCTCCCAGGGAAGGGGAATTTGCCTTAACCTGGTCTAATCAAAGTTGTTTTTTATTTTACTGAGTTTAAACTGAGTTAGCCATGGAGGTTTTGCTGTTTCAGATGAAAGCAGGCCTGGCTCAGTTCAGGGTTCAGCTCCCTTTAGCTCTTTGGAAAGTTGGATGAGTGAATAAATTATGCCTGGGCACAAAGGACACAGTTCTGAAGGAAACTGAGCTTCCTGCATTCCTGAAATGCACCAAAATCAAGGATGCTTGTCCCACTGGGCTCTGCCCTCCACCTGTCCCATGGTTTTACAAAGTCTCTTGGTTGATTTTCCTGGGACATTCAGGGTCATGCCCTGGATGCCAGGAAAGGATTCCTCGTTTTGCCCCTGACAGGCACACACCATCCAACCATCCCAATCTGGACTTGTGCTGTTTCTTCTTTGAGGATGGAGGGGTTTCCTCCAGCTGGGCATGGCACCAGATTTGGGCAGGGCTGGCTGCTGGGATGCTCTGTCCTTCAGGAATGTCCTGAGAGCCTCAGGGTTGTAACTCTGCTCAGAGGGAAGCTCAACTGAAACTCACGGGGGGATTCCATCAGCTGCTTGCTGGTTTACTTTCTTTTTTTCTTTTCCTCTCACAAAATATTTCACTTGCTGCTGGTCCTTGGACTGGCTTCCAATCCAGGGAGAACAAGGAGAACAGCATTGCTCTTGTGATGGGTTTTGAGGGTTTTTTTGGGAAGTTTTCTAATTCTAATAGTTGAGGTGAGGGAAAGTCCCAGCAGGTCCATTCCAGCAGCCCTTGCAATGGCATTTTCCAAACTGGAGCACGCCTGGAAGAATCCTGCTTCAGAAACCCTGAAAATCCAGTTGTCTTTATGGGCAGCCAGGGCAGCTTACAGTAGCTGCTGTGGTTAAGGAGAGATCACAAAAGTGAGGAG
This sequence comes from Setophaga petechia, assembly GCA_024362935.1. Lineage (NCBI taxonomy): Eukaryota > Metazoa > Chordata > Aves > Passeriformes > Parulidae > Setophaga > Setophaga petechia. The sequence goes on from JANCRA010000047.1 coordinate 4,063,142, forward strand.
GTTTTAAAACTCTTTTTACAGTTCTTTAGCGTGAATCCACAAAGTTAATCCTAATGTCAACAAAGAATAACACCATTTATGTGCCACTAAATGCAAACTTGTACAGTTGCAGAGCCTGCAGTGGTAGGGTTAGCCCTAAATACAATCTGTTCCATTTTTATTCCTTTGCACCAGCTGGAAATGCAAGCTCCTACCAAGATTTCAAATATTGATTCGCTTAGCACACATCAAAACATTACCTTGAGATATTAAGCAGAATGTTTATTTTTGGCCTTCACACCTCCAACCCTTTTAACACCTTAATGTGCTCGTGCATTTTGTTGCACTCCTAATTATTTTTCCCCTCTTCAGCTCTGCAGTTTATTCTTACATTTTTGAAATCCAAGGGAATGAATAATGAGGGTGAGCAGAGCACTCTGGCTCTAGCAGAACACAATTCCCTTCTTGGATGTGCTTTGGGAGGAGCCCAGTGTTGGAATTGTGGTTGTTGAGAATTTCAGATTTTCTGTGCTGACAGGCACTGACCCCCAAGAGAAAGCTGCACTGACCTGAGGCCGTGGAGAAGCTTCTAAAATGGAATTGATAGAATTAGGATGGTGGGTGTGGAGTTTGAATAGAAGTGTGTGATATTACCTGGTGGAAAACTTAAGAGTTTAAGGTTTTAGAATATAGGAATATATATAAAGCAAGATAGAGGTTTTAGAGTGGAAGTTAGTCTTTTTTTTTCCTTGTTTCTTTCACAGAGTCACAGTTTTCTGTAAAAATAGGAGCTGTATTTACAATTTGTGTCATGATTTTGTTGTGCAATGGTCTTCATTTAAACGAGGGCAAATTTTATGCTCAAATGTTGGTACAGACAGTTTAAACTTTCTAAAATAACTCTTTATCTTATTAGCAGCAGTGATTTTGCTCACCTTTCATTCAGGAGGAATTTCCCCATGGAAAGGAGGCTCAGGCCTTGGCAGGGGCTGCCCAGGAGGTTTGCAGTGCCCATCCCTGCAGGTGTCCAAGGAAAGCCTGGATGGGGCACTCAGTGCCCTGGGCTGGGGACAAGGTGGGGATGGATTACAGGTTGGACTGGATGGTCTCAGAGAACTTTCCCAAACTCAGAGATTCTGGGATTCTGTAATCATGTGTATCTGTAGACTGGAAATGCAGTTTCATCACCAACTCTCTTCCTTGTCCTAAAATGCTGGCCAGATTTATGTCAGCAAAACCTGGAAATGCTTTTTAGTCTACATGTGATGGCTTCTTCAGTTGTTAATTTGGGATTTGCAAAGTCTCAAGAAACTGGATATCTTTTAATAACCCAGTAGGAGCTCAGTGATTTCATCATTCCCTTATCAATGGCTACTGGTGAACCCAAATATCCACACCCAACAAAGGCTGACTAAGGGATGGATGTTTATTTTGGTTATCAACTCATTTTTCTCTAGTGGAACACTTAATTATATTATCACTCTATCTTTAGTACTGATATTTTCCACAAATATTTTGCATTCTGCCTGTTTAGCCCTTGTTTTTCCATGTTAACAACTCTCCTGGCAGGAGGAGCAGCATCTGGGAATTTCATGCCTGCTGTAACAGAACTTAATTTCCTATTTGGCCATAAAACCATCCCCAAAAATTCGTGTTCAGCTCCTGTGTGCAGCACAGATATGGCACCACATGGAATAATGGAGCTCACATTTCAGCTCTCCTTGGGAAACTGCTCCTGCTGCAAGTTGAGAGTGAAAGAACCCCCAAAAATTCCCTTCTGCTCCAGCCCAGCTCAGAGTAACAATCATTATGGAGTGGCTCTGCTCTGGGTCAGCTCTAACAGCTGCAGCCTCATGATGTGAGATGGACAGGGGGGAAATCACGATTCAGGCCAAAAAACTCAGAATGTTTTTATGCACTGGATGTGATTTCAGGCGTTTGATCAGAAGCAGAAAGCAGCAAAGGTCCCCCCTCAGCCAAGAGTCGCCGTCGGCCGGCCGCGAGCTGGGGCGTGCTGGTGGCAGTGGGAGGAATGCAGCTGCTGAATTTTCTGCTTTCCATGGAGCACAACAAAGGCTGCAGCAACGTGGGCAGTGGGGAGAAGCATTTTAAAAATCCTGCTGGGAAATGGAAACGTTTGGGAGGCTCTGCCTGTGCTTGGTGTTGGTGACGAGCAGGGCAGCGCTGGGTTTTTTGCGTGGCAAATTCTGAGTGTTGCCTTCATGGCAAATCTGTCATGGACCTTCCAAAATGTCCTTGGTGTCTTCAAAGGGGTGCCACACACCCCTGAAACCCCCCCAAAAAACCCAAACTGAAATGTGCATCTTTGCATGGAGAACCTATCGGGAAAACAAATTCTGCCTGCTTAAAAGAGAGGAGCAAAGCAGGTGCTTGGCTTGACCAGGTGGGTGTGGTGGAGGATGGCTCCTGTTCTCTTGGCTTTTTGGGGTACAGGGGTTGCAGGCATATGCATTAAAATAAATCAGTAAAATAAACCAGTTGGGATATGGCATCGAAATAAACCAGTTGGGATATGGCATTAAAATCTCTTTCTAGAAAGGTTGCCTGCTCTGGTACTGCCCAGAAATGTAATTATTTCTTAGTATTCCAGCCCTGTATATTTCTTTCAAGTGTTATTTGATGCTAAGAGCAGTTTCCTCAGTGGATTTCTTGTGGCTGCAGTTGCTCCTCTGCCTTTCAGAGCTGCTGTGGAGGTTCCTCCTCGTTGTGTGTTGGTTCAGTTCAGGAACAGACCCTGGCTCCAAGGGTTGGGACACCAAGCTGAGGGTCCCAGGCAGTTTTGGGGCAGGCTGTCCCTGCTCTGCAGGCTGCTCTTCCAGGGAGGGTGGGAGTGGATGAACAACCTGGAATGTGGAGGGTTTTTATTTCTTCCAAGTCAACGCCGGAGCCGCGCAGGGTCCCGTCTCGAATAACTCCCCGAGCAGGAAAATAAACAGCCCAGTGGCTGCAGAGCCCTGCCAGTCCTCTGGCCCCAGGTTTTTCAACAGTGTCAAGTGATTTCTGTGTGTACAAAATTTCCTTTCACCGCCGACTCGGGCAGTGTGATGTGTGTTAAGAACCAGCTGAGACTTTGGCACTAAAACCCCGCAGAATCTTCTGTTATGTTAGAGAAATCCTCTCCCTCTTCCTCAGGCAAGCCCCAGCTTCTCAATTCCCCAGCCCTGTTGGTAGGGAAAGTGGAATTATCAGCAAGGAAATGCCTCATTTTCTGGAATTAAACCAGAAAGTGCTGGAAATCTTCCTCGTGCTTGAAAATCCGCAGGGTTTTTGTGCTGCTTAGCCCTTGGTGGCCGGGGCTCTGCAGATTTGGGGTGCCTGTTTGAAATGGCACCTCCCAGGCTGCAGGAGAGATCCCCTCCTCATGCACTTGGAGTTCGTGGCTCTGGACAAGCCCCTAACTCTGAAATGCAGCATATTCATAACCGCCCCCGTTTGTGTGAGGCAGAGAAGGAACAAGGAGTATGAAAACACAGCTCTGTGAAAGATTCCCATTATCCCGCCCCAGATGGCACCAGCTGTACTCCTGGACCAACACTAAATGACTGTGGCTTGTGCCAAATATGTACTTGAGTGGGTTGTACATGCCCTTTACAAATAGAAGTTGAATGTTAATAGATACTGAATGAAACCCACTGCCAAACCAAACAGAGCCCCTGGATATACCCAGGGCGTGCAGGGAAATCACACATCGCGGCCGCCATGCGTGCGAAGGATTTCAAAGTGCTGCTGCTGCTGCTGCTGCTGCTGCCTTTAATGTGGCCCTGGCTAATTCTCCCTATGCTAATGGCCATGCAAGGATGCAGGAAGAAGAATGAGGAGAGGTTAAAGGAGCGCTGCACCGATATCATGTAAATTCGGGGGTAGGGTCAGCGTATGGTGTTGTAAACAACATCACATCTCGGAGTACATGGAGTCCTGATCCTTTCAGGTATTCGAGCCTTTGTCTGCTGATATAACGCCTGCCTGTCAGCCCCACGGTCAGAGGCCCAATTTTTTTTTCTTCCCTCGTTGAAAAGGTCCCAGCGCCACATCGGGGCAACACACTGGCTGCCTATTCTCCTTCCCCACGGAACGCAATCACCGGACAACTCGGCTATAATTCACTCCCTGGCCAGCCCTTTGAAAAGGTGGGCTGCCTCAGTGCTGTTAGCCCAGCAAGATAAATCATGTACTCGAAATTAACTTCCATTGAAAGGAAGGGGTGGAAGAAAAGCCGACTGGTCAGGCGGAGCGCGCTAAAGAAAAGATGACTGGAGTTGATAAATGTCATTGCGGATAATTTGGGGGCTGTGATTAAGATCTTATCTAGGTAGGAAGTAAATAGAAAAGACTTAATAAAAGTCCTACCCAGGGATCCGTCCTTATGAACTTGTGAAGTTTTAATTTTTTCTTTTCCTTTTTTTTTTTTTTTTTTTGGTGAATATTGAAGAGAGCTCCAGAAAGGTCTTCATTAAAGGGGAAGTTGTTTTCAGGGCACTGCCCAGAGAGCTCTGAAAGGCGCCTGGGTGAAACTGTACGTCTTCCCCCCACTCCTTTCTCTTTTCCAGAGGGGAAAGAAAGCATCTTTGTCTAAAAATTCCTTCAAAAAGTTAAAGGATAAACAACTGGGGGGGAGCTGATGAGGATCTCTGAGTAACAATCATCTGTTCTTTCTCTGCTCTTTCGCTTTCTTTAATGAATGGCCTTTGCTGCCATAAAATTCCCTACAAATAAAATGTAACCTTATCCCCAACATGTGTAAGGAAGAGAAGGCAGAGGCCCATTTGTCCATAAACTCACAAACTGCTCACCCAAAAAATATAAAACTACCTCCCATTTTTATAGCTCTGCCCAGAATTTGCTTTTATTATATTATTAGCAGTAGTTAGCTGGGGGGGTTTTTTCCCCCCTTTTCAACCAATTACTGCAGCAACCTGCGAGCAAGGAGCAGCAAACTCTGTGAACATCTGTGGGGCTGAGTGACAGGGATCCAGAATTCCCTGTCCTGGAGAGGAGGGAGCCTCCCCCCTGCCCTGCCTATGCTGCTTTTGCAGCTCTCAGAGGGAGCACAGACAGCCCCAACAGCTGGACAGATGTGTGGCCACTTCTGCTGCCTAATGAGAATGGTTAAAATTTTATGGCAGAGTGTGTCCTGTGATCTGTAACCTCCCTAATCCCAATCTCAGAGGGATGCTGGGCTCAGAGGGGTTTCCAGAACCCTGGAATGCCACCTCCTAAATTACCCAGGCTTCTCATTCACTTCCTCCATGTCCTTTTACTACTTTGCCCACCACACAGAACATATTTCAATATGAAAACTGGGTAATTTGCTTTAGGGAAAAAAATGATGGAAAGGCCCAGCTAAGGGCACAGAGAGGGGAGATGCAGAGCCAGGGGTGGTTCCCCAGAATGGGGCAAATCCAGTTTGGAGAATTTGGGGAGATAGAACAGATCAGTGTGATTTTAACCCCTTTGTATCCCAGAGAATTTGCTGCTCTAAAAAACAAACTGCAAAAGGCAAGAAGTGTGAGCAGCTACAGCATTTGCCTTTCAGAAAGGCTCTGATACTGAGTAAATTATTAGACAGTGGTGAAGGACAAAAGCAGAACCTGCAGGTGCAAAGTGCTGCTGTAGTGTGGAGGGAGATTGGGGGACAGTCCTGCTGAAAATGAGACATTTCCAGGCCCAGATTAAGCTGGTCTTCAATGCAAATAAATATTCTGAGAGCTCAATGTGGATCTCAGCCCACTAAATACAACCTCAAACCTTTCCATCTGCAGAGGACCCAATCCCCTGCCATAGAGGCACCCTGAAATTTGGGAGAGAAAAAGGAGAACCAATATTGGGGGGCTTTACTGCCTCTCACTTTGTAATTAAACACCCCTGGGGGGGACCTGCCCTGCTTGCATTGATTTTTAATACCCCCTGTGCCAATAAAACTTGGGAAGTACCAATGGAATCTGCAAATTTCAAAGGTGCATAGTCACCTCCATGAAAAACATGGATTTTGTAGGGGGGAAATGAAGTTCTGCACTTTCTATTTGTGGATTCTCTGAGAGGTGATGCAGGTTTCTAAATGTGAATTCACCAAATTGAGGCAAAGTTTGGGGTTTAGTGCTTTAATACCAGGAATATTTACCCCGGGGAATTGGTCAGGCACTACTCCCATCATTGTGTCACTTGAGCCATGAGAGCCTCTGCTGCTGCAAAGGGTCAAAAAATAATAAAAAAATAAATTAAAAATTAAAAAATATTTATAAAATTACTATATTAAAAATAATTATAAAATTGCTATAAAAGTTGGCAATAAACAGATGCTGTTCTTATGGTTCTGTCCTGGTTTAGGGCAAATTTTGGGAGAACACCTCTAAAGGGATTTCCTCTGGAAAGCAAATTCAATGGCTTTTTATGTCTGTAAATGTAAAAATACCAATGGTTATGATAAAAATTTCTGTGCAAGCTCCCATTTCTAGAGTTACTAATGAGAAGTAAAACAGGTGAGAATGATGAAATAGAACTTCCAGCAGATTTGTTTGAGAGATTTTTGCCCTGAGATACAAACAGCTCTTACATAGGAAAGGTAAAAAAGAAAACCTGTGAGTTTGAAATGCAGCAAATTCATAATGTGGGGTTTGTGTCACTGAGCATTTCCTGCAATTTCAGGAATTTCTATTCTTGCTTTTAAGACATGTTGGGCACAGTTTCTGAGCTGGCTGCTTCTCTCCATTCCCATTGATGAAGTCACCTGCCAGGCTTCTGCTTTTTTACATGTTTGCTGCAGAAAGTGAAATGTTTTCAGGAATTTCTCCCCGAAATCTAGTTTCAAGTATGAACTCCAGGCATATTTTAACTCACAAATATTTCCCAGCCCGTCAGCATCTTCATTTCCCAATGATTTCATCAGCATGTCCAAATCTCCCTCGTTAATGACTCTGAGAAAACTGCAGAGCCAATAAACCCCGTGTCAGGCAGAGAATACAGTGAGGATTGGGAAGTGACAGATAAAGCAAATATCCTGCTCCTAAACAAACACAGCAGGACAGGAGAAGATGACAAATGACGGGATTGTGTCAGCTTGGAAACAGATTGGACTAATGGCATGCTGGACTTTGCACTCCAGGAGATCAATACTCCATCAGGCCAGAGAGCTGCAGCCCCCGTGAGTGGCAGGGCAGGCAGGGAGATGTGCTGAGAGCTGAGCCCTGAGCCCAGCCCGAGCCTGCCAGGGCACTTCTGGCCGCTGGCATTTCCATTTGTCACCCTTCCCTCACTGCTGGAGGTGCCCCTGGGGCAGAGTCTGGCTCTTTGTGGAGTTTGGGCACTGCCAGGTGTTGGGCTTGTGCTGTTCCTCTCCTGCAAATCTTCTCTTCTCTTTTTATTTAATGTATTTTTTACCCCTGCTCCATTTTTTTTTTCCCCCATTATTCCTTTTTGCCCCTTCCTTCCTTCCTTCCTTCCTTCCTTCCTTCCTTCCTTCCTTCCTTCCTTCCTTCCTTCCTTCCTTCCTTCCTTCCTTCCTTCCTTCCTTCCTTCCTTCCTTCCTTCCTTCCTTCCTTCCTTCCTTCCTTCCTTCCTTCCTTCCTTCCTTCCTTCCTTCCTTCCTTCCTTCCTTCCTTCCTTCCTTCCTTCCTTCCTTCCTTCCTTCCTTCCTTCCTTCCTTCCTTCCTTCCTTCCTTCCTTCCTTCCTTCCTTCCTTCCTTCCTTCCTTCCTTCCTTCCTTCCTTCCTTCCTTCCTTCCTTCCTTCCTTCCTTCCTTCCTTCCTTCCTTCCTTCCTTCCTTCCTTCCTTCCTTCCTTCCTTCCTTCCTTCCTTCCCTTTCTCTCTCATTCTCTCTGTCTTTTTCTTTCTCTTTCTCTCTCTTTTAATCTCTTTCTCCCTCCATCCCTTTCTCTCTTTTTTCTCTCATTTTTTCTCTCTTTTTCTCTGTCTCTCCTCTCTCCCCCTTTTTCCCTTTTCCTCTCTTTCTCTCTCATTCTTTCTTTTTCTTTCTCTCTCTTTTAATCCCTTTCTCCCTCCATCCCTTTCTCTCTTTTTTCCCCTAACTTTTTCTCTCTTTTTCCCCTCTCTTCTCTCTCTCTCCCTCTTTCTCCCTTTTTCTCTCTTTCTCTTTTCTCTCATTTTTTCTCTCTTTCTCTCTCTCCCCACCCCTGGAGGAACAAGCTGGCTCACAAGTTGGACTCGAGGATCTTTTCCAACCTCTGGGACTGTGGCACTCTGTGCAACCCACCCCCCAAAGGGTTAACTGCCTCCTGATAAATTGCACTCTCTTTGATAGCTGTTAGTTGTTTACCTGAGCTAATAAGATTAATGTCGTACTGAATATGGGGGGAAAAAAAAAATTCCCAACACATGCTTTTAGATTTATATGCTAATCACCAGGAGCAGGGAATTAATGCTGAGGAGGCATGGAGGGAATGCTTTTTGCCTGCTCCAGAAAACAGAAAAATTAACAAACTGCAGCGTGGCCTGAGAGATCCCATCCTGTGGATCCTGTGCAAGGGCAGCCAGCACGTGGAAGCAGCAGGAAAAGCTCCTGAGAGGGAGGGTTTGGAGGATCAGCCTGGAAAATGTGGATTTTGAACTTGGAGAGGTCAGGTTCAGAGCCCAGGAGATCCCTCTATTGCTTGTGCTTTTCCAAGGTGTTTATTCAGCTTTAAAGTCTCTTCAGAAGGAGAAGGAAAGGAAGCCTCTGGTGTGCCTATCGCTTTCTCTGTTGATGTTTCTCTCTCCCCATTTGATATTTTAGATAAATAGGCATTATCTAATCTGAAGGAACTTTTTGGAAGGCCCAGTGAGTATTTTTTATTAGAGCCTAACAAGCTGCTATTTTAGAAGTTTATATAAATGTATATATAAGTATGCTATGGAAAGGTGGGGTTTATATGAAGGCCATATAATAGGAAAAAAAAGCAAATTAAATTTGCTTTATCTAATCCAAATGAACTTTTTGGAAGGCCCAAATGTATTTTTTATTAGAACCTAACAAGCTGCTATTTTAGAAATATATATATATATATATATATATATATATATATATATCTCTGCTATGGAAAGGTGGAGTTTGCATGAAGGCCATATAATAAAAAAAAAAAAGCAAATTGAATTTGCTTTATCTAATCTAAATGAACTTTTTGGAAGGCTCAGTGAGTATTTTAGTATTTTTATTAGAACCTAACAAGCTGCTATTTTAGAAATATATATATATATATATATATATATATATATATATATATATATATATATGTATATAACTGTGCTATGGAAAGGTGGAGTTTATATGAAGGCCATATAATAATAAAAAAAGCAAAATAAATTTCCTTTATCTAATCTAAATGAACTTTTTGGAAGGCCCAGTGAGTACTTTTATTAGAACCTAACAAGATGCTATTTTAGAAATTTATATATATATATATATATATACATATATATATATATATATAACTATGCTATGGAAAGGTGGAGTTAATGCAAAGGCCATATAATAATTAAAAAATAAATTAAATTCCAAGCAAAATATATAGAAATAAGTAATGGAGAAATTTAGCTATGAACAACATAAATATTTTTCATGGTGTAGGATTTAATTAAAATCAAGTACTCTCAGTTGGCACAGAGGTGCTAAAATGGACATGGGTTGTAACAACCGATGTGGGCGATTTGTAAAATAAAATAATTTGGAAATAAATTCGTTTGGCTCTATAAATAAATAAAAATAAATAAATAAATAAATAAATTATATATATATAAATAAATATAAATAAATAAGTCTGGCTCTCACAGAGAGGAGGATAAATGGAGAATTGGGAAGGCTGGGATGCCATTCCAGAAGGGAAGAGCCTGCCCACACCAGTGCTCCCAGTCCCTTTCTGCCCCCTTAATTCCTACCAGGAACACATTGCAGGGGCAGTGAGGAACTGTGAGGGAATTGCTCAGGCATGGAAGTCATCACAGAGCTGGAATTTGCTGTTTAAATACTTTTTTTGACTGACATCTCTCCCCTCTTTCCAAGAGTCTTGGAGAAGAGGGAATGCTCATCTACCTTGCCTTCATTCCTGAACGCAGGGAAGTTGGAGGACAGAGTTTCCAGTGGAGGAATTGCTGCTCTGAGGGGGCTGACCTGGCTTAAAATCAGATTTTGGAGGTGAATTGTGGGAGGGGGAGCGGGCAGAGAGAAGTTTAGTCTCGGTATTGTCTGGCTGGCTTGGTTACTGCCATGATCTCACTGCTTCTGGTTGTCAGACTGGACTAAAATCATGGAGATGATTTGCTGAGAATGAGAAAGTGAAGCCTTCTCACAAATATTTCCAGTGTTGCCTCTGTTTTCCTGGGTTTTCTTGAGCACCAGCAATTTAACCCAAACAACAAACACAAACCCCTCTCTTACTCGCTTTTCTCTTCCCCCCCTGCTCTGTAATTTATGCACAACGTGTGCTGGAGGAAACTGGAGGAAAAGGAGACTTTCACATTTATTTTGGCTTCTCTTCCCTTCTAACAGGGTTGCTTGGGCCAGAGAAATTGCTCCTCATATGGGTGGGGGAGTGGGGCAGGCTCAGACAATCCCAACAAATGTTCCCATCCCTTTCCCCCTTCCCCTCAGTAACAAATGGATTGCTTGATGGAGGCATTAATTGGAGTTAATAAATTGGAGTTAATAAATTGGAGTTAATAAATTGGAGTGGTATAAAATATTGTATATTCGATGTATAAATTGTAGACATTTACACACCTTATTTATCCATATTTGATGTATAAATTGGAGATGTATAAAATAAATTCGAGCTGACTCCCCTCAGGTAGCCCAGAGGAATCTGCTAATTTGGTTTTTAGGAAAATGAGAAACCGTGGACTTGGCTGTGCCCAAAGGATTCCTCACTTGTGCGTTGGGGATCTGGGTGTGTTTGTGTGTGTGTGGCACGAAATTTGGCGTTTTCAGGAGGATTTTGTCTCAAGCAGGAGCTCAGGAAGGGGCAGGATGCCCATCCCGAGCTCTCGGTGCTGTCGGGCAGTGAGTTCTCGCAGCGAGGGAAGTTCCTGCGTGGCCGAGTAAAAACGCCTCGAAGGCACCGCGCTCGCTTGTCTTTTTTTTTGTTGTTGTTTTTTTGTGGCTCTAATTCGAGTGAGAACAGGCGCTAATGGAGGGCACGGGCTGAGAAAATTCGGCAGTTTTGGCAGGGGGAGCGCGGCAGGGAGCGGAGCGCAGGGTGTGCCCCAGCCGGCGTTATCCGAGGCGGGGATGCCGCGGGACTCAGCTCTGCATCCCTCGGGACAGCATCCCTGCATCCCCTGCACAGCATCCCAGCATACCCCGGCCCTCAGCACAGCATCCCTGCATCCCCCTGCACAGCATCCCTGCATCCCCCTGCACAGCATCCCTGCATCCCCCGGGACAGCATCCCTGCATCCCTCAGGACAGCATCCCTGCATCCCCCGGGACAGCATCCCTGCATCCCCCTGCACAGCATCCCTGCCTACCCCGGGACAGCATCCCTGCATCCTCCTGCACAGCATCCCTGCATCCCCCTGCCCTCAGCACAGCATCCCTGCATCCTCCTGCACAACATCCCTGCATCCCCCGGGACAGCATCCCTGCATCCCTCGGGACAGCATCCCTGCATCCTCCTGCACAGCATCCCTGCATCCCTCAGCACAGCATCCCTGCATCCTCCTGTACAGCATCCCTGCATCCCCCTGCACAGCATCCCTGCATCCCCTGCACAGCATCCCTGCATCCTCCTGCACAGCATCCCTGCATCCCCCGGCCCTCAGCACAGCATCCCTGCATCCCCCTGCACAGCATCCCTGCATCCCCTGGCCCTCCGAGCTTCCCACTGGGTTCCTGCAGAGATTCCTGCATGGATTCTGCATGGATTCCTGCTTGACTCCTGCATGGATTCCTGTTTGATTCCTGCAGTGATTCCTGCATGTATTCTGCATGGATTCTGTGTGGATTCCCCCTTGATTTTTGCACGGATTTCTGCATGGATTCCTGCAGGGATTCTGCATAGATTCTGCATAGATTCCTCCATGGATTCTCAATGGATTCCTGCATGGACTCCTGCATGGACTCCTGCATGGATTCCTGTGTGGATTTCTGCATGGATTCTGCATGGATTCCTGTGTGGATTAGTGAATGGATTCCTGCATGGATTCTGCATGGATTCTGCATGGACTCCAGCATGGATTCCTGCATGGATTCAGCACAGATTCCTGCACGGATTCCTTCAGGACTCCACGCTGCCCCAGCAGGACGAGCCCTGCCCTGGCTGTGCCTCTTCCCGAGCAGCCCCAGCTGGGTCTGTCTGTCCCTTGCCCAGGCTCTGTCTGTCCCTTGCCCAGGCTCTGTCTGTCCCTTGCCCGGGGCAGGGGACAGGATGAATGAAGTGCCACCGGGCCAGCTCCCACAGTGGTGGCCCATTGTGCTGCCAGGCAGGAGAGCTGGGCATGGCCTTGTCCCTGCACAAACCTTCTTAATTATCTTTCAGTAATTCCAACTCAGAATGATATTTCAATCCAATTTCTTCGTAAATATTCATGTGCTGGTTTGTTGGGACGCTGAGCAGCCGGGGATGGGAAGAAGTGGGAAGAATTTGACAATTTTGAGTGCAAATATTGAGAGCTTGGGTGGGGTAGAAGGAGAACTGAAAGCCACCTCTTCTCAAAGACGTGTTTTATGGTTAGTTTTCTTCCTTCCTTCCTTTTAATTATTTTTAATGCAGCATAAAGTGAAGTGCAGCTATTTGACCAGATTCAACAAGTGAAAGGCTGTGCAGACCTATTGGGGAAATCTGTCTGATGATTAACACATTTCTGTAATCAAAAATCAGCTGCTCCATTTCCCCCTTCTTGCCCCTGCCCCCTTCTCTTTTCTCTCTGTTTTCCAATACAGATCCAAATATTTTATTCTGTGTTAAGGAAGCTGATAGGTGACTCCTTAAGGCATTGGATGATGTTTTGGGAAATATTCCATTTTTTGGTGGCGAAGTGGAGATACCTGAGTGAGGCTGCAGCTTTTTTCTCCCAAAATTCTGTTCAAGCCTTTCCCTTCTCTCCCAGTTTACCCCTGAAGCCAGGTGGTCCCTTCCCAGCACTGACCCATGGTAGCCCTGTGGTCTCCCATCCAGCAGATGCTGAATTCCCCTGGGATGGAAACTTGGCAGGTTTGTGGAGGTGCTGTCTGAAGAGCAAGACATTAATTCATCTCTCTAAAGGTGCTTTGTGCAACCAAACCCCTCCAGGGCCTCTAAGAGCAATGTTCAGGCTTTTAATATCAGGCTTCTGTGTCCCAGAGGAGCCTGGGGAAAATAGAAATACTTTTAAGAGTCAGGTTCTAGTTTAAAAAAAAAAAAAAGCCAACACACCAAACCCAAAATAATTAAAAAGATGGATGCAGTCTGGTTCGGACCTTTTGTTTATTCAGCATTATTTAATTTCACAAATATTAAGTTTCCCTTTTCCATCATCAACACCCCTCCCACGGGACACAGGTTGCCCCCAGTTCCATTCTTCTGAAGCCCCATTATTCTCACCAGTTGCTCACTTTGACTTATGGAATCCCCAGAGCGTGGAACAAGTGTAAATATCGTTGTGAAGCCCTTCCACACTCCAAACTCTGGTGGTAAACAGGAGCTGAGACAGTCAGGAGGCTGCAGAGCAGGGTGGATATTGGGGTAACTCCCTCTGAACCTCCTTTGCCAGGGAGCAAAGCCCAGACTGAGCAGTGGGACCAGAGCAGCTGCAGTAACACGGAGCAGAAATAGGAGAAATAAATACAGAAATACAGAAATTGCTGAGGCATTTCTGCCATGAGCAGGGCAGGTGGGAGCAGAGCTCACTCCTCACTGGTGTTTTTGCAGCACTGAGGGACACAGGGCCTGCTGCTGATGCCCTGAGTGCTCATGGAACGTGAGGGGGCAGGAGGACGTGGGCACAAGGGGGTGATGGGGAACCCCCTGGTTGAAATGGGAATGGGGAGGGATGTGGGACACCCCTCAGCCTCTGTTTCTGGGGGTGTTTCCCCTGCAGAGCCCACCCCAGGCTCAGAGAGCAGCACTGCTGCTTCTGCTTCCACACAGTGGAATATAAATATTAATATAATATAATATAATATAATATAATATAATATAATATAATATATAAAATAATAAATAATATATAATATAATATAATAAATAATGAATAATAAATAATATAATATATAATAAATATAATATAATATATATAATATAATATAATATAATATAATATAATATAATATAATATAATATAATATAATGTAATGTGATGTAATGTAATGTAATATAATAAATATTATTTGAGGTTTTTCCTCAGAGAATAGGTGAAAGTTGGGGAGAGGCGCTGAACCAAACATGGACAACTTGGTGCACTTCATTACTTTCTCTTTAAATACTTTAAAACCCTTTAAATACTATAATTATAAAAATCTATTTGCTGTTGATTTTCATATTCTGTGCTCTTTAAAGCCTCCAGTTGTAAAATAGGATGTGACTCCTAAGGAAACACATGCAGGGAACTCTGGGTTGTAGCATCAGATGAGCCTCAGGTGGAGGCTGAGTGCTTTTAAAGAAATACAGCAAAGGGGAAAAATGGGACTGTCAGGAACCCGAGGCTGAGGAACACTCACTTGGAAATATTTCCTGAAGCCTCACAGTGTTCCAGGAGGGTTTATAACCCTGGCACCATAGTGGGAGGGTGATTTGGTATGAAAAACTCTGTGTTTGACTCATGGGCTTGTGGCAAAATGAGCTCAGCCACAAGAATTCAATCATTTCATGTGTGGACATTAAGCTGTGAGTGTTGGAAGTGTCATCCTGGCTGCTCCCTCTCCAAAGAACAGCTCTTTGCTGTTTAGATCAGCAAGAGGAAATAATAAACTCGTTAACATGTCAAAAATCTCTTGTTGGGAAAAAGCAGCGTGGTCTCTTCCTTTCAGTTTGGTGTGTGGCAGTGATCAGTGCTGAGAGGGCAGGATGGGGACAATCAGGAGCAGCCTGGGATGGCCTGGCATTGGGAATTCTCTCCTTATTCCCAATATGAAGTGTGTAAAACCAGGAAAACATCACAAAGTGTGTTTGCACCTCACACATGGGTGAGAAACCAGGCCCAGTGCCTGCCCCCTGTGCTTGCAGTGGGGTTTGTGGCTATTCCCATCCTGCAAAGGAAAAAAAGACAAATGGGATTTCCTACTAGAAAGTTTTCCTGCTAATGACAACACAGATTTTTGTTGCACCTATTTATTTGTTTATCCCAAAGCTGTGAAACCCCGCGCAGGCCGCAAACGCTCCTGCAAAACAAAACAAGCCAACGAGGAGCAATGGGGGGAAAAATCTCCTTGATAGGGAACAAAAACATTTTTGTTGAGGCCTAATAGAAGTTTGAGCTTTGTCTTAAAGCTCTCCCCAGCCTGCAGTGCCTCTCAGTGCTTATTGAATAAGTGAAATGAAGCCCTTGGCGGGAGCGAGCGAGTGTGGGACAAAGGGCAGCAGTGAAAAATGAACACAGTTTCAAACTGCAGAGAAACAGATGTGAATCTGCAGCGGGGAGAGAGAGCCAGGAGAGCCCAGCAAGGCCACCAGAGCACGGGCAGCCTTGGAAAAATAAAAAACAAAAAGGAAAATATTCCAGTCACTGAGCTTCTGCCGCCATACGGGACTTGGTGGGCTCGAGGTCCTCATCCTCATCCTAATTCTAATTTTCATCCTAATCTTCATCCTCATCCTCATCCTCTCCCTGGGGAGGGTATGGAGAGGCCACATCCCAAAGTGTGGGGAACAGCTGAGGGATTTTGGGGAATGGGCATCAAAAGGGCCAAAGCAGGGCTGGAGGAAAGGAGGAGAAAGAAGGAGAAGGAGAAGGAGAAGGAGAAGGAGAAGGAGAAGGAGAAGGAGAAGGAGAAGGAGAAGGAGAAGGAGAAGGAGAAGGAGAAGGAGAAGGAGAAGGAGAAGGAGAAGGAGAAGGAGAAGGAGAAGAGAAGGGGAAGGGGAAGGGGAAGGGGAAGGTGGGTGCTTATTAAGGCCTGCTAATGTTGGTGATGTATTGAGTGAAACATCATGAAAAATGAAAGCAAATCCTCCCATAATCTTGACAGAACAAAAGGCTTTCAGTTAAAATAGAAAAATGCTACGGCGGCATATATCAAACATAACTTTTATATTAAATGTGCATGTGGTAGAATATGGATCACATTAGAAGAAATGTTGTTTGGCTTTTTTTTTCTTCTTTTTTTTTTTCCTTCAACAAGCACCTAAAGCTCTTGCTTGGGAAACGTTTGGACAGCGCTGCTTTCTCCTGGTAAAATTAAATTTTCTTGTGTTTTTTAATTGTGAGGGACTTGCCCATCTGCACTTGGAAGAGAAAAAAATTTTGCTCATCAGTCATTAACTACAAGGTTTACATGTCTGGCCTGAGTGAAAGTAGCTGGACTTCTCATTCATCTTCTCCTGACAGGATAAACCCAATATATTGAAGCAGCTCTTTCTTGCTTTTAAAAATCCCACCTCTCATAACCACCCCGTGGTATCAAATTTATCTGATGGCTCCATCTCTTTGAGCACAACTTCCCCAATTCTAATTACTGCAACCTTTTGTTCTAAGAATAATAAAATATAAGCCAGAGCTGGCACAGGAGCAAAGTGCCCCCTCACAAAAGTCAAGGGCTTGCAGAGAAAATAGAGTTCCTCCTCAGAGCCCAGTAGCAACAGCAGTTGTTTCCTTTAATGCATTTAATTTGTCACAACTGGAGAAAAAGTGTTTTAAAAGACTTTCTCTCTTTAAAAACCAGTGTATTCCTCTGGCTCATCCTGCTGCTGTCATCTTGGCAGGGAGGAGAATTCATGTATTAGTTTAGGGCTCAAGCAACATAAACAAAACTCAAGTGGCTGGAGGGAAAAAAGGATCATTATGTGAGGGGAAAAAAAAAATTAAACATCTTGACTCAACAAATGCTCCAGCCCTGTCTTATACCAGACTGTCTGTGTGCCAAGTTACAAAAAAGTCATCTGACTTGGGAGGGGAGAAAGGGAAATGGGGTTGTGTTTCCATGTGCAGAAACGTAAGACAGGGGAAAGTGGAAAGGATTTTGCTAAATATAATTCTTTTCAGCTCTCTTTTTTTTTTTTTTTCTTTTCCCTTTTCTGTCTTTAAAACGGTTTTGCTGTAAATACAGTCGTGCCAAATGCAAATGAGTGTTGAAAAGGAAGTTGGAGTTCTTTTAGGGTGCTGGGGGGAGTTAAAGCCAAACTCAGGATTTCTGTGCCTGCCCAAGGAGAGACCATCACGTGCTGGGCCCTCTTCTAGAAAGAAACCATGACAGATTGGAGGGAAAAGATTTCTCTATCCATCTTGTTATGTCACCTCTTATAAATCAACATATCTTAATTAATTACATTCTTTTCATAGCGAGACTTTAAAATTGATGAGGGTGTGCCAGTGTGTATTTATTGCTCATTAGCTGCATGACTCTACAGAGTTTCTGTGCTCTATTCCCACGTGTTTCAGAACTCTGCAGCTCGCTGTGGACATCTCATTTTACTGGCTCTGGGGATAATTGTCTCCGTCATGGTGACTTAATTGTGCTGCCATCCTGCAGCAGACATGGGAGAGGCAGAAAATGATTCTGTGTGTGTCTCTGTGTGTGTGTGTGTGTGTGCATTTTTACCTGTCACATAAATATCTGTGCATTAAGGGCTGTTCACAGAGACCTCGGGTTAATTCCTCTTAGGGACAGCAGCATGTCTGAGATGGCAGATGTGGGGGGTTTTTGGCTGATTTGTCTCATTTTTAAATTACTGATTTTCAAATTACTGATTTTTAAATTACTGATTTTGGCCAATTGTGTCATATTTAGTCAGTAGAAAAGGGTTAATTCTCGGCAATAGCAGGAGTTGATCTTCCTTATAAGTGCAGAAAGTCACACATTAAATATTTCTCCTCCATCATGATGCACCAAAATTTCCTCAAAAAACCAAATAGAAATGAAACTGAGTTTTAAAATTTTAATTAATTCCTTTAATTTTCAAGTAATAGCAGAGTATGTTTGATACGAGCTACAGAGGTTGATTTGAGCAACAAAACGAGGCAGAACAGGAGGGAAGCAGCCTGGAATTGTGCTGAGGGTGCAGAGCTCTGGGCTCCTCCTGGGTTTTGGAGGAGCCATCCCAGAAATGCTGAGGGGAAAGGAACAGCACAGAGAGTTCAGATTAATCCCACTTAGGGACAGCAGCATATCTGAGATGGCAGATGTGTGTGGTTTTTTTGGCTGATTTTTCTCATTTTTAAATTAAATATTTAGTCAGTGGAAAAGGGTTAATTCTTGGTGATAGCAGGAGTTGGTCTTCCTTAGAAGTGCAGGAGGTCACACATTAAATATTTCTCTTCCATCCTGATGCACCAAAATTTCCTCAAAACCAAACAGAAATGAAACTGAAATGCATCTTTAATTTTTAAGTAGTGGCAGAACACGTTTGATGCGAGATGCAGAGGTTGATTTGAGCAACAAAACGAGGCAGAAGGGAAGGGAAGCAGCCTGGAATTGTGCTGAGGGTGCAGAGCTCTGGGCTCCTCCTGGGTTTTGGAGGAGCCATCCCAGAAATGCTGAGGGGAAGGAGCAGCACAGGGAATTTCCAGAGCACAGGGAGAGAGCAGCAGATGGAAAGTGTCAGCGAGCGAGGGCACTGCTGCTGCTGCTGCTGCTGGGCAGGGGAAGGGATGGGGGAAAGGAGAGGGGGAAGAGGCCACTGAAAGAGGGATTGCACTGGGGAGAGAGGGAAAAAGGAGTGGGGAAGGGGTGGGTGAGTGCAGCTGAGCTGGCTGCACAGTGGGGAACGAGCTGTGCCTGAAAAAAGAGCAGAATTTGGTTTAAATTTGCCCACGGACGATGCGGACAGCTTTCAGCGTTTACACCAAAATCCAGACAGATTTGGTGTCTAAAATACCCAATGAATAAGGCAAATAAATCCTGGGTTTTTTTTTTTTTTAACCCTATTTAAACTTGGGTCTCCCTCAACCTGTGATTCACCTGAAACAACTCCACCAAGGCAGGAGCTGCAGCACTGGGGCAAAAAAACCCAATTCTGGAGGGGTTTCAAAACCCCAATTCCCTGCTGGAGGGAGAGCAGCGAGGATTTCCCATCCTGACAGGATTTACCTGCAGTGAGAGGATTTACCTGCAGTTAATGATTTTCACCATTTTGAATGGTTAAAATCCCCATTTTCACCAGTCCCTGTTCCCTTGCCACCACGTTTAGCTGTTTTGAGGTGAAACTTTCTGGAGAAAAACTGAGAAAACTGGGCCGAAACTTCGTGCCAGGTGTACCTGAGACTTTCTCTGTCTGCTTGGGGTTTAAAAATGATGAGTGGCAGCAGGCAGCACCCACTGGGTGAGCTCAGTGTGTGTCTGCTATGGATCCTGGGTGGGGAGGAGGAGGAGGAGGAGGAGGAGGAGGAAGAGGAGGAGGAGAGGGGTGCAAGGTCACTCCCTCAGCAGTGCCAGACTCAGATCTCCAAGCCTGGGTCTCTGAGCCTCTCATCACCTGTGAGAGCTCCCCAGGTGCTGCTTTCTGGGTGCTGAACGATCCCTTCTGTCACAGCCCTGGGCCCTGAGGTCCCAAAAGCAGCAGGGTCAGCTCCCAGCCAGAATTTGTTTTGCCCAAACACCAAATTTCTGCACTGAGGGCCAGTAACAACCTGATAGTGGAAAGCAAACATCTGGACCTCAAGAGAAAAGAGCAATTCCTAATTTAGCTTCTGAGAATAATTATTTCTTTTTCCTGTAATTGACGCTCAACGTTTTATAAAATCTGCTACCTACAAATGAATATAAAGCATTTTCAGTTTTCTGCTGTAAAATATAAAAATATGCTTTCATAATTTATTTAGAAGGACACTTATTTCTTAATCTTTTCACTTTGAGGCGCTGTAGCTGTGGTTTAATTGCTTATCTTTGTCCATATGAGGAGAATAAATTCCCTCAAATGAACCATCCTGGCCACTCTCAGCCCAACCTGGGACTGGGATGGGATGGGGATGAGGATGAAGATGAGGATGAGGATGAAGATGAGGATGAGGAAGAGGATGAGGATAAGGATGAGGATGAGAAAGAGGATAAGGATGGGGATGAGGACGAGGATGAAGATGAGGATGAGGAAGAGGATGAGGATGAGGATGAGGATGAGGATGAGGATGGGGATGGGGATGAGGATGAGGATGATGATGAGGAAGAGGATGAGGACGAGGATAGGATGAGGATGAGAAATAGGATGAGGATGAGGATGAGGATGAGGATGGGGATGAGGATGAGGATAAGGACAAGGATGAAGATGAAGATGAGGATGAGAATGAGGATAGGATGAGGATGAGGACAAGGATGAGGACGATGATGAGGAAGAGGAAGAGGATGAGGACAAGGACAGGGATGAGGACGAGGAAAAGAATGAAGATGAGGATGAGGATGAAGATGAGGATGAGGACGATGATGAGGAAGAGGACAAGGGTGAGGACAAGGACAAGGAAGAGGAGGAGGATGAAGATGAGAATGAGGACAAGAATGAGGATGAGGATAAGGATGAGGATGAGGATGAGGACAAGGATGAGGAGGAGAGTGAGGATGAAGATGAGAATAAGAATGAGGATGACTACGAGGATGAGGACAAGAAAGAGGATGAGGATGAGGATGAGGATGAGGATGAGAATGAGGACGAGGACAAGGACAGGGACGAGGAGGAGGATGAAGATGAGGATGAGGACAAGAATGAGGACGAGGATGAGGATGAGGACGAGGACAAGGATGACTACGAGGATGAGGACAAGAATGAGGATGAGGACGAGGATAAGGACGGGAATGAAGGTGAGGGTGAGGATGAGAACGAGAACGAGGATGAGGATGAGGACGAGGATGAGGATGAGGATGAGAACGACAATAAGGACAGGAATGAAGATGAGGACGAGGATGAGGATGAGGATGAGGATGAGGATGAGGACGGGAATGAAGATGAGGATGAGGACAAGGATGAGAACGAGGACGAGGACGAGAACGAGGATGAGGATGAGGATGAGGATGGAGCCCGCCGCACCCCTCGGGGGCTCTCCCGGCCAAGCGCAGCCGGGTTGGTGATGCCGGGAGATGCCGCCTCTCTCCCCTCTGTACATCCCCGTCGGGCAGGTTGAACTGAGGGTTCCCAACCTCCCTCTGGGGAGGGAGGAAGGCCGCACGGGGCCCGCTCGGTGCTGCCCCGCGGTTCCGAAGTGCCGCCCGCGGGAGGCGCAGCGCCAGCGCCCGCGGCCGCTAATTCGGTAAATGCTGGGTGCCCGCTTTGTTTGTGTGCAGCTCGCAGCCCTATTGATGTCAAGCAGGCTGTTAAAAAGCATAATGACATGGCATTAGAGACCCCGAGAGCAATTAACAGGCTGCTTAATTAGCAAAAGGAATTAGAATTTGAGTGGCTGATCTTTGCTTAAAGACTTGTAAAAAAAAAAAAAAAAAGAAAAAAAAAAGCTGGAGCAGTTATCTGATTATGCATTGATCGCACGGCTAACCCTGTCCTTGGGTAATTCTCGTCCCCTCCATTGTGGGCTGTGAATATAAAACTGTTTAAATATTCTGACCTGCCCCCGGGGAGCTCAGGGGGGCTGGGGAGGGTCCCAGGCTGGGCAGGGGGCCGGGGGTCAGCGCATGGGGATGTCCCGGCAGCCAGAAAAAACAGAAAAGTGTCAAAAAAACCCCCAAAAAAGAGCTGGAAAAATGGAGAAGGGTCTGGAGGGGCCACACGAGGAGAGGACGAGGGGGTTTGGTGTGTTCAGCTGGAGGAGAGAGGCTGGGGGGCTGCAGGGACAGCTCTGATCTCTGCTCTGGGACAGGGACACCCCAGGGAACCCCTGGAGCTGGGCCAGGGGGGTTCAGGTTGGATTTTGGGAAAGGTTCATCCCCCAGAGGGTGCTGGGCACTGCCCAGGCTGCCCAGGAATGGGCACAGAGGCTGCAGGAGCTGCAAGGGGTGCCCAGGGTGGGATTTTGGGGTGTTCAACGATCCTGAGGGTCCCAGGAGCTGTCAGGGGTGCCCAGGGTGGGATTTTGGGGTGATCAATGATCCTGAGGGTCCCAGGAGCTGTCAGGGGTGCCCAGGGTGGGATTTGGGGGTGATCAATGATCCTGAGGGTCCCAGGAGCTGTCAGGGGTGCTCAGGGTGGGATTTGGGGGTGATCAATGATCCTGAGGGTCCCTTCCAGCTCAGCACATTCTGTATTTCCATTTTCCCCTCTTTCCCTGGGCCGTGGTGTGTGGGTGTCACTGCCACCCCTCACCCCTGTGTGCCACTGTGCCAAGGCTCTGGGCACGGGCAGGACCCCTCTGCCAGGGGAAGGGGCAGATTTGGGATGAGGATGAGAGGAATTGGATGGGTCAGAGTGAGTTTCTCATTGGGGTGAGTGGGGATGGGTCCCCCAGAGGTGCCCACCACACTCCCTGCCCAGCTGGGGCAGCAGAGGAGCCCCCAAAAATTGATTTTTCCACAAAAAAGTTGATTTTTCCACAAAAAAAAAAAGATTTTCCACAAACTGGAGCCCCCAAAATTGATTTTTCCACAACCCCCCACTGCCCCCAGGGATGGATTTCACACGAAAATTCTCCCACTGTGTTTGCTCTGCCTGCTGAGGGGTTTGAGCCACTCCAAAGCTGCCTCCCCTCTCTCCCTCCTCAAACCATTGTGGCAGCAAGGAGGGATTGGTGGGAAGGGGGAACACAAAAATGTGTTTATTTTTGGTGGTGTGTGCAACAAAACAAACACATCCAAAGAAAAGAAAATGTACCAGAGGAAAAAGCAAGTTATAAACACTCTGGGCTGCTCTGAGAGCTTTTAGAGGGAAGGTCAGAGCCAATGCTCAGAGAATTCAAAGAATTTCTCAGGTTTTAATTTAATTTTTTTTATTTTTTAAAGTATTTTCTAATTTTTTTAAATTTTTAAATTTTTTTTTAAATTTTAACGTGGATGTGACACCTGCCTGACCTCACTGTGCTTTTGGCAGGTGCTTCCCTATTCCTGTGTGGCACTGAGTTATTAAAAAATCCATTAATGCCAAGTTTGGACTTGCCAGAATTCCACCTTTCCCGAATTCTTTTTTCTTTTATATTCTCTTTGCTGCACATAATTTTTGGCTTATTGGGAAAATATTATTTCCCCACTTCTTGATGCAGCAAACACATAATTTCTTATGGATTTGTGAGAGTGAGGAGAGAGAATGAACCTTTCCAAGGCAGGGAATTCTGCTGGAGCCAGTGGAGTTTTCATTGTTTTCCTTGCAGAAGTTTTGTTTGACCCAAGCCTGATTGTGTTTAGTTCCTGTCAATTTGAGTTTGGAAATGTTAGTTCTAAACATAACCACCCAGTCACTAAAAGGCCACCATTGTTTATTGTTTTCCTTTTAATAATCTTATTTTTTCCTGTCTTCTAGGTGGCTACAAAGAGAACTAAAATCAGCCCCATGTCCCCAACTTAGTGGATAAAACATCTATAGCAGATTTTTTTGGGGTTTTTCCTATGGATACTGTCTGGGAGTTGTGCTGTGGGATTCTCTTCCAGGGATCCAAGTTCCACTGAGAGGCTGATGAGTTTTTAATGCTCCAGAAATGAGTAAATTGTGATTTGGGTTACAGTAAATCTCTGCTTACAGGGAAATGATTCTGTAGGGAAATATTTATTGCCTCGCTCGGAGTTAGTGTGAGAGAGATAAATATGTGTTGTATTTCACCTTGTGTTGGAGTGAAATATTGGAGATATTATCAGGCTGGAGTTAATCAGCTACTCCTTGGCTCACTGACCCCTCTGATTCCCTCCTTTCACACTTTTCCTGCTGAATGCAGCAGCTTTTTGTTTGGTTGGTTGATTTTTTTTTGAAGTCGGGTTATTTCTGTTGTCAGCATCTTTGCCTTGATTTTATTTTTAATTTTGCCCTTCGAGGTACAAGTCCCTAAAATAGAAAAAGGAGGGAAATGCCTCCCTGCTCTCAAGTTTCTCATATCAGGAGGTTGGGTGATGCAATTGCCAGGGAAATTTCGGAGCTGACATTCCAAGGTCTTGATCCAGACATCAGCTCCATGTAGGCAGAGCTCTGCACTCATGATTTAATTGGGATTTCTGGTGTCTTCAGGGATCTGTCCAGACGGGCACCAGGCTGCTAGCAGAGAAAAAGCCTGTGTTGCACACAAGTATTTTCCTCATCTTTCTACTTTCATGACATATTTCTCCCAGAAAAAAAGCTGAATCTTTTCCAATAGCTGCTAAAGTGTATTTGAAATTAAAAAAAATCTCATCCCTCCAGAGGCTTCCCTCGCTGATAAATGGACTATTATGCTGTGCAGCCAAAGGAGATATTCATATCTTCCCAAAATTGAAAGAACATATTAATAACTGATCTTGTGTCTTAAATAAATTCCACATTAAGTCGAATAAAACATATTTTTAAGGAAAGGAAATGACAAGCCCACATTTGATACGCATCACTGGGTGAATGAGTGTGTAAAGTTATGCTCATGTTTAAACATTTGTGGGATGAAAAATGAACTGCTCAGCCTTTGCTCTTGCTTAAATCCTGGGCAACCTTTGACTTTCTCAAAGTCTTTATCATGAAGACAACCAGAATTTACTGAGAAAGTTTTTCCTGAGGGTTGTTTCTGGTCATCAGGAGTTGGTTGTGAAGATAACCAGAATTTACTTAGAAAAGTTTTCTTGTGGGTTGTTTCTGGTCATCAGGAGTTGGTTGTGAAGATAACCAGAATTTACTGAGAAAGATTTTCTTGAGGGTTGTTTGTGGTCATCAGGATTGGTTGTGAAGATAACCAGAATTTCTTGAGAAAGGTTTTCCTGAGGGTTGTTTTCTGGTCATCAGGAGTTGGTTGTGAAGATAACCAGAATTTCTTGAGAAAGATTTTCTTGAGGGTCATTTTCTGGTCATCAAGAGTTGGTTGTGAAGATAACCAGAATTTCTTGAGAAAGGTTTTCCTGAGGGTTGTTTGTGGTCATCAAGAGTTGGTGTGAACATAACCAGAATTTACTGAGAAAGGTTTTCTTGAGGGTTGTCTCTGCTCATCAGGAGTTGGTTGTGAAGACAACCAGAATTTACTTAGAAAGGTTTTCCTGAGGGTTGTTTCTGGTCATCAGAAGTTGGTTGTGAAGACAACCAGAATTTCTTGAGAAAGGTTTTCTTTAGGGTTGTTTTCTGGTCATCAGGAGTTGGTTGTGAGAAGGAGAAGCAAACACCCAGCCCAGTGATACCTGAGCCACACCAGGCACTTAAATGGGATGTTAGGAAGAAATTCTTCCCTGTGAGAAGCTGTGGCTGCCCCTGGATCCCTGGAAGTGCCCAGGACCAGGTTGGATGGGACTTGGAGCCACCTGGGATAGTGGAATGGTGTCCCTGCCCATGGCAGAGGATGGAATTGGATTGAAAACCCAATTTTCAGGTCCCTTCCAAGCCAAACCATTCCAGGATTCTGTGATCCCCTCTGGTATTCACTCACTCAGGTGTTTTTATTTCTTTATTGCTTCTCTTTATTAATAGTTGCCCACACACTTCGTGCTCTCTGGGGGAGGAAAGAGAAAAAAGGAGCAAAATTCCAAACAGTGCAAGTTTAAGGCCAGGAGGGAGGGAATTTAAATTGAGTTGGTGGAGTCATACCCGTGTAGGTAATCTTGACCTAATTAGTCTAATGGAACATAGTCCAGCACT
Organism: Setophaga petechia; assembly: GCA_024362935.1. Taxonomy (NCBI): domain Eukaryota; kingdom Metazoa; phylum Chordata; class Aves; order Passeriformes; family Parulidae; genus Setophaga; species Setophaga petechia. The sequence goes on from JANCRA010000047.1 coordinate 4,088,854, forward strand.
AAGCATCCGCGCTCCGATTTTTCAAGAAGTAAAGATTAAATTTAAAGAGATTAAGCAACTCTTTTTTTTTTCTTTTTTTTTTTTTTTTTTTGCCCCCCTCTGCAAGATATTAGCTGTTCAAAAATGACAAAAATGTCTTTAAGCCTCTCTGAAGGAAGGGTGACCAAACAAGGCTGCCTTTTGTTCAGAGCCAGGGCTGGCTCGCGAGCGGGGAGAGGTGGTGTCCGGTCACCGTGTGCGGGACCAGGGACACGACTTATCCACGGCCAGCAAAGCCAATCAGCCCGGGAATTAGCAGGGGGATTAGGAGCTGGAGTTGCCAGTGCAGCAGGGAAATCACTGGCCACCCACCAGGCCTGCTGGAGAGAGGAGTTTGTGAAAGGTTTCTCTAAAAAATGCGGGGTGACGCTCTCAGCGCCGGTGGGTTGTGGTGGTGACAGACCACCTCGGCTTCTGCCTGTTCTTGTGGGCTCTGAAATGAGTTCAAGCTCCTCAATCTCACCTTTGGTGGTTCTGGGAGTTTCAGACAGGCTGAGAGTGCTGGTGATTCACAGAATTCACAGAATCACCAGGTTGGAAGAGACCTTCAAGGTCATCGAGTCCAACCCAGCCCCAACAGCTCAACTCAGCCCTGGCACCCAGTGCCACATCCAGGCTTTGTTAAACACACCCAGGGATGGGGACTCCACACATCCCTGGGCAGCCAGTCCAGAACTTTATCACCTTTCTGGAAAAAACTTTATCACCTTTCTGTAAAAACTTTCTCCTTATATCTCCAACCTGTATTTCCCTTGGTGGAACTTAAGGCTGTGTCCTCTGGTTCTGTCAGTTCCTGGACAAAGAGCCCAACCCCAGCTGAGCACAGGCACCTTTCAGGAGTTGTAGATGATCAGCACAGAGGAGAAAAGGCTTCAGGGAGAATTGACTGCAGCCTTCCAGCACCTGGAATGCTGGAAAATGGAGGAGAGGGGCTTTTTATATGGGCAGAATGTGACAGGATTTGGGGGAATGGGTTCAGAGTGAAAGAGGGGGAATTCAGGCTGGATGTTGGGATGGAATTCTCTGTGAGGGTGGTGGGTGTCCAGAGCAGCTGTGGCTGCCCCTTCATCCCTGGCAGTGCTCAAGGCCAGGCTGGATGGGGCTTGGAGCAGCCTGGGAGCAGCCTCAACAAAACAACTCCACAAAAATAATAACAGAACTCACCAAAAAAACATATTTCAAAGATAAAAAATTGAAACATATAACAAAGTATTGCCCAAAATCTACAGGAAATACAAAAGCATCAAATCATTACCCAAAATACAGAATATACAAATCAATACAATTCTAAATATAACATAGATAGAAATTTTTAGTCCCTGTTGATGTTCTTCAGACCCTGGCAATCAGAAAATGCAGCAGCCCTGGCTAAAACTCAGCTCTGTGCTCATTCCTCTCTCTGCTTTTCTTTTCATGATTTGAAATTTCAACCTTTTGCAGAGATTTAAATTCTAGAAACCATTGCATACAATAAAAAACCTTAGGTGTTCTTTACAGCCCTCCTTGCAAAACCATTGGCTGTTCTCTGATTCCTGCTCTGGGGGGGATGATGTCTGCCATCATATCCCAAAAATATTTATGGGACTGGAGTGGATTGGAGGCACTCAGTGTGAGGCTGTGCTGTCCAGAGAAAGGAGAACTGCTCTGCCAGAGATAAATCCCCTGGTGGGTGTTTGCTGTTGGGAGGTGTTGATTTGAACTTCAAGGTTCAGTCACTGTCACTGGTTCCCAGTAGCTCATGATTGAGTCAAGTGACCTGGGAAAGCTTTTAGGAGTGGTTTTGAGTTTGTTTCATCTCGAGTTTTTTAGGTTTTGCTTTGTTTTTCTGCACAGCTTTGGGCTCTGAGCAGAGCAGGAGTGTCTCAGTTCAGAAATTGTGTTAGCTGTAAGAAACCTGGTGAGAAACCCTCTGGGTGTAGCAGATTTTGTGGGACTGGAAGGATTTATCCATCCCAGACTGTTTAAAGGATTTATTTATCCCAGAGTATCCATCTTCTACATCCCCTGAGAGATGATTGCTTTTGGGAGGTGTTGATTTGAACCTCAAGGTTATGGCGTGGGGAGGGCACCCTGCTCAGCAAACCTGGGCTGGCCCCAGTCACTGCCACTGGTTCCCAGCAGCTCATTGTTGGGTCAAGTGACCTGGGAAGCATTTAGGAGTGGTTTTGAGTTTGTTTAATCTCTTCATTTTGTAGATTTTGGTTTGTTTTTCTGAACAGCTTTGAGCTCTGTTGTTCTGGGAGCAAAGCAGGAGTGTCTCAGTTCAGAAATTGTGTTAGCTGTTAGAAACCTGGTGAGAAACCCTCTGGATGTAGCAGATTTTGTGGGACTGGAAGGATTTATTTATCCATCCCAGACTGTTTTAAGGATTTCTTTATCCCAGACTGTTTTAAGGATTTATTTATCCCACACTGCCCATCTTCTAATGTGGGAAGTCTGTGAGACCCTCAGCACTGCCCTGCAGTCCTACAGGTGAAACCTCACCTGTGCCTGTCCTGCCCCTAAAACTTATCCATGCAAAAGAATAAGAAGTGTTCCCAGCACCTTCCTGAAGTCCCAATTCAATCAGTGGGGTTTTCTTTTTGCCTAACAAACCCCTTGACTGTGAAGCCTCAGCTGAAACACTTCTTGACCTTTCCGAGTGAATCGGCGAGACACCGACCATGTGAGGTGGGTCATATGGAACAGATTTAGACACAAAACTCATATCATCCCACCAGAGGAATGCAAAGTCCCTCCAGATCCCTTCCACAAAGCTGCATCATGTGTGTGAGATAAATCCAAGGGACACAAGGGGCTGCCAGACAGCCCAAGGGACAATAACTTTGCTATCTCAAACCAAACAGGCGGCGCTGCCCGCGGGTTTCCCTCTTAAAGGTGTAGGAACTTCTCCCCTGCTGCTGGGCTGGCCCTGGTGATCAGGACATTTTTTCCCCAGTGAAAAAAGGAAATTACATCTTCCCTTGGGAAGGGGAGGAGGAGCTCCACAACAGGAGATCATTATGGTCACCTTGTGCTGCTCCTTTTGATGGAACCCACAAATGCAGCAGACAGAGATAGTGCTGAAGGCTTTGAGGGAGGCAAAGCCATTCTTCAGCATTTTATTTGACACTGTGACAGTGCAAACCCTTCCCTGCTCACTCTCAAGGTCCTTTATGAGCCCTCCTCCAAATTTCCAATGGATTAATTAAAGGGAGAATAGATGCCTAACACCAGTGGTGTGTCCAAAAACCCAAAATGTGATGCCCAAATTCCATTTAGGCCCTGAATAACAGCTGGAAGTTCCTGAAGATGTGGGTATGCCCTGGGTGTGGAGTTCTGTTGGAAATCCAGCCACCCTTGGGAACCACCAAGGCACAGCCCTTCAGCAGCTGGGACTCTGTTGGGGATTCTGAATTCTGTTATCTTTTTTTTACTGGTGAAAGGTAGAAAAAAAATTGAACATCAGGCTTGAGAGACAAAGCTCTGCAAGGTAATTTGAATCCTAGAAAGTTTGGGTTGGGTGGGACCTTAAGGAGCATCTCTTTCCAACCCCCTGCCATGGGCAGGGACACCTCCCACTATCCCAGGCCCCATCCAGCCTGGCCTTGGACACTTCAGGGACTGTCACAGCTTCTCTGTGCCTGGACCTGCCCTCACTGGGAGGAATTTCTTCCCAATCTTTCAGTCTGAACCCATTCCCCCTTGCCCTGCCACTCCAACTCCTGGTCTAGAGCCCTTCTTCATTCTCTGCAGCCCCTTCAGACCCTGCAGGGTGCTGTGAGGTGCCCACACAACCTTCTCTCCTCCAGGATGAGCATTCCCAGCCTGGCTCCAGCTCCCTCAGGAGCTTTGTGGTCTCCTTTCCATCAGTGCCACGTCCTCATCCTGGGGGCAGCAGAAGTGTTTGCAGCATTCCAGCTGGGATCCCACAGGAGCAGAGCACAGAGAATCCCCTCCCCTGGCTCACTGAGAGGTGTCAGGTGCTTGAGCAGCCTCATCCTTCATTCCCTTATTTCTGAGCTCTTTCCTTTTGCCTCAGGACTCCACAACTCTGACCTCCAGCACCAACATTATACCTTTAATTACGTCTGCTGCACAAATGTGTCACCTTCCACTTATTTTAGTGCTGTCTGAGCAACCCTGGGCCACGGGGCTGGGAGGCTCAGGGCTGACAGTGCCCTGAGCACGGAGCATTTGAAGCTGGTCCTTGCCTAATCACCCTGTAGAGGTGGTGCTCTGCTCTTAAATTAATCAGCAGGGCTCGTATTTAAGCAGCAATGATACCTGTATTTTTTTCCCCTCCCTGAGATTACAGGCCTCTCTCTCATCCGTGGTGAGCTGGGTTCTGCTGTTTATCTGATTTGTGGGGTTTTAAGAAGTTTGGCCTGCACAGAAGTAAACATGTGCTTGACCTTGAGCAGAACAGAAGAGGAGCTCAAGCCTCTGTTGGTGCTGCTGACAGAGCAAAGGGTTTAAACATGGAAATCAAAACTCTATTTTCCTTCAGTATTTATCCTGCTTTTAGTTAAGCTACGGCAGAAGAAAAATACAGCTCAGGCTACATCTGCACCAATCCTCAGATTATTAATATTCCTATTAAAGAGCAATGAGGATAAAGAGCAAATGGGCAAGAATAGGAATTTCCTTTGCTTGCTGGCACTACGGCATAAAACATTATTAAGATGATTTGTTAAATAATAGAAAGGGTTTTTCATTTCCTAATTTTCCAGCTGCAGCTAAAGCTATCTCCCAGCAACCAGCTTCTCATTCCTTAATATTTAGACTTATGGACCAATTTGAGAGTATTTTCTTTGCTGCTATGATTAATGCTCCTGTGAAACAATGTCATCACCAGCCATCCACCTACCCTGTCAGCCTGGCATCAGCCTGGCTGTGCTCTGCTGTAATTTATGGCTTCAGCCAGTAATTTGCAAATCTAATGTTGGGGAGGCTATGAGGATGTGAAATTTGAATGCTTTCCCCTGATTTGGTAAATATCTCCCCCATTAGTGAAACAAATGGCACAGGGATCAGACATCATCTCCAAGGCTCGATAAATATTTTATCAGCCATAATGGAAATTGTCAAATTGATCTAATTGTACAATACGTTATCAACAAGATATCAAAGTTGGACATGGCCTCTGCCCTTGTCTATCATTTGCAGGCTTTTGTCTTCGATTGCCTCTTCCTGGGAGGAAAGTAGGGAAGTGCAGAGTTCATTGCAAAGTAGAGTGAATAACAGAGCCACTGAATATCCATTTAGAAGATAAATTCTGGAGAAATAATTAACTCTCCCCTGCTTGACTATAAAGTAGGACTGCAGAGGGTTCATGTAAATCTCCTGAATGGGAACTGCAATTTTTATGTTGAACCCATATCCATTGATCTCATACATAAAGGGAAATTATCCATCATGGATACTGCTTTTGGAGGAACATTCATGGCTTTGTTCCTTTAAGAAGAGGCTGAATGGATTCAAAAGCGAATTTTAGTTGTCTGGCAGCAGCTAGAGGGATGATTTAATTAATTTATTTTTTAAAATTTAGGGGTAAAATTACCTGACTTTAGCTAAAATTAAGTGTAATCATTACTCTGCTTGGAAATGGTCAGTCACAGGAAATCCAAAGTTGTTAATAATGAAAGATTTATTTGAATGTCTGATGTTAACAAGATAAAAGTAGAAGATTTTGCCACGTTAATATTCATTCTTGTAGAGTTGCCTGGTTAAACCTCAGCCTATAGGGATGCTTGATTTAACAGAGCTGTGCTTTCAGATATTTTGAGAATTTTGGGGGAGAGGGAATCCCATCCCTTAATAGAGAAAAACCCATTTACATCAAACTGCTGGGGACAATTTCTCATTTCAGAATTCCCTGAAAAGCAAAAAGGGGAGAGGCTTCCCCTGGCTGGGAGAGAGAGAGGAGGAGACCTGGGATGTTCCCACTCCCTTTTCTCTGCAGCAGATCCAACCAGGCAGCCAATATCCTCGGGGGCTTGGGGGAAACTGGGGTCTGATGGAGCAAATTCCTGATATTTCTCAAGGTGGGAAGTCCTGTCATCTTTTCTTTCAGAAAGAACTCCATTTGCAGCCAGCCTGTTAATATTTAATGGCCTGGGACAAAGGAAGGGACCCAGGCTGTGCATGGAGCTCTGGTCAACCACTCCATGGTTTTTTTGTTCATATTAATTTTCCCCCCAAATTATGCATTGTCTAGGCACCATAGGATGTGTTTTTCTCTGTGCCTCAGGCTGTTTATTGCTAAAAATGAGGGTGTCACTCCTTCCCTGTGCACTGAGGGCATGGACACTGCCCAAGTGCTTGAGATCTTTGAACTCCAGGTGAAGAGGAAATGGAAGAGCCTTCCTTTCTTTTCCTTGATATTGTTTGGGTCTCAAAGTGCCCAAAAAGCAGCTGAAGGATGTCAGTGGCCTTTCCAGAGCTGGAATATTTAAACATGCTCTTGGATGCAGCCCTTAATTAATGTTTTTCATGACATCTCTTGAAGGCCTAAAGGGAAGGTCCACGCCTGATGTTTTGTCTTTGGCACCTGGAGTTTGATTTTGTGTTTCACAGGAAGATCTGTTAAGTGGGGAAGATGTTTTTAAATCCTGAAAGCTTTGCATGTTTTCTCCTGGATGATGATTTTTAGATCAAATACCACAGCCTTTAATTATGTTTTTCATTACATCTCTTGGAGGCCTAAAGGGAAGGTCCACACTTGATGTTTTTGGTTTCCTGTCATTTTGAATAAAAAGAAGGAGGGAGAAGGAGGTATCTTAATAGGAACCTGGAGTGAAAGTAGCTTTAGGTAGCCTTTGAGGAAGTGCTTCAGGTCCAAGCTAACAAGCTGCAAACATCCTGCAGAACATTGCTCTGCTCTGAAGTCGGGGCGGGTGCAGCAACTCTGGGCATCCTAAATGGGGACCAGAGGCACACGGGAGAGCGTGTGTGTGGAATTAGAATCCATTTCAGCACGTTAATAACTGAGCACAAGCAAGATCACAATGCTCATTAAGGCAGGGAAGGGTAAGAAGGGGCTGTTTTAACAAAACCCAGCACACAGCCAGCCCAGACCGAGGGGCTTCAAGGCAGCCCCGTAGCCTCGGGCTGGTGGAATCAAGAGAGGTTTTTAAACATAAGCCATATGCTGCTTCTTTCTTCCAAATGTTCTTTGAAAGTCCACGTTCAGCTTCCCACCCCGTGTCCTGTGAGCATGGGAGTTGTTTGGTATGGTTTGCTCCAAAGGACTTCTGGATATGATTTTTATTTTTTTAGGTTTTAATTTTTTTTTTCCCCTCCCAAACAGGATCTGAGCTTGATGGAGTGATAGCTCCACAGATAGTATCGAGGTCCTGGCACTATTCAAAATGTTTTAAAAGAGTGGGTTTGGATGGCTTTAGGCTCTGTTGTGTAGCAGCATAGTAAGAAGTGGGTGTAATTCAATTTTTGCTGAAGAGGTGACATGGCTCAATATTTACTTGGCTCAGCCTACACAGGCTCATTTTTGGAGCAATGTTTTCCTAGTTCCGTAAAAATACAAAATTAGTGGCCACCTTGCCTTGCCTGGCAATACAGGTGAGTGTGAAGCCTTTCTTGTGAATTATTTATTCCTCTAAAAATGTGTTTACTGAATTCCAACTCTATAAGGAGGAGAGTTTTATTTGGCATTTATTTGACCATCTTTAAGCCAGGCTCAACCAGCAGCCAAGTTCTTCCATGTCCTGAAGGGCAACCAGGGAGTGATGAGGGCTGGGAGTGATAAAGGCTCTGATCCTTTATCACAATCTGATCCTGATCCTGGCCTTGCATCAGGAGGCTGCATCAGAATATTCTGATTTTCCAGCACAGGTTGGTTTGGATCCTGTTCTACTGAGTCTGTTCATTCCTTTCAGCTCCACCACTCATGGGCAAGGAGAAGCTGGAAATTTTTCCATTCTTCCCTTCCTCCCCTCTCCCACTGTTGGCTTCCATGAAAATCCATGTTGGATTAAGCTCTTTTTTGACCCAGAGATGGGGCTTTTTAAAAACTTTTATTCCATTTTCAGTCTCACGTGAAGGGTGAGGCAATACAGATGTTACAATTCACACCATCACAATCAGAGACCAACTATTTCTATATTTCTATATCTGTATTTCTAGAAATCCCAAAATTCGCTTCAGAATTTCAAAATCTCACTTCAAAACTCCACAAATTCACTTCCTACAATCCACACTTGTGACTTTGTGGTGGAGGGAAGGTGTGAGGAATAAAATCCCAGTTTTGGGTCCTTTTTTTTTGGCCTGGCTGGGGGCTGGCTCATCCCCAGTCTCCTGCTCTCTGCCCGTTGTGCTCTCTGGAGCATCTCAGGAGCTCTGCAGGGTTTTTGTGTCTGTGCACACACACACAGAGCACTCAGCATTTTTCCTGGACCCTTCAGGTGGCTGTGAGCGAGCCCAGGTCCATCAGCACTGACCTGCACTCCTTTGGTGAGATATCCCCTCCTCCTCCTTCCATCCCCGTGCACATTCCCACTTCCAAACCAGCAGAGCTCAGATTTTGATCTGTAATGGCTTCTGGTGAGAGGAAAAAAACCCAGTTGTTCTTAAACATTCATTTCCTAGGCCAACAATAACCCTGGCCTAGACAAATAACTCCCTCCTAGTTCCTACAGAGAGAAGTGTTAGACTACACAGACAGTGAGGTCATTCATAGCCACTATTGTTTCTTGATAACCCAATTAAGAAAGTGCAATTTATCTCGCCTGTTTCCATTTAATTATCTAATTTGTCTGCCCAGCCAGGGTAGTTATCTCCCCTGCACTCTGGGGTTGCTCTCCTGCCTCAGCCCTGCTCCCCAGGTGCTGCTCATTGCTTTGACCTATAGCCAGGGACATTTATAAATCAGGGAAAGAGCCATCACCTCCCTCTGCCTTCTTTTATGGTGAGGAGGGGGAAAATGTGTGTGCTGGGTGGAGAGGCACAGAGCTCCTGCCCTCCTGTTAATCCCAGACTAAACTTTAATACAGGGATTTTATAGGATGGCTTGGGAAAAAAAAAAAAAGGGTGGTGTGAGAAGGGAGGGATTTTCAGGGTGGTAGTTCCACAGCAAAGGGTTAAACTCTTGATAATAATGTCTACTGGTTATTAACACCTGCAATCCTGATATTAATCCTGGCTATTAATTATATAATTATATATATATAATATATAATTATATATATATTATATATATATATATATATATATAATTATATATATATTATATAGATAATTATATACATATAATTATATATATATTATATACATTATAAACCTCTGATATTAATATCCACTGGAGGAGTTATTAACACCTGTAATCCTGATATTAATCCTGGCTATTAATTATATATATATATATATATTATATAGATAATTATATACATATAATTATATATACATTATATACATTATAAACCTTTGATATTAATATCCACTGGAGGAGTTATTAACACCTGTAATCCTGATATTAATCCTGGCTATTAATGATATCTATAATATATTTATAATATATATTATAAAGATAATTATATACATATAACTGTATATACATTATATACATTATAAACCTCTGATATTAATATCCACTGGAGGAGTTATTAACACCTGTAATCCTGCCTATTAATGATATCTATAATATATTTATAATATATATTATATAGATAATTATATACATATAATTATATATATTATATACATTATAAACCTTTGATATTAATATCCACTGGAGGAATTATTAACACCTGTAATCCTGATATTAATCCTGGCTATTGATATATATGTTATGTATATAAAATATATAATTATATATATTATATAGATAATTATATACATTATATATAATTTTATATATTATATCATTATATATAAAGACATTATATATAAATAATATATATAAATAATTAAATATTAATACCAGGCTCTCATGGATGCTGGGGGTGGGAATTCAGTTTTACCTGAGATTCACTCTGGATCAGGGCAAGCCTTGGGATCAATCCAGAACCAACCTAGGGGGAAAAACTTGGGGTGCTGTGGGTGAGAGGCTGAAAATGCCCCAGCCCTGAACCTCCCTGAGCCCTGGGCTGATCCCACAGCTTGGAAAGGGGAAATTGGGGAATTCTGCCCCGTTCAGGTGAGACCTCACCTGCAGAGCTGCCTCCAGCCCTGCTGGGATGGACCCACAGGAGCCCAGGAGGATCCTCCCAATCAGTCAGATTGTGAGAACTGGGATTGTTCATCCTGGAGAATTTCTGAGTCCCAACCCTGCAAGGCCCACCTCAAACACCCTGTTAGACACTCTGCAAACCCTTACCAGAGATACTCAGATTTGTGTTCTGGGTGGAGATGCAGAAAGCATCATTTGGGGCTCAGTGTGGTGAAAATGAGGCACCTAAAAATGCTGCTGTGGAGGGATTAGAGAGCATTTCAGTTTTTCCTGTCCTCATGCTGGAATGGATCCAGAGGAGGCCAAGGGGGTCAGAGGGATGGAGCAGCTCTGTTGTGTGGAAAAAAAGAAAATGTGAAGAAAATTCTCACAATCAATCAGATTGTGAGAATTGGGATTGTTCATCCTGGAGATCCCAGCCCTGCAAGGCCACCTCAGACACAGTGCAAACCCTTACCAGAGACAGAAACAACTCAGGGATTTGTGTTCTGGGTGGAGATGCAGAAAGCATCATTTGGGGCTCAATGTGGTGCAAATGAGGCACCTAAAAATGCTGCTGGGGAGGGATTAGAGAGCATTTCAGTTTTTCCTGTCCTCATGTTGCTGTGTGAGTACAGCAGCAGTGACCTCGTGTACTTTCAGTTCTGAGTTTTGGGAGCCAGGGCCATCCCCCCTCCTGAGGGTGCTGGGTGTGTGTGTGTTTTCAGTTTTGTTCTGAGCTTGTTTGAGCTGCTGCTGTTTCTCCAGAGGTGTGTTCTGTGCCACTTGAAGTTAACCATGAACTGTGCTATCTGCTGATAGCTCAGGGATTGTGTTTGCTTTGCTGCAGCCCTGTGCAGTCCAAGCAGGTGGACAAATACCTCAGCAGGGCTGGGCTGTGTTTGGGTTGTGTTGTGTGGGTGGGTTTCTTCCTCTCTGCTCTCCACCCCTTTAGCCCTGGAGCAGAGGAGCTCTTGCACTTGCAGGGGTGCAGGCTGGGTCTTGCTGAATCATGTTTAGAGAAGAGTTTAGAAACTTGGTGCCCTGCAGGAAATCTCAGTGATTTCCAGAAAGTCTCTGAGAACTCTGGCTCAGGGGCTGGCAGAGGGAATGGGGATTTAATTTAAATTTGGATTTGTCCCACACATCACCCAGTGAGGCTCTCCTGCCTTGTTTTCAGAGTGTCAGAATTCAGTGTAACTCTGGTTTGGTGTCATCTGCTCTCTCCTTTTGACAGGAATTGTCAGGCTGGAGCAGCCTGCTGGGAAATGCCCCTGGAGGAGTTTCTGAATCTGCTGATTTTGTGCTGTGTATCTGCAAACCCTTGGCCATTTTGCTCAGGAATGATTATCATGACTGGGTGAATCATGTTTAGAGAAGAGTTTAGCAGAGCAACCAGCAACTTGGTGCCCTGCAGGAAATCTCAGTGATTTCCAGCAAATCTGTGAGAGCTCTGGCTGAGGGAAGGATGAGCAGGTATTTGGATTTATCCCACACATCACCCAGTGAGGCTCTCCTGCCTTGTTTTCAGAGTGTCAGAATTCAGTGTAACTCTGGTTTGGTGTCATCTGCTCTCTGCTTGTGACAGGGATGATCAGATCAGCCTGGTGGGAAATGCCCCTGGAGGAGTTTCTGAACGTGCTGATTTTGTGCTGTGTGTCTCCAAATCCTTGGGCATTTTTTCAGGATTATCATGCACGGGTGCCTGGGTGCATCCACACCTGGTGGGCTCCTGGCTGCCCTGGGGCTGGGGTGATTTACACCCAGTGTGCCCATCTCACCCCCTGCCATGGCAGGGACACCTTCCACCACCCCAGGCTGCTCCAAGCCCTGTCCAACCTTTCCTGGGACATTTCCAGGGACCCAGGGACAGCCACAGCTGTGCCAGAGCCCTTCCTGAAGTGAAGAATTCCTTTCTAAAAAACCACAACCAATCAAACCAAACCATAGAAAGGGCTCAAGGACTTTTTTAGGTGCTATGGGGATGACACCCAGCAGATTCCATGCAGTACTTGGGCAAATGTTAATTGACAGAGTGCAAGAGCAGAGTTTTGGGGTTTTCTGGCCATGCAGAAATTGCTGTCTGAGCCTCCATGAGCATCTTATTTAATCCTTCTCCCCCTGCTCTCCCTCCCCTGTCGTTCTGGGGAACCACAGCAGTGAAATCTGCCTGGAACCACAGCAGTGAAATCTGCCTGGAACCACAGCAGTGAAATCTGCCTCCCCTTTATGGCAGAAAGCCTGGGAAGGATCCCGTGCTCGTTTCCATTATGATAAAAGACAAAACAACTAAATTAAATTGGAAGCAATCTCTGCATTACACAAGTCTGCATACTCCAAAATTCTCAAAACAAAAGAGGTGCAGGGGAAGCCAATCACTATCAGAAAGGAGGGAAAAAAGTGGCTGTGGAGTAGAACTTTTACAGTTCCTTAACTCAGAACTGAAATATTTTAACTCCTCCGCAACCAGAGGTGCAGAAAGAGCAAAGGCAGGGAAGGGGGCACTGGATGTGGACATTCCCTGGGTTTAGTGGATTTAGGAAAAGAGTTCATTGCAGAGCAGAGCTGCCCCCAGTTGCTGCCAGGGCTGCAGCAGGCAGGGCTGTCTGGAGCTGCAGCTTGCAGATGTTCACAGGGAGATGTGGTCGCCAGCCAGAGGGAAAACACAACTTGGCAAGGGGAGGATGCTGAGGAAATCCAAACTGTCTTCAGCACTCGGGTTCTTAAAGAAAATAAAAAAAAAAAAGAAAAGAAGAGGTTGAAACTTTGAAAGACTAGACTATTATTTGTTATGGTTAAATTGGCCACTGACCCACTGGCATAGAGAACAAGGTTTTGCATAAAGTTGTTGCTAGATTTTATTTCCTTGGAAATGGTGGAATGGAAAAGTTCACTGCTCAGGTATCTTGCCTCATCCAATTTAATTATTTTAAGCAAAAAGTAAAAAAAAAAGAAAAAAGGGGGGGGGGGGGGGGTAGGGGGAGGGAATTCCTTGGAGCTCAAGTCACAATGTTATTATCAATTCAAATTCAGCTTTTCTGTCCCTCACTCTGGATGGAACCTGATCTCATGAAACAGAGCTGCTTTACCTGCTGCTGGGTGTGCTCGTGTGCACTGAAAATTGCTGTTGATATGTTCAAACCTTCTTTAATCTGTGTTAAAAACAAATGGAATAGACTTACATTCCTTTTTTTCAAATTATTATTTTATGTTTAGATAATAAATATGATTTGCACAAGTGAGCTTCCAGCCTTTTCAAAGACCAGAACTGGTCTTTGCTGCCTGCTTGTGAATTAAATTTTGAAAGGAATATCAGGCCACATGATACCTTCAACACATTGTTTAGGAAAACCTTTGCCAAGGTGACACCTGTGATCTTTGTGGAGCTCTGAGCTCGGTGCAGGGGAGTCTCTGACAGGCTGGGATGCTCCCAGGAAATGTGCTCAGCCCTTTGCAGGATCATTTCCTGCCCTGTGAATCCCTGAGAAGGGTCAGGACCAGGATGGGTGCCCACCACAGCATCCCTGGCACTGGGCTCAGCTCCTGGGAGCCCCAGCAGTGAAAAACAGAAAAGGTTTTGCATCAAAAGCTTTAAAACAGGATTTAATAAAAGCCCACACAGATCCATGGCCCTCACACCATCACCTTGGCCAAACCACATCCCTAGGGTTTGGGGTTTTGGGGTTTTGTTTGTCATCTGTCTTTTCTCTGTCTGTTCAGGTCTAAAGTTTCCTGGGATTCTGTGCAGTTTTTGTGTCTTTGGCCCCTGGTACAAGGGGGGTTTGCTCTGGGTTGTGGCCTCTGTAGATGACATTACAGGGACAGCTGGAATTTGCTGGGTGCACACAAAACCTGGACCCTACAAGGGGACAAACAAATATGTGAAAATGCCCAGGAATTCCACGAGCCTGCTGCTCACAGCTCTGGATTTCCCTCCCTGGTTTCAGCTGCCACCAAAGCCAGCAGAGTGTGGGAGTGTGGCTGCCTCTTGTCAGTGGCAGCAGCAAAGGTGTGCAGAAAAATACAGAATTTTGAGCTTGAGGGGTGGCATGTACCAATTCATCTTTCTGGCTTATCAAGGAGCCTCTTTTGGGCAGGGATTTATTCAGGGATGAGACCAGCATTGTGTTTAACAGACCTGGAGTTATCCAGGACTGGGTCAGCAGTGAGTGGTGCTGGGATTGCAAACTGGAATCAGCAAAACCACTGTTATTGCTGCAGAATTTCCCATCTGAGATGACTGTGAATAAAAAACATCCCTGCAGAAGTGATGTAATCCCATAAAACTCTGTGATGAAAGTGCAATCAGCCTTTATAAAAAAAAAACAAAAAGTGGGGGGAGGTATTTACATTGGGGGAAAAAGAACTTTTGTTTTTTAAAAGCATTTCAAGCCCAGTGTGGGAATTTCAGGCCCTGCTGAAGGACTCTGCAGTCACCTGGCCCTGCCTCCCTCGTGACTGATAAGTCCCAGCTCTGTTTTGATAAGGCTCCATGGTGACACAGCTGCCACAAAGGAGGGGCTTTCTCCTGTTTCAGACAGGGCTCCCCCCAGGTGAGGCCACCGGGTTGTTCCTGAGTTGACCCATTGACCTTCTAATCACTGACAAATTATCCACTGCTGTATTCCCCAGCCCTCCTTCTGCACTGTTATTAAACACACAAATTTCTGTTTTATTAGGGCAGGAGCACTGAGGAGCAATAATGACCCTTTTCCTAGGCTGCACTGAGGGGTTATGGAAATATTTTTTATGCTTTTTCTCATAAATTTTAGTGTCTTGCAGTAGTTCCCATGGCAGTTTTGCAGACTGGTGGCACAGTGAGCTTTCAAATGTTGCATTTAATGCCTTAAAACTGAAACTCCTATAGAGGAAAATCCTTCACACAAGGTGTCCCCATCCCAGCAGCCATGGGATGTGCAGCTGGGTTTGGATTTTGTTGGGATAAACTCATCCCAAACTGGGCTGGGCCTGCTTGTGGCTCCTGGGCTCTGCACACGTGGAGGTGCTGCTGCAGGATGAGGATTTTGAGGATTTCTGATTTTGAGGATTTTTAACCCCAGGGAACCTCAGGTGGAGGTGGAATTGCTGCTTCAGGAGGATGATTTTGAGGATTTTGAGGATTTTTCCTCCAGGGAACCCCAGCACCACAGACCTGCTGTGGATGGGACCCAGCCCAGGCTCCACTGCAGTTCCTGGAGGGAGCCTGAAGGGGAAAAAAAAAGAAGCAGGAAACACATTTGGCCTAAAATAACAGAGATAACTTGATGTTGCTTGCCTGATATTTTTTAACGTTTCCCATCAGTCTTTTCACTAAAGCATTTCCAGTTTTTCAAAGGATTTATTGTGAAGGTATAGGGAGCATGGGGGGAGGGCAAACAAATTAGGGGGTTTAAAATTACTATTAAGTATCTTATTTTCAAGCCCCTTGACTGAGTCCCTCAGTTCAGAAGGGAAGAAATCAATGAACCATAGTCTACATTTTGAAAGAGAACTGCAGAGCTTAAGTTTCCAATACTGGACTCTTAAAGAAACCCAATTTTTCAGAGAGCTGCAAGTGCCCACATTGCACACAGACATTTCCTTTCTGGTGTTTCCATTGGGAAGCAAATGCTGAGACACCTAAATTAGAATTGAAAGCTTCAAACAGTATCTTTGATAATCATTTTTATGATGGGATGGAGTTTGTTGTACTTCAGAATGTAAAAAAATAATCTAAATTAAGTATTTTCTGAAAGGTCTTTTGAACATTGATGACTGGGGGAAGTTACCCACAATCCTGGGTGTATATGGTGATCAAATGAGAATTTAGCCCTTATCAAGGTTTTGAGAAATTTCATATTTGATCTTTTATTCTTCCTTTTATTGTGTTTATTTAGGTTCAATTGGGCTGCATCATCAGAGGCAGAACTGTTGTATATTCAATATACTATTTTTTTAATAGATGTGTAGTGTGTATATATATATTTTATAGAGTGCTGACCATCCTTATTCCACCTTATCATTTCAGCACACAGAGGCAGAACCCCAATGACATTTTAGAACTGAGCTTAATCAGAGCACCATAAACTCCCTCAAAAATCAGTGAAAAAGCACAAAACCAGCTCAGATTTTCCAAGCAGATGCCACAATCCAGGGAGTCCCAGCACAGGGTGACAAACCCCTGCCCCTGCAGGCCTGGTGGGTGCAAGCTGGGGGTGTTTTAGCCCCAAGTCTTTTGTTGCAAGGTTTAAACAATGAGTAAATCAAGAGCAATCAAAGCCTGGCTTAGCCTGGATGGGGACAGGGCCTGCCCTTGGCTGCTCTCACCAAACAGGCCCCGGCTCCAGGTTCACAGAATTATTTCCCCCTTATCTTTGTTGTCGATGCCCTGATTGTATTTAGATTTCCACAGAAGGGCTCTGTTATTTTGGAGTAAAAGGGACCTGGTTGTATTGTTTGAGAGGCACTTGTTCCAATTCTGAGGACTTTCCATCTGTTTTCCTCTTTCCTTCCTCTCGATAGCTGCAGCGTTTCCTCCCCTCCTGACGCTGCTGCAGGGCTGGAGAGGGAACCATGCTCAGCCTTCCTCAGGATTTCATTCCAGGATTTAATCCCTGTCTCTGGGCGAGGAGAAGAGGGAAAAGGACGAGAAGGAGCAATTTTTTGTTCTTTTATTCAAAGGATTTGGAGAAAGGACACATGGAAGGCCTGGGCAGAGAGCAGGATCAGGAGTTTTGCTACCTAAGAGCTCGTGGGTGGCCCACACGACACAAATTTGGGCCCTTGTCCAGGTCATGGTGAATTAGTGGCCCACAACAGAGCAAACCTTCTCCAAGCAGTGCTAATTTCTCCCTCTTTCCTCTCCCATCCCCACACACCCTTCTCTTCACAGCTCCAGTGAGTGTTGAACGTGCTGGGCTGGCAAAGGAGGGTTTATTCTTCTCACAGCCTTGATGTGTGGCTGCTTTTTGGGGTCCTGGAGGCTGAGAATTTTAAACTTTGTCTGCTGAAGGGCACAGACCCACAAGGAAATGCTATATTTGACCTGAGGCTGTGGAGAAGGTTACCAAAATTGATTGATAGCCCTGGGATCGTGGGTGTGGAGTTTGATTAGAAGTGTGTAATGTCACAGGGTGGAAAACTCAGAGTTTGGGGGTTTAGAATATAGTGATATATATGGGGCAAGATGGAGGTTTTAGGGTGGTAGCTGGTCCTTCTTCACCTTCTTCTTCTTCCTCTTTTCCTTTTCCACCTTCTTCTTCATCATCATCTTCATCATCTTCATCATGGACTTCATCATCTTCTTCTTCTTCTTCTTCTTCTTCTCCTCCTTCTTCTCCTCCTTCTTCTCCTCCTTCTTCTCCTCCTTCTTCTCCTTCTTCTCCTTCTCCTTCTTCTTCTCCTTCTTCTCCTTCTTCTTCTCTATCTTCTTCTTCTCCTTCTTCTCCTTCTTCTTCTCCTTCTCCTCCTTCTTCTTCACCTTCTTCTTCTTCTTCTTCACCTTCTTCTTCTTCTTCCTCTCCCTCTTTTTCACTTTTTTCTTCTCCTTCTTCACCTTCTTCTCCACCTTCTTCTCCATGGGTTTGGGTGGTATTTTGTAATTGGATAAAAAATCCACATTACAGACTTTGAGTGATTGACGATTGGGTTAAAAGTGAAAATAATTTAGGTGTCATTCCTTAGTTAGATAGTTTAGCCTTTAGAGACCTTGGATAGGAAGATAGTTTGGCATTTTGTGGCTTGTTAGTAGAATCCTGTAGAACTTATAACTTGTAATCTAGATAAGAAATAATAAACATCTAAGCCTGAACATGGAATAACATCTCTAGTGCTTCAATCCTGACCTTGACAGAGGCAAAAAGGAAGCTGGGAAGTGGCAATTGCTGCCATGAATAACCCACATTGAGACACTCTGGTGACAGCTTAAGAAATGTTTATGGTGCTTTGTAATTAGGTAATAGTTGGGTTTTCTGATGGTGTGAATTGTTACACTTGTATTGTCTCACTCCTCTAAATGAGACTGAAAATGGAATAAAAGTTTTTAAACTGCTTCTCAGTTGCCCCATCTGTGGGTTAGAAAAGAGATATAATATAACAATAATTTTTACATAGAATAGAATAGAATAATATAATATATAAAATATGATATAATATAATAATTTTACATATATGATATACTATACTATACTACAATGATATGCTATACAATAATATATAATAATATGATATAATATAATATATAAAATATGATAGAATATAATAATTTTACATATATGATATACTATACTATACTACAATAATATGCTATACAATAATATATAATAATATGTTATAATATAATAATAATTCTAGATATAACATGATATAATAGTGTACTATAATAATATAATATATAATAATATTATATAAAATAAAATATTTGTACATATGATATGATATAGTATAATATGATATGATGTAATATAATATGATATAATATAATATAATATAATATAATATAATATAATATAATATAATATAAAATAATACTAAGATATAATACGATCCAAATATCCAACAAATTCATTTCCCACAGAGAAATACACCAAAAAAATCTCATTTTCCAAG
This sequence comes from Setophaga petechia, assembly GCA_024362935.1. NCBI lineage: Eukaryota > Metazoa > Chordata > Aves > Passeriformes > Parulidae > Setophaga > Setophaga petechia. The sequence goes on from JANCRA010000047.1 coordinate 4,107,623, forward strand.
GAACCTGAGCATGCTGGGGTGGTGGCAGCAGGGCTCTGTCTGCAGGTGACCCCCAGCTGCCTCTACCAGCTCTTATGTAACCTTGTCCTCCCCTCGGAGCCCGATGGGATAATGGATTTCTTTAAATTAATAATGCGGAAAGGGAGATTTACACCACGCCACTGCAAGATTGTCTTTGCCTTTTATTCCTGCATTTGTCACTGTAATCCCTGATGGAGGTGTGCAGTGGGGGGGATAAATAATGAAGGCTAAAAAAACTCTGTCACCAGCCAGAGCCATTTGCAAATTCATCATTGATATTCTTTGGGAGGCAGAGACAGAGGGGGATGAAAAATAAGGAGTGGTGCTCATATATCTCACTGATTTCCATCTCCCATTTATTCCACTTGGAGCTGGGATAGAATGGGAATGTGAATCCCAGAATGTGAATCCCAGGAATTGCCATTCCTGTTTTAGGGATGAGCCTAAGGCTGCTCCTGAGCCTCTCAAGCAACAGAGTAAATACCAAATTAATGGACAGACTAAATACCAAATTAATGGACAGACTAAATACCAAATTAATGGACAGAGTAAATACCAAATTAATAGACAGACTAAATACCAAATTAATGGACTTTAAAGTCAGATATAATACACCTACCTGGAGGTTTTTGATTAATTAGGGTTTAACCCTAATTAAAGGGTTAAAATAGTGACAACAATTGTGAGGAAATATGGACAAAATAATGAAGAAATTACGGCAATTCCTTAGAATTTTAACTGCTGGGAAATATTTTTAAGCCATGTTTTAAAAGGCAGGGAAATAAAGGAAGTGTTTTAAAGTAGAAACCCTGTAAAGATTTATTTGTTCATTATTACAAGAACATCTGAAATAGTCAAGAAGAGTCACCCTGAACCAGATGCAATTTCTGATTTCTTTAACTTTCCTAAAAAATGTTGCAACTCCTAAATTTTGAAATTGTGGTCTTGTGACAAAAAGAAAATGTGGTGTTGCAAAAGAGCTTCCCTTGCCATGTTCCCTGAGCATCCCAGCTGAGGAATTCTTACCAAATTTTGAGGGTAAAACCAATTTTTTTCCCCCTCAGATGAAGTGTGACATTCTGCAGGGGTATTCAGGGTAGAACAGAGTATCTAATATATTAATTTAAAATAAATAAAGGGTTCTTTTTATTTTTTTTAACTTTTACTGGAGCTTTTGTGATCGCCCTGGTACCAAACTGATCCCATGAGCTTAAAAATTCCTGGATTTCCAGAATCCAGTGCTGGATGCTCAATCCCTGCCAAGGCCAGGCAGCAGAGTGAAACCAGAATGTAGTAGCACTCAGAGAAGGGGGAGAAGATGAAATATATCACAAGATAATAAGAAAATAAACCATTAAAAGGCTCTGTTTCCCATTATCATGTGGTTTTATGTTAATGAAGTTGTTCCAGGCCTGTTTGAGTTTAACTCAAGCAGGGGAATATGAGTAATATGAAAAATATGTGGGGCTGAAGACCCTAAGTTGAAAAGACTGTGAGCCATGGGATGTTTTTGTTCAGCAGGCATTTCACAAGAAGGAATAAAGCAGCCAGAAAGTGGCACGGAAAAATCCCTCAGTGCCAGATTTTCCTTTTTTTTCTCAGCTCTGGGTCCCCACTTCATGTCCACCAAGGCAAGGCAGCCCTGGTTGGTTGGAAAATTGGAATTTTCAGCTCAGATTCATCCTCTTGGTCGTCCATATTTTATAATAAATGCTTTTATGGATCTTAAAATTCAAAAAAAAAAGATGATATTAGTGGTAAGTTGGCAGCTCTGTCCAGGTTGAGCTAGAGTTGGGTGTTTTTGAAACAGATAATTGTTTTCTAAAAGAAGGAAAAAAACACGGGAGGTAGGATTTGGAAAGCAGCTTCCATCAGCAAATGGAAAATTGTGAAAATGGCCAGACTCGAATATTTTTTGTAGTGTTTTATTTCAGAAAAGCTGAAAAATTGAGCTCTGACCTGAACTGACCTGATTTTAATACCAGAAAAGAGAAAGCACAAAAGGACTAAGATGTCCCAGATGTAGCAAAACAGATTCTTCTGTAAATTGAATGATCTACTTAAAAAAATTTATTATTTTCAGTTAATTGAAAATGTTGAGCAAAATCTTTTATTTAACATGCACCAAGTTCTTTAATTTTCTTTTGTTGTTGTTGTTGTTGTTTTTTGCTTTAAAATGAACTTTAAAAAATCATATTCCGTGATAACAAGGATCAGATCCTGGAACTGGGTTGGAAAAGTTGTGAGCAAAAAGTTTTTGGATCTTGGGGGGTTCTTTGGGGGAGGGTTTGTCTTGTTTTTGTTTTTATTTATTTATGTTTAAAGTAGTTCAGCTTTTTATTTTCCTGCTGGATATAAGGAGCAGTGAAGCTTCAGATTCTGGATCTGGCCCTTGCCCCAGGTGAATAAAAGATGCTCATTTTCTTTTCAAAGGCAGATATTCAGATTTCAAAAGCAGAATCTCCTAAAAATCAAAACAGAGATAAAGAACCCATCCCTGATTTAAGGAAAGTTATTTTTAAAGCTTTTCCTCAAAAAGAGAATAAACCAGGTGGCTCCAACCTGGCCTTGGACACTGCCAGGGATGGGGCAGTCACAGCTTCCCTGAGGAGCAGCTGACAGGAGCAGAATTGAACTCAAAATCAAAATAAAATGTTAATTTTGAGCGCTGTCCTTTCAGTGCATCTGCATTAATTCCTGAAAAATCAACAGTGAAAAAGCAGCAGCCCCTCAGACACCTGGGTGACAGATAAGAATTTTCCCTCTCTACAAGCAGGCTCGGAGTCCCAGCAGTTCATATTTCAGACTGCGGGACAATCGCTGGCCAGCAGAAGCAAAATGTAAAAATATTTTTATCTTAAATATTTTTCTTAATAATAGCTTCAAAGGCAGAGAAATGGCTGGTTGGGCTGCAGCTGACTGCTGCGTGCTGTGGCCTGGCAAGGCCGAGATGGAGGGAAGAGAAAACTTTGGATTTTGGTGTGTTCCTGGCCAGGCTGGAATGTGGATTATTCTACCCAGCAAAAGTATTTCTAGAAGGAGTAACACAGGAGGAGGAAAGGTTGTGGGGCTGTGTGTGGAGATCCCCAAAGCAGGAATGAAACACTTGTGTGGATTTTACACGAAATTCTTCTGAATTCAGCTGTCGAGTTGCAATGAAATGTTCAGAATTAACAGTGGAGAGTGGAGCTGTGGGTGAGAACGGGGTGGAATGGAGAGCCACCAGCTCTTAAATGGGAAAATTCACTTTATTTCATTGTTCTGGTTCACTTTATTTTATTCTAATCAATAATCTAATCAATAATCTCCCCACTGTGAGTGAGGAGAGCAGGAAGCTCAGTGTGGAATCCCTGAGGAAGTTGGGGATACTCATGGAGGAGATGTTGTGGGGCTGTGTGTGGAGATCCCCAAAGCAGGAGTGAAGCACTTGTATGAATTTTAAGTGGAATCTTTCTGGATTTAGCTGTTGAGTTGCAATGAAATGTTCAGAATTAACAGTGGAAGTGGAGCTGTGGGTGAGAACGGGGTGGAATGGAGAGCCACCAATTCTTAAATGGGAAAATTCACTTTATTTCATTGTTCTAATCAATAATCTCCTCACTGTGAGTGGGGAGAGCAGGAAGCTCAGTGTGGAATCGCTGAGGAAGCTGGGGATACTCATGGAGTAGGTCTGTAGTAACTCTGTAGTAAGGCTGAGAGCTCTTTCCCCATCACTTCTCCGAATGAGATTGAGACTTTCCCCTTCTCCTCCCGCAGCAGTTTTGCTCTCTGTGTGCCAGGGAATGGCTCTGGGAGGGAGGAAAGCTCCTGTCTGAGCCACGGGGATGCTGAGGCTGCCCTAGGGAGCCCTGAATTTTCAGTTACCCCCAAACCTGGCAGGGTTGGGTGACACACACGGGCACAGCCCATCCAAAGAGCTGTGGAGTCTTCCAGGCCTGGCTGGATGGGGCTTGGAGCAACCTGGGATGGTGGAAGGTGAAACAAGGATCCCCTCCCAACCCAAACCATTCTGTGCCTCCAGACAGGCACAAATTTTAAGCAGAACTCTGTTTTTTTAACATTAAAGCTACTTTTGCACCCAACCTGAGCTCTCAAATGAAAGGGTGGTGTGTGAGGCCACAGGAACCTCTGCCAGGCCTGCAGGACCCATGGTTTGCACCTCCACTGGTTCTTGTTCCTGCTTTGATGTTTAAATTCACAAAAGTTGCAAATGGGATGAAATAGCCTGGGGGTGGAAGAGGCTAAATTGGCCCAAGGTGGCACTTGGTGCTGGCAGTGGTGCAGGGATGGGGACACACATGGGATCCCTTAGAGCCCCCAGGGAGTGCTGCAGCAACATTAAACAGCAATATCACCTTGCCTCCTGTTTTGCTGAAATGAATTAACTGGCAGGAAATCATGGATTTCCGAGCCCGGCTTTCCTTACGACATTCCTCGCTGCAAAAGGAGAATGAAACCGGTGAGAGTGAGTAACGAGAAACAGGCTCTAGAATGAGTCTGTGTGGCAAGAGGGGAACAACAGCGACCTGGGGAGTAAAAGATCTTTCAGGAAAGGGGTTTGCAGAAGAGAAAGTGGCTGAGGGAATGGAGAGTGCAGGGAATTGATCAGAGGGTGCTGGGTTGCAAAGGAGGGATAAAATCTGTTAGAGGTGAGAATACACCACAAATACCCCAAAAATTGGGGCTGTGTCACACCAGTCCTGAGTTATTGGAAATTGTTCAAGAGAGTTGTCTTTTTTAAAATTCATTTTCTTAAATCTCTGATGGGTTCTTTGTTGGTTTTTTTTATTTTCATCTCGAGGTCTTCTCGCTGAGCTGCTGAGGTGGGGAAAAAAGGAGAGGGGAGAGAAGTGAGGGAGGGATCGATCTAGAATTATTCTGTGTGGCAAGAGAGGAGCAACATCAACCTGGGGAGGAGCAGCTCTTTCAGGAAAGGGGTTTGGAGAAGAGAAAGTGGCTGAGGGAATGGAGAGTGCAGGGAATTGATCAGAGGCTGCTGGGTTGCAAAGGAGGGATAAAATCTGTTACAGGTGAGAATACACCACAAACACCCCAAAAATTGGGGCTGTGTCACACCAGTCCTGAGTTATTGGAAATTGTTCCAGAAAGTTCTCTTTTTAAAAATGTATTTTCTTAAATTTCTGATGGGTTCTTGATCCCTGCTTCAATTTTTAAGAGATTTTTCTTGGAGAAAACCTATCTGGCTTTGAAGAAAGAATGACCATCTCTCACAACACTTGGCTGTGTGTGTTTGCAGAGCAGGGGGGAAGAATCCACTGAGCACTTCTGAAAATTTGCCCTTAAATCCCTTATTAGGTCATGAATGGCAAAAAAAAAAAAAAAAAAAAAAATTAAAAAAACACAATAAAAAGTTTTGAAGGGGATTTTTGGAATTCTCACCATGGTTTTATCATCTTCCCAGTGCTGAATGGTCTCACTGTTGGAACTGCTGTGGTGGGAGTTGGGGACTGATGGGACAGGGCAAGGCTGCAGGAATGTGCTTTCCTTGCCACGGATTGTCCAGTACAGCAGGAACATTCAAACCACTGCAAAGATTCATTCTGTTCTTCCAGAGCTCATGTGAGTTCCCCTTCCTCGTGTGTTCTTCCTCCAGATTCCCCTTCTCAGCTGTTTCTGATGACTTCTGAATTTAAAACTTGGAGTGTTGTCCTGGATTGCTGCAGCTCTGTCTTGAGGAACTGTGCCACTGGAGGAAATTCTGTTTTCTATGAATTGTTGTGTTTGGGTTTGGGGTTTTTCTTCTCTAAACATTGTGCAGTGTTCAAAAGCTTGAAATTAGAAGCCACGTTCCAGGAAAACAACAAGTGCTCCTTGCCATGTTCACTGATAACTTCTTTCTGAGTGTCCCAAGAGCTCTGGGATCTTGAAGCCAGCAGTTCTCAGGGATCAATATTTTGGAGAGAGGATCCATTTCCTGTGAAGTGTGGTTGCTCTCAGGATGAGAGGGAACAGCCTCAAGCTGGGCCAGGACAGGCTCAGCTTGGACATCAGAAGGAATTTCTCCATGGAAAGGGTGGCCAGGCCTTGGCAGGAGCTGCCCAGGGAGGTTTGGAGTGTCCATCCTTGGAGATGTCCAAGGAAGGGCTGGAGGTGTCCAAGGAAGGGCTGGAGGTGCCCAAGGAAGGGCTGGAGGTGTTCAAGGAAGGGCTGGAGGTGTCCAGGGAAGGGCTGGAGGTGTCCAAGGAAGGGCCGGAGGTGTCCAAGGAAGGACTGGAGGTCACTCAGAGCTCTGGGCTGGGGATAAGATGGGCATTGAGCACAGCTTGGACTTGATGGCCTTGGAGGTCTTTTCCAACCTCAGTGATTCTTGAAATTTGCAGGGAGAGAGAGGAGAGGCCTTGAGGAACAAGCTTGGATCAAACCAACCGCGCTTCCCAGAATTTCCCAAATTGTCCCCGGTAAAGCGCTGCGGATTTAGGATGGAATTCCTGCAGCCTCTCCTGCTTGGAAGTTGCAGGAGGGATGTCAGGACCAGCAAGACACAGCTGCTTTACCTTCTTCTCCACCATCCCTCCCTCACTTCTCTCCCCTCTCCTTTTTCCCCTCGCCCCAACAGCTCAGCGAGAGCACCGCGAGACGAAAATAACAAAAACGAACAAAAAACCCCGAAAAAACCCAACAAAAAATTCCTTTCTTCCCCAGCCCTGTGGCTGTGCTCTCCTTGCCTGTGCTCGTGTCCCAGAGCCGTGCTCGGGTCAGCAGCGAGCTCACGCTTTTGTCAGCGTGATTAATAGCGCTGTGGATTGTCGTTAATTCACTGGCTAATGACTGCAACTCTGGCCGCTCCCGGAGTAATCGGGTGATGTATGTGGGGAGCGAGCACCTCATGGCAGAGGTGAAAATCATTTCGACAAGTCAAATATTGTCACAGGGAACAAATGGCTCTCCCTGTTAATAAAAATTAATGAATTTTTTTTTACCGCCGGCCCGCTAAATGAAGCCGTGGAGTGAAGGGAGCGGAGTGGAGAGGACAGGCTCGGCGGAATTAGAGCGCTTTATTCGGTGGTTAAAAGTGTAAACATCTTTATTACGGCGGTGATGGGATGTGGCAAGGAGTGGTGGGGCTTTTGTTTGTGCTCAGGAGGGGTTTGCTCGGATGCACCGAGGCTTTTCTGAAAGTTTTGGGGCTGTGTTTGCATCCAGAGGGAGAGGAGGCAGGAAACAAAGAGGTTTCGTGGAGAAAAAAATGAATATTTAATATTAAGAGGTGGTGGATCCCTGCCCTTATTCTTTCAAGGAGTGCCCTGGCTGCTCTCAGGCAGAGATTTTTGGCAAAGCCACCTCTGAGCTTGCCCAGTGCTGGCTGGTTCTGCATTTCCATCAATTCCCTGCCCAGTTCCAGCAGGGTTCAGATAATTGTCCACACCAAGCCCAGCCAGGGTCTGGTTCTGTGGGAGAAGCTGGTCTGGTGCCTGGTGGGTTTGGAGAACAGCTGGGAGAGGAAGGACTGGCAAAGGCAGCACCCCTGAAGAAGAAGTCACCAGAATTTTGGGATTCTCCATCCTTATTACCTGTTAATTAGTGAGCTCTGGCTCACAGGTAACCACAGAACAGTTTGGGTTGGTTTTGAGAGGATTTTTGGCTCTGCCTGTGCTGATGAGAAGCGCTGGCTCCTGTCAGGGATGTGATTTTTGAGGTGCAATCTCTGGAGCAGGTGGTTTGCTCACAGGATTGGGGTGCAGCCCACCAGCACCTCAGAATTCCAGGGAGATTGATGGGAACAGTGCTGGAGTCCTTTGGGAATGGGTTTGGGGACCACTGCGGGTGGATGAACTCCTGTCAGGGAGCTTGGAGCAACTCCTGGCTTCCCTTAGCTGTAATTTTTATACTCTTGCCAGGCTGACTGATGAAAATTCTGGTATTGAGTAGAAAACAAGAGTTAAACAACCTTGCTCTGAGGCCTTGTTTGGGTTATCAAACTTGTGAGGGAAATCTTCAAGCAATTCCACCAGTTAAAGTCAGGTATATGAAGAAAAATAACACTTGACCTGCAAGGGACCTTTAAGGTCCTCTGAGTTTCCATGGATTTGGCTGTGGAGGGAGCAGAAAAACAGAGGGATTAGAGAAGGAAAACACGGGGAAGCTTTGGACAAACAAACAAACAAACAAAAGCCCTCAGTGCACTCCTGGAGGGAATGTTGAAGTGCCCAGGCTCCTGTTGCAGCCAGGGCACGGACAGATCCTGCAGCTTGAATTTTTTGGGAATGCTGGGGCTGTGCAGAGCTGCTCTGACAGAGGCTCTCTTAGTGAACGCGAGGAGAAATATTTGTGCTACTCAAAAATGCCTCACTTTTCACAGCTGGGTATAGATGATGTCTTGGGAGATAAAGACTTTTGTATTTTTGGCTTGTATTTCCTTCAATGAGCTGATTTTCCTGTCTGCATTTAATTTTAATGTAAATATATTTGCTGGTGATCCATAAAGCAGGATGTCATCTTGGTGATTTTAATCCATTTTTTGTGGGTATAATTTTATGGCTAGAAAAGTTTAGAAATGTGTTTAAATCTCTGAACAGCAGCAAAAACTTCCGGCATAAAGAATTATTAATTGTCAGCTAATTGGGAGGGTGATGATCTCTGACTAAACACTAAGGCAAGGTGTTGATTTGTATTAATTGTTGAAGATCCCATTAGGGTGTTAACTCCTGTTTCCTGTAACAGTATTTTGGATATTGATGCATTTTTTTCCCCTTGAGGTGAATTGTTCTTCTCTGATGATCTCAGCTCTGTGTGGTCAGGATGGCAAATGAGGACTGGATTCTAAACAGGACCCGTTTATAGAGATATAAAAAATAAACAGGACTTCCTCATTTATAATTCTTTGCTTTATTAGAGGCTGTGGGCATTTTATAAATGCAGGTCAACAAACAGCTCCTGCTGCAGCTTCTGCTTTCGAGGGATATTTTATGAGTGTACTTGAACACTTGGCATATATTTCATTGGAAAATCCACCCTATTTGTCAATGAGACAGACTAAATTAAAACTTGATTAGGCAATCCCAAATCTGGGTTAAGCGTTACTGTGTTTAAAAACCAAATTCTTTGTGGGAGATAAGAAATGCAGAGCCTTTTTTATTTTTGAAAAAAAGACTTTGAAAACTCCAAATTTCAACTTTGTGGACTTTCACATAGGTCACTGCTGTGTTCAGATTTATAATAAGTGGATGAAAATACTTTTATAGAGATGAACAAATTTGCCTTGTATAATAAATAACACGAGCCAGAGCTGCTCCTCCTGCCTTGCCCTTAATCCCTCCTTTGCCAGAGCAGCTTTGGTGCATCCCTTTAACCATGTGACTGCTCCAAATCCAGGAGCTGAAGAGTTTAAGGCACAAATAAAATCTCAAGTTCAGACTGTCAGCTTAGATAGTGCTTAGCAATGGTCGAGGAAAAAAAAAAAAAAAGAAAAAAAAGCCAGTTGTGATTTAGAAGAAAAACAGTGAGATTTGACCAATTCCATGGAATACCTTTCTTAGCCCCGGGGCGAGTGGAAGTGGTATATTAACCAAGGAATAGAGCAGAGGAGGAAAAAGGCCAAATCACATTTCTTTGAAACAAAGAGGCTTTTTACCAGGAACAAGCCTTGATAAAAATTACAGTGGCATCGCAAGTCATTTCAGCCGCTCTGCCTCGGGCCATATTAGAGCAGTGAGGAAATAGGGGATGCAGCAGCCCTGAAATACAAATACAGTAGTCCCAGGAGTGTTTTTAGTATAAATAATCCTTTTTTTGGAATAATGTTGTGGCTTTAAATAGGGCCAGGTGGTGGGTGCAACACCCAGGGCTGCTTTGGAAGGAGGAGAGGGAAATGAGAAGCTCTGCCTGGATGTGGGGAGCGCCCCAAATCCTCGTGGTTCCGCTGCTTCCCAGGTTGTGACTGCACCAGAATCTGCTGGAATCAGATTAAAATGAGTGAGAATGGATCTGTCAGGCTGAGCCAGGAGGATTTTGTGGTGTGGCCATGAAATGAGTAGGTCTAAAACAACTGTGGAGTCCTCTGGAATTGGGCGATGCTCCTTTGGAGAGGATTCTCCCAGGAATCCCACCCGTACCAGGGTTTGTTCACAGGGATGGGGAAGGATTTCATGGGGTGTCACTTCCCACTGCCATTTGTTGAACCTCCCATCTCTCCTGTCCTGAGTTTTGCAGAGGAACTCTGGGAGCACTTCCTCTGTCAGAAGTGACTTGTAAACAGACTGCAGTGGGGAAAAGCAGGAGGATTAAACACACGCTCAGCTCTTTGTCAGGTTCTTGTTCCCAGAGAGAAAAGAGCACTTGAGTGGCCAGGAGAAAAGTGCCCCAAACAGCAGCTCTGTGGAGGTGCTCCCAGTGCAAACATTTATGGAAATAAATCATTTATTCAATGGGATGAGGGCAGGAGAAATGGAGAGATTTCTGCAAAAAACAGCATTAACACCCCCAGTTGTTTCTTACTGTCATCACTCAGTTAAAATTCCATTTTTCGTGGTAATTAAACATTTCTACAGTTATCAGGACACTGGTAGCCAGAGGAAAGATGATTAGCCGAGGAAAGGAGTTCAATTCTGTTCCCAAAATATCAGGAACCTCCTCTCAGCCCAGTGGTGGGAAATGCTTGGTAGACCTCTGAATTTTCCTTATTTACATGGTCAAAATGTGACAGGTGAAATGTGAATTGGCTGGATGGACACAACCGGATGGGTGAAGTCAGAGATGTGTCTCAAATATATTTTGGCTTGGTGGGCTCAGGGCAGGCTGGGATGTGCGAGGGCATAAAATGAGACCCAAAATGAGTCAGGGGCTGGATGTAAAACCCCAGAGCATTCCATGGGCTTTGGGAGTGAACCCATGAGGAGTGGGAAAGCCATTTCCAGCTGATTTTTGAGCACAATCCTTTTCTCCCAGCGCAGATTTGGCTTTGTCCTTGTGGGTCACAGTAAGGAAACCAGCCCAGCCCAAAGATCAAAGCCTGAGAGTCCTTTGTGTGTTCCATGTGGGGCAGAGCTTGGGCAGCCCCATCTGTGCCAGGAGGGGTTTTCACCCAGATCTTCACTTCCAGGTCTGACAGAAACATTCCTGGGCCCAGCTAAACTTTGAGGCTGCTGCAAAAATGTGTCTTTGAGTGAAAAACTCATTTGTTTGGTCAAAGCTCGGGGAGGACTCGGCTCAGTGACCCAGTGGGGTCTGTGCTAAAGGGCTTTGAGGTGGAATGGTTGGGTTTGGTTTCACTGATATTGTGAGTTGGAGCATTTGGGAAACTCTTTGGTAACACCCCTGTGCATTTTGCTTGTGCTGTTTGTAATTAAAGAGTGTGTGAAATAACGATAGAGACTTCCAAACACTGAATTTAAAAAATAGGCCTGATCCATCAGAAAAGGTGGAAAAAGTTTTACAGAATTTTTTGGCTTTAAAATGGCGGGGTTGTAGTTGAAAAGAGCTTGAAATACAAACATGGAAAACTGGTAAATGCGGACAGACTGAACTTAAAAAATATCTGTGTGGTGTTCTGAGTGTTGAGTAAAATACAGTTTGCAGAGTACAGCCTTACTCAGGAGGGCAAAAAATAGGATGCAGGATATTTTCTCCCTGTTTCCACAGAGCTCTGCTGTTTCTTCCCCAATATAAAACCAGTGAGCTTCCCCGGAATTTTTTCTTTTTTGGCCGTGGCGAGGCAAATCCCACTTATCTGGTGGCATTAAAATGTGTGCCTGTGTGTGCCTGTGAAAATAGAGCCCTGCTTTTGACACCCACCTCACGGCTCCGTCCTGTGCCCTGCATTGATTCCCTGCTCCCCTTTCATTCCCCTCTCCGTGGGCACCGTCCCCTTCCATCCCTCCCTCCTCTCCTCCCGCGCCGTTTGCGCGCCTCCCGTCAGGAAGTGGAAATTGTTATCGATTAATATTAATATTTGGCTTGTTTGTGAAAATGCCTCTCTCCCCTCTCTGCTATTAATCTGCCCTGTTAATAATGCCAGGACTCCTGTTCGGGACCCTGGGGAAGCCACAGTGAGCGGAATGACAATGAGACGGTGACAACGGCCCCAAAGGCTGCGCTTGGCAGAGCCGCGAATTCCAATGGCGAGGGCTCCTTTTGGAGGCTCACAAACGCTTTATTCTCGCTCCATGGCCTGACATCCAGCACCGAGAGAAATCTCCAGCACGGGCTGCTAGTTTTTGGAGGGCCAGCCCGAGTGCATTTCTTTATTTATTCTAACTGGGGAGCGTTTCTCCCAGCGGAGAATTTTCTCGCGCGCTCGTTTCCAAAGTTCCACTTTGCTGCGTTTTTCAGCGGGGTTGGAGCCTTTCTATAGATTTTTAAAGGGGAGGGATTTTGGAGTAAAAATAAGCAAAGCAATGAGGATTTTTCTGCACCGAGTGGAGCTTTTCTCCAGGCTTTCCTCCCTTCCTTCCCTGAATTTTTTTGCTGTTGTGTTATTGCTCCCCAAATGTTTGTGACCGCTCTGGTAATGCACTGTACACATCTTGTGACACTTCACTGGAGCTTTTATCTCATAAATAGTTCAGAGACAGAAATCCCAAAGGCTGGTATTTTTTACAGCTCCTTTAATAGTAAGATAGCAGAGCTTTTTTGTTTTGGTTTGGTTTGGTTTGGTTTTTTTGCTTAAAAGAACCAACTTTATCCACTGCATCCAAATATGGATCAAATCAATATTTGGACGTAGCACAAATTGTAAAAATGTCAGCTTGAATTCAAATATAAAACAAAATTGTGGATTCAGGGAGATCAGGTGAAGAGAAGTTACGGACAGCAAACAGCAACAACAACATTCTCTGCAGAGTTTGATTCTAAAAGGATCTTATGTGGAAATATTTTTGATGCCTGCTTGAACCAGACTTTTACTGGAAATATAATACTGGCATTTAGAGCAGAGTAATTTGGACACTTTCCCTGCTGGTTTTACTAGAGGAAAATGGGTATTAAGGAACACACTGAAATACTGTTTCGAGCTTTATTCTTCATTTCTGCCAGCAGAAATCCCTTAATAAAAGAAAACACTTAATTTTTTTTTTGCTTAAAACCAAAGGTACTTGAAATCCTTAATACCTGTTCTACTCACAGCCAAGTTCTGCAGCAACTGCTTTTGGAATGTTTATTGAAAAATGCACCCGATTAACTCCACTCAGTCCTCATCTGCTCTCGCTGCTCCTTTCGGATCTGCTTTCTGTTTCTTTTTAATAAAAGGACTTGAAGCTGCTTCGAGAGGTGCAGTTCCAGCAAAGACAAAGCAGGGCATAAACATGAAACTTGAAAAATGAATATACAAAGTAAGCAAAGGGAAAGGGGCTGTGTTTCCACGGGTTTAATTTTTAAACGAGTCCTTCTTCCTTTTTCTCGTCCCTGCCTCCCCCTCCTGCCTCATCCCTCAGTGTCTCTGCAGTTCTGAGTATTCTTCAGCAGAAAATTGGGTTTTTAATGAGTTCTGCAACAGTTCTGCATCAGCCAGATCCAGAGAAATTCCATGGATTTTGTCCTTAAACTCCAGCTGCAAAGATTTGGGCAGCAGAGGCAGACTCAGCAGTACCTGGGGCAGGTTCCCGTGCTGGGAATGCTCAGAGCTTGTTCCTGTCTGAAATCTTACACAGGGATGTGCTAAAACTTGTGGCTTCTCCAGAATTCATTGCAATGGCAGCTATAAATAAAAATTTCCGTGTGTGGCCTGGCAAATGGGAGCGTTTGGGGCTGTCACTGGGGTACAGAGAGCTTGGCCAGCAGAGTTTGGTCCCTCGGGGGTGGTTTCCTGAGCACTCATCTCCAGAATTCAGTTTACCCCATCAGCACCTTCCTGCTCCTTGAGCATTCCCAAAATTCTGTGCTTTGTAGTGTGGAAGAGAAGTAGAAATATTTCTGTTAAAGGAAATAGAATTATTTCTATTAAATTTTCTATAAATCCATCTCCCACATGAGTGTTTTAAGGGAAACAAGCTGAGAGTGGAGTTTGGGTATCTGCAGGAGCTGGGCTGGTGGGTTTGTTGTGGGATCAGCTCAGATCTGACTGAGTGCCCAACAATTTGAGGCTGGCAGGGTCTGAATTTTCCATGCACACCTATTTAGTGGAATTTAACTTGTCAGCTGGACAAAGCTGTGACCTGTGACTCGTTCTGTGCCACCATTCCAGCTTGAACAGGGAATAGTGAGGACCAGACCTCCCCCACAGCCATTTTGATTGTCCCTAGTTCCTTTTATTCATAGCATTTTGGTTTTTCTCAGGTGTCAGGGAGCTGTGAGAAGCTCTGGATATGATTGATCTAAGGAAGAAAAAAGGATTATTCCACTGAGAAATAATCTGAGGTGCTTGCTGTGTCTGTGTCATGTTAAAGATTCAGGAGGGGTTCCAAGGGGTGAATACTATAATTCCAAGCTGGGTATCTCTAGATATGCTCAGAAAAGTTGGCAAAACCACAGCAAGTTGTAGTAGAAAAATTAAGAAAGGGTTTGTGTGAGCAGCCCCATTTCTCAAAGGTAAAAACAGCCCCTGTGACATTCCCTTGGCACCCTGGCACGGGGCAAAACCACTTCCCACTCCTGGCCACTTCCCTGCCTGGATATTTATTGCCCAAACCTTATTTCAACTGTAAATTTGGTGAGAATGAAGGGGTTTTTTGAGTGAACAAAAGAGAAAAAAATGACATTTCCCAATGGTCATTTAAAGCAGAATTTCCTCTGGCTCTGGCAGAGGTTAGGGTTAGGTGATGGGGAAAGCTGTCAGAGCATCCTCTGCACTCTGAGGACCTGCTCAGGGGGTTCCTCATGGCCAGGCTCTGCTCTGGGTGCTGGATGTGCTGATTTCAGATCAGCAAACATTGGAGATCCCAGCACAGCTTGGATGGAGGTGGAGTAGAAAGGTTCTTGCAATGAGTGGGGTGAAGAAATTGGGTGGTGGGCTTGAGGATCTTAAACAGCTGATTGTTTATTGTCCTTCCCTTACAGCATTCTCATTAATATTGCCCATGGATGAGGGAAAAGCCATTTTTTATCACCTTGAAGCATTTAATGCTTCAACCCCATCCTTAATGGAAGAGGAATAATTCCTCTCATGACATTTTGCCACTAATTTGTATTATTTTCTGGCAGAACTATTTCACACCAACTTCCAGAGAGGGTGTTATACCATCCAACCCACAAAGGCACATTTCTTTCATCACACAAGGCTGAGGAAAAGTGTGCCTGGTGTTTGTAGCACCCAGAGGTGAGATCCCCCTGGCAATCCAGGCTTTTCCCTGGCTGCAGCTCCAGGTTTGCACCCAGCAGGGAGAAAAGGCTGGGAAGGAAGGAGTGGATCCATGAGGAGGGTGAAAGTTTAGGGAGAATTCTCATTTCTTCTCATTTCATGTGGGATTTTAGAGACTCCCAGCACTCAGGAATGCCAGGGCTGGATGCAGAGCTGACTGACACCAACATTTCCCACCACCTTGAGGAAAATCTGGATTTTTGGGCTGGTCCTGCCAGGCAGATTCAGCAGAGCAGGGCCTGGATTTGGGATTTCCTATTGTATTTCAGCTGTGGCCATCAGGTGGCAATCTGACCACTGGGATCATTCTGTGCTGGAGGCACTTTGGGGTGGGTTCTCCTTGGGCTTTCCAAGTTCCTTTGTGATTTAGGGCCGTGCCTGCCAAGCTCTGGGCTGTGCCTGCTGTCAGCTCCTGCCCTGCGCAGGGCACAGAGGGATGGGAGAATTCCCAGGGGATTGAGGCAGGATGGAGGGCAGGAATTGCTCAGAATTCACCTGAATCCAGGTGAGATGAGCAGCACAGCACCCCGAGGTGATGAACCCTGGCAGCAACAGCTAAGCATGGGAATATTCATGGGAATATTTCCCTCTTGGTTGAGCAGGGCTGGGTTTGGATGATCTGATCCAGCTCCTCTGGCCTACAAAGGGGTCAGAAAAATCAGTTTATTTTTGGCCTGAGTCCATAGAAATGGAGAGAGAATCCTATCACCCCAGAGTTAGAGATGTAGGTGATTTTGTTTACTGGAGGTGTGAAATAAAGAATCATGGAATGAGGGAATTCCTCGGGTTGGAGTGACCTTAAAAATTATCCAATTCCAACCCCACTGCCATGAGCAGCTCCCTCTGGACCAGGCTGCTCAGTGCCCTTCAAGATACTGCTCAAAGTGCTCGAGTTTTACCTGCCTCCCTCACCAGCCATTGCATCAGGAATTGTTTGGTTTGGTTTGGTTTGGTTTGGTTTGATTGGTTTGTTTTCTTCCCTGGGGAATGTTTCTAAAGGGAAATCACAGAGCAGGAACCTCAGATCATTCAAGGACCTGGAAAGGTGGTGGTGATGTCCCTCTTTGGGTTGGAAAAGATGTTTGAGGTCACCCCACTGCTCTTTCTGTAGAGCCAGAAAATAGAAACAAAGTCCAGGGAAGTCCTGGCCTAATGAATATTTTCCTGATGTTATTATTATTATTATTATTATTATTATTATTATTATTATTATTATTATTACTATATTACCACTTAGCAAGTAGTTCTAGACATCACTGAGGTTTTAATCTCAAATATCATTTTAAACTCAGCTAGGAATGAACTGCAAAGTTTGGATAATGATGTAAAAACCCTTCCAACACCCAGTTAATCCCTAAGGAAAAAGCACCTGTTGGTCTGTGCCTGTGTGCTTCCATTCTTAACTACAAAGTCGAAGTTCTCTGTGAATATTTGTATTTTCTACTCTTCTGCTTGGATATTTCCTTTGGACCTGAGGCTCCAGGTTCTGAGGCAAAGTGTGAGTTCAGTGGGTGCCTGGCATTCTCCTCCTTGCTTAGAAAATCAAAATATCTGAGTCTCACACAAATGTTGAATTATCCAGTGAAACTCAAGATTGTGCAGGTGATCAGGAACTACAATTAATTTTTGGGATGTTCTTTAAATGTTCCCAGTGAAGAAGTCAAAGAAGCTCTTTGCAATCTGTGAGTGTATAAAACTCTCAATCATTTCAGATAATTGGGTATTTCCACAGCAGAATCAGATATCTAACAACAACAACAATAATTAAAGCAGGAATAACGCCAATGACGATAATAAAAACAACAATAAACACATTAAACCCCAAACACAACAAACCCACCCCAAAACCTAACTCGTTATTTCCCCCACCACCATTTCCTTTACCATCAGCCTTGCCTTTGCTTTCATTACAGCTGCTAAATAGATTATTCATGAGCTCTCTCAGCACCACTAAACCATCCCTCTCTTTGTTGCCAGCCCCTCATTGGTGTCACACAGATTTTCAGCGTCTGCCCATATCTGATTATCTGTGGAAACAACCTTTCAATGAGCCTTTTTATCCTCTCCTTTCGCCGGGGAGCTTTCAGGGACTAATTTTAGTTTCATGACAATAACAATAAGGTCAAGTTGTATTTCTGTGCTGCTTTTCACCCAGGCAGACATTCCAGAGGGGCAGATGTGGCACGGAGTGGTTGTCACTGGTTGTCACCACGGAGCAGCCACATCCGGCTCTTCAGGGCTGAGTTGGGATGGAGCTCAGGAGAGCTGAGGGTTGTCCCTGGAGATGTTCTCTGCCCTTTTTTTTTGGGGTTTTAATGTGTTTTTTTAACTTAACCAATTGTGGAATATTTGGGGTAAAGCAGATGTGGCACAGAGTGGTTGTCACTGGTTGTCACCACGGAGTGGACACGTCCAACTCTCCAGGGCTGAGCTGGGATGGAGCTCAGGAGAGCTGAGGGTTGTTCCTGGAGATGTTCTCTGCCCTTTTTTGGGGTTTTTTGTTTGTTTGTTTTTGGGGTTTTTATGTGTTTTTTTAACTTAACCAATTGTGGAATATTTGGGGTAAAGCAGATGTGGCACAGAGTGGTTGTCACTGGTTGTCCCCATGGAGTGGCCACGTCCGGCTCTCCAGGGCTGAGTTGGGATGGAGCTCAGGAGAGCTGGGGGTTGTTCCTAGAGATGTTCTCTGCCTTTTTTTGGGCTTTTTTTGGGTTTTTTATGTGTTTTTTTAACTTAACCAATTGTGGAATATTTGGGGTAAAGCAGATGTGGCACAGAGTGATTGTCACTGGTTGTCACCACGGAGCGGCCACGTCCGGCTCTTCAGGGCTGAGTTGGGATGGAGCTCAGGAGAGCTGAGGCTTGTTCCTGGAGATGTTCTCTGCCCTTTTTTTTTGGGTTTTTTAATGTGTTTTTTAACGTAACCAATTGTGGAATATTTGGGGTAAAGCAGATGTGGCACAGAGTGGTTGTCACTGGTTGTCCCCATGGAGTGGACACGTCCAGCTCTCCGGGGCTGAGTTGGGACGGAGCTCAGGAGAGCTGGGGGTTGCTCCTGGAAAATCAGATGTTCTCTGCTCTTTTTTTTTAATTTTTAATGTGTTTTTTAACTTAACCAGTTGTGGAATATTTGGGGTAAAGCAGAGAGGAGCCCTGCAGGGATGAAGGGGTTCAGTGGGGACAACCCAGGAAATTCTGCAGAATAATCAAAACTGAGCCCCAGCTGTTGGATTTCAAATCCCTGGATTTTGTTGGATTCCAAATCCCTGGAATAAACACAACCTGTGGAGGAGATCAGCTCCCTCACCTGTGCAGAAAAGGAGGCTCAGGGGGGACCTTTTTTCTCCACATTTCCAAGGCAGGAAGGTGCAGCCAGGTGGGGTTGGGCTCTGCTCCTGGGGAAAAGGGACAGGACAAGGGGAAATGGCCTCAGGCTGGAATTTGGACATCAGCAGGAATTTCTCCATGGAAAGGGTGCTCAGGCCTTGGCAGGGGCTGCCCAGGGAGGTTTGGAGTGCCCATCCCTGCAGGTGTGCAAGGAAGGGCTGGAGGTGGCACTCAGGGCTCTGGGCTGGGGACAAGGTGGGATCAGTCACAGCTTGCACTTGATAATCCTGGAGGTCTTTTCCAGCCTCAGTGATTCTGGGATTCTGTGAAATCCACCTGGCAGTGCACAAAAAAAGGGCCAGGTTTGGGCACAGCAGGGATTTTCCCTGGCTGTTAATCAGTGCTGGGTACAATTTGCTGAACTCAGCACTGGGTTGTGCTGAGGAACTCAACGTTCCCACATCTGAATCCCAGTCTGGGATTCAGCTCCCACAGATGCCACCTGGAATCTCTGGTATCAAACCTATCATGACCTGAAATTGTTGTTTCATTGTCATTTCGTGCCTCTTGCCAGTCCCTGGTCATTTAACAACTGAAAAACCACATTTACCTGTCTTTTGGTGATTCCTCTTGAAATATGAGGTCAGTCAGAGGAAGGATCAGCTTCACTGTTAATTAAAATTTAATCAGAACTGCCCTGCTTGTCCCATGGAATAAATAAAATTAACCACGTTCAGTAGTAAGGTATCTTTATACTTTACTTGTATCCTCTGGAAATTTTCACAGGTTGTGCTCCAATAAACCCAGTTTTGCTCTTCAACTCAGTTGGAATTCCTGTTCCTTAAGTGCAAAAGAGGCTAATCATAGAGCAGAAAATAATTTGACTTGCTAATACTGGGTGAGAAAACATTTCCTGCAACCACAAATATTTTCAGGATGATGGAGTATCTCATGTTCATGAAAGCTTGGTTCTGGTGACATGTTTGAGTAGGGAGGGCTGCACTTTCTAGCAGAGGAAATCCATGGCAGCTGCAGCAGGCAGCTCCCTGTTCTCCTCCAAAAACTGGAGCAAAAAAAAATAATGTTGGCAGAGGAATCAAAATCCTCCTCTTTAGTTGAGTCTGCCACCAGGTTTCTTAGGCATGAACTCCGGAAAATCTTTATTAGGCATAAAAATAATTAAAAAAAAAGAAATAGAGGGGGAGATGTGTCTCGCAGACAGAAGGTGCATTCTGAGGTTAGCAACGAGATGAATTATAAATACCCAAAGTGGAGCCGTGCTTTTCCAGCTATTCTTCTGATGGTTCCTGGCTGGGAGCTGGTGAAAAATGTCATTTTGGTGGGTGACAAACCCACCCCTGGTGCCACCAGTGGCCAGGCATTGGCTGTGCCCTGCGGTAGCGCCCACAAAGCGGCGCTTGTTGGGTTGTTGTTGGGTTGTTGTTGAGTTGTTGTTGGGTTGTTGGGTTGTTGGGTTGTTGTTGGGTTGTTGTTGGGTTGTTCTTGGGTTGTTGGGTTGTTGGGTTGTTGTTGAGTTGTTGTTGGGTTGTTGGGTTGTTGGGTTGTTGTTGGGTTGTTGGGTTGTTGTTGGGTTGTTGTTGGGTTGTTGGGTTGTTGTTGGGTTGTTGTTGGGTTGTTCTTGGGTTGTTGGGTTGTTGGGTTGTTGTTGAGTTGTTGTTGGGTTGTTGGGTTGTTGGGTTGTTGTTGGGTTGTTGGGTTGTTGTTGGGTTGTTGTTGGGTTGTTGTTGGGTTGTTGGGTTGTTGTTGGGTTGTTGTTGGGTTGTTGTTGGGTTGTTGGGTTGTTGGGTTGTTGTTGAGTTGTTGTTGGGTTGTTGGGTTGTTGGGTTGTTGTTGAGTTGTTGTTGGGTTGTTGTTGGGTTGTTGTTGGGTTGTTGGGTTGTTGTTGGGTTGTTGGGTTGTTGTTGGGTTGTTGTTGGGTTGTTGTTGAGTTGTTGTTGGGTTGTTGTTGGGTTGTTGTTGGGTTGTTGGGTTGTTGTTGGGTTGTTGTTGAGTTGTTGTTGGGTTGTTGTTGAGTTGTTGGGTTGTTGTTGGGTTGTTGGGTTGTTGTTGGGTTATTGTTGGGTTGTTGGGTTGTTGTTGGGTTATTGTTGGGTTGTTGGGTTGTTGTTGGGTTGTTGGGTTGTTGTTGGGTTGTTGTTGGGTTGTTGTTGGGTTGTTGTTGGGTTGTTGGGTTGTTGTTGGGTTATTGTTGGGTTGTTGGGTTGTTGTTGGGTTGTTGTTGGGTTGTTGTTGGGTTGTTGTTGGGTTGTTGGGTTGTTGGGTTGTTGTTGGGTTGTTGGGTTGTTGTTGGGTTATTGTTGGGTTGTTGGGTTGTTGTTGGGTTGTTGTTGGGTTGTTGGGTTGTTGTTGGGTTGTTGTTGGGTTGTTGGGTGGTTGTTGGGTTGTTGGGTTGTTTGCTTTGTTATCATGGTGGGAGCTGCTGAGCACATCCTGCTGCCTCTTGGCTGCTGCAGACAGGGCAAACCTGCTCCCAAAATACTCCAGCTACCTCTGTTGGGTGACAAATTGTGTTTTTCTTTCCCCCCTTTCATGTTTTGCTCCCCCACCACCACCAGTTTTTTTTTTTTTTGATTTTTGGAGGAGAAAGCTCCGTTTTCATTATGGAGCTTTCATTTCATTGCATGAAAGGCCTTGCTTAGAAATTGATTCCCCTTGGAAAAATCCCCAAACTTTGCCTCCCTCTGTATATCCAGGGTTTTCATTTCAAGGCAAGAGGAAATTGGCTTCAAAGTGACAGAGAATAAGGCTGGATTAGAGATTAGCAAGGAGGAAGGTATTGATCACTTCCAGGTGTCTCTGAAAATAAGGATAATTTTCCTCTAGGAATATGCCAAATTAATTATTTGTAGGCTGAAATGTGAAAGATGAATCCTGGCACAGGGTGTCCAGAGAAGCTGTGGCTGCCCCTGGATCCCTGGAAGTGCCCAAGGTCAGGCTGGACAGAGCTAGGAGCATCCTGGGCTATTGGAAGGTGTCCCTGGATAGGTTTAAGGTCCTTTCCAAGCAGAACCACTCCAGGATTCAGTGATTACAAGGCAGGGATGCTCTGTGACACCTGCAGGGTGCATGGCTGAGCTGTGGCCTGGAGCTCACAGCTGCTGGTGTGGGACACACTGAGCAGGAACCCCAAACACCAGGCGAACGCTTCTCGCCAAATTTGGATTTTACCCTAATTTATTTTTGGTTTTTCATTTCAGAGCAAGGGGGAATTGGCTTCAAAGTGACAGAGAATAAGGCTGGGTTAGAGATTAGCAAAGAATTCTTCCCTGGGAGGGTGGAGAGACCCTGGCACAGGGTACCCAGAGAAGCTGTGACCCCTGGAAGTGTCCAAGGCCATCTTTTGATGATTCCTCTTTTAAACTTTTATACTTCTTTTACAAAATACACTGAGCCAGTTAAAGCAAGAAGTGGCCAAAGAGAGCCTCAACCACCCCTTCTGTGGTTTTTTCCCCTTCTTTCCAAAACCTTGGTTTTGGGATCTCTGGGGGTCCTCTGCTGTTTGCAGAGATTTTTTTTCCCCAAAACCAAGGCTTTGGAAAGAAGAGGGGAAAAAACTCTGCAAACAGCAGAGGACCCCTGATCTCATAGAGCCCAGCAGGCTGCAATGAGCCTCACCCCATGGTGATCAGCCCCATAGCTCCTCAAGGGAGGTTTTGATCCTTTAGAAGAATTTGAGCTCGGCTTAGCCAAACTTTGTCTCAGGGAGAGGTTAACCAATATTCACATGAGTATCTCAGTGGGTCCTCTGCTGTTTGCAGAGATTTTTTTTCCCAAAACTGAGGTTTTGGAAAGAAGGGGAGAAAACCTCTTGGCAAACAGCAGAGGACCCCTGATCCCATAGAGCCCAGCAGGCTGCAATGAGCCTCACCCCATGGTGATCATCCCCATAGCTCCTCAAGGGGAAACCTCAAGGGAGGTTTTGATCCTTTAGAAGAATTTGAGCTCGGCTTAGCCAAACTTTGAACCAATGTTCACGTGAGTATCTCAGTGTGTTTTGTTCTGCTGTTTCCCCCTTTTAGGTGACAGCGAGATTGTAAATAATATGTACGAGACCGACCCCGATCTCCTTGCTGGAGAAAGCGCAGAGGAGGAAACTGAGGACAGTATAATGTCCCCCATCCCTGTGGGACCTCCGTCACCCTTCCCCACCAGTGAGGACTTCACTCCCAAGGAGGGCTCACCCTATGAAGCTCCCGTCTACATTCCTGATGACATTCCAATCCCACCAGATTTTGAACTCAGAGAATCTTCGATCCCAGGGGCAGGGCTAGGGATTTGGGCCAAAAAGAAGATTGAAGTTGGGGAAAGATTTGGACCCTATATGGCAGTACAGAGGAGCACATTAAAGGAAACAAACTTTGGATGGGAGGTAAGCGTGTGGAACGTGGGCACCACGTTCCTTTGTCTTCTCTGCCAAGTGTTCCTGGAGCTGGCCTGGGGACAGAGGTGCTGACTTTGCTGATGCCGCGTTTCCCCGAGTAACTCCCCCATCCCCATTACCTGAAGGATTTAAAAATCAGCAGAAATCCCTTTTAAAGTTCACTTCTTGGGCCACAAGAGCTGCTCGAGCACCGTTTTGGAAGTCTGGTTTTTGAATGGTGTCGGGTCACTTCATCAAGCGCTTGTCATTTCCAAATTGTGTTCGGGAGTTGTCGCGTGGAGGGAATGGGATTAATCCCATGTTTGGTGGTTGGGGGTGTTACCTTTGACTCCCAGCCCGTGTCAGCAGTGCAGGCATTATTAACTGGGCAGGGAAAAATAGCATGTAGCCATTAACAGCCCCCATGTTCTCGAGTTCTCGTGCTGCAGCAAAGATGGAGAAACGTGAAAGTCATTTTTTCCCCAAGAGCTGAACAAAACCCAGCCTTCAGCAGGAAAAAAATGCTCTGTCCCACAGCTCCCATCTTATCTTTCTCCCTGCTTTTCTGGGCTTGTCCCAGAAATCATCTTAGCTCTTATATTCTTGATTAGAAAATACCTAGATCCATAATTATCCTGGAATATTCATTAACAGTGAAGTGAATCCTGGGATTTCTGCTCTGGGCTCACAGTTCTATCCCAATATATAAGATTCCTTCTCTCTCCTCCATCCCAACATTCCATCCCTTGCTTCCATGGGAGCTGCAGGCTCTTGTCCTGAGGCTGTGTCTGGGGCAGTGGGGGCAGAGAAGTTTCCTGGCAGGATTTTGTTGTAGGATAGGTGAAGTTTATCCCAAAAAGTGGGAGCTGAATTTTCCCTCATTTTTGGGTGAAGCAGTCCCTTGCCCCGTTTTCTCCATCAGCCACTACTGGGGTGAACTGGTTCCCAAAATGCTGGAGGGTTTACAGGGTGGGAAGCAGCTGAGGGCTGGAACTGTGAGGTTTTTCCAGCAGAAGGCACCAGGGCAGTGACAGAACCCTGTTTTCTTAGAAACAGAGGTGAGAAAGGGCAGGCTGAAGCATTAACAGTTTTAATTTTCTCTGATTATATTTGCACTCTTGATTGTGAAGTCAAAAATCAGTGAGACCCAGCGAAGCCCAGAGAAGCAGGTCCAAATGTTTTTGTTTTGTTTACTTTTTCAATGCGTCTGAAGTGCAGGAAACAGCAAAAACCCTCCTGTTTTAACAACAAAACTCAATTGTGTTTTGTTGCTGTGCAGTAGGAAGTGTCTGAAGAGCTGAAATCAGAGTTTGGTTGAATGACTGAGTGGAGAGTTTCCTTTTCCTTCTACCCTAGTGCAGAAAAGGAGGGTAATTCAGCTGAGTTTTGATCCCCTCTCCCCTCCAATGACATTGGGAATTTCCTCGGAAATTTCTCTTGGTGTTGGTTCCTATTGTGAATATCATTGCAGGATATTTGATGGGTAGTGCTGTATGAGCATCTAAAAGTGAGGATTTTTTGGGGAAAAATCCCTTTTGTTTCACTGGTCTGTTTCAGGGAGGCTGTAGGTGTGAAGAACTCAAGATTCCTGAGGAAGGTATTGATTGTCTCTGAAAATAAGGATAATTTCTCTCTAGGAATATGCTATATTAATTATTTGTAGGCTGCAATGTGAAAGATGAATCTTCCTTTTTTTTTGAGCCAGTTGTGGATAGGTGGCATTTGTTGTTTCAATGCATATTTTTGTTTGTTATTTTGTTTAAAGGCTGATTTTTAGGAGCAAACTGCAATCCTCATTGGCTGGCAGCAGTGGAATGGTGCAAACCTTTTTCCTCTGACCTTGCCAAAACATTGTCCTTGCGTTCATAACTCTGATAAAAGTTGCTATTTGCACTCATGATTTTCAGAAAGGTTCCTCACATCCCCACTGCTCTGGGTGCTCTGATAGGAGCTGCATTTATCGATTCCCGTTGACTTTGTGATGCTGTTTGTTTTTGTAGTGTAATTGAGCAAACTTTCCCTCTCTGGGCATTTCTCCCATTCCAGCAGTGTTCCTTTGTCCCCTGCTGTGGCAGGGACATTTCACACCTCAAAGGAAGGGCTTTGTCCTCCCTCAGGTGTCCCCAAACCCACCCCAACCCTCTCAGCTTGTCCTCGCAGACACCTCTTGAATTTTCCCATTCCCCAGAGTGTTTGAGGACATTTCAGGGCTCTGTTTCCAGAAATTCCTTCAGAATTTTATTTGGAAGGAGCATCCATGAATCTCTTAATGTGCTGGACAGGAATTCATGGAGTAAGTTCTGTCTGCTCAGCTCAAGCTGATGGAAAATTGGGAAATTGGAACTTGGGATGTTCTAGGCAGCTCTACCTGATGGCAGATTGGAAATTGGAAATTGGGAATTTGGGATGTTCTAGGCAGCTCTACCTGATGGAAAATTGGGAAAAGCCCTGAGATGTTCTGAGCAGCTCTACCTGATGGCAAATTGGGAAATGGGAACTTGGGGTGTTCTGGACAGCTCTACCTGATGGCAAGTTGGGAAATGGGAATTTAGGATGTTCTAGGCAGATGTCCCTAATGGCAAATTGGGAAATGGGAACTTGGGATGTTCTAGGCAGCTCTACCTGATGGAAAATTGGGAATTGGGAACTTGGGGTGTTCTAGGCAGCTCTACCTGATGGCAAATTGAAAATTGGGAACTTGGGGTGTTCTGGACAGCTCTACCTGATGGAAAATTGGGAAATGGGAACTTGGGGTGTTCTGGACAGCTCTATCTGATGGCAAACTGGGAAAAGCCTTGAGATGTTCTAAGCAGCTCTACCTGATGGCAAGTTGGGAAATGGGAATTGAGGATGTTCTAGGCAGATCTCCCTAATGGCAAATTGGGAAATGGGAACTTGGGATGTGTTTGCATCCTCTGCTCCTAAAATTGAGCAGGCAGGAAATTAGAAATGACTGGAAAAAAGGGAAAGGGGAGGAGTTTTTTGTTCTCCAGGAACTTGTTGGCTTTTGCTTCCATATGTTGTTTCTTTCAGTGCTGATAAACTCAACACATCTGAGATTAGTAGGATCACAAGGAATGTTCCTTCTGCAGTTTAACATTGGTTTTTTGGTCAGTATTTCTCTGGAATTTGTAGTTTTGTTGTGCAGCGACCTGTGGGTTGAATGCTGGTGTAAGATTGCCACAGAACTCCTTGTTATGGCCAATTAGAATATATTAAATTCAAATTGCCTCTCATATTACAAAATTTATTTCAGGAATGATACCCGTTCTTCACACCCAACCTCTTCTCCATTCATATTTCTTAATTCATTTCCTGTCGTTTACAGTCTTGACAATCCCACTTTTGTGCACACCTCCCTCCCCAGACTCTGAAAACTTGGTCTTTGTGTTTATTTGTTTGTTTTTTGGAGTCATCAGCTCCTTAATTTGAAGAGTGCTTCTGCCTTTGGCACAAGAAGCCCGTGCCCTTCATCACAGGAAATTTGGTGTCAGGCTTTGACTAAACTGGGAGTTCACTGGAAGTGGAATTGGCTATAGAGTGGTCATTCCTCAGCACCATCTCAGTTTTGCTAGAAAAAGCTGATTGTGTTGTCATACAGGATGTGCTTCATAATGAATGTCTGTTCCTTCTGATTTCTGCATTAAAAGAAGAAAAATCAAATGGCATTTTGGGGGTTGGAAAATGTGTTATTTAGGGCTTTGATGTGAGAGTGGATCTTTCTCTTCTGCCTAAAGATTACCACTGCAGAAAGAGCTTTCGCTTTTCAAACTCCAGTGAGGAAAGATTTGTGAAAATCAAAATTTAAAAGGGCAGCAAATTGTACATCAAAGTGCTCAGGAAATTCAGTTTGTGTTTGTTTCCATCTGAACTCCTTGCAGGTGTAACTTGGTGTTGTCTGCTGAAATTTCCAGTTTCACTCATAAACAGCCCAAAACATCCATGGCAATGAAGAATGCTGTGTTTTATCTGCCATACCTTGAAAAAAGCCTTGTTATTATCTTTATTATTGGTGTTTTTCCTGTCAGGCAGAGAGGAGGGCTGGGTGCTGATGGTTTGAACACGTGTCCTGCCTTATCTGCAGCACAGTCTCATCATATCTGCCCTCCTGCTTTGCTTTGTGGGATATGTTTAAAAAAAATATTCTTTGAATTAAACCACACCTATCATTCAAGGGCTTCTTTGGACACGGGATGGCAGCGAGTGATTCACTCCCCTCTCATAAAAATAAATAAGATGTGTCAGCCCTGGCCCCCAGCCCCTCCCAGGGATGATTCAGTGCAGGACCTGTTGGGTGCTTTCCCTCATTCCCTGACACTGCTGATGGTGTCATTTCACCTTTTTTCTCTTTTTTTTTTTTTTTTTTTGCTGTGTGTGTGTGGTTTAAAAGACACCACCTAAAAGCCCTGTGATTATTGAGTGTGACCTGATTGCATTTCTCCTGCTCCCATTGCCCTCCTGCCCGCTGACACCGAGCACAGCACTGCCAGCACCCCGAATAAATCAGGGCATTTTTGTGCTTTATGGCCTCTGGGAGCTGAGGAAAAGGAAAATAAAATAATTACATAATGATTTCCATCGCTTTGGATAAATAATGGTGTTTATCACCACGCTGTTCATTTTCCTAATTGAGAGGAGAACGGGGATCTCATCCTGGGGGGAGATTTAGCACCTGGATTGTTGGAGTCATGATTTTAGCTCACAGGATGAACACCACTGATAAATGCAGTTTGTTTTAATTTATATTTAAATGCAGTTTGTTTTAATTTATATTTAAATACAGCTTGTTTTTATTTATATTTTAATTTATATTTTGAGAGAGGTTATTTGCTGAAGCACAAAGGCTTCTCTCAGCCGAAGTGTTAGAGCCAGGTTGCTCCTTTACATGGAAAAATTAAATTTTTTCATTTTCTACTTCAGGGGGAAAAGGTAGCGCCTGTCCCATGGAAGACAAATAACTGGGGAAAAAATAGGAGCCAGCAGCTGAGGATGCAGCAGAGTTCTGGCTCCACGTCTGGGCCAGGGAAAACTGCTGGGTTTTGAACACATTTTAAAGTGTCACTAATTCACAGCAGCTCAATTTCCCAATTCCTGCAAAATTTAAATTTTTAGCAGGGGGCCTTTTTTAATATCTCTGCTTTTTAGAAATACTTTAAAATTCCAAGGGAAATTTATGTGACTGGCTTTAAATGCTGGGAGGAGGATTATACTGCATTTCCTTGAATGCAGGAAATATTTAAAATACTTAAATATTTTAAATAGATTCAAAAATAGAATATATTTTAAAATTATCTTTAAAATATTAAAAATAGGCCTTTAATCACTTCATGAGCTGTGATGGTTTTGCCATGGTTTTGTCAGATCACCCAGATGTCCGTGACCTCTAAATATTGTGAAGATTTAATTTTCATTCTCTTAATTTTAATTATTTTAAATATTTAAATTTTTTAATGAGATTTTTGGGGTGGAGGATGTTGCTCATCTGTGTACATGCTCAGTTCCATCCCTTCCCTAAGAAGCATCAATATTTTTATTTTCCCTGCAGGATCTGGGCTTTGTTCTGGTGTCAGGGGACACCACGAGGAAGGGGAAGGGTCAGATCCAGGTGCTGGCAGTTTCTGGGCTGTTTCCTATGATTGGAATTAAAACCATGCCAGGAGGAGCAAGGACTGGCTTGGGATTGAGAGGAAGAAGCTGATGGAATGACAGGACAAACCCCATTTTCTACAGCTTCACCTTTTGGATATATATATATATATATATATATATATATAGATAGATATATATATATATATATATAGATATATATATATATATATAATATTTCTGGAATATTATATATATATATTTTTTTTTTTTTTGGATAATATAATAATTTCTGGAAAGAAGTGAAGAATGCACCTTATGGCATCCAAGTAAAACAACTGAAATTTGTCCCAATTTTTTGACATTTCCCCAAATGCTTCAGTGCCAGGGTTAAGAGAGTAAAGCCTTTTTTAGGCCCAAGAATGCCAAGATAAGTTGCTCTATCTTAGGCATTGGCTAAAACATGGGTATATAAGGAATTAAGGGAAAGAAAGAAGAGACAGGGGAAGGGAATGACTAAGAATACCTCCTGATATTTCTCCTTTATTTCCATAAGGGGTAATAACTCATGAGCAATCCGGCAGAGGGCACTTTCTTTAAATAGAACATTCTGATTCACAAGCAGAAAAAGGAAATAAATATTTTCCTTTCGTCTTTGAGAGCCATCCCTGAATACCAGCTCCTGAAGCAATATTTTATCAGCCCCACAGTTCAAAAAGGAGAAAGAAAAGGAAAAATCCCATGAACGGCTCAGTGGTGACCACAGCAGTTTGGAAAATGGCTTTTTTTGCATTGTCAAAAGCCCTGCAGAATTCAGGGCACTGGAATTTTAACCTGCAGAGAAACCCAACCTGGGTTTTGTCCTCTCCTGGCTGCTGGGGCCTGGCACGCAGTGGGGTTTTGTAAAGATGATCAATAAGGGGAGTCATAAATATACATGGGTTCTGAAAGAGGCAGCGCCCTGGGGACTCTCTCAGAGGCACTTTGGGAAGGTGGGAGCGATGTTAAATAACTCATTTTGGGGTTTGCAGGCTGCTGGTACCAGGAACTCAGGAGGATTTTTGGGAATCAGCCTCGTGCTCCTCACTGCTCAGAGATGTCTGTGTGGGATTGGGGCACTGAGGGCCCACACAGGGCCATCAAACCCTTCAATAAACCCCATCTGAGCTCCTGGTCAATCCTAAAGTCTTAAAATTCTAAATTCCATCTCTTTACCTCAATCTGTGCAATGCAAGAAGTACCAACAGTGGATTTTCCCAAGTAAAATGTTGTGTTAATTACTTTGCCCAGCACAAAAAGTTACTAAAGAAAATAGAGTTTTCCACTGAGGAGTGTTCTCACCCAGTGTCCTGCTCCTGCTCTCTCCTTGCTGGGGTTTATTTTGGCTGCTCTCGGCCTCTGGTGCTGTGGAAATTAATCCCTGCAGGTCCTGGAAGGGATGCCCGGACCATGAGGGGTGAAACCCTGACCTTCCAGAGCCACCTCTGTGTCTGGTGTGTGTGGGGTCCCAGTTGGGGGTTTCTCTGGGTCTGGATTGAAGGCACTGAGACAGCAGTTCATGTTCACACTCAGGTGTTTATTATTTCTTATCAGTGAAACAGTCTCACTGCTGTGAGTTGGGCAGCTTTTCATTAGAAGGCACAAAATGGCCAACAATCTGTTGGTACAAGGGCTTTTAAGACTAAAATATTCAATTAAGAGCCTATACCTAGATTATTTTCCCTTTCAACCCAATAACTGATCCCAATGTAGACTTTTCTGCCCATTACAAAATGCCCCCAAACCCATGAAGAAGGAAGCAGCAGCATGAAGAAGAAACCCAGGATGACACCCTGTGCCCTCCATCTTGCTGCCATCCACAACACACTAAAAACCCCAAAACCTCAATTTCTCACCCAGTGACACACCTACATCACTCTCTAGAATCTGTTTCACACTTTTGTGGATTCCAGTCTGTCTTGAAGTCCGGGAAACTTTCTCCATGAATGAGAGTCAAAGTCAGCGCTGCCCTGGGGGTCACAGGGCAGACACAGAAATATTCCCAGTGCCCTGGGTTTCCACAGGTGTATTTTACAACCTGTCTGCTCCAGGTTCAGCCCCTCCATGGCAGGATAGCACTGAGACCTTTCCCTCAGCACACACAGGAGCTTTTCCCCCCTCTGGCTCTTCTCCTTCCCTTTGGGACAGCGCCCTGCTTTAATCGCACATCTCATTGTGCCATCCCTGCTCCATCCTGCTCAAAAATACCTCCAGCTCACCCTTGTCCCCCACCTCCCTTTTCCCATTTAGATCTCCCTGAAGCCCATTCTCCCTTATCAGCAGAGTAATTTCGTGAGCAGAGCTTGGATTTCTGCCGTTTAGGCCCCGGCCATTGTCTGTCGCAGCTGCAGTCAAGATAAACCCTCACCCAGAACAAAGTTGGAATGACCTTTTACAAGCAGAATCTGCCTTGTTTCCCTCCAGACTAATTTATCAGCCTTCATTTCAGCCCAGTCTCTCTCAGCAGAGGCCTGAAAGAACATTACAGAGAGCATGAATGAACAGGGGGATTAAGATGCTTGGCTAGTCCCTCTTTTTCATCAGACACCTTCTGGATTTGCTGGGATGTAAGCTGTAAATGACCGTAAGTGCTGAACTGCCTTCAACTTGGAGCAAGGGGAAGGGAAAAGGAGGAGGGGGGAGCCACCACAGCCAAATGTTTGGAAAAGAAAAGTGATGTGAGGAGCTGGGCAAAGCTCCTGTCTCAAGGCAGAGGGCAGCAGGACTGAGCAGTGTCCCCAGTCCTTTCCTAGGGTGCCCTGTCTGTCCTCAGACAGGCTCAGCTCCTTCAGAGCTGGCAAATTTAAATCCAATTTATTGATTCAGAGCAAGTTATAAAACTGAGCTACGTCCAAAGGGTTTTGGTGTAACAGAGCAGCAAAACTTTTGAGTGTGATTTTAACGACAGCAAAACTTTTGAGTGTGATTTTAACAACAGCAAAACTTTTCTTTTGAGTGTGATTTTAACGCCACAAGAGGGGAAATTTTTTGAAGTGAACTTGACAAATGTCAACGATCCCAACAGCAAAGCCATGATTCTCCTGTAGCTGGCAAGAGCCAAACTTTCATGGAGAAAGTTTCCCAGACTTCAAGATAGACTGGAATCCACAAAAGTGTGAAATAGATTATAGAGAGTGGTGTATTCTAAAGGAATTGCTGTGAGGAGGGGAATAAATATTTGTCTCTTGAAGGAGAGGAGAGCTGACAGCTGTAGTTGGGGTGAATTTCCTGGCAGCTTCAGTGGGGTTGTATAATTCCACTCCTAAACACCATAAAACACCAGATTCTGTTTTCCTGCTTTCACCTTTCAGCTTCCTTCATCTTTTATGTAATAAAGGAAAAGGTTCTTTAACAACTTGGAAACTTGACTGGTAAATCACAGCCTGCTCAGCTGAGTGGGGAAATCCTTATTGGTTAAACTTGGATGATTGTGTTTCATTCCTTGGAGTAAATAAAAAGGTTTTGCAGGGGGAGAATTTGGTGCAAACCCAGGGATTTTGGTTGTCCTCAGGCTGTGTTGGTGCCTTGTGCCCTGGTGGAACTGCAGGGCCCAGCCAGGGAGCAGAAACATCCCCATCTAAAACGAGCAGGGCTTGCACCTCCAGCATTTTATTTGGATTTTTTTGGTGTATCAGAACATTTTGGAATGATTCCAAACATTCCAAATGTTTCCAAACATTTTGCTGGAAAGCAAGGAAGGTGCTGCAGGTGGGGGTGTGGCAGCAGTAAGTGCAAATGTGCTGTGGGACCAGCTTGAGAAATGGGTGTTGTACTCTCAGGTGATGCTGAACATCAACCACAGGGTGTTTAGAAATGGATGCAGATAAAAGACCAATATTTTGGAATTAGTTTAAAATTTTAATGTATTTTAAGGGGTTATAACTGTATAGTATAAAATTGTGTACCTGTATAATAAAATAGTATATCTAATTTTTAGGTATTTTAAAGAGTTACACCTGTACAGGGCAAGAGGGGCAATGAAGGCAAAAATCCCCTGGTCAGGGAGAAATTAAATGTAGGTGGGTGATAAGAAAAGGGTCCAAGGGAGAAGCTGTGGGGTCAGGGGGACAAACCAGGGTATTCCTGGAGTATTTCCCTGGGTCAGGGGGGATACCCAGCCCTGTGAGGCTCCCAGTGCATCCCCATCCCCTGAACTGGTGTCACTGGTGAAAATCCCATTTTCAGCCCTGCAATATTTTTGTGGATCCAGGCCAATGTTCTCAGGGTAAATTCTCATCTTGCCTGTGGTTTGCTAGAAGGGTTTGTTGTTGTTGCTGCTGGAAATTTCAGATTTAGGAATTTGAGCCAAAGTGACTCCTTTCCCTGTCTTTTCCTGTTTTCCAAAGTCACCTCATTTTGCAAAGGGGGTGTGTTGTGTGTGAAATAAATCAGTGTAAATTTACTGCTCGCTAGGAATTGTAATTGGCAAGAGTTGGGATATAGCAAATCCAGAATAGGAATGATAAAATACTGATACTGTATCCTTTAATTTATTACCTGTATTATCCACACTCTGTGTTTTCCACTCGGTTCTCTCTCCTTCACCAGTTGTGTTTTCACTAGACTGGCATTTTCCTCCTCTGATGAATTAACTGTCAATTGAAGTTAGTGAGATAAATCAAAACAAATGGACACACTGCTCCATATTGACTTTCTCACTGCCTGATTCCCAGCCCCACTTTCTGAGCACAGGGCTGTTGTTATGCTCACTTGCTTCTAAGCAAATGTACAAGAAAAGGAGGAATTGGAGGAGTTTTGTGTTTAATAGCCAGTAATTACACTTTCCCCTGCTGTCTTTGTTTTATCTGGGATCTTGTCAATGATGAGATCCAGGCCATTTACCAAGGAAGGAGGCACTTGGCATGGTGGGAGAGAGGGAAATGTTAAATGGATTTCAGGAAGCAAACTTGGAAGTTCAGGTCTTCTAAAATGTGGTCTTAATCTACATAAGGAAGGAGGTTTTGGGATAACCATAAGGGTTTAGGTGAAGAGGGGAACACTTTTCATCAGCAGGGGTGATGTGCAGGCCTTCACTGTTAGAGAGACAAGGCTCCAGCCTGAATCCAGATTTATTAACATTTTCTGTGGGAATTCTGTGTGTAAAATGTTGTTGGGTAATGGACTCCAAGGTGTTGAAGCCTTGGCTTTATCAACAAATGGCAGAACAATTTCTGGCTGGTTGGTTCTATTGGTGCAAATGTGATCAGGCACCCAAATGACTGGGCTCATCTCTGCTCCTTATCAGACAAAACTCTAAAATAGAAATATATAAAAATACATATAAATATGTAAAAATGTATAAGGTAATCAGTGAAATAGGTCTGTAATGTGGATCAAGGCTGAGTTTTAGCCAAAATCCCAAAATGGCAGAACAATTTCTGGCTGGTTTGCTCTATTGATGCAAATCTGATCAGGCACCCAAATTACTGGGCTCTGTTCTTAATCAGACAAAACTAAAGAATAAAAATATATAAAAATATATAAAAATTTATAAAGTAATCAGTGAAATAGATCTGTAAGGTGGACCAAGGCTGAGTTTTATCCAAAATCCCAAAATGGCAGAACAATTTCTGGCTGGTTTGTTCTATCGGTGCAAATGCGATCAGACACCCAAATGATTGGGCTCATCTCTGTTCCTGATCAGACAAAACTAAAAAATAGAAATATACAAAAATATATATAAATGTATAAAGATTTATAAGGTAATCAGTGAAAGAGGTCTCTAATGTGGATCAAGGTTTCTCTCTTGCCCACAGAGTGAGGCCCACAGGCCCACAGGCCTTCCCTCTGCTGCCACCAAAGTTTGAGCTGTGTGATAAAAAATTCAATTAATTATTTTTAAAGAAGGAGACCACAAACCCATGTCTGTGTCTCCAGCAGTGCCATCTGTGTGTGGATCAAACCCCAGGCACACCTCTGGCTGAGCTGGCTCCTCTGCCAGGGTTCAGTGCTCAGAACAAGCACACGCCTGTCACAGAGCAAATTCTTTTGTTATTTGTTTACTTCTACCTTTAACATCTGTTCCTTAACACTCAGCTCTGAAAAGAGCTGGAGATCAAGCAGGGTTTTCTTTCAGAGCTCTCACCCCCATCCTGGGTCGTGTCTTCCTGAGTAACCTTCAGCAAAATAAATTTAACACCTTCTCACCTGGAAGGGATCTCCTGCACTTTAATTCAAGAAATAAAAGGTTAAAAAAAAAAAAATAGTCTGTGCAGAGGAATGGATGGTGGAAAGGGGTAAAGCCTCTCAGCAGTAGGTTAATTGGAGAGTGGAATACCAGTGTAGATGGGAGCACATAGTTTCCTTGGACAATGTGCTAAAGAACTGGGAGCTGGGAAGGACCAGCTGGGATTGTTAGTGAATTAGCTGAAGTCAGAAACTGCTGAATGGAGCAAAGAAGTAAAGGGGAAATGAAGGTTAGGGTATAATTCAGTCTAAATTAGGTGGGCCATTCACAATGCATAAAAGGGCTCTGAGCTTCCTTTCTTGGGGAAAATGGGGAGGAAAGCTCACTTTTATTTGGATGCGTGTTGAGTGGTTGATTTTAAGAATGTGCATACCTAGAGCCTACTTTTTGGGGAGTGCATTATCCCACATGGGTTTGGAGGAAGCATTGAAAACGCCATGAGCCTGAAAGACAACAGATTTAGCAAGAAAGCCTCGGGACCCTTGTGCTGCAGGAGAATTTCATTTAATCCCTGATGGGCTGAAACAAATCCTCTTCATTGCTTCTACCTCTGCTTGTTACTCACAGTGAGGGTGTACCTGATCAGCTCCCAGGTGCTTGGAATCCACCCTGCTCCTGGCCCTCCTCTCTGTGAAATTTGTGATTTATCACAAATCCTGTGCTTGTTATCGTGGCTGAGTTTTGTTTCCAAGTGGTTCTCCCATGGGAAGGGATGTGGCAGGCAGCACATGGTCTTGGGGACTGAGTTTGTTCTGCATAGATCTAGGGAAAAAGGGGGAATTGCAGGAATTTAATACAGAAATAGTTAAATTGAGATGCCTCCATGGAGTAGAAGTGGTGCTCCATGTCTTCCAGTGGTGTCTGGGCTCCACTGAGTTCTAATTTTGAAGAGTTTTGCTGCTTCCTTTTGGGTGTTGTCTCTGTAGACCTTCAAATCCATTTGCCACAAATTTGCTTAACATCCCTCAGAGGTGCATCATCCACCTGATGACCAAAAAAAAAACCACAATTTTTTCAATTTTTTAGGTATTTCAGAACTTACAGCCTTTCTTTGGTCTGAGGGTTATCTGTGAGTGCAAAGTGATTTTATCTTGGACCTAAAGTGATGTAGTTGTGGCTGAGCAGAGCCTGCCAAAGGTCTGGGCCTTTCATCTCCACTGAGAGAAAATCCAAATTTTCTGGTTTAGTGCTCTGTGTTTTCTGAATGAGCTTTCAGAGCTGCTGTGATAAGATAAGAAGAATAGAAGAAATAAGAATTATAAACATATAATATTTATATATAGAATTATAAGAATATAATATATAATATATAACATATAACATATAACATATAATATATAATATATAATATATACATTATATATATAATATATAATATAGTGTATAGTATATTGTATATTGTATATGATATATTAAAGATTATAGAATTATAAGAATTATAAATATATTATATTTATATATCTTATATAAATTATAAGAAATAAGATAAAGCCCATCTGACTCTGGTTTTTTCAGTCATAAAATGTTTAATAAGGAATAGAAAGCACTGATTTTATCAGGGTATAATTCCAGAAGTGCTGGGGCTGGAAGTGGAACTTTTTCCCCCTCCTGCTGAACCTTCCAGAGCCTGGACTCACTCCTGTGTTCACTCCAAGGCTTATGTCAAGCCCAGTCAATTTAAATGAGATTCAGAACTGGAGCAGCAATAAGTGTTCAATCAAAGTATTTGATAAATCACTTAAACAATCTCGCAGATTGCAAATTCTGTAAATGCAAGTTCTGCACTTATTCAAAAGGAGTGAATGTGACAGGGCTAAGAGACAGCAAAGTCAAAACAGCAGGAAGAAAACTCCAATTCTTTGATGAGATTAAAATCCCAGCAATTGCAGTGGCAGGCAGGTAGGGCTGTGCTGCTCCTGGAGCCCCTGCTCCAGCTTCTCCAAGGAGAATTTACAGATGGGATAAAGAAGAGAAGGCTGATTTGATGATTGCAGCATAATTTTACCTTTACTTCAGGGTATGTGTGTTTTCCTTAACGTCTTGAATGGCCTAATTTAGCTGGTCAGGAAAGTTTTCTCTCTTATTAAACAGAATGACAAGTGACTGTAAAAGTAGGAGAAGGGAAATCTCAACAAAGCCCAGATTGCTCTGAATGCTCAACAATTTTTCTGCAGTTGCTCAGACAGGGGCATGAGCTTCCTCAGGTGGAATTTATTCTGCTGAGTGTCTCCACAGAAAAGCTGAAAACAAAGTGTTGAAACAAGGTCTGGGAGATGGCTTTTCCCTGTCTTACCACCCACTGCAGGATTAAATAACAAACAGGTCTTTAATGATTATTTTTATGCTATGATTTTTATTGTGCTTAAGAAAAAGATGGAAGAAATTAAAGATTTTTTTTTCTGAGTTGCTTCCAGAATAAAACCTTGTGTTTTATCTATTGAACATTTCCCTGGTTATTAATGAAGGAATTTTAGGAGATTTTGCTGGGAGAGGAATAACTCATTGTCAGCACCGACATGAAGCACGATTTGAAATAAGTTTTCATGGAAGAAAAAGGGAAAAATGGGATCATTTTTGGCTGTAGGCAGTGTTGAAGTTCAGCATTTTAGTTTTAAAAAGCCATGGTTGGTTTTGTGTGAGCAGTTCTATGTTCCCTCATCATCTTTGTCCTCATTTACAATATCAGGGGGGCCTTTAATGAGGATCCAGGTGCCAAATTTTGTATATTGTGCATTTTCCTTGCTCCCACCATTACTGTACTCCCAATCCTCAGAAATGAGGGGGGGTTGATCACTTTTAGCTGAAATTACAGTAGAAATCTGCAATTTGGGCTGGTCTGCTCTCAGGCATTTATCCCAAGGACAGGAGCAAGGGATTGATCCCTTTGTCTCCTTTTCTCCACTAGTTTTACTGCAAATGAGAATTGGCTTTAATTGGGGCTGAAAACAAGAATTCTGACAGCTCAAACATTTATTTTCAGGCAGCACAAGGCCTTGTTCAGGGAAGTTTTTAAGGACTTTGGAGATGTTGAAGGAAAATTATGTAGGAATCCCAGTGTATAGGAGTTACATGGGTAACGTGTTGTCCAGCTGTGAAGTTGGACAGATTTTCATTATCCTGATTTAAATCCATAAATATCTGCAGAAACAGACACACAGACTTAAACTTCCAACCCAAAATAAACCTAAATGGTTCCTAGAGGCCTTTGCATCCCTCCTGTGTGATTTCCTGTTCTCTGGGAATGCTTCAGGCAGTTCTCTAAGTTAAGCAAGTTTTAAAAGCCACTCAAATACAAATTAGTTTTTTATAAATTAGGAAAGATCTGTGTCCTTTCAGTATCTACTGAAAAAAAAAATTACTGAAGCTGCACTAAAATCCACTTTACATGTGGATATAACTGTCAAAAAACTTTTGAAAGTAATCCTTTAACTTGAAACTAATTTTCTGCCCTCCAAAAAGGGAATTTTAAAGTTTTGCTAGCACCCCTCCTTTCCTTTAACTTGAAACTCATTTTCTGCTCTCCAAAAAGGTAATTTTAAAGCTTTTCTAGCAGCCCTTCTTTCTCCCATAAAATATTTATGTTCAACACACCGAGCACATATTAATTAGCGAGAACGAGCAATGGCGAGGATTCATCCAAAACTCCACGTACGAGGCAGAGTTATTTTAAAAACTTGATTTTCTTGCTGGCAGTGCCTTTATTCTGTGCTGTGGCCATGGCTCTGGAGGGGCTGAGCTCTGGGGGTGTGTGTGAGCGTGTGTGTGCACACGGCTGTTGTTCCTTTCTTCTCCAAATGCTTCACCACAGTAGGCGAAATGGATGAAACACAGAAAAAAGAGAGACAATAAATAGTTACCTAACCTGGCTTGGAGAATGGAGAAAGTTCGTTAGATTTATTAATCCTCATTTTCCTTTGGACTGTCAGGCTTGGAGTGACAGTAAAAAAGCTTGTGACGACTTTGGCTAATTTGCACTCCATTCACTTTCTCATGAAAACCCATCAGGATGACTGAAGAACTGCTCTGCAATTGACCTTATTCAATGGCAGAGTGATATACTGGGAAACAGGCCAGTTTTTACAATGCCCAAAAGAGCAAATTGGACGGAATCTTTGTTCCTCTCTTTTTTCCCCTTTCCTTTTTATGCCAGTCTTGCTCTAGTTAAGCTCTCTCATTTGTTCCAGCAGTAGCTCTAGGGCTCAGGTCACCCTCTGGGGCTGCCATTGCAGGTGATCACTGGGCTGCTTGTCTTGGATGCAAAGAGGAGGGAGAAAGGGGAAGAGGCTGCTCAGAGAAAAAGTCTGAGATCTCATTCTCAGCCAGATGTTGGGGGACAGGGTGTTGCTTTTGCCTCTGCACCCAGAAATCCCAAACAGGTTGTGTGAGCCTGAGGCAGGAGCGGGGTTTTTGTGGTGCTCTTTGGGTGAGGGATTAAAGCTGGTGGTGCTCAGGGCAGAGGGGAGACAGGGAGCAGATTCTGTGCTCATCAGAGAGACTTTTCTGTGTTCCTTTTATATTCACACACAGCAGAGCCAGGATCTTTCACTCTGGGAAAATGAGGCAGGGTTGGAGTGGCCAGAGGCTGGTGGGGAGAGATCCCACACAGGGGGTAGGGACAACTGTCCCCTCAAACCAACATTTAATGTTTTATGCAAAAGAGAGCAGCCCTGAATGAGGGTCTGAGTGGGATTAGCACATGAACAGTCCACGGGCTGGCAGATATCGAATTTATCTGGGGCGCTGCAGAGAGGCAGAACAATTTGAATTTGAGTCTGAGAACGGGCTGGTTTGGGGGGATTCTCTCTCTCTCCTCCTGGTTGAAATTCTTGAAAGCCCAGCTTCATTTCCAGGTTTCATCAAAAGTGGGGATTGTAAAGATTTCTGACCAGAGGATCATAGTGATGTTTTTAATATCAGTAATTCCAACCTGTACCCAAGGTCCTGTCTGTACTGGGCTCCCAAACTCACTGTAATTCCCTGCCAGAGCAGCTGTGGTGGTTCCCCTGCTCCTGACACCTCACACGGGGCAGTGTGAAGCTTTCAGGTGGCTTTTGAGCACTTTGGGGACCTGTCTGAGCCAGCAGCTTTGATCTTTCTCTGCAGAGGGCAGGTCCTGCCAGCCAGACCTCAGGGTTCCTGGTTCAGGGCTCTTCAGGGGCACCTTGCAGGAGCAGAAGCAGCACAAACTGTGCCCCCCATGCTGGAAAGGGAAATGTGGCTCACCCTGTGTGCCCCAGAGCTTCACCCCTGCAAACCAGCAGGGTGGGAAAGACCCAAAAGGGTTTTAAGGAGCCTTAAAACTCACCTCATTCCACCCTTGCCATGGGCAGGGACAGGTTCCACTACCCCAGGGTGCTCCAAGCCCCTTCCAGCCTGGCTTTGGACACTGCCAGGGATGGGGACCTGCCACCACTTCAATGTTCCAGCTCCTCACCACCCTCACAGGGAAGATTTTTTTCCTCATCTCTAATCCAAACTCGCTGTCTGTCAGTTTGAAGCCATCCCCCTTGTCCTGTCACTACATGTTGCTGTAAAAAGTTTCTCTCCATCTTTTTCTGGGTTACTTCAGGAACTGGATCCTAAAGGATGGCACTGACTTGTTATTGTTCTTCTTTCTGGGTTTTTCTATTTTAGAACAAACTTTTTTTTGGTTTAATATAAGAAAACCTGGTGGCTTATAAAACCCAAACCACCCAGAAAGGAACACATTGCTCCTCTACAACCTCACCAACCCATTATCTCATTTTGGGCCTCTGCTTCTGAAGGGGCAAGGTGGGTTTTTAAAACAAGTCAGTTAAGAACCACACCAAACTTTCAACTTTCCTGAAACACCTCTGGTTTATCAGTGTGCAAACTCTTTTCTGACCAGCATCACTTCTTGGGACTTATTCACATGAGAAAATAAAAGCCATCCAACTGGAAGAACAGGATTTAGGAGACTTTTTTCTCTCCAGTCCATCCCTTCTCTGCATCCATGAGGATTTCAGGGTTCTTTCAGCACAGGGTTTTAGGCTGCTGCAGGAAAGTTGTAACCTCTGTGTGTTCACATTTTGGAGTTAAACCAACAGAGTGGAGACTGAGGAACAAGGGGAAGAAGAGAGGAAGGTGCTCCAAATGGCATTTTTGGGGCAAAATGAGAAAGGGTAAGGTTGGCACAGCAGGCCTTGCTGTGCAGGATAACCCTGGGGAGGTGGGAGGTGCTGCTGAAATGTCCCCATGGCTGCGAGGGGGCACTGTCCTGCCATGGAGGTGTCTCTGCCCCGTCCCACATCCCTGGCCCTGGGTGGGGTGACTTCCACTGGGCACTC
This sequence comes from Setophaga petechia, assembly GCA_024362935.1. Lineage (NCBI taxonomy): Eukaryota > Metazoa > Chordata > Aves > Passeriformes > Parulidae > Setophaga > Setophaga petechia. Next base: position 4,148,722 of record JANCRA010000047.1, read on the forward strand.
ACTGCCATCCTTCTGCTCCTCTCTGTCATCTCCTTGCCCTCCTCCCTCTGGTGCCCTCAGGTCCTCCAATTTCCCCTTCTCTCTCTATCAAATTCTGCCCATGTCCGCACCCTCATTAATCAATGTCAAGTCACAGAGTGTACAACAAGGGCTGTATTCTTCCACTGCCCCCTCAGCCCTCATACATCCCATTGTTCCAAAAAACTGATTCAGATGGCAAGAAAACAGCCGATGCAGCACATAAAAGAGATGAGACAGAAATGAAAAGAATCAAGGAGGGGAAAAAGAAAAAAAAAAAAAAAAAGAGGAGGCATTTTTTTCCCCTGAAACACTCGAATAAATACTCGGCAATGATAATTTAAATTATTCATACATTTATGAAAACATCCATTGAAAAGTGAAGTGTATGATGCTCTTTGTCTACTTTACTTGTCTCTTGTTTGTGATTAACCTTTACTGTAACTTGGGCTGGCAGTGCCACGATCACAAAGACCAGACTTTTCCTTCCATGGGAAAAAATGTTTCATCGGGTCCAAATGAAAAATTAAGTGGAGGTATTTAGTGCTGATGTGGCAATTTGGTGCAAAGCATTCAAGATGCAGAATTATCCATGTCTATAGCCCAAACACTGCCTAGTAAAAAAAAAAAAAGAAAAAATACAAACGAGACAAAGCCAGCTTTTAGCAGCGCGTTCCCTCGCAGGGGAGTTTGACATAAATTCTGCTTCCAGTCCCATGACATCCCTCAGGAGCTGGAGGGCTCAACACCACGGAGAGCAAAGGGTTTGCTGCCACAAATAAGGGGAATCTGGGTGTGTAAGAACGTGGACAAACACAGCCAGAAAAAAACGGAAATGAAAAAAGCAGCTCAGATATTTTAATTACGGCTCTCAAACTATGGAAGAGTTCCTAGACCAGCATTAATAATGTCATGGGGAAATGGGAGATATTTGGGACCTGACAGCCTGTGAAAGTCCAGAGGAAATTTATTTTGCCTCCAAGACAGACTTTTTTTTTTTTTGCTCATACTTTGTGGTTATTGCTTTACTTTAAAAAAAAATGTTGTGGCAAGATCAGTAGTGGAATATTAAATGCCAATAGTGATAAACTATCTGAAATCAGAGAAATAATAATTTGAGAGGTTTTGGAAACTCAGCTCTGTGAGGATTGTATTTTTTGGTGTATCCCTGCCATTCTTTCAGGGGTTTTTGGGTTGTTTTTTTTTTTTTCCAAAGAAACAGTCAAAGCAAAGCTTCTCCTCAAACATTTGTGTCGTGCTTGTAATTCATCAAATTTCGCTCCAACTTCCAAACCGGAGCGGTCTGGAGAATGTCAGATAATTTATAGATAATCATCCAAACATTTTTATTCTCAAGTGAACATATTTAGCCCTGCAAATATGCATTTATGCCTTTCCATAACTGGTTGATTACGTGGGAGGGGGAGCCATTGTCTGGCAGTCAAAGCCAAGGGATTTTCGGCAAAGCTCTCCTTGCTCTTGTGTTGACTCTGCAGTTGACTCTGTGTGTGACCTTGGACGTGTCACTTATCCTCTGAATGCTTCACTTCCTTCTGTAAATGGCTACAACAGTTTGGAGCACACGCAGGAAAGTGTGTCTGGAACTTGGGAAAGCGTTTGGAGATTTCAGTCCTAAGAGGTGCTGGTGGGTCCTGGCAGCTGAGACACACAGAGCTCTTCACTTCTTTATAAAGCATCTTTGTGCCTCATTTCAGGGGTTTGATACTCATGCCTTTTCCAGTCACTTTTGGGATTTGTTTGCTGATTTTTTAGTAATTTTTCTACCTGGAATTTTTGTCCAAGGGGACTCTCAAAGTTTTTCATTGCATCTATCTTGTCTGGGATTTACTGGGCTTGATTTTAATGCTGCCTCTGGATTTGTCCTTTGCTGAGGTGAAGTATTTGCCCTTATTTCAGTAGAAAACATTTTTAGTAAATCCACTAATGGATAAATCTACTAAGAGAGGCTGTCAGCCATAGGATAGAGTATTTATATAGAAAGTGTGGTGGAAAACTGTGTATTAAAAGGAAGGAGCTGAAGCAAAAGTCCTAAATCAAACTGCTGGCAATACACTGTCTTGGTGTGTATTTCTTGCTAGGCTGTGATTCCTTCTTCTTGGAAATTATCCAGGATTTCCTGGCTCAGTGATCTGGGATACATTTCAATATACTGGATATATGGAGCAGTGGGCAGACTTCAAACAGGTCTGGGATTTTTTTTTTTTTTTTTAATTTTTTTTTTTTTTTTTTTTTGAGGTATGGAGAGACATCCAAAATAGTGGCTGCCTTTCTCAGCTGATTTGCATAAATCCTCCTTGCTGCTTCCAAGCCTTTCTGGAGTTCCTGAGCAAGCAGGAGGCACCAAATCCCTCCTTCCCTCCCGTTCACACACAAACCAGATTGGCTTTGGGATCAGCCAGCCAGGGGCAGAGCCCAGGCAGGAATTTTTGCACCTTGGCTCTGCTCAGCCCTTCATTAGTGAATGAACGAAGGCTTGGCCATGCAGAAATACAATGACACCTCTTGGGAGCTGGGGAAGGGTCATTCCTGCATGCCCACACCCCAAACCCACACCCAGACTTTTCAGTTTGAGGTTTGGGGTGATGATGGTGAATTTGGGTTGGGTTCTTCCCAGCATAAAGTCATCCTGGGATTTCATTTTCTGTGCCCAGGTACCACTCTTTGCTGGGGTTTCTAGAGTGGGGCAATTTAAAATAGATCTATTTAAATATATATATATATATATATATAATTTAGAAACAAATAGCTTTGAGAATGGCTGCTCTATCACTCATTCCCTCCATTCCCAGCCCTGGCTGTGCCCCCTCCCACAGCCCCCAGCACACTTTGCCCGTGGTGAATTGGGTTGGGTTCTTCTGAGCACAAAACCATCCTGGGATTTGATTGTCCATGTCCAGGTAACCCCTGCACTGCTCTTTTCTGAGATTTCTAGAGAGGGGCGAATTAAAATAGATCTATTTTAATTTATATAGAGATATATAATATTTTTAAAATAAATATCTTTGGGAATGGCTGCTCTGTCCCTCCATGACTGTCCCAGCCCTGGCTGTGCCTCCTCTTGCATTCTCCAGCACACTTTACCTGTGGTGAACTGGGTTGGGTTCTTCCCAGCACAAAAATCATCCTGGGATTTGATTTTCTGTGCCCAGGTAACCCCTGCACTGCTCTTTGCTGAGCTTTCAAGAGTGGGGGAATTAAAACCCGACCTGTTTATGTATCTATATATAATAATTTTAAATATCCAGCTTTGGGAATGGCTGCTCTGTCACTCCATGACTGTCCCAGCCCTGGCTGTGCCCCCTCCCACAGCCCCCAGCACACTTTGCCCATGGTCAACTGGGTTGGGTTCTTCCCAGCACAAAAACATCCTGGGATTTGATTTTCTGTGCCCAGGTAACCCCTGCACTACTCTTTGCTGAGCTTTCTAGACTGGTGGAATTTAAAATAGCTCTATTTATACATCTATACATAATAATTTTAAATATCCAGCTTTGGGAATGGCTGCTCTGTCCCTCCAGCTGTCCCACCCCGGCCGTGCCCCCAGCACACTTTGCCCATAGAAGGTTTGGAGATGCCTCCTTGTGCTTCTCTCCCTCCTCCCACCCTCCCCAGCCACCAAGGCTGGGCTCTGGGAAGGTGGCCAAATGCCACTGAGGACACTGGAGCAATAAATCATCCTCCTTCCAACATCTGCAAGGCCCCAAAGGCGAGCCCCTGGCCGATGATGATCTCGCCTCCCACCCCCTGCTTTTTATCCTGTCCCTGGCTGACAAAACACCTATTGTCACAGCCTGAGTGAAGAAGAGTCCTTTTTTCCTCACAAAGGCCCTCTGAAGCCAAGTTGTGAGCTGCCAGGGAAGATGCTGAGGGCTCGGCAGGGAGTCTATATCTCACTCTTTTGCTCCGTGGTTCATACTTTCTCTCTCTCTCACAGGGGTCACCCAAAGCCTTTCACTCCGGCTTCATATTCACATAAAGACATCAAGAAAAAAAGGGAAAAAAAACCACACCAGAAAGAATTATTAGGCATGGCTGTCAAATGCTTTATGGGGGGGGTGAGGGGTGCAAGGGGGGGAAAAGAACAGTAACTCTTTATGTGCTGGCATTGTTACAGGAGCTAATGTACCACTGCAGCGCCGTGCAGGAAGGCATTACATGCCTCAGGAATTGCAGGGGCATTAGGCTGAAATATTGGGTTTCAGCAAAAAGGGGAGCCTGTTTTCACTTCTAGTTTCTTATCTGGGTTTTCTAGATTCCAGGAGGCTCTTTCTTTCCTGATCCTGCTCTCTTGAAGGACTTTTGGGGTTTCTACGCGTGAAGAATCTTTCCTGGCTGTTATTTGCATGTGGGGGTTTAGGATCCAATAGATTAAGCTGCTCCCAGTCTGTTTTTTCCTTTTTTTTTTGCATGTGAAAGTTAGAAAATCACTGCACTGTCACCACCAAACCCTGTTAGAAAATCACTGCACTGTCACCACCAAACCCTGTTAGAAAATCACCACATTGTCACCACCAAACCCTGTTAAAAAATCCCCACACTGTCACCACCAAACCCTACCCAAAGTATTGATATTTCCTGATGGAATGGGCAAAGCTGAATTAGTGCAAAGCTGAAGGCACAGAAGGTCAGACACTCCCTGCCCTGAGCCCAGCACATCCCTGAAACAAATCCACAATTCCAGAATTGCCCGTTCCTGGCAGGTTTAAAGCTGGAAAGCCTCCCTGGATCTGCTGCCCATCTCTCTGCACCACCCTCTGAGGGAACTTTGGGAGCTGTGAGCTGAAGGCTCAGCAGACAAATATTGATATTTCCTGATGGAGTGGGCAAAGCTGAATTAGTGCAAAAAGGACAGAAGGTCAGACACTCCCTGCCCTGAGCCCGGCACATCCCTGAAACAAATCCACAATTCCAGAATTGCCCGTTCCTGGCAGATTTGAAGCTGGAAAGACTCCCTGGATCTGCTCTGCACCACTCTCTGAGGGAACTTTGGGAGCTGTGAGCTGAAGGCTCAGCAAACAAATCTCCTGCCCGAGGTTCATCCAGATGCCACATCCCCGTGTAGGGTTTAACCCTTTGAAGTTGTGTCCCCTTTTCTCTGCTCGTTTTGAAGTGGGGTGAGCAGTGCTGGGCACGGCTTTAAGAAGATCCTGCTGCCTTAGAGAGGAAGATAAATTAAAAACTTTATTTAATCCTTTGGAAGGCTGAGACTGTAAAGTTAACAGTCAAGCAAGCTATTAAAATTTACAGTGCAAGGCATCAAAACAGAAGGAAAAGTGCACATGGATAAAGTTTAAAGCATCCTTATAAAAAGCCGGAAACCTAACACTGCATTCCTCCAAATTATTCCCTTAGCAAACATTTTTATTTCCAATTAGTAAAAGAAAAATTGCTAATTTGCTGCAGTTGGACAGGCCTGACGTCTCAATCTGCAAAGTGTCAGTGCTGTGAAAGGAAACGTTTCACACTGTGCTGGAGAGAGAGAGCAGCTCTAAAGAGGGTCAGGGCATCGGGCCCAGAAAGCAGATTGACTGGCCATAGTGCTAAATTACTCACACAAGACAGACATTGTCTGCAGTGCCAGCCCTGCGCTCCTCACCCCCTCATTCTTTCCCTTTTTTAGTTTGTGCCTGGTGTGGTGGAGGAGCTCAGGGGTGGCAGGAGGGGGCGCGGAAGAGGAAGGGGAGGAAGGGGAGGAAGGCAGAGCTCAGGGGGGAGCTGGGATCATCCTCGGCTTCCCCTGGAGAGCACGGAGCCCTGAGAGGGGCACGGGGGTGAAACAGCCCTGATCCCCCTGGGGTCATCTGGGGAACCCACCGAGACCCCAGATCTCTCTGAGATCAGCCAGGGAACCCACTGAGACCCCAAATCCTTCTGAGATCAGCCAGAGAACCCACTGAGACCCCAAATCCTTCTGAGATCAGCCAGGGAACCCACTGAGACCCCAAATCCTTCTGAGATCAGCCAGAGAACCCACTGAGACCACCTGAGATCATCTGGGGAATCACTGAGACCCCAAGTCCCTCTGAGATCATGTGAAGAACCCACTGAGACCCCCAGCCCCTTCTGAAACTGTCTGGGGAACCCACTGAGACCCCAAATCCTTCTGAGATCAGCCAGGGAACCCACTTAGACCCCAGCCCCCACTGAGACCCTCAATCCCTCTGTGACCATCTGGGGAACCATTGAGACCCCAAATCTTTCTGAGATCAGCCAAAGAACACACTGAGACCCCCAGAGATCATCTGGGGAACCCACTGAGACCCCAAATCCCTCTGAGATCATCTGGGGAACCCATTGAGACCCCCAGTCCCTCTGAGACCATCCAGGAACCCACTGAGACCCCCCAGCCCCTTCTGTGATCATCTGGGGAACACTCTGAGACCCCTAAACCCTCTGTGACCATAAAATAAAATAAAATAAAATAAAATAAAATAAAATAAAATAAAATAAAATAAAATAAAATAAAATAAAATAAAATAAAATAAAATAAAATAAAATAATAAAATAAAATAAAATAAATATAGAATGAAATAATAAAAGGCAGGAAAGCCCATAGGATGGAAGGCACTGAGTTCCCTCCCTAGCCCACATCCCAGATGCAGGAAACAAATTCCAAGGGACCTCTGTGGTGAGCAGCTGCCAGAATGTGGAACCCTGATTTCTGGGAGCGTTACCTCCCAATGCACTGGAAGGCAAAGGAAAAATGGGTGGTTTTTGTTGTTCTCCCTATTTCTGACACCTGGGTTATGTTTATTTCATGGCCTCATCAAGAGCCCTTGAACCCAAGCACTGCTTTGAGAGGATTGAAATCCCTTGACCAGGATGTCTGCATCAACAGACAGGCTGGTATTTAATTTAACCGGAATTTAACTGTTATATTTATAAAATTATACTATTATAATATTTAACTATTATATTTATAATATTAACTATTATAATTTATAACATTAACTATTTATAGTTATTAACTATAATAACTTTATTATATTACCTATTATAATTGTTAATATTATAAAGTTATTCTAGTTATTCACTATGATATTTATATTATAATATTATATATAAAATAATTTTATAACTTTATAATATTAGTTATTATAATTGTTACTTATATCTAGTTATATATGTTTAACTATATAATATATATAATATATATAGTAATGTACATATGTTATATATGTACATATGTTATAGTAATGTACATATGTATATATATATAAACTATTATAATTATAATATAATTATAATTATACTATATTATAATATATATATTATATATTATACACTATTATATATATATACGCTATTATAATATATATATTAGATATAATATATTATATATATTATAATATTAGAATTTTATTATATTAGCTATTATAATTGTTAATTAGATATATAGTTATATGTATCACTCTATATAAAATATATATACATATATTATATATACAGTTATGTATATATTTATGTATATATAACTATATATATTAACTATTATAATTGTTAATGATATATATTATATATATAATACATATAATAATATTATAATTTTATAATATGAACTATTATAATTGTTAATATTATACAGTTATTAACTGTTATACTTGTTCTATTAATAGGGTATTTAAAAACCCCAAACCAACAGAATAAGGATCAAGCTCACAAATAATTCCTGCTTTTTTAATTCCAACCTTCTTATCAGCCTGTGACAAACTTTCTGACACTTTGAGCTCCTCCTGGCCCATGGTGTGGGTGTTGTGAGGGTGATGAGCTGGAGCAGGGGTGCTGGAAGTGGGCAGGGAAAGCTTTGGGTGCTGTTTGATCCCTTGGGATGGGCAGTGCTCGGATGCTCGTGGACCCTGAGATGTGTTGGAAAGTCTCTTTTCCCAGCCTGGCAGTCAAAGAGGGAGTCAGAGCTCTTCAGTTCTCATTCTCAAGGTTGTTTATTGTTTCTTATCTGTAAAATTCTTTCTCCTGACCTGCCAAGGTCCACTCAGCAGGACAGACAGAGGCACTCTGCCCGCCCCCAGGGCTGTGTTATGTCTTTATGCTGCAAACTACCTGTACAATATTTACAATTCCTTCCCAATACCCATCACCTGTGTTAGTCAGTGAGCTGCTACTCTAAACCAATCCAAAAGTGCCACCATCACAGCAGGAGATGGAGGCCAAGAAGAAGAAGGAGACAGGCTGGACATGCCCAGATCCCTCCATCTTGCCGCCTGAACCCCCATTCTAAAAACCCCAAAATCTATTTTTCACTCTGTGATAAACTCACTATCATTCTACTTCAACTTTCATGGCTTGCAATTCTCCATATAAAGGTTGGTAATTGTTTTTTCCAAGGGCTAAATCAAAGGCACAGGGGTCTTGGGTTCTGTGCCAAGGTCTCTGAGCCCCCTGGGCAGGGGCTCAAGTTCTCCAGGGCACCAGAGGAATTTCCTGGGTTCCTACAGGATGGGGAACAGGGATGAGCTCTGTTGGCTTCTTAACGAGCCACTTGCAAATAACATTTAATTTTTGCCGCTTCTCCTCACGTTTCAGTGTGCTTGGGACTTCTCCTTCCTTTCCCCAGGGAATCAGCATCAGGGAAATGCTTCCTTGTGCTTCCAATCCCACAGAATCCCTCATGATTTGTTGGAGGAGGTTTTTCTGGGAGGAAGCACCTTGGCACAACCCCCCTCCCAACCCAGACAGCTCCTGGCTTTCTTTCTGCTGATAATCCCAGCAGGACCTTTGTTTCCTGATAAAACTGGATTCCACTGGAGAAACCCAAACACATTAGAGGCTCCATTACATCCTCTGCATCCTTCTTAAAACCTGCCCTGTGTTTCCTGAGCATTAACCAGAGCAGATCCCTGCTGGGCTCCTGCGTGGCACGGCCACTGCTGATAGCTGAGCAGCTGCCCTGATAACACAGTGACATTTCCAACCTGGCCCTGTTAAAAAGGGGGGAAAGGGAGCTTGTCTCGAGTCAGATAACTCTGAGGTATGAGTGGCATGGTTTGTTTTTGTCAAAGAGTGGAGATGGTGCTCTGAGGAATCAGCTCCTGGCTCCTTCATTCATGTGAAAACCTCATTCATGGTATGGGGACGGTGCTGCTCGGTGGGTGTGAAGGAAAGGAGAGAGAGAAAAAATCCATTTATTTTGGGTTCCAGGTTTGAATGGTACAGGATGGGAAGCCAAATGTGAGTTTCCTTTTTGAGACCTGCCTGTCAGGGTGCTGCTGCCAGGGCAGGGAGCTCCAGGCTGCCAGTGGTTCCAGGAGTGAGCTTCCTGTGAGGAGGCACATTTGGGTCTCCAGTACAGGAAGAAAAGGAAGGGAGAGAGGGATTCAAACTCTGGGGATGATTTAGGAAGTTTTTGTTGGGGCTGGGTGGGATGATCATGCCTGGATGAGTAAGAGACCACAGCTGCCTCCAGCTCAATTTCCCTTTTTGTTGCCTGTTCCAGGGTAGATCTTCACCCTGTGCATTTTGAAAAAGAGTTTTATGCAGAAAATTGGATGGGAAGCAGCAAAAATACTTTTCCCTTTTTTAAATGTTTTTTTTTTTATATATAAAATTTTATTTTTGATCATTGTGCTGCTGTCCAAGGAACGAGGAGCAGGCTGAGCTCAGGGCTTTGGTGGAGAGAGTTTGTGCTGAAGGGAGGGACACTCGTGGCTCGGGAGTTGTTCAGGATGAAGGAATTTGAGTTTTATTCCAGTGGCTTCTTTCTCAACCACTGAAATCAAACCCAAGCTGCCTTGAGCCACTTGGGCATCTTTTATTTCATGCCCAGGCTCCAGGTGGGAGCTGAGGCTGATGTGGGGATGCAGACACGGTCCCAGCTCATGGCAGGAGCCTGAGCACCGAGCTCCTCCTGCATCCCTGAGCTCCTCCTGGGCACGTGAAAACTCACATTTGGGGGCTGGAAGCTGCCCAGGCACTTTGCATAAACAAACATCTCCACCTGGAGCTGCTGCTCCCTCCACAACGGGAACGTTCTGGAACCTGCTCACCACACAGGGTCACTGGGAATGTGCTTCCTGCATTTGGGATGTGGGCTAGGGAGGGAAGTCAGTGCCTGCCATCCTATGGGCTTTCCTGAATTTTATTTTATTTTATTTTATTTTATTTTATTTTATTTTATTTTATTTTATTTCAATTTATTTTATATTTTATTTTGTTTTATTTTATGTATTTCATTTTATTTTATATTTTATTTTATTTATTTTATATTTTAATTTTATTTTATTTTATTTTATTTATTTTTTATTTTAATTTTATTTATTTCTTTTAATTTTTTATTTGATTTTATATTTTATTTTATTTTATTTTATGTATTTTTAATTTTTTTTAATTTGGTTTACTTATTTTAAATTCTATTTAATTTTATATTTTATTTTATTTTATTGGTAATTTTTTGTGATTTTTTATTATAAATATTATATAAATATAATATAATATATAATAATATAATATAATATAATATAATATAATTAATATAATATAATACAAGAATTTTATATAATTATAATATAATTATGTGCTAAATTAGCCTTCTAAGAACACGGAGTCAGATTCATTCCTTCCTTCCAACGTCGAGGCACCTGCAAACACAACATCCTCCCTGGATTGTTTGTTTTTGTGTTCTGGTGGTGGGGACAGTTACACTGCTGTGAGATAAGCCAGGCTTCAAAGTCTGACTGGATGTCAGAGTAATTCTGAGCTTAGTGGGGTCAAAGGTGTTTGCATCTGAGCAGGACTGACAGCCCTGTGGTTAAGGTTATGTCTAAGGAGCTTGAAAGTCAATTTCTAAATGCCAGAGTGATTTGGGCACCTCACCTAATTTCTCATCTCTGTCTGGTCTGTAAAAATTGGGATGGAAATTCTCCTTTTCCATGCTCACTGTTTATCTCTCGCATTCACTTATTTCCCAAGGTGTCTCAGGCAGAATCATCTTCCTATTTTATGGCTGAGCTGGGCTTTTGTCCTGGTGCTCCTGGTAAAAAATGGTGGGAAACTTGGTCAGGCATTGCCTGGGAAGTTCCACCACGAGGTTTTCTGCCACAGAGCTTCCCCAGGACTTGGAAATGTCAGATGTGGGCAATAATGGGGAAAATTGGAGTATCCCAAATTCAAAATCCTTGTCGATTTTCACTTCTCCGCTGATTCTTTAACTTTCCTTTCCTTTCCTTTCCTTTCCTTTTCCTTTCCTTTCCTTTCCTTTCCTTTCCTTTCCTTTACTTTTCCTTTTCCTTTCCTTTCCTTTCCTTTCCTTTCCTTTCCTTTCCTTTCCTTTCCTTTCCTTTTCCTTTTCCTTTCCTTTCCTTTCCTTTCCTTTCCCTTTCCTTTCCTTTCATTTCCTTTCCTTTCCTTTCCTTTCCTTTCTCTTCCCTTTCCTTCCCTTCTCCTTTTGCATTTCCTTTCTATTCCTTTTTCATTTCCTTTCCTTTTTCTCTTCTCTTCTCTTCTCTTCTCTTCTCTTCTCTTCTCTTCTCTTCTCTTCTCTTCTCTTCTCTTCTCTTCTCTTCTCCTCTTCTCTTCTCTTCTCTCCCTTTCCTTTCATTAGTTCTTTTAACTGAAATTCTCTAAACCTACCTGCTGGCAGAGCAGCACATTAAGAGAATTATCATTTTCTCCTGCTAATTTCTGGCACTTCCCAAAACAAGCATTGCTGGCTGAGGCTGTGCCTGGGTCTGAGCCAAATTTGCCTTTTTGGAGCAGGCTGAGCCAAAGTGTGCTGTGCTCTGGAGAACCAGTGGAAGGTGCTCCTGGCTTGCCCAGCCACAAAAGGCATTTCTCTGAGGGAATGATCAGATAAAGGTCACCCCGTGGCACCACAAAAAGAGCCTTGTTTGTGAAGCAGCTGCTGATTATCATTGGGGAGCAAATGGCTTTGAATTTTATAGCTCCTGTTATCTGAAAGGTATAAAAACACAATGCAGTGACGAGCCGAAGGTCGTCTCAGCTCATCTCATCTCATCTCTGCTGGGCTGGGGAGAGCTCACAGATTATGCTCAGGTTTTGTTTGATTCAGTCTGTAAATGCAAGTTTGGGAATGAGGGATGTAAATCAAGGGCACCTCCTCACTTTCCACACTTGAAAGTTTTCATTTCCTCTTTTCCCCTCTTGCTTCCCAAGCTCTAAACTCAGCCCAGCACAGGTGTGCTGTTTGATTATGCAGATTATGCACAGGTTTGGTCTGGTGCAGTCTGCAAATGCAAGTTTGGGAATGAGGGATGCAAATCAAAGGCATCTCCTGTGCTTCCACACTTGAAAGTTTTGATTTCCTATTTTCCCCTCTCACTTCCCAAGCTGCAAGCTCAAGCACAGCTCCAGATTATGCACAGGTTTTGTTTGAATCTGCAAATGCAAGTTTGGGAAAGAGGGATGCAAATCAAGGGCATCTCCTGTGCTTCCAACTTGAAAGTTTTGATTTCCTATTTTCCCTTCTCGTTTCCCAAGATCTAAGCTCAGCACAGCTCCAGATTATGCTCAGGTTTTGTTCGAATCTGCAAATGCAAGTTTGGGAATGAGGGACGCAAATCAAAGGCATCTCCTGTGCTTCCACACTTGAAAATTTTCATTTCCTATTTTCCCCTCTTGCTCCCAAGCTCCTGGAGATAACAAAACCCAGGATGTTCCCACCTGGATTTGGTGCCATTTCAGTTCACCCAGCACTGGAGTGGTCATGAGCCACCTCTGGAAAATCAGATTTATTAGAAAATCCATGGAAACAATCCAAAGTCTCACCCACCTTGCTGTTGTGCCAAGTGCAACCTAAAGAGACAGCAATAAATCACCCTGCTCTGCCACCTCAAATAGATAATCAATTTAATTGAAAGCATCAATAATCATAGTTTTGACATTTATTACCCTGTGGATGTTTTATCTTTTAGGCAGGGACAGCGGGGCAATGATGGATGCCAACTTCTGCCATGGAACACAATTATGTGGTGCAAGGAAAAGGGGTTTTATATTCTGCAGGAAAAAAGCAAAGCAGTCGAATTCATATTCAAGCAGACTGCAGGAAAACTGTGAGAAATAAATGCAAGTAACTCTCATCCCTGAGACCTGAATTCTGCTGTTTTGGCTCACGAGATGATGTTGCAAATGCTGCTTGGTGTGTTCTTTTTGAGTGATTTAGGACAGAAAATCTGCAGGGCCAGATCTCCCTCTACAGAATATACAGAATATCAGCTTTTTTGTGTTTGTTTTTCACACGTGCAAAAGTGAAAACCAAAAGTGAGGCTGGGCTGTTCCTCCTTTGGCTGCTCTTGTGGTTTGTGCTAGCCTGCTCAGGTCATTGTGCATCCTCACAGGTGGGAAGCAGCGTGGAAGTTACACAGATAGTCTGGACAGAGGGAAAAAAGGGATGGAAATGTTCTTTTCTCCTGCAGAAATGTTCCCACAGAGCTGCAGGACAAGCGTCCAGGGCAGTGCCTGGATATATCAGATAAATCAGTGCTGGAGGTGTGAGCAGAGCCCCTGGCTGTGCTCACCCACCCTGGAAGGCTTCCTGGAATGTGAAAACCCCAAAGATTTGAAGTGGAGAGTTATGGAGCAAATTCTTCCCCCAAAACCCCCAAAAGAATTGTCTGCATTAGTTTGAATCAGGTTTTATGTGTCGGATTAGGGGTTTTTTTTCTGATTAAGAGATGTAGTTCTGATGTGGAGATACTGTAATGGATCTTTCATAGGTTTATTTCTTTAAAGTGTCCAGTCTTATTTGTAAGGCTATTTTTGAAACTTGTTTTTAGTTTTATTTCTCTCTTAATAGTGTCTGTCTTATTCTGTAGCATTTTAAGTCAGTATTTTTTCTCTCAAACTTTGCATACAGATGTATACTATGTGAGCATTTTGATAAAACTTTGAGAATTCTCTAAAATGTGTTTCCTACACTTATGCATCACTCAAAGCAGGCATTTCACCTTTTCTTTTTGCTCGTTTTGAGCTTTAAGCAGCTCAGACTTTTCAGAGTGAATTGAACCTTTTGTACTTTGATTCTGCACGTGCTGGAAGTTCCCTTTGCACTTCCCCAGTCCCAGGAGGTGCAGGGTGTTGAGGAAGACAAGCCCCAAGTTTATGGGAATGTTCAAGTGCTGTTATGTTATTCCCACAAAGCAGCAGCTTCCTCGATGGCACATGGAGATTATTTGGCCAGGCAGGATCTCTTAACTCTGCTCACATCAGTGATTATTTACTTTGAGCTGGCAGTTACAAAAATGCTTTACTTCATTAAACCCTCTTCAGTGGCTTAAATACATTTTGTTTCCAGCAGCTGGGTACATTATGGACATTTCTTTGTCTATGATCTATTGGTGGTAGTTTGGAAGATGTAAACATTTGTGCTATTTGGCAAGATGGTTGTGGAGCCATCTTATAACCTCAATGTTCCTCTTGGCACGAGATTAAAAACTCCTTGTAATCAATGCTCGGGGCTGGATCTCCCAAGATTTCCCTCAGAACTTGCTTGGAGTGTTGGGTAACAATACAGGCTGTGTGTGCTCTTTAAAACCTTTAGTAAAAATTTTTTAAATGGATTTTTTTTTTATTTTTCTTCTGGCGCTGTTCTGAAGAAGCTCCAAATGTAGCATCCAGTTTAACTCCAATAGTAAATAACTGGAGTTATTTGCTAAGGATAATAATGGAATTTTACTAATTTCCCAAGGATAATAATGGATTTTTTTAAAAGAATCTCTTGGCCATTTTGGCACAGTTCAGGAAAACCTTGTGCAGAGATTCCTGGGCCAGAACTGATTTATCTCCAGGACAGTGGGTGACACAGAGGAGCTGTTGAGGTGGCCCTGGGGACAGCTCAGGAGGATGAATCCGTGTTTGGTGTTTCTCTGGTGCTGTTTTGGAAGAGGAGAGCAGAGGTTTGAGTTTCTGAGGTGGATGTCTCCCACCTCATCTGGCAGGAATGGAGAGGTGCCCGTGGCATCTGCAGTGGAAGGGATCACAATGAGCTAAAATCTCTAAATTCCCCCATCTCAGGAGCTCTCAGCACATCCTTCACTTCTCATCAGGGGGTTCCAGTCACCCAAAACCCGAGGGGAAAAAAAAAAAAACCTTATTTCCATTGGGACTCCCTGAATTCCAGTCTCAAGAAAATGCCTTGAAATTGCCACCCACTCTCTGTCTGCCTGATTAAATAAAATATTGACCTTTTCCAAGCACAATATTATCATTCCAAGCATAATATTATCCAGTCCTGTCTGAGATTGTTTCTACAGCTCTTAAAAGGGAGCTCACCTGGCAGCCCTATCAATGGAGATAAAACAGCTCTGTGTGCCTTCCCAATAAAAAGCTGATTGTGCTAGTGTCTAAAGCTTTTATTATTATTAATAATAAATTCTGAATATATTGTTATATATTATATATTATTTTATATATTACATACTATACATATAATATATATAATATATAATATATTATATATTATATTATATATATATAATATATAATGTATAATGTATAATGTATTATATATTATATATTATATATTATATATTATATATTATATATTATATATTATATATTATATATAACATATAAAATATATACTATATTTATATATTTATTATTCTATATTTATATATTATTTATATATATCTTTATATTACATATTTATATATTAATACATATTATCTATGCAATGTATATTATACAAATATATATTTATATTGTATACAAATGTATATATTTATATTATAATATATTATATAAATATAATACAAATATATATTTATATAACATTTATATAAATATTATATATTTATTATATATTTGGAGCCTGGAATATTTCCACCTTTCCCCCCAAAAAAGGCACTTGAGCACCTCCAAGGTGCTCCTCGTTTCCCAGCCTGGTTGTCAGAGAAGGAGTCAGAACTCTTCAGTTTTTGGTCTCAAGGTTATTTATTGTTTCTTATGTATAAAATTCTTTCTCCTGTCCTGCCGAGGCCCACTACTAAAAACTACCTGTACAATATTTACAATTCCTCTCCAATACCCATCACCTGTGTCAGACACTGAGCTTCTACTCTAAACCAATCCCAAAGTGCCACTAGCACAGCAGAAGATGGAGGCCAAGAAGAAGAAGGAGAAAAGCTGGACACACCCAGATTCCTCCATCTTGCCCTCTGAACCCCCATTCTAAAAACCCCAAAAAATCGATTTTTCACCCTATGACAAACTAACCATTATTCTACTTAGACTTTTGTGGTTTGCAGATCCTCATATAAGGTTGGTAATTTTTCCATGGGTCCTGATCAAAGTCACAGTCCTGGGCTCCGTTCCAGGGTGTCTGAGCCCCTGGCAGGGGTTTGGGCAATCCAGGACAGCCAGGGGGGTGTCCTGAGCCCCAACAGGGGGATGGGGCACAGCCCCTCTTGATTCACTCATGATTATGAGTGATCAGCTGAGCAGAGGGGGGATCAATAGATGAACTGCAGGGGAAGTTCGTTTATATTCTCCTGTCAATACCAAGGTCATTTTTATAACTAAAAAGGGTCGAGGACAAAAGATGGATGGCTCGTGGATGAATTTAACCATCCAATCCATTTACATCCCCACAAACAGCCTGGCTTTATCTGTTAACCAAAACATTGCACTTCACTCCTCAAGATGATTTTTTGCTGGGGTAATAAATAGCTCTGGCTGCATTAAGTGATTGTGCAATGAGGGCCCGTGGCAGACAGAATTTAGAGCTGGTGACCTTAAACTTCCACTCCACTGCTGCTCTCTCTGTGCTTACAGGGGAGATGTGGCTGCTCTGCACTGCAAAAATACCTTGTGTCCAAAAAATCTCATGTTTTATTGAATTTATTTAGCACAACAGTCTGTGCCAGCCAGGTTTCAGGTTGGAGATGAACAAACTGAGTAAATCAGGTACAATTTGATCCTTGCAACTTCTTTTTTAACCCTCAGACTACACACACTACTCAGTGTGAGAAGTGTCTCATTAATCTTTCCAGAATTCAGTTTTATAATATATGGAATATTTATTTATTTATTTATTTATTTATTTATTTATTTATTCAATTATTTATTCAATTATTTATTCAATTATTTATTATACAATATGTGGAATATATATATATGTATATGGAATATATATATATATATGTGGAATTTCTCTTTGGGAGAAAGGGACTTGGAAGTAATATCTGTAAGGGGGGTTTAAAAAGAAAATCATAATTAATTTAAACTTTTTTTTTCCCCTCATATGTACAGTTACACATATTTTTTTTCTGGGAGAAATTGAGCTAAATACCAGACTTGGAGGTTTGTGTTGTTAATTGGGACCTGCTCTGCTTTCATGGCAAAGGGGCTTCACTGGGGGAGTGTTAGAGTGCAAATATTTAATCTCTGTTTCTGGGTCCTTTAAAACCTCATTCATAGAATCCCAGCATGGTTTGGGTTGGGAGGAACATGAAATCTCCTCTTTTCCCCCCCTATGGGCAGGGACAGCTCCCACAGGCTCAGATTGCTCAGAGCTTCATCCCTCAACACTTCCAGGGATGGCATCATCCTGATTATTGCTAAAACCTATTTTTTCCTAACGGTGGTCACAAAGAGCTGGTTCTAAAGGTGATGTTGGATTGCTGGGATGGAGAAAAGGAGCAGCCAGAGGTTCCTTAGGAAAGGGAAAGGCATCTCCAGCTGGATCCACGGGGCAGGACTGAATGAACTCCACTGGATTTCAGCAAAACTGCCAAACTACAGAGTGAGTTTCTCATGCTCATTAACACTGGACTTTTAGAAGCTGATAAGAATGCAATATAAAATCAAAGAGCCCCTAAAGACTGCGAGATTATATTTAATACTCTCCTATCACCAGGCCCTGAGTGCTTGGCAGGAGGAAGGGTGACATTTCCTAATCAGTCCCCTCTCGTATTTGTCTTGGCTGGAAGTCTCGAGTCCTCAGCTCCTTGAAGTCACTGCAAATTCTGCCCATTAGATCCTGTTTGACTTCCTGGTGGCTGCAGTGAACTCCAACCCAATGGCACAGAGGAGTTATGGCTTGAAAAATCAGTGATAAAGTTGTGATATGTGTGGAGATCACAGGTTTGTGTTCTTTCAAATCAGTGGTAAAAGTTGTGACATGTATGGAGATCACAGGTTTGTGTTCTTTCAAATCAGTGATAAAGTTGTGACATGTATGGAGATCACAGGTTTGTGTTCTTTCAAATCAGTGGTAAAAGTTGTGATATGTGTGGAGATCACAGGTTTGTGTTCTTTCAAATCAGTGATAAAGTTGTGATATGTGTGGAGATTACAGGTTTGTGTTCTTTCAAATCAGTGGTAAAGTTGTGACATGTATGGAGATCACAGGTTTGTGCTCCAAGTCTTTATTCTTGAACATCCATTTTTTCTTCAGGTCATCTCCCCCCAACATTTCCCTGAGGTTTGGTCAATTATTCCATACTAAAGGATGATTTAGGATGTTCCTTTCTTTCAAATCTCACTTGGAACAACCTGCCCTGAGTCACCCCTGCAAACTGCATTTTGTCCTCCTGGGATTCAGAGAGCAGGGAGGGATCCACAGAGGACATGAGCAAGTGCAGAGGTGTTCCCTTTCCAGAAATTCTGGGCCGTGGATCCCTCCTAATTCCACACATTTTTTCCTGCAGCACCAGGCTTCCAGCTGAAAAATAAATGGTTCTAAAATGGAGTGGCAGGGCTTTGCAGGCTGCTCCTGGGCCACAAACCACAGCTTGGCTGCTCCCCAGTGTTCCCAATTGTGCTGGGGTTGCCCTTAGCACTGAATGGATTTTTTATTCTTTCCACTCCTTTCAGCTCATGGTTTGTTCCTTGCCAGTCTGAGCTGTGCTCTTCATCCTCCTTCCCTCAGCAGCAAGGAGAGGAAATTCTTCCCCTCAGAGAAGAGCTTTCCTCCCTTCCCTCTCAATTCCAGGCACATTCGCTTCAAATTCCCAAGGCAGGATATTGAAAATTTCCTTGAGTTAATAGGGCTCAAAGATTTGCTTTCTATAGAAAAAAAATGAAAGATTTTGGGAAATTGTTGGCCAGAAAATGCTATAAAACCCCTGTGTTTTAACAATAGGGTTGAAAGATGGAATATTTTAGTGCTGAAATGGTTTTCTGTGGGTTTTGTTCCATATCTGGTTTTCCTACAGTTGCACATCAGTGCTGTGGCTCTGTGGGTTGTTGGTGTGTTTGAATATATATATTTAAATATATATAATATATTATTATATATTAGGTCACACCTTGGGGTGACCATATATATTTTTTTTTCTTGGAGAAGACCTTCATATATATATAAATATATATATAAATATATATTATCTATTTAAATATATATTATATATTTAAATATATATTATATATATTATAGATATAAAAATACATAATGTATATATAATATATAATGTGTACTATGTTATATATTTTATATTTTATATTTTATATTTTATATTATATATATATATATATAGGGTGATGTGAGATATATATATATATATATATATATATATATATATATATATATATATGGATATATATATATATAGATATATATCAATCACCCAATTAGGTCACACCTGGGGGTGACCTAATTGGGGTCTTCTCAATTAGGGAAAGGATCCCATAGCAAAGATGGGGAGAGGCTGGAGGGACAGGACATGGGGAATGGCTTCAAACTGCAAGAGGGGAAGTTTAGGTGGGAAATTGGGCAGGAATTTCTGTCTGTGAGGATGGGCAGGCCCTGGCACAGGGTGCCCAGAGCAGCTGTGGCTGCCCCTGGATCCCTGGAAGTGTCCAAGGAAGTGCCCAAGGCCAGGTTGGACATTGGAAGATGTCCCTGTCCATGGCAGGGGATGGAAAAAAAATTATCTTTGAGTGCCCTTCCAACCCAAACCAGTCTGGGGTTGTATGATAATTGATATAAACTGATAAAGAATCCCTTCCCTGTGGAATATCTGCTGTGGGTTCTGGTGCTCTGTGCCTGGGCTGGGTCCCACAAGGTGCTTTGTGCTCCTGGCCTATGGCCAGGAAAGCACTTAAATGTGGAGACATTGCTGGTTCTGCTCATTTCACTGATGCTTCTTGCCTAAATACGTGACTGGGCCAGGGCCAGCCTGCTCAGGAGCTGGCAGGATAAAACTTTTAATGGCATAATTAATGGGAATTATGAAGAGCAAGATTTGTGGGTTAACAACAGCGTCGTGTCCTGAACTGGGGTGGGAGAGGGGAGCAGGGAGCAGGTGAGGTGTGGGACAGGACAGGGGCTCCCAGCACTGTCCAGGTGGTTTAACCTGCTCAGAAATCCCCTAATCCTGGACCTGCTGGGTCCTGCTGGGGCTGCAGTGAGCTCTGCCAGGTTCCAGGGCTGTTCTGCTGCTCTGATGAGTGTGAGTGCCAGAGCTCCAGGCACAGCCTGGGATGGCTGGGGTGGCCCTCCTGGGTCCTCCCAGCTCAGGATATTCTGTGATTTTCTGACCTGAGGCGTTTTTTAAAGCCACCAGAGGCTGCTGGAAGGAGCTGTTTGCTCTGCTGCCCCTGTATCCGTGCAGACAAAGGGGCACCACATCCCAGACAAGCAGAATAACTCTGCCATGAGCCCAGCTGTGAGCAGCACAAACTGGGCACAGCAGGGCCAGAGCCTCTGCTGTCACCTGCAGCATTCCTGTGAGCCTGTGTGCCAGCCAGAATCCCAGGCCCTTGGCTGATTTAAGGCAAAATGAGAGTTTTCCAGCTCTTTTTCTGAACCAGGTTTGAGGTGGTGCAGGTGGCACAGCCCAGGTCCCAGGGCTGGATGTCCCCAGTGCCCTGAGCAGTGCCCTGCACCAAGGGCAGGTGCCCAGGCAGTGGCTGAAACCCCAAAGTGCTCACTCAGCTCTGAGCATCACTGGGGCCATCAGGGGTGCACTCAGCTCCTCCTGAAAAATCAGATGGTAACAAAGACCAAGCCATTGAAAGCAGTGCTGTTAGCTGCCTCCTGACTTCTGTGCAATTACTGGGCAGTCTCTTCTCCTTCCAGCTTGTAGCAGATATGAAAACATCCCTTTAAAATCAGATTTTAGAGGGATAATCCAGAGATACAGCAGGGGCAGGTCCCACTCTGTCATCCCCAGTTTGCTGGATGCACCAAGCCCTGCTGAATGCTTATTGAAATTTGGGTTGGGGGTTTTTTTCCCCCCCTAAATGACAATTTATCTGAGCTGGGGGAATGAATGGATAATGTTACTATTTACATAAGCTCATTGTGATCTGTCTCAGTAATGTAATCAAATTAGGGTTAACTGCAGCTGGAGAATGCCAGCTTGTAAACTGTTTTTCAAAAAGAATCACATGGTGTTCCCTGACATGTTTAGTATACACTCAAGGGGCTCTGAAAAAATTCTAGCACATCCCCAACTGGTGTGTCTGGGGCAGGATCCTGGTGACACCAATTCCTGCTGGGAATTGTCACCAATTGCTGGGTGCCACCAATTCCTGCTGGGAATTGTCACCAATTGCTGGGTGCCACCAATTCCTGCTGGGAATTGTCACCAATTGCTGGGTGCCACCAATTCCTGGTGGGAATTGTCACCAATTGCTGGGTGCCACCAATTGTGGGTGCCACCAATTCCTGCTGGGAATTGTCACCAATTGCTGGGTGCCACCAATTCCTGGTGGGAATTGTCACCAATTGCAGGGTGCCACCAATTCCTGCTGGGAATTGTCACCAATTGTGGGTGCCACCAATTCCTGCTGGGAATTGTCACCAATTGTGGGTGCCACCAATTCCTGGTGGGAATTGTCACCAATTGCTGGGTGCCACCAATTCCCTGCTGGGAATTGTCACCAATTGCTGGGTGCCACCAATTGCTGGGTGCCACCAATTCCCTGAGCCCAGGCAGGGACAGAAAGGCAGAGAAATCCCCCTCCAGGCCAGTCCCAAGGCACAGGCTCTCCTGACGTGGCTGCTGCTGCATGTTGTCCTTCCCCTGGCTAAAATCAACAGATCAGTTGATAGGAAAAGCATGTGGTGTAAATTCTGAGCACATTCAGGAACATCTGTGCTCAGAGCAGGAGTGCAGCCCACTGCACACGTCCAGCTCTATATTTAGTCTTGAAGCATTTGCATGAAACGAAGCCCAGACTGGGCTAAATTTACCCAAATAAATTTACCCTAAATTTTAAATTTACCCAATGAGCAGATTTTCAAAAGGTATCTTGTTATTCTTCTTAATAAATAACACACTTGGGACTTGCTTTGCCTGATTCTGCCTCTTCCCTTTAATCAGGGGATGCTGGGGACATCTCAGTGTTGCTTTACCCTCTTCCCATCTGCCATGGAGGGTGGAATTTCAGGATGGGCTCTGCCCCAGGGCACCTGGTGTGGATGCTGGGTTGCTGCCTGCTCACACAGGTGTTTATTCCACACTGGGAATGCAGCAGGACAATTCTGAGCTCCCCTCCAGCTCCCAGGAAGGTTTCTGAAGGTTCACTCAGAGCCCTGGCAGTGGCTGGGCAAGGGGAGGTTTGGAATTCTGGCCTCTGCTCCACCACAGACACCTCACATGGATGGTGCCAACACCATCCCAAGCTGCCATCCCACAGCCTGAGTGGGAAAATGGGACATTCAGAGCATTGGGATGTGCCCAAGCCAATGCAGGTGGTCTGTGGTAGAGCTCAGCCCACAATAACACCTTGGACATTTTTTATTTTTAAATCGGGTGTAAAGAAAGGATGAAATATTTAATCTAAACAACTACTTCTAAAATACCTTTTCACCCATACAATCACAGAATTGTTGAAGTTGGAAAAGACCTTTAAGATCATCAAGGCCATGCAGCACCACCAGCATGTTCACCACTGATTGTCCATGTTCTGATAGTTTGAGTGTGGAGATGGTTCCATCAAAATTAAAATTCTTCATGATATTGAGGGGTTTTTCCCCCAAAAGTTCTGTAATAGGTGGAAACTTAAGAAGGATTTCACCAAAAATCAAAACTCAGCCATTTTCAAGCACTCCAAACGAGCAGCAAGATCCCACAGAGGATTTTCTGCGAAAATCACCATTTTTGAACATGGATGAAATATTTTCACCAAAATTCTGTTCTCTAAGAAAGTTGAAATTCAGGATCTGCTATTTTGAGTTGAAAAAAGGAAAAAAAAAAACAGGTTTGAGAGAAGGAACTTGCCCCTTGAGCACTGCTCTGTCCAAACCAACAAAAGGAAGCTTGTGTTGGCATCTCCATCCCGACTCAGGAATTCCTGACTCTTAAGCCTGTTTATTCAGGGCTCCACCACAGCCCAATTTGCACTTCACTGCAGTTTTCTTTCCCCTCCACATTTATGGTGCTGCAGGATGGGGTGATTACACACTCTGACTGCTCACACTTCTCTGATTGTATCCAAAAGCTTTTTTGCAATAATAATTGCAGGGAGGTGTCTTTATTTGGAGGCAGCCTCATCCCCATGGATGTTTTTGGGTGTTTTTGGGTAGTTTTGCATTTCTGTTTCAGCTCTGATAGTTTGATGGTCTAATTCTCCAAAGTTTTTGGGGATTGCTGGTTCCTGGTGGGCACACTGGGAGCAGCCAGCACTCCCTGGAAGCTTGGTGACATCTAGGACAGGCAGGAAGGATGTTTAACTCCAGTCATGTCAGGGTGTTCCAGGCTGGGAACACAGAATTTTATGGCTCTGGGATTTGCCTCTTGATCCTATTTGCTCTCAGCTACTTTGGAAACCGCAGTTTCAACGTCCATTAGAGCTGGTGTAAAGCAGGGAATGGTTTGGGGTTCTTCCCATGGAAACACAGCCCCTTGTTAGTGCAGCTGAGCTGGAGATTTGGCAGAGGGTTGGAAATTTGTAAATCAGTCGAGCTCACCTGGGCATGGCCAAAGGAGGACAGAGCTCCGTGCCAAACCCTCAGCTGCTAAAATGCCCTGGAGCCTCTCCTCTCCTCTCCTCTCCTCTCCTCTCCTCTCCTCTCCTCTCCTCTCCTCTCCTCTCCTCTCCTCTCCTCTCCTCTCCTGATTTTCTCTTCCCTGAACTTCCCTGAACTTTTCTGCCCTGAACTTCCTTAAAGTTCCCTGAACTTCCATGAAATTCCCTGAACTTCCCTTCCCCATTTTAAACTGCATTTCCTTCCACATCCATCTCTCTCCTTGGAGGTTTTTCCTGCTCTTTGGCAGCTGAACCACCTCCCAAACCACCTCCCAAACCACCTCCCAAACCACCTCCCAAACCACCTCCCAGCTCCGGGAGCCCCAAGCATCCTGAGCACCCTGAGCACCCCTGAGCACTCCTGACCTTCCCTGAACTCCCTTGAAATTCCCTGAACTCCCCTTCCCCATTTTCACCTGCACTTCCTTCCACATCCACCTCTCTCCTTGGAGGTTTTTCCTGCTCTTTGGCAGCTGAACCACCTCCCAGATCACCTTCCCCAGCTCTGGGAGCCCTGAGCACCCCAAGCACCCCTGAACTTCCCTGAGCTCCCCTTCCCCATTTTAACCTGCATTCTCTTCCACATCCATCTCTCTCCTTGGAGGTTTTTTCCTGCTCTTTGGCAGCCAAACCACCTTCCCCAGCTCTTGGGGAGCCCTGAGCTTCCCTGAGCTTCCCTGAACTCCCCTTCCCCATTTTCACCTGCATTTCCTTCCACATCCACCTCTCTTCTTGGAGGTTTTTCCTGCACTTTGGCAGCCAAACCACCTTCCCCAGCTCTTGGGGGAGCCCTGAGCACCCCAGTCCTTGGTTGTCCTTGGGTGTCCTTGGGTGTCCTTGGGTGTCCTTGTGTGTCTGTGTGACCCCAGCCCCCCCAGCTCCCCCCAGAGCCGCTGGAATTCCCGGCTGGATCGGGTCCCTGTTTGCCCTGCAGGGGATGCAGGGCTGAGGTACTTGACCTCCCTGAATGCCCGCTGACCTGCAGCTAATCTGAGGTGGAGCCAGCAGCGATTTAATGACTTGTTCCACCACACCTCGGCTGGAGGGGGAATTAAGGAGCGCTGGGGGGCCTGAGCATCCCGGGACCTGCTCCAGAGGGAATCAATCCTGAACAGAATTGAGAATTGGATCCTCTAGGTGCCCGTTCTATTGGTGCCCGTGTTGTCCACACCCATCCTTGTCTGCCAAAGCTAAGGGAATTATTCACAGAAGTGACAGAAAACCTTAAAAAAAAAAAAAAATATATATATATATATATATATAAAATATATATATATAAAATATATATATATATATATATATATATATATATTTATATATATATATAAATATATATATATATATATTTAATATTTGCATGGTTGAGTTATGTGTATTAAAAAAAAATATATATATATATATATTTTTTTTTTAATACCCATAACTCAACCATGCAAATATTATCACTGCACTGTTATATTTAGTACACAGGACTAGCTCCTTAAGTCAACAGACAAAAATTGTGGACTCATTCCACTTATCACTGTGCCACAGACAGTTTACTTTGCCAAGGATGTATGCAAAAACCCAAAAATTTGTAAAATAAATAAATAAAAATGGGGGGGGGGGGGGTTGTTTTGTTGTTGGTTGGTTGGGTTTTGCTTGCTTTTGTTTGGTGTTTTATAGATATATATTATTATAAATAATTATAATATAAATATTAATTATTAATTATAATAATTTAGCAAATGAATTCTATAATTAACTATTAGTTAACTATTAATGTAGTTAAATAAATATAATAATATGCACTGAATTATATAATTAGATATTAATCGAATATTAATTTTTAATAATTATAATGTTCAATACTTAATTATAAGTATTGAACATTATAATTATAAACTATAATAATTATATATAAAGTATTATTATAATTTATAATTATAATATTATTATGGAGGGTTTTCTGCAGAACTGTAATTTATATATATATATATATAAATTTAAATTCCAGTTCTGCTGAAAACCCTCCATCAAACTCCCCAAACATCTGGGTGCAGCTGTGAGTTTTGGCCATTATTAGCAATAAAATAATATTTATTCATCCTCCCTCTCATCATCATTACAGCAATATGAATCTCTATTATTTTACAGCATTCTCAGTTGCAACACAACCGAATTTTGTTTCTATTTTGTTTTTTCCTTAGCAAATGCTGACTGATCCCGAGGTGACTTCCCAGGAGGGCAACATAAAAAAGGTAGGACATGGCTCAGTCTTCTGGGAGTTGTTTTATTCCCTGGCTTGGAACTGCACCTGGAGGTTTTCCCTCACTTTTGAACCAAGGTGTTGATGGCAATAACGTCGTAAAAGTTTCCCAGTGTTTGCTGTTGCCTTTTTGGATTAAGTGTTGTGGTTCTGTTGGCGTGTTTTCCTGTCTTTTTGTGATTCCAGTCATTATGGAAGAGAAAATAATAGCTTGAGGTGCTCCTTGATTCAGCTACAACACAAACAGCTGCCGGGCCAAAGCGAAAAACCTCATTTACCTCTTTTCCAGTAAAAGAAAACGTTGGTCCTTTGTTAGAAGTGCTAAATTTTTGGAGGTCACTTCAGCATCAAATGTGGCTGATGTGAAGTCCAAGGGAAAAGGAAGAAGTCTGTGAAAGGATAAATTTGAGCCCATGTGATGCATTAGTGCTGCTTCTCATCACATTGTGGGGCTCCAGCTGGAGCACAGAAAGTGTTCCACACTCAGCCCAGCTGCACTGGGCTCCTCTGAAGCTCAGCAGGACAGGTTTGGGTGGCCAGGCTGCTGTTTGGGTTGGGGTTACCCTGAGAACACTGAAATGAGATTTTGTCCCATGTGGATCTGTTGGTTAGCAGCTTTGCTGATTAAAGCTTTATAAGCTGGGTTTGATTAGAGCCTCTCGATGGCTGCAGCTTGTGTGTCCTCTCTGAAATAAGGAGCTGGTTGTGACTCCTTTTAGGTGCAGTTGTCTTGTAAAGGATGTTCACAGTCCTGTTTGGGAAAGTTTTGGGAGTGGGAAGTTGTGACCGTGTTCACAGGAGTCTGAGGATGAGGGAAGAGACAAGGATCTGACTCCATGTTTCAGAAGGCTTGATTAATTATTTTATGATATATATTATATTAAAACTATACTAAAAGAATAGAAGAAAGGATTTCATCAGAAGGCTGGCTAAGAATAGAAAGGAATGATAACAAAGGTTTGTGTCTCAGACAGAGAGTCTGAGCCAGCTGACTGTGATTGGCCATTAATTAGAAACAACCACATGAGGCCAATCCCAGATCCACCTGTTGCATTCCACAGCAGCAGATAACCATTGTTTACATTTTGTTCCTGAGGCCTCTCAGCTTCTCAGGAGGTAAAATTCTAAGGAAAAGATTTTCCATAAAATGTGTCTGTGGACAGGAGATCTCTGAGGCTGAACCTTCGCTGCTCATCCTTCAGGCCTTGCTGCTTCTCCACTCTTGAAACTCAAAGGAATCCCTTGCTTCCCTCAGCCAAAGAGAAAGAAATCAAATCCTTGCCAGGCTCCAGAGCCAGGCTGGGAAAAGGGATTTAGACACACGTCCAGTATGGCCTGTTCTATTCTTAAAAATTAAAAAATCAGGTTTTATTTCCAAGGCTCCCAAGAAGAAACATCCTCTGAGTGCCCCATGACCTCACCAGGGACCTGTGGCTGAACTTTTTACCTTGGGCACCCCCATAACTCATGGGGTGTCTGTCCCTGCCTCTGTGGGATCCCTTTGTCTGGACAGACGTGGTGACAAGGTGGCAGGTCCTCATTGTGCCCACGCAGCTCCCACAAGGATGGAGGGAATTCTCCATGGCTCAGCTAATCCATATTCAGTCTTTAATTACGATATCACAAACGAACTCTCTCCATCCCCACCTCCAGGATCTGCAGCACCCCAAAGAGAGCAGGAGTTGTGTGAAGCAGGGAAATATGAGTCTGGCAGTTTTGGATGTTCAATCCAAGGGTTTGTATTTAAACTTTGTGCTTTGATTTCGAGGGGTATTGTTACAAAAACCACAGGTCTTTGAAAAATGCCGTGTCCTTAAATATTTCCCTGTGCAGCAGGTATAAAACTGGACAATTGTGGTATTTGACAAGGGGGGAAGGCCTGGCGTTCCACTTGTGTCTTTTAAATGCATTGTAGAGAAGCACTAGTGGGAGTTTATGAGGTGATAAATTTATTGAAGGATGGGCAGTAGGGTTTTACAGCTGGGGTAAAGGAGGTCAGAGCAGTAAGGTAAAGAGTTCAAGTCTAAACTTTATGGCTTGTGAAAAGACTACTGTGAGACAGCTTTTCAGTCAGGAGAAAATGAAAACTAAAGAATGAGAAATCACTCTGGACAATTTTTGTAGGATCTCTCAATTGTTTGGAAGTAGCACTCTGGCATTTGGCTCCAGTGGCACAAAACCCTCTCGGGAGCAGATTTCCTTTTCCAGCCTCTCTAAATCATTCAGTTGTCATATCCCTGAAGACACAATGGTTGAGATTTGACTTCAATTTATTCCTGTTCCTTCAGAGATGAGTTGGTGGCGAGAAGGTGACTGAAGACAAATGTAACTGGGGTGGGTGGCCTGATTTAAACTGGGAGGGGAGGAAAGAGACCATAATTTCAGTGGCTCTTTGACTGCTGCATCCCAGGTTCAGAATTGGGCACTAACAAGGACTAGAAAGAGTAAAAAAAAATCCCAAAATGCAGAGAAAAACCTGTAAAACCAGGAAAAAGCAGGGAAGGGAAGGTGATGGCAGTGAGAGGTGTAGGGAGATGTGTATGAAGCAATCTGTGCTTAAAACTGACCCCAGAACCATCTCTGCTCTTAAGCTCCCAGGAAAAAAAAAAAAAAAACACTCTTTTACATAACTGTAATGAGCTGAAGGCAGGGGAAAGTCTGCAGCACAGCAGAGCCTGTTTTGTAGAAGAATAAAACATGGAATTTTTTGTCTTGGAGCACAAAGAATAAGTATTTCTCACCGCATCCAGTGTTTTTCAGTTCATGTTTCTGTTATTTCTGCTGGGACCACTAACACCACAAAGCTGATTTCTTTGTTAGTGGTTGTCTGACAGGACTAATTCAATGTCATTGAAGCCCCCATATCCAGGATTATTTTTTATATTTATATCTGCTCCATGGATTGAAATGTGGTGTATACCTAATGAGCTTTCCTTGTATCACCTTTGCTGGCTGATATTTAGTTTAACTTAAAAAAATACACACAAGCTCCTCATCTTGTTTGTTTAATTTTAACACATCAGTGCTGGAAGCAGTATTAAAACAGGAAAGTCACTTATTTTAGTTCTTTTAGTGACCTGAATGAGGACACTCAGAGATAAATAGACGAGTTATACCTGTGGGTTTATTGTCCCCTGCTCCCAAATGTGTTTTTCCCAGCCCGTATCCCTGCACTCTGTTTATTTTGCTTAGAAAGCAGCTCAGTGTCCTCTCCCTCTGAATTTTCCAAGCATTTAATAAACTGAGCAAACACCTTGTTGTCATTGTCCCCGTCCCCGTTGTCATTTTCCTTTAACTTTGAGCTGAAAGATTTCCACTTCCTCCAGCAAGGCCTGTGCCCATTACACCCCACATTTTTTTTTATTTTTTTCCCCCCAAGCAGATGCATTTCTCTCCCCTCCAAGGGTCACTTTGGATGAGGCTTCCAGAATGCTGGGGAAGGATTCTGTGTGTGTGCAGAGCTCCCTGGGCTGGGCTGTTTTTCTGACCGTGGTGACAAGGGACCTCAGGGACTCCTCTCTTCAGTAGACTCTCTATTTAGTTTCTGTTTACTTAGAGGGAATAGCCTGAGGGGCTACTGGAGAGAAAACATCTGTGGGAGATAATCTATAGAGTTATCTATCTATCACTCTTGTCGACCCTGTCTCCCCTGAGAGCAAGCTGAGAGACTTGTAATAAAAAGGCATCGCTGAAGAGGCTTTAGGGACAAATAAAGAGACATGTTAAGGGCCAGCTGAAAAAGGATAGAAGACATTATTAAAGCTCAATAGCCGTCTTATCAAAATCCAATAGGATAGGCATTTGGCAAAAGGCTTTAAATTTATTCTTTGACTTTCTGGAGAGCTTGAATTTATCCATTAACAAGAATGTGCTGCACGGGGAGCGGGAGATGCTATCGGCTTCAAAAGGGTTGGATTCAATCTGGCATTGTGCAAAACACAACAAAAACTGAAGACAAAACCAATTTTCCCCCCTCCTCTGGCTGGCCTCATTCCTACATTGCCAAATATTAGAAGCTGAAAATATAATGCTGATGAGGCTGTGGAGTAAAAGCAATTTAAGCAGCACGGTTATTCTGCGCTCGCAAATCACACAGATTTCTTTTTAAAAAAGAAAGTGAATTTTAGAAAGCTGGGTGTGTCCAGAAATTTTGACCTTTTAAAAAAGCATCAAGGAGCAAAAAAGAAAACCCAGGTACAAGGAAATCTTTCAGCTCTAAAGCAAAAGCAAAACCCCAACGAGCGTTTTGCCGCTGCAGACGCGGAGAGCGGGATGGGGCCATAAATCTCCCCGGGTTTATTATTATATCCAAAATGCTACAGGTCACAGGAACCATCTGATACTTCAGGAGCACATTGTTCACACGGGGATGATTGATTGATAATTATGATAATTTGCCAAATGATTATTTGGGTATTATGGCCGCGGCCCGTCCCGCCGGGTCGCTGTGAAGACATTTTCCATTTCACGGGGCCGTCAGGAATGGCCCCTGGCAAGGAGGGATGTGGAGAGGTCTGGCCGGGCTCTCCCGGTGGGATCTGGGGGCTGATGAATGATGACCCAGAGGAGTAAGAAATCAGACTTCAATAAGCACTCAGGAAGGTGGTTAGGGAAGAGCAAGGGAGCTGCTCACTGTCTTTTGTGCAGCAATTACTGGGCAGGACAAACCCCCCAACCAGGCCTGAGCCTTGTGAGGGCAAATTGAGGGTTTGAAATGTTGCAAATTGCAGATGTGAACCCGAATTTGCAAGTTTTCAAATTGCAGATTTGAACTTGCATTTGAAATGTTTCAAATTGCAGATTTGAACCTGGATTTGCAATTTTTCAAATTGCAGATTTGAACCTGGATCTGCAACTTCTCAAATTGCAGATTTGGACTTGCATTTGAAATGTTTCAAAGTGGCAGATTCAAACCTGGATATGCTAGTTTTCCAATTGCAGATTTGAAAGTGGATTTCCAATTTTTCAAATTGAAGATTTGAACCCAAATTTGCAATTTTTCAAATTACAGATATGAATTTGGATCTGCAACTTCTCAAATTACAGCTTTGAACCAAAATTTGCAAGTTTTCAAATTGCAGATTTAAACTTGCATTTGAAATGTTTCAAATTGCAGATTTGAACTTGGATTTACAATTTCTCAAATTGCAGATTTGAACCCAAATTTGCAAGTTTTCCAGTTGTAGATTTGAACTTAGATTTGCAATTTTTCAAAGTGCAGATTTGAACCTGGCTTGCTTCTAGTTGCTGCCTTTGCAGCACAAATTGCATTTCTGCACTTAACAGGGATATATTATCATATTATCCCCAGCTTGTGGAAGGTGTTCTCAAACTCTCAGTGAGGATTTCCCACAGATTTCGCTGAGTTTTCTTCACTTTTCTATGTATTGAAGAATACAATTTGTGCTCCAGTTTGTGCACAATCCTCATCCTGGCTGAGAATTGACACAGAATTTGGGGGTTAAAGATGCCCCACAACCCCGTGGGAGAGGGCAACAATCCCAGATTTGGGAGCTAAAGCTCCATTTTTCCAGGGCTGCTGCTGCACAGTTACTACTTTTAAAAAAGAGCTTTAATTTGCTTGTTTTATAGGTTGTATCTTTATGAAATAAAGGTATATTTAGCAGCCACAAACACAGGCAGCTTTGAGTTGATTTTTATAATCTTTTCCTGAATAGACTTGCGTCATTCCAATAAGCCCTGGACAAAAGAGTGGACAGTTGTCTGAGAGTCTTTTTTATAACATTTCTCTCTTTCTATTGTTAGAGAGCTGCTAATAAAAGAACCAGGAGTCCATTAATTCAGTGAATGAACATATAGTAAAGTCAGTTCCCTCTTGAGAACAATAATGTTGCGGTCAGCTTAGGTTTCCATGGAAACTAAGTACTTCTAAGAAGTTTGCATCCTTGATTTTGCTGAAATGAAGCATGTAAAGTAAAAAAAAAAAAAAAAAAAAAGTGTAAGGCTGGCACAGGAAAGTCAGCAAAGAAAGTGATGGTTAAATTATTTTGCAGGAATAACATTGTGTGTTGAATTTCTGTGATACAGATGTTTGGGCTGGGTTGTTCAGTGAGTGTGGGTATGAGAAATGGCTCCATGAAGGGATCTCGGGGGGTTTTGAGCCCATAAATCAGGCCAAGTTCAGAGCAGTGGTTAAGGTTGCTCTCTCCATATCTGCAGAACGCTGAGGCAGAGCAGGGGCTGTCCCAGGGCTCCCACACCTGCAGGCTATGAAGTGGTTAATGCCAAATTCCCATTTCTCCCTGGTAAATAATGTGGGTTTTGGCAGGGTATGAGCACCTCACCGTTCTAAATAAGATCTTTTTGTGAGTTAAGCTGGTTCTCCTCCTCCTCCATCCTCCAAACCCCGGAGCTGTGATGCTGAGCTGCTCCCCAGCACTGATTTATAACCTGTGTCTGATTCCCCTGCCTTGCTGGGGCTCAGGAGGTGTCCAGAAGGTGCTGCTGAGCTGCTCCCACACATGGCTCAGGTGCCACAGCAGCATCCCCTCAGATAAAACTGTCCCTGAACTCCAGGCAGGTTGAGGAGAGGCCACCTTGTCACCTTGATGCATCCCAAGCACAGGCACACAGATTTTGGGCTGGGTTTGAGTCAGAAGCTGCATTTCTGTGGGGGTGAGGAGACAGCTGGCTGCTCCTTGGCACAATAAATGATTAAAAATCCTTCCCTGGGAGGGTGGGATGGCACAGGGTGCCCAGAGCAGCTGTGGCTGTCCCTGGATGCCTGGAAGTGCCCAAGGTCAGGCTGGACAGGGCTTGGATCAACCTGGGATAGGGGAAGGTGTCCCTGCCATGGGATGGGGTGGGATGGGATGAGCTTCAAGGTCCAACCCAAACCATTCCATGTTTCTGTGATTAGGACACAAATACTCATGAGGACACTTTGGCTGAGTCAGTTGTGCTAATAACACATGCAAATTAAAAATTCCTAAACTTTTTTATAACCAAGAATTTCCTAAATAATGTGAAACCCTCACGTGCTGGTCCCCGCTCCCTTTGCTAGGGGTCTGTGGGAACGATCACACAAATTAACAGTTTGAACACAAATTAACAGTTTCAACACAAATTAAGAGTTTGAACACAAATTAAGAGCTGGATCACAGATTAACAGTTTCAAAACAAATTAAGAGTTTCAACACAAATCAAGAGTTTCAACACAAATTAAGAGTTTGAACATAGGTTAAGAATTTAATCACAAATTAACCGTTTGAACACAAATTAAGAGTTTTGAACCAAATTAAGAGTTTTGAACCAAATTAAGAGTTTGATCACAAATTAACATTTTTAACACTTCTCTCCCAATCCTCCTTTTCTCTCTGTGTCTATTAAAATCATTTCAGTGCTCCCCTGCTAAAAGCCACGTGCACTATCACACGTGGAATGCCAACACAAGGTTGCTATTTATCCACTCCCATTTTTTTTTTATTGTTTGCATCAGGAGCCCAGGCTGCTTTTCCCTGCTCACCAAAGTGAGGGGATGGCATTTCCACCCCTTGCTGAACACAAATTAACAGTTTCAACACAAGAGTTTGAATACAAATTAAGAATTTGAACACAAATTAAGAATTTGAACACGAGAGTTTGAACATAAATTGAGTTTGAACACAAATTACGAGTTTGAAGATAAGTTAAAAGTTTGATCACAAATTAACATTTTTAACACTTCTCTCCCAGTCCTCCTTTTCTCTCTCTGTCTATAAAACTCGTTTTATAAATAAAATATATAAAACTCAGTGCTCCCCTGCTAAAAGCCACGTGCAGTATCACGCATGGAATGCCAACACTCAGCGTTGCTGGTTTTAATTGTTTGCACCAGGCTCCTTTTCCCTGCTCACCAAAGTGAGGGCTGGCACTTCCACCCCTCCAGTGAAACAATATTCGGGATGATTAGGAGGCATTTCAGCCCCAGCTCAGTCAGAAAATGCCAGAATGCCCCAGAGATCCCCATGAATCTGCTGCCAGCCGGCCCCTGTCAGAGCTGAAGGCAGCACTGTCTGGAGCCCAAAATCAACTTCAGGAAGGTCATGTGAAAGAAAATCCTCAGTCATCAGGAAGCCCTTGGCCCCGTGGCCTTTCTGACATTTTCTGACAAACCTTAAATCACCAGAGTAGACAAAACATCACAAATTTTGGAATGATAGCCTGTGGGATGTGGGGGCTGTGTGGTAATTTGGAAGGTAACACACACACACAGAGCCCCCTCCCCTCCCTCTGCTCTGCAGCTCCTCCTGGGATGCTGAGCTGGGTGTGCCACGAGGGTTTGGCTGGAATCAGCTCCTGGAATCTGCCCTGGATGCAGAACCACCCTGGGGTGGGCTGGGAGCTGGTGCAGCAGCAGAGGAGGGGGCTGCCCTGGGCCAGCTCCAGGTTTTGCTGTGGAACAGGGGAAAATCCTCAGGATTGGAGGTGGGATCACTCCCAGGACAGGGAAAATCCTCAGGATTGGAGGTGGGATCACTCCCAGGACAGGGAAAATCCTCAGGATGGGAGGTGGGATCACTCCCAGGACAGGGAAAATCCTCAGGATGGGAGGTGGGATCACTCCCAGGACAGGGAAAATCCTCAGGATGGGAGGTGGGATCACTCCCAGGACAGGGAAAATCCTCAGGATGGGAGGTGGGATCACTCCCAGGACAGGGAAAATCCTCAGGATGGGAGGTGAGATCACTCCCAGGACAGGGAAAATGCTCAGGGTGAGAGGTGGAGGGAATCTCTCCCAGGACAGGCTCCTGTTCCAGTGGGGATTCTGGAATTGGGTTTTTCTGTGTGGTTCCTATGACAGGTTCCCGTTCCAGTGGGGATTCTGGAATTGGGTTTTATTGTGTGGTTCCATACCTTATTGTGTGATTCCCAGGATGGGTTCCTGTCCATTGGGGAATTTGGAATTGGTTTTGTTTGAGTGGTTCCCAGGACAGGCTCCTGTTCCAGTGGAGAATCTGGAATTGGTTTTTTTGTGTGGTTCTCAGGACAGGTTCCCATTCCAGTGGGGAATTTGGAATTGAGTTTTATTGTGTGTTTCTATACCTTACTGTGTGGTTCCCAGGATGGGTTCCTGTTCCACTGGGGAACTGGAATTGGGGTTTTTTGTGTGGTTCCCAGGATGGGTTCCTGTTCCACTGGGGAGTCTGGAATTGGGTTTTGTTGTATGGTTCCCAGGACAGGCTCCTGTTCCAGTGGGGATTCTGGAATTGGGGGACAGGCTCCTGTCCCAGTGGGGAATTTGGAATTGGGCTTTATTGTGTGTTTCTATACCTTATTGTGTGGTTCCTAGGACAGGTTCCTGTTCCAGTGGGGATTCTGGAATTGTGGGACAGGCTCCTGTTCCAGTGGGGAATTTGGATTTGGGTTTTTTTGTGTTGTTCCCATGACAGGTTCCTGTTCCAGTGGAGAACTGGAATTGGGTTTTTTTGTGTTGTTCCCATGACAGGTTCCCATTCCACTGGGGAGTCTGAAATTGGGGTTTTTCTGTGTGGTTCCATACCTTAGAGAAGGCAGATGGTTCCACGAAGGCCCCAGGGATGCTGAGGGGTGTTCAAGGCTGGGTTAATCCCATTGGAAGGAGAATTTGGGCCAGGCAGGAGCCTCCTGGAGCTCCCTGGATAAGCAGGAAAAGCTGGGCAGCAGCTGGGGAGGGAGGAAAGGGGAGGGTGGGGATGAGGAACACCAGAGGGACTTGGAGTTGGGTCCAGCCCCGATGGTGCTGCTGTAAAAATTAAATCCAGAACACAGAGAAGTGGGTGCCAGTGAACAATAATTAAATATAAATATACATCATGTAACAAAACAAAAAAAAAATTATTTCGGTTTTCTTTTCATATTTTGCACATATTTTTTCATATTTTAGAATGTATTTTTCGTATTTTTCATAAATCAAGGTTCTGAAGAGCAGGGAAAGTGGGACTGCTGTCCCACAGGGACAACAATACATATTGAAGATTTTGATTTTAGATTCTACAAGATTTCTATGAGATGTTAAAATTCGTGTTCTGGAAAAAATAAAACAACCCAACCAAGTTTATTTTTCACAGGACAGTTTGGGGAGAAAAATAAAGAGAAGTAATTACCAGAAGTCAGCTCCTCTGTGATGTTCAGTTTCCCTCTGGAAATTTCAGCTCTGAAAACATGTATATAAATATATATAAAAATATAGATATTATAATACTAATAGTAGCAGGAGGAGTCTAAATTAAGTGCTTAAATCCTTCCTTGGCTAACCCAAGCAATTCATTTTTTTTATTACTTTTTTCCCTGCCTCATTTCTGACTGTAACACAGAATATAGACCAGAAATACCAAAAGCTGTGGAATAGATGAGAAGCCAATTTGTAAACTTCAGAGGAAATTTTCCTCCTGCTTAATGTGACCTTATAAGTAAACTGAAATTAAGAAATCTTCTGTCATCTGGAGGCATCCCCTCCCCTAATCTTCTGCAGTTAGCTGATTATTTTAGGGATTTGTTGCCATGAATTCTGGCCTTGGGGAGGGGAGGGGAATTTGCTGCCCAGCATTTTTCCAGCTCATTAATAACTGCTGCAGAGATAG
Source organism: Setophaga petechia (assembly GCA_024362935.1). Taxonomy (NCBI): domain Eukaryota; kingdom Metazoa; phylum Chordata; class Aves; order Passeriformes; family Parulidae; genus Setophaga; species Setophaga petechia. The sequence continues at coordinate 4,185,460 of JANCRA010000047.1, forward strand.
TTCTGCACTGCTGCTGTCAGGACATCTCAGCTCCTTCTTGGTGCAATAATTCCTTCTGTTCCAGGAGAATAAATTGCAACTCCTAAAGGAATTGCTTCTCTGAGTTTCCACTGGAATTTCAGCTTCAGCTCCTCTGCCCCAGAGGGTTGGTTCTTCCTCACAAAAACTCTGGGAAAACTCTGGAAATTTGGGTCAGTACTGCTGCCTCAAGGTAGTTTTTAGGTCAGTGTTAAGTTCTTATTTCCTGAAATATTCAATTTAAAAATGAGTCAAGAGGAATTTTAATTTTTTTCAATGTTTGTCCTTCCAATTACTAATATTTATATGTAAAACCAGGAAAGTCTTGACCTTCATTGTTCATCTCCTCCCTTAATAGCTGCTTCAGTTTTTTCCCTTTCTTCAGTGCTGCCCAGAAATAAACTGGACTTTTCTCCTGGTAATCTCGGCCAATCCAAGCAGTCTCTTGCTCAGCTCCAGCTGCCATGAAATGGAGATTAATCATTTCCTGGTCATGGGAATTTTAAAATAGGTAAATCGTGGAAAATATCTGTGCTGGGGCTGGGTTTGCCTTGTAAATCCACCCCAGGCAAACACCCTCAGCTGGACACTCAGCTCTGGCTGGGTTTGGGATGCTCCTTACTCTGACCTCATCCCTTTTTCCTGCCTGCCTGGCTCTTCTTCCCCTCAATTCCTGTTGGGAGCAGAGGAATCCTGGAGGGTTTTTATTGGATTTGCAGGGATCCTCGTGGCAGGGAGGAATGATGAATCTGACTCCACGTTCTCAGAAGGCTGATTTATTACCTTATGATACTATATTATATTAAAGAATACTATACTATACTAAAGAGCACAGAAAGGATGCTTACAGGAGGCTAAAAAAAGATAATAATGAAAACTCCTGACTCTTCCCAGAGCCCTGACACAGCTTGGCCCTGACTGGCCAAAGAGTGAAAACAACTCACAGCAGAACCCAATGGAACAATCACCTGTGGGTAAACAACCTCCAAACACATTCCACATCAGCAAAGCACAGGAGAAGCAAATGAAATCAGAATTGTTTTCCTTTTCTCTGAGGCTTCTCAGCTTCCCAGGAGGAAAATCCTGGGCAAAGGGATTTTTCAGACAATGGGAATGCTGCAGGTTATTCTCCTGCTTTCCAGCAATGCCAAGCAGGAAGGATTTGCAATTTTTCCTAAGGAGGTTGTGCTGTCCCTGAGTGAGATCCTTCCTCTCAGGCTCTGTGTCTGCTGATGACTCCAACAGCAATTTATTCCTGGCAGTTTGGATTTGCCAGCCCTTTTGCCAAGAAAAACTTGGGATTGGGAGAGTGTCCCACCCTCCATTCCAGCTCTGCTGCTCACCATGTGCTCCTTTGCTCTTTCCTGCAAACCCCAGAGCATCCCCTGCTAAACCTGAGTAAAAACTGGGCACTCCTGGGGTAGGAAATGTGGGATTTAAATCAGGTTTATTTTTCCAAGGCATTGCTATTTCAGAGATATAGACATAGATATAGATACCTATAATATAGATAGATAGATGGCAGATATAGATATAGATAGATAGATGATATAGAAAAAGAAAAGAAGAAGAAGAGGAAGAAGAAGAAGAAGAGGAAGAGGAGGAAGAAGAAGAAAAAGAAGAGGAAGAAGAGGAGGAAGAAGAAGAAGAAGAAGAAGAAGAAGAAGAAGAAGAAGAAGAAGAAGAGGAGGAGGAAGAGGAAGATGATGAAGAAGAAGAAGAAGAAGAAGAAGAAGAAGAAGAAGAAGAAGAAGAAGAGCTGCTGAACATCTCATTTCACAGGTCTGCTGTTATAAAACAGCAAAGTGTGGCAGCACAGAAGTTCTTTAAATAAATTAATTCGGTCTGATTTTGTGCTTGTACAGGAAATTTTCTTGAAGATAAGCATTTGTCCTTTAAATAAATGATAATTTCTTGAAGATAACGTCATGCTGTAAAAGAAGCAGCAGAAATTCCTGTTCTGCATTTTGGGTCACTCGCCTGTGGCATGCACAGAACAGGACCAGACCAGGAGCGAGGTTTGGGTTGGATGCTGAGAAAAACGAGCCCCTGGAATAGCTGAGAGCTGAGCAGGCTCTCTGGGGAGCAGATAAAATCCCTGTCCCTGCAGAGAGGTTCATACAAATACCTGCCAGGCCGGCCTGGATCTCCACAATCCTGCATGAGAATGAGGGGCAGCGGCATCACTCGGGTTTTCATGGAGCTCCCGGGTTTATCTTGTTCATCAGTGACAAAGGGAGGCAGCAGCCCCAGTGTCCTTTCATTCCTGCACGTGTGTGGGGAAAATGCGAGCTGGGGGCACTGAAAGCTTTTCTTCTCTTTTTAGGCTCTTTTTGCCTCCCTTTAATGGTGCCTGGGAAGTGTCGTGCCCTTTGTGTTCGGTTTTCCTTATCAGCCGAACATTTTTCTCCGTTTTCAAGCGGGTTTGGTGCTCAGGAGAGCTGGCAGGTGGGGAGCAAGGTGATCTGAGGGGCTGAAAGTAGCTGGGTTATCCAGCATGGAAACCAGTTGGTCCAGATTCTAAAATGTGTGGTTGTACACACCTGGATAGCAGAAAGGCAGAGGAAAAGGAAGGAAAGGGAGGAAGAGAGAGAGGAAGAGAGAGAGGAAGAAAGAAAGAGAGAAAGAGAGAGAGGAGAGAGAGAAAGAGAGAAAAGAGAGAAAGAAAGAAAGAAAGAAAGAAAGAAAGAAAGAAAGAAAGAAAGAAAGAAAGAAAGAAAGAAAGAAAGAAAGAAAGAAAGAAAGAAAGAAAGAAAGAAGAAAGAAGAGAGAGAAGAGAGAGAGAGAGAGAGAGAGAGAGAGAAAGAGAGAAAGAGAGAAAGAGAAAGAAAGAAAGAAAGAAAGAAAGAAAGAAAGAAAGAAAGAAAGAAAGAAAGAAAGAAAGAAAGAAAGAAAGAAAGAAAGAAAGAAAGAAAGAAAAGGAGAAGGAAAGAGGGAAAGAAGGAACGAGAGAAAGAAAGAAAGAAAGAAAAGTAGAAAGAGAAGGAAAGAGGGAAAGAAGGAAAGAAGGAACGAAACAAGGAGAAAGAGAGAGAGAGAGAGAAAGAAAGAGAGAAAGAGAGAAAGAAAGAAAGAAAGAAAGAAAGAAAGAAAGAAAGAAAGAAAGAAAGAAAGAAAGAAAGAAAGAAAGAAAGAAAGAAAGAAAGAAAGAAAGAAAAGAAAAAAGAAAAGAAAAGAAAAGAAAAGAAAAACTAGAAGTTCTAATAGTTACAACTGTAAGCCAGAGTTCTGAATAATCTATTAAGTTAAAACAGGGATGACAGAACATGGAATAACAGCTGCGAGTGTATGCTGGAATGCTCCGTGCTTTTACAAAAAGATTGAAGGTGTCGAAGCATTTTTCTGTTTCAACATGGCAGCTCTTTGTCCTTGTGGCTGACATTGCTGAGTTTCTATGTATCGTTGCACTGGGTGGAAACATCCTTTAACTGCCAGACAGCACTTACCGATAAGCCACCAATTAATAATGTTGATTTGAAAAGCCCGAGAATAGGTGAGAAAGCAAAGTCCTTTGGTAAGTCATATTTGCACAGTATTAAGAGTCCCCTTTTACCTGGCCCAGCAAACACGGCGTGGGGAGCTCCGTGCCATTGAAAAGCTCAGAGGCTCTAATGATATGTGCAACTGATAATTGCCACTCCTCGCTGCTCAGCACCCACTTATCGTGCCTTTTGTGCATACATACCTTTGCAACAGGCAGCTCCCGGCAGATGTGGTTCCCCTTCCTAAATAGCCAGAGCCGTGGATTATTAATTTTTTATTTTTGGTGGTTTGGAGTTTTTTTGCTTTGTTTTTGGGGGAGTTTTGGGGGGTATTTTTTTGGCTTTTTGGGGGTTTTTTTTGGCTTTTTGGTGTTTTGGGTTTATTTTTATTTTTTCGGTTTTTTGGGGTTTTTTTTTTAGGCTTTTTTGGGGCTTTTGGTGGGTTTTTCTCTTGTGTTTTTGGGTGGGTTTTTTGTTTTGTTTTTTGGGGAGTTTGTTTGGGTTTCTGTTTGTTTTTCCTGCTACATCAACCTGTTTTATCAAAGAAGTAACTGCCGGGGAGGAATGAGCATTTCCTTCCAAGCTCGGATTGAAGGCTTTGCCTTGGGTCTGGGTGTGCAAACATCCCCCTCTGTTTGCTCAGCTGATGCCACAGTCGTCCCTCAGGGCAAGGCCAGCGCTGGTTCTGATGGAACAAAAACTGATTAAACCCAGTAGCAAACGGCAAAGCAACTGAGGGAATCACAAATGATTCCACTCGTGGGCTTTGGTGGAAGTGATTGTGTGGCTAGAAAAGATCTCAGGGTGTGCACAGGATTCCAGGTCTGGAATCACGGTGTGAAACATCCCCTAAACTCTCATTTATTGAAAGAACAAACTGCAGGAAAGTCAAAAACCCCAATTCAGGCGGGCCCAGGCAAGTGGGGCAAAGTGTCGCCACATTTCTCTTCACAGAGAAAAGCAAGACACAATTCTTCCCAAGAATATTTCTGGGTTTGACATTCTCTGAACCTCAGAGAAAGGAAAACAATTATTATTATTTGCTGTGCCTGTGTTTGTGCCAAAAGTAGAATGCAATATGGAGATTGTTGACCCAAAGTGATGGAGTTTTGTTTCCTTGGCCTGTCAGGGCCAGGTGTGTAGCCCCACATTTCTCTTCACAGAGGAAAGCAAGGCAGAATTCTTCCCAAGAATATTCTTATCTCATTTGCTGTGCCTGTGTTTGTGCAAAAGAAGAATGCAACATGGAGATTTTTTACCCAAAGTGATGGAGTTTTGTTTCCTTGCCCTATCTGGGCCTGGTGTGTGTGTCAGGACTGAGGGTGACAATCACGAGATTCTGGCAGTTGAGTGCTTGGCAGATTCAGTTTAGATGTAAAAAAATATGAAGTAATATAGTATAGAATAATATAGAATAATAAAGTAATTAATTAGCCTTCTGATGCATCATTTCTCCCTGCCACAGGGGTTGTTTCAATAACATGGGAGGTGTGAGGTGGGGACACATCCTGAGCAGAGCACAGAACGTGCTCCATCATCTCTATCTTTGTATGTTCCTGTGCTGTTAAAAAGCCATAGAAATGGAATTAATTGGAAGTAGATGAAGCTGTTTGATTAAAGGGCTCACTTGTTGCTCGGCCGTATGTGGAGGTATAGAAATGCAATTAGTCAGAGAGTGCCATTAGCAGTGTCAGGGACCAGAAGTAATAGAGCTTAACCCTCCCGGGAGGCTGGGATCCCGGGCTGCAGGGCCGGGGTTACACCACCACAACTGTTTTTCCCTCTTAACTCTTTCCGTGGAGAGTTTCCAGCAAGGGCCAGCCTGTTCAAACACACCCAGAGCCCGCTCTGCCCTCCCTGCAAAATGACAACTTCCACAAAGACTCGCTGGTAAAATATGCAAAATCCATCAATTTGTCAGCTTTCAGAAATCCCTTGAGAGCGTGGCTGGGAGCGTGATGCTGCTGCAGCATCTGTTGGTGTGGCTGTGACCTGCAGGGTTTTGGGGTGAGCGTGGTGAGAAAACTCAGGGGGTTGAGCAGGAGCCCTTCCCAATGACACATTCGGGAGCTGCACGGGGCTGCTGCAGCTTCCCTTTAGCAGGTGCTGCCCAAGTTCACCTGGATGGCATCAGGAGTTATATTCCTGCTGCTCAGGTGCACTTTGGACACCTCTGGGATCTCTTTCAAGGAGTTTTGTGTGGTTTGCTGCTGTTGCTGCTCGAGTTCTGCTGGGTGTGAGGAGGGAAGTGTTGGCTCCATCCTGGCTTTTGAGGTTTCAGCCTTCCTGCCCAGCACTTTTGCTGCTCTTTCATGGGAGCTGGATTGACTGAAGTGCTGGAGTGTGAGTGCTCAGCCCTGCTGCCAGCTCAGCAACCTGCCCACAAATATGGTATCCAAACACTTTTTGGGGAAAACCATCGACTTATGGGATGCCCTTGGGTGAGAAAATGCTCCCCAGCATCAGCCAAGGTTGGGGCAAACCCACTCTAAAGCACCCAAAATGTGTCTGAGGTATCTGTCCTTTCCCTTGAGAAAGTGCTGCTCTCCAGATGAAAAGAAATGCACTTCATATTTCAGCTGATAATGAGAAGTTAATAAAATCGGGATTTTGTGCAATGCAGGACCTCTGACATCTTAATCTTTATTAAAGAGACTTAAACTACCAGGAACTGCTGGTGCTGACTGGCACAGCCAGACTCGAGAAACACCAGGAGAGACTGGTCAAATGAACTGTTAAACAACTCTTCCTAATCCATCAGGAAGAAACAATAAGTGCTGGAAACATCTATTTACCATGCATCAATCACGCTTACCTAAGCAATTTCTAAGTAATTATACCTCTGTTATATAGCTCCTGAGATGACTGGTCTGAATGAGATGTTGGGTTTATTAAAACAAAAAAAAATCACTTTACTACTTTACTTGACATATCAAATGTTGTTTCACATTCTGTCACAGTAGTAATTTTTTCTGGACATGATTTCTGCTAATAGTTGTGTTAAAATCCTATCTGGAATTCAAATAGCTGGTTTTCCCTTTTCAATATTTGACAAAAGGAAGGGCTTAAAAATTTTTAAGCAGTAGAGATTTTGTCTGTTGAGTTCTGCAAAGTCAGTAAAAAAGGTATTGGGACCAGCTTGCCGAGATGTGACCCATGGGAAGGGAATATTGGGAACAGGGAGAATAAAAAAACTCCTGATCTTTGCTGCAGTGAAAGCTGAGTGGTTTTTTTCCTTATTTATTTCCATTTCTGCCTGCTTTTATCCAAAGGCATCCCTGCAGGAGCAGGCAGAGAGAGGAGACTCTGGTGGTCTCCAGGACACACCAAGCTGTGAACAACCATCTCGTTCCTATTCTGAAGATTTTTTCCCTTATGTTTTTCCTGACCAATAGAACATTCCAGGTTAATGGATCAATTAATGGAGGGCAGTTTGTCTGTGCATTTTATACAGCCATGCAAATGCAGCACCTTGTGGCTCGTTGACCTTTGATGTTTGAACATCACAGAGTTATAAAAACAGATATAAATATATGTGTGTTTTACAGACCCATCATTGTGTGGGGCTTTGAAATGTCGTTTTCTAATCCACTCAGAGGAAGGGGAGGGATGGAGTCTTTGTCAGTATCCAAGCAATTAGGATAATTAAAAAAGAAAGCTTATTGGGTAAACATGCTCTTAGATTGTGACCTCTTAATTAATGGACTACAGGGAGAAATTACAGCGGTGGCAAGATAATTAACACATGCATTTAAAAAGAACTGTTAGACAAGGGTATTATAGGATAGTAAGACACAGATTTGAATCAGGGAAGGACTCTGGAGGTGAACAAACACGGTGGAACAAGACAAGATTTGCATGTGTGAGTGCCCCAGCACACAAGAGGGACAGATTAGGGTAACTCTGTTATCACACCCTTCAGTGCCACATTCCCCCAGCCAAGGGCTTTAAGTCCAGGCTGGGTTTTGTGGAGTCTCCCAGGAGCAGAATTCCACCACAGGATGTGTTACCATTCCTGGTAATTCTGAATTTTGCCACGGGAGGGTTGGAAACTTTGCTCCCCTTGACAGGGGACATTGACACCCGTCAGGGAGTTCTTTGTTTTGAGTGTGCCCTCCTGGCTTTGTGGCTCTCACCAATCCTGACAGCTCCAGTCAGTATTTTGGAAACTGGATCAGTCATTAAAAAATGAAAATAAATTTAGGAACCAGATTGTTTCCCTTCTGAGAGCAGAGTTTGAGTGGTGTGTGCTGTTGGGTTACAAAGTCAATCATCACCCCAGTGTGGAGGGAGCTCCAAACAAGCCAGAACACCCAAAGCAGACATTTTTTGATTGATTTGCCACTTTCTGTCACCAAAACTGTCTCATCCTTGGCAGGTACAAAGCAGAGCAGGTTGGGGGGGGGGGGTTCTCAGGCTCTGGCTTTGTACACGAGCACCCAAACCAGTGTGAGCACTGAGTGATGGTTATCAGCAGTGTTATCAATAATTCACCAGTGCAGGGGTTTGGTGCCTGGCAGCTGAGGGGCTGAGCAGAGCAGCAGCATCCAGGCATCTTCCTCACCTGGGATCATTTCCCCAGCACCACCTTTGGGGTTTTTTTTTTTCCCCATTTTTGGGCACAATGAGAGCTCTGTGATGCCCAGAGCTACTCCTGCAATAGGTTTTTGATCTCTGCAGAGTGAGTGTTCCTGGGCTGGCTGTCAGGATTGCCCTGCTCAGTGCAGGCAAGCAAAGCTCAGAGCATCAGAGACTCTGATGGAGCATGGTGGGCTGCTCAGGAAAGGGTACAAACAGGTAAGAGGGATCCCCATGCTCATGGAATTCCTCATGGGATGGGTACAAACACCTAACAGGGATCTCCATGCCCATGGAAAAGGTACAAACACTTAACAAGGATCTCCATGCCCATGGGGAAGGGTACAAACACATAACAGGGATCCCCATGCCCATGGAATTGCCCATGGGATGGGTACAAACACCTAACAGGGATCTCCATGCCCATGGGAAAGGGTACAAACACTTAACAAGGATCTCCATGCTCATGGGGAAGGGTACAAACACATAACAGGGATCCCCATGCTCATGGAATTGCCCACAGGAAGGGTATAAACATCTAACAGGGATCTCCATGCTCATGGAAAAGGTACAAACACATAACAGGGATCTCCATGCTCATGGGGAAGGATGCAAACACCAACAGGGATCTCCTTGCTCATGGGGAAGGATACAAACACCCAACAGGGATCTCCTTGCTCATGGGGAAGGATACAAACACCCAACAGGGATCTCCATGCCCATGGGGAAGGGTACAAACACCTAACAGGGATCTCCATGCTCATGGAAAAGGTACAAACACATAACAGGGATCTCCATGCTCATGGGGAAGGATACAAACACCCAACAGGGATCTCCATGCTCATGGGGAAGGGTACAAACACCTAACAGGGATCTCCATGCTCATGGAAAAGGTACAAACACCCAACAGGGATCTCCATGCTCATGGAATTGCCTGTGGATGAGGCAAAATCTTGCCCAAAATGGGAAGGAACTTTGGATGGGCTATGGAGGTGCTTTGTGTGGATAGAAAAGATGTCAGGGTGCACACAGTGTCAGGATTCTGGGCTCTAAAATCACAAAATCCCCATAACTCTCATTTATTGAAAGAACAGACTGCAGACAAATTGAAAACTGAAATGATTTGTGCATAAGGCATCAAAGCTCACGCTCCAAACGTGCACGCAAGCCAAAGCTGGATGATTAGGTACAGTTTGAGGAACATGTGATTTGCATAAGTCCCCACTCCCCACAGCATCCCAGGGAACAAAGAGATGCTCTGCCAAGCCAACATTTCAGGGATCCCACCGAGCACTTACCCAAATCCCACCCACTTCTTGGTGAGTCTCAGCACTGCTGCTTTTGTCTGAATATAAATGTCCCTGTTCAGTGCATGTTCATCCTACCTGGGACATTAAGAGATGCATGTGGACTGAAAAAAAATATCTTAAAAAAGCATTATGAATGTTTGATTAGTGACTTGGGCCCCAAATTTTTAACTAATTGAGCACATTAAATGGTATGTCTGTGAAAGACTAATACAAGACACTTTTCAAAGCTTCTTTAATAAAAATTCTATTTGGGATTTGACCATAATGGCTATCCTTGCTTGCCAAAACATGACTTCTTAGCAGGTGACTTTCATCAAGTACATCTGAAATAGTACCTAAATGAATTAGCAATAAAATGGACTTAGGCCGAGCAGTAGGAGCCTCCATTAATCTTGGGTTAATCACTAAAGAGATGCCATTCACTTTTCTTAAGAAGTCACATTTTTCTCCCCTTGCTGGCGACCAGATTTCATAAAGTAACATATTTCTAATGAAAGGGCTCTGCTTGAATTAAAACCCTGAAGGTTTATGCAGATTTTAGTTTTGATTACTGCTGGCATGGGCTCTTAGCAGACTCCGGAAGGTAGGGCCGCAGTGAAAGAGTCCCAGCATGCAGTTCATAATATTCTTTGAAATAAAATAGTGCACTTGTACTTAGTGGCTTTAATCAGCTCTGACTTTTGATAGTCAAACAATAGCTAATTACAGTAACACCTGCCTTCTAAGTCATGTCATGTAGGTTATTGCCAACAAGAGACCTTGTATCTTAGCTGCGTGATTATTATAGAGTCTAAAACCTATCTGTTCAAAAAAGAGGGGGGGAGAAGAGTGGAGTTTGGTGGCCATTATCCCTCTTTTTATTGTCTGATGCATTTCTGGCTTTTCTCGTGGCAGTTTGCAGCGTTTGAAAGGCACAGAGTTGGTGTTTATGGCCGGATTAGAGATGGGAGTCTCGGGGAGAAGGACACGGTTTGCAGCTCTCACTTTTCCATGCACTAACAGGAGATAATGCTGGATGTGTGCAGCCCCAAAGCTATCTGAGTGCTTCTCAATTTTCAGTGTAGCACAAAATTTGAAATATGTTGTGAGTTGGTTGTATCATCGGATCTCTGGCGGGCAGCCACGGAGCAGAATTTTATTTCGCCGTCATTAAATGCACTGGTACGGGAAGGGGAACAAAGGGCCATTTATTCCAACCTTCATCCATTCTGGAAGGGTTTCATAACATAAAAAATACCCAGCTAAGAACCCGATTTTGAAATGACAGGCCATGTTTCTGGAAAGAAATCCACACTTTTCCCCCCAAAATATCTATCTGCCTTTCCTGTGAGGAATTGAGGAGTTTCCCTGTCAGGCAGAAGCCATAAATTATTGTCTCATTGAAGACTCTTTTCTCATTAATTTTGCCAGCAAATAAGGCTTCGTTTTCACAAACTCAGTCAAGTGAATAATATCAGATGTTTGCCAGAGGGTCTCCAAGAGCTGCAGAGCTGAGCTCCATGTGCTGATCCTGAATGCTCCCTGCTCCACACCAAAAAGATAATGGGACAGATTTGGCCCCCAGTTCTCCCAGATTTGGGCTCAGAACTGTGTGAGCAGGGAATTTAAGGGCTTTAGTGCTCAGAGCATACAGAGAAATCCTGGGAGTGTAAAAGGGACCAAATGGAGATGTCCTTGGATCTTGTTTTGCAGGGTGTGTTTTATGTGTTGATGTTTCAGGAATTTGCCACGGGTGGTTTATGCATGCCCAGGGTTCCACTGCTCTTCCTCCGTGATTTCGAAGGCAAATTGATTAAATTCTGGGAAGAGCATCATTGTCAGATAGCTCTGCTTTATTCTGGCAATAGAATCCCTTTGAAATATTTGGGGATTTTGGTGTATCTCTGCCCTAGGCTTTCCACCTGGAATCTTGCATTGTAGCCCATCACAACTGAGCACTGGGTGCAGGGGGGTTAAATTTCCCTTTACAATCAGACTGCACATTTAAAAAAATCATTCCTCCTGGATTATACAAGGAATTTGCGAGGGAATGTATTCAGGGTTACCTCAACGAGCAGGGAATTCATGTCACAAGGCCACGTTGTTAACTCTGCTTCCCAAAACCACTTCTAAGTTCAGCCTTTAATGGGTTGGCTTTTCCCTCTGAGTTATTCTTTCTCACTCCATCATTTGTCACGTTAACCTCGAGCCGTGTAGCGAGAAATCTTCTTTATATCAGTTACCATGTTTGCCATATCTGATCAGCGTGATTGATCATGGCCCCAGCCACAGGTTGGTAATAAGCTGTTTTGAGAGAGACACACATTTCCCCCAGGACAAAGCTGGCATGACAGCATTATAAACTGGCCATTTATCAAGCTGCTCCCAGGTGGTCACTGCCGGAGCACGGCTCGGCTGCCTGGGCTTCCAGGGAGCTACGGGGGGATGGACCAGGGGCTGGTGGGCACCGTGCTGCAGCTGATGCAGGAGACAGTAACAAATGACACCGTGCTGCAGGAGCCACCCCCAGTGCAAATGTCACGCCTGGAGTCCCTCCTGGAGAGTGGCAGAGGGGTGGAAACACCATGGGATTGATCCACAGGGATGTGTCAGAACCCAGGACATTCCTCGGGCTGCACTGAGTGATTTGAGACCCTGGGAAGGGGCTCAGAGACCCTGGCACAGAGTCACAAACACCTGTGCCTTCCATTTTAGCCCATGGAAACAATTACCAACTTTGTGTGAGGATTTACAAGCCACAAGGGTTTGAGTAGAATGGTAGTTAATTTGTCACAGGGTGAAAAAGTGGAATTTTGGGGATTTAGAATGGGGGTTCAGGAAGCAAGATGGAGGGATCTGGGCGTGTCCTGTCCTCCTTCTTTTTCTTCCTCCTCCTCTTCTTCTTCTTCTTCTTCTTCTTCTTCTTCTTCTTGGCCTCCATCTTCTGCTGGGATGGTGGCACTTTTGGATTGGTTTAGAGTAGAGACAGACTGTCTAACACAGGTGATAGGTATTGGAAAATTATTTTCCATTTTCATCACAACTTTGCAGCCCAGAACTTTCCTTTGTGGAGAGGCTGGAGAGCATCTCCCACCAGTTGGAGATGCTCAGCATGGACAAGAGAAGGTTCAGGGCGACCTAAATGTGGCCTTGCAGGTCCTGGAGGAGCTGAGAAGAAAGATGGAGATGGAGTTTTTACAAAGGTCTGGAGTGACAGGACAAGGGGGAATGGTTTCACACTCACAGAGGGGAAGTTCAGGGGGAATATATGGAAATATGGAAAAAATCTTTCCATGAGAAGGTGGAGAGGCCCTGGCATAGTGTACAGAGAAGCTGTGGCTGCCCCTGGATCCCTGGAAGTGTCCAAGGCCAGGTTGGATGGGGCTTGGAGCAACCTGGGACAGCGGAAGGTGTCCAAGAAATTGCCCAAATTTATCTTTAAGATCCTTTCCAACCCAAACCACTCTGAGATTCCATGAAATTCATCTTCTGAAGAACTGAACAAGGTGTTACAAAACTGTTTTTCTTTTAAGCTTCTCTGTGTTGTGTGTGTGTGTCCCCCCTCCCTTCCCCTGGATTTTGGTAAAGTGACTTTTATTTTCCAGCTTAAATGTGTAGTTATTCCCAGACTGCACAAACTGCAATTTTTAATCTTAATGATAGATTTAGTGACCACTGAAGTGTAAAATAAACTACTGTGGCCTAATCAATCAAATCTGCATAGTTGAGAGAAAGCACCTGTATGAGGCTTTTATATCAGAATGTCTGTAATGGTAATAGATGTTTATTAGCAACCATAAAGCTGTTTGAATTTAATATCTCTCTAAATAACACCAACAGCATTAAAACAAATCTCTAAAGCAAATGCAACTGTGCCATAAACAGCCCACAATGCAGGGTTTAAAAGCCATTACAAGAATCCTGTGAGATTCATGGGTTGTTCTGTGGCTTAGGACACTCAGCTGGGAGGCAGCAAAAGCTGCACATGTGGGGAGGAGCCCAGGAATAAAACATTGCCCAGGTATTTGTGGAGGGATAAATTTTGTATTTTGGCGCAAAATGTTTTGGTGAATGCAACAGGCAGCAGCAGCTTCCACCAGGGCAGTGTTTACAGCTGAAATGTCCTGAAAAAGAAATGAAATCCCATCAGGTCTCAGGCCAGGAACCTCCTCCCGTGCAGGGCTGAGGACCCCGAGGTGGTTTTGAAACACTGAAGAGGCTGCAAACACTCCAGATTGTTCAAGTGCTGGTCCCTCGTAGTCAGAAGTGAACACAAAGTACCTCCTGAGCAGATTTTAGGTTTCCTTGGCACTTTGATACCTGTGGAAAACAAATGTGTGGTCCTAAGAAAGTGGCGTAAAAGTAAAATCATTAACAGACCACTAAGCCCATTAATGCACTCTCAAGGATTTAAAAAATAATATTCAGGTTTTGTGGATTTAAAACTCTGTTTAATCAAGAGTTCTTCTTTAGTCCCTTATTTACTGGAATGTTAAAAACATCCTTGGGGGTGGTTATAGACTGGAAAACTCTCAGAGAAGCTGCTTTTAAATCCTGAAAATACAATTTACACTGAGAGTGGCTGTCATGGACAGGGAAATATTTTAAAAACATATGAGCCACTCTGGGAACTTTTGCTGGGCAGGTTTGTGAGAGGATTGGGGTGAGAGGGAATGGATCCCATGGATCCACAGGCAGAGATTGATCCTGCTGAGGTGCCTAAAGCTCTTCTCCTGGAGTATGGACACTGAAATCCCCACTTTTATAGGATGTGGAAGCAGATAAACCACAGTTCTGGGATCCTGACTCAGCCTGAGGCTGGGGTCCCCAAGAAGGGATGGTTTTTTGGGTGACAGTGGTCGGGTCAAAGTGGTTGGGAAGAACAGGAATGTTCAGCTGGAGGAACAGGGACAGCACTCCCCAGGTTTGTTCCCCAGGTCTGGGACTCCCATGGGGGACATTGGGGTGTTCTGTGCTCTGATACAGCCAGATCAGCCCCTCCTGGGGGATGCCAGATCCCAGGATTGTCCAGAAGTGAGGCCTGAGCAGGGATTTTCACCAGTAAAGGAGGAGAAAAGCAGAGTGAAACATCAGCCTGTTCCTGGGAGGGAGCAGGGAGAGGGCACCCAGGGCTGGAGGAGTGTGGCTGAAATCTCATCTGCTTCTGGGAGGGCCTGGAGTGGCAAAGGGAATCCTCTGCAAGCCTGGAAGTGACATTTCAGGAGGGATTTCTGAGGTGTTAAAAAACCGGGCAAGGCTCTGCAGTGCTGGCACAGAGGATGCTCCCAATGCCTGGTGACCTGCCCGCTGCAGCTGTGGCTTCCAGACTGAGCTGGATCTCCAAGGAGCCGGGCAGGGGACTGTCTGTGACCCCTGGGGGCTGGGACTGTGCTGGGGAGGGCTTGGACCAGCCCAGCTTTGTGTTTGTGCTGTGCCCCGAGCAGGAAACCCCGGGTTCCGCTGGCAAGGCTGGCACGGGGGAGCCGCAGACGGTTTGGGCAGGAGGTGACAGACTGAGAGAGGAGCCTATCACCTACCAGCCCCAAAACAACTGTGAGTGATCAACATGAACGCTGCTTATCATTTGTAGGAAGTGCAGGGTTGATATGTGGCCTGTGGGAGGTGTTAGGAAGAAGAAGCTGCGTGGTTCGACGGCGAGCCACGGAACGGCTTTTCCTCAGCTAAATGAGGACTCTGCAACAACAGAATGGTTTCTGCTATAAAGAAGCATTTCTTATTTTGCTATAAATTACAAAACACCACCACCACCCTTAAAAAAAAAAAAAAAAAAAAAAGTAAAGAAAAGAAAAGAAAGTGGCTTGAGCAGGAACAATTGCAGGAGACAGCGCAGGGGCTGCCCGGGCGCGATAACGAGCCCTGAGCTCAGCTGGGGAAGCAGAGGGGCAGCAGCCCCCCAGCACCAGGATTTTCCTTTCCAAAGGAGAGAAAAAAATGTAACAGAAGGCCAGAGAGGGTGGGATTGGATTGTAGAGGCCACAGACCAGAGAGAGCAGCAGGAATTTTTTAGGCGATTAATTTCGTTATTCATTCTGGGCTGGGTTGGACTCAATGATCTTGAAGGTGTCTTCCAACCTAATCATTCTGTGAATTCTGTGAACCCATCAGAAACTGTTCTGTACCTGTTTCATGTAACTGTTAAACTGTTCCTGCAGTTTCAGTTTGTAGGTTTAAGTTTTGCCCACTGTTTCCCACTGCTGTTCCTTTCTGTGTCAGCTTTGTCCTTGCAGCCGCTGGAATTTTCTGTGATCTCTGTTTGGGCTGTGAGTTCACCTCGATCCCTGGGAACCCCCCAGGTGTGATTCCCAACCATGGAGCTTAGGAAGTAAACAGCAAACCCAGCTCAGCTGTTTCCTCCTTGTACTCTCTCATTTCTTTTCTGTCTTGCTTCACTCCTGATTTATGAATTCCTTGACACAGGCCCTGTTTTCTTCACCACTTGGCTGCTGGCATTTCCTCCAAGGTGCCAATCCTTGCTGGATTTTCCTGGGTGCTCTGACAGTGTACCCAGGGATGCTGGAAGAGCTGCTCCCTGTTTTCTGTGAGGCAGATGTGACATGCTGAGGACAGAAACGGGGTGTTCTGGGGCTCTGAAGGGGTTCCAGTGGTTTTTTTGGGGAAGCCTTTTGGGGTGTGAGCAGCTGGGTGCAAAGCTGCCATGTCATGGCTGCTGGGTTTCACACTCTCTGCAGGATGAGAAATGGGTAAGCTGAGCTCAGCAAGTGTTGCAGAATTGTCTTGCACTGAGTGCATCAGGATGAGGGAAATTGGGATGGGGAGAAATGGAGAAACTCCTGTCCAGCCTTGCTTTAGGTGTGGAAAGATAACCCAGCCCTCCTTCTGAACACAGCTTTTAAAAATATTTCCTGCTTTGTACATCTTGTCCAGAAACAAGACACCAAAACTTGGCCATTTTCAAAGCTCCAATATTAAATTATGGTGCAGGCTCACAGCTCAGACACAACTCTGTGATTTTGAGTGCATTACTCAATGAGAACAATCATCTTTACTAATTATTTGGGGGAAGTAGATTTGTAGAGAGTTTTTAGGGTTTGATAGAAGGCTTATATAGTATTCATTTGTATGTAAACTTTGAGATAAGAAATGCTGATTTAGAAAAAATTATAGAAAAAAAATTTAGAAAAAAAAATTTATCTTCTCCCAGAAATTAGTGACAGAGAGAAGAAACAGCCTCAAGCTGTGCCAGGGGAGGTTCAGATTGGACATCAGCAGGAATTTCTCCATGGAAAGAATGGTCAGGCTTGGGAAGGGGAGGTTTGGAGTCCCCACCCCTGCAGGTGTCCAAGGAACTCCTGGATGTGGCACTCAGAGCTCTGGGCTGGTGGCAGGGTGGGGATTGGTCACAGGTTGTTCTTGGAGGTGTTTTTCAACCTCAGTCGTTCTGTAATTCTGTGATCAAAAAGTTACTACTGTGCTTCAGGAAGGGGAGAGCTTCCAAAATTTGGGTAGAAATCTGAGAGAGGCAGTTCATGCCTTCAGGGATTTGTGTCCCAGCACAAACTTGTGGGGATGTTTGAGCACCTTCATCATCTCAGTTCATCAGATCCAGCTTCAAACAGGGGAAACTCTATTCTGTCTCTGAATAGAGTGGACTGGGAGCTCCTCAGCAGTGTGGTGGTGCAGCACCTTGTGTGAAGAGCCTGTGCTCCTCAGAGGACCAGGAATTATCCCTAAAATTCCCAAATTTCACATTTGGGAGCAGGATTGTGATGCAGATCCACAGTGAAGAGCAGTGTCCTCTTAAAACAGTGGAACTCTCAATCTAAAGGACTTCTTCTGTGAGTTTTGCTATAAAATAAATGTCCTGTCCAACCACAGCACTCATTGGTCCAAATGAAATAATTTGTCTTTAAAATGCATTATTTCTCCTTCTCCAAGCAGAGCCAAAGGCCTGAGTCTGCCTTCAGGATTAGCAGCCAGTACAATTTCAATTTATAAATGAAGCCCTTTCTGATTTGCAAATAAAAAGCATCTGAAACCACTAACCAACTTGGCTTGAGTTTTTCTGCCTATAAAAATGTCTGAACCATTTGTTATTAGAATTTTCTAACTGGAAAATGTGCTCCTCTGAGCAAATATGTCCAAGTTTCAATTGGAAGATGAGAAGAGTTTGATTTTTGCATGAGAGGAGTGAAAAAATCTTGATCTTTGCAAGGAAGCTCAGAGCACTTGGTCCTTTAGAAACAGCTACAGTTTAATTTTAAATAACCACCAAGCCATGTTGCTGCACCTGAGTTAGGGACATGGAGATAAAGGAGTTGCTGTACTTGGATCCAAAAATTCAGGTGCAGAATTGTGGCCCAAGCAGAGCAAGGAGGAATTTCCCTGTGGATTTCAGGAGGATTGGGATTGTTAATCCAGCACCTGTCCCAAGGGGAAGCGTTTGCACAAGCACACACAGTGCTGACAAAACTTTGAACACACCACAGGACAGGGTGTTCCTCCTACATTTCTTGGGCTGTTTGCACGTGGAGCCACTGAAAACCACAAAAAAAAAATTCTAATTGAGAGCAGAGTAATTGCAATTTCGTTGTAAATGACTCAGCAAAGAGCTGTAAATTCAGCAAGTTCAGCAAGTTCAGGTGAGTTCGGGGATGGTCGTGGTGTGTGAGAGGCTGGGCTGGCTCAGGGATGATTCTCCTACTTCCCAATTTTTCTCTCCCCTGATCTGTGCAGGTATTTCGGGAATATTTTAGTGCTCTTGATTTCATAGCAAAGCAAGGAAATAAAAGGTGCAGAACTCAAAAGTCAAGGTTACTTTTTAGATAAGTTAAGTTGCTTTCGGGCTGTGGTAGGAATTCAGGATGGCTCCTCTGAGTTTTGGGTTTCTTTGAATCAGAAAGATTTAAGGCATTGCCCCTTTGCCCAGGTCTGATTTCCTGATTTCTTAACCCCCAGTTTAATGTTGGTTTCTGCTGCTGAGACATGAACTTTGCTGTGCCAGGCAAAACAGTTGGAATGGTTGGAAAACCATTCCCAGCTGGGAATGTGCAAACCTGGGGCAGAAGATCATGGCATCATTTATTTTGGAAAAGACCTCCAAGCTGATCCAGTCCATCGAGATACACCAGGGTGGAGGAGGGATTGGGCTGCGTTTGCTTTTCCTTGTAACTTTACAAATGGAAAAGGAGGGGAAAAAAGATTGTAAACAAACAAAAAATACAAACACTCTCAGTTTGTTTGTATTTTCCTGGTTCCAGACTGTTCCTCCCACTCTGTCCTCAGCTGGTGCCTCAGACTTTGGCTGCTGTTTGTGTGCAGGGTCTTGCAGTGCAGTGTCCAGGATGGGCAGTTCCCATGGATGAGGGACACAGGGAGCATCTCTCCACAAAACAGAATAATATCAAATATTACACCAAACTATAGAATAATTTTCATAATTTCCCATGCTAACCCCACCTGTCCTGCTCCTGTGTGTCCCTTACTCCTCCTGGAACACCTCTGACCAAGCAACTGCTGCCATGGATGGGGCAGGGCCTCTGCCAAGGGGCACTGCCTGGTTCTCCCCATCCCTGTGCCCACCACAGCAGCGTGCCCAGGGCTGGCAGGGCTGGGAGAGCCCCGTTCCCCCTGTTATGCCTCGTTATTCTGGTTATGTTCCGTTATTCCCATTACCCCACTGGTCCCCGTTATCTCCCCGTTATCCTCCATTATTCCCGTTATTCCCCTCCATTATTCCTGTTACTCCCCCTTACCCCCGTTATTCTCGTTATTCCCACTATCCCCTGTTGTACCTGTTATTCCTGTTATCCCACCGTTATTCCCCATGTTCCCCCTTATTCCCGTTATCCTCCATTGTCCTCTGTTGTCCCCCTGTTATTCCCATTATTCCCATCATTCCCCCACTGCCCAGGTATCCCCGTTATTCCCGTTATCCCCCCGTTACTCCCACTATCCCCCTTTTTTTCTGTTATCCCCCATTATCCCCCTGTCATCCCCCCACTATTCCCGTCATCCCCTGTTAACCCCGTTACCTTCCCACTATTCCCCATTATTCCCGCTATCCCTGTTATTCCCCCGTAATTCCCCTTATCCCCCTTTATTCCCATTATTCCCCACTATCTCCCCATTACCCCCGTTATTGCCGTTATTCCCACTATCCCCCCATTATTCCTGTTATCCCCTTTATCCCCCCGTTATCCCTCCATTATTTCCGTTATCCCCCACTATTCCTGTTATGCCCCATTATTCCCGTTATCCCCCGTTATTCCCCATTATTCCCACTATCCCCATTATTCCCCCGTTATTCTCGTTATCCCCATTATCCCTGTTATTCCCATTATTCCCGTTATTTCCCCGTTATTCCTGTTATTCCCCCGCTATTCCCATTATCCCCATTATTCCCCGTTATCCCCATTATCCCCCCGTTATTCGCATTATTCCTGTTATTCCCGTTATCCCCGTTATTCTGGCTATCCCCGTTATTCCAGTTATTCCTGTTATCCCCCCGTTATCCCCCCGTTATTCCCGTTATCCCCCTGTTATTCCCGTTATTCCCGTTATCCCCGTTATTCCCGTTATTCCCGTTATCCCCCCGTTATTCCCATTATCCCCCCGTTATCCGCCCGTTATCCTCCCATTATCCCCCCGTTATTCCCGTTATCCCCCCGTTATCCCCCGTTATCCCCGTTATTCCCGTTATTCCCGTTATCCCCCCGTTATCCCCCTGTTATTCCCGTTAGTGCCGTTATCCCCCAGTTATCCTCGTTATCCCCCCGTTATCCTCGCTATCCCCCCGTTATCCCTCCGTTATCCCCGTTATTCCCGTTATCCCCCCGTTATCCCCCCGTTATTCCCGTTATCCCCCGTCCGCCCCCGGCGCTCGGCCTGGGCGAGGGTTCCCCCTCTCGGCGCTGCCGCGGAATTGCCTCAAGGCTCGATCCCCCCTCAATCCCCTCCTGCCTCTGGAATAGAGAAAATCCCAATTTTTAACTCCTATTTTTCATCTCTCGTCAGAGGTGCTGCCCTTAACCAGTGCCGAGCCTGAATCCAGGATTTCCTTCAGGCAAATCTTTTTTTGGAAGAAAATTATTCCCTTCACATCACTCTTGGAAGAATTTCCTTCCTTTCCCTTTTTCTTCCAAAGTCTCAACTTCCAGGATGGTTTGATTTCAAAGCAGCCACGTAGGGGTTTGTGTCTCTGTCGAGTCTTTAAGAGCTTTGGTTCTGTTCCCTATAGTGGGTTTGCATCAAAAAATGACTTTTTGGGATATTATTATTCCCAAAAAAAAAGACTTTTTTTGGATATTATTATTCCAATGGAATAAACTGTGCCTGGATACACCGATTTCCAGGGCATTGTGAGGGTTGTGTGGGAGGATTTGGTAAGAATGAGATCCTTCTTGGGAGCTCATTTGTTCAAGAGCAAAACATGCAAATAACCCCCCCACCGCCACCACCACCACCACCAAAAAATGGCCTGAGATGCTTTTAGGACTCAAATAACTCCGTTTTATGCCAAAATTGAGATTTTAAATTTTGCCCAAACAGCAAAAGATTTAAAGGGAAGATTTGTCTGGAAGTAGTGAAATGTTTCCTTGTGAGTCAGTTTATTCAATTACTCCAAACTCTCTTGAAAAAACATCTCTTTTCTCATGCCAATTTGAGGAATTTGGCAGAGTCACTAACGGGGAGTTTTGCCCTGTGGGATGATCCCATATTCCTGGTTCTATCTGGGTGTCTCCCAGAGGAGGGGTGGCACCGTGGTGTTGGTGCCAGAGGATTTCTGCCCCTTCTCCATGTGCTCCAGTGGGATGGGAATGCTGAAGGAAGGGATTTCAGCTGCTTTGGGAGTAACAAAACTCCAAAATTCTGGATTGATTTCTCCAGAGACTCGAGCCTGCAGCATTTCGGAAGAAGTTCCAGGCTCAGAGAATGTGGAAATGCTGTCAGACATATTCTGAGTTCTGTGCTTATCCCCGACCTTGTTTCAGTATTTGTGGGTCCCTTTAACCCCTGAACTGTGGCAGTGGAAGGCTCTGAGCTCACAAAATCCCTGTTCCAAACTGTTGGGATTTATGATGGCACTGGAAATATTTCTGTGGTGTGTGTGTGACATCGGCTGGGGTTTTATTAGAGCTGCACTTGAGAATCAATTCACAAAAGGCAGAAGCAGGAAAATCTTGGTGAAGCATTAATCAGCCCTTCTTACCAGCAAACCCAGAGCAGTGTTTATGTGACAAGTGGAATGGATTCCATGACAATTTTATCTGGAAGTTCTCTTTCTGCCTCAGAGCAGTGCTGAATGCAATTCCCTTGTTATGAGTACTTAGAAATATATGTTTATTTAGTCTTTTATTTCTGATAGCTCTGGCTGTCTGGAAGTTTTCAGCAGGTTTTATCTTCTGTCATAAATGATGATACCTCTTTGTATGTGGGTGAACACACAGTATGAGCAGATATTTGTGATTTTACTTCAGCCAGGGAGTTCAGCCTCTCTCCTAGTGTTCATTATCCCCTGTTTCCCTGAGCCAAAATGAATCCTTTTTAATGTGAGAAAATTTCACCAGCTGTGGGAGTAGAAAAGGCTGTGGATCTCTTTGAACCCCACTGCAATAATAATTTGAATGTGTCATTATGAGCCAACATGATCAGAGGAACTGTAAAATGTTGAGCCTTATCCAAGTTTGTCCAGAACCAAAAGTCCCCCCTCAAATGATAATTTGTTTGGGTTGGGTTTATATGATACTTCTAAACACCATTTGTAAGTACCAGATATTGAGGATTCATCAGAGTTTGGGCTTGATAATCTTGGAGGTCTTTTCCAACAGAAATGATTTTGTGATTCTGTGATTCTGATCAGTTTGGAGCTGCACCCAAAATCTGCTGAGTAGGGACTGGCACTTGAAGATTTCTGTTGCATCCATTTCCCTCCCTTAGCAGCACAACTAAAATCTCTCTTTTGCTGTGACATTCCAGCTTCTTCAGGCCTGTGAAAGGTGCAGAAATGAATTTGGAACCTGAGCAGAGTTTGTTTTCTGATCCTGTTATGTTTTGTCTGAATCAGATTGAAAAAAAAATTTGCAAAAGTCTTTATGGAAGTGAATTTAATTGGGAATAAGCAGAAAAAATGAGAGGTAGAGGATCTAAGGTGTCTCATGGCAGATTTTGAGCAGTTTTTCTTTGTGAAATTAGCAGAGTTTGTAAAGACAATTTCAGGTCACTTCATCATCAAAGGGTTAATTCCAATTTTGAACTTCCCAAATGTCAGTGCTCTTCTATCCAAAATTACAGCAACTGGCTTTATCAACATATGCTTTTCATTACCTACAAGACTTACAATATTTTTGGTGTCTGTATCAACTTGATTCAATTACTGGTACCACTGCAAGGGAACGTTCCCTCCAGGGAAAAGGGGGTGAATGCATCAGTGCCCATGGATACAGTGTAGGGAGCAGATTAATATAACAGATTTACATCGAGACTGCTGACTCCATTACTTTAAAACTCCTGTAATTGACTTTTTTAAAAATGACATTAGCATTTAAATGGTACTATCGTTACAAGGGTGAAGGTTCAGCAGAATATGATCAATTTATTGAGCTCTTCAAATGTTCTTTTGATATTTATTTTTTGTTGTCATGCTGGAGGGGTTTTTAGTGTTTTGTCAGAGGCAGGGAAAAGTCTATAGCACAGAGATCTTGGGCTGAGCAGCTGCTGGGGAGGCAGGCATGAGTTGCTCAGAGTTCCCCTCCTCATCTCCATCCCTCCCACCTGGAACTTTTCTGAGATGTAAAATCCCAGTAAGACAGGAAAGGATGATTTGCAGAAGCTGTTGTTGCCCTGTGAGAAGAGCCTGGTGCTCGTGGCCTTCTGTGGAGAACAACCAGGGCCATTTTCCACCATGAAGGGCCTTTCCAGCATCACACATCATAATTATTTCAGTTGCCTCCAAAACAACTTCCAGTACAACCAGTGCAGCTTCCACTTCCAGAGATTTCACAGGGACCTGGGGCAATGATGCTCTCCAAACCCCAATGACATTGGGCCAAGCTTTTCAGGAGAAATTTCTTCATGGAAAAAGTGGTCAGGAAGCTGTCATTGCCCTGTGAGAGGAGCCTGGTGCTCGTGGCCTTCTATGGAGAACAGCCAGGGCCATTTTCCACCATGAAGAGCCTTTCCAGCATCACACATCACAAATATTTCAGTTGTCTTCAAAACACAATTATTTCAGTTGTCTTCCAGTCCCACCAGTGTAGCTTCCACTTCCAGAGATTTCACAGGGACCTGGGGCAATGATGCTCTCCAAACCCCACTGACTTTGGGCCAAGCTTTTCAGGAGGAATTTCTTCATGGATAAGGTGGTCAGGCTCAGGAAGGGGCTGCCCAGGGAGGTACTGGTGTCCCCATGCTTGGAGAAGTGCAAGGAATGACAGGATGTGGCACTCAGTGCTCTGGGCTGGGTGACAAGATGGCCATGGGGCACAGGTTGGATTTTTAGAAATGGAATTTTGGAAACATCTTTTCCAGCCTCAGTGATTCCATGGGCTGGATGTCTGATGCACTTTTCTCTGGGAAGGTTCCATGGAAGGTCCAGCACCCTTTCATCTGCAGGGAGGGGGTGGGAGATGCTTCTCTGCAGGTGAGAAGGTCCCTGAGAGTTCACTGAACACACCAAACTCTAAGTTTTGCTGCCCTGACAGAAATTTGGAGAAGTTTCTTTAGACCTCAGTATGATGGGAAATGCTCAGGAGGGTGATCCTACAAAACCAACGTGTTGTGGCTGTAACCTATTAAACCCTGGATTATTTTAAAGGAGGGATTTTTTGGGGTGCCAAAAAAAACTGTGTGGCTGTAAAGTATGTTGGGAAATATCCCTTTAACAGAAAAGTAGCAGGACAGAGCCCATCCTTGTGGGAAACCTAACCCAGAAAACTGGGATGGCCAACAGCTGGAACCTGCAGTGTCACCCCTGCACACCTCTGTCCCCAGACACACATGTGACACAGACACACACCTGTGTGTGCACATGCACGGCTATAAATCAGTAATTCTGGCCTAAATATTCAGATGGCATCTCTGAAGCAAAGTTCTGGAACTTTCTGAAGGTCAATCAAGGCCTCCTCAGGAGTGTCATCATTTTCAAACCTTCAGACTGAAAAAATGGTGAAGATTTGGGGGTAAAGTTGTGGTGCCTTACTCGGACACTCCCATTTGTGGATAAATAAACTTTAAGGCTTTTCCTCCTGAGCCATCAAGTGCCACAAACCCCAAAACAGAAATGTAACAGCCCACGGGGCTTTGATGGGCCCACTTTGTTTCTCCCAATTTTAAAATACAAAATTTAAAAGGAGAAAAGAGCAACTGTGCTGATTTTTTACAGTTTTAATTCGCAGCTCTTTGTCTGCTGCCGATAAAATCGATGGATCCCGCTCCTGATCCGTGTGGAAAAGCAGGTCTGGGATGCAGGGGGAGTTCAGACAGCAGCAATAGGTAACTCAGGATCCCTCCTGCTTGCCTGGCTATAAAAATGCTTTGTAATGACCCAGTTCGACCCTGCCAGTTCTCCCTGACCTCCTCCTTCTCAGGATGCTGCCTAATTTGCACTAATTACATTCCGTTCTGACAGAAACTTGGACATTGTCTCAAGCTCTCAGGTATTTCCACTGCCATGTCCCAACTCAGAGTGGGAAAATGGCAATAAGTAATTTATGAAAATGTACTTTGTTTAATATAATACATCAGTAGCTTGCACCCAGTGTCATCTGTGTGTATAAACACCCCTTCAAATATGACTTGGTGTTTTCATCTTGAATTCTTCCTGGGATTCAGGAGGGCTGCTTAAACCCAGCAGTAGCACTTGGAATAATTAGTGCAGTCATTGGCTTTGGGGTGGTTTTTCTTGGTTTGCCTCCTAATAATAATTCTGAGGTTGATGATCACTACAGAGAATTCTGCTTCAAGCAGGTCAGCAATGGGGACACAGCCCAGTTGTGACAGCCACATGGCAATGATGGATCCCACTCTAGGAGCTATGAGAATGTGTTTTTGGGAGAATTCAAGGCCCTGCTGTACCAATGGGAGCAGATCCCCACCCCAAAGGCCCAAAATGACGGCCAAAAACCAGCGCAGGGAGCGCATGCCAAGGCTTTGTGTTACCTCCCAAAGCAGCAGAGCCCAGGCATTGTTGGACTGCGCCGAGGCTTTTAGGCACAGACGGTATCAGCAAAGCAGTTGCATGTTTCAAAATATTGTATCATTTTAAAGTGCAGTGCACATTAGGTCAGTGAAAGGGGATCCGCCAATTTGAAGCGCGGGCGGATAAAGCGGCTCTGTGTTCGCAGAGACAGAGGCACCCCGGGCCCGAAATCCCTGGAGCTGTCTTTCAGAGAGTGATAGTTACGGAAATTAGCAGTGCAGAAATCCATCCTAATCATTCATCAGGGGCCTTATTAACTGTCTTAGCCGTGTTATTAGCACAGGGCCCGGCCCCCGCGCGGGCACGGCCACGGGGATGGCTCCGGCCCTCACAAACACCGGGAATCGCTGCACAAACATGAGGGAAAAAGTGATCTCATCTTCACATAAATGCCTTCTTGTGCCAGGCAATCGTAGAGAGAATCACCTCTGGAAGAAGCTCTGGTGTACTGAGAGAGATCGGGATGTTCACTGGAGGAGAGAAAGGTCTGGGGTGATCTTAGAGCTCCTTTCAGGGCCTAAAGGGGTTCCAGGAGAGCTGGAGTGGGACTGGGGACAAGGGATGGAGGGACAGCACACAGGGAATGGCTCCCACTGCCAGAGGGAAGGTTGGATGGGATTTTGGGAAGGAATTCCTGGTTAGGAAGGTGGTTATGCCTCGTTAGGCCGGGCATGGCCACGGGGATGGCTCCGGCCCTCATGAACACCGGGAATCGCTGCACAATCATGAGGGAAAAAAGTGATCTCATCTTCACATAAATGCCTTCTTATGCCAGGCAATCGGAGAGAGAAATGCCTCTGGAAGAAGCTCTGGTGTACTGGGAGAGCTGGGGGTGTTAACTGGAGGGGAGAGAAGGGTCTGGGGTGAGCTCCTTAGAGCTCCCTGCAGGGCCTGAAGGAGCTCTAGGAGAGCTGGAGTGGGACTGGGGACAAGGCATGGAGGGACAGCACACAGGGAATGGCTCCCACTGCCAGAGGGAAGGGTCGGATGGGATTTTGGGAAGGAATTCCTGGTTAGGAAGGTGGTTAGGCCTGACACAGGGTGCCCAGAAAAGCTGTGCCCCATCCCTGGAAGTGTCCAAGGCCAGGTTGGATGGGCGTTGGAGACACCTGGGATAATGGAAGGTGTCCCCATGGCAGGGGGTAGGAATGGATGGTTGTAAGGTCCCTTCCAAGCCAAATCAAACCATGGTTCCTGAAGGAGGTGAGCTGTGACTCTGAGCTGCTGCTGCTCCTCTGTGAGCACCACAGGGCTCTGCCCATCCCTCCACCTGGCATGGGAATAACAAAAGGGAGACTCCAGGAGAGGGTCCTGGGGGACTGTGGCAGTGGCTGAAGCCATTGCAGGGCCTGGTTTTGAATGGCCATGGCTGGAAGTGGGAAGTGCCTTGGAAGCAGAGTCAGTGCCTCAATATTTATATTTAACACACTGGGAGTTCTAACAACTCTTTCTTATTGACAAATTTTACCTGAATAAGGAAAAACCCAATATTTGGTCCAGCTGACCTTCCCATGGAGAATTTTACAATAAACTTTGCCCCTAATTTAATTTTATTTTCTGAGTATCAATTTGAGACCCATTTCTTAGAAAAAAGAACACCAGAGTGTTTCAGAAGGGTGACCCTCAGGATCCCCATTTGATGTTAGCTCCGAATGAAAGAAAATTAAATTACACACTTGTGCTCAAGGATTTACATCTGTGAATCCCACTCTGGCTGGTATCTCCACCATTAGGGGAAACAAAGAACATAGAGGAGATAAATAATACTTGGGAAAGACAGAATCTTTTTTGTCTGCTCCTTTATCTGTAGTTTGACTGTGTTCCTTAAGTGTTGAAAGGGGCACTTTCTTGGCAAGTATGACACAAATAACCTTCACCCTTGACTGCACTGTCGGAGACAGTTATAAATTTGAGGATAAAGGACACGAACAAGAGTTACTTTATATGACATTTTCTCATTATAGCAGGGATGGGGAACTGAAGGAGTGTTCCCTGCTCACTTGTCCTGGGGTTGTTTGTCACACACTTGGGTTTATGGCCCAGCAGTCCTGTGCCACAGCCAGTGGACTATGGGGGTGTTGGATTTTTGTGCTGTGGGGTCCTTTTTCCTGACTTTTGTCACCCAAATAAACTGTCCTTCCTCCAGCAAAGATGTGGCACTGGGCAGCCCTGATCCTTCCCAAAGGTCATTTGGGAATCCCAGTATTTATTAATCTGATCCCAGTATTTAATAATCCCAGTATTTCATAATGATCTAAAGGCAGGGGGGAATTGTCTTTTCAAGAGACAGCTTAAAAGAACATTTTTTTATTTAAAGGAAGTGTTTGCAATTTTTTAAATGAAGTGTTTTCCCTTGAGGGTGAATGTATCATGTAGAATTTCAGAGTAAGAAAGGTCCTACACAGCAGTACATTGAAATAGTTTAACATAAGCAGCTGAAAGATATTCATTAAATTTATTAGTTGTGTATTCTTAGAAACAGCTTCATAATTTTTCAGGCTGAAAAGTGGGAAATTTGCATTGGATATTGAGAAGAAATTCTTCCCTGGAGGGTGGGGAGGCCGTGGCACAGGGTGCCCAGAGAAGCTGGGGCTGCCCTTGGATCCCTGGAAGTGTCCAAGGCCAGGTAGGGCAGGGCTGGGAGCACCTGGGATGGTGGAAGGTGTCTCTGCCATGGCAGGGGTGGAATGAGATGAGCTATAAGGTCCCTTCCTACCCAAATCATTCTGTTTTCTATAATATTTTTAGACACATTCAAAAGATTTTCTAAGGTTTTTCCACTCCTTTAAACGTTTTTGGTTTAATTGCAGCAACCCCCAGCATGTGGCTGTGCTTATGCACTGAACAAACTCAGGGTATTTTCTTCTTTGTCCTATTGCAGAGCTTTTAAGGGAATTTTTCTGACTTTCATAAATGCATTTGTAAGATTTCTTTTTAAGGTTCAGTAGAAAATTGCAAAAACCTGCATCAAAAATCCAGCAGAATGTTATCACAGAAGCTCTGATTTTTGTTCCTGGGCACATTTGGGGGGTTCATTCTTCCTCCAGGGTTGGGGCTGGAGTTGGGGCACATGGGGTTAGAATGAAACCTGCCTGTGGACACTGGGTTTGATAACAGTGTCTGGCTAAAGCCCACTGCTATCTGTGCAGTGATTCATCAGCTCAAAACCAGGACAAGGCTTTAATAAGAGGCAAATATTGCCCAGGGCAAAGTGAGAGCACAGACTTATCAAAGGCACTGAACTTTGATTCAAACCTAATTCCATTATTGCCTCGGAAATAGGTTAAGGTCTGTGGGCTGCTGATTGCTTGGGAATGCACTTTAGGTAAATGAATAGTGTTTGGTTTGGGGGAAAATTTCTCTCAAGCCAAATCGTGGGCTTGCTTCCAGAGTTTGTTGCACAGGTTTTTGAGGAATTCTCTGTGTATGGCAATTCAGAGTACCAATGGCTGTAGGCTGTCCATCGTTTTTCCTTATCTACTTATTTAAGAGTTGTGATTTTTTTACTGGGAAACCTTAGCTCCAAACTAAAACCAAAGATATCTTCAGCTGTGGTCTCATCCCTCAGCTGTGGAATTATTTTAATAACTTGCAATTTTCATAATGTTACAGCTACTGCTTAAGTTTGCTGTGCTGCTGGCAAACTTCAGAAATAACTGTGGTGATTAAAGCTCTGGGTTAAACCAGGGGGATGGACAGAACACCTCACCCTGTGTCTCTCACACACCTTGCAGTCTGCTGAGCCCTCCAAGCTGGGTGATGAAGGAGCTCCTCTGTCTGTTTCCCTGATGAGCTTCATTTTCTTGTAGGATTATCCATAATTAGTGAGGCTCAGAATTTCTGCAGCCCCGAGTTAGGCAGTGGGAGCAGAGGATTGTAGGGTGAGACTGTGTCCACCTTTCCCTCAGTGTGGGCCCAGGAGCTTTTGCCTGGTTTTTGGCACAGGAATTGTGTTTAGTTTGTACCTCTGAGCATTTAATTCATTTCTCTCCTGGGATTTCTTCTGGTCCTGCCTAGCTGCTGTCCCATGGATGGGACACTGATGTCCTCTCAGGGGAGCTCTGTCCCAGCTCCCGTGTCCTTGTCTCTGCTGGCCAGAATCCATCAGCTCTCATTCCTCCTTTTTCACTGAAAAAGGTCCTTTGCACACCTGTTTCAGGGAGGCTGTGGCTGGATCTGCCCGAGATTTTTATCATCTCCCCTAAGTGTAGAAACAAAAGGCCACTTTGTTGTTGATGGATATAATCCTTTTTTTTATCATTCCACGCTTCCACACACATTTTTAAGTCAAAGCAATATTGCCATGAGTTTGTTTTTCTAGAAAATCCCCTTTTTTTCCCTGTGGTTAAAGCTGTATTTTAAGCTCTATATGGAATTGTCTATACAGAACTGTATTTTGATAGAAAATAGATGCTGCAGTTGAAATGGCAATAAGGAAACAGAGAAACAACAGGCACTGCTGAGATCGAAGCGCTGATTAGGAGGGCAAATTAGATTTAGATTTCCTGAATATCTAACAGCAGCTAAACATTTTTTTTGGTCCTTTGTGTATGAGCATTTCCATTAAAATTTACAAAGGGCTCGAACTGGATTAGACTCCCACAGTCACTTTGAAATAACAAAATACAACTTGGCTGACAGGGGCTGTTTAGAAACCTTTCGCAAAAAAAATTATCTTCAGAAACATTAGCACTTAGCAGTTACAAAATGTCTACTTTTGTCTTGCCCCCTCTGCCAAGTTCCCTTTTTTGTCTTGCCGTGAGGAGGATAAATTATCCGACTTGCAGAGATAAACCACAGAGAGGTGAGATTGCTGCAGCTCAATGCTCGCTCCGGCCTCCACCCCAGCTTCAATTTAACCCCCTGGCTCTGGCCGTGTCAATCAGGCCCTTAATGAATACATTCCTAAACGAGCTGCTGGGGTTTTTTTCCCCTTGCTAGAAGATGCAATTAATGTTTTGGCTTAAGACACCAAGTTTAGAATAAATGTATAGGGTGCAGCGCGAGGTCTTTGGGGTGAAACGAGGAATTATCCGAACAGAAAAAAGAATTTTTGTGTTGTTCTGGAAGTGCTGGCACAGGGCAGAGCTGGGGTAAATGCCACCTCAGAGGTGCCTCCAGGAATTCTTTATGTCCTGCCATGTCTGGTTGTGCTCAGCACAGGGCTGAGGGCAAGGACACAAATGAAGTCCCTTTTGCTGCTGTGCTCTCGGTGCCTTTTTGTGGCAAATGTCTGCAAGAATGTGCCCCATAAAAAGGAAGGGGGGAGTTTCTGAGATGTTTCCCTCCAATAAAAGGAAGAGCAGGATTTTCTTTCCAAGATAATTCCCTCCAAAGAAGCAGTGACATGCAGACTGGCTGAAACAGGAGGTGGAAGACGATTTTAGCAATAGGTGGTGACAGTTTCTTTTAATGTCCTTTATATTCTGATGTCTCAGTCCAGTGGCTGACTAACCATATCTGGGGCTCCATCTGAGCAGGAAGCCTTTTGACAGTGTCATTTTTCCATCTATTTATTTGGTAAGATCTGTGCTCTGAGGATGTGCTGGTGGTGCCATCAGAGGGCTCGGGGGACTGGAGGGGTTTCCTGTGTTTTCCCTGGTCAGGAATAGATTTAAGGGCAA
Source organism: Setophaga petechia (assembly GCA_024362935.1). Taxonomy (NCBI): domain Eukaryota; kingdom Metazoa; phylum Chordata; class Aves; order Passeriformes; family Parulidae; genus Setophaga; species Setophaga petechia. The sequence continues at coordinate 4,216,628 of JANCRA010000047.1, forward strand.
TGCCATGGGGCAGATCTGCTCAGAGCAGGCTGGGGGTTAGGGGAGGTGTTGAACTGGATGAGAGTTCAAAATCTAAAATCTACTTTGAGAGGGGTTTGCTCCATGATGCCCTCCCAGTTCAGGGTGTTGGGATTGACAGAAGAGATGGGAAGAGGCCAGGAAATCCCATTTCAGGCAAACCTTTTATCCCAGTGCATTCTGGAGGAGAATCAAACCTAACCACAGCCTGGGCAGGATGGTGTGTCCAATTCTGGTACTTCAGGCCAGACACCAACTGCAGTTTTCTTTTGGGTCTCTCATGTTATGGGCCCAAAATCTGTGTGCCATCCCTTCAGTGATTGATAACCTCACCTGCTTTCCTTATTTCATGGAATCACAGAACCCCAGGCTGGTTTGGGTTGGAAGGGACTTTAAAACTCATCCAGCTCCACCCCTGCCATGGCAGGAACACCTTCCACTGTCCCATGGTGGCTCCAGGCCTCATCCAACCTGGCCTTGGGCACTTCCAGCCACAGCTTCTCTGAGCACCATGTGCCAGGGCATCCCCACCCTCACAGGGAAGAATTTCTTCCCAATATCCAACCTAAACCTTCCCTCTTTCAGCTTGAATCCATTCCCATTCACTCCAGGGCCCTGTAAACAACCTCTCTCCATATTTCTTGTTGGTTCCTTCAAACACTGGAAGGAAGACCCCAGTTAGATCACCCTGGAGCTTGATTTCTCTCAATCTCCCAAATCTCTCCCAGCAGAGCTGCTCCATCCCTCTCCTCACCTTGGTGCCTCCTCTGGATATTCTCCAGCAGCTCCATGCAGCCCATTCTCAATTTCCCTCCCAGTGCTGGCTTGGAGCAGGTGTCTGCCTGCCACAAAGAGTGTGAGGATTTTTGGGATGTGGAAGCAGCACAGGGCACATCTCCCATGTCCCTTCCTGGCAGTGCTGGCTGGGTCACCTCTGGCAGCCTCCCCCAGGAGCTAAGCTCACCTGGAGGGACACCTGGTCCTGCAGGTATTCATTGGGACATCGAGTTTTCAGCAAATTTATAGATATAGAAATACAGGGCTTGGGGTTTTTTTGTGTAAGATAGCCCTAAACTATTTCTGAATTCCTTCCAACTTGAAGACTGAAGGCAAAAGGTTCTGTCTGCACTCAGCTTGGCTGCCAGCAGTACCTGCAGTAATTCCATGGTGCTGTGCCCAGCCTGAGGTGATCCCACTGTCCCTGGAGGGATCCCATTGCCCCTGGAGCATTCCCATTATCCCTGGAGCAATCCCATTGTCCCTGGGAATGATCCCATTATTCCTGAAGTGATCCCCCTCTTCCTGGAGGGATCCCATTATCCCTGAAGTGATCCCATTGTGTGTGGAACGATCCCATTATTCCTGAAGTGATCCCCCTGTCCCCGGAGGGATCCCATTATCTCTGAAGCGATCCCATTGTCCCTGGAGCGATCTCACTGTCCTTGAAGTGATCCCATTATCCTTGAAGGGATCCCACTGTCCCTGCAGCAATCCCATTGCCCCTGGAGAGATCCCCCTGTCCCTGAAGGGATCTCATTGTGTCTGGAACTATCCCATTGTCCCTGGAGGGATCCCATTGTGTCTGGATGGATCCCATTATCCCTGGAGCAATCCCACTGCCCCTGGAGCGATCCCATTAGTCCTGAAGTGATCTCCATGTCCCTGGAGGGATCCCACTGTCCCTGGAGTAATCCCATTATTCCTGAAGTGATCTCCCTGTCCCTGGAGCAATCCCACTGTCCCTGGAGGGATCCCATTATCTCTGCATGGATCCCATAATCCCTGGAGCAATCCCACTGTCCCTGGAGGGATCCCATTGTTCCTGGAGGGATCCCATTGTCCCTGGAGCAATCCCACTGTCCCTGGAGGGATCCCATTGTTCCTGGAGGGATCCCATTGTCCCTGGAGCAATCCCACTGCCCCTGGAGCGATCCCATCATTCCTGAAGTGATCTCCCTGTCCCTGGAGCAATCCCATTATTCCTGAGGTGATCTCCATGTCCCTGGAGCAATCCCATTGTCCCTGGAGCAATCCCACTGTCCCTGGAGCAATCCCATTAGTCCTGAAGTGATCTCTGTGTCCCTGGAGGGATCCCACTGTCCCTGGAGCAATCCCACTGTCCCTGGAGTGATCCCACTGCCCCTGGCGCAATCCCACTGTCCCTGGAGTGATCCCACTGTCCCTGGAGGGATCCCATTGTGTCGGGATGGATCCCCCTGTCCCTGCCCGTGCCCGGTGGGTGGGATCAGCGGGGCAGGCTGGGCTCCCAGCAGGAAAGGGTTAACTGCCAGCGCAGAGCACAACCAGAGATGCGAGCAAACAGTCCCGGGCAGAAACCGGAGCCATCACTTCCCTCTAATGAAAACCAGATTCACTCCTCCAACAATCATCCCACTGTTCCCTCCCTGCCCAGGAACGGGGCTGTTGTTTCTCCTAAAAATAAAAAAATAAATGAAAATAAAAATCTCCCAACCCCTATGTTCTATTTCTAGGGAGAATCTATTTTATCATCTGGATAAGGAAAAAAATAAAGTTAATTTTGTTTTCCAGGTCTATATGCTCAGCCTGCCAAACAAAAGGGAGTTTGCAGTGCTGTGGGTTCAGATCTGAATGGGAATTAATTTAGACAAAATAATTGAAATTGCACTAGTTAAGGTCCTAAATGTTTGTTGAATCCCTCTTTTTTATTTTAGAGTGGGGGACAGGTATAAAGGCTGTTTGGAGAGTGAATTAATTCCATTTTGTTAAGCAGATCTTGTTTCCTTCCACCAGCTCCATCCAGCCCTGCCTGGGAGCTCTCCTTCCACACCAAAAGGGAGACTTGACCTGAGAAATCTTTATACTATTATTATCATTATCATTATCATTACTATAATTTATATATTTATATTTATATGTATATTTATATTTATATTTATATTTATATTTATATTTATATTTATATTCATTATTATGGAATGATTTTTATTAATATTTTTATTTATTGATATTTATTATTCTTTATTATTAATTATGGTGCACAATCGGGCTGTCAGGTCTGGGATGAAATTAGGATTTTTCTGGTGTGGATCTCACCAGCCTTTCACAGACCAGAGCCCTGTTTTGGATTGCTCTAGCCAGACTCAAAAGTGACCAAAAGTGACAGATTTTTTTTTTGGAAACTCAGTCTATTTTCAGCAGAACCTTGTAAAATATGGTTCTTTCAGACACTTCTGCTTGAAGTGTGAATATTTTTGCAGGTCCCTGTTGGTGTCACATCTCTGTGTTTCTGGGGTGCCACTGAGAGCTTTCAGTGCCTGCCCTCGTGAGCAGCCCTGGCTCAGCCTTTAACAACCTGATCAAAACAAGCAGTGCTGAGCCTTTTCTTCAGCTGTTGGTTTGGATTTCATGCTTTGGGTGAGGAGAGAACAAGATTATGATTTGACTGCTAAAAAAAATCAGAATTCAGACTTTTATCTCCCCGAGCATTTCCCTTGAACAGACAAATCAACTGGGAGCTCTTTATGAATTTACCCTGGCCCTTGATATCTCCCAACAACTGAGCTGTTCTCTGGGAAGGCAAGCACTTCATCTCACACAAATACCCCTCTGCTTTTTAAACAGGGTCCAAAGAGACATTTATTTTGGCTACAACAATATTTTCCTTTTATTGCTGCTCTGAGATTCAACATTTCCAGAAATAACTTCTGAAAGATGCTGAGGGTCTGGGGTGTAGGTGTTGTCAGACAGAGCAGGGAAGGCTTTCACAATGCACAGTGTGTGCTAAGTCTGATTTTAAGAAGCAAGGAGTTGGGCTGGGGGACTGGAGTAGCTTTTCCAAGTAATTTGTTGTGGGTCATTAGGAAATAACATCCATTCCTACAGAGCTGCTATCCCATAAATTCACTGTGAAGAGATTGCTGGGTGCATCTGATGATCTTTCACTGATGGTTTGGGTTTGAAGTCTCTTCTAGATGGGCTCTGCAGCCTACATGGGATTCTAAAGCTTTATTTTGGGGTGAAATTGAAGCTATTGAGTGATATTCCATTGACTAAAAGTAGGAATCAATATATTATTTGCTGTCCTCAACCTAAGGGCCTGTTTGTCTCTTTCCATTTTCAGGATAATTCCCAAATTACCCTTCAGCAAACCCCAAGTGCCAGCATCCCTTGCTCTGACTGGGTTTGCCTGGAACCAGCTGCTTTGGGCTCAGGAAATGCAAATTCCAGCCTGTGCCCATTCCCATTCCCACCTGTGCCTGTTGCAGACATGCTTGGGCAGTTGTGATTTTTAGGATCATAAATTCACAGAATCCTGCAATGATTTGGCTTGGAAGGGATCCAAAAGCTCAGTGCCACCCCTGCCATGGCAGGGACACCTCCCACTGTGCCAGGTGCTCCCAGCCCTGTCCAGCCTGGCCTTGGGCACTGCCACAGCTGCTCTGGGAAATCTCCAGGGCCTCCCCACCCTCCCAGGGCAGGATTTCCTCTCTATACCAAATTTATTGGACTCCAATAAATGGTCCCAGGTCCTTCCCTGAAGGGCTGCTCTGCTGGGAACAGCTCAGTGCTGTGAATTCCCATGGGGCTGCAAGAAAACCTGCAGTGCTGCATGGCTGTGCTTCCATTTTGGGGTTCTTTGGGGGCATTCCATGCCTGCCTGGCCTCCTTTGCAGGCACAAATTGGCATTTCCATGTGGCTGCAAGAAAACCGGCAGTGCTGCGTGCCTGTGCTTCAGTTTTGGGGGTTTTTTGGACATTCCATGCTTTGGGGGCTTCCCTGCAGGAACAGCTCAGTTCTGTGCCTGCCCTCCTTTTCAGGCACAAAGTGGTATTTCCATGGAGCTGCAAGAAATCTGTATTGCTATATGGCTATGTATCAATTTGGGGTTTTGGGGGGATATTCCATGATTTGGAGGCTTCCCTGCAGGGCTGTTCTGCTGGGAACAGCTCAGTGCTGTGAATTTCCATGCAGCTGCAAGAAAATCTGCAGTGCTGCATGTCTGTGCATCAGTTTTTGGGGTGCATTCCATGCTTTGGGGGCTTCCCTGAAGGACTTTTCTGTTGGGAACACCTCAGTGCTTTGCACAGCAGGCATAAAGTGGCATTTCCATGGGGCTGCAAGAAAACCTGCACTGCTGCATTCCTGTGCATCGATGTTGAGGTTTTTTGGGGTGCATTCCATGCTTTGGGGGCCTCCCTGCAGAGCTCCTCTGCTGGGAACAGCTCAGTGCTGTGAATTTCCATGGAGCTGCATGAAAACCTGCAGGCTGCATGTCTGAGCATCAATTTTGGGGTTTTTTTGGGGGGGCTTCCCTGCAGAGCTCCTCTGCTGGGAACAGCTCAGTGCTTTGCATTTCCATGGGGCTGCAAGAAAACCTGCAGTGCTGCATGGCTGTGCATCAGTTTTGGGGTTTTTTTGGGGCCATTCCACAGGGGTGCAGATGTGTGGCTCTGTCTGGCTGAGGGGGGAAGGTGCTGAACATGAAGAGCCCGGTGTTCAAAGAGAGCTGCATCACTTCCCATTCATTTCTGCAACACTCCCAAATGTGCTGACCCAAGCCAAAAGCTCTCCTCTCCCTTCTGCTGCTGGGGAGGGGCTGGGGATTTGTGAATGTGTGAAAGTATTAGCTGCCAGTTATAACTGGAATGGAGCCTAGAGGAACCCAAATCCTTCAGCAGGAAAGTTTGTAATACATTATCTCTGGAATTGGCCCAGCTTTCAAAACCAGGAAGCATTAATAGGAATAAATGTGAGCACCATTAGCACTTCCAAAGGCCGTGATTTATTGGCCATTTTGGTTGCAAAATATTGTTTAGCTGCATAATCTTGTTCATTTAAATAGGAAATGTCATCAATGGATTAGTTTATTAAATACACAGACTGCAAGAGAGGGAATTCCTTCAGCTCCCAGCCAGAGCAGGCAGGCACTGTGCACTGTCTCTGCAGTCCCTGCTGGGCTTGCTTTGGGACATTTTCTGCTTTGAAGGGATTTCTGAGCTTTTTAACAGGAATTAAAGCAGAAGAGTTTGGGCTGAAGGATGCTGGGCACGGGCATCTCCAGAGCAGCAGTGGAGGGGCTGGCACTGCCTGGGTGGGAGCAGGGAGGGCTGGGAGGGAGTGCCAGGCTTTGGGGCTCTCTGCTCCTGTCAGAGTGTGGCTTGTTCTGCTGGGCACAGTGGGCATGAAACTGGATCCATGCCCTGGCTCCAGAACAGAGCAAGGGGCAGGAGGGACAGGGAGGGCTGGGATCAGGCAGAGCTGGGATCTGGAAGGGCTGGGATCAGGCTGGGATGGGATCAGGCAGGGTTGGGATCAGGCTGGGCTGGGATCAGAAAGGGCTGGGGTCAGGCAAAGCTGGGATCAGAAAGGGCTGGGATCAGGCAGAGCTGGGATCAGAAAAGGCTGGGATCAGGCAGAGCTGGAATCACACAAAATTGGGCTCAGGCAGGGCTGGGCTCAGGCAAAGCTGGGATCTGGAAAGGCCAGGACCACACAAAACTGGGATCAGGCAAGGCTGGGATCAGGCAGGACTGGAATCACACAGGGCTGGGATCACTCAGGGCTGGTTTAGGGTCAGTGCTGCCACCATCACCCAGGCTGTCCCAACACAATATTTGTTGACACCAGGCTGTTCTCTCAATATTTGTGCCCAAAGTACTCCGAGGACTCTGAAGATCCTGATCTTGCTGCAGTTCTGTTTTCTCCCAGCAAATCAAGCTCCATTTTCCCAGCACTTGTCTCTTACAACTCAGAGGAAACATTTACCTCAGTAAAACATGGCCACGTTCTAGTTCAGTGGGAGCAGCAGCTGCCCAGTGCCCATTTCTATCTCGTTCTCTGCTGAGTTTTACTCTCCAGCTGCCTGATTCATGGAGGCAATGCTAATTACGCTGCCTTTTTTCCCTGGTACAAGATATTTCTTTCCCCCTAATGTCCTGCCCCCGTAGTCAGTCTGTTCCCTGTAAAACCCTCTCCTTCCCTCTCCTCCTTTGATCTCCTGGTTAGGGTTCACCTCCTTCATTTTTTGCAATTACCAGTCTGCAGTGAGGATGCCCCTGACCTTTCTGCAGCAGTCTGGCAGACACATGGGGCAGGAAGCTTGGCTTTTATTTCAGCCTTTTCCACGATCCATCTTGGATGGATTACAACAGTAGCAGCTCTGACTGTCTTGGAGCCCTTTTTGTGATAAACAGAGGTAACCTCAGAGACACAGGGAAATGTGCAGCAGGCTGGGGCTGGGCTGAATGGGCACATTTTTGGTGGCTAATCAGATGCAAAAGCCCCTCATGGTCTCTATGTTGCTGTACTGGGAGGAATTTCTTTTATATCAAGTTCAGCAGCTCCTCCAGAGCACAATCTGTTCTGGGGAAGAATCCACAGGGATGTCAATACAGCAAATGAGTCATTTGCTTAAAAAAAAAAAAAAAAAAAAAAGAAAAAAGAGAAATCTTCCTTCTGTTCTGCTGCTGCTTCGCTGCATTCTTCTGATTTCAAAGTTTTGAATCTGCAGCAGCAGCAGAACAGGCAAAATAAATCAAACTGCCAGAAAAAACTGTGCCAAAGATTAGGATGGATCTTGGGATTTGTGTTTGGATCTGGGTGAGATGGGTGAGTTTATTAGGGAAGGGGGTGAGTTTCTCTGCCAAACTGAAAGAGGGGGAATTCAGGGTGGATTTGGGGAGGAAATCCTTCCCTGGGAGGGTGGGCAGGACCTGGCACAGGGTGCCCAGAGCAGCTGTGATCCCTGGCAGTGCCCAAGGCCAGGCTGGATGGGGCTTGGAGCACCCAGGGATGGTGGAAGGTGTCCCTGCCATGGCAGGGGTGGAACAAGGTGATTTTTAAGGTCCCTTCCAAGCCAAACCATTCTGCCAAACTTCTCAGGGCAATCTGTGCCAGGGCCTCCCCACCCTGATGGGGAGGATTTTTTTTTCATAATATCTGTATTTTTATTTTCAAAATACTAATAAAATAATAAATAATAAAATAATATCTGCTGTAACCCTGCTCTGTGTAAGTTTGGAGCCATTCCCCTGCTCCTGGCATCTCCTTTGAAATCTGCTGGGATTGATGGCAGCAAGAAAAGGTGAAGACAGGCTCCTGTGTGAGGGGAGGGGGCAGGGAGGGAGAGATGAGCCTGCAGAATGGCATTCTAACTTTACCTGCTGGCTGAAGGTATCTGTGGATTTAAATGACATCTCAGGGGACAGTATCAAACTTCTGAATTCCATTCATCCATCAGATGGGGAGAACAAGCCCTGGCTTTCAGTCAGGCAGGAGCTGGAGATTTCTCCTGCAGTAAATGAGCTCAGACCACACAGATAAAGAACGTCTTCTGTTCCATCTGAAAACATTTCAGGGGAGAATCATCTGTCACTTGGCTCCGGCCTGAGGCCTCTCAGCTCCCCCTGAGGTGCAGAGGCCGCCACAACAGGGAGGCTTTTCAAACCCTTCCCAGTCCTTCATTCCATTGGAACCTCCAGAATTTGCTCCTTGGAGTTAAAAGCAAATTGCCCAGGGAAGGAAAACTGCAATAATTCCACTGCAGGCACCAATTCCTTGGGCTGGGTCACCCCTGAGCCCTGGGTTTGGAATTCAAAGTCCCTTTAATTTTTATTCCCCTCCATCAAGGGTCCTTCTATGCAGACCAACCCCAAACTGAAGGAATTTTGCTCGGGGAGTTTGTCCCCTCACTCATCTGAGTTATTTCAAATTCCTTTGGAACCTCCAGAATTTGCTCCTTGGAGTTAAAAGCAAATTGCCCAGAGAAGGGAAACTGCAATAATTCTACTGCAGGCACCTGGGGAAGGCTGGGCTGGGTCACCCCTCAGCCCTGGGTTCGGAATTTTAAGTCCCTTCACTTTTTTCTCTCCATCAAGGGTCCTTCTATGCAGACCAAACCCCAAACTGAAGGAGATTTTGCATGGGGAGTTCATCCCCTCACTCATCTGTGTTATTTCAAATTTTATCAGAGTTCAGATGTAATTTTTATTGTGAGAATAAGTGAAATTGAGTAAATGTGCCAGTTAATAGCAGCCCAGTGCAGGCAGGGAGCTGTGCTGTAATTTAGAATAACCTCTGGGGAAGAACCAAACCTTCCCATGCCAGCCCAACCACAGGGACTGTGATTTTGGAAAGTTTGGAAAGTTTTCCACAGTTTTTATACCACTTTATATCAGACAGACTGGTTGATCCTGCAGGTGGTGATGCCTTTTTTTAATCTTAAAAGCTCTTAATTCACCAAAAAGTTCTGCTCAGGAGGCAGAAGCTGATCACAAATTTGCTGAATTCTAATGTATATTTTTAACTGAATGAAAAATACATTTAAAAATGTCAGAAATCCTTTTCAGAGAGGGGTGTAGAACATGATTCTCCCATACTTTTATTTCCCAGTGACTTTGAGACACTCCCACCTGGGGCTCCCACCCACTGCCTTGCTTAATATCTCACTTTGTCTGAATAATGACATTTTTATTTGGTGAAGGGGGATAACAGCTTTTCCAGAGAATGGAAATCTGAAGGGGATCAGTGGAAAAGGGCCCTGAAGCAGAGGGCAAATGCTCCAGGAGTGTTGGGAGCCCTGGGGCTCCTTTATTGCCCTGAAATTAAAAAGTGGGTGCAGAGGTGGCAGAGAAGAAGTTCCCCCAAGACAAAATCACTTCAAAATTGGTCTTTTTGGCTTCATTTTAAAGAAGAACAAATTTAAAGACAAACATTTTAAAGACAAACAAATGCATGGTGAAATTCCATCACAATCCCAACCTTCCAAACCCCAAAATCACCAGAAAACTCAAAGTCTGGGTGGGTTAGTTTTTGGGGTTTTGTTTTGGTTTGGATTTTTGGGGGAGTTTTTTGTTTGTTTTTGCTTTTTTGTGGGAGTTTTTTGGGGGTTTTTTTTGGTTTGGTTTTTTGGGGTTTTTTGGGGTTTTTTTTCTTTTTTTGTTTGTTTGTTTGTTTGGGGTTTTGGTTTTGGTGGGTTTTTTGAGGTTTTATTGGGGTTTTTCTGATTTTTTGGTGGTTTTTTTTTTGTTATTGTTGGTTTTTGTTTTGGTTTTGTTTGTTTGGCTTTTTGTTTTTTGGGGTTTTTTGGTTATTTTAGTTTTTTGGGGTTTTTTTGGTTTTGCTGTTGTTGTTGTTGTTGTTGGTTTTGGTTTTGTGGGGTTTTTCTGTTTTGTTTTTTTTGGTTTGTTGTATATTTTTTTTTTTTTGGTTAAATATTTCAACGTGATTCCCAGAACAAATGACTTTGCCTAAACTAGAGATAAAGATCTGCAATGTGAATCACGGGCTCCTTTTCGTTGAAAGCTGCCATGGAAACAGATCCCCGAGTTAACTCGGTTATCTCCACAGCTCCATCCATCGGAACACAGATCCTGATGATTCCCACCCAATTCCCAGCAATGTGGGTCAGGCACAGCTCTGGATCCCAGAAAAATGAGTGCCCCGTGCATTTCTAGGTGATTCTTCATGCAGAAGGAGGCAAACACACTTCAGGGAGAGAAAAGGGGCAGCAGGCAGAGTTTTCAAGCAGAATTTCGTTTGAATTAAAATAAAAAAGCAACTTTTGAAATCCGAACTGTCAGGCTGGTTAACTTTGCATCCCGAGCAGGCAGAGATAGATTTTCATCTTTGCACAGCCTTAGTTAGTGGTTCCTGGCACATTACATTAACTAATTTGAGATCGAATTATCAAATTTGCTCATTGCTGCTAGCACTAATTTGAAACCTTACAATAAAGAACAGTTTGAGAGGCAGATGAAAGGTTGCCACCCACAGAGGCTCCAAGACCTGTCCCTGGTGTATCACAGCAAGGTTCGGAAAGATTTGGGGTAATTGCAGTCATGAGCTGGAGTTGATTGAAGAAAATTATACCCCAGTTTTTTGCTACAAGCTTTTTTTTTTTTCCCCCCTTTTTTTCTTCCTTTTATTGTGTGTGTGGCTTTTCCTAAATTGTGCTGGGAAACACCATTGCAGGGGGGGGGGAGAAAGTGTTGCAATTTTTAATAACTTTATTAAAACTTCTCTTAATATGCTTGAAGTTTTAACGCTGCTGAAATCCTGAAGGATTCTTTATATACAAGTTACCTGTGTTTTCCAAGAGGTTTTAAATTTTATTGTCTCTGAGGTTTTTGTGTTTGCTAAACTTCCAGGCAAAACCACATTAACGATGTCAAATCTTTCACGTCTCGTTAGCAAAGCTCTTGTGGCCCTTCTAAGTCTCGGTTTTATGAGGAAAGCTCCTCAATTGCTGGGTTTGAAAATGATAATTGTGAGCTGAGAGCAATTTCCTAAACATTTCCTAACTGGGTAGAAAAGTGATGCAGCAGTTTCTCCGCTGCTTGCTTGAATTACCATCCTCAAAGAACTTGCATTTTAACAAGTTCTGCAGGCTTGGAGCAGTGGGGGTCCTGAGAGAGGCATTTTCTTTCTGACCTTCCTGAGATAAATAATTAAGATGGAGTCTAGATAAAGATCACTGTCAAAGGTGAGGGGTCAGCCCGGCTGCCTGACCTGAGCGCTGCAATTGCCCCGTGTGCTGCAGCAGAGCCTCACAGGCAGCTGGGTGTCAGCAGGAAACAAAAGTTTGGGGCTCTGTGAATAGACAGAGCTCTGGGAAAGGAGAGGGGGGCAGTGAAGGTCGCTGTTGGCACTGCAGATCCAGCAAATGGAGGGGTTTCAACCCAAAATGTCCCTCTCTGGTCAAGGGGAAGGGAACAGGTGAGGGGGTGCTAACAGGGGTTGGAATTTGAGGAGTGTAAAGGTTGAAATCAGAGAATCAAGGGAGGGGTTGGGTTGAGAGGGACCTTAAAAAACATCCAGTGCCACCTCCTGCCATGGCAGGGACACCTTCCACTGTCCCAGGCTGCTCCAAGCCCTGTCCACCCTGATCTTGGACATTTCCAGGGATCCAGGGCAGCCACAGCTTCTCTGGAAAATCCATTCCCACCCTCTCAGGGAAGAACTCCTTCCCAGTATCCCATCCAGCCCTACTCTCTGTCACTTTGGAGCCACCATTCCCTGTTGAGTGAGGATGCTCAGACACCCTGAGGCCCCTCAGCACTGATCTGGGCCAGCCCCAGCCCAGCAGTGGCTCCTGTGGGAATTCCTGGGTGCCCAAGCTTCTTTTTACATCAGATTTTCATCTGGGAAGAAACCTGAGGAGATTGGGTGGGAATCACCTTTTGGAACATCCCGTAAGAAGAATCGTCCCTCTCTGCCCACTTCCAGTGCTGGGTCAGGAGATCTCAGTCCATGAGCAGCAGTGAAGGTTTAGGAGCAGTTTGGAAAATGCTGATAATGAGCTCACAGAATTCACAGAATCCCCAGGTTGGAAGAGACCTTCAAGATCATCAAGTCCAACCCAGCCCCAACAGTTCAACTCACCCCTGGCACCCAGTGCCACATCCAGGCTTTGTGAAACACCCTCAGGGATGGGGACTCCACACATCCCTGGGCAAACCATTCCAATATTTTACCATTTTTTCCACAAAAAAATTTTTCCTAACATCCAACCCATGGTGGAACTTAAGAATGTGTCCCGTGGTTCTGTCAGTTCCTGGAGAAAGAGCCCAACCCCACCTGAGCACAGCCTCCATCACCAACCACAAACCAGGATGTGAGAAGGGGAAAAGCAGGGGAAAAAAATCCACCTCCCCTTCCCTCCCCATTGCTGGGCTCATCCTGCTTCCCAAACTCTGCTCTGGGGGATGTTCTCATCAAACACTCCAAATGTTGGGGTTCACCCCTGTCACAGCTGCAGATCCCCAAAAGGAGCAGCCCTGCCCCTGCTCGTGCCAGCTCTGAGGAGCAGCTGCAATGCCCAGGTTTTTTTTTGGGGTTGGGAGCACATCCAGCCCAGGGTGCCCTCACCCTGGGGGTGCCTGGGCTGGTCCCCCTTCATCCAGAGAGGGAAGGAAGGAGCTGTGCCTTTAACTGTCCCTGCAAAGCCTCTGCAGCCCGGGCTGCTCTTGTTTTGAAGAGGGAGCGCTTGGGGGCTCGTTCCAGAGCTCAGTGACAGAGAGGAAACAGGGCCAGGAATAAATGGCCTGTTGATTTACTCAAGTTACATCATTTTCTTCCCCTCAAGAGCCTATAAATCTCACGCTCCTTGTAAAAACAGAATTTAAAAACAATTGAGAGCTTCTGAGACGACCCCATAGCTTCCAGCCGCTGCGGCCTCCGAATATAGAGCTGCCTTTCACAGCCTGGCCCACTTGTTTCATATTAGATACTGGGAGCTCTGCTCCCAGCTAAGCAGCAGAAGCTGTTAAGATATTTTATAGTCATCCTAGTGGTTTAGATAACACTCTCTCCATACACAGGGAGCCAAAAAGCAGCTCTGGCCTGGTCACGGAGCGCCGAGTTGTTCATTCACATTCGGGGTTCTCTTCTCCCCATGAATATTTCTGATCAAAGGCACCCAGGCTGGCAGAGGTGCCTCTGTTAAAAAGTGGATTCTTCTGATTATTGCACAATTTATGGCCTCTCAGCCCTGAGGGTTTGCTTTTGAAGACAAATGATCATTTGGTGAGGTGGCTGTGGCTGTGGTAGTTTTGCTTCCAGGCTCGCGGCCCAAGAGATTTTTAAATTCAGCAAGGATTTGGTTTTGATTTTTTTTTTTAATTTTGGTGTATTTTCATGGCTGGTGTGACACAGAGAGCTGGGTTCACATTCTCGGGTGGGCATCAGTGTCTGGGGGTTGAAACAATGGGTCAGTGAATATCTGAAACGCCCCAGGTAAGGGGTTTTGCACCATTTCTCCCCTCTGAATTAAGAACTGACCAGGCACTGGGATTTCATCCCTCTAATGTCAGCAGCCAGGTCTCCAGGATAATTTTACTAATTGTTATGTGGGGATGTGGAGCTAATGGAGCAAGGACTGGTGCTCTGAAGCTGAGTGGTGCTGAATCCGTGGCAATGAAAAACCAGTTCTGGAGGCTCAGGGTACCCTGAGGAAACATCAGGGGCTTTCCCAGTGTGTTTGCAGCCCTTTGCCAGCTGTGCAGCAGTGTGACATCCAGCAATGTCCAAGAGGCATTTCTCAGCCCAATCCAAGCTTTCCAGGGGCCAAATCCAAATTTTCACACCAAATCTCCAAAGTTCTGCTTTTGTTATCACAGCTGATATGTGTAAAGTGGTTTCTATATTATAAGATCTGTAAATATATAAAAAATTTGTAATTTAAATTACTTTTTTACGCATGAAATGTGAGTGAAGATTGTTCTTTTCATTCAGGGAGAGTGCTGCTTGCTGCTCTTGGCTGAGCTGGAGATGGGAGTTTGTATTTCCCTATCAGGGGATGCTTTGATGCTGATATTGTGGTTAAGTGCAGGAAAAGCAGAACTAAACAATGAAAACCAGCAATTCCTTCTAGACTGATTTTCTTTTTTTTTTTTTTTTTGCCCCCCAATAAAAGAAATAAACAGACAAGCTGACACAAGCTGGGAAATGCAGCTTGGCTCGTGCTGGCTCACTGCCACCCCAGCACAGGGGTGAGGGAGAGGGAATCCCTGCAGGCACAACTCACACAAACTAAGTGGATTTCCTTATCATTTATGAAAACAAAAAGAAGGTATCTGATGAATCACTGGCTGGATTGAGGGCTGCACAGGGACAGTTGCAGCAGCACTTTTATCGTGTGCTGGCTCCTGATTCCAATTTGCACTTTCCTTTTAGGAGTTTCCACAGGACTCCGTGGCTGGGTTAGAACAGCTGGGAGATGTTTCCCTCCCCAGACCTTTCAGCCTGATGAAATTCTCTTATTCCAAGAGGATGCCCATAGACATTAAGACCTGCTTCGCCAGAAACTTAACATTGAATTGATGTGTATAAATACACATATATAAAATATCTGTATTTACAGGGGTAGCTATGGATGGTTTGTGGAAGTTGCTGCCAACCAATAATTTTGAACTTGACTTTGAGTTGCCCTAATGGCTTTGATTTTCCAGAGATATTTTTAGGAGGTCAAACATCATCAAATGTAGTCCAGTTTACTCTGATATTCAGGAGTAGGGCTGGATATTAAAGTATTTTCCTTATGCTGATGAAATTTGCTTTCTCTTCATTCCCAAATACTGCCTAAAAATGAGGAGCATTCTCCATACATATTATGTAACTTCATCAACTTCACATTTGCAGTGTTGTGAAATTGATGGGTTTGGAGGGTTTTTTAAACTGGAGTTTGCTTTTTTGCCTTTTTTTTCCACTTCTTTCCCATTGCCTGTTGTTCCCAATGTGCTGGTTTGTGCAAGGGATTGTTTTTGCAAATTGAAGCCTGTAGGGATTGTCAGGTGTGGTGGGGACTGAACCCCCTGACTGACAGTGCAGCCTCTGAACCAGAGCTGGGGATCACAGAGGGGTTCTGAGCTCCTGGCACACCTAAGGGAGCTTTGGGTGCCCATCCCAATGAGCCCAGGAGGTGTTTTTGGGGGAATAATGTGGGGATTGGCTCCTGACTGCTGTGGTTCTCAGAGGGAAACTTAAGTTTGCCTCTTTCTAGAATAGAACTACAAATCGTGTAATTTTGGGGGGTTTATGTTCATCAATCCCATATTTAATCCCTTTTTAAGTACCTCTATAACTTTTTTATGTTCTTCCACCACAGTTTCTGTTTTGATGTGGGTGCAAACTGCTTTGTGTGTGGTTTTGTGCATGACTGCAGTGGCAAAAGCCTTTGGTGACTCTCAGCAGCCCAGCGTTGTTCTCGTGCCTCTGGTACACATTTCCCATTATTTTTATCTCTTTTCCTGGCCCAGCCCTGTAAAGCAGGTTGAAAATCTGGTTCACATCCCTGCTGTGTGCAGCAGAGCTCCCTGTTTTCCTCCCATCTCCCCCTCCAAGGGGAACAATGCCTGTTTCCACATCTCCAGCAACCACCCAGTGGCACAGTTGGGCGAGCAGAGGCAGGTTCTGAATCCCACAGTGTTTCCTTTCAGCAGGGCATTAAAAAGCAGCTCAGAAAGAGACCTCACAGATGCCAGGAGCTGTTGAGCATTGAGTTGTAGCCTCCATGGAGCTTCAGTGCCTCCGTGGGCAGACAGGCAGGGGTTTTCATGCTGTTTGACAGTTATCTCCCCAGCTGCATTACTGGGCTTATACATCCCCTTTCAGCAGCTCCAGATAGAGCTGACAGCAGGGGGATTCTGTTTTGTCTCAGGGAAGGAAAGGAAAAAAAACAAAAAGGTGGTCTTGAGGCAGCAGCCAAGGCCACACTGGAGCAGCAAGGGGCACAATGTCTCCTCTGTCTCAGGGAGAAAATAGCTCCTGACAGGAATCAGCTTTCTGTCAACTGCCAGGCATCTGTCCTGCTGGGGGGCCTGAGCTGTGAGCTGGGATGGAGATGATAATGGAGATAGAGATGATAGCTGAGATGGAGATAACTGGGATGGGGTTAACTGGGATGGAGAAAACTGAGATGGGCATAACTGGGATGGAGATAACTGAGATGGGCATAACTGGGATGGAGATAACTGGGATGGGGATAACTGGGATGGAGATAACCCAGGATAGAGATAACTGGGATGGAGATAACTGGGATGGAAATGTTAATGGAGATAGAGATGATAACTGGGATGGGGATAACTGTGAGAGGGATAACTGTGATGGAGATAACTGGGATGGAGATGGTAATGGAGATGGAGATGGAGATGGAGATGGAGATGGAGATGGAGATGGAGATGGAGATGATTACTGGGTTGGAGATAACTGGGATTGGGATAAGTGGGATGGAGCTGATAACTTAGATGGAGATAACTGGGATGGAGAGAACTGGGATGGGGATACCTAGGATGGGGATAACTGGGATGCAGATAACCCAGGATGGAGATAACTGAGATGGAGAAAACCAGAAACATCCTTCCAAACTCTTCCTTCAGCAGGTTCTTCCCAAATATTTCACATAAAAGGGATGGAAACTCTCAAATCCTTTGGAAGGAGGAGTCTGGCTCTGGCAGGAGGGCAAGGAGGTTTTCCCTGTTCTCTGAGGATGTTTAGGAATTGCTACAGGATTCTCAGGGAAGGGGAGATTTTTGGGGGGTAGAATTTATATTTTTCTCTTTTCATACCAAAGAAAACTGAAAACCCTGACATCATTCCTGCCCCAGCCCTGGGCTATCCATGCCCTGCCCTCCCACCCAGCATTTGCTGCTCCTGACCCTTCCTCACCTGCCCTGGGGTCTGGAGCAGTGACAAAAATAAAGAGGAGAGAACACCCAGAGCTCCTCACGAGTTCAAAGGGCCCCAGAGATGTTGCTCAGGGCAGGCTCCTGCTGCTATCTGGGACATGACATGGTCTGCCCAACAATCTGGGGACAACTGTGCACTGTCACCTCACGCTGTCCCACTGGGGCACAGGCACAGAAATGCCTTCGTGTCACTTTTATCTGAGCCTGCACGCCTGAGCCAAGGGGACAGGGGTGGCACTGGGTTCTTTTAATAAAATAAATAAATATAATAAATATTAATAAAATAAATTTTAAATAAATTTTAATAAAATAATAAAAAATAAGAAATAATTTAAATTTTAATAAAATAATAAATAAAATAATTCACATTGTTTAAATTATATTATTATTATTATCATCATCATCATTATAAGTTTATCATTATTACATTTTTATCATTGTCATTATTATCATTACCAGTATTATCATTAATATTTTAAATAATATTTTAAATAAATAGCAGTGGATTTAAGCACTTCTGTTAAGTAAATAAAACCCCAAACCCTAAAATCCTTGGCATTCTGAAGGCTGACAGTTAATTTTGATGGGAAGAAGTTGAAATATTGTCTCACCAACGAATGCTTTTCCTCCCAAACCCTTCCCAGGGCACATCTATTTCTGCCACTCGAGGTTTTCAGGGGCACTCGTGCTGTCGTTCCCTTAATTGTCTCGAGTCCTTTCCCCAGTGAAGCTCCTCAGCTCAAGAGCTCTGGCTGTGAGAGCTGATAAAGCTCCTCCACAGCCAGCCTGGGGCTGACAGCCAGTCTGATAAGAGCTGCTCTGCAGGGCATCCTCGGGCAAGGAGCTGAATTTTGGCTTCAGCCACAGAGAGCATCCCCCAAACCCACCCAGTTTTATTGCTGAAATCCCCCATAATTCGAGGCAATTCTGATCTGGGTGCTGATTTCTCAGATCTGTTCCTAAAGGGCAGATTGCTGTATAAAAGGTACATTTTAAAGGGGTTTTGCACCTTGAGATTTGTCTCTTCAACACCTCACCGAGGAAGCAGAAGATGATGCTCTCTTTTATTCCCTCAAGAGCCAGAGCCAAATGACTTTGCCACCTGTTTGGTGCTGGCAGAAAGAAAACCCTGTGTTTGCAGCCATGATTCAGGGTCAAGAGGTAAGGAGATAAGGCCCCTCTTTTGTGAATGGCAGCTTGACTTTCAGCGAGCAGGAAGTGGGAATGAAAGCAGGAGAATGGCAGGAGGCAGGATGCTGAAACTCCAGCCTGCTCTCATCTGATAAGGGACAGACACTCAACTTAACCCTGACGGGAGCCTCTGCTCACAGCCAGGGCTGTGTGGGGCACTGACAGCCCCAGCGAGGCCATCAGGTGCTGGGACAAGAGAGAACAGCCAGAGTTCTCTCTGTGCATGAATAAATGCCAGGGATGCACTGATAAATCCCAGGGATGCACTGATAAATGCCAGGGATGCACTGATAAATGCCAGGGATGATGCCCACCCCTGTCCCTCTCCCACCTCCTCACGTGAGGCCCCTTCCCAAGCCTCCCTCTCACCACATTTTGCCCTTTCTAGGAACATTTTGAGTCTAAAAGGGAAGTAAAACCTCTTGTGCTCCACACAGAATTCTGAGGGAGGTTTTGAGAGGTTTGTTATCCCTGAGGAATAACCTGGGAGCGCCAGTGGGACTTGGGAAGGCTCCTAAAATACTGAAATACTGCTCGAGGTGTCCAACCCATCCTGCCTTGGGGAGGGCTCAGGAGAATCTCCAGCTGGTGATATCCCAAAGGTACCCAGGTGTCCACTGGGGTTTCCCTTCCCTTCCCTTCCCTTCCCTTCCCTTCCCTTCCCTTCCCTTCCCTTCCCTTCCCTTCCCTTCCCTTCCCTTCCCTTCCCTTCCCTTCCCTTCCCTTCCCTTCCCTTCCCTTCCCTTCCCTTCCCTTCCCTTCCCTTCCCTTCCCTTCCCTTCCCTTCCCTTCCCTTCCCTTCCCTTCCCTTCCCTTCCCTTCCCTTCCCTTCCCTTCCCTTCCCTTCCCTTCCCTTCCCTTCCCTTCCCTTCCCTTCCCTCTTTTTCAGCTTTTTTCCCAGACTGTGGAAATGTAATTAGGATTTTGCCTGCACAAAGCAGCGGTTCCGCAGAAAATCGTCAATTAATTGATTCCAATTACCCCTAATTGTTTCTCATACATTTCAGTTAGTCCGTGGGGCTGTTACCGGCAGCACCGGTCAATTATCCAGGTAATCAACGGGTCTTTAGGAACGGGCATGGGAAGAAGTTGGGGGGAAAGGGTTTAGGGAGGAATGACAACATTGAGGATGTCAAAAAGTGCCGTTTGTGCTGATTTATCAGCTGGATTTTAGAGACAGGGGAAAAAACCAAACTGAACGGGGCAGATGTGGTGAGAGGCAAAGGATTGAGGGGCTGAAAAGCGAATTTAGTTACTGCCCAGTAATTAACATAAAATTAATTTTCTCACCACCCCGGAAGGGTGATTATATTTATTTTATAAAAAATCCCAGTTTCTCATGAGATGTCTTTGCAGCCTGCAAGAAAACAACCAGAAAACCACAGCATTATGGGATGGTTTGGGTTGGCAGGGACCTTAAAGCCCATCCATGGGCAGGGACACCTTCCACTGTCCCAGGCTGCTTCAAACCCTGTCCAAGCTGGCCTTGGACACTTCCAGGGATAGGGCAGCCACAGCTTCTCTGGAAAATCCATTCCAGGACATCCCCAACCTCCCAGGGAAGAATTTCTTCTCCCTCCCACATTTATTAGAGTCCAATAAAGGTACCAAAAGTACCAAAATAATAAATAAAGGTACCAAATATAATAATAAATAAAGGTAAAAAATAAAAATATAATTATAATAAATAAATAAATAAATAAATAAATAAATAAATAAAATATATTTATAAAATAATATATAAATATATTTATTATTTATTATTTATTTAAATATATAAATATATTTATAAAATAATGAATAAAATAAATAAATAAAATAAATAAAAATATTAATATAATAATTTAATATAATAATAAATAAAGGTACCAAAGCAGAGCCAGGCATCCCTCCCCAGACAAGAAACATCTCAGCCTTGCCCTTGCCTCCAATCCACAGGACTGGAAAATCACAAACTTATCAAACCAATCCAGAGAATGAAATAATTAACGGGAGGAATATTGAAATTGCTACAGTAGATATTTTCGTGTTGATTAGAGATGTGAGCTTGTAATGAATATTTAAAAATCAATTCTCAACTACAGCAGCAGCTGCAACTTTCAGTGTCCCAGGGAGCCCTGGGAATGTTGGGCTGTGCTGGAGCAGAGAATTCCTGCCTCAGGAAAACCGTGGGATCCCAGGTGTGAGGAGCTGGGGCTTCAAGGGGGGTGTCACAGCTCAGTGAACCAGCAGTGCCCTCATGGCTGCAGAAAAAAACCACAAAAAAAGGAATTGTCATGGTTTGGGATGTTTAGAAGAAATGTCAGACACTCACACTTTGGTCAAGCCTTAGAAATTGTGCAGTGTTGAAAAATTTCCTTTTCATTGCTTTTGATTTTAGAGCTCAAGTGGGAAAGGTGACCTCACTTCTTCAGTTGTTGTTATTATTATTATTATTATTATTATTATTATTATTATTGTTATTATTATCCCATTTGCGGTTGTTTTGTCTCCCACCCTCTCTCTGTGTCTGACAGAAGTGTCTGGAGTTGGGACCAGCCCTCTCAGGCACAATTACATAATTCCCACTCCAGTCAGCAGTGGAGAGGGAGCCAGCTCAATGTTGTGACATCCAGGCTTGGCTGTGAAGTTTTAGGAGAAAATGGCTACATTCTGAATATTCTTGAGAATATTCTGAATATTCTCTAGGTCTGAACATTAAAAAGGAAGGTTTCATGCATCAGGCTTTCAAAAATTTCCTTGTAAATGTGTTCTCCCTTAGCTTTAGTGGCTTTGAGCCCCAAATGGTTCTTGTAGGTGCCAAAATCTGATAAAACCCCTAAAAAAGTCACTCAGGATTAAAGCAGGATCCCCAGATTCTGGGGATGGATCCTGCCCTGCCTTGCAGCACCTGTGTGAATCCCTTACCTCAATTCCTTTTGTCACAGAGGTTTGGGAAATGCCAGGATTGAGCATTTCTGCTGTGCTGAGATATCCATAAAAATTGTCACTGGTCCCAGGTGATGTTGTTATTCCCATCATGTGCACAAATAAATCCCAAATTCCGTTACTTTGAGTTTGTTGTGTCAGAAATCACCCCAATATCCACACTGCCAGAATATCCATTCTGCAGCAGAGTGTGGGTATTTACAGTTAATAACATTTTAATTTTTTTCCATTAGAAAAAGGATGCTTCACACAAACCGTGTGTCTGTATCACATTGTGCTGTGCACAGATAGATTTTTAACAGATTTCTGACTGCAGCAGTGCAACAACCACTAATTCAAAGAGGTTGTGGGCAAGATGAAAGAAGTATTGGAAATCTAATATTTTGAATGTTGTCAGTAGCAAAGTCTCGCTGAGGCCACTCAGTGCAGCTCCACAAAGCCCATTATTCACTGAAGTTGATAACAGTATCTGAGGTTTAATTAATATTGGTGATTTTTTTGATGTGTGTGGACTCCTTTCTCAGCAGAGTAAAGATGTAGCAGCAAACAAAGCCTGGGGTCCCGAGGTCAGGGACGGTCACTATGGAGCTGATATCAGTTACAGAACAGACAGGAACAGATTTCCTTTATCTGACACTGAGCATTGTGCTGCAAAAGTTGGCAGTGCTAATAATTAGAGATGGGAGTGCTGGCTAAAGGAGCCCTGCTTAGCCTGTAATCAATCTTTCTCCCAAAAAAAAAAAAAAAAGGAAGAAAGAAAAAGAGGGAAAATGAAGCAGCGCACACCTGCGAGGGTCCGGGCACTTGAAAGGGACAGAGAAAGTAAGATCCCATCTTAGGCAAACACTGGGGGCTTTCTGTGCTCAGCTCAGACCCCAGCTCTCAGTGTGGGAGGGAAAACAATCCAAGCCACCCCTGCAGGCCCTTTTTGTGGCTGGGAGTGAAGGGTGGGGATTGCAGATTCCCAAGGAACTCCACGTGGTGAGGCTGCTCCGCTCTGCGCCTCCAGGGGTGGGAAAAGCACCAAAAGCACCTGGGGACACCCAAATGTGGCTGTGTCTGGGGCTTTAGGGGAGGTGTCTGTGGCCAGAACCCATCATCAATGCTCTGGGAGGTGGATGAGCATCACACCTGTCCTGATTTCCAGTTTATCACCCCCATCCTGCTCCCCAGCCCTCCACACCCGTCCTGCTCCCCAGTCCCTGTGGCCATGCCAAGCTCAGTTGTGTGCTGAACACTCAGGGAATTCCAGAACCTTCACTGCTGGAAATGGTGACACAGCCAAGGGACAGGGATCTGAGGCCACTATTGGAAATGGTGGCCAAGGGACAGGGATCAGTGGCCACTTCCAGAAATGGTGACAGAGTCAAGGGACAGAGATCTGCGGCCACTATTGGAAATGGTGGCCAAGGGATGAGGATCAGTGGCCACTACTGGAAATGGTGACACAGCCAACATGACACAGCCAAGGGACAGAAATTAGTGGCCACTACTGGAAATGGTGACACAGCCAAGGGACAAGGATCAGTGGCCATGTCCAGAAATGGTGACACAGCCAAGGGCCAGGAATCAGTAACCACTACTGGAAATGGTGACACAGCCAAGGGATGAGGATCAGTTGCCACTATTGGAAATGGTGACAAAGCCAAGGGATGAGGATCAGGGCCACTACTGGAAATGGTGACACAGCCAAGGGACAGGGATCTGTGGCCACTTCCAGAAACCACAAGCAGCTGGAGATGCTGGGGCAGCTGGGCCCTGTCCTGCTCCCCGCGTCCCATCCATGAGCCAATGCTGCCTCTAGAGCCCAGCAGAGCATCGAGCACGTGCAGATTGAAACAATCTGGGCTTTGTGACAAGCCTTGTGACAAGCTGAGCTGTTCCTGCCCGAGTGGAACCTCCTCAGAGCGCCGCGATTTCATTTTCGCTTTCAAAACCGAACTTTTCCTGGCGCGCCCGGGCATGGAAAATGTTTATGGGGCTCTGCTTTTGTTTATAACAATTGAGAAAAGTCATTATGATGCCCCTGGTCAGTTTAATCCACGCAGAACACGTCAGCCTGATGTGTTTATGTTTTCTGCTGCGTGTGTTTCGTCGGCCTCTTTTACAGCTTCCAGCAGCACCCGGCGCATTCCTGGCAGCTCGTGTTCTGACACGGCGTTACCCAGCAGGGGAGGAATAAAGGGAGGATGTTTAGGTTAATGTGGTTTAATAAAAGATCTGGGTTTAAGTCTGGAAAAGGCATAGAGAAGAGTCTTTATCCCAGTGTTGATGGTGAGAGCTGTGTTAGTCTCCAGACTCAGTAAGAGGTTGGGGACATGAGGAAATAGAGCAGAAGGCACGGTGATTTTTCAGAGTTTGGCTGCCAGAGTTGTGGGTTTCTCAGGTCCCACAAGCTGATCTTTCCAAGTTACTCCAACAAAAGGCAAAATGCCACTGAGAACAAGACACTCTTTTAAAAAGCAAAGAGAAAAAGAAGACAATGGGAAAAAATGAGAACATTTGGGTCGGGATGAAAAGTACTTTGGAATACCCCAGAGATCTTTCAGTGGTAAGAGAAGCATCCATGATATTTTGGCAGGATATCCACTGGCAGGAGATGCTCCCCAGGTGGATTTCAGCAGACCTATCCAGTGACAGTGTGATCAGCTTTTCACTTTAGCTCCCTGCAGGGAATGGGCAGCATCAGGTGGATGTTTGGCAATCCAGATCACAGGGAGGGTGGTTTTCCTCATTTGATTGTTCGTTTTGAATTCTAGGCAGTGCATTAATTTAGGAAAATTATTCTGGTGCAAGGTGGTGCCAGGGTGTGAAGCCTGCTGTGGCTGGGGTTGTCCTGGGGGTGCAGTGAGGGATTTATCCACGTTTGTTACCCACTGGCACTGCCTGTTCAGTTTCCAGTCCTGAGAATGGGAATTTCAGCTCTTACCCAACTCCTGTGCTTATTCCTCACTGCCTACTTCTAAATCCATGCAGGGATTGCTCCCGTGCATGGATTTATCCCATGCAGGGATTGCTCCCGTGCATGGATTTATCCCATGCAGGGATTGCTCCCATGCAGGGATTGCTCCCATGCAGGATTTGCTCCCATGCAGGGATTGCTCCCGTGCATGGATTTGCTCCCATGCAGGATTTGCTCCCATGCAGGGATTGCTCCCATGCAGGATTTGCTCCCATGCAGGGATTGCTCCCATGCAGGGTGGGCAGGATGCATCATTTTGCTGTGCCCATCACCTTTCAGTCTCCTGACCCCTCCCAGTTCAGCCAGCAGTGTCCAGCTCACCCACTGTGCATTATGTTCTGTTTACCTCGATTCCAGCCTGAG
This sequence comes from Setophaga petechia, assembly GCA_024362935.1. Classification (NCBI taxonomy): domain Eukaryota; kingdom Metazoa; phylum Chordata; class Aves; order Passeriformes; family Parulidae; genus Setophaga; species Setophaga petechia. The sequence goes on from JANCRA010000047.1 coordinate 4,241,256, forward strand.
GAACTTTTCCATGCCAGTTGGGTTGGTTGGTTTTTTAGATTTTTTTTTCATTTAAAATATAATTTTTACATTTTTAAAGGGGGTTTTGCATACTTTAAAATATCCATGGCCACTGCATTTTGGTGTAACAACAGAGCAGTGTGGAGAGGGTCCCCTGGGACCATCCCAAAGGTGTTTGCTGAGGATGTGAAACCATTCCCTCCTTGCTCTGCCCTGTCCTCCTTGGGCATCAGGAGGAGCACACAGCTTCTGTAAGGGAGAGGTGGCATCTTCCTGGAAAAACACACCTTTAATAAACCATCTCAGTAAATGTCCTCCAGCAGAAAAGTGAAATCTTTGTTGCCACTACACGGATTTGGGAAGAGTTGTTGTCCTCAGACGATGACCTTTGGCACTGATGCTTTTAAATATGAAGAGAACATTCCTCGTGTGTCACAAAAAAAGCGTTGGGTTTTCAGAGCAGTATTTTTAATGGGGAAGATATGGAGTCGAATAAACCTTTAATAAACCATCTTGAACAAGGTAAAACAGGGTGAGGTGTCCTGGCATCACCCCAATCTCTGCCCCTTGTCTGGGTGCTGTTCCAAGCCAGCTGCTTCTCCTCCCGCTATCCAAGTCTGGGAGATGCCAAAGAAGGATTTTTACGGGAAAAAATCAAGAGAAAACGCTGTTGTGGTTTTCAGATGTGGGAAGGGAATTCCAGCGCCCAGCCACCAGGAATAAGGCTGGAAATGAAAGATCCTGGCCCTCCTCATGAGCCGGTGATGATGGCAGCTCAGAGCAGCTGCGCGCTGGACGCTGATGGAAGCGTCCCAGTAGCTTTGGGCTGAAATTACACTCATAATTCTTAAATTATAGCAGCCGGGAGTTAATGTATTTCTGCTCGGCATTGTCAGTGGCAAAGCAAAGCCCATTAATTTCCCCCTCGGTGTTTGTTTGAGAAATCATCCCCTGTCAGCTGCCGCTGGCAGCCGTGTCTCCCCGGCGCATTCCTAGACGTGCTCTCTGTCTCCCGGCGAGGGTCCTCCCCCTGCGGGAGATAAGATACAACCGGCATTCCCCGGGAGGTGTCAGCGGGCTGCTTTCTGACACATGATGAGTGATAAAGGCCGCGGAGAGGTGCTGATGTGGCCACATTAGTTAATGAGGTCATAGCCGAAGTTGCTGCCCCACTGATAACCTGCAAATCCAAATAATGTGCAGATAGCAGTGGGGTGCTCACAAGTCCTGTCCCCGTGTTCTCTCGCTGTCCATCACGGGCAAGGGCCAAATCAAAGGGAAAAAGAAAAAAAAAGATGATGCTTCTAGAAGGGGAACACTCATTCCTCCAGCTCCCTGAGCTGATCCAAGCTATGGGAAAGCAGTGGGATTCAAGAAATTTCCTCATGGGCTTAGTGAAGCCCTGCATTATTTTGGTGTCTAAGAGAATTCTTATACTGGATTATAGTTCTGGACCAAAATGGAAAAGTGGGGTTTTAAGAGCTTTGTGTGCAGGTTGTGGAGAGTGGGAAACTCAGAGTAAACATCCTCCAGCAGAAAAGTGAAATCTTTGTTGCCACTACACGGATTTGGGAAGAGTTGTTGTCCTCAGACGATGACCTTTGGCACTGATGCTTCTAAATATGAAGAGAACATTCCTCATGTGTCACAAAAAAAAGCGTTGGGTTTCCAGAGCAGTGTTTTTAGTGGGGAGGAGATGGAGTTTCCCTGCAGCCCCTGTGGGGATGGGAAGGGCTGGCCCAGAGAATCCCAGTGATGGTGTGGGAGCACCATCCATAGGAGATGCTCTGGAGGCTCAAAGAGGAGCAGAGAAAAGCAGATTTTTAGGACAGAAGCAGATTTTTAGTTGGGAATGAGAGCTCTGTTGGGATTATCACTTTCCCTCACTTTCCTGCGTGGCTGAGCCCCTTCCCACCTCACCAGTGGTTGGGCATCGTGTCAAAAATCAAGTGAGATCTCACAGAGCTGAAAATCACATTGTCACTTAAATATAAAAAAAAATGCCTGGAATTTGGAAATCTGTAGAAATATGCTGGGTTTTGCCCCTTTTTTCTCTTGGTAAACAAGTCAAGAGCTGGCAATGTCTTGTCGTGCTGGTAGTGAACTTTCTGTCCTTCCCTTCTTAGCAGCTCAGGTCTAATTTATTTAATCATTGGAGCAAACTTTCAAAGTGCTCCGTGCCTCCTCTTTTGTTTCTAAGGTTCAGATGTATTTTTAGTGCTTGTTACTGAACAGGGTCTGTGCATTGGAGAAGAATTAATTCTTGTTTTGGGTTTGTTGTTATTCAGACGTTCAAAAAAAAAGGGGATTTACAGACTTTGAACACCTCAGGGGCTTTGTTATAGGCCACTTGTGTGTTGTTGGGCTTTTAATGATGATTTGGGCTTTAATATAAATTCAGGCCTGTTGAAAGGTGACAGCCCTGCCCAGAGCAGTCCTGGGTTACCACGAAACCACTGCAACCCCAGGAGCAACACCATGGTCCCCATGAGGCCCCAAAAATCCCCCCAAGGCTGGGGAGTTGGGAACTGAGCTTCCACCAAAAGCTTAAAACAGCTGAAATCACTACATTGCCAAGTTTTTGGTTATTTTCAATAATAAAAAGGTGGGTTTGCAGGTTGGGAGGCTCTAGCCTTCCTAAAAAGAATCTTTCTCAGTTGGTCAACACACAGTGGAGTTCCTTTATCCGATTTTCTGATAGCACTTTTGGGTGATTTTCATACGGATTCAAGACACAATCAATAATACATTTATGTGATCTTGGGTGTGCTCCTTCAGTAAATAATCACACTTTTTTTGGAAAATTTGGATTTTTGAAAAAAATCCAACTTTTTTCGGAAAATCCAACTTTTTTCCGTGCCACAACGAGGTGATGGTTGCAGAAAGGCTGGGCTTGGCCATCCAAGAGCACAACGTGCCTCTCTCAGCTTTTAAAGAAAACCTCACCTTGTTTCATGGCTGTGTGAGCAGAGTTAGTCTGAGCTTTCCTGCACCTCTTCTCTGTCCTTCTATTAATTCTCTCCTTTTTTGTGTCTCACTCTTCCTCCCTCCACGGGCCCAGCCTCTGTGATTAAGTCTGCAGCTCTCCTGCTGTTTTTAATAGGCCTGTAGACCTGACCATCTGATGAGAACCAAACTGCACAGCGTGCTCCTGAATACTTTCACTGGAATCTCCTAATGCAGGGTATTAATCATTACTGTCAAACCATTCAGGCCCTAAATGTGTCCACCCAGTATAAAATTATACTAAACAGGGGGGGAAAAAAAGGACTTGGCCCATATTAAAAGCAGACATTAGACAGTCCCCTGACTTCTCAGGCATGATGGCTCAGGCACTGTCCAGTTTAACAAACAATGGTGTATTCAGCACAGAAAATGGGCATAATGAGTTAAAGGAAATTGAGAAAGGCGTGGCTTCCTCGTGCATTTGCTACCCCAAATTCCTGGGAAATAGCTCTGTGTGTGTGTGGAGCTGGGCTGCTCCCACCTTGGAGATCTGAATTAACTTTTGGGTCATCCCTGGCTGCCATCAGCGGGCAGGAATTGCTCAATCAGCTGCTGCCACACTGAGTTATTGCACAGGCAGCCCGGGGAGCTCCTGCTCCGGTGTCTCCCTTGAATGTGATCCCGGGAAGTGCAGGGCACAGCGTGCTGGGAAGGCATGGGCTCACTGCCCAAGGCTGGAGGAAGGTAAGGCTGTCTCTCCATTAGCTGGGAATTAGACATGCATGTTTTACACCATATTTGCCCCTGATATTCCTAAGCTGCCTGGGAATGCAGCCCCTTATATTAGAATATGCCTTTTTTTTCCCCTTTCTTTTTTTTTTTTTCCCAAAAAAAGCTGTTTCTAATTCTCCCCTGTAAGAATGCCTTTATTCTTTGGAGCTGGCAATAAAAGTTAATCGAGTGTAAAATAAAAGTTACATAAGGTGAGTGGTAAAACTTTATGATTGCTGATGTTGGGTTTATTGATGGCTGCACTGGCTGTTATGAGCCATGGCATCCCACCAAGCCCACTGCATGTCCCTGCCAGCCCGTGCTCCACAGGCACCTCCACATGGGAACGGGCCTGGCACCCTCACATGTGCCCCAGGAATTTATGGGGAAAGCTCTCCAGCTCCCAATTACCCCGTTCTTAGGTAAACCTGGGATGTTTTACTGGCTAATGGGAGGAGCTGCTGGTTCTTGCAGCCAGGCCAGGGCTCCATGTGTGCTCTGAGGGGCAGCAGGAGCAGGACAAGGCAGCCACACACCCATTGCTGGTGGCTCCTCTCCCCACACAGGGATTTTTCCCAAGCCAATTTACCTAAATATGCCAATTTACCTAAATATCCATCCTGGGCACTCTGAGCAAGAATCCTGAGAGGGAGGGATGAGTGGGAACAGTCTCTTGTCCTGTCTCAGAGCTCAGGATGTTTCAGCTTCTCCAAAGTTTTCACTTGTTTTTCATGCATTCTTCATGGGGTCTGCACTCATCCTGCCCCATCAGGAGAACACAGAAACCCAGGAAAAGTAAAACAGAACATCTGCACACTCTGCAGTGTGCAAAGGGAATAAATTCCTTGCATTTTGGGCCAGTCATTAGCTGTGTTAATTGGTTTGAGTGGCTAATAGGATATTGTGACCATTAATGGTTCATACACTTATTTCAGGGCTGATTTAAACTTCTTTTATTCCCCATTAAGTTCTGTCTGATAAATGTAGCTGAAAACATCAGGGCTTTTGGCACTTCTGAACACCTTACTAAGTTTTTCCTTCTTTAATATATTTTGCATTCTAAAATCTGACTGGAGCAACAATGACAATTTAATTAAGAAGCTGATACTGGAAGTTCTAGCAGCAGTGCAGCATTTCCTACCCTGACTCACATTTCAGATTTACCATGCAATGAAAAAAAAAGGAAAACAAACCCCAAATCCTCCTGGAATTGTGGTGCAGCAGGTTAGTGGCCATTGATCTCAGCAAGAATGCTCCAACCTGCCAAGTGTGTTACATGCTTGAAGTCTAGACAGAGATGTAGCAACCACTCGTGTTCCAGCTGGATTTTGCTTTTGGAATGATGCAGGGATTCCAGAAACGGGGCTGGAGGTCAGTGCTCAGACACAAGAACTTCACAGCTCGCCCAAAGAAGATCCGGTTTTGTTTTCTTATCTGACAGGGCCCAGATGCCAAATAATGGATTTATGGGGGAAATGAGAGGAGAGGCTTCTTTCCCCTCATCTCTGGGTAATTGTCTTGGTTTGAAAAGACAGGTGTTTGCTAAGGAAGGCAGGAGCCTTTCTTGAAATGGAAAATGTAAACCCCCTCTGTCAGAATTATTATAATTTTGAAATTAAGGGGCTCTCCGGCAAAGATATGGGAACAGGAATAACAGTTCTTTACTAGGAAAATTTAAAAATATAGAAATGCAATAATACAAAAAGAAAAAACACTGACAGAGTCAGAAGAGGAGCTGCCCCCCTGTGTGCCAGGGGGGTGTCCCAGCCCCATCCCAGGGGGGCTCAGCCCTCCTGCAGTGCCAGCTGTGGTTCTGCTGCAGCAGGGATCCTGCACAAGGGGGGAGTTTTCCTCTGCAGCTCCAGGGCTGCTGGAGATGGGCCTGGGCTCCCTCTGGCCATGCAGGGCAGCAGAAAGCTGCTCCTCTGGCAATGCAGGGGGCAAAGGCTGCTGGGGTGTCCCAAAGCTCAGATTGTACCCAGGTAGGAATGCTTGGCTCCTGCCCTGGGCGCAGCATCTCCCCATGGGATGGGGGAATTGGATCAGCCCTGCAGGGACACTCAGTGCCCATGGACAGCAGAGATCTCCTGCAGGGAGGGAGGCCCTGGTGCTTTTGAGGCACCTCAGGAGCTGTGACCAGTTCTGGGCTCCTCCTCAAGACATGAGGAACAGTGAGGGGCTGGAGTGTGTCCAGGGAAAGGAAGAGAGCTGGGAAGGTTCTGGAGCCCCAGGAGGGGCTGAGGGAGCTGGGAAGGGGCTCAGCCTGGAGAAAAGGAGGCTCAGGAGGGACCTTGTGGCTCTGCACAAGTCCCTGACAGAGGGGGCAGCCCCAGGTCGGGGAGCAGGGACAGGAGCAGAGGGAACAGCCTCAGGCTGGGCCAGGGCAGGCTCAGGGTGGGCACAGCAGGAATTTCCCCATGGAAAGGGGGCTCAGGCCTTGGCACTGCCCAGGGAGGTTCGGAGTGCCCATCCCTGCAGGTGTCCAAGGAAGGCCTGGATGTGACACTCAGTGCCCTGGGCTGGGGACAAGGTGGGCATTGAGCACAGCTTGGACTCGATGACCTTGGAGGGCTTTTCCAGCCTCAGTGATCCTGGGATTCTGTGATTTTCCCTCTTTGACAGACATGCTCCTGTTTCCAGCTCTGTGTCCCTTTCTCACCTATTTGCTGAGTGTCTCTCACCCTCCCCAGGGGACAGGGGATGTCCTGCAGGCCCTGTGCCCTCTGTGCTGTCTGGGCTGCTGCAGCCCTGTTTCCACAACTCCATTATTAGTTTTGTCCAGCCTACAGGAAAAAGTGATGCTGTAGCTGGCATCCCAGTGTTAGGTCATATTAAAACCATCTGTAACAAATCTTTATTTGCAGTTACTTTGGAGTTCAGATTTCAGCTTCTACTCCACCTGTCATCAGTGTTTATCCTCATAAACTTTCACAGCTTCTTTTATTCTGGTTCTTTTCTTTTTTTTCCCCGTTCTGAGAGACCTTTTCAGGGTTTTTGGCACTCTTCCGCCTACTTTGCCTGGCAGAATTTCACTCTCCTTCATTTAGAAAAGATGCAGGTATCTACAAGATCTTCAGAACAGAATATTTCTAATTTGATTTCCAAGAAAAAGTAATCCTGTTGCTAGTTATGATTTCAATAAAAAATAGGAAAATAAAATCTATGGGGGAGTTGTCTGCAAATTCTCAGCAGAAGGGTGTTTTTTTTAATATGGATAAATAACTTTGTTTATGCTCTAAGTAACTGCATAAGGAGGATTCTAACAAATTTTAGAGGTGGATTCATCCAGATATATTTAGTTTGAAGGTGAAGATGATGAAGATCACAAGTTCAGTGCAGATGGGCTGGATGGGACAGGACAGGGTGGTGCTCAGGCAGTAAAAATGATGGGAGTGAGAGGTGGTTGCACAGCCTGGCTGGAATTCCACTTCTCTTTGATTCATCACAATAAAACCATGAATAAAGATAATTTTTTGACACCCAGAGTGGTGAGTGCCAGACAGGGCTCCCCAGGGAAGCACCAGGAGCTGGGTTTTAACCCATTTAAACTTTCCTCTCTTACAGTGTCAGCACCAATATCAGTTCAGAAGTTCTGTCCTTTTGCTGGTGCTGTTGACCAAGTTTGTGTTGGGGTTGATTTGTGGGCAGCTCACTTTGCAGAAGGCTCTTCCTGGCTGTGTATCCTACAAAGCATCACCACCTCAGAGGTGTTGTCTTCCTGCCAAGCTCCCAAACACAGCTTGGTTAGAGGTCAGAGTGGCTCTGGGGCTTTGATTTCAGTGTTTTGCTCAAGGGATGCAGCTGGTTCCTGCCTTTGGTGCTGTGTCTGCAGCCCAGGGCTGCTGGGGCAGCTTTGCCACATCAAACAGGTCCAGCACTGGAGCAGCAGATGAAGAATCCAATCAGAATTAGCAACAATAAGAGTTTGTTAATTGGGAGGTTTGCTTTCATGACTACTCAGTCTGGATAAACCTTCGTGGGCTGGGCTCATACAAAGGTTTTAAATACCTTTTCCCCCCTAATTTATGGGGTTTAATAATCCTTTCTGCTCTTCCAAGCAGACATTTTTAGCTATCAATCATTTCTGACTGTGCTGACTGCTGTGGTGAGCAGAGCTGGACATGCCAAAGCAAACAGAGATTTCTACCATATTGGAAGAGTCACAATTCCAATCATTCTCTCCAAAGTGTGCTCTCCACTCCCATTATCTCTGTTGTTGTTTCCAGTGGGGTCTGGAGAACACTTCATATGCACATGTTTTCCCTCAGAATTCCCAGAGCTGCCAGAGGAGAAAAGCCAGTCTCAAGCATTCCTGCAGCAAAGAGTGGCACAAACCCCAGGGAAATGGGGCATTCTCTGGCCCTTGGGGCTTTTCCCACATTCTCAATATTCTTGCAAACAGCCCATGAATCAGGTGATTGATTTGGGGATGTACAAGATCAGATGAAATGGATGAACCCTTGGAAAAGAAAGCAAAACAGAAGTCACTTATTCCAGAGAAAATTGCCCTGGGAATGGCTGATGGTCGCAGGCTTTGGGGTTACACGATTGTGTGAATAATTTGTCACAGTGACAAGCTGCAGCCTGAGGGAGAGGATGGAGCTCTGGGTCCTCCTGGATTTGGTCTGGAGCTCGTGTCCTCCCCTGGCCTTTCCTCCTTCATCCCTCACCATGTCCAGGCAGAGAATGTGAGAATCTTGAGGTGATGTTCAAGTGTTCCAGGATTCCAACCCCTCATAGCTTTTCACATTGAGATATATTTTATTTCCTCATGCATTGATCTTTCCATTGTTTTTTGTGATGCTTTCCACCTCTTATCCCACCAGTTAATTTTTAAAACACTCAGAATGTCCAAATTCAGCTGATTCAGGCTCTCCTCTTCTTTTTAAATGATTGACAAAGCAGTGCCTCATCCTCAGGCCAAAACAGAAACATATTTTGGTTGGATTTGTTGTTGGACTTGCTGCATAGAAGGCTGAAATCCCTCTGTGTAGAACATAAAGGGAATTAAAGGATGTGTGTAAGTGTAAAAAGTGCAAACCTGAGCAATTCTGGGTGCTGGCTAAAGTGGCTGCCCTTGGTGGTGCAGATTTTTGATCCCTTCATGAGCTTCAGCCCCACAATGTCCCAGTTTGGATTTTGGTCTCCCAAAGGAGTCACAGGTGCACTGCTGACAAGACAGAAAAAACCCCACAAAATGACTAAAATGTTTAAAATGCAAATGAAGCTGGATTTCTGGAAAGTATTTGAGAGAGAGAGAGAGAGTCTATCAAGTCCCTGAGTAGTTTTGTTGAGCTGTGACATTCAAAGGAACGTGGCAGAACAAGGCAGCTTCCCAGGAAAGGTATTGACTCACGAGCCTGAAATTTCCAGCTCTGTTTTCAAGTCAAGCAAAATATGAACAGGCATATTTTGGGTGTTTAAAGCAGAGCTCTAGAGCTTCTCCTGTCACCACTCCATCTGTGCAGGCTTTCTTTTGATGTGTAAGTAAATACATGCCTATATTCCGTGTATATATAAAATAATCGTCTGTCTGTCCTTTGCCATTTGTTTTGTTGTTTAACGATTGTGTTTGGGGTGGGAGCAGGGGAGGCAGGGGAGGGGGGAGCTGCAGCAGCCATAAAGTGGACAGAAAACAAGCTTCATCTTTGTAGCTCCAAAGAGTGCATTATGGATGTTTTTAATCTCTTTGACCTTGTGGCAGGGAAGGAGGGAAGTGGAGAAATTGTGACAAACACCAGCGCTTTAATGCCAGGTTTGTTACTGCCTGGAGTGCCCTAAGGGTTAATGTAACAGTTTTAAGTCCTTCAATCACACCCACCCCCAACTACAGAACACTTCCAAATAATCCCTTTATAATAGACCCTTTTCCACAGATTGTATCTAACCCATGCATTAATGGGGCCCATTGGTGTCAAGCGTTTCAACAAATCCGGGCCAGCCCCGGCTCTGGGAGCCCCTCTTCCCCCACAGACCTTAATGATCTTTTGCCCCTCTGACTTGGCTCCCCTGCTGCAGGGACAAAATTAAACTACTGCGGATGGCAAAATAGTTATTTGCTGCCCAGGCAATTACATCCTTCCAAAAGTCTCCATCACGGAAGGCCAGATGGACTTTATAGAAACCAGACCCAGTTTTAATTATCATAGTCCTGTCAGAAATGAGTGAAATTCTGAATGACCGCATGAAACGAACCAAAAGCCTTGCACATGGATTTTTTCCTCAATAAAATTTTATGGCTTCTTAAAGAAACAGCATTCATATATTTTATGGGGCCTAATCATTCACTAATGCCTATATTAGTGCACCTGTGGCACTCGGCCCCATGGAAATTACAGCATAGGGCTCAGCCCCCTTCTCTTGTGTTCTCTTGTGTTATTGCAAAGCCCTTGTCCAAAAGGCTCCAGGGATAAGCTGGGCTCATTTTCTTCAACTAGGAGTTATTCTAATAAGGTAAAAAGATTTATGGACCCTTATCTGCTGAAATTTTGGTGTCACTGTGTGGGCAAGGCTTGTATGAATAAAATCACCTTTCCTAATATATTATTTTTTAAATCTCTCCCTGGGCAGCACGTGCTGAAGGGATTGGATGTGTTGTGTTGGATTCCTCTGCTGATTCAGTGAGAGAAGGAATTTCCATTGAATATTTTCCCCCTCAAATAGCAGCACTTGCAGAGTAAGTGCTGAGAGCAGTTTGCAGCTATTTCCAAAGGCCGCTAGGTAACAACTTTGTGTTATCCATCTGCTCACTGCTGCACACAAACCCTTCCATTTCCAGTTCACATCCCACTCACACCAGTGCAGGACCTCCAGTTGTTTGTCTGGGTGTTTGTCTGACCTGTGTTTACAGACAGAAGCTCTGTGACCTCTGTTTGTCGTTGTCCCTCTTGCCTGTTAATGTCTCTACACCCCATCCCTCAGTCTCCTCAAGGTCTGGCAGCTCCAGTTATCCCAGTTTCCACACCCTCCTTCCCTTCTCTGTCTCCAGTTTCTGCCTCTTCCTTGGGCAGCGCTGCCCCATCAGCTGCCCTTCCAGTACTCTCCATGTGGAAGTGCCTCCCTCTCCTGAGGGCTCCGGTCCCTTTGTGTCCCCTGACAGGATGCAATTCCACAGAGGAGTTTAAACCCTGCATTTAAGCATTTCCCTGTACTGGGGGCAGGTTATGACAGACCTCCCCAGCACAGCCTTTGTGCACCAGAACTGCGTTCCCTGCACAGCCACCGCGCCTCAGGTGAGCGTTTGTGTCCTGCCTTTTCCTCCTCTCCACATCCCTGCCAGTCTCCGGGGCTGCTGAGGTCATTGTCACCAGCTCTGGGGTCATAGAGTGCTCTGCTGGGACATTCCCGGCTGCACGGGGCAGGATTCGGGAAGGTGACAGGGAAGGGCAGGGCAGGTGTGACAGGGCAGGATGCGGGAAGGTGTGACAGGGAAGGGAAGGTGTGACAGGGAAGGGCAGGGCAGGATGCGAAGGGACGGTGACTCCCAGTGAATTTTGACTTTCCTCCGGCTGGGAAAGTCAAAATTCGCTAATGAGGTCCCGTCCAGCGCCGTGCTGACAGCCCGGGACACGCTGGGTGTGTTTCTGCAGCGGCGCTGGAGTGAAGTCAGCCCCTCTGCCGAAGTTTTCTCATTACTTCATGCACTTGGCAGCCGCTCACGGGCTGGACGAGAAATAAGAACTGATGTAGAAACATGGAAAAGAGCGTTTAGCATTTCCAAACATTCTTCCCGGGGAGATGGCAGGAGGGGAGGAGGAGGCGCTGCGCTGGCTCCGTGGTTTCTGTGCTGCGGCGCTATCAGATGTGGGCAGAGATGCCGGGGAGGAGGAGGAGGGCAAGGGGAGGATGAGGAGGAAAAGGGAGGAGGATGAAGAGGATAGCAGAGAGGATGAGGAGGGCAGGGGGGAGAGGAGGAGAGCAGGGGGTGGATGGGGAGGGTAAGTGGGAGGAGGAGAAGGAGGACGGGGGAGGATGAGGAGGAAAAGGAGGGAGGATGAAGAGGACAAGGGGGCCATGAGGAGAGCAGGGGGGAGAAGAGGAGGGAAATGGGGAAGATGAAGTGGGCAGGGGCAAAGATGAGGAGGACAAGGGAAAAGATGAGAAGAGCAAGGGAGGTTGAAGAGGAAAAGGAGGAGGATGAGGAGGGCAAGGGGGAGGATGAAGAGGACAGGGGGAGCATGAAGAGGACGGGGGGGGGGGGGGCATGAGGAGAGCAAGGGGGAGAAGAGGAGGAAAATGGGGAGGATGGAGAGGAAAAGGGGGAGGATGAGGAGGGCAGGAGGAGGATGAGGAGGAAAGGGGGAGGATGATTAAGACAGGGGGACATAATGACGATAAAGGGGAGAATGAAGAGGAAAAGGGGGAGGATGAGGAGGAAAGGGGGAGGATGAGGAAGACAGAGGGACATAAGGACGACAAAGGGGAGGATGGAGAGGAAAAGGGGGAGGAAGAGGAGGGCAGGGGCTCCGTGGTCCCTCCCCGCCGGGTGGCTCCGGCCCCGAGCCGGGCTCAGCCCTGTCCTGGCGCTGCCCCGCAGATACAAAGTGCGCTTGTATTGAGTGTATCGGCTCCAAAAGGGGCTAGTAGTAAACTGAGAATATTTGGATAAACTCGCCGGCCCTCAGGACTAGAAAAGGACTTTTGTTCACCTAAAGAACAAGACTGTTCCATTTCCATAGGATGGCTGGATCCTGTCCAGTAAAAACTGAGCTTGAAGTATAAAAAATGATCAGGAGTGTCAAACGAAGGATCTTTTACTTGAGGTCAGATATTTATTTTTATTTATTAGCGTGTGAGATCTCCATCTCTGGCCGGGCTTTGGGGCTGAGGCGGCGTCTCTCTCGCAGGAGCATCGTTCCACAAAGAGCGCGTTGTGCCGGGGGCAGGGGCGCCTCCCGGTGTTCTGGGTTTTCCTGCCCTGTTCTCTGCCTCTCTGGGATGGAAACAGGGTGAAACTCTTCCCTTCAGCCCCTCGTTTGGTGTCTGCTGTTAAACATGGAGCGAGGCCCGGGCTGACACAGCCAGGTGTGTTTTGTGCACACCTGAGCGTCACCAGCTGTGATGTTTGTCCTTTGCAAAGCGGTTTGCCAACATTTCTGTGCCATTTACAGGCACTTCCCGGTGCTCTGGGTTTTCTTGCCTCCCTGGGATGGGAACAGGGTGAAATTCTCCCCTTCAGCCCCTCGTTTGGTGTCTGCTGTTGGACACGGAGTGAGGCCCGGGCTGGCACAGCCAGGTGTGTTTTGTGCACACCTGAGCGTCACTAGCTGTGATGTTTGTTCCTCTGCAAAGCGGTTTGCCAACATTTCTGTGCCATTTACAGGCAGGCTCCTCTTTTGGCTCCTGAAACAGGCAGGGAAAGCTCTGGCAGAGGCTCTGCTCCTGTTCACTCTTTCCCCAATCCAGAGTGACTGTGCTGTGCTGGGCACCACGAGGCAGAGTGGGACAGGGCACAGCTTGGCCCTGCCTCTGCCTAAATTTGGAATGTTAACACTGGCACAGGGGTGCAGGGAGGGAGCACTCTGGGGCAGCAGAGGCAGATTTGTTAGTCAGAGCACAGGAAGAGTGAGAGAGCTGGAGTGGTCTGAACTCAGCCCCAGGTGCAGCCAATGGATTTTTGAGTCAGGAACTTTTTTTATGCGATTCTCCAGCATGAAATGTCAAAGACATATTTGGTGAAAATACCTCCCTAGGATTTATTTTTATCTAATCACTTATGAAACTTTTATTGACTCTGAAGACCAGATTTTCTCAGCACCCGTAAACCACGTTTTCCTTCCTTAATGAAACCATTTTTCCTCCATGAGGTTTTGTTCACACTCTGACTACATCAATATAAATATATCTCTGCAGGGTAATTAATAAAAGCAGGCAGCTCCAGGGAGAAAGCAGATGTGTCGTATCATCTTTGTGGACTCAGCTATTGCACAGTTCTTCCAAAAAAAGTGAAGGATCACCCCCAATTAAAATGTTATGTGGTTTATGTATGTTCCCATTCAATTCGGTATAATTGAATTTATGTTCATCCTCAGAGAACTCCCAGGTCTGCCAGATACAGGCAGGAATCATTTACACCATGGATTGGTTTAAAAGCTGCAGGATTAGAGCACAAGAAACTGTTTGGGCAGCATTTCAAGGCTTGGGCAGTTGCTTTAACTTTTGTGTGAGTTTTTGTGAAGGGAATGGAGACAATCATGTCCTCACCACATTTGTTTGTTTTGGGTGCTGAAGCACTACTTAAAAATGTGATAATTTCTACTTAGCATTAAATTAATGCTTTTTAGTAGGGCTGAGAGGGTTTTAAGTCTTGTGTCCTATAATTGAGGATTTTAAACATCAAAATAAGAAGAAATCTGTCAGAAAAAAAAAAAAAGTGTTTGCATCTGTTGATGAGGAAGTCTTTGAGATCATTATCAGGTGAACCTTCTGAATACCTTAAGTCTGATTTTTTTTCCCAAGAGTATTTGGGTTTAAGACACAAAACCATCTTCACATTTATTGTAACTGAGAGCTGACTGAGAAAATAATCCTTGGATTGGAAGAGACCTAAAAGATCAGAGTGCCCCAGAAAGGAGGAGGGCTCCCTTTTTCTGCCCAGGGAATCCTGATGTATAAAGGAAATATTTATCATCCTCAGCTCCACCATTGGGTGGAAGTCTGGATTTCTGAGAGGTGAGAAGTCAGCCTCCAAAGGCAGATGCTGGTGTATTTTTTGTCTTTCTCATCTGGCTTCAAAACAGCCCAAGTTCAAAGGAGCAGAGATCTTCTGCCAGCTCAGGATGTGGATCAGGGAGGGCAGGGAGCTGCTGGGTGCTGTCCCTCAGGCTGGGCACAGGTGTCCATGGAAGATAAGGAATTCTGAGTGGAGGTTATCAGCATCTCCCTAACCCAAAGCTGCCCTGCTGGGGCAGTGTGAGCAGTCTGCAGTGTCACATCAGCTTTGTTTTGAGCCCTGCTGTCAGAGAACCAGATGTGCAGGCATTGCCTCAGTAAAACAACCTGAGCAGAGGCATCGGGGTGCCCCTCACTCCACAGCTCTCCTGTGGCTCCATCTCGACACCACCACCCCTGCTCAGCTGTCTTTTGACCCAGAGATGGGATCAGATCTGAGCTGGAGATTTTGAAATGTTGTTTCTCAGCATATTCAAAGGGCAGATTTATCATCAGCATCAATTCCCTGGGATGGATCATTTCATAAGTAGGTGAATTGGCTCGGGGTAAAGTTCACTCCAGTGGCACTTGGGACTGTGCAGTTTTACCCTTGTACTTCCTTATGGCTGAGATTTCAGCTCTTTTGGTGATGTCAGACAAGATACTGCTTTGCTTTTAGCTGCAGAGGGGGACAGAGCTGCAGGGAGAAATTGTTTAATCAGTCCCTCCTTGTCATAGTTTGGAAAGAGAGAACAAGGTTTGGCTTGAAGGTCTGTGAACCTCTCATGGATGTCTCATCAACCAAACAGCAGAAAATTATTGGTTCAGAGATTTTGGTGGAAAATTAGTGCCCTAGAATTTCTTTACAAGTGTGACTCACAGTGTCGGAGGGGGAAATAACCACATTCACAGCATAAATCTGAGGGCAGAACACTTTGCACATTTTCTTTGTGTATCTGTGAGTGAGATTGTTGCTAAACCCACAGGCAGCTGTCGGGCTGGTGCAGGGAGGACTCCCCTTCTGTAAAAGTCTTTCATATCTTTAGGTGAGAACTGACTCCAAAACCTTCTTTTCTCACATAGAAGCAAACTTGAGGCAAAATTTCCACCCTGGTATCCCCAGTTCTGACTTCAGTGATGCTCACATTGAAGACAAACTGTGTGTAATGGTAACACATTGAAAAATTTATTGCTCAAGATTTAGATCATGTGAATAATTTTCATGTCCCTTGGGCAGCAAACCAGCACTAAAGCAGATTTTCTGGGAGCAGATCTTCTGGGAGCAGATTTTCTGGGAGCAGAAGATTTTTCCTGGAAGTGCCCTCAAGATCTGCTTCGCTGGCCTCACTCTCATTCTTCAGCCAATATCCAAAGGCAAAAGGTCTGGGATATGCCTGGATGCTTTAAAAACCCACAGCAGAGAGGAAATTTTAACTGTGGAACAGCTCCCTCACCCCAGGTCCAGCAGCCCAAGGCAAGGGGAGAAGATGGTGGTTGATGCTCTGAGCCTTGAGTTGTGTCCCTCTGGCCCTGCAGACACTGAGCACCCCCAAATTCCCTCACAGCCCTTCCTTTGTGCTGGGGAGGCCTCTTGTTCTCATTTTTGATAAGAACACACACTGACCACCCCCAAACTCCCTCAGAGCAGTGGCCAGCCTTTCCTTCATGCTGGGAAGACCTCTTGCTCTCATTTTAGGTGAGAGCAAACCCTGAGCAGCCCCAAATTCCCTGACAGCCCTTCCTTCATTCTGGGATGGCCTCTTGCTCTCATTTTTGGTGGGAGAACACCCTGAGCAGCCCCAAATTCCCTCACAGCAATGGCCAGCCCTTCCTTCATGCTGAGAAGGCCTCTTGCTCTCAATTTTGATGAGAGCACACACTGAGCATCCCAAATTCCATCACAGCCCATTTTTTTGTGCTGGGGAGGCCTCTTGCTCTCAATTTTAGAGAGAGCACACTCTGAGCACCCCCAAATTCCCTCACAGCTCTTCCTTTCTGCTGGGAAGGCCTCTCACTCTCATTTTTTGTGAGGGCACACCTTGAGCATCCCCAGATTCCCTCACAGCCCTTCCTTCCTTCTGGGAAGGCCTCTTGCTCTCACTTTCAGTGACAGCACACACTGAGCACCCCCAAATTCCCTCACATGCTGGGAAGGCCTCTCGCTTTCTGTTTTGATGAGAACATAACCTGGAGCACCCTCAAATTCCATCACAGCCCTTCCTTTGTGCTGGGAAGGCCTCTCGCCCTCACTTTTGGTGACATTTCGAAGATAAACCAGCCCTCGTGCAGGATGTAGGGCCGTGGTGGGACTCTGGGCCAGGTCCACAGGCCTCGTTTAGCACCTTCTCTGGGCCATGTTTTCAGTAAATACCGCTCTAAGGAGATCACACATCTCAGCTCTCTGCGGGGTGAGCAGCACCTTGTGAGAGAAAACCTCCCCCCTCGGGCTTGCTCTGTTTTCTGAGCTCCTCAAAGAGGGGGCTGCTGGTTTTGAAGGTTTTGAACCTCGAATATCCTCTGGTTCTCTTTCTCAGTGCCAGCCCAGCTCAAACTCATCTATTTCACACCTTCTGAAGGGCAGGAGAGCAGCAGCTGCTGATAACAAAGATTAGGAGGACTTGGCTTCCCCGTCCCTCTGGGGGGGTTTCCTGTGTCAGGGGCACAACTGTGCTCGTGGGGGAAGGCACAGCCCTGCTGGGGCTGCTTTTTGGTGGGTGTTTTTTCTTTCCTTCTTTTCTGTTTTTTTCTAGTGGGTTGTTTTGGTTTGGTTGGTTGGTTTTCTGGTTGTTTTTTTTTTTTTTTAATTGGTTTTTTGTTGTTTTTTGGTTTTGTTTTTGTTTATCTCTATTATGAAAGTGTCAGGTCATGGTTAAACCTTGGGAATACATAGCCTTTGGGCCTGTAAATTCAAGGATGTGTCCATCAAATATACTGCAGGGCAGGGCCTTCCTTACCTGTGTCCCCTCTTACTTGAACCTGGGCCATATGTCCCCAGATCTGTTAAATAATTGAAAATGGGTGCTCTTTCAAGCCCCTCAGCTCTCTGAATTCATACATCTTCAACAATAAGTGTTGTTGGAGTTTGTTTCATGTGTTATTAACAGTCCTGTGTAATCCCAGAGCCTCTGCAGGGGGAAGCAGTGGATCTGCCAGGGCTCTTGGGTGACAGTCCAGATTCTTCTCAAGGAAGGGGCTCAGAAGGCGCCATGTGACAATGTCACTTCACAGAGGTCTTCTCCTGCTGGCACCTTCAGTGGCCTTTACCAGGCTGATGCTTTGGAGCTGATACCAGCACCAGGAATGGGCAGTTGAAGGTTCTGCTACTTTTTTGGCCAGAGTGTGAAATGCAGCAGATGGGTTTGGCACCGAGTGCTGCCCATAAATCACCCTGGAGAGGCCTCCACACTCGTGGTGTTCCACAGCTCTGTTCCCAAAATGTTACTAAAACCAAGCTGGAGTAATAAAACATTGTTCAAAGCAAGCAGCAGCTCCCTCTGTCAGTCCTGATCCAGTGGATCACCTCAAGGAGATGATCAGAATTTCTTTTTAAGGTTGGCTGTGTTTTCCTTACAGCAGAAGAACCTTTTGGGTCTGGATAAGGGAAGCAGCTGTGCCTCAGTGCTAAGAGGACTCTTGGACAAATTGCCATCAGAAAATGTTCCCATCTTCATACAATAAAGTTCTGTTCAGCTTCTGTGCCCTCTCCCTTCTGCCAGGAGAGCTGCCCTGCTCTTCCTCCCCCCGGGCTAATTGGCACCCGGTCATTAGGGAGCCATTTTAGCCCACATCTTCCTTTGGAAATAGCAGCAGAGGAATCAGACCCTAAAGCCTTTTGGATCACCACAAAAGCTCTGGGATACAAGTGATTCTTGTCTGGTTTAACCCCTTGGAACAGCCCTGGGAGCTCAGCACTGCTGCACCTCCTGCTGCTGCTCCCTCTCCCCAAAGCAGTGAAATGTCCTGAGACTCCAAATCGTCCCCTGCCTGTAGTAGCCTCTGTCTTTTTTTTTTTTTTTTATCAGAGGAAGATTTCTCCCAAGTTCCCATTTTTTTCTCATCTATTTAGAACTTTACAATTACAATTCTTTAGGAACGAGCCAAAATGCTGTAGGACACAAAAATGGGATGTCCTGAACTCTTTCGGCGCAGAGAAAAACTTCAAAGTTTTTGTGTGTGTATATTACAAAGAACTGGAAATCCCTTCCTTGCCTCGTGTGTACAATATCTGAGGCAGCCCTGGGATCTGATTCGAGCAC
Source organism: Setophaga petechia (assembly GCA_024362935.1). NCBI lineage: Eukaryota > Metazoa > Chordata > Aves > Passeriformes > Parulidae > Setophaga > Setophaga petechia. The sequence continues at coordinate 4,259,879 of JANCRA010000047.1, forward strand.
AGTTTTTTTATGGTTTACTGTTTAATTTAAATCAGTGTGGTATGAATTACGTTAGTGCTGAAAAATGAGCTTTTGTTGAGATAAATGCCTGCCATCAGCTTGGAAGTTGTCTTCTGTTTTGACATCTTTACTCGGTGTTTTTCTGTGTGGTGATGAGACCTTGCTGTGCAAGGGGAGCTGATTTTCCTCCTCACAGAGGAGGAGAATTGGGGAGAGAAACGAGGGGGTGGGATTGGGTTTCTGCATCAACAGGAATCAGAGTTGGCAGCACCTTCTGTGGCATCCTGGCTCATTCAGGGTGTCTTCTGGGCAGCAAAACTGCTTCTCCAAGATGGGAATAGAGGGAATTACAGGTACAGGGGAGGGAAAGCAGAACCAGGGTGGATTTTTCTTGAGATTTCTTAATTTCTCCTCTTTGCCCCATTGCTCTGTCATGTATGCATGGTGTCTCTCTGCTGTGAAGAGCAGGAGATGCTTTCCTGGAGATTGTGTGGAGATTTAATGGCTGTAAACGTAAATTTAATGTAAATGGTGCCCTGTATGGTTCTTTGTGCTGTTGGTTCTTCCTGAGGCTTTGTGTGTAGGGTCAGGGCTGATGTTCCTTCAGCTGGAGCAAATCTACAGTGCCTGAAGGACACAGCAGCTACAGCTACAGCCACTACAGCTTTTTCCAGCCCTTTTTATCCTGATGCAGATACTTGGGAAGTACTCACTGTGCTGGTGTGCAAGAGAAGACCAGTTAATAGTGGGCAGCCCTTCAAAAGGCTCTGCTGGATTCAAACACTCTCCAGAAACCCAGCCTTGCTTCCCCAGCTCGTGTGAGCCATCCAGGCTCCTCTGCTTGGAAGTTGGACAGGGACTTTTGGGAGAAAACACTCTTTTTTCATGTGACTCCTCGTGTGCTTTAGATGTGGTGGGGGAAAAAGAATGAGGTTATTTCTTGTGACAGAAATGCATCCCAGGACCAGCGTTCCCTGGGATGGTTTTGCTCCAGACCCTTTGTGAAGCCAGAGGATGCAGCAGCCCAGCAGCAGCCCAAAAATGCACACACCAGTGGAAAATTCCCACTCCAGATGTGTGGCTTGGGTGGGAGTAGAAGATCAAAACCATCCAGCCTTTTAAAAACCTGAATTGGTCTCTGTCTCATCAGCTACAGCAGCACTCTGCCCCCCACGAGCCCCCTTTGGGCTCTGCAGCATCACCAAACACAACCCTGTCAGCAAAGTCAGCAATGTCACCAGGCTTGGCAGTGTCACCTGGCTCCACAGTGTCAACCAAACTCAACTCTGTCACCAAAATCAGCAATGTCACCAAGCTTGGCAGTGTCACCAGGCTTGACAGTGTCATCAAAATCAGCAATATCACCAAGCCTGGCAGTGTCACCTGGCCCCACAGTGTCACCAGACTCAACCCTGTCACCAAAGTCAGCAATGTCACCGGGCTTGGCAGTGTCACCAGGCTCCACAGTGTCATTGGGTTCAGCAGCCTCTGCCTGACATCACCAATCCCACTGCCCCCATGCAATCCAGCTGGGTTTCCTCACATTTCTTGTTCTCCCAGCTCTTGGCTGAGTTTGGAAGAAGCAGAAACGTGCTTGTTTGAAGGAGGAGAACCATAAAGATTTGTTTTGCTCCCCTCTGAGCATTCAGAGTGTTTGGGTTCACTGGGGTTTTGTCACAGAGCTGGTGGGTCCTGTGCTGTGCTGCTGGAAACCCACGGGCAGGTTTGTGGGCTGCTGGTTCCTCAATCCACTACAAACTCTGCCCAAACTCTTCAGTGGCTTCAGACCAGCTGAGCATCAGTGATTTTTTTCATTTGGTTGTCCAAGGGTCTGCAGAGGGGATGGGCCAGGGGTGGTGAGGAGAATTCCTGAGGACAGGATCCTACTCACAGAGCCAGGAGATGAACTGGGCTCTGTGATCCTGCAGCCCTTAGAGCTTGCACTGCCCATGTCCCAAGGGGTCATGCTGAGGATGGAGGTGTGACCATCACACCTGAGAGATGTGAGAGCTCTGCAGCCTCTTCCCTCCCATCTGGTGGGTTTGGAGCTGGGAGCTCCTGTCAGGACCTTCCATTTGCACAAGAGGTTTACTGTACATCACTCAAAGTAGCTCTCCCCAAGAACACTCCGAGCTTTTCCTGTGGCCCTGAGCAGACAAGTTGGGTTTGGCTCAGCTGCTCTTCCCAGTGCTGTGACCTGTTTTTGTCTGACACGTTTCTCATTAACTCTTTGTCAAATCACCAGGAAGCCTGCTTAATTGCAGGCAGAGTGCTGAATTTATGAGTTCATCTAGGCTTCGTGTCTACACATAGACAGAGGTGTTTCTCTGGATGAAGTCTTTTTCTCTTCATTTAGTGGCAAGAATGGACTTTCTGTTTCAGTTACTTCTGAAAAGTCATAAATTGCAGCAGTCCCTCCCTTCCTTTTATTTAAAAGAAACACAACAAAACTTCATGGCAACAGTTTATTGCTCTAAATCAGCTCGTGGGTCATTAAAGCGAAAAAAGGGAGGGGAAAAAAAAAAAAGGAAAAAAATCTCCAACTCCTGCCAAATAAAATGTGCACATCAGCCAAGCTGTCAGAGGCAGATTCTGCGACCATGGGATGAGAAGGTTTATTACACTCTGGGCTTCTGGGGAGGGATGTTATAGCAACAGGACGCTGGGTCAGTGATGGCAAACTCCTGGTTGCTCCGTTTCTCCATGCACACTAGGAATCCATTAAGCCAACTGACGACAGATCCGCAGGCATTCCAGCCCCCCGGCACACCTCTGCCGGGGCCAGACCTTGGACTCTGCCCATTAAAATGTGAAAGAAACAACCCAACAGAGAGCCCACAAATTAGAGGGGCAGGAAACCTCAAATGATGTGCAAAAAAAATTGTAAACGTTCGAGAGGATTTTTCCATAACTTCTGCCCCATAACTCAGCATTTCTGATGTTAATAAATTACGGAGCGGAGCCTCTGCGAGATCAAGGAGCTTTTTGGATCCAAACCCCGAGCGCTGCTCGGCAGACAGCAGATGAAGCTGCAAAGTGAGCCCTGGAACATGACAACAATTTCCTTTTGGCTGGCTGGGGATGGATCTGAGGCACAGGCACAGCCGGAGCTCTGGCTCTGTGTCCCAAATCCGTGTCTCTGCAGAGGGCCAGTCAAAGCCCCGTAATCCCAGGGAACGTGAAGGTGCATTTGTTTGGAGGGGATAGACTGGAGAGAAGGAGGCTGGGGCACTTCAGAGCTCTGTGAAAACTCCACGAGACAAAATCATGGCACTGTTACTGGCAGGGAAGGGAAGGGGAATTGGGAATTCTTAGATGAGCTGTTGGATTTGAAGACAAAAGTGCTGGGAGGTGCTGTGGGTTAATAAATAAAGACTGAACTCACCATCTGCAGCAGAAGGAGAAAAGATGAACTGAAGTTTTGGCATGTCCAGTGATGAAAAAAGGAGAGGGGAGAAATCCATGATGGGGTGGGAGGGATGAAATGGGAGGGCGGCCAGAGGAAGTGCTCTCACAATAATTAACTTTCTGAGCGTGTCTGCAGGCTGCAGGCCAGATGAAAGTCTGCTTTTCCAGCACATCTCCAGGGCAGGGGCTGTCCCAGACTGCTGGGGTTTAACATGGGGACAAAGAAAAAGGGACAAATCTTGTTCCTGCAGGGAGCCCAGCTCCGTGGGGCAGGGATGCTCAGAGCCAAAGGGATTAAAGAGGTGAAATGCATTTCCCAAAACTGACTGGAATAGCAGCACATGATGGTTATAGACTTGCAAAACCAGCACCAATTACTAATTATAAACTGATTTTATTTTGTTTATCTCCTCTCCAGTCTCTTCCCACCCTTTTTTCACCTCTCCTTTCCCTCTGACAACTTCTTTTAATGTCTAAACCAAATTACTCTCAGGAGAGACGTCTCCACTGATACAGAGCCAGCCTGAGCAGAGAGCACAGGCAGAAATTCCATGTCAGCTCCACCAAGTCAGAGTCCTGCTAATAATTACACTACATTTTCTGATGGGTTTTCTTCCAATGGCATCTCTGGGGTTTTTGCTGTTGGTGCTAAATATCTGATATCAGCCTTTACCTGCTCAGGAAAACAGGTGTGGATGGTTTGGGGATTAAATCTGCTGCTGAGCCCTGGATAGGGAGGGGCTCAGTTCTGGTTTTAACTGTGAATAAAAAGATTTAATAGAGCTGGAGGAGTAAGAGCATCCCTGGGTGGGTGGCTGTGGGGAGCTGGGCCTTCCAGGGGTAGGGTGAATCTGGGATCTTTAATTTACCCATTCCCAAAACTTTTTGCCTCCATTTTCCTTCTCCACCTGTCCTAGAGCACAGGATATGTCTTAGTTCTTCAAAAGAACAGAGCAAACCAATGTTCCATGAGCACCCTAGAAGCATTTTCAAACTGGAATATTTTTTTATTATTATTTTTAATTTTTTTTTTTATTTACTGACAAAGACTTGCAAACAGTTGGTTTGCAATATTTCGCCAGAGGAAATTTCTGATTTCCTTCTGGTCTGAACTGGAAGAAGATGTGGTAAAAGGTTTCAGGTTGTTTTTCCGGAGTTTTCTCAGGTTGGGGGTGGCAGGGGGGGTGGGGAGGGGAAGAGATACTTAAAATATTATTCTGTGTGTGAACATTTGACAGAAGAAAGAACAGATACTGCAGATAGTGCTGGGTGACTGCTGCAGTGTTGTTAAGCTGTGAAATAACTTTGATAGCGACCATCAGCGAGCGTGTGAACCTGATCTTTAATTAGAGGTGTTGGCCACAGAGGGCTGAGCTGGCCCAGGGGCTGGCCTGCCTCTGGAACTGGTCCTGCAGCACTTTAAACCAGCTGATCACCCCATTTATTCCATTTTTGGAGGGTCCTGGTAGGTGCCAGCAGAGGGATTCACCCCACTCCTGGAAGGCTCAGCTCCCCACAGCCACCCACCCAGGGATGCTCTTACCCCAACAGACATCCAGCTCTATTAAATCTATTTATTCACAGTTAAAACCAGAACTAAGTCCCTCCCTATCCAGGACTCAGCAGCAGTTTTAATCCCAAAACCATCCACAGCTGTTTTCCTGGGCAGGTAAATGTTGACATCAGATGAGGGGTGGCTGGTTGCTGTCCCCATTTTGGGCTGTGATACCAGGAGCTGCCCTGGCTCTAGAACTGGTCCTGCAGCACTCTAAACCAGCTGATTACCCCATATATTCATTTTCTAGAGGGTCCTGGTGGGTGCCAGCAGGGGGATGAGGGGTGGCTGGGTGCTGTCCCCACTTTGGCCTTTGGCCCGCGGTGCCAGGCCCTGTTTGTGGAGGGCAGTGAGGGTGTGTGAGAACAGCAGCTCAGGTTCTCAGGCTCTCACAGCACCTCTTTCTCTCTCGTTTTGATCTGTCAGATTTCACACCCCCAGCTTGGGTTTTAATGCCCCCACGCAGATAAAACCACAGAGTTTCAGGTGACTTCGAGCTACGGCAGAACCTCCTCCAGAGGCACAGCTGGTGAACAGGACCCTGCAAAATGAATTTGAGCTGAATTTTGGGCATTTCTTCTGTCATAGTTGAGATGCAGACAATAAAAAACCCCAAAATTCTGAAACTTCAAAACCATTTTTATAATAGCATGCATGCTTTTAATACATTCTTAAAAAACTCGTAAGTTTACATTTTACTCATTGGTCAGGAAAGACAAACAAAGTGCTGATTGGAATAGACAGTTGCAGATTTCACTTATTTATCCTTCTTTCTTTCTGGAACCTAGAATAGACAGTTGCAGGTTTCTCTTATTTATCCTTCTTTCTTTCTTGGTTTTGATGTCAACGACCTAGGTAGAAAATTCTTTCAGGGGTAAGGATGGATCCTCTCATCAAATTTCTCTGTGGCCCACAGAAGTCCCTCTAAAACCTTTTCCACATTCCCCAAGCTCTCTGCCCAGGGCAGGGGGTTGGAACTAAATGATCCTTAAGGTCCCTTCCATCCTAAACCACTCAATGGCCCTAAATGTCCACTCAAACAATTCTAGAAGATGAAAGGGACCATCTGTAAGATACAGCTGTGAAATTAAAGATCTTATTTTATTTGTGTGTCCTGGATTTGCCACCTTGTGTTCCCAGAGCCTCTGGATGTCACCAATTGCTGCCACTGGGAGGTTTGTGGGCTACTGGTTCCTCAAACCACTACAAACTCTGCCCAAACCCTCCAGTGCCTTCAGACCAGCTGAGCATCAGTGATTTGTTTCATTTGGTTTTCCAAACTGTTTCCCTGGAAGCTGCTGCCACTTGGTGTCTGGGTATGGTCTCCACTTGAGGGGCTGGCTTGACTGGGCTGCTCAATTTGAGGTCAAAAAAGTCAAGAGAAACTCTTCCTTTCACCAGCATTAGATGAAAGTGTCCCTGGATCTCCCTGAGATAAAACAGAAGTTATTGATATTCCAGATTGAGTAAACTCAGTACTGGTTCAGCCACATTAAGAACAAGTTTTATTGATGTTTTTTGGTTGGTTGATTGGGGGTTTTGGGGTTTTGTTGGGTTTTTTGTTTTTTGGGGGTTTTTTTTCCGTAATAAAACTTCCAAACAACACAGAATTGTATTCCTATGCCATCAATGCCCACCTCAGACCTTTGATGCTGCCAGAAGACGACCAAGAGTGTCTAGAAAGTTCCAGGGCCTAGCTAGGGCTGAGTGAATGACCCTGAGTGTTCCCAGGCAGGGGAGGAAGAAACTGAGCACAGCCAGGATTTTTCTCCCACCAGATCTGTCCCAGTGCAGCCTTTCAGTGACTCCCAGGGCCATGCTCTGATTAGGAAGGAAGCAGCCCAGCACTGATGGTGGGATTTTCCCTCATCCCTTTTCAGCTGGAGAAGGAAGGGTTGGTGGTGGGGATGAGACCAGGAAATGTCTGCTGGGACCAGTGCAGGGAGCTGGGAGCCTGAGCTGGACCTGTCCCCCTGAGGTTTCTCAGCCCAGCCTTAGGCTCAACTTGTTGCTGTCATTGCTGAGCTTTAATTTTTTTCTCTCCTTTGATTTCCCACCTTTTTTTTTTTTCCCTGTGTCTTGAAATAGATGGGAAAATATAATCGTATCCCACGAGATTCTGAGAGAATTAATTGCTAGTAAAAGCATGTTAAGAGCTTTTGATGACTGAAGTAATTTGCACTGACACAGGGGCTGGTCGGGGTAGAGGGAAATGTGAATCTCAGGGAAAAAAGGAGTTTCTGGAGCAGGGAGGCCCATTTAGGAGCAGAGCAGAGCCTTGCTATGCTGGGACCCAGAGGGTTGCTCCTTGTTTTCAGGGTGTGCTGTGCCATTTTTAAAATGTGCCTTTTTTTTTTTGAGTGGATTGCAAACTGGATCATCCCAAAGGTTGTTCTGGAGTGCTGAGCATCTCCTCTGGTTCTCTCACCAAACTCCACTGCCTTAAGAGAGGAAAAACCTCTTCCTGCCAAACCAGCAACTTTCTTTGGACTGCAACCCCTTAATTAACTCTTTTATTTATATTTTGTTCCCAGACCTGGACTTTAAACATCTGAGAGGTTTTATTTTGAAGGATTCCTCTTTTTCACAGCAGCCAAAATTGTATCTCACCTTCAGCCACAGAGATGTGGCTGGTGAATTTCTCAGGCTGTACTCAGATAAATGAAAGTAGCGCGTTGGGTAAAGGAATTTTTAAAATAGAACCTCACAGCTCTGTGACCTGGTTTGAGAGTTTATTGAAAGGTTTGTAATTAAAAATTATCCTGCATGAAAGGATGAAACAGATGATGTGAAGAATGAGGAGTTAAGGACCTTGTCATTAAAATTAGTGCAGTTTGGAGGCGTTCCCTGCTTTGATTACTTGAGCTGTGGTATCAGAGTGTTTTCCAGAATATTTGTCCTCCTGAACCTAAGAAGGAGCAGTTAAGGACCTTGTCATTAAAATTAGTGCAGTTTGGAGGAGTTTGATTACTTGAGCTGTGGTATCAGAGCCGTTTTCCAGAATATTTGTATTCCTGAACCTAAGAAGGAGCAGTTAGGACCTTGCCATTAAAATTAGTGCAGTTTGGAGGAGTTTGATTACTTGAGCTGTGGCATCAGAGATGTTTTCCAGAATATTTGGACTCCTGAACCTTTTACTCATGAACCACACTGAGCAGTGTCCTTGGAGGTTCTGCCAGCCAGCACCTTCAGATAATGCCTGAGAGCTGATTTTATCCTTGTCATAATTCTCTTTATCAATTATATCCATCCCCTACCTTTCTCCTTTCTATTTCTTGTCCGGAGTTGTGCCCTGCAAACCCTTTTCCTCCCTCCCTCCCCTCCGTGGCTGCCATGTGTGCCCAGCTGACCCCTCTCCTGTCATTCTCCCGCAGATTCCCGATGCCCTGGGCACTGAGAAGTTCTGTGGTGATGCCAGCCAGGGCGGGGCTGGGAACTGGCTGAAGTACATCCGAGTGTGCTGCTCCTGCGACGAGCAGAACCTGGCTGTGTGCCACATCAACGAGCAGGTAACCACCCCCCCGGGGCTGCTGGGCTCCCCTGGCACCCACCCGGGGCTGCTGGGCTCCCCTGGCACCCCCCCGGGGCTGCTGGGCTCCCCTGGCACCCACCCGGGGCTGCTGGGCTCCCCTGGCACCCACCCAGGGCTGCTGGGCTCCCCTGGCACCCAGCACGGGCTGGGCCAGGGCTGCTGGGCAGTGCCAGCATCCAGGGTGGGTGACCGAGGGATGGATCAGGCCTGGGATCAGAGAAAACCTCCACATTTATGGTGCTGTCCATGAGTTGTGATCCAGTCCCTGGCTCAGGATCCTGTCCCTGATTCAGAATCCACTCCCTGACTTGGGATCCAGACTCATGAGCCAGAGCCTGACTCAGGATCCAGTCCCTAATTCAGGATCCCATCCCTGACTCAGGATCCTGTCCCTGACTCAGAATCCTGTCCCTGACTCAGGATTCTGTCCCTAACCTGTGATCCAGCCCCTGACTCAGGATCCAGACCCTGACTTGTAATCCAGTCCCTGGCTCAGGATCCAATCCCTGGCTCAGGATCCTGTCCCTGACTCAGGATCCTGTCCCTGATCTGTGATCCAGTCCCTGGCTCAGGATCCAGTCCCTGACTTGTGATCCAGTCCCTGGCTCAGGATCCATCCCTGACTCAGGATCCTGTCCCTGACTTGTGAGTCCGACCCTGACTCAGGATCCTGTCACTGAGATTTGTGTCCCTGACTCAGGATCCTGTCCCTGACTTGTGAGTCCATCCCTGACTCAGGATCCTGTCGCTGAGATTTGTGTCCCTGACTCAGGATCCAGTCCCTGATTTGTGATCCAGTCCCTGATTTGTGATCCAGTCCCTGTCTCATGATCCAGTCATTAATTCAGAATCCAGACCCTGACTCAGGATCCAGTCCCTGATTTATGAGCCAGTCCCTCACTCAGGATCCTTCTGTTTTTCTTTAGTCCTGTAACTCGGGAACAGTCCTGGGAATGCACAGAGAATTTCCCTGGATTCTCAGTGAAGCAATTGACAGCAAGATCTGGATCACTCAATTACATCCCCCCTCTCCCTCCCCATTAACAGATTATAATATATTTAAAATGTATTTATTTCTCTATTTAGAAAGAGGTTAATTGAGATGTTTCATTCACGATTTTTCAATTACAAAGCCAATTTTCACATGTAGAATAACATTACCCAGTTTTCTTTATATTTATTCATGCTGGAGAGGTATTTGAAAAGAAGATCCTTGATTGTGGGAGATAATTGTGATTCTGAAGGAGGACTAGAAAAAATGGTAGATAAATTATATCTTTTACTAAAAGGGAAATGTTTTAATTTTTGCTGTTGCTACTTCTGTCTCAAAAAGGAAAATACTTGAGCAGTTCAAGAGTCTGAAATACTAAAGAGAATCTACATAGCTATATATTTATAATATATAGTAATTATATTCATGGCCAGCTCATGGCCATGAATATAACTACTATATATTGATAATAATCAAGGTGACAGTGGCTGCTTTTAGTTGGGGTGCAGATATTGGGGAGAAAAAGGAATAACAGGAGATAGAAAAAAAATCAGGTCTGTGTTTAATCAACCAGTGTGAGGTGTGTGTGCAATGCAGAGATTTTGGGTGTATTTTATAGAGATTTGGTAACTCCAGTCAGGATTCTCAATACCTCACAAAGAGCCTTAAAAGGAGGAAATCAGCAGCAACGTGGCTGGGTAGAAACAAAGAGGAGCCAATTCCAAAGGAGGAAAACACAGGAACAAAAGCAAAATGTGCAGCCCTGTCCTGGCTGGACATTCCTGAGGCCGAATTTCCCCTGTCCAGAGCTGGACACACGGACAGGTCTGAGGAGAGGAGGGGCAGATCCTCCCTGGGCTGCCTGTGGAGTGAATTCTTGGTGAGGCAAAGACACAAAGAACCTTTTTTCAGGCTGGTTTTTTTTTAGTTTTTGAGCCCCTCTGCTGCTCTGATGTGTCTGTGGGTGGGTTTTTGATTTTAGGTGAATGCAGCAGCTGCTTTCTCCCCTTTTAATGCTCTTTGCCCCTAAAGTACAAACGTGTGGAAGCTCAGATAAATAAAAACCCCTGCAGCAGGGAAATGGGGCTGGTTCTTAGGAAGGGCCCTGGTTAATGGGGTAATTCTGGGATGGGCTTTTCCCTCTCACCGTGCTCCATCTCCCTCCTTTACCACGACTCTGGGAATGTTAAACCTCATTCCCAGGCTTCAAAACTCCATTTCTCAGTAGAAAGGTGAGGTGGTGCTGGGCTCTGAGCGAGACAAACCCCAGGGTGTGGTTGTTGTGGTTCCGCAGGGATGATATTTCAGTGATTGCACCAAATTCTTCTGTTTTAGCAGCAAAATTACACAGCCAAAACCTGATTTCTACTGCCTCAAATTCACATCCACAGCAGATCCCTGTATCAACCCAGGCTGGAACAGAATTCCTCTGGGTTATTTCTACTTTCCCTTTTTGCTTGTTTGTTTATTTGGTTTTTTGTTTGTTTTGGTTGTTAGTTTGTTTTTTGGGGTGTTGGGTTTCTTGAGGGTTTTTTGTTTGTTTGCTTTTTTTCTTTCTTTCTTTCCTTTTATTTTTTTCTTTCTTCAACATGCCGTGCCCAGAATAATTTTGATAAAAATCAAGAAAAGGAATATTCTCAGTACCACCAAACCCTACTTATCCTGTTAACTATTTAGTGTCAAACAAAGCTGGTAATTTGGAGAGCTGCCCATGCTGTGGTGGGAAGCACGAAATGATCAAGTGTGGAACTTTTCTATAAACAAACAGAATTGATTTGTGAATGTAAATCTTCTGCTGGATTAGTAAATCTGAGCTTTTTCAGTGCACGACAAATAAAAAAGGCTTTGATGAGCCCAGACCATCAGTACCATGACTGGAAGATGAAGTTAATTACCATAATGAAATGTTTGATGAAATTAATGTGACTCCAGCAGAATCCAACTTTTTCCTCATCATTAAAGGAGCCTGTCCTATTTTCTGGGAGGGCTGCAGGAGATGATTTGAAATACAAGGAGCTACTTTATTCTGAGAACAAACAGGAGAGGAAAAGGAGCTAAAGGCTGAGACCAGGGCAGTGTCAGCCCTTGGCAGGGCCATTCTGAAGGATTTTTCCCTGTAAAATTTGTGACTATCTCTGAACTTGATGGACCTTTTAGACCACAGCTGGTGTTTTAGTGCTGGTTTAGGTTGCCAGCTCCATGTCTGTTAATAGCAATTTTATTTTATTTTATTTTATTTTATTTTATTTTATTTTATTTTATTATTTTATTTTATTTTATTTCATTTCATTTCATTTCATTTCTTTTTATTTTATTTCTTTTTATTTTATTTCTTTTTGGTTTATTTCTTTTTAAATTTATCTTATTTTATCTTATTTTTTCTCTTAGCTTGGCCCATCCCTACTCCTGTTTTTCCCAGTCAGTCCTGAGCTCCAGGCTCACTCCTAGGCTGCTTTTTTGGTTTTTTTCAGGCACTTTCTCCCTTAAGTTCACTGTGGTTTGGTCCCGGGAAAAGCATTTTTTGTAGAACAAGCAGGGAGAAGCACCGAAGTGCAAATAAAAAAGATAATGAGAAAAAGGAAAATTTTAGACGATTTTTATTTTGCAGTGGAATCCCCAGAAATGAACTCCCCAGGCTGGGTGGAGCAGGGATCTCACACTGCTCTCACCTGTGCACAGGTGTGTGTCCTGTGTCAGCCTGCTGCTGCTCGGGGTTTCCGCCTGGGATTTTGGAGCTGAACTGACCCAGAGAGATCCCAGATCCTGCCCAGAGCACCAGCTCCCATTTCGGGACTCCCCAGAGAGATCCCAGATCCTGCCCACAGCACCAGCTCCCATTTCGGGACTCCCCAGAGAGATCCCAGACCCTGCCCAGAGCACCAGCTCCCATTTCGGGACTCCCCAGAGAGATCCCAGATCCTGCCCACAGCCCCAGCTCCCATTTCGGGACTCCCCAGAGAGATCCCAGATCCTGCCCACAGCCCCAGCTCCCATTTCGGGACTCCCCAGAGAGATCCCAGACCCTGCCCACAGCCCCAGCTCCCATTTCGGGACTCCCCAGAGAGATCCCAGATCCTGCCCACAGCACCAGCTCCCATTTCGGGACTCCCCAGAGAGATCCCAGATCCTGCCCAGAGCACCAGCTCCCATTTCGGGACTCCCAGCTGGATGGGGACAGATGTGCCTGCACTGGGAGAGCTGTTTGCAAAGCAGTGGAAACCAGGGGTGGAATTACACGGGGATGGGTGTCTGGGCAGTCTGGGGTGTTCTATCAGCAGTGGGATTTCATTTCCCGTCCCCAATCTTTGTGTTTGTGACCATCCCTGCTTTGAAACTCCCAGCGGGAGCTGCCCGGGCAGTGCTGGGGCCGGAGCTCAGGTGGGTTCGGAGCTCGGTGAGTTCGCAGCGGGGCTGCGGGGAGGTGTCAGCCCGGCAGGGAGCGAGGGAGGCACGGCCAGCAACCGGCCAGGGAGGACCGGGATGCACCGGAGCTCTTGAAAAGGGCTGGGCAGAGCGCTCGGTAAGGGATGTGCGGGAGCTCCCGGTTCGGGCTGTACCGAGTGCTCGGTTAGGGCTGTACCCCCGGTAATGACCGTGTCAGAGCACTGGGTTAGGGCTGTACCGGGATGCACCGGAGCTCACGAAAAGGGCTGTACCGAGCGCTCGGTGAGGGCTGTTCCCCCGGTACGGTTTGTGTCAGAGCACTTGGTTAGGGCTCTACGGGATGCTCAGTGAGGGCCGTACCCTCGGGAAGGGCTGTGTCACAGCACTCGGTATCAGAGCTCCCGGTAAAGGCTGTACCGGGTTTTAAAAACTCTTTACCAGGAGCCCGGTTTTAAAAGATCTCCTTCACCGGGAGCTTTTTCTTAGTTAGGGCTGTACCCCCGGTAAGGGACGTGTCACAGCACTCGGTAAGGGCTGTACCGGGTGCTCGGTAAGGGCTCTATCAGAGCACTCGTTTAGAGCTCTGCAGGATGCTCAGTGAGGGCTGTACCCCCGGTAATGACCGTGTCACAGCACCCGGTACCGGAGCTCCCTGTTAGGGCTGTACCGGGGGCTCGGTTAGGGCTATACCCCCGGTAAGAGCCGTGTCACAGCACTCGGTACCGGAGCTCGCCGCAAGGGCCGCCCCGCAGCCCCCGGTTCATGGGGGCGGCTGTGCCTCCGTCTGCCCCGGCCTTGGAGCTGCTGCACAGACACGGCCCCGCTGCCCTTCTTCCCTTCCCTTCCCTTCCCTTCCCTCCCCTCCCGTTCCCTCCTCTTCCCTTCCCTTCCCTCCCCCCGATCGGCCCGGCCGCCGGCACCGGAGGAGCGCAGCGGCCGCGGGACAGGAGCGAGCAGGTCAGGGGAACCCGGCCCGGTTCGGCCCGGCCCGCTCCGTTCGCACCGCCCGGCCCCGGCCCCGAGGCACCGGCCGGGATCCCGCGGCGGCGGCGGGGCCGGTGGCGGGCGGCGTCTGCCACCTGCTGGGGCGGGCAGGGGCCGCGCTCCGGACCCCGATCCCCATCCCAACGCTCATCCCAATCCCCATCTCCATCCCAATCCCAATCCCGATCCCGATCCTCATCCCAGTCCTGGTCCTGGCCCCATTCCGCTCCCGGTCCCACCGGCAACTTTTCCCCGGTGTGTCCCGAGGAGAGGGGAAAGCCCCGGTACGGCCGCTAAGAGCCCTCGCCCTTCCCCGCCGGAGCGGGATCGGGATCGAGAGGCGCCGGGCAGCGGCGGGGGCGGCGGAGAGAGTTAATTATCCCGAGGGACGGGGATCGTAATTATTCCCAGGGATGGGGAACGGCTCCGCTCAAGGAGATGCGGGCGCTCCTGCGGAACCGGGACCGGGAGCCAGCGCGGGGACCGGGGCGGATCGCGGGCCGGGCCGTTCTGGTGCTCGGAGGAGCGCGGGCTGATCGGTCGGGAGCGTCCTGACCTCGGCGTGGAGGGAAAAGTTCTGAGTGACAACCGCGCCCCACGGTCCCCGCCGCACCGCGTGGTGGCTCTGGGAGCGACGTCCCGTCCCTGAAATTCTGAGAGGGATGTCCCCTGTCCCTGCATCTGTGGGATGGGTTTCCCGTGTCCCTGCAGCTCTTGGAGGGATGTCCCGTGTCCCTGCAGCTCTGGGAGCAGTGTCTCTGTCCCTGGAGAGATGTCCCCTTGTTCCTATGGCTCTGGGAGGGATGTCCCCTGTCCCTGAAGCTCTGGGAGCGGTGTCCCCTGTCTGTGCAGCTCTGGGAGGGATGTCCCCTGTCCCTGAAGCTCTGGGAGCGGTGTCCCCTGTCTGTGCAGCTCTGGGAGGGATGTCCCCTGTCCCTGAAATTCTGGGAGGGATGTCCCGTGTCCCTGCAGCTCTGGGATGCGTTTCCCCTGTCCCTGCAGCTCTCTGAAGGATGTCCCCTGTCCCTGCAGCTCTGGGGTGGATTTCCCGTGTCCCTGCAGCTCTGTGAAGGATGTCCCCTGTCCCTGCAGCTCTGGGATGGGTGTCCCCTGTCCCTGCAGCTCTGTGAAGGATGTCCCCTGTCCCTGCAGCTCTCTGAAGGATGTCCCCTGTCCCTGCAGCTCTCTGAAGGATGTCCCCTGTCCCTGCAGCTCTGTGAAGGATGTCCCCTGTCCCTGCAGCTCTCTGAAGGATGTCCCCTGTCCCTGCAGCTCTCTGAAGGATGTCCCCTGTCCCTGCAGCTCTCTGAAGGATGTCCCCTGTCCCTGCAGTCTCCCGTCCCTGCAATCCCACCCTGTCCCTGCCATCACATCTCCCCGCATCCGCAGCTCCGGGAGGACAATTTCGGGAGCATCCCGGGCAGCCGCTGCTCCCGCCGGGATCTGCCAAAGCCTCGCGTTCCGTGCCAGGAGGGAGGAAAGGGACTCTGGGAAGAGAAATGCACCGTGGTGACACAATTGATGCGAGGCAGGCGGGAATCTGGGAGCTGTATGTGCTCCTTCCCACAAACACAGGCTGGCAGAGGCAGAGTGGCAGCAAAATTGGGAATTGTTCTGGGTGAAATAAGGTTTATACCCTGAAAAGGAATTTCTTGGATTGCTGTTAAATGCAGGACTAAAAAAATACTGGAAGTTAATAACAGTTACCAGGTGAATTCTCAGGGTATTGTGTTAGAACAGGGTCCAGTGTACTCCAAAAATTTGGGAAACATCTGGAGGACACTGAATGTCCTCGGCACAAAAGAGAAAAGACAAAAGAGCTCCTGGAGCAGGTGCAGGGGAAGTGGCAAAGGTCCAGGAGGTGAACAGAGAGAGCTGTGCTCAGGACATGGTGGAAGATCCAGACCTGTGCTCAGACAGGAGCTCAGAATGTGGGCAAACTGCTGACCTGGAGTGCTTCATGTCTGTGTTTAGGGGTCAGGTCTAGTCTGGCCAATAGCTATTTTATTTTATTTTATTTTATTTTATTTTATTTTATTTTATTTTATTTTATTTTATTTTATTTTTTCTCTTACCTTGGCCCATCCCAAGTTCTGTTCTTTTGAGTAGTCCTGAGCTCCGCGCTCACTGTTTTTTGGAGTTTCTTCAAGCACTTTTCCCCTTAAGTTCACTGTGGTTTGGTCCTGGGAAAGGCTTTTTTTTGTAGAACAAGCAGGGAGGAGCACTGAAGTGCAAATGAAAAAGATAATGAGAAAAAGGAAAATTTTAGACAATTTTTATTTTGCAGTGGAATCTCCAGAAATGAGCTCAGAATGTGGGCAAACTGCTGACTTGGAGTGGTTCATATTCATATCTGTGTTTAGGGGTCAGGTCTAGGCTGTTGGGGAGAATAATCAACAAAATCATTCTGTGGAGATGTGATAATTCAGCTCAAACCATGAGGCCAATTCTGGCTCAGAGAGCAGAGCCTTAAACATCACAATTCCATCAGTTTAATCTTCCCTTTACTGTGACAAACACACATAGGAGGACAGCAGAAAAATGAGAAGATTTGCTGTAATTTGAGAAATATTTTTCTGCCCAAAATATTTTTTATTGCCCAAACCCTGTGAAACTCTGACAACCAAAGAGTCAAATAAAGGCAGGAAAACGAGCAATTATCCCAAATCAAGGTACAGCCTCCCCTATTAATGAAAGTAATTTGAATTATTGATTAAAACATAAACCACAAACCTTTGCATATTTACCCTGTGTGTTGTGTTTGTGATTCCCAGGTCTATTATAAAGTTATTAAAGAGATTGAGCCGGGGGAAGAGCTCCTGGTGTGTCTGAAGGAAGGAGGTTATTCCCTGGGGAACATGGCACCCAGCATGGAAGGTAAGGCTCCCCAGGAGCTTCTGCTCCTCTCTGCACCCTCAGCCAGGCCAGGGCTGGGACAAAACCTGACAAAACCTGAGCCAGGACCTGCCCCTTCTGCCTCTGAATGGATTTTGTGCTCATCTTCACTCTTTTCCTGGTGACAGAGGCTCAGTCCACAACACTGAGTTTTCATCAGCCTCATTTTCTTCTCTTTGTGGGTGTGGGTATAATCACAGGTGTCTTTTCCATTTTTCAGCCTCATTTTCTTCTCTTTGTGGGTTTGGGTATGATCAGAGGTGCCTTTTCCATTTATCAGCCTCATTTCGTTCTCTTTGTGGGTTTGGGTATGATCAGAGGTGCCTTTTCCATTTATCAGCTTTAATTCCTTCTCTTTCTGGGTTTGGGTATGATCAGAGGTGCCTTTTCCATTTATCAGCCTCAGTTCCTTCTCTTTGTGGGTTTGGGTATGATCAGAGGTGCCTTTTCCATTTATCAGCCTTTAGTCCTTCTCTTTCTGGGTTTGGGTATGATCAGAGGTGCCTTTTCCATCCCCAGGTGCTTTTGGGTGTAACAAAAATGGCCAAAGCATCCCAAGGATGGAAAACATCCCTCTTGGTGAGCACCAACCTGCAGGGATTTGGGGAATCTGGAAAAGGAAGGTCCAGGCAGGGGGTGGAAGAGTCATCACTAAAATTATTATTGCTGGAATAAAGACACCTCATCTTTCTCTGCAGCAGCTGGGAGCAGGTAGCAGGACACACACATGGAGTGTTCTGGAAATCTGAGAGTGCTCCCAGCACTGGTTTTCCTCTCTCAGGATGCTTTTTTCTACATTCATCCAGGACTCTGACACTACAGATGCTGTGCAAGGAGGTCACCTCTGAGGAAAACTGGGAAGGATGTGCCCAACATCATTAGTCCATGATTTATTTCTACAAATAATTTCTATAAATAATGGTAAATTCCTAGTAGTTGGAAATAATGCTCTATAAAATTAATTTATAAAACTGGAGTTCTCTCAGTGCACCCCACAATACTTGTTTGGGTTTTTTTTTTTTTACCTATACATAAGTATAATTTCTGATGCAAGTTTGCAGTAAAATCCAGCACAATCAGTTTCCAGTATTTCAGGAAAATGAGATAGTTTGAGGATTTGTGCTGCTGGAAGTTCATTTGCTGAAGGGCTGGGGGTGAAGTGTGATATTTGCTGCCTCACTCATACCAAGTTTGAGACTATTTTTTCACTGCTCTCCCCCCAAAAAAAGTTAATTATTTTCTCAAGACCAACACACAGAGATGAATAATTTCTACACCTTTTTTTTTTTTTTTTAATTATGTCAAAGAGAAATCTGAATGAAAACTCACTGCTGTTCTGCATTTCAGTTTCTAGCAGGCTTTTATGTGAACAGGCAAAAAATGCTCCTTGTTTTCCATCTCTGTCATTATGGAACATTTATCTGGATCTTCCTGGTAACGGTGTCTAGTGCTTTTGCTGCATAATTGCTGTCAAATTATGCCAGGCCAACATTAAATATTTGACTCCTTAATACTTTTTACTTTTCAGCAGGGCTATCTTCCTGCTGCCTCGCACCCCCAGCTCACTTTGGAATTAACAGGAGAGAAAATGCAAAATTGTTCCACACAAAGATAATTATCATAAAAATCTTTCCTCCCAACCCCAGCCAAACACAGCAGACCCCTTATCACTGCAGGAATTTTGAGTAGGGCACTTGAACTCCTTTGAGATTCGAGTCTGGTAGATTAGCATGTAGATGCCACATAATTGTGTTCCCCTTGGTTTCTCTGAAAGCTATTAGGCACTGATTTATTTTTCTGTTACATTCCTGCTTTGTCCTGAGTGTTACTGATGGAACTTCAGATAGGCACATACAACCATAGATTTGACAAACACGACACTGAGAACAGGCAGCAATTTCGGTGTGACTGGGGCTGCTCTTTTCTTTGCAGCCCCTTCTCCCTGTCACACAGTTCCCTTTGTGAAGGGCAGTATTTTTGTGAAAAAAAAAAAAGAGGGGGGGGAAACTTTAATGAGAACGTGCTTTGAAGGGTGACCTTTTTATTTTTTGGTACTTACAGGCAGGGAAAAAAAAAGGAGCAGTTGAATGAACCTGGAGCCTGCAAAGTGGGTGTGAGATACAGACCCAGAATCAACACCAGCTCTCAGCTCAGCCCTGAGCTGGTTTAGGTTTCAGTTTTGCAGGGCAAGGTTGGGTCCTAAGCCAGGTTCAGGTCCTTCTCCTGCAGGGTGTTTGTTGAGGAGTCTGGTTTGGGATTTGCTGGGAATGCAGAGGAATGGGTGAAGGATTTGGAGCAGTTATCATGGAATGGAAGGGAGCTGAAGGATGATTTTATCCCAGTCCCTGCCATGGCAGGGACACCTTCCACTGTCCCAGGCTGCTCCAAACCCCTCCAGCCTGGCCTTGGGCACTGCCAGGGATCCAGGGGCAGCCCCAGCTGCTCCCCCAGAGCCTCCCCACCCTCAGCTGCTCTCCCACCTCATCTGCTTTTCCTCTCTCCAGCCTGAGTGTCACAGGCATCTTTTCATGAAAATCCTTTCCTTAGGATTTCTCCTCCTGAGAAGCTGAGAGGCCTCAGGAGCAAAATGTAACCAATGGTTATCTGCTGCTGTGGAATGCAACAGGTGGATCTGGGATTGGCCTCATGTGGTTGTTTCTAATTAATGTCCAATCACAGCCCAACTGGCTCGGACAGAGTCAGAGACAGAGCCTTTGTTATCATTCTTTCCTTTCTATTCTTAGCTTAGCCAGCCTTCTGATGAAACCTTTCCTTCTATTCTTTTAGTATAGTTTTAATGTAATATATACCATCAAATTATAAATCAAGCCTTCTGAACCATGGAATCAGATCCTCATCTCTTCCCTCATCTGAAAACCCCTGAGCACAGTCACATCTGAGCATCAAAACAGGATTTACAGCCTGTGGCAACACGAAGAACACGTGGTTACAAGGCTTTTAATCATATTTTTGTCAGCTCTCTAAACCTCCTTTCAATAAAAATTTCTTTTTCCAAACCCAGATACTCTGAAGCACAGGAGCTGCTTTTGCTCTCCTCCATCTTTTCCACTGGTGGAAAAGCTGCTGTGTGTGATGTTCTCTTGGATTCTGTGTGATTGGGGTGAGATACGGCAAAGGACCAGGAGAATGAGAAGTTAAATCTCTTTTCTAAAATATTCTTGAGGCAATTAAGATATTTCACCTCTTTCCCTGCTCTGTAAGCTCACAGAAAGGACAAGAATGTGTCATTGTCACTGGTAAGAGCAGGGAAGGGGAGGAAGTTATCCAGCTTCAGCCAGGTATGGAGGAAATTACCCTCCCTGGCTGCTTTTCCAAACCCAGAGAGGATTTCTGCTTCCTACAGGAGAGTTTGGGTGAAATAAGCTGCAAGTAATCATGTAAATCTCAAAGTGGAGCAGGAAGAATTCCACCTGGATTTGTGGAAGGAATTTTGTTGCATTTTCTCTGAAGTCAAAAGGAAAGGGGGAAAAAAAATCTGTTTCCTCCATTCCAAGTGTTTTCAGGTCTGGGGATTTGCCAGGTGGAGCTTGAGGGACACTGGGAGTTTGGTAGGAGCTAATTAAGAGGTGAAGGGACCTGGGGCTTCCCAGCCTGGAGGATTTCAGTCACTCCTCCAAAAATTCCATCCTGCTGCATTTACAAGAGAGCAAAGAGGGGAAATGTTGGCTCTGAGGTGGAGAAACACCTCACCAGAGGAGTTCCATGTCTCTGGAGTTTGATGCTACACTTTTTTCTTCTTTTCTCTCATAAAAAGAAGTTTGGATTATTTTAATGGTAGTCTCTCCATTCTGCTGTTATATTTCCAGGTTTCCCTCCCCAGGGACATGAAACACATGAGATACACATTGGTCCTGCTCTACAAAATGCAGTAAATAGAATTTCTCTGAGGATCAGAGCAGGGCCTGACCCACCCCATGGTGAGGCTGCTGCCAGCAATCTCAGAGCACATAAACCCTCAAAATGAGCAAAATTGGGGATTCCTTTTCCCCAGGTCTTCTTTTTTAGTCAAAATCCCTTTGTTGACTGGCTGGACTTTATTTCCTTTTGCACCCCTCTGTTGTGGAGCTGCTCTCCTGCAGCCTTGTGGGATCATCCCTGTGGGTGTGGGTGGCTCTGGGAGCTCTGGGCAGGCTGCTGGGATGCTAAAACCTCTGCCAAACCCCCAAATCAGAGCTCCTTGGTTCTGTAGGAAGTAAAGTTTTGTGTCAAGTTCCATTATTCAGGAAAAAAATCAACCAGTACTGAGAGATGTTTCTCTACGTCACCTCATGTACAAACCCAATCTTTTTGCTGCAATGACACTTCCAATGTTCCACCTACATTTAATTCTGCTCTTCTCTCCAATTACCACAGGGGATATTTTTTATTTGCCAGTCATTCCATCAAATATTGAGGGTGGCTCAGCCCCCTGGCTCAGCCTGTGCTGGCTGAGTTTGGGTGATACTTTCTTTTTCAGGGGGGTCTGATTTTCCCCATGTCAGTATTTTCCGTGTAGGTGTGCAGAGGGTGCAGAGGGTTTCCTCTGCCCACATCACTGCTGCAGCAGCCTCTGGGACCTTGCCTTGCTCAGTTTTAAACCCAGGTTTAAGCAGAGAAAAGGGAGATGTGAGGTGAGTGCCCAGGTAGGAGCACAGAGGTCTCTGACACTGCCTGCGGTTCCACTCTTGTCACACTTATAACAAAATTCACCCTGATTTATATAAAACACCATTCCAGGCCTTAAAGCTCAGCCTAAGTGCTTGAAGTTGTGCAAAATTTCATGTAAACAAGTGCAAGGGGGGACTTTGAAGCAAAGGGGTTGAAGATTTTGCCCCAAGAACGTGAGCATGGCCACATCTCACCCCAACATCCCCTCTCAGCAGAGCAGGGAATGGATCAGCTCCAGCCCAGCATCACCTTGGGCTGCAGCTCCCAGAATATTCCCACTCCTCCCTCAGGGATAGTGCAGCACCACAGGCTGCTCCTTCTGGGAGTGCAGCTACCAGAGAACCTCAGAGCGTGGAGGAAGAGGGTAGGGGAGGACAGGGAAACGTGGCTCCAGTGACTCACAGGGGGCTGGAAAGCTTCTGTTCCAGGGTGGAGAAACCCAGAGCTATCCTGACTCCCTCACAGAGCTTGTTCTGGAAAATTTACAGCTCTGAGCTGATTGTTTGGCTTGGCACCATGGTCAGGATGCTGCCTTGTAAACTTAATAATAGCTGCCCTCTTTTTAATTTGTTTGACCTTGACTACAGTAATTTATTATGTGCATTAGAACTTTTATTAAAAAAATAAATAAAGGGAAAAAAAAAAAAAGCAAAGAGCACAGCAACAAAGCCTTTGGCTCCCTGCTCTTCCTTCCATGGTGCTCTGGGCTGGGACTCCTTGGGCTGATGGAGCCCTGAGCTCCTGCAGTGGAAAATTGAGAGGAGAACATTAGACAGACAATTTCTTAGAAAGAAGCTTCTCCAGGTTTGTGCTGTGGCAGTTTGCTTTTCTCACTATCTGTGTTTATACGAGCCTGGCTTGTTCCTTTTTCCCTGGCAGCCCCTTCTGAGGAAAACTCGTCCATAATTTCAAACCCTTCCTTGCAGACAAGCGCAGCACCCGGAACGAGCCCAGAATTTTGTGTGTCCCCAACCCCTGCAGGTCACTCCATCTCAGCAGAGGGCAAGACACAAAGAAGACAAGGTCTCCTCTGGTTGTGTGATATGATTTTTTTTTTTCCTCTTAATGCTTAAAGTGAAAGCAGCTGCTGGCACAGCCTCCCTTGGGTTCTCTCCCCTCTCACTTGCGAATTCTCTCTTTGTTTGTTTGTTTGCTGGCCTGGGGGAGCTTTGCTGCTCCCTGGTTGTGTTTCCCGCGGCAGGGCTGACCATGGGCTGCTGTGTGTGTTGCAGAGGAGCCCTCGTTCCGCTGTGAGGACTGTGATGAGCTGTTCCAGTCCAAGCTGGACCTGCGGCGCCACAAGAAGTACGGCTGTGGGGCCGTGGGGGCCCTCTACGAGAGCCTCAGCGACGACATCAAGCAGGAAGGCCTTGGAGATGGACAGGTCTACGAGTGCAAGGACTGTGAGAGGATGTTCCCCAATAAATACAGGTACCCACTGACAGCCAGACCCTCCTCTGGCCTCCCCTCTCCATCCTGGGCAAAGCGGGGTGATGGGAGGTGGGCAGGATTGAAGGGATCAACCTTTCCTTCCTCTGTAGAAACCTTTCCTTCTTCCAGAGAAACCTTTCCTCTTTTCATAGAATCCTTTCCTTCCTCCATAGAAACCTTTCCTTCTTCCAGAGAAACCTTTCCTTCATCCACAGAAACCTTTCCTCTTTTCATAGAAACCTTTCCTTCCTCTGTAAAAACCTTTCCTTCCTCCAAAGAAACCTTTCCTCTTTTCATAGAAACCTTTCCTTCCTCTGTAAAAACCTTTCCTTCCTCCAAAGAAACCTTTCCTTCTTCCACAGAAACCTTTCCTTCTTCCAGAGAAACCTTTCCTCTTTTCATAGAAGCCTTTCCTTCATCCACAGAAACCTTTCCTTCTTCCAGAGAAACCTTTCCTTCATCCACAGAAACCTTTCCTTCATCCACAGAAACCTTTCCTCTTTTCATAGAAACCTTTCCTCTTTTCATAGACACCTTCCCTTCCTTCATAGAAACCTTTCCTTCTTCCATAGAAACCTCTCCTCTTTTCCTAGAAACCTTTCCTTCATCCACAGAAACCTTTCCTTCATCCACAGAAACCTTTCCTTTCCCCATAGAAACATTTCCCTCCTCCATAGAAACCTTTCCTTCTTCCTTAGAAACCTTTCCCTCCTCCATAGGTTTTAGGGATGTTCTTTTGGGATGAACCTTTCCTTCCTCCATAGCACTTCAGAATCTTCTTTCTGGAATAAACCTTTCCTTTCTCCATAGAATTTTAGAATGTTCTTTTTGAGAGAAACCTTTTCTTTCCCCGTAGACGACTTTTCTTTCTTCATAGGCTCTAGGAATGTTCCTTTTGGGATAAACCTGTCATTTCCCAATAGACACCTTTCCTTTCTCCATAGCATTTCAGGATGTTCCTTTTGGGATAAACCTTTCCTTCCTCCATAGCATTTCAGAATGTTCTTTTTGAGATAAGCCTTTCCTTTCCCTCTAGACACCTTTCCTTTCTCCAAAGCATTTCAGGATGTTCCTTTTGGGATAAACCTTTCCTTCCTCCATAGCATTTCAGAATGTTCTTTTTGAGATAAACCTTTCCTTTCCCTCTAGACACCTTTCCTTCCTCCATAGCATTTCAGAATGTTCTTTCTGGAATAAACCTTTCCTTTCTCCATGGGCTTTAGGAATGTTCTTTTGGGATCAACCTTTCCTTTCTCCCTAGTACCCTCCCCTTTCCCTACAAGTGTAGGAATGCTCATTTTGGGGCCTCTGTAGCTGTTGGGCAGTGTTTTATTCCACCTCAATTTCTCAAACCTGTGCTTTTCATTGCCCATTGTTAGAAGGACCCAAGAGTTGTTGGTGGGAAGTTTAAGGGGTTCTTTTCTGAGAGACCTGGGTGGGATCTTGTTCTGAAGGAAAAAACCACCAATATTAGTTCAGTCAACATGTGCGTGAAGGCTTCTTTTAAATTGAATTCTTGGTCACTTGAGATGAGTGGGTTTAAAGAGGTGTCAATGCCCTAAGAACTCCTGATATGGCCACAAGCTCCTATTTGGTCTGGCAGGAACAATTAAAAAACTCTATCCCAATCAAATTTTTAATTTTGTGTCCACCGAATGTTCTTGTGACAGAAATGTGAGAAGGAAAAAGAAGATCACAAACTGTATAACTCCAGCTCATTTTTAATTTGCAACAATTATTCAGTTATTATTATGATCATATGGCAACTGTAAATATGAATTAAACTTCTCTTTAAAAGGGAAAATACTGAAACTCAGGTTTTAACTTAAAATCTGAATTTTTTAAAAGCAGAATGTGATAGTAATGAAATGCAGCTTTAACACAGCAATCTTTGAGCTCTCTAATTCATTGGCAAAGTGAGACTCAGACAGTTAAATATTAGAAGCCAGCTTTAAAAGTTGAGGAGTTTTTTAAATCAATTTAAGATTGTGTTTATTTGCATCCTAAGCCTTGATAAAAGCCTTTATAAAATTCTATAAAAGCAGAGTTTTCTGTGTTTACCGGAGGCTGAAGTTCTCACATACTCATTTCTTTTGCCTTCTTGGGTGAACAAATCCCGTGCACCACAAAATTTCTTATAAAACTGAGAACTGGCAATCCCCTGTCAGGCTCTGCCTGAGCACAGCAAAAACCTCGAAGTTAAAGCCCCTGTTTCACTTCAGTTTAACATTTAAAAACCTGCATTTGTCACTTTGAACTTAATTACATTGATACGTTCAGCTCTTTGATCTGGGTGAGGAAGTGAAGAGGGGGAAAAATCTGTTTTAAAAGATGCAGAGAAAGGTGAAGCCTGCAGAGCATTCCCTGAATCTGCATGGAGAAGAGCTTGGGAGTTGTAGAATCTGGGATGGATCCTGGGATTCCTGTGTGGTTTTTTAATCCTCACCCCATGGCTCTACATTGGGTACTCTCATTAGAAATAAGAGGTTGCAATTTTCTTCATATTTTTTAACTGACAAGACAAGGAGAACTTGCTTCAAATGTTTTCAATATTACAGATTTTAGTAAAAATTCCAATTTTTTTTATCCATCAATGTCAGGAACTCTCTCTTCTTTAGCTTCCAGCACTCTCTAATTTTTATGTTAACTAGGAAATAACTAATATTTATGTTAACTAGGAATAATTAATATTTGTGTTAACTAGGAATAACTAATTTTTATGTTAACTACAAAATAACTAATTTTTATGTTAACTATGAATAACTACTATTTGTGTTAACTAGGAATAACTAATATTTGTGTTAACTAGGAATAACTAATTTTTATGTTAACTAGGAAATAACTAATTTTTATGTTAACTAGGAAATAACCTTTTGAAATGTGTGTGTTGCATCCTATTTGTACCCTCTGTGTATTCCTGGCTCTCTAAGGGTCTGAGCTGGCACTGTTGCCTTGGGGTTTTTGCCTTTTAGACCCAATATTTTGGGATAAGTAACATAAAGTTGTTTTTTGGGTTTTTTGATAAGGGAAAAGAGAGCAACATCCTCTTTCAGCCTTTGACATGCTGGTGGGTTGGGGAGGAAATGTCCACATCAGTCTCTCCCCCATCAATCTGCCAAGTCTAAAGTCACTAAAACACAAAATAAACCCGCTCAGAGTGCCTGGATGGTCTTAGAATTTTTCAAAGTTAATACAGATGAAATCAAGGATGCCACTGGGGACCTGAAATTGAGCATTAAGCAGCTGACTAAATAAATAAATGTTTTGCTAATCCCAGTAGGTACTTGCCTCTGAACAGCGTATTAGCTTGTCCATATTTGCTCAAAATAAACTCATAAATCACACTTAACAGGAGTTGGATGTGCATATGAAAATTTTGTGTTACTTTTTGTGTTAAAAATCTGGTCATTTTAAGAACAGCATTTCTTGAACAAAATGAATATTGCTGCTTTCAAACCACTGGGTTGGCAGTTTATGAGGGGCATGCCCATGAATATGAATTATCTAGCTGGGATTAGGGCTGGTGCTCCAAGGGAGGAGTTTTAGGTGTTGAGTGGCCAAGGCTGACCTGATTCCTGGGATCCTGAACTTGCCAGAAATGCCCAGGGAGTATCTTCCCTGAAGACTGGCAGGGTTTTCCAGTAGTGTTCAGCTTCAATATTTCTGTAAAAATACACCCATGCTTTAGAGTTCTGTAGGAATGGTTTAATGTCCATGTGTAGGGTGTCAGGCAGGAGCAGGTTCCATGTGGGCTGGATTTGTTTTAGAACTCACAGAAAGAGTAGTGTTTGTAACTCCTGGTAACCTGCCCCAAAGGAAGGAAAGGATGCAGATTTCCTTCCCTTGTTTCTCAGGGCTGGCCTGAGATGTGCAGGATTCCTGGTCTGAGATGTGCAGGATTCCTGGTTTGAGATGTGCAGGATTCCTGGTTTGAGATGTGCAGAATTCCTGGTCTGAGATGTGCAGAATTCCTGGTCTGAGATGTTCAGGATTTCTGGCTGAGATGTGGGATTCCCAGCCTAAAAGGATCAGGATTCCTGGCCTTGGATGTCCAGGATTTCTGGCCTCAGAGATACAAGATTTAAGGCCTGAGAGATGCAGGATTTAAGATCTGAATTATGCAGGTTTTCTGGCTGAGATGTGCAGGATTCCAAGACTGAGATGTGCGGGACTCCTGGCCTGAGAGGTGCAGGATTTAATGTCTGAAAGGTGCAGGATTCCCAACATGAAAATTGCAGGATTCCTGGCCTGAGAGATACAGGATTTTATATCTGAGAGATGCAGGATTTAATGTCTGAGAGGTGCAGGGTTAAAGGCCTGAATTGTGCAGGATTTCTGACAGAGATGTGCAGGATTCCCAGCATGAGAGCTGCAAGATTTAAGGTCTGGGAGGTGCAGAATTCCTGAGCAGGGAGATGAAGGATTGAAAGTCTGAGATGCGCAGGATTCCCATGATGAGAGGTGCAGGATTTCTGGGAAAGGAGATGCAGGATTTAAGGCCTGAGATGTGCAGGATTTAATGTCTGAGAGGTGCAGGATTCCTGGGCAGGGAGGTGCAGGTTTCCCATGGCACAGGGAGGGCACTGGAGCACCAGGTGCCACCCCTGCCATGGCCCTGTGCCAGCAGCCACTGGGGATTGTCATCATCCCCCTGGTCTGGAGACACTGCCAGTTGGCAGAAGGTGAAATTGCTGAGTGAAGTAATCAAAGATGTCTGACATTTAGAAGTGAAACGTGTTTGCACCTTATCATGTTTCTTCCCAACGGTGAGTCTCTGTGTTCTGGGAAGCCGTGGGCCGGCTGCCCATGAAAATGGACACATGAGAGGCTCAGCAGCAGCAACTCTTTTCTTTCTCCAGGGGGATGCCACAAAAAGTGCCCATTTTTCCCCTCAGGGATCTCTAGGGTCACGGCTGGGTTTACTTTCCTTTTCCCCGATGAGAATGGACTCAGGTATTTATAAGAAGTAGCATAGGCACAGGGTCATTTTGAGGCAGAACAGGATATTTTCCACCAATGAAATAAATCTCAAAAACCTCAAATGGTGTTTGGGTGTCACTGCCATTCTCACAGTCAAGGGGCTGGAAACACAAACCCTCTGAGGGAGATGGGGTGTTTGACCTGGAGAAAAGGAGATTAAGGGGTGCCCTCATCACTCACTGCAGCTCCTGAAAGGTGCCTGTGCTCAGCTGGGGCTGGGCTCTGTCTCCAGGCAGCACTGACACAACCAGAGCACACAGCCTTAAGTTCCACCAAGGGAAATTCAGGTTGAATATCAGGAAAAAGTTTTTCACACAAAGGGTGATGAAGTTCTGGAATGGCTGCCCAGGGAGGTGGTGCAGTCCCCATCTCTGGGTGTGTTTAACAAAGCCTGGATGTGGCACTGGGTGCCAGGGGTGAGTTGAGGGGCTGGGGCTGGCTTGGACCCCATGATCTTGAAGGTCTCTCCAAACTGGTGATTCTGTGACTTCTGTGAATTTTATGAGCTGCTCTCTTCCTGCTCTGAGGCACCCAGAAACTGGAAAACCCCCAGGCCCAACAGCTGGTTCTCTGTCACCATCTCTGTCACCTCTCTGGGTCTCAGACCTGCCTCAGTGCCTGCTGTGGGTGGTCTGAAGCTCGGCCCGTGTCTCTTTGCCAGCCTGGAGCAGCACATGGTGATCCACACCGAGGAGAGGGAGTACAAGTGTGACCAGTGTCCCAAGGCTTTCAACTGGAAATCCAACCTGATTCGTCACCAAATGTCTCACGACAGTGGGAAACGGTTTGAATGTGAAAACTGTGTTAAGGTACAGTGAGAACAGGGTCAGCCTGGGGGATGCACCTGGAGGAGGGTGCTGGGACCTGGGGCTGCAGGACACAGTGTCCATGGGGAAAATTCACCTGGGGGTGCAGGACACAGTGTCCATGGGGGGAATTCACCTGGGGGTGCAGGACACAGTGTCCATTGGGAATTCACCTGGGGGTGCAGGACACAGTGTCCATGGGGGGGATTCACCTGGGGGTGCAGGACACAGTGTCCATTGGGAATTCACCTGGGGGAGGGTGCGGAGACTTGGGGGAAAAGGGGCAGGGCACAGATTTCATTAGGGGATTCACCTGGGACCATGAACACTCAAAGAGGTGCCATAGACCGGTCCAACCATGAGCACCACACACTCAGGGAGGTGCCACAAACCCATCAAACCATGAGCACCACACACTCAGGACTCAGGGAGGTGCCACAGACCAGTCCAACCATGAACACTCAAAGTGCCACAGACCTGTCCAACCATGAGCAGCACACACTCAGAGAGGTGCCACAGACCTGTCCAACCATGAACACTCGAGGAGATGCCATAGACCTGTCCTACCATGAGCACTGAAAGAAGTGCCACAGACCTGTCCAACCATGAGCACTGAAAGATGTGCCACAGACCTGTCCAACCATGAGCACTCAAGGAGGTGCCACAGACCTGTCCAGCCAAGAGCACCACACACTCAGAGAGGTGCCACAGACCTGTTCAACCACACACACTTGAGGAGGTGCCACAGACCTGTCAAACCACGAGCACCACACACTCAGGGAGGTACCACAGCCTGGCAGGGCATGAACAGACCTCTTTCATGACCAATTCTCACCTGTCCACCCCATGCTTCTCAAACCATGAGCAGAACTGGAAAAACCCCAAAAAAAACCAAAAAAACCCAAAAAAAACCCGTTTCCACATGCAAGCTCTTCTCCTGGTGCTTTCCCCCCCTCCTGAAGGTGTTTTGTCCCCGCAGGTGTTTACGGACCCCAGCAACCTCCAGCGGCACATCCGCTCGCAGCACGTGGGCGCGCGGGCCCACGCCTGCCCCGACTGCGGCAAGACCTTCGCCACCTCCTCGGGCCTCAAGCAGCACAAGCACATCCACAGCACTGTCAAACCTTTCATATGTAAGTTGTCACGGCCATCACCAGCCTGTAATTGCAGGGATCCTGCAGGGCCCCCCCCAGCTCTCCCATCCCCGCGGCCGCTGTAATTTTATAGCTCGGAGCACAAGATGAATCTTTTTTTTTTTTCTTTTTTTTTCTTTTTTTTTTCCTCATGCTCCCCTGTTTTTTCAGTAAACATTCATGGCAGTTTTTGACTTTCCTGACAAGTTAAAAGCTGAGTCTCTCAGCGGTCACAGCGATGCCATTTTCTCATATCTTTTCTTTCTCTCCTCTTTTTTTTTTTTTTTTTTTTTTTTGCCTTAATCGCTTTCGAATGTTCCTGTTGGTGACATAAATAAATAGCTGGCACAGCCTGATCGAAATGTTTTACAGGGGTGCCTCAACTCCTGGAACCGTTGTAAAGAGCTTGGAATAATCACAGAGATGAGAAGGTGTTTTTTTCCAAAAAGAAAGTTTTTTCTTCTTTATTTACTGCATGTTTCATCTAGATAAAGCTGGGAGCCAAATAAACAGCAGATGAACTGTGTCCTCATTGCTCCCCTTGGTGGGATATTTCCAGAAGGGCATTTTCCCTGGAGAGCCACCCATCTCAGTCCTTGTCATTCCCAGGGCTGTATATTTTTTTTAATTGACACAGCACCCACTGGGTTTGGATAAGTGTGCAGGGAGGTGGATGGTGTCACAACAAAGCTCCAGGAACTTTAGGGATCACTTCCTGACACTTCAGAACACGTTGCTCAGGCACGGGCCAGGATCTGGGTTTGATTCCAGGCTTTGATGTTACGGTAGGGAAGCCACTGAACCCACTCCTGCCTTTTTTTCCCCTGTTGGAATAATGGGAACAGCATGGAGAAATATCCTGGGAGACTCATTTCATTAATGTCCCGAGGTAATCAGTGTCCTGAGATAATCAGCTGGGTGTCAGCAGAGGAAGAAGAAACGCTCCTCTCGCTGGTTTTGCCGCAATCTTTCACTGGGCACATGAAAGGGATAATTTGACTCCCAGGATTGCTGCAGGGGGATGAGGGATTTCTCCTCATAATCTCCTCACTCTCACCTCATCAGAATTAGGGAGTTGTCAGAGCAAATCAGAGTGTGGAACAACTGCAGAGGGATCCTGCCTGGACAGATGTGTCAGGTTGTTTTGTCCATCAATGTGGAATCCATTAACAGCTTCAAATCCACAGGCAGGATTCACCAGGATGTTGGTTCTTATTTTTTTTCCCTGTTCAGTGGAAGAAAAAGGGTCTGTGTGTGTTTGTGTTTAATTTTTTACAATATTTGGCTTTCAAAAGGCCCCAAACCTGTAACTTTCTAACTGCAGAAATCAGGAGGGCAAGGGAGGCCGTTCCACGTGGAATTACTAAATCATTGCATAACTGGAGATTTAACAGAAATTTGCCAGTTTTCCTTATTTTAGAAGGCTGATGTGAGCTCTCAGAGCTCTAGCACTTCTCTTTAGGGAATTTTGTGCAGTATTTATATATCTAGCAAAAACTCCTGGGGTGAAAAATGGAAGAATTCTGGAATCATAGAATGGTTACAGCTGGAAAAGCCCTCTGAGATCATCAAGTCCAACCCTTAACCCAGCACTGCTGTGTTCATCACTAAACCACATTCCTAAGTGCCACATCCACAGGTTTTTTGAGCAATTCCAGGGATGGTGATTACTGATTCCCTTGGAAAAAAAAAAAAAAAGCAGAGATTGTTGTTTTTAAGAGATTATCATGGAAATAAAATTCAGTAGTGCTGAATTTTCATGGAAAATAAATTCAGTAGTGCTTCTTTTAAGAACACTGTTTGGATATTTTTTAAGAAAACCCTTTAAAATGGGATAAAAATGCCAAATGAACCTTTTCTTTGCAAGTAGCTGAAATAATACTTACAACAGCCATAAAACTGTGTATGCAGTAAGAGCAATTCAGGAGACATGATCTGAGATTTTAAAGTTATTAGCATTGGCTCAATAATAATCCAAATAATCCAAAAATTAGGATTGGCTCAAACATCCAAACTCTTGTGATGACTTTCTTGTCCTGTTTGTGTTTCCCTGCAGCTCTGGGCTGTGTCAGGGCCAAACAATTAAATACTCTGGGGACAAGACAGTGCAGCCTGAATTTACAGTGCAGACAGAAAGCAGAGCCTTCAGTGACACTCCTTTGGATTTTGGGGTGCCCATCTGAACTGAAATGTCAAATTCATCGAATTTTATCCACCTCTACTTTGAATTTCAATTGGAATTTATTATATTATTGCATTTTCAGAGCTGCTAGTGAAATACTCTCCCACCAGTCATTCGATATTCGAGCACTGAAGTAAATCCTAAAGATTTAGGAAAGATTTAGGAGAAAACACCGGGAAAACCATGCTCACATGCACCCATCAGTAAAGCTGGGAGGAAGGAAGGAGCACTGAGCAGTGCCTGAGCCGGAGTGTCAGAACTTGGATTCGAGTCCTTGCCTGTCCAAGCACAAACAATGTCCTTCCCCTGCTTTGTCTCAGTTTCCCTGCTCACAAAAGGGTGATAACAGCAGTTCCCCGGGGGAAGGAGTGTGCTAACTCACCACCACGTTTATTCCCATGTTGAAAGAGGCACCAGATAATAAAAAGTCACTGTGTTTTGATGTGTAGAAAAGTTTGGGTTGGGATTTCTGTCTCTCTTTGCCCTGTTTCTTCCACAGCAGCAAGTCTGGAGGTGAAAAAGGGGTCATAAAAATCCATGTTTTGAAAGCTTGGTATTTACAGGTTGTTAGAGAAAACGCTGATGTGGCCTCAGTTAGTGGGGCAGGGGTGTTGGACTGATTTAAAGGATTAAAAAAAAGACATCCCAGTCCTGGCAGAAGCCAGGCTTGGCAGGCAGGGGATTTATAGAGCATCCCCCTGCAGGGGTTGTGTACCACTGAGGGCATTAAGGAAGGGCAGGTTTGATTAAACGAGGCAAAGTTCTTCTCCCTCCAGCCCTCAGCGCTTCCTGCCATGCTAGGACTAATGGGAAGCAGATGAGCTGGGATAAAAAGATGTTATCATTAAAAATGTATGATTAGGGCAAAGATGGTCTGAGGGGACTGGAGCATCTTCCCTCTGGATCTGGGCTGAGAGATTTCTTCAGCCTGGAGAAGGTTGTGTGGAGATCTCACAGCACCTTCCAGGACCTGCAGGGGAGACAGGGAAGCTGGAGAGAGACTTTGGAGTGACAGGACAAGGGGGAATGCATTCAAAGAGAAATTTGAATTTAAGTTGGATGTACAGAAGAATTCTTCCCTGTGAGGGTGGCAAGGCCCTGCCACAGGTTTTCCAGAGAAGCTGTGGCTGCCCCTGGATCCCTGGAAATGTCCAAGACCAGGCCGGACAGGGCTTGGAGCAACCTGGGAGAGCGGAAGGTGTCACTGCCCATGGCAGGGGATGGGGTGAGATGGGCTTTATGCCCCTCCCAACCAAACCACTCTGTAATTCCATTATAATCTTTCCTGAAAATTCCCCCAGACTTTGAGCAGACCTAGCACATCCCCTCAGATTTCTGTGGGTTGAGAGATTCTCCAGGGTGAGCTTCATCCTGAGGGAATGGCAGTGGTGTTCTACTGCTCTTCGGGGTGGGGAGATCCCAGGGATGGGGCAGTGTGGGGGTGGGCTAATGAATCCCACGGCGAATCCCTGCCTAATTTTCCTGTTAATTTCATATGGCTTTTGTTGTTGGTTCCTGTTGACGCTTTAGGTGAGGTCTGTCACAAATCCTACACGCAGTTCTCCAACCTGTGCCGCCACAAGCGGATGCACGCGGACTGCCGCACCCAGATCAAGTGCAAGGACTGCGGGCAGATGTTCAGCACTACCTCCTCCCTCAACAAGCACCGGCGCTTCTGCGAGGGCAAGAACCATTACAGCCCCGCCGGCATCTTCGCCCCCGGCCTCCCCCTCACGCCCACCTCCATCATGGACAAATCCAAGCCCTCTCCCAACCTCAACCACGCCAGCCTGGGCTTTAATGAGTATTTCCCATCCCGCCCGCACCCCGGCGGGCTCCCGTTCTCGCCAGCACCTCCAGCATTCCCCGCCCTCACCCCGGGATTTCCTGGGATTTTTCCACCTTCTCTGTACCCCAGGCCCCCCTTGTTACCGCCCACGCAGCTGCTCAAAAGTCCCCTCAACCACACTCCGGACGCGAAGCTCCCCAGCCCCCTCGGGAACCCGGCGTTGCCCCTGATCTCCGCAGTGAGCAACAGCAACCAGGCTCCTTCAGGGGAGGAGAAATGTGAAAGCAGCCTGGAAAACTCCTACCTGGAGAAGCTAAAAGCCAGGAACAGTGACATGTCCGATGGCAGTGACTTTGAGGATGTCAATACGACCACGGGCACGGATCTGGACACCACGACCGGCACGGGCTCTGACCTGGACAGTGACGCGGAGAGTGACAGGGACAAAACGAAAGACAAGAGCAAACAAATGGAGACCAAGCCAGATTTTGTCAGCAGCTCGGTGTCTGCCAGCTCCACCAACACCACGAGCGAGATTCCTCTCTTCTATTCTCAGCATTCCTTCTTTCCTCCCCCCGAGGAGCACCTGCTGCCCACCACGGGCGCTGCCAATGACTCCATTAAAGCTATTGCCTCCATCGCAGAGAAGTATTTTGGGCCTGGCTTTATGGGGATGCAGGAGAAAAAGATGGGTTCGCTCCCGTATCATTCCATGTTCCCCTTCCAGTTCCTCCCCAATTTCCCTCACTCCCTCTACCCTTTCACAGAGCGGACCCTCAATCACAACTTGCTGGTCAAGGCAGAACCAAAGTCACCCAGGGACCTCCACAAAGTCGGTGGCACCAGCTCGGAGTCCCCCTTCGATCTCACCACGAAGCCAAAAGAGATTAAGCCAATCCTGCCGCCCCCCAAGGTCCTCCCAGCCCCGTCCTCAGGGGAGGAGCAGCCACTGGATCTGAGCATTGGCAACCGCATCCGAGCCAGCCAGAACGGAGGGAGAGAGCCACGGAAAAACCACATTTATGGGGAGAGGAAGCTGATGGCAAGTGAGGTCTTACCTAAGATTTCCCAGTCCCAGCTGCCTCAGCAGCCTTCCCTGCACTACGCTAAGCCATCGCCCTTTTTCATGGACCCCATCTACAGGTATTAACATACCCTGCCTTAAGCCTTTCCCTAACCAGCTCCTTTTCCAGCTGACACCACACCCTGAGGCAGGGGAGGATGCAGGTTGGTTGGGAAGGACAGTTGAGCATCTCCTGTTGTTTTTTGTACTTCTCGACATGTTGAATTTCCTGAATTGAAAGGCCTGAGTGATTACAAGGAGCCCTCATAATCAGTGTGTAAAGAACACATCCTTATTTTGATAAAGAAGGAACTTGACCTATTTAAGGACTCTCCCACGAGCCATCACTAAAGATGGCACTTCTGCTGGAGAAATTCCAGAGGTTTGATTCGATAAGAATGCAGAGTTCAGATTGCCTTGGAGCCCTGGGCTCTCATGGCTTGGGAATGAGTCAGGAGCCCTGGGAGCCTGGAAATGCAGCTCTCCCACTGACTGTCTCGAGGGCCTTTTGTGAGCCAGTTCACCTTTCTCTCTCCCTCCCTCCCTTTTCCTTTCTAATGCCATTTCTTGGAGGTTTTTTTCCATTCAGAGGAGCTGCTGGTGCAGACCCAACCTGCCGAAACATGTTACTCTTGGAGTAACAAGTACTGTGTAAACACATGGTAGCGTGTTACTACCCAGATCTCTCCCAGATAGATTTCTCACAGATTTATCTTTCTTGGGAGATAACAAGGCCTTTCTGGTGTCACTTGAACAGATGGTTCTGAGGAGGGCCTGATGAGTTACGTCAGAATGAGCTGAACATGGAAGGAGTGTGTAGAGCAGGCTGGGTGAAGCCATCCAAATGTCAGCTCAACTTCCAGAAGGAATCAGTTCAGGAGGAAGCAAAATGGGAAGACTTTGGCCTCTTGTTGCTTGAGAGCTTTTTATAAAACCTGTTCTCAAAGGAAAATTATTATAACTTTGTGATGAGGGTAACAGTAATTTGTGTGTTACCCATCCTGGCATTGCCTTTGGATAAGGTGGACATGGCACGTTTAATTTTAGCAAAGTCCAGTGAAAAGGCATGTCCTGAACTAGTTTGATTTAGACATTAACACATCTAAATTAGCCATTACCACCTCTAAATGCTCCACAGCATCCATCTGGACATGTGCTTATCCTGGAGCACTCCTGGATTCAGTTCATGGAGGTGAATGCTTTCTCCTTGCATTCCTTGCGCTGAATGCCTGGTGATCCTTGCTGTGCCCAGCCTGCTGGAAGGTTTCTGGCTGTTCCCCTGCAGGATCTGCCTTGTCCCTGGCACTGGAAAGCCTCAGAGCCACCGTGGTGTGACGGTGGGATGGGTGCTCAGAGGGCTGTGAGCACCATGACAGCCCAGATGTCACCGCTTGCCGCTGCCACAGGGCTGATAACTGTGGGAAAAAGTGATGTCAGTGTCTGGCCAGGCCAAGGAGCTGTCGGCTGGGGTGAGGATTAGTGAGCCCTCAGTGCTGGCTAAATGAGTGTCTCTGGCTCTGCCAGCTCACGGGGGGACGTGCCCACACTGTGCCATCTGGGATGGGGACACCTCCCAGCTCAGGAGGTGCCATGTCCTGCCTGGCACCCACCGTGGCCATCTCCTCCTGGAGAAATCAGGCATGGTGTGATCTGTGTTCATAAAAAGTACTCCTGGGACAGGAAAAAAAAAATCAATAAATGGGATAGAAAGGCAAAAGAATCCTTGTAGGGTCCTGCCACCTCTGGGCATTCTCAGCAGGAATGTCGAAATACCACGGCTTGGAAAAGCCGCTGCCAATTAAAACAGCAGCCTCGGGAAAACCGTAAAGGCCCAGAAGCCAGATGGAAGTGAAGGATGGGGGCATCGTTTGTTGCATTCCATGGGATGCACATCGTTTTAGTCATGTGTTAAAATAGAAAGTCAGCGGTGGCGTTGCTTGCGAATCAGACTTCTGATGTAATGAGCGAAACAGCCCAGCTTCCAAGTCCCAGCTTGAAAAATATGGAAATATTTTGTTTCTAAACTTCCCTTTATCAGACTCTCTCACATCATTTGGCTCCTTCGTTTTTTTTCTCCCAAAGGCCACTTAAATCCTTGACATTTTCTCCTGGTGATATAATTTAATGCGGCCAGACAGTCTGAAATGGGGGCAGTTTTTAGCTCAGCCCGTGGGGGTGACGTTCTCAGGCACTGGGCTGAAACCTTCAGCTTAATCCTCCAGGCGCTGCGGAATTCGGCTCTGACGGGGACGTTTGGACCTTGTGCTTCCATTCCTGGGGCTGGGAGATGGCAGAGCTGGGGAAATGCTGTCAGTTCACCAGGTTTTACGCACACGGAGCAGGCAGGGCTCTCCCCAGATGGCTCTGTTGGGATCAGGGATGTTCCTTTATGGAGAGCAAAGCTGGGCTGGTCAGAGGGGCTCAGGGAGCAACTTTTTACTTATTCTTTGGTTTTTCTGGCAACTCAGACCCATAAAAGCACGTACCTTCCAAAGCCCCCTAATTCTGGCTGTGTTTCCAATCCAGCTCTTCTCTTTTCCCTCTACCCAAGAAGAATTAAATGCAGATTAAGCACAGTTCGCTGACTGCACTCGGCAGGGCTCTTCTTTAAACTCTTTGGTAATTTGATCCACACACCAATCAGCTGAAATGCAGCAAAAATAATTTGCTCTCAATTTATGCTAGACTAATGTAGTTAAAATCACTCTTACTCTTGGATTTTTGCTGGTTTAGCTGGATGGACTCAATTCCAACCGTTTAAAGATGCAGCTGTGTTTGTTGGAGTTAACTTCCTCAACACTTTTTTTTCCTTAGAGAACAGCTCAGTTTGTCTTTTTTCTGATTCCACACCTCCATTTCCCTACAAGTAGAATATTTTGTGGAAGCAAAGCCAATCTTTTCAAAAATAGGAGCCTCACTTTAGGGTCATTTCTGCATCTCAGATGCTTAAACATAAAACATTGGAGTGGGCCAAGGTGATATCAGAACAACTCAGATTTCTGAGCCACTTCAGAATTCTCCCACCAGTCCCTCACTTTTTAAATCGTTGCTCACATGGGCTTGCCAAAGAAACTCAATGCAAATTATGTCTCAGCTGCAAGGGAGGAAACAAATATGAAACACCTAATGATTTCAGCACGCTTGGGGCTGCAGAGTCTGGCCCAGTGTTAACTCTTCAGATAAATGCAAACTCTCAAAGACAATTTTTTTTTTTTCCATGTGGGGGCTGCCTGCTGTGGAGCCTAGAGCTTCTCCTGCTCAGGCAGTTTTGCTCTAAATGCAAGGTTTTCCATGACCTTTCACAACAGCACAGGTTTACAAACCACTGCAGCAGAGCAGGAGCAAAATGTTTCCTTAGTCATCAGCCTGAAGGCTAAAAAAATTACTGCCCAAAGGAGGGGATTGGTGCTCATGTTATTTCCAGTGCTTTTTGTGGGGCAATTGTGCATCAGAATCTGTAGTGTCTAGGAGAAGGGGGTGTAAGACATTTGTGTGAGTAAGAGAATAACCCTGTGTGCAGTTTCAGCCCAGTGTGGCTGTGCGGGGCTGCCTGTGGGGTATGTAACCCTCTGTGTTGTTGTCCAGCAGGGTGGAGAAGCGGAAGGTGACAGACCCCGTGGGTGCCCTCAAGGAGAAGTACCTGCGACCCTCCCCGCTGCTTTTTCACCCCCAGGTAAAAGCAGCGACGCTGTTGATGGAATGCTGGGGTGGAGCTGGTGCACACTGGGATCACTGGGAGCACTGGGATCAAACTTCTCCTCATCCTAAGGCCTGACTGGAAACCCCACTGTTCTCCGCTAGTTCCTTCCAGACACATTTAATTCCCAGTTTGAGGATGATGGCAGCTCTGCCTTGCTGCTTCCCTTGCATTACCAGAAACACAGGGATGAGGTCTGGGCAGTTCATAGGCTCTGCCAAACTCCACAGCCCACAATTCCTGCATGGTTTTTCCTTTGGGAACACCTGGGGGTGTCATTTGCTGTGGTAGAAGGTGGAGAAGGACTGCCCAGCCCCAAGGCAGCAGCATTTTCCACCTTCCTGAAGTTCCCACATCATGAGGAGAATGTGGCAGTGCAGGGCAGTGGGTTCAGCTGTGCATGTCCCTCCTGCTATGCCCAGGCTGGGATCCCAGCTCCCTGCTCCTCATTGTGCTCTCCTTTATAGTCACAAGCATTGTTCTCCCCTGATAATGTTTCCCACCTTAGATAAATAACCTGCAGGTTTGTGAAATCTGGGTCCTGGTTGCTTTCACAGCTAAACTTAGTTCCCACATTGTTTCGCACCAGCCTCAGAGTTTGGTTAATAACTTCCCCCGATTTTTCCTTCATCCAGGCTGGATAATGGTGACAGGCTGGCCAGGAACATCCTGTGTTTGTGTGGCTTAGAATAGTGGGGATATCTGCCTGTAAAGAATCTGATAGCAGGGAGGAGCCAGCGTGGCAAAGCAACCCAAGGAGACGATGAGAAACATTCAGACCCCAAGCAGGAGCAAGCTCTGGGTGGAAGGTTGTTAACATTGTTCCTGAAACCCTGACCACGTCCTCTTCCCATGGCAGTGAAAAGATCTGGAAGGTCTGGTTATCTCTAGCAGCTTATCACACAGAATAGCCTCAAATTCACAATCACTCCAGCCCAAAGCTTCCTGATAAGTGATTTTTAATAATGATTTTTAATAAGGCGGGCGCTGTGCGCCGATCACTTGATCTGGAGAGGCGCCGTTCCCATGCTGCAGTCCATCAGGGATTTCAGACACAGCAAAGGAACACGAGGCATTGGTTCCAGAATATACTAGATTTGTACCACCAGATCCCCTTCCAGTATTATCACAGAATCTCCAGCATTAATATCCTGAGCTGGAAGGTTCATCCAGTCCAACCTGTGCCCTGCACAGGACACCCCAACAATCCCACCCTGTGTCTGAGAGCTCTGGTAACCTTGAGGCCATGACAGCTCCCTGGATTTGGCATTGCTAAGAATTCTGGATCCTGGATCTTTTCCTAAGAAATCATATTTTCAGGGTTCCTGCTTCTGCTTTCTCCATTAGGACCAACGTTCCTGTGCCTGGTCAGTCACAGTCACGTTCTACCCAGGCTTTTCTCACTCCAAACACGAGTCTGGTCTCAGCCTTTTCCTCTGTGACTAATCCCCAGCTCTCTCAGAGTGCCCTCACCGGGATGTGATGAAGCCAGAAGATGTGATAAAAGCGTTCAGGAGATGTTTCCTCTCTCAAAATGAATTTCAGGCAGCTCTTATTTCTTAGCCAGTCGTTGGCAGAAGTTCCTTTGCTCCCTGGGAGTTTTCTTACATTGTCTATTCCAAATGAAACTCTGGACAACATAAATAACCAGTGTAACTTTTTGATAACTTAATGGAAAGCCTTTCCTCACCTGTTAAGTTTCTTTTCTTCCCTCTTTCTGTTTTATTATAACCAGGCAGTTGTTCCCTAAATAGCAAAGTGCCTTTGCCACTGGAGAGGCCGTGGCCAGTGTTTAGAATTTTAAAACCAGCCTACGGCTCTCAAGCCAGCAAATATCTCTGACTAAGTGCCTAAAGAACAGGGCACAACAAAGGAGAGCTCCAGGTACCTCGATGAAGGGCTGAGAGCTCGGCTCTGAAAGGTCCGGAGAGCTTTTTAACGTGATGGTTTTGTTGCATGACTGGCAGCTGGGGCAGAGCTGGTGCTGTAAATGATCAAGTAACCTTTTCAAGTGGCTGGTGCTAAGTATTACTTACTATTTATCATGGGCTGGGAGCCTCCAGCTAAGGGGCTGTGGATCTATTATCGAGAAATGGGGGTTACTACTCCTCTTTTTTAACAGCTTATGAATGCTTGTCAGCCCTCACAATGTCTTCGGGGGTGATTAAGACAACTTTTTTTTTCATAGCCATATATTTTTAAACAATATCTTGGCTCTCTTCCCCCTCTGCCCCCCCCCACAATCCTTTTAAAGCCCAGTTTAATAAAGTGTAAACGTGCAAAAGGTCAGCCCTTCCTGTACAATCGAGCATCTCGGGGTGATGTATGGCTTCCTACTGCCTTCCGCTCCTCGCTGCCGCCCCGGCTGCCTCCGCCTGTCCCGCTGATGTCAGCGCAGCCAGGAGGCAGCTTTATTGCTGCCTTGTTTGTTTTAGCCCTCTCTTCTGCCCCTGGTATCTCCAAAGTGCTCTCAGGAGTGCACAGAGCTGGACATCGGAGGAGCCGGCGTCGTCCTCTGAGCCGCGCTGCTCTCTCGGACTTGGATTTCCTGCTGCGCTGTAATGAAAGTAAAAGTGCTGTTCTTTAGGCAGGGTTTTTATGCAGATCCATTTTTTCCTTTTTTGCACATGGTCCAGCTTCATTCTTTCCTTTTCTGCTTTCTCCTTCTCCTGTATCTCCAGGGTTTTCCCTTTCTCCCTCTTTCTGGTGAGGTGTTTAATCTCGTGTCTGTGAGAACAAGGCCAAGTCACACAAACTAAATCTGATCAAGCATCCAGGGACATTCTGCTTGGTGTCCGAGCTCCAGGCCTGCATGCCAGCTGCTCCCACCCCAAAGGGATGTGTAGGTGTTGCCCCTCCTGCCCGTAACTCACCCAGCCACTGCTCACATCCAGGGTTTGGCTGGAGCTCCCTTTCACTCCAGGAAACCCAGCAACCTCCCACCCATCCTTCCATCACCTTTAGGAGCTGCTGAACCTTTCCTACCCATAATTCAAGTGTTGGTTCCTTCACCAGCAAGCTCCCTGTGGATCTGCTTCATCCTGAGCCTGATCCCAGCTCCTCCTCTTCCCAGCTGTTCCCTCTTCACCCCTTCCACCTCTCCTCTCCTCTCTCAGTTCCCTGAGCAGCCATCACACATCCTTCCCACTCCACTCTGGCCAGGATTCTTCTGCTTTGGGCCCAAAACTTGCCTGTTCACCCTCTCCTGGGTTTGTGTCCCTGCCTGCCCACCCACCCATCCCTGCCCTGTCCTTCTGAGCCCCTGGGATGTTGTAGGAGAAATAAGACATCCCAAGACTTTGGTTTGGACTTGGGTACTGAGTTCTACCTCAGGCATCTGACCATGGTGTTTAGTTTCAGAGTTTTCCTGGTAAGAAATTCAATTGAATTCCTGATAGAAAATGGATGTCTTAGGTGTGTTCTGAGATAATTTTTGATCCAAAGTGCTGAAAGTGAGCACATGCACCCTACAGAAAGTGAACTAGTGCTCATTTCTGGGACCTAAATGCCTGGCTTTGCCAGTTGTGCCCTTCCCACTTTCTCTATAACCAATACACCACTCCAGTCTTTCCTGGCTGGATCCAGTGCCTCCATTTCCCATTGTGCCTCCAACTTCCAAGAGAGCCAACACCAGCAGGAGGCTTTGCCCAACCAAAACCGGTGTTTTGTGCATCAGACCTTGCCCTTCCTGGGGATTTTTCTGACAGGAGCTATCACCTTGTCCTTGCAGATGTCAGCCATCGAGACGATGACAGAGAAACTGGAGAGCTTTGCAGCCATGAAGGCCGACTCTGGCTCGTCCCTGCAGCCCCTTCCCCACCACCCCTTCAACTTCCGATCGCCGCCGCCAACGCTCTCCGACCCCATCCTGCGCAAGGGCAAGGAGCGCTACACCTGCAGGTGAGCCTGGCATCCCACGGCATCCACACTGACCCCCAGGGCATGGAAACACCCCGGGATGTGGGAATAGCCCAGGATGGGCCATCCCAGCTGGGCACTGCCCTGGGCACCAGCAGGGAGCAGAGCAGCTCCGCGCCGACATCTCCGCCAGGAGTGGTGGAATTAGAGCAGAGCTGGGATGACTAATTCCCTCTGAAATAGCTTGTTTTGTCTGGTAGGAAATCAGCATCTTCTGTTTGCTTTGTAATTTTTAATAACCTTGGGAGCAGATCTGGAGATTCTCAAGCAAACCCAGCTCCCCAGGCCAAGTCTCTGGCGTGCAGCGGCGAGTGCTGCTGCTCCCAATGCCAGTCCCGGCTATACCCAACCTCAGCTATGGAAAAATGATTGAATTTTTAAAAATGGCATGCAGGAAACAACTTTTCAAACTGTTCTATCCACAGAACTCCTCACGTACCCATCCAGCTCCAAATTGGAGTAGATTAAGGGTGTTTAATAATAAACCTCTGTCTGCTCTCACACTTGTACCTCAAAGTTCTCATGGTGGCTCCTGCTGAGAGGATTTTTAGGGTGCAAAAAGTGGGTACAAACTTTGGTTGATGTGTCTCTTATGTTCAACTTTGCCACAAGAGCTGCGGGCTCAGATTTCAGTTGATTATTTAGAAATTTGAGGTTTCTACTTATAAAAGGGACTAAACTTAAATTTTAGATGCACACTCAAAAGTCAACATTTGGATGTGCATTGCTGGGGAACATTCACATTAACTATTCATCTTCAGGACAGCTGAAGGTCTCTGAAATAAGGAAAATCTGTCATGGCTTTCTCCTACAATAGGAGTTGTTATTTCCCAATTAGGGTTTTTATTTATACCTTTTTGATTTTACTATGAACTGGATTTATGGGGGAACACAATTCCTTCCTTTATTAATTTCCTGCGGCTGCATTTCCTTGCTCTAAGCAGCTGTCAGCTTCCTAGCCCATAGTGCTGCAGCCTTTATCCAGAGAAAATTCTGTGAATTCCAAGGATGAAAGAGCAGATTCTGTTTGATGAGCACATCAACAGGGCTATAAAGGAGATGCAGAAACATCTCAAGTGCCAATCTGCCCAGGCAGTGATTAAACCCTCTGTTCCCTGATGCAGGAATGCTGTAGTTAAACCCTGCCTTCAAGTGCCTTGTCCACACTTCCTTTGAACACTTCCAGGGATAGTGATTCCACCACCTCCCTGGGTATCCCATTCCAACTGTCTGACAAGCCTTTCTGTGAAAAAAAAATCCCAAGTATCCAATCTAAACCTGCTCTGGGTGCAACTTGGGGCTGTTTCCTATTGTCCTGTCCCCCATTCCATGGGAGCAGAGCCTGACCCCACCTGGCTGCACCCTCCTGTCAGGGAGTTGTAGGAGTGAGAATGTTCTTCCTGAGCTTCCTTTTCTCCAGGCTGAGCCCTCCCAGCTCCCTCAGCTGCTCCTGGTGCTCTGTAATCCTGTGACCCTGGGGTGGGAGATTTGTCCTCCCCATCAGGGATGAGCTCATGATGTGAGCTCACAAAGGGGTTTTGGGAGGGGTGTCAGAATGAGGGGTGCAGGTGGTGCTGTGGCATCTTTCACAGTTCTATTTCCCCAAAATATCCAGTCTTATTTCCAAGGCCATCCTTTGAAACTTGTCTCTAGCTCCATTTCTCTCTCAGCAATGTCTGTCCCATCCCACGGCATTTCTAAGTCAGCATTTCCTATCTCAAGGTTTGCACACAGATGTGAGCCTTCTGTCAGGCTTGGAGAATCCCCTACAAATCCATTTCCCACAGCATCCTTGGGCTCTCCTGATGGTTTCCTTTGGTTCTCCTGATGTTTTCCTTTGGTTCTCTGTGACAGTGTTCACAGGGGTTCTTGGATTGGGGAAGAGACGAGCATCTGACTCCATGTTTCAGAAGGCTTGATTTATTATATTATGATATATATTACATTAAAACTATACTAAAAAATAGAAGAAAATGTTTCATCAGAAGGCTGGCTAAGCTAAGAATAGAAAGGAAAGAATGATA
Source organism: Setophaga petechia (assembly GCA_024362935.1). Taxonomy (NCBI): domain Eukaryota; kingdom Metazoa; phylum Chordata; class Aves; order Passeriformes; family Parulidae; genus Setophaga; species Setophaga petechia. Next base: position 4,304,319 of record JANCRA010000047.1, read on the forward strand.
ACAAAGGCAGCTCTCTCGGACTCTCTGTCCGAGCCAGCTGGACTGTGATTTGACATTCATTAGAAACAACCACATGAGGCAAATCCCAGATCCACCTGTTGCATTCCACAGCAGGAGATAACCATTGTTTACATTTTGCTCCTGAGGCCTCTCAGCTTCTCAGGAGGAGAAATCCTAAGGAAAGGAGTTTTCATGAAAAGATGCCTGCGACAGTTCTCCTGATGCTTTCCTTTGGTTCTCCTGACGCTTTCCTTTGGTTCTCCTGACAGTTTCCTTTGGTTCTCCTGACGGTTTCCTTTGGCTCTCCTGATGGTTTCCTTTGGCTCTCCCTCTCCAGGTACTGTGGCAAGATCTTCCCACGCTCAGCCAACCTGACGAGGCACCTGCGGACACACACTGGGGAGCAGCCTTACAGGTGATGTTGTCCCCCATAAAAAAACCCCTTTCCCAAACCCTCCTCACTCACCACTCTGGCATTTCCCCCCCTCTCCTCTACAAAGCTGTGCCAGCAGAATACCACAGGCCTGGAGCATTACACAGGGTGATTCATAGGGTTGTATATTATGTGTACCAGCCAAAAATAATCAGGCTTGGCAGCTCGAAGATAGACACTTAACTTATATTTAGATGTATGCTGGCAAATGAGGGCTCTGATTTGCAGTGTTGTTTCACACTCACGGTAACCATTCATCTCAAGGACAGCTGAAGGTGCTGAATGGCTCTGAAATTCAGGCTGGTTTGAAGGGCTTGCCAGGACCTTCACTGCTGGGGCTAGCTGGGTTTTTTTTTCTTTTCTTAATGCACATCAGAGGTGCCTGGAGTAAGGGATCAAAAAAACAAAGGCTTGGGTTTGATTCCTGATGGTCACTGATTAAATTTTTTGATTTTTTTTTTTTTTGAGGGCTATGAAGTCACTCAAACTTCTACCTAAGAAGCCTAATTATTTATAAAGTAGGAATTAATAGCACACTGCTCATGTGCTATTAATTCCTACTTTATACACAATATACACGAGGCAAATTCTTTTTATAAAGAGAAAATGCAACATGCAGAAACCTGTCGATTTACCTGCCTTAAAACTGAATTTTGGTAGTTTCTGAGCTTAAATCATGGATTTTAAAGGGAGAGCTGGGAGGGGGGGATTTCACACAGAGTCTCACACGTTTGTGAGTGTTTGAGGTGGAAGGCTGAGCTATTTTCTGTTAGCTGGGGACAAGATGATGTGATTTTGATGCTTCAGTGTGCACAGGAACAGTGCCCCAGCCCAGTGGGTTCTGTGGCTCCTGCCCAAGTCAGGGCTTTAAATCTGAATAAAATTCACAAGAAAATACATGTAATATGTGTGCCTAGGTATATAAATAACTACTTCTCATGGAAATCTTTCCCCCCAGCATATTCTCCCACCGAGTTGCATGCAGTTTTTAAAAAAATGAGGAAAAAATGCCTTTTTTGTTAGAATGAAGTCCAGAAATGAGCAAACCTGAAGGAATGATGAATCGAGAGCTTGCTGCAAATCAAGCCTTGTGTTTGCCATGATGTGAGGGAGTGTTTTGCAGCTTGTCAAACAATGGTAACAATTCCATTTCATTTTGGGTAGCTGATATTGCAGCGTTTCATACACAGCCATAAGTTCACAACAAAGCAAATGGAGCAGTTATTAAATAAAGAGAAACACAAATTTATGAGCAGCAAAAGGTCATGTGGTCAAATACATCACATTTTTATGCTCAGTTTAACCTAAGAATTGACTCTCCCACATTGTAATCCCCACTATGCTGAGAATCACGTTTATTTTCCATCCAGCATTTTTAGTGTAGACATTAGGTAAATTAAAAATGCACCACCACCACCACCCCCCAAAGCAGACATATATTTCGGATTATACCCCTGCTGTGATGTTTGGGGTTGTGTCATTTGATATGCCTGTGTGTTCCCTGTCCACTGCAACTCTCGCTCCTGATTATTCCGAGATCCTTAGTTCAGTTTTCTTCCAAAAAAGGAGACTTGCAACTTAACAAAGGTTAGGAAAATAAAGATTTATTTGATCTGGTCTTCTCCCAGCAAATAGCCTGTGTGGGTTTTTTAGAGGTCTGACTCCTGGACAATGTTGCATTCTAACAGCACTCCGGAGAGCCGGGGCTGCGTTCGCAGACGAGCTTTAATTATCATTGATTTGCTTTTCCTCTCAGAGAACTGAGATTTGCAGCTTTGGCAGCCAGGCTTGTTTTCAGAGCTTGGTTTTTAAGTGCAGACTTCAGGCAGGTACAAGGAGGTTGCTGATTTCTCAGTGTTTTACTGTTGTCTCCTTTGCAACTTTGCTCTTGATTGCTTAATTTTTTTTTTACCCTATATAAAAATATTTTCATATATAATAATTTAAGTATGAATCCAAACATTAATTACTATGCTCTTAAAGAGAACAGGCTAGAAAATAAGGTGGTTTGGGTTTGATTCCTGATGGTCACTGATTAAATTGTTTGGAGTTTTTTTTGGGGGACTATGAAGTCATTCAAACCTCTACTTAAGAAGCCTAATTATGTATAAAGTAGGAATTAATAGCATATGAGCAATAATGAGGCAAATTCTTTTTATAAAGAGAAAATGCAACATGTTTTCTGAAGAGTGAGAAATACCTGGTGACGCACTTCCTAAAAATCAAATTATTTGAAAATACTCCGAGTCCCTGTGCCCTACAGTGAAATTCAGCCTGCTTCTTTTCTTCTTTCTCTTTTTATTTTTCTGCACGAAACCTGAAATTCTGGACTATGTATTTCAGAATTCAGAATAAAAAGGCCCTTGGAGGCTTTGTGTCCTGTTATCTGCAATAAGCTGGAACTCAGAGCCACAGCTGACGTCTACCACGTCATTTAAATTGCACATAGTTCAAGAAACATTGAAGATATTTCTCATTTTCTGGTTTTCAAAACGCAGCCTGAGCTCACCCTGCTATAAATGCACTTGAAGCTGAGGAGTCACTCAAAGGGAGGGTTGTGATCCGTGTGGGTTTTTTGTTTTTTCCTGCAATTCTTCCTCTCCTGCTCACACTGATCAGTGCAAGACTTCATGAGAGTGACTCGGGAAATGTTCCCCACATTCCCAGGGTTTGCTTTGTTCCAGGTACCCGAGCTCCTGCAGCTCCCAGGATTTCCTGTCCGAGCTCCACAGCTCCAGCCCTGTCCCTCCCTCCCACCCTGGATGTTTTCAGCCCTTCCAGCTGATAAGGGAGAGGCTTTGTGGGGCTGTTTGCAGAGCAAACACCGCTGCCGTGGAGTTTTATTCTTCTCCTCCCTCTCTGTTCACCCCTTTCCCTGAATTTCAGCTGGTTCCTCTGCCTGGGCCATTTATTTAGATTAAAACCAGCAGAGCTCCCAGCACTGACCCCTCTGGGACCACAAATAACGCCGGACATCTCCCTCATCCCTTTGCATTCCCCTGCTCATTCCCAGTGCCCCTCTGGCTCCTATTTTTTTAACAAGCTCTTTATTCCTCCCCATTCCCGGCCCTGCATCCACATAGCTCATGGTTAGGGCCAGGACCTGTCACAGGGAACTTTTCAAAGGCTTCCTGAACATCTAAATAAATGGATGTGGAGGAGGCCAGGTCGTTCCTTGCCTTGATTTGCTTTTAAATGTCTGGAGCTGCTCCTGGCAGGGACAGCCAGGCTGGGAATATGGATTATCCTGGTGCCCACTGTGCCAGGTATTCCCTGTGCCAGGCACTGGGACTCACAAAAAAAAAAAAAAAAAGGGTTTTTTAGGAGCTGGTGAGGACAGGCAGGGAGAGAAAACCCCTGGCACCATCAAGGATGAGAAGGGAGCTCCTGGTCTAAGCTGGACAAAACCGCTCATGAAAATCTCATGGAAATATCAGGAATATTGGGATATTGGCGGGTTTGGATATTGACAGGTTTGGATATTGCATTTTGCTGGAGTGCAGAACAGGAATCTGAGAGCAAATTCCATGGTGCTGGAAATCCGTGTTTAACTCTCTGTACAGATTGTTCTTGATAAATCTCCGTGTGATTGTTCTTGCTGATGTTCAAATAACTTCTTGTTTTCTAGAGTTGTTTGGGGGGAGAGTTGAAAAAAAAAAGGGAAAACTAAATGCTTTCAGAGTCTAGAAATGCTGTGGTTTAAAAATATTTCTTTCTGTCTTGCTTAATCCTAAGAAAGGCCCATTATTTGAAATATCTTTATTCTTATTGGAGATTTAGCAGTAGGAAATTCGGAGGTGGACATGGAATCCATAAACATTCAGCGAGAGGGAGAGTGTTTCATAAATGTATCCCCGCTTTTTCCAAAAATAATATCGATTTATTTTTAGAGACCGAATAAAAATCCCAGCTGGAGCACATCTGGAAAATGGGGGTGTGTGTTTCACAGCAGGGATCTTTTCCACTCCCCTGTTGTGTCTGTAGGGAAGAATCCCATGTCCTCTGTGTCCAGGGACACCCAGCTCCATCCTTGAGTGAGGCAGGCATGGGGTGAGTCTGTGCCCATCAGGAGCTGCTGATACTCCCAAAATCTCCATCTCCACGCCCTGGAGTGCTGGGGAGGCTCTGGCACAGGCTGCTCCATCCCTGGCAGTGTCCAAGGCCAGGCTGGACAGGGCTTGGAGCACCCTGGGATAGTGGAAGGTGTCCCTGGCCATGGCAGGGGTGGCCCTGGATGAGGTTTAGAATCCCAAAATCATTCTGGAATTCCAGGATTTCCATGGAAGAGTAGCTCCGTGGGGCAGATGTTGCTGTGGGTTAGAGGAGCTCAGAGTGGATTAATTCTGGAATAAACCCAGAATCTGGAGTTTGCTGGATTTATTCTGGGATTACAAGGGTTTGGGAAGAGCTGGAATTTTGGAAGCATCCGGGATTTGCGGCAGAGAGAGATTCTGCTGCTCGTGGGTTTTGGAAGCAGAGCCGTGGGGCAGCAGCATTGCTGAGGCACAAGTGACGTGTTTAAAGGGAGATGGAGCGAGGGATTCGGGCAGGAATGAGGTTTTCAGGAGTTTTAGACCCAAACTCTCCAGCGCAGCTCGGAGCTGCCACCTTCAGTCCATCGGCGGCTCCCGCTCTGCGCTGGGAGCTGGGAACCCTCTCACCACCATCCCATTTATTTGGAGGGAATCTAAACCCAAAAATTCCCAATTCCCATTTATTTGGAGGGAATCTAAACCCCAAAAAAGGGGGGGGTGGTGGCTTTGAGCAAGCCCCCAGCCCATCTGCCGTGGGTGCTGCAGAGATGCAGCTCAGAGAGGGAACATCACTCAGCACCCTGAACATCCTGGCTTGGCTCCTTGCATTCCAGCTTTTCATCACAAACCAGAAATTCACTCCTAGGAGTAAATCTTACCCTGTTTGGAAAGGATGCTGGATTTCTTAGCCATAAGAATAGCTATAATTGCCTTTAAAGCCATGCTGTAATCACTGCATGTCCAGTACCACAAGGAATTTCACAAATAAAGCCAGAATTTTCTGTGTGGCCAGCTAACTGTCACGCAGGGATTTGCCAGTTAATAACTATTTTATACATTTCACCTCCCTTCTTTCTTCTTCTGTCTTCCTTGTCCTCCCTCCTCAGCCATATTTCATCTGATTCCTCTCAAAAAAAAAATGGAAGGAATAAATCCACCTCTCTCATTCCTACATCCATGCATGGAAAAGTAATTATTGTGTTTCAAACTCTTATTTGTTTGGACAACTCACTTCCTAATTAATCCTAATCCTTTCTTTGTTCTCCTTGAGTAGGAATAATATCAGATTTGTCTGGGATGATTAATGCTTTGTGCTTCCTTCAGCACAATCTTTATTCCTGAGTAAAGATTTATAGACCAACATTTCCTGGGGTTTAGATAATCAGATTTTTCTCCTTTTTTTTTTTGTTTTTTTTTTGTTTTTTTCCTCACGTTGCACCCTTTGTTGTTGTTTTCCAGGTGTAAATACTGTGACAGGTCATTCAGCATTTCCTCCAACCTGCAGAGGCACGTCAGGAACATCCACAACAAGGAGAAGCCATTCAAGTGCCACCTGTGCAACAGGTGCTTCGGGCAGCAGACCAACCTCGACAGGCACCTGAAGAAGCACGAGCATGAAAACGTTCCAGGTAGGAAAACACTCTGGAGAGAGGAGGCTCCATGGTCTTGGCCCTTGGGAATCCTTACTGGAATGCACTGTCCCCCTAAGGATGAGTTTGTAGGGCTGTTTGTAGAGGTTTTTTTGGAAGTTCAAGAAGATAAATAGGTTTTGACATAAACATGAAAGGAAGGAATTGCTTTGATGAAGGGATTTCAGCATGGGTAAAAATGTATTATGGAAAAGTTGTAGGCAAACAGCTCTGCAATGGTTGTTAAATTGTGTGTATTGTCCCTAAATGCTAAATATCACCTGTATTTTGGCCTGGAAAACACAACCTTCCTTTGGGATCTTTGATAGAATGTTCCAGATAGGGAAACACTCTGGGGACCACAGGAGAGAGGAGGCTCCATGGTCTTGGCCCTTGGAATCCTTACTGGAATGCACTGTCCCCCCTAGGGATGAGGTTTTAGGGTTGTTTATAGGGTTTTTTTGGAAGTTCAAGATAAAGATATTTTGATATAAGAAATGAAAAGAAGGAATTGCTGTGATGAAGCCAAGTGAATTCCCAGTGTGAGTAAAAAGATGTATTATGGAAAAGTTGTAGGCAAACAGCTCTGCAATGGTTGTTAAATTGTGTGTATTGTCCATACATGCCAAATATCACCTGTATTTTGGTCTGGAAAACACAACCTTCCTTCTTTGCTCCATGACTTTCTTCTTGAGCACTAAACCACCAATACAAAGTGAGAGGGCTGCTGAGAACATTCTTACTTTACATTTCCTCATAACCCTGGCCTTGCCAGCACCTGATGGAGTCTCCTGCTGTCTCTCCCGTTGTTGCTCCTGCCCCACAGTGAGCCAGCACTCCGGAGTCATCACCAACCACCTCGGCACCAGCGCCTCCTCCCCCAACTCGGAATCAGACAACCATGCACTTTTAGACGAAAAAGAGGATTCCTATTTCTCAGAAATCAGAAATTTTATTGCCAACAGCGAGATGAATCAAGCGTCGGCTTTAGCAGATAAAAGGTAGGCAAGGAAATAAAATTATTATGTATAATTATATATATATAATTACATATATAAATATTACAAATATTATAAATATATAAAAATATTTATTCTATAAAATTATGTTCTGGACAGGCATGAACAGTAGAGTAATAAAAGAGGGAATTCAGGCTGGCTGATAGAAGCTTCCTCCTGCTCTTTGCTCAAAGGGAAATTGTTGGAGGACAGAGCCCAGAGAAGGAGGAAAGCTGCTTGTTTCACAAATGTTAATTTTAAGAGATGAAAAACCAGCATTTAAATCAATTTTTGTAGTTCAAAAAGCCTTGGGGTCGGTGCATTCTCAACGTGCTCATTGGCCCTTAGGAACACTGAAGGGTGGTTTTTAAATGCCCGAAGCACATTGGTTTTCTTCTTTGTAACATTTTAAATAATAGATATGTGTATATAAATGTGTCTCTGTGTTCATATCTGTGTGTAACATTATCAAAGTCTTGCATTCCAGTGGAAATACATGACATAAACATTTGTCATCTTTTTTTTTCCTTTTCTTTCTTCTTCTTCTTTCTTCTTTCTTCTTTCTTCTTTCTTCTTTCTTCTTTCTTCTTTCTTCTTTCTTCTTTCTTCTTTCTTCTTTCTCCTTTCTCCTTTCTCCTTTCTCCTCTCTTTCTCCTTTCTTCTTTCTTCTTTCTTCTTTCTTCTTTCTTCTTTCTTCTTTCTTCTTTCTCCTTTCTTCATTCTTCTTTCTTCTTCCTTCTTTATTCTTCCTTCTTCCTTCTTCTCCTTCTCCTCCGTGCCCTTCAACTAACCATTTCAGGCCAGAAATCCAGGATATTGATGGCAATTCCCAGTGCCACGGACTGGCAAACGAGAAGGCAGAAGATGTGGACGATGAGGACGAAGAACTGGAAGAGGAAGATGATGACAGCCTGACTGGGAAGTCCCAGGACGAGACGGCGTCGCCCACGGCGGAGCCCCGGGGAGCGTTTGAGGATGAGGAGGATGAGGAGCCCACGTCTCTCACCATGAGCTTTGACCACACCCGAAGGTGAGGGGGCCATTCCTGGGGGGCTCAGACCCCTGCCCGTGTCTGTGGTGCATCGTGAGTGCTGTGGGTTTGTTCTCCAAGCCATGCCATGCCTCTGGTTGGATCCAAACCTTCACTCCAGATTCCATTCCATCATTTTGGGGAGGGACTCGAGACAAGTGGACTGCAAGGAGAGGCTGGGATGATATCCAAGGCTTGAGGACTCTAAACAGGAGAACAGACACAAAACCCAGAATTTTCAGGGTACCACTGCTCAGCAGGTGTCATTTTTCTCTCCAAAACTCTGGTCAGGGCAAGGGAAGAGGAGTCTGTGCAATTCCTTTTGTGCTGTTATGGCCCTTTGAGTTGGAACACTCTTTATATAGGGTACAGGAATTATATAGGGTATAGGAGTTGTATAGGGTATAGGAGTTATATAAGATATAGGAGTTATATATGGTATAGGAGTTATATATGGTATAAGAATATATCTTTATAAAACTTTTATATAGGGTACAGGAGTTATATAGGGTATAGGAGTATAGGAGTTATACAGAGTATAGTAGTTGTATAGGAGTATAGGAGTTATTTGGGCATAAGAGCATATCTTTATACACCCTTTATATAGGGTACAGGAGTTATATAGGGTATAGGAGTTATATAGGTTATAGGAGTTATATATGGTATAGGAGTATATTTTATATACCCTTTATATGAGGCACAGGAATTTTAGGAATTGTCCAATATAGGGTTGAGGGGAATGTGACCTGCAGTCTTACAGAGAGACAACAAGGCTCTGAAGGTGGCAAAAGGGGCTTCTTAGGTCCAGTCATCATGAGCAGGCATTTGCTATTGAGGCACTGCAGGCCCTGTGCCTGCCACACCACCCCCTCCTCACTCCTCCCATGCCATGCCGTGTCCGTGTCCGTGTCCGTCCGTCCATCCCTTCACGCATGTGGCTGCTGAGCCCCCGTGGGTGGTGCATGCAGGCTGTGGGCCAGACGAGCTAACACAGGTCACCCCTTCCCCTGGTCCTTGGTACAGGTGTGTTGAGGAGGACGAAGCCGGCCTGTTAGATTTGGAGCAGATGCCGAATTTTGGGAAGGGGCTGGATCTCCGCAAAGCGGCCGAGGAAGCCTTTGAAGTTAAAGATGTGTTTAATTCCACCTTAGACTCTGAGGCAATAAAACAGACTCTGTACAGGCAGGCTAAAAACCAGGTGGGTATATCCAGAACGTTTTCCTAGCTTGCCATTAGCTTGCCACCAGATTAGGGAGCAGCTGCCTCCTCCAGCCAAGGGTTATTTTCCATTTCCAGTGGGTTATATTCCCCTTCCAGAAGGTTATTCCCCCTTTGCAGTGGGATATTTTCCCCTTCCAGAAGGTTATTCCCCCTTTCCAGCAGGAATTCAAGCCCACACATGAATGTGTCTCGTTGCAAGTAAATTGAAATAGAGGAGGAAGGGAGTGGGCATCACCTTTAGATGGATTTATCTCAGCCTGTGCAGTGAGAATGGGGCTGTGCAGGAAGAGAGAGGCGTTTGTGTGTTTTTATCTGTCTGTATAAATGTTTTAATAACTCCTTATTTGTTTATACTTTGGGGTGGCTCTTCTGTTGGTAACCACTGAGGTTTGGTCTGCAGAAACAGCAACAAAGTGCCCTTGGGTTTGATCAAAACAGGTGTGAAAGACAAGATTATATCCAGGACTTGTAATCCAGCATATCTAGAGGGAATCCTTGTTTATCTCCTTGATTTCTAAAAAAACCAGAAAATAGAAAAGAAAAATCCCAACCCTATAAGCCAGATCAGTTTAGACCCACCAAAACCCATCAGAATGGCATCTCGGAATTAGTGAGATTCTTGGAGTAAATCTGGAGGTTTGGGGCAGTTCTGTGTGTGCTTTCTGCTTTTTCATTAGCCAGAATACCCAGTCTGGGTTTATGGAGTTGATCTCTTGATCCCTCCATGAGGATTCTCACAAAAGAACTGTTCAGTGAAGTTACCTCTGCAGGGCTGGAGAGAGGACACAGCCCCTGCTGTGGGATGAGCTCAGCTCTCACCTCAGGGGCCCTTTCTGACCCTAAAGCAACAGAATTTTTCCCAAAAATCTATTTCAAATGCCCAGCAGAGCAGTAGCTTGGTGCAGCCACCACGCAGAACATGATTTTTGAATTAGCATCATCCAAAACTTGGGAAATGTTTTTTCCTCCTTCATAGTGGGTGCCAGTACTGAGGCTGGGGAGGGGCTGCTGGGAGAGAGAGCTCAGCAGTTTTTTGGGGTGACACCCATTTAACCACAAGCCACTTGCCTGACTCTTCCCTGTGTCCTGTCACTAACACCCCAAATGCACTAATTCTTTGAGACCAGCTTGGTTTTTTACCAATGTACCACCCTGCTACAGCCTGTGCTTGGATGGGGGAAGGTATTTTTTATTTTTGACTCTGTTTTACACTTGAATCATAACAAGCAACTAAAATAATTTGACCCATCTCTTGGCAAGTAATATAAAAACTTGGTGTGAGCAGCACAGCACTCCATTGGCTTAGTTTTAAGCAATTTTAGAAGTTTGTATGTGCCCACAAAACCCAAAAACTGGACTCCTTCCCTGAACCAGAGGGGTGGGGAGGGTGGGGATGATGTGCTCCTCTTTTTCAGGCCATGGGTGACAATGACATTGGTTTTCCCCTCTGCTGTATGAGGTTATCATCTGCCTGAGCTCTCACATCATTCCTGTGGGCTGAGAAAGGGCACAGAGAGATTTGTGAGACAATTCTTGTGTCCTGGTGGAGGGAGAGCAGCCAGTTTACAAGGAACCAGCAGTTTGTTAAGAGGATAAACAAATCTCACTGCATTTCTCTCACCAGACACCTTTAAGGGTTTCACTGCAGCAATAATCCCACCCTGAGCACGTTGGTCATGCCAAGGAGAATTCCACATCCCTAAATATCCACACTGGCATCACCAGTGGGGCCACGCCAAGCATCAAGTCAGGATGAGCAGCTGCTCACCACTTCCCACTGGGCATTGCTGCCCCAGCCCAGGCTCACTGATCTCTGGGGATGTGATTTTTTAATAAAAAACCCTACTAACAGCTGCTTTCCCCTGGGAGCAGAGCCTGGAATCATGTGGAGCTTTGTCACAAAGCACAGGCAGTGCAGGATGGGTTAAATCCTGTGACAACCAGTGGGAATGATGCTTTCTCCTATAAACCATGACAAATCTGGGTTGTTTGAGAGGTGGGTGGATGTGAGTTGAGCCCAGCCCAGAGGATGCTGCTGGCCCAGGTGGGCAGGGTTGGGTGGAGCTGTGTTTCACACAATATTCCTCCATCCTCTGTGCCCCTGCATCCCTCTGTCCCCCAGGCTTATGCAGGGCACTGCTGCCCCAGCCCAGCCTCACTGCTCTCTGGGGAGGTGATTTCCTAATAACAAACCCCAGTTACAGCTGCTTTCCCTTGGAAGCAGAGCCTGAAATCCTGTGGAGGTTTGTGAGAGAGCACAGGCAGTGCAGGATGGATTTGGCCCTGTGGAAAGCAGTGGGAATGATGGTCTGACTGTCCCTATAAACCATGACAAATCTGGGTTTTTGAGAGATGGGTGCCATCCCAGAGCATGGATGCGAGTTGAGCCCAGCCCAGAGGATGCTGCTGGCCCAGGTGGGCAGGGTTGGGTGGAGCTGTGTTTTACACCATGTCCCTCCACTCTGTGTTCTCACTCCTGCCCTCGCCCCCTCTCTCCCCAGGCTTATGCAATGATGCTGTCCCTATCTGAGAACGCTCCCCTCCACACGTCCTCCCAGAGCTCTCTGGGGGCTTGGCTGGACATGGCAGGAGCAGCTTCAGAGTCGGGGACCTTTAACCCCATCAACCACCTCTGAGAGGTCCACAAGGCACTGGCCAGAGCCCAGGTGAGGCAGTGGTGGTGCTGCAGCCATCCCAGCAAAATCCCAGCGAGCAGAAGATGGATGAGAGGGCCTCAGGGAGTCGTCTGGACTTTGGGCTGAGAAGGAAACCTGTCACATCCGACCTACACGCCCTGCATTTTTATCTCTCTCGAGTTTTCCTTTCTAATTTATCACAATGAACCTCTCCCAAACTGGATAACCCTGAAGCAGCCCCAGGATTTCACAGCCTGTAGGAACAGCATGAGCAAGACACGAATTGCAGCAGTGCAATCAAAGATTGCCCCCTCCAACCTTCCAGACTGAGGTCACTGAGCCAGCACAGCCTGAGCAGGAATGACAGCTTGGAACCACAGGGCAGCATTTCCTTCCCATCCAGCTGAATGGTGAAGCACCAAGGGAAGAGAGCCAGGTGTGACCTGTCCCTGGTGCAGCTGTGACACAGCCACTGGAGTTATGCCAGGGAAAGACAAATCCAACCCACTAAACTGACCCCCCAAAAGAATTCTGCACTCCCACAGAAACACCATCCTGTCCTTTGCTCCCAGCAAAGCTCCTCCAAGGTGAGGCCACGCTGCCTGCAGTGAGCCACATGCAGCTCCCAGCCTGGAATAGTGCTGGGGTTGGGGTGACAGATGTGTCACACGGACATGGATGTGCCCTGAGCAAGGCTGGCAGAGCTCCCTGACCCTCCTGGGAGTGCCTGGGACAGAGCCAGGCTGGTGGAGCTCCTGGAAATGCTTGGATTTGCCCAAGCAGAGAGGTCACAGGGTAAAGGCTTCCCATGTTGTGCATAAGGAAATGTGTGCTGGGCAAAGCCAGGGCAGCTCAGACACGTCTCTGCTGGTGTGTCAGGGTTTCAGGGTGACATCACCCCAATCTGATGGTATCAGATCTCTGATTCACACCGTTGTTTTGGCCTGGTTTTCCCCTCTGTGCCACCTGCTGCTGCTTGGTCTGTAATTTAAGTAGAAAGATGAACATTTCCATGCTCCAGCAGCCTGAGGGGGGCAGAGCATGGAGATAAGAATCCAGCTGTCTCTCTGACTCTAAAATTTCTCATAGAGATTTTATGAGTGATTTTCAATCACTTCCAAACCTCATCTTGTCTACTGATACACAGCACCCTCCACAAATCCTATGGGCTTTGTGCTGCTCTCTGCTGCAATTCCCATCAGCTGTTGGAGCAGGGAATTTGGAGGTGACATTCCTTTTTGGAATGGTTAGGAAAGCCATGGAAAAGGTCAAATGGAGGGTTCTAAGCCAGTCTAATGTGGGAAGCCTCATTCCAGCAGGCCAAAACAATGGAACGAGCTCCCTGAGCAAAGCAGAGTCAGAGTTGGGTGTGACACCTTTGCAAGTCAGCTTTGCACCCAAGAGCACGTGTGGGGCTGATTTTGGGGAGCATCCAGGGTGGCTTTGGTACAGAGGGAACAAAAGGTAAATTAACAGCACCAGTGTGTTTTCCTAAGAAAATTCACCCTCCCCTTTTTGGTTTTCCACAACATCCTGTGAAAGTGCCCAAGGCTCTGAGAGCACCAGGCGGTGTGACCGAGCTGCTTCTTGTATTTGCACAAAGCTCCTGGGTAGGAGAGCCAACCCTGCTGGGGGAATCCCAGCTCTGTGGAGGAGAGGGACAGCCCTGTCCCATCCCATCCCATCCCATCCCATCCCATCCCACTGATCCCATTCATCCCATCCCATCCCATCCCCACAGCCTGCAGCACAGCCCTGCCCAGGCACTTGGCCTTTAAATTATTCCCACAGGGGCCAACTGAAAATAATAAAAGAATTCTTTCTTTTCCTGATGGAATTTATTTTAATCTGTATAGAACTTGGCATTTTGGGCTAATTCTTTTCTTATTTTATTTCTTCCTTAACAGTATTTTGTTTTTTACATTAGCTATCATTCTTGTGAAGAAATCATGTTAATATGAGTATGTAGTGAAGGACCAAAATGGTGCTGCTGAGGTTGGATGTGGGGTAAGCAGGGAGCAGGAAGATTCTGTCCATGTGCCAAATGAGCCCAGTCAGTGCTGCCAGTGGTGCTGCTCATCTCCAGACAATCATCCCTCAGCTCCCCTTTGCCTTGAAGCTCCTGGGCCATCACAGGAGGGTTCCAGTGATTGGGAGCAGCACAGGAGGAGGAGGAGGCCAGTGGAGATGCTGTGCCTCCATGGCCCTGCTCCAGGAGAACATGGGAACAGCCTGAAACATGGGGATGGATCCATCCTGTCCCATTCCAGCTGCAGCTCCAGGACTCTTGGTTTGTTTGAAACAAACCACGTGTCTGAGCATCTCTCTGCCGTGCTGGAACAGGACCTGTGGGCAGCAGTGAATGTTTGTGTGCTCTGACCATGGTTTGTTCACCCTTGAAGAAACCTCAGGGCAGGTCAGCATCACACTCCACACAGCAGCTGAGGGAGTGGCACTGAGCTGGACACCAAAATGTGGGCCAGTACTAAGGGATGCAAGTATTACTGTAGGGATTTATTTGGGGTATTTATGGTTTCCCCGTCCCTCTCTCAGCCCTGCTGCCAGTTGTGCCATTTCTGCAGAAGCAGCTGCTCAGGTCCTTGCTCTGACTGAGCTCACACTGTCTCTGTCCCCCTCACCAGGCTCATCCTGGCTCTCCAAGGATCTCCTGAGGGCCCCTGGCCAAGGAGGTATTATTCAGCCAGGAATTGAGGACATTAAAAATATAGGATTAAAATCATTTTTTTTTTTCTTTTCATATTTCCTAATTCAGTTTTTCCCCATTTTCTCTAGCTTGTGTTGTAGAATCTCCTGACTCCTCTAATTTAGCACTGATTACAAATTTCAATTTTTCCCATTGAGAAAAAGAAACAGGAAGCCTCACATAACTTCTGTTAACCTCTGCCTTTTGCTGGATTGCACTTGGGACGTGCTGCAGCTCACAGCAGGTGTGGAGGTTCCATTTTGCTGCTTTAGCAGAGAATCTCTCCTTTTCAAGGCTGCTTCCCGAGAGGTTTGTGTCCAGGATGTTCTGCTAGCAGAGCACTGCTGGCTTCCCAGTGCTGGGGAAGCTCTGGGAGCTTTGGTGGGACATGGAGCTGTGGTGTCCAACCCCACGGACACACTGGGATCCAGGGCAGGTGAGGGTGGCAGGGATGGGAAGTGCCTGTGGTGTGTCCAGTAGCCAGGGTGTGGTTTAAACCCAGAGCTTTGTGTAGGATCTATTTATTTAAAGTATTTTCACAGCTGCAACAGCACAGAGGGGAGAAAGAGAAGCCCTGGGGATTTTTGGAGTGGTCAGGTGGGACTGGGAGCTGCGCAGGGCTGAAGTGTTGGTGCTCCATGAAGGGCCCTTGCTTTGGCCAGAGCTGGACCTTCCTCCCTCAGCTGTCCAGGGAGGAGGATGTGGGTCTTGTGTCTGTGCATTCCCTGCTTCCCACCAGCTCAGAGCTGGAGGTTGGTGCTGGTGTGACCCTGTGGCTGGGCACAGCTGGGAGCTCTCTGATGTGATCCTGTGGCTGGGCACAGCTGGGAGCTCTGTGGTGTGACCCTGTGGCTGGTCACAGCTGGGAGCTCTCTGGGGTGACCCTGTGGCTGGGCACAGCTGGGAGCTCTCTGATGTGATCCTGTGGCCAGTCACAGCTGGGAGCTCTCTGGTGGGATGAGCTGAGGTTCTCCCATGGGATGTGCTGAGGTGCCAGGTCCAGGTCCAGCTCCTGGTCCAGGACACATTGAGGCACCCAGTTCTCCTGCTGGGCTGCTGGCTTCTTCCCTGGGATGTTCCCTTTGGTGCTCAGGCTGCTCTGGGTGCCTTTCCAAGGTGTCCCAGGCCAGCAGGCCATGCTGGGCACCATGGGGACATCAGTGCAGAGAACTCCAACCCCAAAGGGGGCTGAACAAACACAGCGGGTGTGCTCAGTCATTCTGGGACAAACACCCTGCTGGGCTCCTGCCCTCCCTCACACAGCCACAGGAAGCTTTTCCCCGTCCCCAATCAGCACTTAGGCCCTCAGTGGCTGCTCTTGGGAGCCTTTTGGAAGCACTTGCACAATGAGGTGAACGAGTTTGGCGCTGAGCATCAAAGCACTGGATCGTGAGCCCCCCGTGCCCCCCGGCCAGGCCGATCTGCTGAATCCCCACTCGGTTTTTCCGTGCTGTACTGTGTGTGTGTGTGTGTGTGGCGGGGGGCGAGGGGGTCAGGGATCCCCCCTGCCCCTTTTTTGGGGGGGACCCGAGCAGGAGTGGCATCGCTCGGGTCAGTGCTGGCAGCACAAGGGCAAAAATGCTCTCTCTGCTCCTCGCTGGTGGTCAGTAGTGTTCTCACAAAGCCATGAAACTTCTCCGTAGTGTTGAGTGAAACTGTGACTAAAAAACGTTCTTGAATGATTCCGAGGTTTCTTTTTTTCCTCTTTCTTCTGTCGTTAATTCTTATTACCACTTTGGAAGAAGAAATTTAAACATAAAATTAAAAAAAAAAAATTAAAAAACATTAAAAACAACAAAAAAAAAAAGAACGAAAAAGAAAAAAAAGGCAGCTTTGATTTTCCAAATGTGCAATTCACATGTGAACAAAGTAATTCTGAAAGTAATTCTCAGTGTATTTTACATTCTCATTGCTCTCTTCAAAGCAAGAGATGTTTTGCCCTGATGTCATTTCCAGCCTGCAGAAGATGTAATTTAAAACATATATATATTGTGCTTGCAAGAATCATAAATCTGTGCATCCTATGTCATTCCTTTTCCCATTGTTACAATACAGATATGATTTAGGTTGGATTTTTTTTTTCCTTTAGACCTGTATAGTGTTTTTTTAAATCAATTGTAAATGTCTGGTTTTCATATAATGTTTAAAAAACATTGAGAAAGAGGATGGTGCTTGTTCCATATCATTCTTGATTGTATATTGCTTCTGTTATGTTTATAAGTAAACTGTGCATGACTTGTGTTTAGCAGTCATTATTGTGTCCGTTTGTGAAATTTTTATTAAAAAGAAAAAATTCCGTAGATGCACTTATTGTATATGTGATTAGATTTTGCGTCCGAGGCTCGAAGCCTTGAACTGCCAAGGAAGAAAGAAAAAGTGTTGGCAGTTATTAATTAATATGGAATCGCTTTGTTGGGAGCATAATGAAATAAAAGATATGAAGTGTAGAAAATAATTAAAAAAAAAGGCAATTTTACAAATTTCATTTTGATGCTTGTGATAAAAGACAAATGTACTTGTGTAGAGAAATTCCTTTAAAATAATGAATAGAAAAAGCTGATTTTGAGGTTAATGCTGTAGAATAGGAATGTATACCAAATGTAATCTTTCCAATGCTACAATGAATTTATACATGAGATTGATATGCAATAAACCTGTGTGCTTTTATAAGCAGTGGTCCCGTGAGCTTCTTTCCATGGAATAACCATGGAGAATGTCCCCAGTAATGGGACATTGGTGTGTCATTGTCTGGCTTTGCTGCTCTGTGGTACCTCTGAGGTCTGATGTCATGCGTGTGTGTGGTTTGTAATACTCAAAAGAGCTTCAAATATTAAATTATGGCCACCCCACTTGCTGCTGAGGTCAGAATCATGGAATCACAGAATGATTAAGGTTGGAAAAGTTCTCCAAGACCATCCAGGTCCAGCCTGTGCCCAATCCCCACCTTGTCACCCAGAACAGAGCACTGAGTGCCACATCCAGGCACCTCCAGGGATGGGCACTCCAAACAAACCTCCCTGAGCAGCCCCTGCCAAGGCCTGGCCACCTTTTCTATTAAAAAATTCTTCCTCATATCCAACCTGAACCTCCCCTGGCGCAACTTGAGGCTGTTTCTTGTCCTCCTGTCAGGGAGTTGTGCAGAACCAGAGGTCCCCCCTGAAACTCCTTTTCTCCAGGCTGAGCCCCTCCATCTCCTTCAGCCTCTCCTCACAGGACTTCTCCAGCTCTGTGCCCTTCTCTGGAAACGTTCCAGCCCCTCAATGTCTCTCTTGTGAGGGGCCCCAGAGCTCACAGAGCACTCGAGTCCTCCCCAGTGCAAAGCAGGAGCATCACATCCCACTGAAGGGACTGGATGCTTGCACAGAGAGGAGTGAGATATTCCAGGGTGGGTGAAAGTGCTGGGATGGGGCATCGGTGAGCTGATGGAAAATGTCAAACATATTTCCTTTCACAACCAGAGCGCAGAGAGAGTGAACTGCCCAGTGATAGCGGTCAGATGGTTCAGCTCCAGGGAACCCTGGGAGCAGAAATTACTTGAAAGCCGGGTCTTTGAGCTAAAAAACCCCATTACACAAGTGATGAATGGCCTTGCTTCAAAAAGTCATTCATGGTGATCAAATGATGGTGTCCCACATTCGGGATAATGGCCCTTCCCCGGAGATCGGGAGGGTTTCAGTCCGAGCTGAACCCTTGAGTAGGAGCCCTCCTCTCGCTGGAGCCTTTCTCCTTATTAGCCCCGGAGGGAAAGGATGAAAAATCCATGGGATAAGAAAGCTGTGATAATGGAGCGATTGTCAGGCCGGCCCCGGAGTGGAGAGAGCAGAGGCATTTCAAAGAATATTGCTGACAAGTGGACTTTGTCATGCACAAAAGTGCTTGAGATTCACCACAAACAAGTGAGAAAAAGGCCCCATTCGGGGGATGGGGAGGAGCAGAACAGGGGGGCAGAAGAGAAGGTCAAGGAAAAGTCTGTTCCCAGTAAAGACACAGAGCACTGTTGAGCCTTACTGGGCAGCTGTCAGCAGCCTGACCCTCAGATCCTCTTTCCCAGTAGCTGCAGCGTCCAAAGGCAGCTGAAACTGATGTTTTGTGCATCCGGAGGGATCGCCCGAGGTTACCTTTGACCGCTGAAGACCCAATAAAGCGAACATCAGACATGCCTGTAGTAACGGAATGCTGAAATACCGAGCGAGTGTTGCCCAGACCGAGGACAGCCGGGGCACACTCATTTGTCACCCACTAAGGTGACAGGAGAGCGACACCGGATAATCCCCCTGCCTTCAGCGACCTTGCAGACGCGGCTTTAGGGGATGGAGAATGCCGAGATCCCAGGGGCGCACACACCTGAACTGTCATCAAGAAGCAGCAAAACGCTATTCCTAAAGAGGCTTATTTAATATTTCACCCCCAGGAAGCAGAGGCAGCTTTAGGGGATGGGGAATGCCGAGATTCGAGGGGCTCACACACCTGATGAACACCCATCAAAAAGTGGCAAAACGCTATTCCTAGAGACAATTAATTTTTAACTCCCGGAAAGCAGAGGTGGCTTTAGGGGATGGGGAATGCCGAGATTCCAGGGGCGCACACACTTGATGAACCCTCACCAAGAAGCAGCAAAACGCTGCTCCTAGAGACGCTTATTTAATATTTCACCCCCAGGACGCAGAGGCAGTTTTAGGATATGGAGAATCCCGAAATTCCAGGGGCGCACACACCGGATGAACACTCATCAAAAAGCAGCAAAACGCTATTCCTAGAGACGCTTAATTAATTTTTCACCCCCGGGAAGCCGGGGCGACCCCGGGCCGGGAGCAGAGCGTTGTCGGAGCCGGGACAGGCAGAACGGCAACACATCCCGGGGCACGCCGGCACACCGGCACGGTCTCGGGGGCTGGACCGGCATCTCCCCCGGTACCGGAACACCGGCACATCCCGGGGCACAAGGGCACGGTCTCGGGGGCCGGGCCGGCATCTCCCCCGGTACCGGAACACCGGCACATCCCGGGGCACGCCGCCACACCGGCACGGTCTCGAGGGCCGGACCAGCACCTCCCCTGGTCCCTCCCCCGTCCCTCCCATCCCTCCTGGTCCCTCCCATCCCTGCGGCCGCCGCCGCGCTGGCTCCGAGGGGCGCGGGTAGGTGCGGGCGCGGCGGGGTCGGGGCGGGGGCGCCTCGGAGGGACCGGGGAGCCCGGGGAGGGTCCGGCTCGGCCATCGGCACCGGTACCGGGGCTCCTGGGCAGCGGGAGCAGTGCGGGCGGCGGTTTCGAGACAGCGGCCACCGAGCGCCTTCCGGGGAGGGGACGGCGGGACCGGCTATGCCGCCCCAGCCGGGCTCGTCCTCCCGCGGCTCTGTCCCCGCTGTCCCCGCGGGTCTCAGCGGTGCCAAGGGGTGGTTGGGTCCGTGGCAGAGGGGTTTGGGTGCCTCCCAGGGCTGTATCGCTGCCCATGTAGAGCCCGGCTCCCTGCACCGAGTTACGGTGCCGGTGCCCCTGTGCCACCGCGATCGATGCCTTGTGTGGCCACCGAGCTTCCCTCCATCCCAGCACCGAGCTGTGCATGCTGCCGCCCCCGAACCCTCTGGGTTCAGGCTTGTTTGTTGCCACCAGGGCTTGGGATAAGATTCGTCCTCAGGCAGGATGGGGTTAAGAGCGGAATGTGGCGCTTTGCTCGTCCGAGGGACACTTGGCAGAGCTCTGGACGTAAAGCATGTGTCCCCCATCCGAGGACAGTGGAATGAGCAGAATCTCTGTCCAACGAGCTGTTGTTGATGGGTCTGTGCTGTCCTCCTGCCAGTCATTCATGCACGGTCCAGCCTTGGTTTGTTTCCTGGTCTTTGAAAAGGAACAGCTTGGAGATGGCCCTGGCACACAATGGGACCTCAGTTGAGGACAGCTAAACCATAATTTCTCCCGAAGTTATGTAATAGGCAGAGGGCATAAAACGCTCTGTCTGTTGGGTAGGGGCAGAATTCTGTAGGTGCATGGTTCTGTGCATGACACAGGAGGGGATGAGTGACCTTAACCCTACCTGGGAAGCCCCAGAGAGTGGGGCAGGTGTTTCTGTGGGCAGAGTGGTTTGGGGCAGGTACGAGCTTGGAGGAGCACAGGGTTCACGGCCGGGAATTCCACAGCCTGAGGGAGGGTGCAGACCGGCTGTGGTGGCTGGCAGCACCCCAAAGGGGAATGAGGGGACACGGAGGTGTGGCAGCAGTGGGGCTCGGGGAGGCTCCAGACCTGCCTGGCTCAGGTCTGAGCCTGTCCAGTGCCTGTGGCAGGGTCTGGCTGCTCCATGGCCTGGCTGCTCCTGGTCATGGCTGCTCCCATGGCTGCTCCATGGCCTGGCTGCTTCCATGGCCTGGGTGCTCCTGGTCTTGGCTGCTCCTGGTCCTGGCTGCTCCATGGCCTGGCTACTCCCATGGCTGCTCCATGGCCTGCCTGCTCTGGGTCCTGGTTGCTCTTGGGCCTGGCTGCACTCAGTCCTGGCTGCTCCATGGCCTGGCTGCTCCATGGCCTGGCTGCTCCCATGGCTGCTCCATGGCCTGCCTGCTTCCATGGCCTGCCTGCTTCTGGTCCTGGCTGCTCCATGCCTGCTTCCATGACCTGCCTGCTCTCATGGCCTGCCTACTTCTCGTCCTGGCTGCTCCCATGGCCTGGCTGCTCCTGGTTCTTCACCACAGGAACCAGGAGCCCCATCCCAGAGCCCCACATCCCGGAGCTCCTGTCCCAGCCCTGGCGCAAGGGTGGCCCCACAAGCAGCAAGGTGGTGACAGCATCTCCCAGTGTGTCCATGCATGCCCTGTCTGAGGAGCACCCTGGAAGGTGGAGGCCATGTCCTGTGCTGTCCCCAGTTCCCGTGGCTCAGTGTAAATTCCTGCTACCTTACTGGAAAGTGTTCAGCCAGCTGTCTGTCTGTCTGTCTGTCCTCCTCAGCTTGCTGCTCCCCCAGCCACCACCATGTCTCGGGGCTCCTCTTCTACCTCTGTGGACGACAAGACCTTGCTCCTGGAGTACCGATGCCACCCCGTGCGGCCAGAACCCCCCAGCCCAACGTGTGCCCCTGGGAAGCTCAGCCCCACCACGGCTCCCAGTGCCGCCCCACTGTCCCCCCTGGGCTCCCCCACCTCGGCCGAGCCGCGCCGCATCGTCCTGAGCACCCACAGCCCCGCCGCGCTCAAGGTGGGCACGCAGCAGCTCATCCCCAAGAGCTTGGCCGTGTCCTCCAAGCCCAAGAACAGCCCCTCCCGGCCCCAGAGCTTCGGGGCCAGCCGGGAGCCCCTGAGCCCCGACCCGAAGCGGGCGGCCGTCCCCATGCTGGCCCTGGACGGGGAGGATGAGGATGATGGCGGAGGGGCCCTCAAACGCAACCTGAGGAACATGTCCTACCGTGCGGCCATGAAGGGGCTGGGGGCTGACACGGACCCAGCCAAGGCCCCACCATCACTGAAACCCGTGTCTGAGGACGGCAGCACCCTGCCTGACCGCAGCCCTGGCAGGAGCAAGGTGGGTTTAACCCCTGCTGTCACCCCTGTCGGGCAGGGACGGGGTCCTGCTTTCCTGCTGGTGACAGAGGAGCTGCAGGGCCCTCAGCTGCAGTCAGGAGCTGGTTTGCTGAGCCTGGGCCTTGGGAAGCTGCAGCAAGGTGGGTTTAACCCCTGCTGTCACCAGGGGCCAGCTCCTAGAGGTAGGGGCAGCAGCCTGGGGGGCTCTGAGAGCTCTGGGGGGATGATTCCTCATCATTAGTGCTTGTAGTGGGCTGGCTGGGGGACACACAGGGTCTGCTCGGGGCTGTTGGTGCAGGTGGTGCTGCTGTGGTTGGGCTTCACACACCACTGAGGGAAGGCAGGTGCTCCTTGCTGGGCTTTCCCTGTGGACTTTGGGGAGAGTTATCTTCATCCAGGGAGTGTAATCTTCACTCCAGGGAGTGTAATCTTCACTCCAGGGAGTGGCAGCAGCTGCTGGGGGCTGGGTGATGCTGCAGGAGTGAGTAGGGATGGGATCCTGCTTTCCTGCTGGTGACAGAGGAGCTGCAGGGCCCTCATCTCCAGTCAGTTCTGAGCCTGGTGTGGTGACTGGTGCCCTGGGAAGCTCCGTGTCGCCAGCAGATGCTGCAGGTCCCTGGAGAGGCCGGGAATAGCTGACATGGTTTTGCTGGGAAGTGGAGCTGGGTGTTTGCAGGGCGGGGCTGGCCGGGAGAGCGGCTCCAGTCGTACACAAACATGGGTGAAGCACGTCTGGGGAAAGGGAGACTCCAGAGCAGGCAAAGTCCAGGTGTGAGAGAGATCTGACAGCAGCAGTGCAAGTACAGAATGGTTCAGAGCATGACCCTGGTTATATGGGAGGTGAAAGCTGAGTCACCTGGGTAAGGCAAACACAGCCCACACAAAAGGCAGGCTGAAAGAACAGGGTGGTGTGGGCCAGCTGGCACAGGTAACTCCCCCTTTTCCTGAAGGAGGTTTCCCTGGGCCTCAGGAGTGTGGTAACCACAGCAGGCTCTCCTCTTGCCCTTGCAGAGAACCCTCGGGCGGAAGCGGGTGCAGAAGCGTGGTGGCTCCTTCAAGGACCGTGAGTGCTCCTGTCCCCTGTTCCTCAACCAAGCAAATCCCTGCAAGGCTTTCCCCACTTTCCCCACTATGGGCAGTGCTGCTCCCTGCCCATGGCTTTTGTCTCTGTTTCCCCAAAGCAACAGCAGCATTGCTGCCCTGCTTTCCCACTCCTGGGGCTGATAACGCTCCAGTTGCTGCCCTGCTCTCAGATGGATGTCTTCCAGGGAAAATGGGAGAGCTGGGAGCAGCAGCCGCTGGGTAATCAGTGCAGTGCAAAGTCCAACCTCGTCAGGGAGTTTCTGGCCTGGAACTCGTGGCTTGTGGCCAACAGGGCAAGGCAGCCGTGGTGGGAAGGGAAGCCATGAGCTGGGAGAGGCTGCAGTGCTGTCCTGACCTCGTGTCTTGTCCTCTGCAGAGCCCCAGCTGTATCAGGAGATCCGTGAGAGAGGCCTGAACTCTGTCAGCCATGAGTCAGACGAGGACTTGCTGGAGGAGGCCCTGCCAGAGGAGCCGTCCCCTCTGGGTGCTGCCATCGTGGTGCAGAGCTACCGCCCGGCCCAGGTGACCTGGAGCCAGCTCCCAGAGGTAGGGGCAGCAGCCTGGGGGGGTCTGAGAGCTCTGGGGGGGTAATTCCACATCATTAGTGATTGCACTGGGATGATCTGGGCTGGCTGGGACAGGCAGGATCTGCCCAGGGCCATTGGTGCTGCTGTGATTGGGCTTCACCCACAGCTGAGGGAAGGCAGGTGCTCCTTGCTGGGCTTTCCCTGTGGACTTTGGGAAGAGTCATCTTCATCCAAGGAGTGGCAGCAGCTGCTGGGGCTGGGTGATGCTGCAGGTGGTGATGCAGGAGTGAGTGGTAGTGGGCAGTGGTGCTGGTTTGTAATGGTTTATGATGGGTTCATTTGGTGGGTGGTGGTGTGTTGCAGTGTCTAATGGTTTCTGATGGGTTGTGATGGTTTCTGATGATTTCTGATGGTTTTATAATGGTTTGTAATGGTTTGTGATGGGTTCCTTTGGTGAGTGTTGGTGTGCTACAGTGTGTGATGGTTTCTGATGGTTTGTGATGGTGTGTGCTGGTGTGCTACAGTGTGTGATGGTTTCTGATTGTTTCTAATGGTTTGTGATGGTGTGTGCTGGTGTGTGATAGTGTGTAGTGGTTTCTGATGGGTTGTGATGGTTTGTGGTAGTGTGTCACAGTGTGTAATGATTTGTGGTGGTTTCTGATGGGTTCCTTTGGTGTGTGATCATTTGGGATGGGTTGTGATGGTCTGTGGTGGTGTGTCACAGTGTGTAATGGTTTGTGATGGGTTGTGATAGTTTGTAATGGTTTGTGATGATGTGTGCAGGTGTGTGATAGTGTGTAATGGTTTCTGATGGGTTGTGATGGTCTGTGGTAGTGTGTCACAGTGTGTAATGATTTGTGGTGGTTTCTGATGGGTTCCTTTGGTGTGTGCTGCTGTGTTACAGTGTGTAATGATTTCTGATGGTTTCTGATGGTTTGGGATGGGTTCTGCTGGTGTGTCGCAGTGTGTGCTGCTTTCTCGTGGTTTGGGATGGGTTCCCTTGGTGTGTGCTGGTGGGATGGGCCGTGGGGTGGCTGACACAGCCCCAGACTGCACTAGAGGGCGTGCAAGGACCGTGGTTCTGCTCATCCCCAGGTCCTGGAGTCGGGCATCCTGCAGAGGATCTCCCCCGAGGAGCGCAAGAGGCAGGAGGTGAGAGAGCCCTGGGTGTGCCCAGGAGCACAGCAGGGCACAGAGGCTGTGGCACACACGTGGCTCTGCCAGGGTCAGCTCCAGGTGGAGCTGCACTAATTGGTGGGGAAGCAGGCAGCTCCACTGGATGCTGATGGGAAGGGAGAACATCTTCATGCTGTGGCTTTTTAATGACTGAGTGTCCTAAAACACACTGGGATTATTGGTATTGGCCAGGCCATGCATGAGGTGACACAGAGAGCCAACATGGAGCCAAGTCATTTCCAGTGGCTTTGTGCCAAAGAGTAGAAATAAGATTTAACAATTAATTCCTGGCTTTTTCCATTCAGTTAATGCTGTTGCATCTTCCCTGCTTTCTCCAGGCAATGTTTGAGATCATCACTTCTGAGTACTCCTACATGCACAGCCTGAGCATCCTGGTGAGCCACTTCATGAGGTCAGAGGAGCTGAAGGAGACCATGACTCAGACAGAGCACCACCACCTCTTCTCCAACATTGGGGACATCCTGACAGTCAGCAAGAGGCAAGTGGGGCCTGGGAGGGGACCCTGAGCTTTTTATTTGTAGTGCTGAACCAACCATCCCTTGGACTGTTGAAGGGACTCACTGGGAGGTGGGGAGGAAGTGCCTTGGGAGCTGTGTCCATGTGGGAAGGCCGCAGGAGGAGGATGCAGCAGCCCTGGGAAGGGCTCTGGGGGTGTTGAGGGCTTGTGGCTTCCTGATGGGGCAGAAAGTAAAACCTCCTGGAGGGCTGAGGTGGAGGAGGGATCCCATGCAGGAATGGAGGAAGCGTGTGCCTCTGGGGAAGGCGTGGGTGTCTCAGCTGCTGGAGCTGCCCTGCCAGAAGGGATCCAGGCCCCAGCTCCTCTGGGAAAACTGGGGAAAAGCAGCAGTGGGAACATTCCGTTTGTCCAGCCCCAGTGAGTCATGTGGTGATGTTGTTTAAATTAAAAAAACCCTCATGTGGTGAGGTTGTTTAAATTCTCTCCTCAGCTTCTTTGAGGACCTGGAGAAGCGACACCAGGAGCACCTCCTGATCCCTGACATCAGTGACATCGTGGAGGAACACGCCTCGAAACACTTCAACCCCTACATCAGCTACTGCTCCAATGAGGTCTATCAGCAGAGGACACTGGATAAGCTGCTGTGAGTACAAGGCCTGGGCTGGCCAAGGAATTGCCTCTGAGGGGCTCTGGGCTCCAGGGACTGCAGAAGTCCATAGCATGTAGGGACATGGAGGAGCCTTGTTCATCTCCAGGCCAGGTCTGAGGCTGTTGTTGGTACATCTGTGGCTCTACTCACCTTTTGGCTTTACCCACCTTTTGGTGGGCTCACCATCTCTCTCTGGGTGCTTTTCTACCACCTGCTGTGGGATCAGTCCTGTTTCTGCCCAGCTGGGCACTCCATGCCTGGCAGAGCGCCCCAGGCAGTGCCATCACTGCTCTCTGCATTTCCAGTGTTGGGAGAGCTGCTGGAAAATCCTGACAACAGAAGAACAGAGTTAATGGAGCTTTCTTATCCTGTTCCAGAACCACAAACCCCTTATTTAAAGAGACCCTGAAACAAATTGAAAGGAAACCAGAGTGTGGAGGCCTGCCAATGATCTCATTTCTCATTCTGCCCATGCAGAGGGTAACACGGCTTCCTCTGCTCTTAGATGTAAGTAGTCACACAGTGGCACTGCTTGGCACCTCTGAAGAGGTGACTCTGCTATTCCCTTTGTTTTCTGAGCCTGAGACAGACTCTGCTTGGACTTCTAGCCCTCTGGAGCTGGGCCCTGGGTGCTCCTGTATTCAGGAGAAGCATTTGCATAACTCTCAGGCACATGGTGGGATTCTTGGGGTGTCCTGTGCAGGGCCAGGAGTTGATCTTAATGGGTCTCTCCCAGCTCAGTATATTCTGTGATTTATATCCAGAGCAATCTGCTTCTCTGGGGGGTATCAGGTGTGCAGCTCAAAGCTCTGTGAATAGCACTTCATGTCTTGGTGCCACCCATCTGAGCCACCTGAGCTTCTTCTGTGCCATATCTGGGTCCCAGGGTGGAGTGGCACAAGTGTCCTGGTCAGGCAGCCCAGGAGTGCAAAGCAGGTCTTGCATTCTTCATGGAATTCTGCTCCAAATGGCCAAGCTGCTGGATGTGGGATTTCCAGTGACTGCTCCCAGTCTGTGGAGGTTGCAGGGCTGAGGGCCAGGGGGTGGCCAGGCACGTATCAGACATGAAACCCCCAGATTCACAGCTCCCAGCACTGTTAAACCTTCCTGTGACCACTGGGAACAGATCAATCAACGTGTGGCATCCTGAAATCCCTGGAAAAGCAGCTGGTTCTCCCTTCTCTGGGGTGGAATGTCACTAAAACTTCTTATCTTGGAATTCCAGACGGTGCAGCAAAAAACAAACGCGCGCAGCGCAGCGTACGGAGCTGCCACCCGCGCTGTGAAGGCCATCAGCAAGGTGAGGCCCAGCTGCCAGCCCTCCACCTCTCCTCCTGCCTGCTCAGCCCTCTGGAACACTGATCCAAAGGTGCCATTCTGGCCTCTCATTTCCCTCCCAGCATCAGTTCACTCGGAGGCTCCTCTGCTCAAAACAGCTGCCGGATGAACGCACCTTTTCCCTTCTCAACTTTGTCACCTGATCTTGGTTTGTTCCTTTTTCTTGTCCTCTGTTCTTCTTTCCTCTTTGGCCCATCTTTGTCCTTCCTGAGGCAGTTCTCACCATGGTTTTTGGGGATTTGGACAAAGGGCAGTGAATGAAGCAGAGAGGGAAGTGTGGAGTGCAGTGGTCACGAGCTGTGCACTGTCTGTGCTCCTGGAGCTCCTCTCCCTCTGTTTTCCCATCCACTGCTCAGTCACACAGGCCAAAGGGCCACAGAGACTGCGGCCACCACCATGTCAGTGTTGACTCTTCCTTTCATCCCCCTGAGGAGCAGCTCTTGGCAGCACATTCCTGCTGCTCCCAGTCTGTCCTGCTCTCACATCTGAGCAGAGTCCTCCCCTCTGTGTGATTGTTCATCCTCCTGCCTTGAGCTCTTCTCAGATGATTAATTCTTCCTCCTTCTGTTGCTCCTCAGTTCTGGTGCAGGTTCACTTGAGTCCTTCTCCAGGCAGAGCCCAAGTGCCATCTCTCTCCAGGAGAGCATCCCACTGCCTTTCCCCAACCTGGTGTGAAGCCTTTGCCAGGAATTGTCTGTCTGTCTCTCCTTCTCAGGGCAGCAGGACAGTCCCTAATGCTGAGGGTGGTGTGGGAGATGGATGGGCTCAATGTCTGACCCTTCTCCACTTCCCTTGGGATGTTTTTCTCTTCCCAGCTGGTCAAGAGCTGCAATGAGGGAGCTCGGGCTATGGAGAGGACAGAGCAGATGTACACCTTGCAGAAACAGCTGGAATTTGGGAAGAAGAAGGTGAGCCCTTGTGGAAGTGGTGGTGGGAAGTCTTCTGGGGCCTGTTTAGACAAGTCAGACCTGTGCTGGGAATCCTTCTGGGAAGCCTGGAGTGGTCTTCCACCGGGCAGCCCTGACAGAACAAGAGGACACAGTCTCCAGCTATATCAGAGAAGGTATAGGTTGGATATTAGGAAAAAAATTTTCACCCAAGGAATAATAAAGTACTGGAATGCTCTTCCCAGGGAGGTGATAGAATTACCATCTCTGATGTGTTTAAAAAAACACTGGACATGGCACTTGGTGCTATAGTCCAGTTGAGGTGTTAGGGCATAGGTTGGACTCGGTGATCTTAGAGGTCTCTTCCAACCTCATCCTTCTGTGATTCTGTGACTGCTGGATGCAGGCAGTTTCTGAAAAGTGTAGTAAAGCTATGACAGTGTTGGGGTCCAGAGGTTGCATCTCTGGGTGTGCTGGAATGGGGTGCACGGCCCCCTGGAAAATCCTTTCTAAAAGACCTAAACGCTGTGACCGTGTTCACAGGGGTGTTAGGATGAGGGAAGAGAGGAGGATCTGACTCCATGTTTCAGAAGGGTTGATTTATTATTTTATTATATATATTATATTAAAACTATACTAAAAGAATAGAAGAAAGGATTTCATCAGAAGGCTGGCTAAGAATAGGAAAAGAAGGAATGATAACAAGAACTTGTGTCTCGGACAGAGAGTCCGAGCCAGCTGGGCTGTGATTGGCCATTAATTAGAAACAACCACATGAGCCAATCCCAGATCCACCTGTTGCATTCCACAGCAGCAGATAACCATTGTTTACATTTTGTTCTTGAGGCCTCTCAGCTTCTCAGGAGAAAAAATCTTAAGGAAAAGATTTTTCATAAAATGTGTCTGTGACAAAACGCATGTGCTGTGTCCATCCCAACCGACCCCAGGGCCGCTGGGGCAGGTTCACTTCCTGCCTTGATTTTGCCTGCTGCTGGTGGGGAGGGCACTGCCTGAGCCTTTGCTGGTGCTGTTCCAGCCTTTCCCTCTGATCTCGGTGTCCCGGTGGCTGCTGAAGCGGGGGGAGCTGCACCTGCTGCTCTCGGAGGAGGCCGGCATCTTCCGCCGCGGCGCCGGCCGCCTCTGCCACCTCTTCCTCTTCAACGACGTCCTCATCATCACCAAGAAGAAGAGGTGAGGGCCCTGCCTTTCCCTGAAGAGCAGCTAGGGGGATTAAACTCCAATTTCCCCAGCAGAGTATTGCAATATTTACCAATATACCCAGACAGGACGTGCCTTGGCTTGTCTGGCCCTTGGTGCTGAACCACATAGCAGCAACTGTGATGTTTCACCTCAGAGACACTTTTGGCTGGCTGGGTGTGTGGTGTTTCACCTCAGAGACACTTTTGGCCGGCTGGGTGTGTGGTGTTTCACCCCACAGACACTTTGGGCTGGCTGGGTGTGTGGTGTTTCACCCCACAGACACTTTTGGCTGGCTGGGTGTGTGGTGTTTCACCCCACAGACACTTTGGGCTGGCTGGGTGTGTGGTGTTTCACCCCACAGACACTTTTGGGTGGCTGGGTGCTGCAGCTGAGCACGTGGAGACAAGGCCAGGCCTGCAGGAGCTCTGGTGGTGCTGGGATGGAGCTTCTCCCCATAATAGGGGCTGCTCCTCAGGTTTCCCTCTGTTGGAGAAGCTTTGAGGCCATGGTCAAGGAAAGGAGTCGGTTCTGATGGAGGGTTTGGATCCAGAGCTTTATTCTGGCCCTCAGGCCTCTGAATGCAGCACCAGCTCCAACAGAACTCCCTGAGCCCGTGGTTGCTGCTCCTTTGAACCCCGGGGAGAGGGGCAGGGAAGGGATAGGGAGCCACCAAGCAGGGACAGGAGGGGAGGGACAAAGGGACAAAGGACACCTGGATGGCCCAATGCCCCCCAGGGGTAGAGGGCATCCTTTGAATCTGAATCACTCAACGCCCTTCTGGATTCTAGAACAGACAGTACTTGACAGGTGTCAGGGAGGGGAAAAGAGAGGTGACTGACACACCTGAGAGAGAATTATCAGGGCAGGGACTTGAGGTTCTGAGGTAAACCCTGAAATCACACAGAACAGCAGCGAAATCAGTGAGATTTCCTTTTCCACCTTTGTGAGCTGTCCCTTGTCAGACAGAAGAGTCCCACCAGTGGCCTTGTCTCAGCGAGTGGGTGGCCAGCAAATCCCCAGAGCCATTTCCCACCCTGAGCATCAGCTCCAGGCTGCTCTGGCAATGCCTGCCGAGCCTCCTGTGCCGGGCTGGGGGCTGGGAAGTGGCCCAGAGCCCACAGCTGGGTCACTGATCCCATCTGTGCTGCAGTGAGGAGAGCTACACGGTCATGAACTACGCCACGCTGGACCAGGTCACCGTGGAGAAGGTGGAGAGCTCAGAGCCACCCTCCCCTCCTCCTGGCAAGGCTGGTGGGCACCTGCTGCGAGTGGTGCTGGAGAAGGACAGCGAGGGCCGGCGGGAGGAGGTGCTGCTGTCGGCAGAGACGCTGTGAGTGCCACACTGGGACTGTGCTCTG
Organism: Setophaga petechia; assembly: GCA_024362935.1. Lineage (NCBI taxonomy): Eukaryota > Metazoa > Chordata > Aves > Passeriformes > Parulidae > Setophaga > Setophaga petechia. The sequence goes on from JANCRA010000047.1 coordinate 4,335,200, forward strand.
GCCCTTGGGGTGACTCGGGATGAACTGGGAATCCCACGGTGTGGGATTTTGCTCTGGCCCTTGGGGTGAACTGAGAATCCTCTGAGGCTTCTGTGACCGTGTTCACAGGGGTCTTAGGTTGAGGGAAGAGACAAGGATCTGACTCCATGTTTCAGAAGGCTTGATTTATTATTTTATTATATATATTATATTAAAAAGATACTAAAAGAATAGAGGAAAGGATTTCATCAGAAGGCTGGCTGAGAATAGAAAAAGAAGGAATGGTAACAAAGGCTTGTGTCTGATCGAGACAGTCCAAGACAGCTGGGCTGTGATTGGCCATTAATTAGAAACAACCACATGAGACCAATCACAGATCCACCTGTTGCATCCCACAGCAGCAGATAACCATTGTTTACATTTTGTTCCTGAGGCCTCTCAGCTTCTCAGGAGGAAAAATCCTAAGAAAAGGATTTTTCAGAAAATATCATGGCTACAGGCTTCTGCAGATCTCCCTTTACCCCCACACTCCTCCTCCTAGAAATTGGGATGTGCACAGCCTTCTCCCAGGCTCTGTTCCTTCCTCTCTCTTATATTTCCTATATAATTCCCATATCAGCTTCCCCTGTCCAAGTGAAGCAAAGCAGCTGGGCCATGTGTGCCACTTGGGAGGTGTCCTTACACTGAATAATCTGATCAGTGTGACTGCCCTGGAAAGCATTCATCCTGCTGGGGATGTCCCAGCTGCTGCTGGCCACAGGGATGCTGTCCTGAGGCTCTCTTTGTGTTTGCCTCTGGCAGGAGTGACCGGGCCCGGTGGATTGCAGCTCTGATGCACAGGGAGAAGGAACAGCCTGACACCACTCCCAAAGGAGGTACAGTGTGCCCAAGGGCAGCCTGGCTCTGCTGGGATTCCCTGTCACACCAGAGCATTTGCAGGCCCATGTTTCTGCCTGATTCTCCTCCATTCCTGGAGTGGAAAGGAAAACCCCACACTGTGACTGTGTTCACAGGGGTCTGAGGATGAGGGAAGAGAGGAGGATCTGACTCCATGTTTCAGAAGGCTTGATTTATTATTTTATCATATATATCATATTAAAACTATACTAAAAGAATAGAAAAAAGGATTTCATCAGAAGGCTGGCTAAGAATAGAAAAAGAAAGAATGATTACAAAAGCTTGTGTCTCGGACAGAGAGTCCGAGCCAGCTGGGCTGTGATTGGCCATTAATTATAAATAACCCCATGAGACCAATCCCAGATCCACCTGTTGCATTCCACAGCAGCAGATAGCCATTGTTTACATTTTGTTCCTGAGGCCTCTCAGCTTCTCAGGAGGAAAGATCCTAAAGAAAAGATTTTTCATCAAAGATGTCTGTGACACCACGCCTTGCTCCTTAGGAGTTGCCTCCCATGAAGTTATCAGTCACAACTGACCTTAAATACATTTCCTGGGAGGCACAGTGGAATTCCAGGAATGCCATCAGCTGTTGTTAGAGGAGGTTTGACAAGCTTGGAGGGATAAGGGGCAGGGACAGGAGGGACTGGAGCATGCTGTACTGTGGAGCACTGGGTGGGCAGCTGGGGGGTCATGGCTGAGCAGGGGGCTGTCCCTGCTCACTGTCCCTGCTGTCCCCTGTCCTGCAGACCTGAGCCAAGTGGAGATCACCCGTGCCTACCTGGCCAAGGAGGCGGATGAGCTGTCCCTGCAGCAGGCAGATGTTGTCCTGGTGCTGGGAGAAGAGGATGGTGAGTGCCAGGGAGTGTGGGGCTGGGTGTGGTGCAGGGGGATCCCTGGGGACTGGATTTTGGCAATTGCAGAAGCTCCAGGAAGCTCTGGCTGCTGCTGAGAGCTGTGGCACTGGCTGGTGCTGTGTCCCAGCAGGTGACAGTGGCTCCTGGGGGGCTGACGAGGTGGCACTGCCAAGGATCTGTGGCCCCTCCTGGCCCTGTCACCAGCTCTGTCTCCCTAGGCTGGTGCTGGGGGGAGCAGGGCTGGTTTCCTGAGATTCTGTGGTCCTTCCTGGTCCTGTCAGTAGCTCTGTTCTCTCCTAGGCTGGTGCTGGGGGGATCAGCTGTAGGATGGGGAGCAGGGCTGGCTCCCCAAGGATCTGTGGCACTTCCTGGCCCTGTCACCAGCTCTGTCTCCCTAGGCTGGTGCTGGGGGGATCAGCTGTGGGATGGGGAGCAGGGTTGGTTCCCCAAGGTTCTGTGGCCTTTCCAGGCCCTGTCACCAGCTCTGTTCTCCCTAGGCTGGTGCTGGGGAGTTCAGCTGTGGGATGGGGAGCAGGGCTGGCTCCCCCAGGTTCCGTGGCCCTTCCTGGCCCTGTCAGCAGCTCTGTTCTCTCCTAGGCTGGTGCTGGGGGGAGCGTTTGCGGGATGGGGAGCGGGGCTGGTTCCCCCAGGCCTGTGCCAGGCCCATCACCAGCCGCGTGGCTGCCGAGGGCAACGTGCGGCGCATGGAGCGGCTGCGCATCGAGACCGACGTGTAGGGACAGCCCAGAGGGACCCCTGCCCCAGGGAGCCCCAGACCCCTGCAGACTGAGCCCACGGAGAGGAGGCACAGCAGAGCCTTTCTTCTCGAACTGTGCATGTGCCAGGTGGCAGATCTCAGCAGCCTGGACGGGTTTGTGTGGCAGCAGTGACACAGCAGCTCCTCTGGGGTGAGTGCCACCGGGCACTCCTGGCAGTGCTGGCACTGGTGACCTGGAACAGTCCTGGGAGCAGCCAAGAGCTTGGCTCAGGTTGGGAAGCTGGAGCTGTTCTGGGCTCTGACGTGCCTGTGCCACCATGGCCAAGCTGGAGCTGTTCTGGGCTCTGAGGTGCCTGTGCCATCCTCTCCCTCCCTGCAGCACCTGCTGCACACCTGGTGTGGGGAGAGCACACCCCAGTCAGGCTTTGTTTGGAGCTTAAATCCATGTGCTTGGCTCATTCCTCAGCCCAGTTTTTGCTCCTGTTTCTCTTTTTTCTGTCTCTCCCCCCACAATAATTCTTGGGCCCTTTGGGCAGAGCCATCCCTGCACAGGTGAGGTGATGCCAGACACCTTGTGGTCACTTGATAAAATACTTGATGCCAGAGTTGTTCCCATGGAGTCAGCTCTGGGGTATGCTCCAGGCAGAGGATGAGGAGCAGTGCTGCAGCTCCCACCTGCCTTTCCCTCCTCCCAGCTGGGGAGGGGGCTCTGCCCAGGGCTCAGCCCCTCACACCCCATGCAGGGGACATGGCTGCTACAGTTTCGGGGTGCCAAACTTCATATTCACTGTTCTGATCAAACTGTTCAACTGTAAATTAACAATAAATTCTTGGATACCAATGAACCATGTGTTCTCTGTTAGTGGGGAGTGTCCCTGTGCGTGACAGCTCCAAGGTTGTCCCAACCATGAGCCCTAAATGAAGCTTCATTCTGCTGGTGGCATTGCATATTCTGACACAATATCTGCACCTCCTGAGACACCCTCCTGTCACCTGGAGCAGCTGTCAGGTGCATTTTAGTGAGACAGACAAGATAAATAGAAACTCAGCCAGGCTTTGTTTATTTAACTGTGGAGAAAGAAACATTTTCCATCAGTGCTAAATTAGAGAAGAACCAAAAAGGGAGACAAGAAAAGACGAAGCAAACCAACTGGATTAAGAAAATATGAACAGGAAAAGAGCATTATATAAAAATACAGGTACAGGCTTTGCTCTGAGCAGCTGCCAGGAGTCCTGGAGCTGCAGCTGGAATGGGACAGGATGGATCCATCCCCATGTTTCAGGCTGTTCCCATGTTCTCCTGGAGCAGGGCCATGGAGGCACAGCATCTCCACTGGCCTCCTCCTCCTCCTGTGCTGCTCCCAATCACTGGAACCCTCCTGTGATGGCCCAGGAGCTTCAAGGCAAAGGGGAGCTGAGGGATGATTGTCTGGAGATGAGCAGCACCACTGGCAGCACTGACTGGGCTCATTTGGCACATGGACAGAATCTTCCTGCTCCCTGCTTACCCCACATCCAACCTCAGCAGCACCATTTTGGTCCTTCACTACATACTCATATTAACATGATTTCTTCACAAGAATGATAGCTAATGTAAAAAACAAATACTGTTAAGGAAGAAATAAAATAAGAAAAGAATTAGCCCAAAATGCCAAGTTCTATACAGATTAAAATAAATTCCATCAGGAAAAGAAAGAATTCTTTTATTATTTTCAGTTGGCCCCTGTGGGAATAATTTAAAGGCCAAGTGCCTGGGCAGGGCTGTGCTGCAGGCTGTGGGGATGGGATGGGATGGGATGGGATCAGTGGGATGGGATGGGATGGGATGGGATGGGATGGGATGGGATGGGATGGGATGGGATGGGATGGGATGGGATGGGATGGGATGGATGGGATGGGATGGGATGGGATGGGATGGGATGGGATGGGATGGGATGGGTTGGGATGGGATCCATGGGATGGATGGGATGGGATGGGATCAGTGGGATGGGATCAGTGGGATGGGATGGGATGGGATGGGATGGGATGGGATGGGATGGGATGGGATGGGACAGGGCTGTCCCTCTTCTCTGCAGAGCTGGGGTTCCTCTGGCAGTGCTTTGACCTGCCCAGGAGCTTTGTGCAAACAGACAAAGGGGGCCCTGGGCCCTGGCCAGGGTGATGTGGTGACACTGGAGTGGTGACATTCCCTGCTGCTGCAGGTGGCCAGCTCCTGACTGTGACTGGCATGGCACAATAACTCAGGATTCGGGGCTGGGAGAGGCCGTTCCAGCTGGGATCTGCCTTGACCAGATGAGCCAGCTCTTTGTCTCCATTCCATGCAGAATCTCTGACTTCCACACTCGATTTAGGCTTCCTTCTTCTTGGAGTAAGTGACATGGGCAGCACCATGGGCTGACAAACTCCTGGTCCATGGACTGACAAACTCCTGGCATGAAGAACAGGCTCCAGGCCCCTGACAAGCTTGTCCAGCACAGCCTGTTCTTGTCAGGAGGCACCAGCTCTGCAGGTGGGTGCTGGAGCCCTGCGTGTTTTCCCTTGGCAAATTGTCACTTACAGTAAAACACCATGGAAAATTCAAATTAAAAAAAAAATAATTCAAGTGAAGTGGTGCATCCACAGGAGGCCCAGTCTCAGGAGAGCTGACCATCAGTCCTGACAACACTGTGGAGCAGCTTCCCATAAATATTGATGCATAAATACCTGATCTGGACCACGATTTCAGCCCCCTCCCCAAGCCCAGCACCTGAAAGCTGAAGGCAGCAATGTGTCACAAGCTGTCAAAGTCCACTGTCCCCTGAGCAGAACTGATCCCTCCTGCACTGGTCTCTGGCCAAGGGCACACCCTGGTGTGGGCAGGGCACACGTGTCCTCAGGGCCAGCCCGCGCTGGCACAGTGAACTGGTTATACTGGGAGCTTCAGCCTCACTCAAACACCCCAAAAGCAGCAGCTGGGGCTGCCAGGAGATGAGAGCTGCTCATGTGGCTCAAAAATGAGTTCGTTACAGGTCATTGGCTTCTTCAGGTGGCTGCTTGGTGAAACCAAGGGAGTGCTGCCAGAGCAGGACCTACTTCTCTGCTGGCTGGAGCTCCTCCAGGGCTGGTGGTGGCCTGGTGGGTGGCAGGGACTGTGTGGCTGCAAAACAAGACAGGACAGGTCCAGGACAGGGCAGTCCTTGCTGTGGGCAGCCCTGCTGCAGGGCTGACCCTCCCCAGTGGTTTATTGTATTGTAATGGGAACTATGTTCTCTTTTACTCTTTTGTTGGCTCTCTCTCATCCTCTTTACCACACTCTTGCCTTCTTTCTCTTTCCCACTCTTTTTACCTCTCTCTCTCTCTTTTTGCGCCTGCTCTGAGCTGTGGCTGGCAGCTCCCTGCACCCAGGCCCTTTGCAATAAACCCCAAATTCCCAGCCCTGGCTGCAGAGATCTCTCATCTCCGTTCATCCTGACCGTGCTACCCCCCGACGCTCCCACAGCAAACCTCCCTGGTGGCTGCAGTGACACAAACAGGCCAGACCAGCTGAGGGGCTGGGCAAGAGGCAGGCGCTGCCCTCGGTGACCGGACTGAGCCGATTGACCACTCCCAACCCAGCCCTGAGCCCAGCACAGCCTCCCTCGGGCCCTGTCCCCTCCTGGCCTCACCTTCGCGGCAGGTGGGTCCCGTGTGGCCGTGCAGGCACAGGCACTGCCCGTTCCTGGCGTTGCAGTAGGAGCTGCTGGGGGCACACTGGCACGCCAGGCTGCACTCGGGGCCGAACTGGCTGGGCTGGCACTCTGCAGAGGGCACAGACAGAGCTCAGGTGTGTCGGAATTCAGGACATCCCTCTGTCCTGGATTCCTTGAACCCCTGCCAGGGGCCTCAGAGCCCTGGCACAGAGCACAAGACCCCTGTGCCTTTGATTTAGCCCTTGGAAAAAACAATTACCAACCTTATATGTGGATCTGCAAGCCACAAAAGTCTAAGTAGAATAATAGTTAGTTTGTCGTGGGGTGAAAAAATAGATTTTTGGGTGTTTTAGAATGGGGATTTTGAGATTGTTTATCCAACAGGTTGGATAACAGGTTGGTTGTTTCATTGTTTTCATGTGAATTGTTTTGACTTAATGACCAATCAGTGCCAAGTTGTGTCAGGGCTCTGGAAGGAGTCATGAGTTTTCATTATCTTTTTAGCTTTCTGTAAGTATCCTTTCTGTATTCTTTAGTATAGTATAGTATAGTATAGTATAGTATAATATAATATAATAATTAAAATAAAAAATAAAAATAAAAATATAATATCATAAAATAATAAATTAAAATTAAAATTAAAGAATTTAAATTTAAAAAACAAAATTAAATCATTAAAATTGAAAAAATTAAAAATAAAAAATACAATATCACAAAATAATAAATTAAAAATAAAATGAAAATAAAATAATTAAAGTTTACAATGTACAATTAAAAATAAAATAAAAAATTAAAAATAAAATAAAATATATAATGTAATAAAATAATACATTAAAAATAAAATAAAAAATTCTGCCAACATGTAGTCAGATTCATCATTCCTTCCTTCATCTGGGAAGCACTCAAATACAATATACCACTGCCCCTCTCACCCTGTGAGGTGACACACACCAAAAAAAGCCTCTCCCAGCTTGCTGGGAGCAAACCCCCTGTCACAGCCCTGTTCCTCCCCTGCCCAGCCGGGGCTCAGCTCACCTGCAGCACAGGTGGGGCCGGTTCTGCCCGGGGGGCACAGGCAGCGCCCGGTCACCGGGTCACAGGGGACATCGCTGGGGCAGTCACAGAGATGCTGGCACCCCTCGCCGTACGTCCCTTCCTTGCAGCCTGTGTGAGACACAGAATCCAGCCCCTGCTCTGTGTCTGGCCCTTGGGATGCCCTCGGGAAGGGCGAGGAGGAGGATGGGGGTACCTGTGTGACAGCGCTCGCCCTGCAGCCCCGGGGGACAGCGGCAGCGCCCGGTGACAGGGTCACATCCTGCTCCATGCTCGCAGTCACAGCGCTGCTGGCAGCCCTCTCCGTGGAACCCCGGGGGACAGCCTGCGATGGGAGAAGCTCATTAGAGAGGGAGTGAGCAGAACTCTGCAGCAGAGCCTTGGCCAGCCCAGCAGGGAGGAGCACAGAGCCCGACTTGTGCCCAAATTGTGCCTGAATTGTGCCCAACTTGTCCCCGACTTGGGCCCAACTTGTGCCCAAATTGTGCTCGACTTTTGCCCAAATTGTGCCCAGCTTGTCCCCAAATTGTGCCCAAGTTGTGCTCGAATTGTGCCCAACTTGTGCCCAAATTGTTCCCAAGTTGTACTCAACTTGTGCCCAGCTTGTGCCCGGCACTCCAAGCCCAACATTCAGCCCCACGGGGTGTACTTGGTGCCCAACACCCAACACTCACTGTGCTCGCACAGGGGCCCGTAGTGGCCCAGGGGACAGCGGCAGGTGCCCGTGGCTGGGTGGCAGGTGGCGTTGTGCAGGCAGGGGCAGCGCAGCTGGCAGGCAGCACCGAAGCTTCCTGGAGGGCATTCTGTGGGCAGAGGAGGGGACAGAGCTGCTCAGCATCCCCAAAACTGAGCTTAGGAAGGCTGGGCTGAGGCAGGGCCGCCATGGGTGGGATGACAAAAACTGGACACAGTGCGTGAGCTCCCCTGTCAGACAGGATTGGGGCCAGGGTTACCTAATTCACAGGATTTGCAAATCAGATTTGCAGGCAGAGAAGTGGGCAGAGATGCTCAGCATCCCCACAGCCACACTTCAGACTGTGGGGCTGTGCAGCTTCACATTTCAGGCTGTGCTGAGGCAGGGCTGCCACGGCTGGGATGACAAAACCTGGACCCGGGGTGTGCACTCCCCAGCCAGACAGGATTGGGGCCAGGGTTACCTAATTTGCAGGATTTGCGAATCAGATTTGCAGGCAGAGCAGTGGGCAGAGATGCTCAGCATCCCCACAGCCCTGCTTCAGAGGACTGGGCTGAGGCAGGGCTGCCACGCGTGGGGTGACAGAAACCAGACCCAGTGTGTGAGCTCCACAATCAGACAGGGTTACCCGATTCACAGGATTTTCCCGTCCAGCCCGGGGCACAGGAGCAGGAGCCATCGGCGGGGTGGCAGAGCCCCCCGTTGCGGCAGGAGCAGCGCTGCTGGCAGCCCGGCCCGTAGCGATGCTTCTCACAACCTGCGGGGGTAGAGGAGCAGCAGTGGGCACAGTGTCACCGACATATTTTATGAAAGATCCTTCCGTTAGGATCTTTTCCCCCTGAGAAGCTTCGAGGCCTCAGGAACGAAATGTAAGCAATGATTATCTGCTGCTGTGGAATGCAACAGGTGCATCTTTGATTGGTCTCATGTGGTTGTTTTCAATTAATGGCCAATTACAGTCCAGAGAGTCCAAGACACTCTGGTCAGTCACAAGATTTTATTTTCACTCCGTTCCATTCCTTTCAAGCCTTCTGATGAAATCCTTTCTTTTATTCTTTTAGTATAGTTTTAATATGTCATTTTCTTTTAATATAATATATATCATAAAATTATAAAATATATATCATAATATAATATATATATAATATAATATAATATAATATAATATAATATAATATAATATAATATAATATAATATAATATAATATAATATAATATAATATAATATAATATAATATAATATAATATAATATAATAGGAGAATTAATGCTAGAACGAGTAACCAGGGTCCTCCCTCTATGATACAAGCTTACATGTGTACATTATTAACAAACCACCGATATACCACAAATCAAACAAGCAGAGCATTAAATATAAATCAATAAATAAATAATAAATGAAAAAATAAATAACTAAATAATAAATTAATAATAAATAAATAAATAAATAATCTATTTAATATAGATCATATATAGCATATTATATTTTATATAATATAAAACATAATGTAAATAAATAAATAAATAATAATAAATGAACAAATAAATAACTAAATAATAAATTAATAAATATAAATAAATAAAACATCAATTTAATATAGATAATATATATCATATTATATTTTATATCATATAAATATAATGTAAATAAATTAATAAATAATAGTAAATGAATAAATAGCTAATTAACTAATTAATCATCTATTTAATACAGATTATATATATATTATATTATATATTATATAAAATAAAATATATATAATAAATCAGCCTTCTGAAACATGGAGTCAAGATTCTCATCTGTTCCCTCCTGCTGGGACCCCTGTGAACACCACCACCAGCACAGGGAGCACGAGCAGAGATCTCAGGGCAAGGAAATTATTTCCTACCCAGGATCTTTCCCAGCCTGGCAGCCCTGATGCACGACACTTGCCTTGCTCGCACGTGGGGCCAGCTCTGCCTGGAGGGCACACACAGTGTCCAGTGACAGGGTGACAGGGGACACCGGCCCCACAGGGACACAGCCCTGCACAGTCCTGGCCGTAGCGACCAGCGGGGCATCCTGGAGGGAGGAAAAACTCAATCAGGCCAAAGCAGGGCTGGGGAGGTGGGACAGGGAAAGTTTTACACAGCACTGGAGCTGAGTGATGGATGAGAAGGAGTCTCCAGCCCTGCCCTGCTGTGCCAGGGGATCATGGAATGGTCTGGGTTGGCAGAGAGCTTAAAGATCACCTGTTTCCAACCCCTCTGCCATGGGCAGGGACATCTCCCACTAAGCCAGGCTGCTCCAAGCCCTGCCACCCCTGAGCCCCCCCTGAGGAGGCTCCCCTGCTTTCCCAGCCCCCGTGGCTGGGGCAGAGCTCACCGATGGCGCAGTCAGCCCCGATGAACCCCGCTGGGCAGTGGCACATCCCCGTGGTGCTGTCACAGCGTCCCCCGTTCCTGCACCGGCACCGCCGCGCACAGTCCCGACCATACCAGCCCGGGGAGCACTCTGAGGGGACAACAAACACAGGCTACAAACACAGGGAGAAGGTCCAGACAGCCTGGGGAAACCCACCAGGTGGATTGGCATGGATGTTCGGTCAGGAGGAGGCAGAGAGTTCTGTGCCAGCCCCAAAACACTCAGAAGTCACACACATACACACACACATCCTTCATGGACCTGGGATTTCAGGATGGCACAGCCAGAAAAGGGGAGGCAGTGGGAGCAGAGCAGGAACAGATTGCTCCCCGTACCAGCCCGGGGAAGGGGAAAATGAACACAAGGAGAAGGTCCAGATAGCCCAGGGATATCCACCAGGTGGATCTGCAGGGATGTTTCACCCGGGAGGAGGCAGAGAGTTCTGTCTGTGCCAGCCCCAAAGCACCCAGAACTCACACATACATCTCTCATGGCACTGGGATTTCAGGATGGCACAGCCAGCACAGGGGATGCAGTGGGAGCAGAGCAGGACTCACCCAGCTGGCAGGCAGGACCGTGGAAGCCAGGGGGACAGACACAGGCCCCGGTGACAGGGTGACATTCCTGGGTGGCTCCGGAGCACTGGCAGATCTGAGCACAGCCCTCCCCGAAGGTCCCTGGCAGGCAGGCTGTGAGGAGACAGGGCACCAAGGTGGCTCAGGAGCCATCCCTCCTCTCTCTGCAAGGCTTTTTTAAAAACATTTTATTTTAAGCCACGATTTAGAGAGCCTTTTATGGCAGTAAAATTCTCTGCCACCCAAAAAGCAAAGGGACTCTCATGCAAAGGGTTCATTCCCTCCAGGAAATACTTGGATTGAAAGGAAAGGCAAGCACTTAAAGGCATTAAATGCCTTTTGCTGTGCCAGCCCTTCCTGCCCTCACATTTCTGCAAGCTCCACACGCAGACATGGCAAATCCAGCACTGTCCTCTGCATAAAGAATGTGCTCACACACCTCTGTCTCTTCCAGACTTGCTCCTACCCACAGGAGCTCATTTTAACAGTGATTTATTGCTAATCCTCTGGCTAAATACCCAGCTCTGCTTTCCCACTTGGCTCCCTCTGCCCCGCTAACATTCCACAGGCATGCACCCAGCTGCCAGCCTGGGAGCTGCTCCTTGGCACAGCTCTGCTCTTGGGCTGTTTTTCCTTATTTATCTGTAAGAGCGTCGGGGGGTAGCACAGTTGGGACGGACAGAGATGAGAGATTTTTGAAGTCAGGTCGTGGAATTTGGGGTTTATTGCAAAGGGCCTGGGTGCAGGGAGCTGCCAGCCACAGCTGGAGCAGGCCCGAGAGAAGAGAGGGGTAGAGAGGATGTGAGGATAAGAGAGTAAAAGCATAAGAGAGTAAAAAGGGGAAGAGAGTAAAAGGCAAGAGCTAAGAGAGCGAAGTTCTCGTTATAATACAATAAATCATCTTCTGTGTTGAATATTCTGATTCTCACTAACCAATCTAGTACAATATACAAATTTTATAGCATTTCTATATAGCTTATAAGAATAACAACATTACCATACTGTGCTACATTTTAAACTTTAAAAACTCCTCTTTGGACTTCTTCTGCCAAGCTGGTAGGGTCTGCTCGGACCCTTGGACCTGCCTGCAAGCAGAGGGTGTTGTTCCATCAAAAGGGGATTACCTCCAGCCAGCCACACCATTGTTTTCCCATTGTTCAGTAACTAAGGGATCTCAAAGCTGGCTTTCATTTCAATCTCGCTTATAGTTTCTATATTCTCAAAATCTTTTGCCAGGCAATCATATTTATAAGGCTTTCATCTTCCCCAACATTTATCTTTCTTTTCCCCTTCTATTTTCTGTAGGAATGGCCTGGCCCACCCCGTTCCCAGAGCCTGCAGGAGGATCATTCCCATCTCCCTACGTTTTTCACATCCAGAGCCGCTCAGTCCTGGCGGGCAGCCGCACTGGCCGGTGACGTGGTGACAGGGCACTCCCAGGGGACAGCCACAGCGACTGGCACAGTCCTTCCCAAAGAAACCTGGCAGGCAGGCTGTGGGAAAACAAACACGGGGATGTGAGTCTGCTGCTGGTGGAGTTCTGGAGAGTTTGAGACTTTCTGTGCTGATCCCCCAAGAGAAAACGGCGTTTGACCTGAGGCCGTGGAGAAAGCTTCCAAAATTGATTGATAGCAGTGAGATTATGGGTGTGGAGTTGGTTAGAATTGTGTGATATTACATGGTGGGAAATTTAGAGTTTGGGGTTTCAGAATATAGAGATATATATAAAGCAAAATAGAGGTTTTAGGGTGGAGGCTGATCCTTCTCCTTCTTCTCCCTGGGTTTGGGTGGTATTTTGTAACTGGACAGAAAAGTCCACATTGCAGACTCTGAGTGATTAGTTATTGGGTTAAAAGTGAAAATAATTTAGGTGTCAATTCTTAATTGAATAGTTTAGCCTTAAAAGACCTTGTAATGAAAGATAGTTGGCCATTTTGTGCCTTGTTAGTGAAGAACTGCAGAACTCACTGCTGTGAGGTTGTAACATTGATAAATAATAAACACCTGAGTCTGAACATGAACCACTGTCTCAAGTGCCTTCAATCTGACCTCAACAGAGGAAAAGGGAAGCTGAAAATGGACATTCTGCCTGGATTTAGGTTGCTGCTAATGCCTGGAAGGCAGAGCCTCCTCCAAGGGGCTCCTGTCCCGGTGCTGAGCCAGCCCAGCAGCATCTTGCGTCACAGCCTCAAAATATTGTACTACAACTTGTAATTCTCATGCAAAATGAGGTTTCCCTCTTCCCAGACTCTGGAGCAGCTGATGTTCCCCCGTGTTTCCCTCACCCAGGGGTGCTCCTCACCTTTCTCACAGCGCCGGCCCCTCCAGCCCCGGGGACAGTCACAGGCACCAGTGATGTGGTGGCACGAGACGTTGTCCCCACAGTCACAGAGCTGCTCACAGCGTGCCCCAAACAGCCCCTCCGGACAAGCTTCAGGGATGAAAACACAGCAGAGAGGACAAGTTGCACAAAAATGTGACTTTTGGGGGTTTTTTCCCAGTGGTTCCACAGCTGACTGGGTCTTTCTCTTGTGCACACACAGACAGGTTGAAATACAGACATGGGGAGCTGACAGGACCCTAGCTTGGTTCTTTTTTTAAAAAAAAATCATAATTTCTATCTTTTGGGTGGGTTTCTTCATTAATTTATATTGGAAGAAATTATAGAAGTGCTTTAGACTGCCTGGTACCCCGTGCTGCTGAGGCTGTGTGGGGTTCTGGGAGCATGTGACAATGCTGGGAGTGAACGCTGTCCCTGAGGATGTGGCAGGACCCAGTGAGGTGACTTAGAGTTTGGGGTTTTAGAATATAGTAGTAGGAGGAGGAAGCTGGTCTGGGTGTGCACCACCACTTTCAGGACAGCCCTCAGATGACAGGAACCAGCTGGGGTGGAACTGGATGATCTTTAAGGTCCCTTCCCACCCAAATCCCTCTGTGATTCGATGGAAAGAGGAAGGTCACAGCAAAACAGGGGCACAGCCAAAACTACAGCACCGCCAGCTCCCTGCTTGCTGAAACCTGAATCTTCTGTCTTTGCTTAAGCCCCCAGACCCTCCCTGTGCAGCACCAGGTGCTGGCAGAGCCACGGTGCCCAGATCAGCCCCACTCACCTGTGTCACACTTGTCACCGGTCCAGCCGGGCTGGCAGAGGCAGCGCCCGGTGCGGCGGTCACAGAGCCCCCCGTGCTGGCACTCACAGCTCTGCTGGCACTCCAGGCCGTGCTGGCCCTGGGCACAGGCTGGTAGGGGACAGGGTGAGACACTGCCCTGGCTCCCACCCTGCCAGCTCCCCACACCCGCAGCAACGACCGAGCGCCCCAACCCCTCGCACGTCACCTCCAACCTCCACAGGAAAACTGGTGGAGCTCTGAGATGCTCTAAAATGCTGAGAATTATAGACTTTCTGTATTGACAGACTCCCAAGAGAACACTGCATTTGACCTGAGGCTGTGGAGAAGCTTCCAAAATTGATAGAACTGGGATTAAGGGTGTGGAGTTGATTAGAAGTGTGTGATATCACAGGAAAACTTAGAGTTTGGAGTTTTAAAATATACTGATATATATAAAGCAAGGTGGAGGTTTTAGGGTGGAGGCTGGTCCTCCTTCTTTACCACCTTATTCACCTTCTTCTCCATGGGTTTGGGTGGTATTTTGTAACTGGACAGAAAAGTCCACATTGCGGACCCTGAGTGATCAGTTATTGGGTTAAAAGTGAAAATAATTCAGGTGTGATTTCTTAATTGGATAGTTTAGCCTTAAAAGACCTTGTCACAAGAGACAGTTGGCCATTTTGTGCCTTGTTAGTGAAAGAAACTGCAGAACTCACTGCTGTGGGGCTGTAACATTGATAAGAAATTATAAACATCTAAGCCTGAACGCGAACTATTCACGACAGTGAATCCTGACCACAACAGACGTAGAAAAAGGAAGCTGAAAACGGGCAGAAAAGCATTCCAAAGCAGGCCCTGTCTGCCTCGGAGCTGTTCCCCAGCTGTTTCCTCACCCAGCTCACAGGCCAGCCCCGTCCATCCCGCAGGACAAGCGCAGCTCCCCGTGGCCGGGTCGCAGGTGCCGCCGTTGTGGCACAGGCAGCGCTGCTGGCAGTCCTTCCCATAAAACCCCACTGGGCAGGCTGTGGGACAAACAGGACAGACACCCCTGTCAGGACACAGCTCTGGAGGCTTGTGCCACGCTGCCAGAGCCGTGGGTGGATGGTGTGATACACAGCGAGGTAACCCTTTAGCTGATTTTGATGCAATGACAGCTTTAGGTGTGTCACCTGCTCAGGTAAGAGGCAGCAGCTTCTGCCTACCCCAGGAGTGGCATTCCTTCCTGTGCTGGCAGGGAAAGCAGGTGCTGTGGGAAGGGTTTCCTTGCTGGATAGAGGTGGTTTGGAGGGTTACCTTGCTGGGGTAGAGGTGCTGTGGAAGGGTTACCTTGCTGGGTAGAGGTGGTTTGGAGGGTTACCTTGCTCGGGTAGAGGTGCTGTGGAAGGGTTACCTTGCTGGGGTAGAGGTGGTTTGGAAGGGTTACCTTGCTGGGGAAGCTGGAGGTGTGGGAAGGGTTACCTTCCTGGGGTGGAGGTGCTGTGGAAGGGTTCCCTTGCTGGGGTAGAGGTGGTTTGGAAGGGCTACCTTGCTGGGGAAGCTGGAGGTGTGGGAAGGATTACCTTGCTGGGGCAGCAGGTGGAGTGGAAAGGGTTACCTTGCTGGGGTAGAGGTGATGTAGGAAGGTTTACCTTGTTGTGGAAGGGTTACCTTGCTGGGGGAAGCAGGAGGTGTGGGAAGGGTTACCTTGCTGGGGTAGAGGTGGTTTGGAAGGGTTTCCTTGCTGGATGGAGGTGGTTTGGAAGGGTTACCTTGCTGGGGTAGAGATGCTGTGGAAGGCTTACCCTGCTGGGGTAGAGGTGCTGTGGAAGGATTACCTTGCTGGGGAAGCAGGAGATGTGAGAAGGGGTTACCTTGCTGTGGAAGGGGTTACCTTGCTGTGGAAGGGTTCCCTTGCTGGCAGGGGAAGCAGGGGATGTGGGAATCATTACCTTGCTGGCACGAGGGTCCCGTCCAGCCCTCGGGGCAGAGGCAGCGGCCGCTGATGTGGCTGCAGGTGGCGTTGTTGAAGCACCGGCAGGTGTGGCTGCAGTTCTGGCCGTAGCTGTTCTCCGGGCAGGCTGCAGGGGAGCAGAGCAGGCAGGAGTGCTGGGCACTGGGTGGGAATTACAGTGGCCAGGCTCCTGCCAACCCTCCCAAGGGCTGGGAGGGATCTGTCAGGGGTGGCTGGATGCTCTGGGAAGGGGTTTTGTGGTGTTACAGGGGAGTAATGTGACATCCATGCAGACACTGCAACCACCAGTGTTATATCCTTCATTATTTGGAAGCAGTTTTGCTGGACGCCCAAGCCTTCCTTGCATCCAACCACAAATGCTCAGGCAGAACCCCCCAGAAGCAAAACTAAATTCCACACGAAGAAAATCACAAATGGGAAATGAACAACCCAGAACTCTGCTTCCTATGACCTGGCAGCAGAGACAGCCCTGGCTCCAAAGTGCCCATGGAGGGCAGGGTGGGCACCTCCCACAGACACCTGTCCTGGGCACAGACACTTGTCCTGGGCACAGACACCTGTCCTGGGCACAGACACCTGTCCTGGCTACAGACACCTGTCCTGGGCACAGACACCTACCCTGGGCACAGCGGGCACCAGTCCAGCCCGGGGGACACTGGCACTGTCCTGTCACAGGGTCACAGTGGGCACCATTCAGGCAGTCACAGGCTTGCCGACACTCCAGTCCATAAAATCCATCAGGGCAGGCTGTGGAAAACAAAGGAGAAATCCACACAGAATGCAGAGCTGGAGCCCTCCCAGTGGGAAAAGGTGCCTGTCCCTTGGTGGCTGCAGCAGTGTGACAGTGCTGCTGAGGGCAGCAGATACTGGATGCAAGTCCACTGTGGACATTCCAGGTACAGGAGAGGGCAGTGGAGGATCAGAAGAGTGATGGCTTGAGGCTCCTGAGCACGGACAGGCTGCTGGGGGAGCTGGAGAGAGCCTCCTCTAAGAGGCTGCTCCAAGACCCTGTGTGCAACTACAGTGACCACAGCAGCTGTGTGTCACAGACATCTTTTATGAAAAATATTTTCTTTCATATTTTTTCTCCTGAGAAGCTGAGAGGCCTCAGGAACAAAATGTAAACATTGGTTATCTGCTGCTGTGGAATGCAACAGGTGGATCTGTGATTGGCCTCACGTGGTTGTTTCTAATTAATGGCCAATCACAGCCCAGCTGGCTTGGACTCTCTATCCGAGACACAAGCTTGTTTATCATTCTTTCTTTTTCTATTCTTAGATAGCCTTCTGATGAAACTCTTTCTTCTATTCTTTTAATATAATTTTAATATAATATATATCACAAAATAATAAATCAAGCCTTCTGAAACATGGAGTCAGATCCTCATCTCTTCCCTCATCCTCGGACCCCACTGAACACTGTCACAGCTGTGCAACCACTGGGTCACCTATTATATACATTTTCATAGTCTTTTTTTCTCCCCTAAACCTTTCCCCTCCAGAAATAAAACCAGAGGCAGCAGCTTGCAGTTTTGTTGCTCCCCCATGGGCAGCCTGAGGAATTCTCTTTGCTGTAACGGGATGACAAAATCAGACAGGGTGGTACCCAGGGCCAGGTACTCACCGTGCTCACAGAAGGTTCCTCGCCAGCCTGGGCTGCAGGTACAGGCCCCACTGACGTGGTCACAGGTGGCTCCATTGTCACACTGGCACTGGTGCCGACAGCTCAGCCCAAACCACCCTTCTGGGCACTCTGAAAGAAAGAACACTGAGCACTCTGTCCTTCCTGGGTCCCAGAGCAGCTATCCTAAGGCAGGAGCTTGAATGGAACTCTGAATGGAATAAAAATATCTGGCAGCTGAACCCACAACCAGTGGGTTGTGCCCCTCACAGGTGTGTACCCATGTCAAAGACATCTTATATGAAAAATCCTTTCCCTAGGATTTTTCCTCCTGAGAAGCTGAGAGGCCTCAGGAACAGAATGTAAACATTGGTTATCTGCTGCTGTGGAATGCAACAGGTGGATCTTTGATTTGCCCCTGTTGGTTGTTTTTAATTAATGGCCAATCACAGTCAGCTAGCTCAGACAGAGAGCCCAAGCCACAAACCTTTGTTTTCATTCTTTCTTTTCCTATTCTTAGCCAGCCTTCTGATGAAATCCTTTCTTCTATTCTTTTAGTATCGTTTTAATATAATATATATCATAAAATAATAAATCAAGCCTTCTGAAACATGGAGTCAGATCCTTATCTCTTCCCTCATCCTCGGACCCCTGTGAACACGGTCACATACCCACATCACCCTGGGCACTGGATCAGCATCACAGCCAGGGAAGGGGTCTGGGCTGGAGCATTGCCTTTCCCTGGAGCCCTGCAGGCCCTGGAGGGTGGGAGGGCAGGGTCAGCACTCACTCAGCTCGCAGTGGGTGCCCGTGTAGCCGGCCTCACAGTGGCACTGCCCGCTCTCGGCGCTGCAGCTGCCGTCGCTGTTGCTGCAGTTGCAGGCGTGGGCACAGTCAGGGCCCCAGCGCCCCAGGTCACAGGCTGGAAAAACACAGCAGGAGCCCATCACTGGTGTGTGCCTGAGAGCATGGCATGGGCACAGTGCTGCCTTCACCAGCAGGCACAGCATCCCTCGGGCACAGGGACAAACACGCTGCAGAGGAGCCAGAGGCACTGCCAGCACCAGGCAGACACAGCAGAGAAACCAAAAGGATTTCAGAGAGATTTCCCTGGCAGAGGCAGAAGAAATCTGCCAGGGATTTCCTGCATGAAGATGAGAATGGGGAGATGGCAGCATAGCTTGGCACGGGTCAGGGTGGCAGAGCAGGTGCCGTACCTCGCTGGCAGTGGTGCCCTGTCCAGCCGGGCGGGCAGCTGCATGTCCCCGTCACAGGGTGGCAATGTCCCTCGTTGCCACAGCTGCAGCTCAGCTGGCAGGCAGGGCCGAACCAGCCGGGTGGACACACTGCCAAGGGAAACAGGGAGGGACTGCAGTGGCTGCTGGAATCCCGGCTCTGGGCAGAGCTGCTGGGTACCACAGTGCTCCAGCAGAGCTCTCACATTCACAGTGCAGTGCTGAACAGGACAAGGGGCTCAGCATCCTGCCTTCTTTTCTCCTGCTGCAGAAGCTACTACAGTGCAGATGGGGCTAGAGGGACTGTGAAGTCCCCAGGCTGCACCCCAATGAGTGAGGGAAGAGAGATGTGCACGGTGCTGAGCGTGGCACTGCCTGGTGGGTCACTGGATGCTCCAGCAGATGCTCCAGTTCAGTTGATACCCCCATTCCCAGTGGAGATGAGCCTGCACTCACCATCCTGCACACCCCAGCCTGCACTCACCATCCTGCACATCTCAGCCTGCACTCACCATCCTGCACTCACCATCCTGCACCCACCATCCTGCACACCCCAGCCTGCACTCACCATCCTGCACTCACCATCCTGCACTCACCATCCTACGTGTGCACAGTGCACACCCCAGCCTCACTCACCATCCTGCACATCCCAGCCCTACTCACCATCCTACACTCTCCATCCTGCACATCCCAGCCTGCCCTCACCATCCTGCACTCCCCATCCTGCCCACCCCCAGCCCCACTCACCATCCTGGCAGCGCTGCCCAGTGTAGCCAGGTGGGCACACACAGGCTCCGGTGGCACGGTCACAGCTGGCGTTGTTGGCACAGTCAGGGCAGATCTCCTGGCAGCCCGGCCCCCAGAGACCCTCAGGGCAGGCTGGAGTGTGAGCAGACAAAGAACAAACAGCACAGGGATCAGAGCTGAGGTGGCAGAGGGAAATGTGAGACCTTTTGGGCTCCCTCTGGCTGGCAGTGCTGTGCTCATGCGAGACGTGGATTTTGTTGGCAGCACAGCCTGGCCCTGCCTGCTCCACAGCACTCTCTAAGTGCTATTCCGAGCTCACTCCAGCATTTTCATGCCAATTTTGGATTTGCAGCCACTTGCAGGGAGCTCCAAGGGCTCCTCAGTGGGAAATGGTGCTGCTGGCACAGGGGCTCCACAGCTGCTGCCACACCATGGACAGCACATCAGTCACTGCTCTGGAACCCACTGGGAGTTGCAAAGAAGGAGCAAAAGGCTAAACTGCTAAAACCAGGGCAAGAATCCTTCTCCAACGGGTCCTAAGCTGCTCCAGGGCCTGGAAAAAAGGCAGCTTGAAATGTATGGTAAGCACTGTGCACACGTAGTTTCATTGCTCAGCCAAACTCTTAGGAGCAGGACATCTCTATGTGACTAATACCTTCCAGCTGCTGCAATACTGCACAATCATGCAAAAGCTTTCCATTTCAGAGTCTCTAGTTTTCCAGCAGTTAAAGAGTAATCTGGTGAAGGCAATTAAAAACATGCATCAGTAAAGAAAGGTTCCTCTCCTACATTGAGGACTACAACAACAAAAAACATCTTCATCTTTTTCATCGAGTTATTTAAGACTCACCATCAAAAGCTGCAATTTTCTCTAATTTTCCACAAGATGATTCTAACTGCACTGGGTATTTTCAAAATGAGTTTTAGTAAAAGCAAAGCAGCATGTCTACACCAAAATCCCTCCCTCCACACTGAAATCTCAGAGCGTTTGCCCTGCTGCCCACGCTCACCTTGGGCACAGTCGTGTCCTGTCCAGCCAGGTGGGCAGTGGCACTGCCCCGTGCTCCTGTCACAGGATGCCTCTCCACAGGCACAGGGATGCTGACAGCCTGGCCCAAATGTCCCCTCAGGGCACTCTGTGAGAGACCAGCAGAGTCAGAACATCCCCCCCAAGAAAACCAAAACCATTTTACCAACCTGGCCCTGCAGGCTGAAGGAGCCTCTGGGTCTGTTTGGGGTTCCCACCTATGCTCATGGCTTAGTGGGCATGGTGGTGTTTGCTCAAAGGTTGGATTTGGTGATCTTGGAGGTCTTTTCCAACGTTAGTGATTCTGTGAGCCTGGCTGTGATCCCTCTGTGAGCAACTCTGGTCACCTCCAGCATTGCAGTGGTCTGTCTGCCTGTTGTTTGTCCTTTCAACAAGCATTTCTTCATGCAAGAGTGACCACTTGCATCCCCAAAAACTGAGGCCAAACTGATCTCCAGTCTTTGGACAAAGGCTCTGCCCAAGCCACCCTGCTGTCTCTGGGCTGGAGTGCAGAACACCAGGGTCACAGCCCCACACCAAACCATCCCTTGGCTTTTCCAACGTGCTCTGAGGATTTTTACCTCCCTGGCTGAATATCTCCAAATCTGAGCACCAGGATTTTAAGAAGCAGCCAGGTTTGCAGCAGGACACGGATGGAAAGAAGGAACATCCTCACCCACAGGAGGAATAATCCACTTTTCCTGCCCTCTGCTCTGGATGCCAGCGTGGTTCTGCTGACCCCAGCTCGCTTTGATCTTTGCACCCCGCGCCACAATTCAGCAACGAGCTGGTGACATGCAAACTGAGGGCCCCAGAGCCAAGATCCCTAAATCCTCTCTGAGTCCCCCACGAGAGCTCCAGGCTCAGCAAAGCCAATGTTCTGAGCAGCTTCAGCAGAGGGGAACACACGGGCACTGACAAACCGCGGAGGAAACGCAGCGCCTCCGTTTCCAGCGACACAGTGGAGTTTTTGTTATTCCTCCCCTTTGCTAATTGATGGCAGATGTTTGTCTTCACCCTTTAATAATTTCCAGATCCGAACAACAGCCAAGAGCCTACTATTTCTACACAAATATTTGTGTTATTTCCTGTGACTCCCCCCTACAGCCTTCAGCTCCTTTCTTACCGTTTTTAAAAATATCCTGAGCAGGAGCACCCAGCCTGAAAAGGCTCCAGGGGCCACAGCATCCTCCCAAAGGGGTCTCAGGGCTCTCAGACCCTGCCAGGGAGCACAGCCCTGCAGGAGCTTCTCACACCTCTCCTTCCAGCACTATGGGAGCAATTGCATTGGGGTTTTTGCTGCTTTCTGCAGCTCTTGTTCTCTCAGAGATGGGGCTCTGCACCACAACCCTTTGCTGGCAGATAATGAGGCTGATGGTTGCAGCTTCTGGGCTGGGGTGAAGAAGGGCTTGGCTGAACATCAGTTAGTGCAGAAGCTCCTGGGATGCTCCGATCCAAATCCAGATGCTGGCCACTTCCAACCTCTCCATGCAGCATCTTCTGCTGCTGCAGTCTGCCTCCAAGTATCCAACTTTTTGCATTTTCTGCAGGACCTAACCAGCTGAAGTGGGTTCAGGAGGCCCCAGCCTCAAGAGCAGGAGTGGGCTGACTTTTCAGTTGCCACTCAGCTCAGTGGTTGGCAGAACTTATTCTTTTCCAAACACTGTGTTCATATCTTGTAATCATCACCTCGGGCCAATGACTCACTGCCTTTAGGTTCTCTCAAAGCACCTTTGTCTGCCCAAAGTGAAGCTCTCTGGCACACAAACCACCCTCAGGATCTTAAATCTGCACCCTCAGAGCCTGAGTGTTGGAAACAGGTAGACATAAACAGAGCTGGGCAGCTCAGTCACCATCCCATCAACTGACCCTGCCTGGGAAGAGCACAAAACTGCTCTAGGAGGTTCATTCAGAAGCAGAAGTTTGAATCCTCATAAAAATTAAAGGTAAAATACTCCTTTGCACTTGCAGATTAAACAGAGCTTCAATAAAAAATAGAGAACAGAGCAGAAAATGTGACACTGTTGTGCTGGGCAGGGATTGTCTGGAAGGGAAAAGACATCAAGGCCAGGGGAAGGGGGAAATCATCTCCATCTACCCACACAGAGATCTCCACTGGCAGGGTGAAGAGACACCTTGTTGTCCTTTTCTGAATCTTCTACATGGAATTCTCTCCCATTTTAAAGAGGCAGCAGCATCTCACAGAGACCTGTGGATGGCAGCTCCTGTGTCCCCTGAAGTCTCTGCTGGCCACCCATCAGATTATCTGCAGTGTGCTGGGGTTCTCAGGGGATTCTGGAAGTGCTTTTGTGTCGTTTTGTGAAGGAAAATGCTGAGGACAGGTGAGTTTTCCAGCCCACACAGAGCTGCCCTGCCTTACCTTGGTCACAGTGCTCGCCGTGGTAGCCTGGGGGACACTCCTTGTGACACTCCCCAGTGACAGGGTCACAGGGCACTCCTGGAGAGCAGCTGCACTTCTTCTTGCAACCATCCCCATAATAGCCAGGGTCACAGCCTGTGAACAGCCACAATTAGAGGGAAAGAAGCTCTGAAAGCTTGGAAGGTGCTGAGCATCCTTCCAAGCTCCACCGCCACTGTCACAGCTGTCCCCACCATCCCTGACACAGCTGTCCCCATCCTTGTCACAGCTGCCCCACCACCCATCACAGCTGTCCCACCATCCCTGTCACAGCTGTGCCACCACCCATCACAGCTATCCCACCATCCCTATCACAGCTGTCCCCATCCACTGTCACAGCTGTCCCACCATCCCTATCACAGCTGTCCCACCACCACTGTCACAGCTGTCCCACCATCCCTGTCACAGCTGTCTCCATCCCTCTCACAGCTGTCCCACCACCTCTGTCACTGCTGTCCCACCACCTCTGTCACAGCTGTCCCACCACCACTGTCACAGCTGTGCCACCATCCCCGAAGGCATTTAAGAAAAGCCTGGATGCAGCACTCAGCGCCATGGTGTGGGTGCCAAGGTGCTGTTGGCTCGTGGGTTGGGTTTGATGACCCCAGAGGTGTTTCCCAAGCCAGCTGGCCGTGTGCCCCGTGCCCCACTCACCGTGCTGGCAGCGCTGCCCGCGGTAGCCGGGTTTGCAGCGGCAGGAGCCGTCCCTGGCGTCGCAGTCCCGCGTGTTGCGCTGCAGGCACTGACACTCCTGGGAGCAGCCAGCCCCAAACACCCACTTGGGGCACGCTGCAGGGAGAGGGAGAGCTGGTCAGCGAGGGGCAGAGAGCTCCATCCCTGCTGCAGTGTATGTGATGGCCTGTCCACCCCGGTTCTTTCCCCAGGTGTGCCAATAACCTCTCCCTTCCCCTTCCCTTGCTCCCTGCTGAGTGCTGTCCGTCA
The DNA here is from genome assembly GCA_024362935.1 of Setophaga petechia. NCBI lineage: Eukaryota > Metazoa > Chordata > Aves > Passeriformes > Parulidae > Setophaga > Setophaga petechia. Next base: position 4,359,095 of record JANCRA010000047.1, read on the forward strand.
GTCTGGCCATTCCAGAAGGGCGTCGTGTGATTGGCAGAGTTCAAAAGATGCCTTTCAACCCTGGGGGACATTGGGCCATCCAGGTGTCATTTGCCCCCTGAGACTTCCCCCCCCTTACCTGGCTGGTGGGATCCCCACCCCTTCCCTCCCTCTCTCCCTGGGGTTCAAAGGAACAGCAACCACACTGTTCAGGGAGTTCTGTTGGAGCTGTTGCTGCATTCAGAGGCCTGTGGGCCAGAATAAAGCTCTGGATCCAAACCCTTCATCAGACCCAACTCCTTTCTTTCACCTCACCTAAAGGTTCTCCACCAGAGGTAAACCTGAGCTCCTGCTTGCCTGGACTTGTCCCAAGTGCCAGCTGCAGCATCCAGCTAACCAAACGTGTCTCTGAGGTGAAACCACCACAGCTGCCACCTTTGGTCAAGCAGCAAGGGCCAGATGAGCCCAGGCACGTTCCACCTGGCTATATTGGTATTTAATTCCAATGCTTCCCAGAACGCCTGGGATTCAGGGATAACCCGAGCGTACCCAGGTGGCAGAAGCGGCCGTACAGGCCGGGATCGCACAGGCAGGCGCCGTAGATCCGATGGCAGTGACCCCGGTTGGCACAGTTGCACTTCTTCCTGCAGTGCTTCCCATAAAACCCCTTGGGGCACCCTAGGAACAGAGAGAGGTTTCCTGGGAAGATGAGCCAGTCTCAGCAGGTTGTTTTAATTGAGAGAAACACACCAAAAATGGAGCTGTGTTCAGTTCTCAGAACCAGAGCAGGGATGCACCGAGGGAAGGGATGCACATCCCTGCTCTGGTTCCAAGAACTGAACACAGCTCAGTTCTTACTGTATTAGCAATACAATATTCATGGCATAGCACTGATAATATTCTGCAAACTACCTGCTATTCAAACAGCGCCCATTTATCACCTGGCAAGATCTATTCGGTCATATGTCATTAAGGAGTTTGAAATTATTGTTCAGTGTCCTCCATGATGTCTGAATATCTTTTGCCAAATACTCCACTAGCCTTGCTCTTTGCACATCTTGACTTACTGAAATTAGATTGCTTGAACTGCTGATCCAGGGGGACAGAGATCAGATTCCCTGCACCAGCTCCAAATCAGCTATGTAGTGTCAACAAGAGAGCTGAAAGAGCAGCTACAAAAGGACCAGTGTAGGGAACTCCACAAGAAACAATTCCAGGCTTCAGAGAAGCCCATCTGGGACATCTGAGTGTGTCACCAGCAATGGCCATACCAGCCATTTATCCAGTGATTGTTGTGGTGTGTTTTTACTCCTAATGTTATGTTCTGTTATTGCCCAAGGTAATGGTTTGGTCCAAATTACACCCTCCCACCTCATTGTCAATCTACCCTGAGTTCCCTGTCAATCCTACCTGGTGCCAATTCCTCCTGCTTGGAATTCCTTTTCAGAAACCTCCTCCCCTACTTCCATCATTGGACGATGCTTTTGTGAACCCTGTCCTTTACCCCTTCCCAGGATATCTCCAATTAGTTGCTGATTTATCCCCTCCCCTTAAACCACCCCTGTTTAAAAACCCCTACACACCTACCTTCTGTATCTTTGCTCCCTGACCTTTCCATGGAATAAACCCTTTTGGAAACCACTCTGAAGATGTCTCCCTTATCCTTGCTCCTGCTCTGGACGCTTACCAACCAATGCCACAGAGTTTAAGCTCTACAGCTGTATCTCAGACTGTGCTGCTTTCTGTGAACAGAAACTGTGCTGCTTTTTTTTTCTGGGAACAGCCCGCTCCTCTTGGCGCAGGAGCCGGCTGGGGAAAATCCAGCACCGCGTCAAGTGATGGCAAATCTCTGCAGGAAAGAGGAGGCCAGGGATGGCCCCCAGCAGCACAGAGAGGGTGAAGGGATGCTGGACTCACCATCCTGGCAGAGCTCTCCAATTAGCTGCTGATTTATCCCCTCCCCTTAAACCACCTCTGTTTAAAAACCCCTACACACCTACTTTCTGTGTCTTTGCTCCCTGACCCTTCCATGGAATAAATTCTTTTGGAAACTATTCTGAAGATGTCTCCCTTATCCTTGCTCCTGCTCTGGACACTTACCAACCTGTGCCACAGAGTTTGAGCCCTACAGCTGTATCTCAGACTGTTCTGCTTCCAGGGAACAGCCCAGAGAGCTTTCCTAGGAACAGCCCGCTCCTCTTGGCACAGGAGCCAGCTGGGGAAAATCCAGCACCACATCAAGTGATGGTGAATCTCTGCAGGAAAGAGGAGGCCAGGGATGGCCCTCAGCAGCACAGAGAGGGTGAGGGGATGCTGCACTCACCATCCTGGCACAGCTCTCCAGCCACGCCGGGCGGGCAGCGGCAGGAGCCGCTGGCAGGGTCACAGGTGCCACCGTTCTGGCACCGGCAGCTCTGGCTGCAGTTGCTGCCAAAGGTGCCGGCCGGGCAAGCTGGAAAGGGAGAGGAAGATGAGGCTCAGCCCAGCCACAGCCTGGCAGGGCTGCAGCCGCTGCACAGCCTGGAGCAAAGGGCAGAGCTGCACTCACTCTGGTTGCAGAGCACGCCGGTCCAGCCGGCCGCGCACAGGCAGCCGCTGCCCTCGGCGCTGCAGGTGGCTCCGTTCTGGCAGTCATCACAGGTCAGGCTGCAGTCGGGGCCGAAGGTGTGCTCCAGGCAGACTGCAACGAGAGGCACCAGGTGAGCCCTGCATCTCTCACTCAGGCTCTCACAAGTTCCAAGCAAAGCACGGCCCCGACCGCTGCTGCGCGATGCCCACCGAACTTCTCCGACAGCGTGTGCTCCCCTCGTGCTTCCAGCTCCTCCTCCTCCTCCTCGTAGTCGTGGCTGAAGAGCTGGGTGAGCTCGTCCCGCAGGATGGCCACGTGAGGGATGGGGCGGATGATGGGGCGCCGGCCATCCAGGGCCTCCACCGTGTCCTCGAGGGCTGGGAGCAGGGACAGAGGGGACAGAGTCACGCAGGGAATGAGACAAGGGCTCTGGGAGGTGAGACAGGACCTCTGCAAGGGCTCTGGGAGATGAGCAGGGGGACAGGACCTCTGCAAGGGCTCTGAGAGGTGGCATGGGACCTCTGCGGCAGCAGCAAATTGAAACCAGAACTCTCTGTGGTTCTCATGCTTGCAGCACTGATCTTGCCCTGTTCTGACACCTCTAAAGCTTTCCCAGGTTGTTTGTTCAAGGATTTTTTTGGCCAGAGTGGGCCCAGGTCAGATATGTGACCTCAAGATCTCTATAGTGCTACAAATAAATAATCTATTCTTTCTAACAAGGAAAATCTCTAGGGGCTGGTAACTGTGGAAGGGGCTCTGGCTCTGTGCTGAACATGGGGGCAATGTTCAACCCTGCAGGCTGTGGAGCTGCTGGAGGTGGAGCTGTGCCACAACTCCCTGCACTTCTCTGGCCAGTGCTGTGAACCAGGCTGGAACAGGACTGGCCCTGTCTGGGAAAGCCTTCCAGAGCTGGGCTGAGGCACTGCCACTGCTCAGGGGCTGTGAGGGAGCTGAAAGAGGTGAGGTGCAGGGCTAAGGAGCTCCAGTCTGAGTGGGTAAGGAGCTCCAGTCTGTATGGTTAAGGAGCTCCAATCTGTGTAGCTAAGGAGCTCCAGTCTGTGTGGGTAGGGAGCTCCAGTCTGTGTGGTAGGGAGCTCCAGTCTGTATAGTTGAGGAGCTCCAATCTGTGTAGCTAAGGAGCTCCAATCTGTGTGGGTAAGGAGCTCCAGTCTGCATAACTAAGGAGCTCCAGTCTGTGTGGGTTAGGTGCTCCAGTCTGTGTGGGCAAGGAGCTCCAGTCTGTGTGGTCCAGGCTCAGACAGAAGGCAGAGGAGGGACCCACTGCCCAGCCTGAGGCAGCCTGGATGAGGCACTCACAGATGCAGCTCCTTCTGTCTTCATCCAGCTTGTGCCCAATGTCACAGCCACACTGGAAGGAGCCCGGCAGGTTCTGGCACGTGTGTTCACACCCACCGTTGTTGGCAGAGCACTCATCCACATCTACAAAACATGGGACACCCCAGTGACAGGGCCATGCAGCAGAAATAGGCTGGTGGCATCCTCTCTGCTAAATGTGTGAAGCCATCAGCTCTAAAAATGGAGTTAATCCACCTCAGGGATTAGGGATGCCTTGTTTCAACAGAAGAATGTGCTGGGCTTCAGTTCCCATCCATTATTAATTGTGTAGGAACAGGTGGGTGTGTTTGGCTCCTTCCCCTGGGAAATGTTGAGAGCTTTGGAAGTGAGAACAATTATTAGGGGGATTTTTCCCCCACATTCTTTCTGTTGGGAAGGTGACTCATCAGAAAGCTGGCAGGAAAACTGGTAAGAGCTGGGAGAAACTGGAAGAAATGCCTGGCTGTTGGCCACCAGGTAGAACAATTTCTTGTTCTCCTAATTAAAAGCTTCATTAGTCACCGTCTTGGCTGTGTTTTACACAGACACTGTTATTTGTCTTTATCCCTTGGGTGAAAGTGATGGGCAGTGTTGCCCTCTGGGGTTGAACATCAAATGCTTTTTGTGAATCAGTGAGGTCAAGCCTGGGCCAGCTCACTCTGAGTTAGCCCAATCTGACCTTGATGTGTTCAAAAACCCCTCTCCACTTGGGCTGGGCTTAGCACAGGGGTTAGAACCAACACTAAACAAAGTGAGGAGGGTGACAACAGGCTAATTAGAAGTAGAGGGACGCACAGGGCTCTGCCTGGAGCCCAGGGAGGTGCTGGCACTCACCATCACAGCCACAGCCATCAGTGCTGAGCCTGTACCCAGCATGGCAGGAGCACTCGTAGCCCCCGGGGTAGTTGTAGCAGTCCTGCTGACAGCAGTGAGAGCCTGTGTCACACTCGTTGATATCTACATGAGAAACAAAGGGTGTTAATGCACTGCAGAGTGGTGGCAGGAACTGCTACACTGCTCCCTGAGTAGCTCTGGGGAGCTTGTGCTGGTCTGCTGCCAAATGCTGAGCCAGAATTCAGAATTTCAGCTCCTCCTGAAATCAGGGAGTTTTGTGTTAACAGATCATCCTCCCCATCCAGGGAGGAATCCTGAGGGAAGCTCATTGTGATTCCCAGCTGGGGATTGTGGTTACAGGTTTGGTGTCCTTACAAGCAGGGTGATTCCAGCTGACTGACTCCTTCTCAGGGCAGTTTCATCTGAGAAAAACTAATTAGTTTGGAAGTCATAATTACTGCCCAAGTCATAAGTGCTGTCCAAGTATATCCTGAGGGAAGTCTGGGGACGTCTTTGAGCAGAGCAATATTTCATCTGCTCTCACTTTCCATCAGTTTCTATCCTCTTTAGCCTGTTTGAAGTGCACACACACAGTAGCCAAGAGGGGTCCTGCCCTAAGATCCCAAAGGGGATCCTCACCATTACCTGGGATGGAAATCAAGGTGTGGCCTTCTCCTGTTCCTTACCAGTGCACGACTTCTGGTCCTCTTCCAGCCTAAAGCCAAAGTTACAGGTGCAGACTGGGCCAGAGCTGGTGTGGTGGCACACGTGGGAACAGCCCCCGTTGTTGGTCTCACAGCTGTTCACAATCTCCATCTCTATCCCTGGAAAAGGCAGCCTGGTTAGGATTTAGGATCCTGTGGGACACATCTGCACGCACAGCTGGCCCTGCCTGCCCCCACCAGCTCCTGGCACTGCCCCCCTGCTGAGGAGGGGGATCTGCAGTGGGAAAGGATGGAAATAGCTCAGCACAGAGGCCACTGCAGGGCTGGGAAGTTGGGGTATAAAAAGAAACCTCTGGATCTCACGCAGCCTCTCAGCGGAGCAGGCTCTGGACAGTCTCTGGGATTGAACAGGCTGCGGATGAAACTGCTCCCACTCCTGCCAAGCAGCAGCGTGTGCTGCCAACCAAAAGTTGGCTCAGCCTCAGAGCAGAGCTGTGCTGGTGCCAGGCAGAAATGGGAGCAGCAGAACACAGCTAAGTGGGGAAACATCCAGATGCCTACAGCCAGAGTCGTTAGCTCCTGACATGTCAAAAGCGCTCGGCGCAAACATCAATTGCAGCCATAGATCATCCCAGCTTGGCAAGGTCTCTGTAAACTTGTCTAGTTAATTAAGCTTTCTTAAACTAAAAGGAACTTGTTTCATGGAGCTTTGACTCAGTCCTGAACCTCAGGAAAACAATTTCTGCCTTCAAGAGCACTGAGTTTTTCGTGCGTTCAAGAAGGATGAAAGAAAGGGAGTTTGATGCTTCCCAATGGGTCTGTGCTTGTCAAAAACAAAAGCTGGGCCACAGTGGAAGACTTTTTCCAGATTTCACATCGTGATTGTCATCCCTCTCTTCCCTTTCCTTATTAAAGCAGCATAGAGCAGGGTTTTGCTTAAAAGAAACGTGCTAGGAAGGGCAGGGAGGAACCTTTCATGTGGAAAGGCTGCTCTGCTGACCCCAGGGCAATGTGTCACGGTGTGAGACTGGCTGTGTCCTCAAGAAGAAAGCTGTGTACACACTTAGGCTCCTCAACCTCATGTCATCACCCTGGTGCCCCATATTGCTCTGTTTGATGCCTTTCACACCCGTTTATGGCCTGCAAAGCCTTTCCAAGCTCCAGCAGCTGCTCAAGGGGACCCTCACAGCTCCCAGTACCACCAGCTGCCAGACTGGGACTGTCACGGTGGCTGTCATCTGTCAGGGGCTGGTGGCTCTGGCTCAGCCTGGCCCTGCTGGGGTGCAGCAGCTGCACAAAGCTGTGAGGACAGTCCAGCTCACTCTTGCATCACAGGGTTTATTTCTGTCCTTGATGGGAGCAGATGTGATCCCTTCACTGGCTCAATTCCTCCAGTGACACATCTGCAGCTGACTGAGCCCGTCCAGCAGAGTCCCCAAGAGCAGAAGTTGGCTTATTTGAAGCCAAATGGCTCCAAATCAATTGCCTTTAACCAGCTAAAGTGGCTTTGTGATGACTTTAAAGATCAGACCAAGATTTTTATCTTGCTGGGGGAGTAAACAGCCTCAAAACTGCTTGTGAAATCCTTCAGCAGAGATTGCCACAGCTTGGCCCTGACGATTCCCAGAGGGCAGTGACAAACACGTGCCTGCAGCAGCCCAGGTGTGCCCTGTCCTGCTGGGCAGGGCTGGGTGTTGGAGCCCTGGTTACCGAAAATTTCAGACTTTCTGTGCTGACAGGCTCTGACCCCCAAGAGAACACTGCATTTGACCTAAAGCCATGAAGAAGCTTCCAGAATGGAATGATAGAACTGGGATTGTGGGTGTGGAGTTTGAATAGAAGTGTGTGATGTCACAGGGTGGAAAACTGAGAGTTTAAGGGTTTTAGAATATAGTGATATATATATATAGCAAGATGGAGGTTTTAGGGCAGTGGCTGGTCCTTCTTCTTTTTCACCTTCTTATTCTTCTCCTTCTTCTTCATATTCTCCTTCTTCTTCTTCACCTTTTCCTTCACCTTCTTCTTCTCTCCTTTTTATTCTCCTCATTTTTCTCCTTCTTCTTCTCTTCCTTCTTCACCTTTTCACCTTCTTCTCTTTCTTCTTCTCCTTCTCTTCTTTCTTCTTCTCCTTCTTCTCTTTCTCCTCTATGGGTTTGGGTGGTTTCATGCAATTGGATAAAAAACTCCACATTACAAGGCACGGGTGGTTGGTTACTGGATTAAAAGTAAAGTTAGGTGTCATTTCTTAATTGGACAGTTGATCCTTAAGAGGTCTTGTAGAGAGAGAGAGAGAGACACAGCTCCAATTTTAGTTTGTTGGAGTGAAGTGCTGTAAAACTCCGGGTTTGTGAGACCGCAGCATAGATAAGAACTAACGAACATCTGTGTCCCAACAAGAAATACCATCCCACACATTTAACCCTGGCAGAAAGGAAGCTCAGACTGGAGCCCTCGGTACTCACGGTAGCAGCGCTTGCCGTCCGCCCCCAGCTCGTAGCCCGGGTTACAGGTGCACTTGAAGGAGCCCCGGGTGTTGAGGCACTGGTGTGCACACATGGCCAGCCCTGTCAGGCACTCGTTCACATCTGGGAGAGGGAGAACACCGAAGATAAGTAGGCTGAACTTTAAACATCCTTCCAAAGGACTGTTGTTATGGTGTTTCAGTTCTGCACTGGTTTCTTGCGCTCTGAACTCTTCGCTGGGGTCCAGACCAACAAAGACACAGAGTTAGGTTTGGAATTGCTATAAAGCTTCCCAGGAGATGGGATCACATGACAGTGGGACATTCCCAGAATCACAAAATCAATTAGGCTGGAAAAGACCTTTGAGATTATCAAATCCAACCTTTGACCTAAAACTACCTTGTCACCAGACCATGGCACCCAGTTTAAGAATATTTAAGAATAAACTGGACATCCAGTTTATTCTTAAATAAAGAATAAAAGATGGTGACTCCACCACCTCCTTAGACAGCCCATTCCAGTGCTTGATCCTCCTTGCAGGGAAGAACTTCCCACCAATGCCCACCCTAAATCTCCCCTGGAAAAGCTCTGCTGTTGCAGACAGCTCCAGCAGGGCACAGACACCACCTGAGCCAGCCAAGGCAAGGCATGTCCTTCCCTCCACTCCTTTCCCACTCTCTCAGCCATCAGACACAGAACTTTTCCTGCAGGGCACTCACCTTTGCAGGCCTTGCCATCAGGGGCCAGCAGGTAGCCAGGGTGGCACTCACAGCGGGCACAGCCATGGTGGCAGTGGCACCACCTGAGTCACCCAAGGGAAGGCACATGCTTCCCTCCACTCTATTCCCACTGAGCACTCTCTCACCCATCAGACACAGAGCTTTTACCCAGGGGAGCTCTGCAGGGCACTCACCTTCACAGTTCTTGCCATCAGCAGCCAGCAGGTAGCCGGGGTGGCACTCGCAGCGGGCGCGGCCACGGTGGTTGAGGCAGCGCTGCATGCAGCCCCCGTTCCTGTCAGAGCACGGGTTCCTCACTGCAGACAAAGCACAGAGCCCGGGTCAGCCCACACAGATCCTGCACAGAGCATAGGGAAAGCCTGCAGCCTGGAAATCCCAGGCAGAAAATCCCTGCTCCACCTGTTCGGGAGGATGTGCACGCTGTGGGATCCTGCAGAGGGCTGGCATTGAGCTGGGCAAAACCCTTCCAGCAGGAGATCCTGCAGAAGGCTGGCATTGAGCTGGGTAAAACCCTTCCAGCAGGAGATCCTGCAGAAGGCAGGCATTGAGCTGGGTAAAACCCTTCCAGCAGGAGATCCTGCAGAAGGTTGGCATTGAGCTGGGTAAAACCCTTCCAGCAGAAGCTTGGCATGAGCACATCCCTCTGCTGAGATTACACAGCCTGTGCTGGCAATTTGCTCCAAATACTCCCACCCAATCTCTGACCTGCCCCAGGACCAGGGCAGATGCTCCAAACCCTTTTGGCTGCTGAGTTTTTGGAACATCCCAGTTGTTCATTTTGCTGTAGCAGCTCAGGACTTCCCTCCTTCCTGCCTTTTGAATGCAAACTGCCATGAAGGAGAACAACCTTGTGTTCTGTCCCCTTCAGTTTCTCTCCCTCCTGAGCCAGCAGCAGGTCAGCCACACAGGGAGATCCCACCCCACTGCCACACTCTGCTGTCCCTCCACTCCCACAGCAGCCTGTGCCTTCATACAATTTCATTTTTGTTGGCTACAACTCCTCCAGCTCTTCCCATCCCTTGGAATAAACCGCAGGATATGTCCATGACAACAAAACACACAGAGTTTTTACTGGAAATCCCCCAGTCTGATCTGCTGGACATATGAGCATCCCCATCCTGTCACAGACGGATTTTATGAAAAATCCTTTTGACAGGATTTTTTTCCCCTGAGAAGCTGAGAAGCCTCAGAGGAAAAGAAAAACAATCATTATGTGCTGCTGTGGAATGCAATAGGTGCATCTCTGATTGGTCCATGTGAGTTGTTTCTAATTGATGACCAATGACAGCCACCTGTGTCGAGGCTGTGAGTAGTCACAAGATTTTATTAACATCCCTTTCTATTCCTTGCTAGCCTTCTGATGAAATCCTTTCTCTCTATTATTTTAGTATAGTTTTAATATATAATTTTTCCTTTAATATTATATAATATATATTATATATAATATCTTTAAAATTATGTGTAATATATAATAAAATATATATAATAATAGATAATAATATATAATAAAATATAGTATATATATTTAATATAATATATAATAAAATAATATATAATATAATATAGTTTAATATAATATAAATAATTAAAATATATTTTAATATAGTTTAATAATATACTAATATAATATATTATATTTATTATAATATGTTAATAAAATAACATAATATATAATGAAATATTTCAATGTAATATATTTTTAATTATTATATAATTTAATAATAATAATTTTTAATATAATATATATAATAAAATAATAGATCAGCCTTCTGAACCATGCAGTCAAGATTCTCATCTCTTCCCTCATCCTGGGACCCCTGTGAACCCCACCACACCATCCCACAGCTCCCAGCTGGAATCCACAGCTCCCCAGCCCCCAGGACTCACGGATGCAGCGTTTGCCATCCTGGTGCAGCTGGTGGTTGTGCCTGCACTGGCAGCGGTGCTGGGCCAGGGTCACCTGCACACAGTCGTGCTCGCAGCCTCCGTTGTTCAGGGCACACGAGTTCAGAGCTGCAGGGAAAAGGGACACAAGGTTTGGCACAAAAAGAGTTTGGGTGGCTGTGATGGTGTTCACAGGGGTCCAAGGGTGAGGAAAGAGAGGAGGATCTGACTCCATGTTTCAGAAGGCTTGAGTTATTATTTTATTATATATATTATATTAAAACAATACTAAAAGAAGAAAGGATTTCATCAGAAAGCTGGCTAAGAATAGAATAGCAAAGAATGATAACAAAGGTTTGTGTCTCAAACAGAGAGTCTGAGCCAGCTGGGCTGTGATTGGACGTTAATTAGAAACAACCACATGAGCCAATCACAGATCCACCTGTTGCATTCCACAGCAGCAGATAACCAGTGTTTACATTTTGTTTCTGAGGCCTCTCAGCTTCTCAAAAGAATAAATCTTAAGGAAAAGATTTTTCATAAAATGTGTCTGTGACAAAACTCATGTGCTGTGTCCATCCCAACCGACCCCAGGGCCGCTGGGGCAGGTTCACTTCCTGCCTTGATTTTGCCTGCTGCTGGTGGGGAGGGCATTGCCTGAGCCTTTGCTGGTGCTGTTCCAGCCTTTCCCTCTGATCTCGGTGTCCCGGTGGCTGCTGAAGCGGGGAGAGCTGCACCTGCTGCTCTCGGTTATAACAATGGTTATCTGCTGCTCTGGAATGCAACAGGTGGATCTGGAATTGGTCCATGTTGGTTGCTTCTAATTAATGGCCAATCACACTCAACTGGCTCGGACAAAGAGCCAAGCCACAAACCTTTGTTATCATTCTTTGCTATTCTATTCTTAGCTAACCTTCTGATGAAACCTTTTCTTCCATTCTTTTAGTATAGCTTTAATGTAATATATATCATAAAATAATAAACCAAGCCTTCTGAAACATGGAGTCAGATCCTCCTCTCTTCCCTCATCCAAGAACCCCTGTGAACACCATCACAACTCCTCACACTCTGAGCTCCTCCATAGAGAGCTGTCTCCTATGAGGATTGGGAAATTGCCCTCTAAACCCTGCTCTGTCTCTCAGGAGCCACCAAAGTGTCACAACCCACTGGGCTGGTGGAACACGGCTGGGGCTGGCCCTGGCCCAGGATGGAAACCCAGCCCTGGGTCCCATGAGCTGAGCAGAACCACCAGCTCTGCTCTCACACGTTTCTGACCTATTTTTCAAACTCCAGGATAAACTAATGTGCTGGCTCAGAGGAATCTTATAGGAAAGCTAAAAATATCTCTAATGAAAACCATCTCTCCCCAGACTGATCCTTCAGGTGATCACAGTGCCCTGCACAGCCTGCAGAGCTCTGGAAGCAGGAGGGCCTGGAAAGCAGCTGCCAGCAGAAATCTCTGCTTGTAGCACACCTCTGAATCCCCAGGCAAGTTGGGTTCTTGCTCTTGTACATGAGTGAAAACAAAGATTTGGCTTAGGACAAAAATAAAGGCAAATATATATGTATATTTTCATATTTTTCTGCACACCCTTCCCTTGCAAAAAAAAATAAAATATGCTTCGACTCAGAGCTGAGGATCACTCTCATTCCAAATGTTAAAACAACTCAACTTCTCATTTTATGCCTTTAATTAGCTAAACAACATTTGGGGGAATAAAAGCAGCTTGACAGGGTCAAGATTTTGCCATATAGAACATAAGGCTGGAGTAAGAACTCAGGGTTTATGTTAGTTGTGCTGGCATTGTTTCCTCTAATCCATTTGGAAGGAAACAACAGGAATACTTAACGTTCCTGAAAAGCTCTGGGTCAGAGTTACACTACTCAAGCCCTAGCAGAGCTGGGTGGTCATTTAAAAATATTCCAATATATTTCAGTGTTTAATAACATATATTCAAAAATAGCCATAAATAACGTGCTTGTTGGAGAGAGCCTTTTTTTAAAATAAAATACAGAAAACAAGTCAAACAATGCTGATGCCTGCCAAAGCATTCCTTCACCTGGGAAAAGCACTGGGCCAACATGGAACAAGCCAATGCATCTTGTGTCTAAAATAACCTCCCAGGATGCAGTTATTGGGATTAATTTGAAGTTTAAATAACTGCCTCCTTGCAAATTCCAAAAAAAAATCGAAAGTCTGAGTTCTTCCATGCAAGATTTCAGGAGAGAGAGCCTGTGTGAGGCTGGGTCTCCTCAGCTGGCTCCTCGCAGTCACAGCCAGCAGACCTCACTGCTGGCCTTGTTTTAATTACTGCTCGGGGTTTTTATTCTGTTTACAGAACCACTCTAAAAATATTTCCATTCCCAGATGCTCCGCCCGAGCTTAACATTTCTGTGACGAGGCTGCCAAGCCCAGTGTCATCCTGTACATCACACAGATTTTTGTAATTACAGCGCAGACAGATTTTCCACAGATGATATTTCAGTATCTGAGAGAGGGAGGTTCCTTCCAGCCCTGCTGTCTGTGCTGCTGGAAGATGCTGCTCCCAGATTCTGACCCTCTCAGGCCTGGGAAATGGATAAAGAGGGATGGAAAGGAGATTTTTGCTGCTGATTACAGCCGGGATGTGTGTCTGTGCAGCAGCAGCTTAACACAGGAGTTGATTTAATACCTGATCTCTGCACCCCCCAGCTGCTCTTCTGACTTTTCCTCTCTCTTTTCACTTCTCCTCTTTCTTCTCTCTCACCTTTCCTTTAGAGGAAAGTGATTTGCCACCAGAAGCAGCGAGTTGATGCCCTAAGAGTGACTGTGAGCAGCTGTAACTAGAACTGAGCAGGATGTTCCTTCTGCAGTGTCACAAAAACCCAGCAATTCTAAGAGAAGGCTGAAAAATGTGTGACTGGGCAAAGAAAAGGTCAAATTCCCTAAAATGTGCGAATTGCCTGTAAAATGGAAAGCCCCACCAAGCACACGTGGCTGCACACACAGCTCAAGCCCACACAAACCTCCTGGCACGGTCCTTCTGTTCATTATATCACCCCTGTCACTGAGATTTCTTCATTTGAAGTTCTCCTGATACAAACAGGGCTCCATCATGTAATCCCAAACTGATTCCTCCTAACCTCAGACAACTTCCAGAAACATGCTGTGTGTTAATCCAGACCATCTCTCTGCTCCTCAGGCCAACAAAAGCAATTGGCTCCCATCAAACCCCTCTGCCTCAGCCTGGCCTGCATCCCTCTGCTGAAACAGTGGAGAAGGACCTGGAGATGTCAGCTTCCTGCCTCCTGCCCATGTGGTTCTGATGAAGAAAGAGGTGATTTCAGGACGCCCAAGGCCTCTCTTTGTTCTGTTTCACTCGCAGTGGAAGCTGCTGCTCCTTTTCTCCCTCTCTCAGCAGAGACTGGAACAAAGACACAACAAAAGGGTCCTGCACAACGGAGCTGCAGAGCACCAGCTGAGAGCTGGGCACAGCAAGGGGGTTTGAAGCCATTTTTGGGCCCTCCTGAGTCACATCCCCAGGTACCAGCTAACCCAGCTCATTGTGGGGGAATTGTGGAGCTCCAGCTCGGCACTGCAGATCCATCATCAGAGCCTTTGTGGGTTTTGTGGGGAGCAGAAAGCATTTAAAGAATGAGATCCATGATTTGACAGCCCTTAATGAGAAACTTGACTGCAAAAGCTTCTTTCTGTGCCCAGAACACTCTGGCTGGAGCAGACAGGAGCTCTCTACCACCCAAAATTGTGCTTTCCTAGCGTGGAGCTGCTAGCTTCCCTCAGCAGAAGGACAAGGATGGATGGATGGATGGATGGATGGATGGATGGATGGATGGATGGATGGATGGATGGACGGACAGACGGATGGATGGATGATGGATGGATGGATGGATGGATGGATGGATGGATGGATGGATGCTCACTGTCCCCACTTGCCTTCATTCCTGGCCTATTCAGCATTACAGCAAATGAGATAGGAATTGTTTTCCTTTCTCTGAGGTTCAGAGAATGTGAAACCCAGAAATATTCTTGGGAAGAATCGCGCCTTGCTCTTCTCTGTGAAGAGAAATGTGGCGATGCGGGATCGCTGCTCACCACAAGAAAGGGAGCAACATATCCCAGAGACAATTAGGAGATGACAGACCACAGCACACTTACATGTGAGCAGCAGCAGCTCCTCACCCCGACATGAGTGTGGAGTTCAATGCTGGCTGCCAAGCTTGGCTTTGTCCCTTCTTTGCCATCCTTTCCCTTCTGGATTTTTCCAGCGAAATATGGAGATCCTGCACCTTAAATCTCACTTGGTTGGGTGTCATTATGGACTGGAGGCAGCTGTGGCCAGATGTGTGTCAGTGCAGAGCTGGGCACAGCTTGCCTGGATGGATTTTTCCTGCTCACATCTCCATTCCCAACTGGAACACACAGGCAGACTCTGGAGTGTGACTGTGTTCCGAGAAAACTCTGTGAACACCACGGCCCGGGAATTCTTTCCACTTGCATGAAAATATCCCTCAAATAGTGGAAAAATGTGTCAAATGAAGCTGTAGGGGAGAAGTGGTTTAATTAAAACAGCCACAGATTCTGGAGGCAGACTCTGAGTTCCACTCTGAGCCTCCAGTTTGGGGCAGGCAGAAAACAACATTTCGAGGAATTGGCCCCAAAATCAGCTGCAGGGCAAACCTGGTGCCTGGATGGTGATTTTGGACCAAGGACCATCCAAGGAAATGCAGGACCAGCATCCCAGAGGAGAAGGATTTGGATTATTATGGCCACAGTTCCACACACAGCCACATTTACTGTCACTCGTCTGTCACACCTGCTGCCCACAGCAATACTGAGAAAATACTGAAATTTTGGGGAAATACTGAGGTCAAAACGAAGCCTGACTTGAAAATCCTCATAATTTTATTCATCTGTCTGTTCTGAGAATGCCATATCTGATATATCCTGCATCAAAACCAGAAGCACCAAAGCACTTGGGAGTTACTTCTCCTGAACCAGAATAAACTCAGGGATGGCAAAGTAGCCCCAGTTTTATGTGACCACATGGAAGAACAGCAAATGTTTTGAACACAGGGATTCTCCTGAACCAGAATAAACTCAGATAAATAAACTCATCAAAGCAGCCCCAGTTTTATGTGTCCACATGGAAGAACAGCAAATGTTTTGAACCAGGGATTCTCCTGAACCAGGATAAACTCAGGGACATCAAAGCATCCCTGGTTTTATGTGACCACATGGAGATGTTTTTAACCCAGAGACAGAAACTGTGAGGGAAGACACAGGGACACAGAGGAACCCAAACCCATCAGCACTATCTCACAGAGCACAGAGCACGGGAGGGAGTGAGGAAATCAAGGTTTTCTGTTCACTGCCACGGATTTCCTGGTAGGAAAGGGGCTGAAAGGAGAGATGTGCAGGGGATTTGCAGGGCAGCCTTACCGAGGCAGGTCCTGCCATCCGTGTGCAGGCGGAAGCCGGGCTGGCACTCGCAGTAGAAGGAGCCCAGGGTGTTCACACAGCGGTGCTGGCAGCCCCCGTTGTGCACCTGGCACTCGTCAACATCTGCAAAAAAACAAGGGAAAAACGCTCAGGAGAGTGGGCAGGAGGGTGTCTGAGCTCAGGAATATTTATCCTCTGCTGAAATCCTTTCTTCTATTCTTTTAGTATAGTTTTAGTATATCATTTTAATATTATATAATAAAATAATAAATCAGCCTTCTGAAACATGGAGTCCAGATTCTCATCTCTTCCCTCGTCGTGATGAAATAATTTCTTCTATTTTTTAGTATAGTTTTAGTATAACATTTTAATATAATATATATATTATAAAATATTAATATATAAAATAAATATTAGTATATAAAATTGAAAAATGATAAATCAGCCTTCTGAAACATGGAGTCAAGATTCTCATCTCTTCCCTCATCTTGGGACCCCTGCAAGCACCACCACATTTCCCCCCAGAGAGCAAAACTTCAGCAGCTTGGGTCTCTCCATTTGGGTTTTTCTTTGCACTTTCTTCACCTCCAGCTCCCCCAAGCCCTTCCCAGCAAGGCCAGCCCTGAGCCAGCTCAGTTCCCATCCAGGGCTGTTACTGAGGAGATAAAGAAACATTTCCTGAGTGAATCATGGCAGGGTGGGGACCCGGCCGTGTCCTCGCACGCCAGAGGTGCAGGAACGTGCCCGGTGCCCAAACCCAGCTCTGCTTCACCCACAGCCCCCACTGGGCTGGAAAAGGGCACCAAAAAAAAGGAGAAACGCAGCCTTGGCTGAGCCAAATTTTACATTCTTTAGATTAATTGCCAAGAAAATCAGCCAGCAGCAAGGGAAGCTCTGGGTCAGGGGTGGAATGGGAAAAGTGGGAAAGGTGACGCCTGTTTGAGTCTTCTGAGCTCTGCAGGGATAATACAAAATTAGCCTTTTCTCAGAAAGGCTTAAAGCATTAAAACCTAAAGCTCAGAGATCATAAAAACCTCTCCTCTGTGCCAGTGATACCCAAGGAACCCCCAACCTTCTCTTGGGGTGTCCTGCTGCACTGGCAGTGCTGGGCTCCTCCTGCAGAGCTCCCACTGCAGCTGTGGTCTCCATCAACCCAGCAAAATGTTCCTTCCTGTAATGCCAGCCCTCTGCTTTTCTCAGTGCACTGAGCCTTTTAGGAGGTTTTGCTATTTTCTTCCTGTTTTTTTTCCAAGACACTTAATACTGAAAGAAAGGAAAATGAATAGATTTTTGAGGTGAAACACAAGCTTTGAGTGATGCTCTATGAAGAGTGAGCCAAAGCCAAAGTGGCTTTTCAAGGGGAAAAATGTGATGGCATGAGCCTGAGATGCTGGTCAAAGCAACCTAATTCTGATTAAATCATTTTCCTCTGCACACACTGGGGACACTGCAGAGCCCTAGAGCCCCTGAGGCACCCCCTGCTCATCTCTGTGGGCAGGATTAGCTATTAATTCACAGAACTGGCTCTGTTCAGCTCAGAAACAGGAAAACTGGGGTTTGGGAAGGTTTTATGTAGCATTATAAAGTTTTTTGGTCTGAATTTAAATGACTATTCCACTGCTTCCCTTCAACTCTAATCTGAAACTGTTGAGAATTCACCATCCAAGAAACTTAGTGATGTGTTGAGTAAACTTCTTACTTTCACCCCATTACTCACACTCAGTAATTTTACATCTCCTCTCTCCGTGGCTCCTCTTCCCCCTTTGTACTTTTCACCCTCTAAATCTCCGTGATTGCAGAGGGCTGTCCCCATCCCAGCCCCTCCTGGCTGGGGAGAGCAGCCATAGACTCACCCATCACCTTTCCCTGCCACCCCCAAATCCCAGAGCCCCTCCTGGAGCCCTCCCTGATCTCCTCTGCAGCACCAGGGAGATTTTGGGACACCCTGCACCATGGTGTGACCAAAACAAATCTGTCCCCAGGGGCAGATCCACCAGCCAGGCCTGGCACCAGCAGCACATCCAGCCAGTGAGTCAATGGGAATATGGGCTGGTGTGGCATTCACATTCTCGGAAAAAATTCCCTTTGCCCAGGATTTTCCTTCTAGGAAGCTGAGAAGCCTCAGAGAAAAGGAAAACAATTCTTATCTCATTTGCTTCTCCTGTTTTGCTCCTTTGGAATGTGTTTGGAGATTCTTTACCCACAGGTGATTGTTCCATTGGATTCTAGAGTGAGTTGTTTTCACTCCTTGGCCAGCTGGGGCCAAGCTGTGTCAGGACTCTTCCCAGAGCCAGAAATTTTCATTATTATCTTTTTAGTATTCCATAAGTATATTTTCTATATTATTTAATATAGAATAGTAGTCCATATTCTTTAATATATATATATTGTATATTCTTTAATTTAACTATATCCTTTAATATAATATAGTATCATAAAATATATTCTATATTCTTTATTATAATATAGTATCGTAAAATAATATATTCTATATTCTTTAATATAGAATAGAGACTATATTCTTTAATATAGTAAAGTGTTCTATATTCTTTAATATATAATATATTCTATATTCTTTAATATAACTATATCCTTTAATATAATATAGTATCATAAAATATATACTGTATTCTTTATTATAATATAGTATCATAAAATAATATATTCTATATTCTTTAATATAGAATAGAGACTATATTCTTTAATACAGTATAGTGTTCTATATTCTTTAATATAGAATAGAGACTATATTCTTTAATATAGTATAATGTTCTATATTCTTTAATATATAATATATTCTATATTCTTTAATATAACTATATTCTTTATTATAATATAGTATCATAAAATAATATATTCTATATTCTTTATTATAACTACATTCTTTAATATAATATAGTATTATAAAATAGTAAATCAGCCTTCTGAGAACATGGAATCAGATTCATCATTCCTCCCTGCAAATACAACAGACTGGGAAGGAACAGGAGCTGCTCCCAGGGCCAGGAGGAGCAGCTCTGGGCAGGTCCTGGCAGCAGGAGCCAGAGCCCTACGTGACACCGTGCGAGCTGTGGCTTGTGGCACAGCACGGCTCCTTTCCTACTGGAGAGCTGACAAAATCTGCTTGGAATTAATAATTCCAAAGGAGAGCAAATGAGAAGCATACAGGCTTCTCTTGAGCTGACTCTGAGCCGTGCCAGGGCAGGGTTTGCCAAGCCCTGCTCTGCATGCATGGGGCGCTGGGTACCAGGGAAAGCTGAGGAGGAGCCCAGCGCAGCAAGGGCTGGGGATGGGGCTGTAATTAGGAATTACTCAGCATGGAGCAGAGGTGCAGGCAGCAACAAGCACCCGGACTTGCTCTGGACTTGCTGCTGCTCTCACCCTCTCCACATGAGACCAATCCCAGATCCACCTGTTGCATCCCACAGCAGCAGATAACCATTGTTTTGTTCCTGAGGCCTCTCAGCTTCTCAGGAGGAAAAATCCTACAGAAAGGATTTTCCATAAAAGATGTCTGTGACACACAGTGATGCCAGTTTAGGATAAGTCACAAGATGGATAAAAACCCATGAGAAAACCCCTCAGCTGTGCACCTCACACCAAGGATAAAGATAAAGATAAAGGCCTGCACAGAGCTGCCTGTCCATGGAGCTGAGAGGAGCAGAAACAGGAGCAGGATCCTGAGGAATTCTGCACCAGGGAAGGGAAGGTTGGACCCAGCACAAAGCTGGACCTCAGGAGCTTGTCTTGGAGAGTTACTTCGAGCCAACACAGTTGGATGGAGACGATGTGAGCTTGAGACAAACATCTGATCTATAAATAACAAGGCAGAGACTCGCCCCTTCCCGAAGCTCTGGCACATCTCACAACTCTTCTGATATCACTGCTTGGGGCATTTATTTATTTATCAGCATTATCCCAGGATGAGATAATGCATTCCTTGATGTCTGCCTTACGCCCAAGCATCCCAATTCTTCTGTGACCTTCACATATTCTCTGTTATTTCCTAAATCCCCACCAGCTTTTCCTGCCGTGGAGGCAGCTGAGCACACGCAGAGGAGGAAGAGGAGGTGCAGTGGCAGAATTCACACCTGGCTCCGTGTCCCCAAATGCCACCCCACGTGAGCCACGTGCAGAGGGAGCACCGAGGGCTCCATCCCCTCCACCTGCTCCATGGGAAGCCTGGCCAAGCTCTTCCCACGCTGCAGCAGGCTGGGAATTGCTTCCAAAAGACACTGAGGCCGAATGTTCCAGGGCAGTGATCCCTGACACGGCTCCTCTGCCTCATCCCCCGGCCGTGCCCAGCTCTGCTGCTGCCAGAGGATTCCCCTTGCACAAACCCCAACCCCAAATAACACCGAGCCCTGTACTGGAGGACAATCTGCTGAGCAACACTCACACAGCCCCAGCAAACCTCACTGAGACAGAAAAGCACCGTTTTTTTCATGTTAAAAACACCAAAATTTCACTTTTTGCCCTGCACTGGGGTGAGCTCCTTTGGAGCTGAGGAAAAAACGAATCTACACACCCCAGCAAAATGCATGCATTTGGCTTTTTAAGGAATGTGGCACAGGAGCTATCTTTAACCCAGCTGGACAGCAACAGATGTGGAGAAACTCCTGTTTCTCTCCCCCTCTGCCAGAACCCAGAACTGATTTTTCAGAGTAAGAAACGCACTGAAGAATAATAATAACAATAAAAATAGTAATAATAACAATAATAGCAATAATGGTAATATTAATGAATATAATAGGAATATAATAATAATAATAAATATAATGGGAAATAATAGTGATAATAATAATTACAATAATAATAAATATAATAGGAATATAATAATGATAATAATAAATATAATGGGAAAATAATAATGATAATAATAATGATAATAATGTAAAAATAAATATAATAGTACAAAATACAGGCGCATATACAGCCAGGTCACCAGTCTGTCACTTGGGTGGCTGCCAGCCTGGGACCCCCACCCTGCAGATGGGGGATCTGGGGACAAACCCCTGGAGGCAGAGCCCTGCAGGGAGCCCCAGCCCGGCACACAGAACCCACCAAGAGCCGGGTTCTACAGGGACCATCCCAGGGCACGCACGTACCTGGCCGCAGGTCGGGGTAGCCCGCTCGCCCCAGGTAGCAGGGGTAGCAGCTCCTCCACAGGTAGCGGTAGTGCTCGCCCGAGGAGCCCGGGATGCCGCCCAGGCAGCCCAGGCACCACAGCAGCGCCCAGGGCCGGCCCATGAGCGCGGCACGGAGCGGGGATGGAGCGGGGATGGAGCGGGGCAGAACGGAACGGGACGGGGCAGAGATGGAGCGGGGACGGAGCGGGGACAGAACAGAACGGGACGGGGCAGAGATGGAGCGGCACAGAGCGGGAATGGAGCGAGGACTGAGTGCGGACGGAGCGGGACAGAACCGGACTGGAACGGGACGGGGCAGAGATGGAGCAGAGATGGAGCAGGACAGAGCAGGACGGAGCAGGGATGGAGCGGGGCAGGGCAGGAACACGGCAGGGATGGAGAGGGACACGAGAGGGATGGAGCAGGGAATGGAGCGGGACGGGGCAGGGATGGAGCAGAGATGGAGCAGGACAGAGCAGGGACACGGCAGGGACACGGCAGGGACACGGCAGGGACACGGCAGGGACACGGCAGGGACACGGCAGGGACGGGACACGGCAGGAATGGAGCAGGGATGGAGCAGGGATGCAGCGGGACGGGTCAGGGATGGAGCAGGACGGAGCGGGAATGGAGCAGGGATGGAGCGGGACGGGTCAGGGATGGAGCAGGACGGAGCGGGAATGGAGCAGGGATGGAGCAGGGATGGAGCGGGACGCGGCAGGAACGGAGCAGGGGTGGAGTAGAGATGGAGCGGGACACGGCAGGGACGGGACACGGCAGGAACGGAGCAGGGATGGAGCGGGACACGGCAGGGACACGGCAGGGACGGGACGCGGCCGCAGCCGGGCCGGAGCAGGGGATGCGCGGGGCGGCGCGGGCGGCTCAGCCGTGGGGGCGGTCCCGCTCCGCCCCCCGCAGGTACCGCCGGGCCCGGCAGCGC
This sequence comes from Setophaga petechia, assembly GCA_024362935.1. Lineage (NCBI taxonomy): Eukaryota > Metazoa > Chordata > Aves > Passeriformes > Parulidae > Setophaga > Setophaga petechia. Next base: position 4,381,072 of record JANCRA010000047.1, read on the forward strand.
CCGGAGCCCCCGGGGTGGGCGGGAGCTGTCCCGGCATGGGCGGGAGCTGTCGGGGCTGCCCGGACCCGGAGCTGCCCCCGCCGCCCACGCGCGGAGAAACGGGACCCTCCCGGGGCGCGGCCGCATCCACCCGGGGCTGGGGTGATCATCCACCCTGAAATAAACCCATGGATTTACCCCAAACCAGGCTGAGGAGGGATGGAAGGCAGGCAGGGGGGATCAGGATCTCCCCCTGGAGCACCAGGCTGGGGTTTGGGAAATTATTGAATAGATATTTTAATAATTTAGTAATGTAATTTGTGATTTTTTTTTATTTTTTAATATTTAAATAATTCTTCCTTTTTTTTAATGGTAGATAAATTGTTGTAAAATTTTTGTTTGTTATTGTTAGGAATTTTGTTTGGTTTTGATTATGCCCGGCCAGCCCTGGGACTCAGGCTGATCCTCCACCCTGAATAAACCCGTGGGTTTACCCCAAACCAGGCTGAGGAGGGATGGAAGGCAGGCAGGGGGATCAGGATCTCCCCCTGGAGCACCAAGCTGCTGTGGCTACCGCACACCAAGTCACACAACCCCAGGGTTACACCAAGCAGGGAGTGTTTCACTGTGGAAGTGCCTCGTTACCATCACACCTCCCCAAAACCAGCACCCAACACCAAAATTCTGGTCTTAAAATAACGACAAAAAGCAAAGCTTAATCACCAAATTGAAGCAGAAATGAGGAACAGCCACCGTGGCTGCTCCAAAGAAAACCATAACACTCATTCCCGCTTCCTGCAAGAAAGGGAATTTTATTTTACCTTTTTCATTAAATAAGAAGTAGGAATAGCTTATTGGATTTTCCAGAGGCAAGCTCAAAAGCCTCATTTAACTTTCTGGAATGTTTTGAAACAATGTGCTCGCAGGGCTGAGCTGGGGGGAGCAGGCCCTGCTACTCTGAGACGTTTTCACAGTATTATTTGGCCATAGTAAAATTCCAAATTAAAACTTGTGGTTTAGGCTGCAATGAATAGCATTCCACAAGAAATTTTGAAACAGGCTGAATCCAGGAGGAAAATAGGGATTTCATGCTATTGCTGCAGCAATTTCCAAAGGAAGGTGGACTCCAGTCACGAGTCCCCTTTGCTGATTGTTCCAAGAGCAGCTTCCTAACATTTCAGGGACCTCTTCAACTCATCTTAATATTTACACAAGGCAACAGCCCACATGCCTCTCGTTAATATTTTGATTTTAACAAAAATAACAGACAAATTTTTGGGTCAGTTGCTTTGTGGAGGGAAAAAAAAAAAAAAAGTGACCTCTCTGAAGGATGGTGTGAATGTTTGGAAATGGTCTGGGGAAGTCCAGCCTGATGTGGTGCACATACACCCTGATCAAACTGCCTGGAGGGTCCAGCAGAGTCCCCAGGGAGATGCTCAGCACTGAGGGAGTGTTGTATTTCCAGGGAGGAATGATGAATCTGACTCCATGTTCTTAGAAGGCTGATTTATTATTTTATGATACTATATTATATTAAAGAACACTATACTATACTAAAGAATACAGAAAGGATACTTAGAGAATGCTGAAAAGATAATAATGAAAACTCTTTGATATGATATTATATAAAAAATAGAAAATATTATATTAAAATATTATATAAAATATTATATTATGTATTATATTATATAATTAAAATATAATGTGATATAATATAATATAACATAATATAATATAATATATTATAATATAATATATAGTGTATAGTGTAATATATACTACATAATATGTACTATATAATATATATTGTAATGCAATATAAAATATAATATATAATGTAATGTAACATATAATGTAAATTATAATATGTAATGTTCTATAATATAATATATAATGCTTGTGCTGCTGCACATGTCCTTTCTATTTAGGGCTGGAAGGGACAGTGTTAATCCATCCCTGCACAGGCACAGTCAACCTGCTCATGTAAACAGGAGAGCTGGAATCTTCATCCTAAACCAAAACTAAAACCTAAAACCAAAAACCAAACTAAACCTAAAACCAGAACTAAAAAAAATGAAAACTAAACCTAAACCAAAACTAAAAAAAACCCTAAAAAAACCCTAAACCTAAACCATGAACCTAAAAAAACCCCTAAACCTTGAACCATGTTTCTTCTGACATTAAAAAAGAAAAATAAAAGGACTCCAGATAAAAGGAAATGGCCAGAGGGAGACTGGGAAAGCAGAAACATGCAGGAGATGGAACATGGAAGAGGTGAGGAAAGGAACAAGCTGAAGGATGAGGTCTGTGATTTGGGTCCAGCTTGTCCTGGGCTGCATGCTCAAATATATTCCAGACAGGTTTTTGAATTTCTCTGTGTGTAATATCAGCTGGGAACTAAAAGTGTGCTAAATCAGGTTTATGTTTATGCACAAATGTGAATTTTCATTTACTTTTGGAGCTAATGTCCTTGTCCTATGAAGGCCATGCAAAGTGCAAATACAATTCTTCATGTCAAGTGGTGCTTAGAGGGATAAAATAAACAAGAGCTTGTGAGAATTGTGGTTTAGGGGTTGGTTTGTGATGTTTTCTAAGAGCTCTCCCCTGCACTGCCCCAGCACGCCTGCTCCTGGGGCAGAGCCACAGCAGCACCAGAACCTGCCCAGCCTCACAAGCCATGGCAGTGGGACACCCACCCACTGTCTGTGCTCCTGCTGGGAGAGAATCAACACAACTTGGGCAATTCTGGGCAGGAAAAGTGGAAAACTGAACTGCAACATCCTCCTCCTTCTGACCACAGGTCAGCCTGGAAGCTCTTGAGTGGCTGAGGTGAAGTTTTTCCCTTCAAAACTCTGGTCCCTGGTATTTTCCTCCTCTCCACACAAAGCTGATGCTATTGCAGAGCAGTTTGTTCAGCAGACACTTCAGAGAGAGCTCTGAAGGTCCCAGCTTGATGTCACTGCAAGCCAGGAATCAAATCCCAGGAATCAAATCCAAGGAATCAAATCCCTTTCAAGTGCTGACCCCTGAACCCCCAGCTCCTCTTCTTGGGCCACCCTCAGGAGAGGTGTGGGCTCCAAACCCTCCCAAGCCAACACAGCCTCCAAACATCTGACCCTGTGGTTTGCAGCTTTATTCAGGCTCCATCAGGACTCTGACCAACACAAGCTGAATATTTTTGCAAGCTGTAAACATTAATCAGTGCCTTAAACTCTCCCCGTCTGCACAAGCACAGAGCCAACCCCGTCCTCTCCTGAAAACATGTGAGAGCATGTGGGGAGTTTGGAAAGAGCTTCTTATCTGATGGAAAAAAATTAGAAATTAATGTAAAAAGGGGTGAGGACAGCAGGGTGACACAGTAGTGGGGTTGTTTGAGAAGTGCAGCCACGGGGGAATAACTCAACACCAGCTTTGCTGGGCTGGAAAGATTTACACTCCAGCAAAGCAGGAGAGAGGCAGCTCAGTGAAAGCTCTTCTCTCACTTCATTTAAAGCTTAATCTTCCTTAAGTGTCCTGTTTTCTCATCATGTTTTGGCATGGTGAGACCTGCAAAGCCACACAGGATGGATGAGGGGCTCCAGGATGCACTCAGGGTACCCCAGACAGAGGCAATGAGGGAGAAACAGGGAGCAAAGAGCTACAAGTTATTCCAAGAATATGTGCAAAAGGATTCACACTGTCCCCCCTAAAAGTGTAAGAAATAAAGACACACAAAAAAAAAAAAAAAAGAAAAAAAAAAGAAAAAATTTTAAAAGGATTGCTTGTTTCCACCAAAATCCTGAACCTCTTAATCATCAGAGAAGCTAATCCTCATCAGGGGAATTCTGGGGAAACTGGAAATATTTTCACTTGGCTAAGATAAGGGCAGAGCTGTTTATTTCACACATCTCTACAGTGGTACCGAGCCAGGAAATACTTTTCAGTTATTTTCAACAAAACAAGACAAATGTACCAAATTGGCAAGAAAGTGACATTTTTCTGTGGAATTCTTTAATGTCCAAGCAGATATCCACAGAAAACAGCTCTTTCCCTGTTCGTCAGCAATCTTCGTTAATTATTTGAATACTTTTGGTCTTCTGCTAAGCAAACCAGGGCTGCAAACATGCAAGAGCTCTGCCACAAAGCCATGGCCATCCCAAGCAACCCCCAGAGTGCCCTGGGTGGGTGTTTCAGGGTCTCTCCAGGGAATCCAGGGCTTTGGGGAGCATTGGGGAAGGTGCTTTCCCTGAATCCTGGGGCTGTGCCACCACCCAAAAACTGTCATCTTGTTCTTGGCTCTGATGGGCAAAGAGCTTTTTGCATTTCTCAGAGTCTGAGCTGAACCAGCAGCTCTTGCACAGATGGAAATCCCACCCAGAGCAAGGCAGGGCTGCTTCCAGCTGTGGGAGCACAGCTGGCACTGGTGGCTTCCATTGACAGACACACTGGGGCTTCTCTTCCACTTCATTTTGGGACCAGGTTTAAGGCAGAACAGGGAAGAGTGACACAGATTAGGAAGGAGAAATCTCATCTTTGAAGCAATAAAATACAGGGCATGGCCACAATCCCCACCCTGATCACCACAACCTCCTGCCTGTGCTGGAGATGCTGCACAACACCAAACCCAACTGCTTTTTGCTGTTGCTGCAGCTCCTTTTCCCATTTGGAGCTTTCAGGGTCAATAAAAAGCAACATTAACAGGTACAAAACATTCCCACTCCTTCTTTGCCCAAAAATTCCAGATGTCACCCAAAATATTCCTGTCCTGGAGGGACTCCCATGGATAAGAACACCCCTGATATCCCAACTCTCTGGCTCACTTTCTAACAACCCTCTTGTTCATTAGAATGAGAAGACAAAACTTCTCTGCATTATGGACCTGTTGTTTTAGAAGTTTCCCTTCTTTTCTTAGAACTGTTATCCCTTTCTACTAAAATTTCCTTCAAATAAACACACACAGGTACCCTGGATAGCTTTAATCCACAGAAATCTGAATTAAAAGGTTGAAAAATATAAAATAGACACCTTTATGCATTTTTGTAACTCAAGCTGAGAATGAGAAATGTTCCCCAACAAAACCAGAGCTCTCCCTACCCCAGAGCAGGGCATGGGCCAGACCTGGAAGGCACAGAGAGCTAAAATTCCTTCAAATAAACACACACAAGCACCCTGGATAGCATTAATCCACAGAAATCTGAATTAAAAGGTTGAAAAATATAAAATATAGAACAGACTGTGGATTTTCTACCAATTTTTGTAACTCGAGAATGAGAAACATTTCCCCACTGAAACCAGAGCTCTCCCTACCCCAGAGCAGGGCGTGGGCCAGACCTGGAAGGCACAGAGAGCACTTTTCTCAAATTACCTTTTGTTAGAGTGAGTGACTAAGCACCAGGTGAGAAGGGAGGAATCACCACCCCCTTGTTACCAGATCCCTCCTCTGCAGCTCCCACGGACTCCACTGGGGAGCTGAAGGAGCTGAAGCCTGAGCTTTCCCCCCTGAAGCATCCTCCATCCTCCCCAAAATCCCCCTGGAATCCTTGACCCAGCGCTGGAGATGCTCCACACCCCTGCACCACTGCTAGGCCACTCCGTTATTTTCAGATACAGACCAAAATCACCCAAAGTTTAGGGAATTCCAAGTTTCAGCTGGATGTGTGGAATAGATGAGGCGGTTTCACAAAGATTTATCAGCTGCTGGCAAATTTCTGACATTTGGCACCGAGCGAGGCACTTCAAAAATGTATCTGTGCTTAAGAAGTTGATTTTTTAAATTTTTTTTCTCTGTAAAGCAGCATTTCCTCCTTACAAGAGAGCAGAAAAATGGAGACAAATAGGGTTTGAAGGCTTTAGGGCTGGATGGAAGAAGAATGAGGTGCAGCTGTGCCAGGAATGAGCTTCAGCCACGCCGTGCTCAGGGTTTCCTTCTGCTACTGCAGATAAATCTTGGTTTTTTTCCCTTGCTCACCCAGAGCCAGCCCCATTCCCATCACTCTCAGATCTCTGCTGCACAGGGAATCCTGTGACAATCCATGGGGATGGAAGGGTGGCAGAATGTGGATGGTGACAGGTTGTCTTGGTTTGGAAAGACAGGAGGCTGCTGAGGAAGGCAGGGGCCTCCCCTGAAATGGAGAATGTGAACCCTCCCCACCCCTCCCAATTGCTATAAATTTTAAATTAAGGGGCTCCCAGGCAAAAATATGGGAGCAGGAAATAACAGTTCTTTAATAAGGAAGAAAATAAAAGGATAAAATAAACGATGAGTAAAACAAAACAACAGTGACAGAGTCAGAACCCAACCTGACACCCTGTGGGTCAGCGTGTTGGCAGCAGTGCCATTGGAATTGTGGCTCAGCCCTCCTGGAGGGTCAGGGGTGGCTCTGCTGGAGCAAGGGGGATCTGTAGAGAAGGATGGATTTATTCTTCCTCTGAAGATCCAGGGGAAGGAGAGGCAGCTGCTGCTCCTCTGGGCAATCCCGTGCAGGAGCCGTGCTGGTGTTCCAGAATCTCCAGATTCTATCCAGGTAGGAATGCTTGGCTCCTCCCTCTGGGTTCCCATCTCCCAGTGGGATGCTGCAGTTCTTATCAGCCATGCAGGGACACTCCATAGCTGTTATCAGCAGGTGTCCCCTCCCCAGGGAGGTGTGAATGTGAGCACTCAGAGAGAGATAAGGAAAACCTGCCCACTTCACAAAAGACAACTGCTGTCACAGACACATTCTATGAAAAACCCTTTCCTTCGGATTTTTTTCTCCTGAGAAGCTGAGAGGCCTCAGGAACAAAATGTAAACATTGGTTATCTGCTGCTGTGGGATGCAACAGGTGGATCTGGGATTGGCCTCATGTGGTTGTTTCTAATTAATGGCCAATCACAGCCCAGCTGGCTCAGACTCTCTGTCCGAGACACAAGTCTTTGTTTTCATTCTTTCTTTTTCAATAGCTGTTATCAGCAATGTCCCCTCCCCAGGGAGGTGTGAATGTGGTCACTCAAAGGCAAACTGCCCACTTGACAACGGTAATCAGCCATACAGATGGGAATAGAAAACATCCTGCCTGGCAATCTTCAACACAGGGAGGGCCAGCCCTGTTATTGACACTTTTAGTCTGCATAAACCCAGCCCCAGGTCAGCCCTGCAACAGCAGCAAGGAGAGGAAAGGTGTCTGCAGGCAGCACAGCAGCCTGTCAAGTCATGAAGAATTAAATGTATTTTCCAGCCAAGAACTGAGCTGGAGAAGGACAGCAATCAAAATAAGGCTGATGTGATCAAAGAGCCCCAGAGTTTAATTCCCTCAGCCTCTTCTAATTCGGTCCTGTCTGGGCTCAGAGCGCCCTGGCTGCTCAGAAACACCAGAGCCTGCAAGTTTTGTTTTATTTTCAGAAATCCTAAGACCTGCTAGAGCTTAATGAAATCCCCAAGGGTTTATATTTGCTTAATCCCCTCTCTGCAGCAACCTGCAGACAGGGGCTCATTCCAAGGGCTCTGGGCAGGGCAGGGTCCAGGCAAGGAGCTGGAGGAGGACTCTGGGCAGTTTGCACTCTGCAGGGCCTTAAAAGTATGGATTCCATAAATTCTAATTACATTTTCTTAGAATTTCATAAATTCTAATTACATTTTCAGAGTAAGTGCCTAAATGCAGGGTCTGTTTGAGGGGAGGTGTGGATCCACATGAAGCCCAGCATACCTGAATAATAGTAATAATAATAATAATAATAATAATAATAATAATAATAATAATAGTTGTTGTTGTTATTATGTTTAACTGCAGCTTTCATACAAAATTCCCTTTAATCTTTCAACCAGACCCAGTCTCAGCAGGTTCCCCTGTAAGCCCTGAGTTTCCCCAGAGCTGGAATGATCCTTTCCTCCACGTTTTTGTCAAAATAAGCTTTGTGGTTGGGCTCTGCAAACACTCCTGCAGCTCCCCAGAGCTTGTATTTATCGAAGCATTATGGAACTTCCTTCCTCCCTGACCCAAGCACACCATCCATAAATGAAAGGAGGAGTGTTCCTCATCCCCCAGCTCACCACAGGCTCAGCATCACTGCCTGAGGGTGAGGATTTGCCTCTCATCATTTTAGAGCTGAGTTCTGTGAGCTTTGGACAAACTCTGCAGTTCAAATCCAAGCTGAGGGATTGATCCTGGCTTGGATTCTACACAGCAGAGATGATTCAGGTGCAGCTGCTGTGTCCTGATTGCTCCCACCCTTCACATCACCCAGAAATGTCATTTTCAGGTGATTTTTTTTTCAAAACAAAAACAAGCCAGTGTTGAAGAATGCCACTGCACCACCTAAATCCTCAGCAGTGAGGGGTTGGTTTTTCTTGTGCTCACATGTTTGTGACAATGAGACACCAAAGGACTCGTGCAGCAACTGCAGCAGGCACAGAGCACTGCTCACTCCTCCTGGAGGTTCCCACAGAGCCTTGAAACCAAGGATGGGTCACCTCAAACCACCCCACAGGCTGCACCAGTACTTGATTTCCAAGGTCACTCACAGTGGATGTTTAGGAGCTCCTGGAAAACTTGTTAGTTTTAATCAAAGTGCTGTGGAAGCAGAAATAAATTCAATACGAAACTTCCTCCGTGATTTCTGTCCAAATTGTTTCAAATAATCTGCTTGTGAAACACCTACATTTGCTTTTGTTTTCAAGGAAGAGCTAGGGAAGAGAGCATTGCTCTGAACTTTCACCTATATAGCACATTTTTTCCAGATAATCCACGCTCATTTAAAAACAAAAAATTCTTCTTTGAAAGAATCCCATCCTGCTCCTCCAGCCTTGCACCTGTGCAAGATTTGTTTCAAATATATTCTGAGCACAAATCCCTGCCAAGGAAGGGACTGACAGCATCATCCCCTCCCTGGGGCTCAGGGCTGTCCCTTGGTGTGTGCTCCACCATCCTCCTGCAACACCTGCACCAACATCCTGTGAGCTCACAGGTCTGCCTTTGGGAGGATTTACAGGTAAGCCTGGCTGAATCTGGAGGGTTCAGAGCATCAGCACGTGGTACCCACCCTGCAGCATCCTGGCATCCACCAGCCCTGTGTGACTGCTCCAGACTGCAAGGCAAGATGTGTTCTATCATTGTGATATGCATCTATTATTGTGATATGCATCTATTATTGTGATATACATCTATTATTGTTATATACATCTATTATTGTTATATACATCTATTATTGTTACATACATCTATCGTTGTTATATACATCTATTATTGTTACATACATCTATCATTGTTATATTCATCTATTATTGTTACATACATCTATTACCAGAATATATTATTATTATTGTCATTATTGTTTTGAATGAATTCTAACAATAATAACAATAATAATAACAGCGTATTCTGGTCATAGATTTATTCTATTGTATGGCAGTTTGTGGTGGTTGTTCACAGGGGTCCCAGGATGAGAGAGGAGATGAGGATCTGACTCCGTGTTTCAGAAGGCTTGATTTATTATTTTATGATAGATATTATATTAAAACTATACTAAAAGAATAGAAAAAAGGATTTCCTCAGAAGGCTGGCTAAGAATAGGAAAAGAAAGAATGAAAACAAAGGCTTGTGTCTCGGATAGAAAGTCCGAGCCAGTTGGACTGTGATTGGCCATTAATTAGAAACAACCACATGAGGCAAATCCCAGATCCACCTGTTGCATTCCACAGCAGCAGATAACCATTGTTTACATTTTGTTCCTGAGGCCTCTCAGCTTCTCAGGAGGAAAAAAATCCGAAGGAAAGGGTTTTTCATAGAATGTGTCTGTGACAGCCGTTGTCTTTTGTCAAGTGGGCAGATTGCCTTATCTCTCTCTGAGTGCTCACATTCACACCTCCCTGGGGAGGGGAAATTGCTGATAACAGCTATGGAGTGTCCCTGCATGGCTGATAAGAACTGCAGCATCCCACTGGGAGATGGGAACCCAGAGGGAGGAGCCAAGCATTGCTACCCCGATATAATCCAGAGGTTTTGAGACACCAGCACGGCTTCTGCACTGGATTTCCCAGAGGAACAGCAGCTGCCTCTTCCCCTGGATCTTCAGAGGAAGAATTAATCCATCCTTCTCTACAGGACCCCCTTGCTCCAGCAGAGCCAGCCCTGACACTGCAGGAGGGCTGAGCCACAATTCCAATGGCACTGCTGCCACCACCCTGACCCACAGCGTGTCAGCTTGGGTTCTGACTCTGTCACTGTTGTTTTGTTTTACTCATCGTTTATTTTATTCTTTTATTTTCTTCCTTATTAAAGAACTGTTATTTCCTGCTCCCATATTTTTGCCTGAGAGCCCCTTAATTTAAAATTTATAGCAATTGGGAGGGGTGGGGAGGGTTTACATTCTCCATTTCAGGGGAGGCTCCTGCCTTCCTCAGCAGGCACCTGTCTTTCCAAACCTAGACAGTGACTCTTGCCAGGAAAGGGTTCAAATGAAGTCCTGGTATTCCTGTTCTTTATGAGAATTCCCAAGTCGTTTAAAGGAAAACAGAACCCAAGCACATCTGGTGTTTTATTTATGGGAGTTACACACTCCCACATGAAAGCAGCCGTCCACTTTTAACCTGATAACAAACCCCCACTTCTCCCTCTGCCTTCGGGCTAAAATCCATTCATATTCATGGCCTGTTGTCAGGTGATTTTACAGCTCCGGTAAAATAAAGGTCTGAAGGAAGCTGAAATGCCAGAGGCCCTGGTTTGGAAGCGTCTGGCTTTGGTTTGAACGAACTCCCAGCTTTCCCAGAAGGTGACAGCCATCCCCAGCTCCGGAGCACACACCTCAGCCGAGATCCTGGACTCAGAGCAGGGAAAAAAAGAATTTCTATTAATTATCCTGGTGACCCCGAGAGGGGACAGCTCTCCAGAGCACGCAAAGCACCTCAGCCATCTGCATGTGACAATTCCCTGGGAAGGAGGACCAGGCTTCCATTCCTTGGGAAAGGAGGACCAGGATCCAATTTTCTGGAAAAGAGGACCAGGATCCAATTCCCTGGGGAGGAGGATCGAGGTCCAATTCCTTCTGAAAGAGGACCAGGATCCAGTTCCTCCTATTCCCTGGGAAAGGAGGACCAGGGTCCAATTCCCTGGGAAAGAGGATGAGGATCCAATTCCCTCTGAAAGGAGAACCAGGATCCAATTCCCTGGGAAAGAACACCAGGGTCCAATTCCCTGGAAAAGAGGACCAGGGTCTAATTCCCTGGAAAAGAGGATCAATGTCCAATTCCTTCTGAAAGAGGACCAGGGTCCAATTGCCTGGGAAAGGAGGACCAGGTTTTGGGGACCTTGGGTGGATGGGTGGTTGGTTGGTTGTTTTTTGTGGTTTTGGGTTTATTTTTGTGGAGTATTGGTTTTGGGTTTTTGGTTTATTTTTTGGTTGGTTGGGTTTTTGTTGGGTTTTTTGGTAAGTGAGTAACTTTTCATAAGACAAAAAATAAACAAAGATTTCTGCATTTTGTTTGACAAAAAAAAAAAGAAAAAAGATAAAAATAAGAAAACTAGTAGAATTTATACAGACTAATAGTGGTTAAACTGGGGTAAAATGTTTTTCTCTCTCATTCCAAAGGGATAACTCTGCAGATTTTGAATGGGAGACAGGCAGTGCACAGAGAGCAGCTCCAGGGACAGATCAGCAGAGCAGAGCCCAGCAGAGATGCTCTACCCCCTCCCTCTGGCCGAGAGGACACCACACACACTCTCAGAGAGAAGCTTGGGGGAATTATTCACTAAAAACGAGGCTGCTGTAGAAGGGCTCTGTGGAATCAGCTGTACTGGGAGAAAGGCTGTGACATCCTGGGGATGTGAGCCCTTAAAAACTCAGCAATATCCCCCCAGGGACACTCCCTCCTGATAACCCAAAGGAAATCAGACAATTCTCTGTCTCCAGCACTGAAATGCTGAACCAAGGAGTTAAGCACAGCACTGGCAGGATGCTGTGGGTCCTGCAGGCACTTCTGCGTGGCTGAATTTGGGATGAAAGAGGAGCCTGTCCCTTGTTTCTCTGAAATTGTGCCAGGGGGATGAGGCTGCACAATCCTCCCAGTGTTGGGGCTCTGCTGAAGTTTGCCAGCACACAGGGATTGCACACAAAACCCAGGCTCCGTGGGGATTTTTGTTTCTTTGTTGTTTTCCTCCTTCCGTTTTGGTTTTCCAGAAAAGCCTCTGGGATTTCCATCCCTGAATCCCATGGTGCCTCCAGGAGATTCACCAGCAAGGGTGGCAAAGACAAATTGCAAGACACAAAGGTGTAACCAGAGTTACAAAAAAGAGAAACTGTAAGGAGATATTTTAAATTTTCCCATATCTCCAGAGCTCCTATCCAAATTCTCCTCCTTATTAACCCAACACTCTGTAAACCCAGTTGTAAATCCATAAATCCAATGCCTTTCTATGGATTATATCAAATGCTGGGACAAGCCCAGCCTGGCTCCTCCTGACCTGCAGTAACAGAGACATCACAAAACAGCCCTGACAGACAGCACCTCCAGGAGATCTCCTTTTTTTGGGAATAAAAGGAGCCTGTGCCTGCTGGGAGCTGTGTGGTGTGCAGGGAGCAGATTATCAGCACAGCTCTGCAGTTCCTGTGGTGCTCAATAACGCTGAGTGTTACACACAGGCACTGCTTCTTCCTTCACCCCTTATTTCTTCCTTAATTTCCCATCCAAACTGATGTCATCTGTCATCTTTGGGTAGTTTTTCAAGCACTGGTGATGGATGTGGCCGTGTTCACAGGGGTCTTATATTGAGGGAAGAGATGAGGATCTGACTCCATGTTTCAGAAGGCTTGAGTTATTATTTTATGATATATATTCTATTAAAACTATACTAAAAGAATAGAAGAAAAGGTTTCATCTCAGAAGGCTGGCTAAGAATAGAAAGGAATTAATAACAAAGGTTTGTGTCTCGGACAGAGAGTCCGAGCCAGCTGACTGTGATTGGCCATTAATTAGAAACAACCACATGAGGCCAATCCCAGCTCCACCTGTTGCATTCCACAGCAGCAGATAACCATTGTTCACATTTTGTCCCTGAGGCCTCTCAGCTTCTCAGGAGAAAAAAATTTAAGGAAAGGATTCTCATAAAAAGATGTCTGTGACAGATGGGTCTGGTGCTTTTTGGTTATCATGGTCTTGAACCTGACAGGAGGGTGCAGCCAGGTGGAGGTCGCAGGGAACAAGGGGAAACAGCCTCAAGCTGTGCCAGGAGAGGCTCAGGTTGGACATCAGGAGGAATTTCTCCATGGAAAGGGTGGCCAGGCCTTGGAAGGGGCTGCCCAGGGAGGTTTGGAGTGCCCATCCCTGGATGTGGCACTCAGTGACCAGGTGGGGATTTGGCACAGCCTGGACTGGATGATCTTGAAGATTTTTCCCTAAATGATTGATCCTGTGATTCTGTGATGCTTTCCTCATGCATGGCAAGGTCTGGACCTGCTGTGGCAGGAAGGGCAGCATGAGAGCCCCTTAATTTAAGGGGCATGAGGCACTTTGGGGATGCTGGTTCAGCCGTGTGGATGTAGGAAAACAAAACACCACATGTGGAGAGATCCCACATGCACAAACACTCTCATGTACGTGCCCTGTCTGGGTTTGGGGAGTCCCAGGAGAGGTGAAGAGGGGACCACAGGCTCACTTTATCACAGTGGCATCATTCCCACACACACCAGGCATGAATGTGCAACCTGACACCCCCTCTTAGTGCAGCCAGCCTCCCCAGAGCGACTGCATTATCAGACTTGGCTCCCTCTAAACTCCTCACAAATAAAATATGTCAGATGGCCAAAAAAGGTTTAATCAATACCATAGTCAGGGCTTTCAATCCTCATGAAGTTAAAAGTTGTATAAGCAAGCTGTCTGTAAACTTTGCAGGTCCTTTGGAATTCAACTCCTTGACACGGAGGTTGAGGCGTGAAAAGTTTTGTGAAGGGTTTTAGCTTCTCTTTAAAGTATTTATTTTTTAAAGAAGAGGAAAATTGAGCTCAAATATTGAGCTTGAGGAAAATTGAGCTTAAACCCAGTTTGAGGAAATTGAGCTCAAACCCAGTGGTTAAGTCTGGGTTAATATATTTCTGCTTATTTCTTTTCCAGCTGCCTCCTGCAAGGCGAGGTAACCACACTTCCAGGGAAAATGCCACTGGAATCTTCCCAGCCTAAAGGAGAATTCTGGGACCTCTTCACCTGCCTCCATCCCTCTGGAATGTGTGTGCCAGGTCAGGGCAAGGAGCTGCTTTGGGCTGGGGGAACATCCACAAGAGAGACCAGCTGAAATGGATCCAGGGGTGTCCCCATACCTGTGCCAGGTGTCCCCACACACCTTCTGTGAATGGGAGAGGCAAAGATGTCATCAAATGTCCCCTCTCCACTCAGATCACACTTTTTCCCTATGGGTGTCCCATCATTTGTTGTTTTCTCAGCTCTTTGACCAACGTAAGCCTCAGGCAGACTCACCAGAGACAACCCTCCAATTATGGTTTATCAACCTAGTTACAAAACAACTAATAATACCTCTAGACAAAAAAGGACACAAATGAGCCCTGATTTTAACATCCCTCAAGATCTTCCTCCCACTCATCAACCTTCTAGGACTATTACCCTACATCCTCCCCCTCCTGCCCACTCCTAAATCCTGCCACTGGTTTCCACCTGCTGCCATGCCCAATGTGTTGAGAGTTTGGGAAATTTTCTGCTTGGTCCTGCCGAGGTTCCTGAGGAGCTGGAGAGGTGGGACAGGCCATGATGAGCTGTTCCTTTCCTCAGATCACCCTCAGGCTCCCAGAGCTGCTCCCGTGGAGCCAGAGGCAGCAGCCTGGCTTGGCCTGGCCAGGGTAACCTGAGACACTCCACTCCTGCCATAAAACCCTATGGGCTATAAATATCTCCCCATAGTGGAGAGAATTCTTTTTTGACACATTATATAATGGATGCAATAAAAAATATACTGTGCCTGGCAGCCTTTCCAAGGCTTCCCTTCAGGAGCTCAGAGCACAGGCTGGGCTTTGATGATTTTTTTTCCACTGTATGGCCAAAACTGTATTTAATGGGAAGAAGGGAAGATGACTCTCCTGGGAAAGAACCTGTATTCCTCTTATGGAGAAGTGAAGAGACTTCCTTCAAAGTTTCCAACCCTTTGAAGCAACCTCAGCTCTGTGAGATCACAGAGGCTTGGCCAAGGCTGAGGTTTAAGTGTCTCCAGCGGGTTTGTCCCATTTTTAGTTGTTTCTCACAGCAAAATCTGTGCCAGGGTGAAGCTCTGTGCTCACCTGGTGACCCTCAGTGGTGTGTCCCCATGGCAGGTGGCTTCTGAATGGACACCAGTGACAAGAATTGCTGCCAGCACAGCAGTGAGAGCACAGAGCTTGCTTCTCACTACTTATAAAGCCAAAGTGATTCATATAGAATTAAGGGGAGAAAATCAGCAAGATCTAGTTGGAGGGTTCAGAAGAAATGTTGTAGAACCAGGCTAAGCTGTGAAGGGTTTGTGATGGTGTTCACAGGGGTCTTAGGTTGAGGGAAGAGATGAGGATCTGACTCCATGTTTCAGAAGGCTGATTTATTATTTTATGATATATATTATATTCAAACTATACTAAAAGAAAAGAAGAAAGGATTTCATCAGAAGGCTGGCTAAGGATAGAATAAGAAAGAATGAAAACAAAGGTTTGTGTCTCGGACAGAGAGTTTGAGCCAGCTGGGCTGTGATTGGCCATTAATTAGAAACAACCACATGAGGCCAATCCCAGATCCACCTGTTGCATTCCACAGCAGCAGATAACCATTGTTTACATTTTGTCCCTGAGGCCTCTCAGCTTCTCAGGAGGAAAAATCCTAGGGAAAGGATTTTCCATAAAATGTGTCTGTGACAGGGTTCAGACAGGGGCTGGAGGGGTGGATGGCTCTGGGGCAGCAGGTCTGGGCTCCAGACACATCCCTGGGCTCACCACCCTGGCTCATTCCCATTTCCCCAGCTAAACATCAAAAGTCTCTCTTCCCTCCTGAGTCCTTCTAACTGTGATTCCTCACACAAGGAGCCCATTAGTGCCCATCTCTGCGCTGTAGAGAGGGGCCAGCCCTGCCCCTGTGCCTGTGCCCAGTCTTTCGAGGCACTTGGCAGCGTTTGGGGTGTCTGTGACACCCAGGCAGTGCCCACCTCTCCCTCGGGGCCGCTCGCTCTGCTGCCAGCACACAACAGCACTCCGTGTCTTACACTGAAAAACTGGCACGTCCCTGGGAAAAAAGAGTCCTCTCCAAGTCTCTTTGTCTCCATATAATTAAGCTCAATACAACAAAGCATCCAAGTGGGGGGAGCGTTTTGGAGGGTTCTCAAGAGCCCCTTTTACAGCACAGAAAGGTCTGTGTAAAACTATTGATCACCCATCTCATGATTTATATTTCCCCACAAATATCGCCCCTCACGTTCCCAGATGCATAATGGGTGTCAGGAGTAAGAATCTTGGAAAATAAATGGAAAAAGTTACACTAGCAAATGGCTTGTTTATGCCATAATTGGTATTAGGCAATTAATGGTGGGATGAAACATCACAGTGCTGCTGAAAACAAAAAGCAATGCTGGGTAAAGAGCATTTAATGAGCATGTTTTATGTCGTCCTCAGCAAGTTTACTGCCAAGCCACAAAAGACATTTATACACACTCCCTTTTGTCTCTAATGAAAGGGTCAGGGCTACTCGCTTCTGGGGAGATTCATGGGTTACAAAAAAAAAAAATAAAAGCATAAATGTAATGTTTTAAACTGGAAATTCACCTCCTGGAAGGAACAGTTGTTTTAGGTGGGAGAGGTTTCCTGGGCAGGGCCAGTCCCAGCACAACCAGGTGCAGATCAAACACCTTCCCACAAGAAAGATGGGGTTCAGTGACAGCCAGCCACAGGGACCTATTGTACAGCTCCAATAGCCAGATATGCCAAATATCTGACATTCCAAAATCTCCACTATTAATGAGGTGAGATCCTGAGCAACTGGGGGAAAAGGAGACTGAAATAATGTATATTTTTGCCAGGAGTCACTACTCTGCTTTGCAGTCCAGGACAGGTTCCCAGCCTGTATAGAGGGGGATAATGCCTAAATCATCTTAAACCAGAAAAATTGCCTGGTCTGCTGCTTCTGTTTCTCCTAGGTATTTCAAACACCCCCACTCTCTGCTGAGTATTGGGAAAGGTCAAAGCCAATGCTGCATTTCCAACCCTGGAATGTGCCAGGATGGTGGCATGGAAGGGACAGGTACCCCCAAACACATTCCTTAGAAGAGATCCAGTTCCTTTTTTTCTCTCCTTTCCTGCATCTCTGCCACAGGAGCCCATGGAATGCTCCTCACCTTCCTCCTCCTCATCCAGACCCAGCCCCAAGGTAAGGCCAGGTGGGAACAGCCACTCATAGGAAGTGCTTAGGAAAGGGAGTTGTTGTCCTTGTTTTCCTTATAATGGATCTTTCTTTTTAGGCTTGAAAAAATAAAAAAGACCTTTCAGGCTGTTTCTAGAAGGGAGCTTGCTAAAGTTCTCTGTCTGGGAGATACAGGCTGCCAAGGGCCTGGAAAATGGTGAATTCACAGAACTCCACAAGTGAAGCATCAAACACACGGAACCTCACAGAAACATCAGATTCCTGCTGAAGAAAAGTTTGGGAAAAGTGTGAACATTTTCCTAATGAATTTATCCCTAACTGTGAGCATTCTGTATTCCTATTTTTTTAACCATTTCTTCAGTTTAAGAACACACATTTTTTTAGGAGCATATCCTGTTGCACCAGAGACCACAAAGTGAAAAGCCATGTCTTCTTCTCACATAAGTACAAAACCATCTCCAGCATTCTTCCAGTAAAACCCCTGGAGTTTTCCGGGGATTCATTTTGCGAATTAAATATAAAATGCTATTTTATGGGCAAATTTATCAAGGCAAATCCTCACCGAGCTCCTCAAAAAAAATACGAATCCACACATTTGATTTTGCCACACGTGACTGGTTTGGGCTGCAGAAATCCAGCCAAAGAGCAGCCTGACAACATCTGAGATGGCAGGAAATAGCGGGAATTCAAGCTTCTCCCGGTGAAAACAGCAGAGGAAATGATGGACAATTTGCAGCTGGTGAGGAGAGGTATCCTCTAATGACACACATCTGGCATCCATCGGCAGGGCTGAAACCCAACACCCCTCACACAGCACAAAGCCAAGGAAAGGCACAGCATCCCCCGATCCTCTTTAACTGCTGGGAACCCTCCTGCCCCTTCCTCCACTGCCCTTCTTACACCAGGCTTGGTTATTTTGGCCCTTTGATCTCTGACAGTCACATCAGGACCATGAATCACAGAACTGACTCCCATTATCCCTGATTTGAAACAGCTCCTGGCCAGGGGAGCTGGGTTGGACCTCTGGGGATTGTCTAGCCAGTCTTTAAGCAAGACACATAAATCTCTAAAGGAGAAGGATCCCTATTTTAGCTGGTAAACATGGGTTATTCTGCTTCTGCTTCTTTTTGCATCTGCAGCAGGGTCCCACCTCAGACCAAGGCTCTGCCACCTACAAGACCTCGTGGAGATGCTGTGGTTGAAGAAGTCAAGATGGAAGGATTTGGGTGTGGAGCCAATTTGGGCGTGCTTGTCCTTCTTTCTTCTTGGCCTCCATCTTCTGGGTGATACTGGCACTTTTAGATTGGTTTAAAGTAGAAGCTCACTGTCTAAGATAGGTGATAGGTATTGGGAAGTAATTGTAAATATTGTACACGTAGTTTTTAGTATAAAAAGATAACACCACCCCAGGGAGGCAGAGTGCCTCTGACTGTCCTGCTGAGCGGACCTCAGCAGGTCAGGAGAAAAAATTTTACAGATAAGAAGCAATAAACAACCTTGACACCAAAAACTGAAGAGTTCTGACTCCTTCTTCAACTGCCAGGCTGGGAAAAGAGACTTTCTAACACATCTCGGGGTCACCCTGAGCAGCAGAAGCCCCAAAAGTTGTGGATTCTGTTTATTCCCCGTATCATTTCAGCCGTGCCTGAAAAGCTGCAGTGTCCCAGCCTTTCCAGCCAACATTCCGGGCTAAATGGAAAGTCAAACACCAAGGAATGACTTCAGAGAGCAGCTTGGGGCCAGCAGCCCCAGCACCCAGCCCGTGAGCTCGCTTGGCCTCCTGGCATCCCATGCTGGGCCTGCTGCTGCAGCAGGGAGTGGAGCATTTCCAGATCCAGGGCTTTATTGCCTTGGAGAGGCGGGAGCACAGGCAGTCAATATCCATTAATGTACCACAAACTAGAAACACCTGTTGGCCTCCAGAGCTGGGTTTTGGCTGGTTTACAGAGAGGGAGTGGAACAGGTGCCCCTGTGGCCAGCAGGAATGTTGAGGGGGTGCAGAGGCCCCACAAATGTGGAATTGTGGAAGGGAAAAGCGGCCGCGCCGCTCCGCGCAGCGCATGTGTCACTGTCTGCAAGCTGAGCCCCATGAAATTCAGTGTGTCTGGGAGGAAAGCAGCCAT
Organism: Setophaga petechia; assembly: GCA_024362935.1. Lineage (NCBI taxonomy): Eukaryota > Metazoa > Chordata > Aves > Passeriformes > Parulidae > Setophaga > Setophaga petechia. The sequence continues at coordinate 4,400,498 of JANCRA010000047.1, forward strand.
GCTGGGGCTGGGGAATCTCTGCCCAGCATGGTGGGGGTCCCCTGGACTCTCCTTTCACTCCAGAGACTCCTCTGCTGAGGAATGTGCAGGGAGAACCAGTCCCAGGGACACGGCTCCAGCCCCAGCGCGGCTTTGATGGTTCTTGTGGGTCCCTTCCAACCCAGGATGCTCTGTAATTCTGTAATAATTCTATAATTCTGTAATTCCATGATAAAGAAGCTGCAGAGGAACAAAATCCCTGAGCTGGTGCTTTGATGCTGGTGCCACTGATGCAAGAGGAGTCCCATTTCCCATTTGAACTTCGTAGAACAGTAAAAAGTGACCATAAAAAACTCCTTCACTGGCTGGTGTCTCCTGGATTTCTCTGTGGAGGTTGTTAGTGGGAGATTTTCTTCCTTCTCCACTATCAATCAACTCATTTGGGATCCAGGCTGCCCAGAATATCAAGCTCCAGCCCAAGGGAAAAACACAACAGGAACTTGCACGCACTGGAATTCGGATCAAGAATGTGTGGAAAGGGTCCTCCTTCCCTCACATAACTCACATGGATTAGACCTCTGGGGAGGGAGTCCTCTGAGCATCTTCCCAGAAAAAAAAAAGGTATTTGTAACGACTGGAATCTCAACACATGTTTGTTTCTGAATTATTAAACCCATTGTTGTGTTGTGCTGAGCCCATGCAGCGTGGGAGACAAAACAGAAACACAACAAACAAGGGAAAAATAAAAGACAAACCTGTTGCTGAGGTGGGGGGAGACTGCTTGAAAGATGTTCTCACCTGCCAGAGAATAGGGCTTTAAAACGATGCCCCAGAGAAAGCAGCACTTGATGGATTAAAAAAATGTTTTCTCCAACCTTTCCAAACCCAGAAACAGAAAGCATAACATACCAATGATTTATTGTGGAGTGGGCTGTGTGTTTAAGCATAAATTAATTCTACAAATTCCAGGCAGCTTTGCAGCAATGCTTCTCGTTCCTGCTCTTGCCCTCACTTCTCATCTCACTCTCCAATCCTCCTGTTTCACTTGGAACCTGGCCCCTGTGCCCATGGCTAGTGTGGCTCCCACACCACTGACTTGCAGCAGATCCTTTGAAAACAGGGGAAGATTCAGTGAATGATTGGATTTTATGGTCTTAAAGGTCTTTTCCGAACTAAAGGATTTGATGGTTCTGTCACAGGCAGGGGGTCAAGCTGCTCCCTGTCATTTCTCTTTTGTGAATCCACTGAAGGCCTGAAGATTTTAGTCTCTCACTCACAGTCATGTTCTCTCTCATTGCAAGAAACCACTGAGGAACTGTGAGCCTGGAATGGTCCTTGGCTACCTGACCAGGAGGATGGGCTCAATCCTCTCCAGAAACAATCCAAGAATTCAGCTTTAATTCAGCCTCCTTTGCATTCGTGTAACAAATCCTTCTTATTACCAATTACACGATGGGATCCCAGCGGTCCAGTTACACTGCAGCATTCCACATTGCCTGGAAAATAACCCATTCCCCTCCATAAATGTCCCTTGACTCACCTTTGAACTCACAAGCCTGGCTTTCCCCAGGTGGTTTATGGGAAGAAAACACCTCGGGCAGACTCTGCTGCTCTCAGAGCCATAAACTCTGCCCAGCCCTCACCCAGCTGAGGTTTTGCAGCCCTGGCCCCTGTTTAATTGGTCACAGCTGGCTGGGAATCTCCTTGCAGGGAGATTAGAGCAGGGGAGGGATCACGGGAGGTGCTGGGAGCTCCAGCCCTCACCAAAGGGGATGCAGAGCTTTGAGGATGCCATCCAGCACTTCACATGACTTGGCCCAAGGTACCCATCCCTCACAATAAAGCAGGGGTCTTGTCTTCTTCAGGTGGCTCAATGAGTCATTTCCTTACAAGTTTTCTTACCCTTGGCAGATCTTAGCATGAGGAGCAGTAAAGATCTGTGTGAATGTTTCAAATCAGTGGAAAAGACTCCACTCTGATTTATTTGCCAAAACCTAAGCAGAGGGCTACAACTCATCCAAAGGACTTGAGCCGTATATTTTCTTCAACCCAATATGATAATCTCTTTTAAATGATCATGAAATCCTTAATTCTTGAGCTCAGCCCAAGGAAAGCCTGAAAAGAACAAAGCCAGCCATATTTCAAATCCACCAAAGCCCATCAGATTTGAGCTCTGCTTCACCCACTATCGTGTTCCTTTAAACAAATGGCCAGCAACACTTTTGCCTCTGCACGCTCTCCATCACTCACCAACAGAGCTGGACAGAGCTGGACAGCATCACACACATCCAGAAGGCTGTTGGTGTACTCCAGTTCACCTTCAGAAACTGAGATCCAATATGAACCACCCAGTTATTCACAGTTATTGCCCTGCAGGAGGTGGTGCTGGGTGATGAACAGCGCCGTGTTCGACCAACACATCTCAGTGAAGGACTCCTCACCCTGCAGGTACAAGTCTCAGGACACTTTTTTAGCAGGTATTCCTCTGGCTCCAGCACACTCCCTCTTTTCTTTGAAACTGCCTTTACAAAAGATGGTTTTTAGCTGGTGCTGCGTGTGATGAACAGAACCATGTTTGACCAACACATCTCAGTGAAAGACTCCAGATCTTCACCCCGCAGGTAAAAGTCCCAGGACACTTCTGCAGGTACAACAACAGAGTGGCTACAGCACATTCCCTCTTTTCTTCCAAACTGCCTTTACAAACAATAGTTTACAGCTGGTGCTGGATGTGATTAACAGCACTGTGTTTGACCAACACATCTCAGTGAAGAACTCTTCACCCTGCAGGTACAAGTCCCAGGACACTTCTTTTGCAGGTACAACAACAGACATTCCCCTGGCTCCAGCACATTCTCTCTTTTCTTCCAAACTGCCTTTACAAAAGCTGGTTTTTAGCTGAATAAGCCCCTGCATCGCCTTGGCTTGTTTCCTCTCACAGATTTCTTCAAAGAGCTCAGCCCTACCTGTTTGCCAGCTCTTAAATACCATGCTTGGCTGATGGACAAGCCGATAGCACAGGACGTGGCCAAGCTCTGCACAAGCCGCCCTTGTTCCACTGCCTTCCTGAGCCAAAATACAAGAAAATCCCAGCAGGAATCTCCTCTGGCCTCGCACTCCTCTCCCCTCCCCAGCAGAAGGCTAACCTTGTGAATCAGGAGGCTGCTTATAAATAAAAGTACTCGGACTTCTTGGCTGCTGGGAGAAGTGCTCTGCTTAATTTAGCCCTGGTATTATTAACCGTGGATTCTCTCCAATGAGCTGACAGCTGAAGAACAATTGCAGCCATTTAATTCCACAAAACGGATTTTGAATTGGCCTCATGCACTGGAAGCATCGATCACAGGCTCTTGCTACCATCATTCTGGAGTCTGCACCGGGCTCTGCTTGGGCTGGGGAAGTCACCTGAGTCTGAACTGGCGCTGTCACGCGAGTTTCTCCTTCTTGGAAAGAGCATCTGGCTCCTGGATCCAAGAAAATACTGCCTGTGCTTTCCTTTGCTTCCAAAGGCTGAACCCTTCCCGTTTCAGCTTCCAACACCTCTGAGTGTTTTGCAGTCCCACGTTGCTCTGGCCTCCAGCAAACCCCTCTCTCCCAGCCCTAACACATCCTAAGGCTTCCAAGTGAGCAGCTCCAGAGAGATTAGCAGGAGAAATCAGGTCCTTAGTCAATCAAACAACACCTCAGAGGCTGGGCAAACGAGGGCAGTGCTATAAAAGAAAGGGACAATGCTGGTCTCCTGAAGCAGGGTTGTAGGAAAGGCATTTTGTGCTGTTCTTGAGGGTAAGGAAAGCCCCGTATCTCTCTCGAGGAAGACACCAAGGTTGTCACCATGGAGATGTGATGAAGGAGAGCAAGTTAAAAGATACAGACTCCAGCTGGCTCACAGAATGACACGGCTCCTTGTTCACCTATTGAGAACTTTGTTTCTTTCTTATGACCAATGGGCTGTGAATGCGTCTGTTAAGTAAATGTAGATATCTTGTGTTGGGGAAGATGAAACAGGAAAGCCTTTTAAATATGATTGTCTGGAAAAACATTTTGAGAGTATAGAAACTATAAGTGAGATTGAAATGAAAGCAAGCTTTGAGATACCTTAGTTACTGAACAACTGGAAAACAATGGCATGGCCAACTGAGGGTAATCCCCTTTTGATGAAACAATTCCTTCTGCTTGCAGGCAGGTCCAAGGGTCAGAGCAGACCCTACAGCTTGGCAGAAGGGGCCCAAAGAGGAGTTTTTTGGGTTTAAAATGTAGCACAGTATGGTAATGTCATGATTCTTATAGGCTGTATGTAAATGCTATAGGATTTGTATCTTGTTTTAGATTGGTTAGTGAGAATCAGAATATTCAACACAGAAGAAGATTTATCGTATTGTAACAGGAACTATGTTCTCTTTTACTCTTTTGTCCGCTCTCTCTCATCCTCTTTACCACGCTCTTGCCTTCTTTCTCTTTCCCACTCTTTTTACCTCTCTCTCTCTTTTTGGGCCTGCTCTGAACTGTGGCTGGCAGCTCCCAGCAGGGCCCTGCACCCAGGCCCTTTGCAATAAACCCCAAATTCCCAGCCTTGGCTTCAGACATCTCTCATCTCTGTCCGTCCCAACCATCCTACCCCCCGACGCTCCTACAATCTTGAAAAACTGTAAAAGCAACACGTTGCTATAATAAACAGGTAACTATAACAAATCCCTTTTATATATATTGCTGTAATAAATCCCTCTCATGCACCTTTCTGATGGAGTCCTGGTGCTTTGTGCCATGTCACTCACAGGGTGACAAAGCCACCCGGGCAGGCCTCCGGGCACAGACACTGATCACAGCCCTGCTGCCACAGCTGACCTGTCCTTTGTGCCAGCAAAAGGAGGTTTGGGCTGGCCCAGGCTTCAAAACACAGCCAGGCTAATTAGGAACAGCCCCATTCCCCCGTCAGAGCCCCGGGAGCCTGAGTGTTGCTGAAACAATCCACTCTGCTGGGAGGCTCCAGGGAGCGAAGGGTGAAGCCCAGCAGCTGATTTCCAGCAGGACACACCAGTGAATAACACCAGGAACACCCACCTTCCCAGCCCCAGCACACACTGGTCCCGTCCTGCTGCACTCAGTGGGGTCTGATGGGCTCACCAGCCCTGGACCCCAGAGCTCTGGGTGGTCCAAGGATTCCCAGGAAGGCTGGGCAGGCTTGGAGCAGAGCCCAGGTTCCCCAACATCCCCTCCCTGTAGCAATGAGCCTGCACTGAAAGGTCATTTATGTCCAAGCCTCCAAAAAGGAGCTCTAAAGGGAGCCTCACCCCAAACTTTGAATGCTCCATTTACAACATTTCATCTCTCAAGGATGGAAGATACCAAAGGAGCTCAGGACGGCTCAGCTGCTTCCTCAGTCTGTGATCTCTGTAATATTCACAGAATTCACAGCATCACAGAATCCCCAGGTTGGAAAAGACCTTCAAGATCATTGAGTCCAACCCAGCCCCAACCCCTCAACTCAACCCTGGCACCCAGTGCCACATCCAGGCTTTGTTAAACACACCCAGGGATGGGGACTCCACCACCTCCCTGGGCAGCCATTCTAGAAATTTATCACCTTTCTGGAAAAAACTTTACCCTAATATCCAACCTATATTTCCCTTGGTGCAGCTTGAGACTGGACTATTGTGCAGCTCAACCTCTGCTGCAGTTTGCTGCAAAGCAAAGCTCACCTGATGGTAGGTGGACAAGCAGAGCAGGGAAAAAAAATATCCATTTCTACACTGACAGGATCAAAAAGCCACTAAGAAGCAACAGAAAAGGTGTTGAAACCTGGACAGGCACATGCAGAGCTGCCTGCAAGAGCTCACACAGCCCCCTTCTTTAAAAACTTTTCCCTAATATCCAACCTATTATTGACACAGTTTGAGACTGGACTATTGTCCAGCTCAACCTCTGCTGCAAAGCAAAGCTCACCTGGTGGCAGAGCAGGGAAAAAAAAATATCCATTTCTACACTGACAGGATCAAAAAGCCACTAAGAGGCAGCAGAAAAGGTGTTGAAACCTGGACAGGCACATGCAGAGCTGCCTGCAAGAGCTCACACAGCCCCAGGGAGGGCTGAGGTGGTTGAACCCAGAGGATGAGTGAGTGTTGTGCCTGTCAGCAGCTCAGGAGAGCAGGAAGGACAGCACCTCACCCTGCAAGGACAGCACTGGGGAGCTGCTGCCTGCCCAGCCAGGGTAAATACTGAGGGGATGCTGCTGCTGCTCGGGGCTGGCCAGCAAAAACATCCCGTGCTGAAAGCTCTGATAGGAGTCTGGCCAGGACAGGGAGCGTCCTGCCTCTAAAGAAAACACATCTGTATTTCTTTCCAGGCAAGAAGAAATAGTTCCATTCGGATCAGACACGGATTTCTTGGAGATGAATGAGGCATGGAACAGCACAGCTCCACTCACACGGGTTATTTTCATGTCCTTTTCACCAAAAAGCCTCATCCTGCCCACATCCAGAGCCACTCCAGCCCAGTACTCACTCCATCCTTTCTCAAGGAGGAACCATCATCTCACACACCAGGAGAGCTCCTCTGACAGGTGGCAGATAAGGAAAGAATGAGTCACTGATGAGGTGTCCCTCCCCAAAGCAGCTTCTCATCCTATTAGGAAAATCCAGCACAAATGTTGACTGATGAGCAAAGCCAACCACCCAGAGCACTTTGAACGGTGAAAAATAAGATGAAAATCCAGACAATTAGGGGTTTTGCCAGAAATTTGTCCAAAAAAAGCATCTGTTTTGGAGTATCTTTTTTAAAGTATCTTTATTTGCCCAAAAAAAGTCTCTTTTACCAAAGAGAACCATTGACAGGAGCCAGTAAGAAATTAAGATGAAGGGAAGGATGATCTTGTGACCAGGGCCTTCCTGTACCCTCAATCAGCACATTCTCTGTGGCAAGGACTGTGAGGCTTGAAAAATGCTACAAATAACCAAAGGCATCAAGAAACAGACAAAAACAATATGAATTTTCTGCAAGCTAAGGCTAACACAGCTGTTTCAGTGGTCTTTTGGAATTTTTCAGGGGCAACATCTCTTTAAAAGCAGGATGGAAACCACAGTTAAAATGAACCTGGAAAGTCAGGAAAGCTCTCTGAAGATGTTTACAAAATGATCACTGTCCCCAGTCCCCTGTGCCTGTATCTGTCCTTCACCTGCAGGCAATGAAAATGCTCAAACCTTTACAAATGATAGGCCTGGGAAAGAGCAAAGTGCTGCCTGGCAGAGGGGATGGCAGGGGATCATCTCTGCCCTGGGTGTGAAATATAAATCACCCTGGAATGAAAACAATTTGAGGTTGCAAATGCAGAGGAATGCCCCTGGTTCAGCTGAGCTTTCCTCTGCCAGGAGGGAACAGGGCAATTAATGCTTTACAAACTCAGGACAAGCAGCACAAAGAATGATTTATCCCCTCTGATTCACATTCTTGCCTGTTCCTTGTAATTAGTTCACTCCAAAACGCCAGAGTTTGGACTGCTTTCTGCCTTTAACTTCAGGTGGCACGGCCATAATTTGTGTCCTTGTGTCTCCTTGGCCATCCCCTTTTCACAGCCCATTCCCACCACTCTGCCAAAATGGTGGCAGTAGGATCTGACAACAGTTATCCAGGATCTCACAAAGGTTTATTAAATAAAGCTGAGCAGCCCCAAAACACAGCCTGGCCAAAGATACAAGGCGTCACAGACATCTTTTTTGAAAAATCCTTTCCTTAGCTTTTTCTCCTTTTTTCTCTCTTTGATGAAAAATCTTTTCTTTAGGATTTTTCCTCCTGAGAAGCTGAGAGGCCTCAGGAACAAAATGTAAACAATGGTTATCTGCTGCTGTGGAATGCAACAGGTGCATCTGGGATTGGCCTCATGTGGTTGTTTCTAATTAATGGCCAATCACAGCCCAGCTGGCTCAGACTCTCTGTCCGAGACACAAGCCTTTATTTTCATTCTTTCTTTTTCTATTCTTAATCAGCCTTCTGATGAAATCCTTTTTCCTATTCTTTTAGTATAGTTTTAATAGAATATATATCATAAAATAATAAGCCTTCTGAAACATGGGGTCAGATCCTCATCTCTTCCCTCATCCTTGGCCCCCTGTGAACACTGTCACAACAAGGTTCCTTTCCAAGGTGGCCACAGTGCCCTGGGCTAGCTCACCCCACAGCCCGTGACCCCAGGGTTCCTTTGTTTGACCCAACTTTAATCAGCTTCCTTCTCTGATTCCAGCAAATCCCGCCACGGATGGCAGCCAGGAATAAAGGCCATTGTACAGCACAGAGCTGTGTTTCACAGCAAGCCACGATCAGTATTTCCTTTCCAAACATCCAAGCTCCCCAAGCAGCACAAAAGCCAAGAGGAGATTGCCGGAGATTCGCAGATGAAACAACGGCGACGGTAAAACGTGAATAAATCAGGGCATCCCTCGCTGCAAAGCTCTTGGAATTAAAGGAGGAATTTGGCAGGGCTGCTTACTGTGCTGGCACTGAGGGCCCTGGAAGCCAGAGGAGCAGTGACAGAGCTGCAAGGATCCCTCTCAGCAATTCCCACCCTTGAGACAACGCCGTAACCAGAGGGGGCTGCAAGGAGGAGGAGGAGGATGATCCCACACTCATCATCAGAAGGGCAAACACCCCATCCCTGGTGATATGCCCAAAGCCCCAGAGAACACTTGAATAGTCATTAAAAACCACTGTTTAACTGTTGGAACCCTGGCTGCTGAGAATTTTAGACTTTTTGCGCTGACACTGACCCCCAAGAGAGCACTGCATCCACCTGAGGCTGTGGAGAAGCTTCCAGAATGGAGTGACAGAACTGAGATTGTGGGTGTGGGGTTTGAATAGAAGTGTGTGATATTGCAGGGTGGGAAACTTAGTTTAAGGCTTTAGAATATAGTGATATATACAGAGCAAGATGGAGGTTTTAGGGCAGAGGCTGGTCCTTCTTCTTCACCTTCTTCTTCTTCACATTCTTCTGCACCTTCTTCCTCTCCTTCAACTTTTTCTCCATGGGTTTGGGTGGTTTTGTGAAATTGGATAAAAAAGTCCTCATTGCAGGGCACAGGTGACTGGTTATTGGGTTAAAAGTAAAAATAATTTAGGTGTCATTTCTTAAGTGGGCAGTTGATCCTTAAAAGGCCTTGGAGAGGGAGAGATGGGACTCCATTTTTAGTGTGTTAGAGTGAAATGCTGTAGAACTCAGGGTTTGTGAGATTGTAACATAGATAAGAACAAGTAAACATCTGAGTCCCAACAAGAAATACCATCTCACACACTTAATCCCAACCCTGGCAAAAAGAAGTTAAGACTCAACATTTAACCATTTTGGAAAGTTGATTTTTTCTTTTAGTTGACAGTGCGGTACCTAATGCACAAAGTCTCAAAATTTAGGACAGGAAGGAAATTTCCTCAGGTAATGTCCAATGGCTTTCCTTGAGAATCATAGGAAAACATCAGGTCTGTGATGAAATGATGCTTTTCCAGCCAACAAGTGGGTAAAACAGTCAGAAAACAACTCGTGTGAGATCTCGAGGCAACAAACACGAGTTACTTCTGCTGAAATTGGAGGGATCTTTCTAGAACAGCCCAGTGGGAGCTGCTCCCACCTCTGCACTGAGCTTCCCTGGGAGCTGGTGCCCCATGGTGGCGTCACCTTCGGGCAGCCCAGAGGGTGAAATGGAGCTAAACTGTAAGTAAGGCTGAGCAGCCACGTTTCTCTGTTCTCACCCAGCCAAGTGTAAAATGGACACGGAGACACAGAATGCTCAATTAGGCTTCTGAAATCCACCTTTCCAAACCGTCCCCATAAAACCACTAACAAGGTTATGGTTCCTCCAGGGGAGTGTGTGCTTCTCATAACTCATGAAATGCTGCCCCTGGTTTATATTTCCCACTGGGGAATGCTGATGTCAAAAGCAGAAACGTTGTGAGCAGGGGCACTGCCATGTGTGTGGTGCTTTGTTGGGGGGTAGGGACGCAGAACAAGCATCCATCTTCCTTTCTAAATCTGTTTAAAAGATTTGCACAATGAAATCTTCTCTCTGTTCACTGATCTGGACAGAGCTGTGGTGATGGCCAGCTCCTCTCTTCATTCTTTTTCCCTCACTTCCTCTTTTCCTCCCACTTTTCACTGATGAAATTACTCCAAACTCCAAGAGCAATGGGACTGGTGGGAATACACGTCACAAAAACCTGGCAAACCTGGAGCAAAGAGCATCAGGTGATGATACAGAGAAAGATACACGTGGTGGCCCCTGGTCCATCAGCTCCCTTTCACTCACCCCAAACCTCTGCTGAGCCCTGGGCTGAGAGAAGCCATGGGGACCAATCTATTCCAACTGATGCATCCCAGCAAGGAGCACACTGCAGCCACCAATGGTGTCACAGCGCCTTCAGGTCAGTTACTGACTAAAAACACAGAGCTGTGATTAAATTACAGCCCCTTGTACAATCTGGGACCACCTGGCAACAATTACAGCAGCACTCACTGAACCCAGGGTCCCCCACGCACGTGGGCTGTGCTGGCTGCAGCTTCTCCCTCCTCCTTGCAAGTTGGGAGCCCCCCTGGCTTCTCTTCCCATTCCAGCTAAAGCTGTAACTAATTAGTGACAGAAAAAGCAGGTCTGTGATTACACATTTCATTTCGTGTCATTATAACTGGCACCCCGCGCAGGCTTCCAAAATGGCTCCGAAATTCTTGGCACAAAACCACCCACACCAGCTCCAAAACACTAATTGTGCACTCAGAGAAAAAAGGGATCACAGATGGAAACAGTGCAAGGCAGGGCTTGCAGTTTTGGGGCAGGACAGCTTGTGCACACCAGGAGATAAAGCTGCAAAGTTATCAATTGTCAAAGGAAAATCAAAAGTGTGAGGCAGCCACACGAAATCCAAGCTGGGAACAGGCAGGGATTACCTTCCCAAAAGGAACCCAGAGCTGGTGGGTGTCAGCTTGTCACGCCTAAAAATCAGTTCTAACCCACTGTACATGGAAATTCAATAAACACATTACTGTGTTCCCACTATTGAATCTCCCATACATCCAATATTGGCTCTGGTTTTTCCTGCAGGAACACAATTGACTTCCTGATTTCTCCTCCGTGCTAAATCCTGCTCTGGCTCACATGACACCTTCTGCCAAGGCTGCACTGGCTGGGGAAGTTGTGATTAGGGAGGTTTTGTGATTAGGGAGGTTTGGTGAAGGTTTAGGTGAATGTGCCATTCCCCAAATATTCACATTTGCCATCAAAATGCACCATCTTGCCAGACAGAGCTGTGTACCTGCTTAAAGGGCCTTCTTTCTATTAATTCTTTTACCACACAGGGACACCCTGGGTTGGGCCAAACCCCACAAATTTTGCACCTCTGATGCACTACAGCAGAAATCCACGAGCCTCAGTATTGGCTCTTTCAAGGACCTGATGATTTTACAAACCCCCTCCCTCCAGAAGAGAAGATTATTTACAACACAAAGGTAGCATTGAAGCCCAAACACTCTCTCCTGGAACTAATGAGCCCGTGATGAAATGCTGCTTCACAAAGCCAGTTATCTTCTCATCTAACACTTTAGTCTTTAGTAGCTTTCCATGGCCGCAGATCCCTGGGGACTGCAGTGATCCCGGATCAATCCCAGATCAATCCACGCAGCGCATGTGTCACTGTCTGCAAGCTGAGCCCCAGAAAATTCAGTGTGTCTGGGAGGAAAGCAGCCATGCTGGGGCTGGGGAATCTCAGCCCAGCATGGTGAGGGTCCCCTGGACTCTCCTTTCACTCCAGAGACTCCTCTGCTGAGGAATGTGCAGGGACAACCAGTCCCAGGGACACGGCTCCAGCCCCAGCACGGCTTTGATGGTTCTTGTGGGTCCCTTCCAACCCAGGATGCTCTGTAATTCTGTAATAATTCTCTAATTCTGCAATTCCATTATAAAGAAGCTGCAGAGGAACAAAATCCCTGAGCTGGTGCTTTGATCCTGGCATTACTGATGCAAGAGGAGTCCCATTTTGAGCACTGGAATTTGGGAAGCTCTTTGCCAAGCATCCTGCTCATCCTCATGCCTGTGTGTTGCAAATTCTTCCCTGCACAGCGAGGCAGGAACAACTTCCCACCTCCAGGTGTGTGCCAAGGTGTTCCAGCCTCCAGGTTTTCCCAGCTCTGATCATGCAAGAGGAGCTGGTATTTCCTTTACTCCTTTCCTTCAAGCACTGTAAGAGGGAATGAGTTGCCTGGCCAAATTACACTGTGGTTTGGTTTTTCCTGAATCTTTCACCTTAAACACCTAAAAAACCACATTTTCATCAGGGTCCCAGCAGAGCCAGGCCTGGCTCCAAGGGAGCCCAACTCACCAGCAGCACTCAGCTCTCAGAGCAGCTCAGCGAGACCCAAAGCACAACAATGGAAAATATTAGAAGCAATTTCAGCGACACAAATCAGGGGTTAGAAGACAGGGGTGTTATTCTTGGCAGTGCCCCAGATTTCCTGAATGAGCTGGACAATTCCCTGCTCTGTGCTGCAGGCTGGCACATACCGAGTGGAAATCATGATAACCTACTTCCCAGCCCGGGTCTCCCCCTCTGTGCCCTCCAGGCCTCCTGCAAACGAGCTCCTAATTCAGAGCGACAGAGTTTAATGTGATGAAATTTGGGGAAAGGGTAATGACACTGTTCAGAGAAAGAATAAATTATGGGAAGCATCACCGCCTTCTGCTCAGAGGCCAGGCTGTGTCCTTTGTGAGAGCTCAGCCAGGCGGGATCCTGGGGAAGTCAGAGACATGAGACTGATTTAGGAGGAAGAGCCGTGAAGAAAAGCAATGTTTGGGCTCCCCGAGGTCCAGCCCCCTGCCTGGGCAGAGATGGAGCTCCCAGGGGAGCCCAGGATGGATTTTACCCAGCACTGAGCTCCATCTCGGGCGAGAGGTTCAGGAGTTCAGTCACAGCCTCTCAGCTGACTAAACAAAGAGCCCGCAGCAGCCAGGAGGGGATGGACAAAGCAAAGCTGCCTCTCAGGGAAATTAAACTGTCAGCCAGATGCATTTCCTGCTGAGCTTCCAACCTGCATCACAAACCTGAGCTGCCCACGCCGTGATGGTGCACATGGCTGGGCTCTGGGGTTGTGCTGGGCTCTGGGGTTGTGCTGGGCTCCAGAATTGTGCCAGCCTCCAGGGTTGTGCCAGCCTCCAGGGCTGTGCTGGGCTCCAGGATTGTGCCAGCCTCCAGGGCTGTGCCAGGCTCTAGGACAGAGTAGGGTTTCTGGGCTGTGCCAGCCTCCAGGGCTGTGTTGAGCTCCAGGACTGTGCCAGTCATTTGGGCTGTGCCAGGCTCCAGAGTTGTACTGGCCTCCAGGTTCAAGCCAAGCTCCATGATTGTGTTGGGCTCCAGAGTTGTGCCAGCCTCCAGGGTTGTGCCAGCCTCCAGGATTGTGCCAGGCTCTAGGACAAAGTAGGGTTTTTGGGCTGTGCCAGGCTCCGGGGTTGTGCCAGGCTCTGGGGTTGTGCTGGGCTCCAGAGCTGTGCCAGGTTCCAGGGCCATGCCAGGCTCCACAGCCATGCCAGAATTCAGGGACAAGCCAAGCTCCAAGGCCATGCCAGGCTCCAGGACAGAGTGGGGCTTCTGGGCTGTACCAGGCTCTGGCATTGTGTCAGGCTCCAGGGCCATGCCAGGTTCCAGGGCTGTGCCAAGCTCCAGGACATGCCAAGTTACAGAGCTGTGTCAGGTTCCAGAGCTCTGCCAGGTCTGAGGACCCTGTCAGGCTCCAGGGCTGTGCCAGGCTCCAGGGACAAGCCAGGCTTCACAGCCATGCCAGGTACCAGAACTGTGCCAGGCTCCAGAGCTGTGCCAGGCTCCAGGGCTGTGCCAGGTCTGAGGACCCTGTCAGGTTCCAGGGCTGTGCCAGGCTCTGTGGTTGTGCCAGTGAAACAAGGACAGCAGGTCCCCCTGAGCACTCCTCCTGCTCACCAGGGGATGGGTGCAAACCCAGTGGAGTTGGCAGAAACAAACCCAGTGCAGTGTGGGGTAACTCACTCTGGAGCCTTTGAACAGGCCATTTGTGACTAATAGAAGTTTTTAATTTAATGGGGTGATTACAATTCAGCTGCTTTCTGCTCAGCCCTAGGGATGATCCCACAGGTTCTCATCATGTCTCAGACTGATGCCTCCTCAAAAAAGCATTAATTCTCCTTCCTACCTAGGAGGGAGGAGAATTAGGACGAGGTTTTACCTCCTTCCTACTTAGGAGGGAGGAGAATTAGGGCCAGGCTTTACCTCCTTCCTGCCTAGGAGGGAGGAAAATTGGGGCCAGGTTTTACTTTTTCCTGCTTAAGAGGGAGGAGAATTAAGGCCAGGTTTTACCTCCTTTCTACCTAGGATGGAAGAGAATTAGAGCCAGGCTTTACCTCCACCTGAGCTGAAAATCAGAAGACAGCAGGACCTCACCTGGATAAAAATTTGAGTTGAGGACAACTTTGCCCAGCTTTAGAGCAGCAGCTCAGGCTGAGCTTGTCCAGGCCACATCACAACAGTGACAGTGTCACCCACACCAAATCTGGTCATGGTCTCCTCTTTAGGCTCCCCACAGCTCTCCTGGGTGCCTTTGTGCCTCTCCAAGCCCTTTCTGAAGGTGCCAGGGGCACAGACAGACTGGGGGTGGCTGAGCTCCAGCTCCTCCACGCTCATCAAGAGTTCCAGACTCAGCTTTTCAACATCTCCAGCTGCAAGTGGAGATCACAGAGCTCAGCAGACATGCAGGCCCCTCAGCTAATCACCGAGGGCTTTACCTGAGTTATTGAACCCAGGTGGAATTCAAGCAGCATCTCAGAGGCCACTTGAAAGCAGACAGCTCAGTCTGAGAGTTAAACTATCAGTGACCAGGCAGGGAAAGGACCTGATGCCATCCCAAAAATGCAAAGGGTGCCTTGACTTCTGACCCTTCTCCTTCCCAAAGAGATGAACAGAGATGGAGCAGGACAGAGGGCAATGCAAGGCAGCAAATCCTCACCCTGTGCTACCAGCACAAGGGAAGGGATAAAAGACAGAACCAGGGTCAGGGCTCCCTGCCCTCCCCTCTGGCAGGAGCAAGGCTGGCTGTCACCATTTCAGAGGGCACACAAGGAGAGGAACAAATCCAAACACTCTGTGAGGTCTCTGTTTCTTTGTCATTTTCCATCTCTTTCCAAGCTCTTTGCTCCTAGCAGAGCCATACTGTCCCCACAGCTCTGTGTCCCATGGGATGCTCCTCCAGCTGCTGTCTGAGCACAACACAAACAGGGAGCACAATTCCCCCCTGAGCCCCAACCTGGCGAGGTGGGAGCTCCCACCAGCTCACCTGGCTGCTCCGTGCTGCTCCCAGGGGCTCAGAAGATGATTCACAAAGCAATGTAATTTGATTTTCTGCCCCCTGCCTGTGCTGAGGGCTGGCAGAGATCAGCTCCCTGTTGTGCCTGTAGCACTTAAGGTGCATAAATACCTATTTTTCAGTCCCAGAAATAAGGTTACAGCATGTTCTGGGTGATACCCAATTGTGTTTGAAGGGCTGAATGGGGACAGAGCTCACCACCTCCAGGTCATGATCCACCTCCACCTCCCCAGCAGCTCAGCAGCAATTCCTGCAGGAGTTTTTGGGCTGGTGTCACTCTGCTTTTGTCCCTCTCTCCTCCCCTCCAGCCCAACCCTGCAGTGAGCAGCCCCTGGTGATGAGAAGGATGAGTTCAGAGCGTGCCCTGAGCAGCTCCATTTCCTTTCCTCTGCTTCCTTCCTGAATGGAATTACTCATTTCCTTGGCAGGAAAACTCATTACAGAAGGTGCTTTTCTGAGTTCAGCTGAGGTTATTATCTGCTCACTGACAAGGGTTACAAGGCACCCGTGGAGCTTCCTCTCCCCTATGGGTTGTTCTCCTGTGCCACAGCCTGGGATAGGAAGAATAAAGCCTGGCTGTTTGACACACCTTTTTATCCTTTTGCTTTTAAAACAAAAAAAAGCTTTGCTACAAGCATCAAAGCCTGAGGAAGGCACAGACAGCCTCTCCACAGAACAAAAGGCAAGCAGCTGTGGGAAACATCTTCCAAGGAACTGGCTCTGATGACAGGCATAAGTATTATTATATAATAATAATTATTATATTATTATATAGTAATATATTATTCATTATTATAATATATATTCTTGTATTTTATTATTAATAATAATAACAGTAACAATAACAATAATTATTATTACAACAATAACAATAATAATAATTTTATAATTAATTATTGATAATACGAATACTATTACTTCTTCATATCATTACTATTATAAAATTAATACATTATTATTATTATTATTATTATTATTATTATTTGTTGTTGTTGTTGTTGTTGTTGTTGTTGTTATTGTTGTTATTTGTTGTTGTTGTTGTTGTTACACCAGGAAAAAAAGGTAATAAAAACCCATTACAATTATTTTAAAATACATTTTAAAAGATATTTTTAGAGCATTTCCTGCAGGCACAGGATTTGAAATGAGCCAAAACCAAGGAAGCTGAGCATTTTGCCACTTACTGTGCAGGCAGCCAGCATCCCCTGCGAGCTGGGACCATCCTGGGCAGCACCTGTAGGTGGTCTGGGACCTCAGCTGGTACACCTGCCTGTAGCCTGTGTAATACACAACCCTGGAACACAAAAACCCAGCCCAAGTCAGCTCCTGCAGGGCAGGGAAAGGGGAAGGACACAATTTGTAGCCATGGGTGCAAATAAAATGAGGTTTGCAAAAGTGCTGCCGTTGTTTGCCACCCAGCCCGGCAGTGATCACTGATGCTAAGAAAATACTCCTAATTTACTCTAATTAGGAACACAAGAGACAACACCCAGGTTTCACAACACCCCAGATTATTTTTTTTCCTCCTTTTCTAGACTATTTACAGCTCTGAGCTCCTCCCTTACACTGCTTGCTCACAAAGGAAATGTAAATTTTAAGAACAGGTATTTCTGCCTTAGTGAGCAGGAGCAGGTGTCTCTGAGGGGCTGATGAGCTAAAAAATCAACATAATCCTGATGGCAACACCAAACTACTCCTAAAGTCGTGCTGGACACAGCAAGGCAGCTTGGCAGGGAACACTGAGGGTCCCTTTAACACTCCCAGGAGCTCCCTCCAGGGTGGGAGCTGGGGCAGCAAAGCAGGGACTGATCTGAAGCGTAAATAAATAAAAGCGACACAAAATTTTTTGTCCCGGAAATTTGGTGTTGTGTGTTTGTGAGAATTGAAACACAGATAATACTTCTGAAGCTGATTTTTAAAAAGCTCCCTTGGCAGAACATGAAACTGCTCCACCAAAGTGAATCAGGCAAACAACAACAAATATTTGGCAGGGCAGATGTGTTGTGCATGTTCACTGAAAATATTTATTCTAACTCAGTCGACTTGTTTGATTTTGTCTGGATGTTCCTACAATAAAAAAACCCCAAATAACAGCGAACCTTTAATCCCTGGGAAGGAAACCTTCACCAACTCCTGCGTGCCAAGCAGCACGTGGAAGCACAGCTGAGAAAAATAAAAGCAGATACCAATTTCTGTTTTGGTTTGGTTTTTTTGTTTTGTTTTCTATGAGCTGTTAACAAATTATGAAGGAAATTGTTGCATTCCAAAGCAGCTGAGAAAGCAATTCACAGGCACCAGGCTCCAGCCCACCAGGATGCTCCTGGTACCAGGAGCTCTCTCCAGCCCAGCCCAGGAAGGAGAAGGGGAGATGGTGGATGCAGGGTGGTGTGAACATGACAAAGATGGGGAGGAAAAGCTCAGAGATGGGAAGGAAAAGCTCAAAATAGTGATGTAGGATGGCTCAGGGCTCCCTGTGCCCCAGCAGTGCCCTAAGCAGCCTCATCCCACCCTCCTGGGGGGCTCTGTTGGACACTCCAGACCCTTCAGGACAGGCAACTATTGTGACAGCCTCGGTGCCTCTGGGTATCTGGGTGCTGCAGATGGGAAAGAGCCACACAGGAGATACTTTATCTCCAGTGTTTCTCTTTTCTTTTGTGTTTTAAGGAGTCCCTGGCACAGAAAACGGGGAACGAGCCAGAACTAATGGAACACAGGGAATCCTGCTGTGTCCTGCTGCTGGAAAATCCCCTTCCAGCCCCTCTGGGATAGCACTGGGATTCCTTCAGGCTTGGTTATGGAGGGCTGAGCAAAGCTGCCTTGCTGTTGTTATTCACTGGGAGGCTGCACAAAGGGATGCACAAGGGATGCAGGGACACAGAGCAGCACAGCCCGAGGATGCTCCAGCTGAGCAGATGCTGCTTTTCCCAGTCACCTCCAGGAACCCAAAGGCCAATTTCAGGCCAGCTCCTGGAGTTGTCAATGCTCTTCCTGAGCTGCCAGAGCTGGGTCCAACTGGAGCAGCTCCAGGATCCCTGCGAGCGCCGACACCGCGCTCGGCTGCCGGAGCTTGGCAGGACAGCTCCCAGCTCCTGGAAAAGCATCCTACAGTGGGAACTTCCAGAAGCTCAGAGAGAGCAGATCTGGGACAAAACCTCACCCAGGGAATGGTCTGCTGATAGTCCTTTCCCTGCCTGGATTTCACAGCTCCTAGGGTGAGATCCCTCTGTGCTTCCATCAGGAACAGTTTTAGCACTGGGTTGTTCTGATATTTGTAATGCAGCAGAACTGAAAGGTTTTTTTATTTCAGTCCCTTGATTTGTGATGTCAAACCCATCCTTTAAGGAGCTGAAGGGACTGCTGGGGCTGAAGAGCTCCCAGCCTTTGAAGTGGAAGCAGACAGGGCACCCATCCTTTCAAAGCCTTCCCTGCAAACACAGCCAAGAGTCCGACTCTGTTTGCTCCTTTGTTACCAGGACACAGATCTCATCACCAGGGTAATTACTGGCAATTACAGGTTAGGATGAATTCCTAAAGACAGGACTTAAAAGCTGTCTTGAGTCCAAGATGTTTCTTTGAAACGACAAATTACCATTTTTATTCTGCAAAGGCTTGTAAGAGCCTAATGAGGCCGGAAGAGCAGGGGGAGGCTGGAAGCAGCTTGGGCACGTTGTAGTTTGGCTGCTGCACAGGTAAGAAAAGTTCCTTTTTATTGTATTTGCAGGGAGGAATGATGAATCTGATTCCATGTTCTCAGAAGGCTAATTTATTAATTTATGACATATATTTAAGAATACTAGACTATACTAAAGAATACAGAAAATATTTACTCAATGCTAAAAAGATAATAATGAAAACTTGTGGCTCTTCCCAGAGTCCCAACACAGTTTGGCCCTGATTGGCCAAAGAGTGAAAACAACTCACAGCAGAACCCAATGGAACAATCCCCTGTGGGTAAACAATCTCCAAACACATTCCACATGAGCACAACACAGGAGAAGTAAATGAGATCAGAATTGTTTTCCTTTTCTCTGAAGTTTCTCAGCTTCCCAGGGGAAAAATCCTGGGCAAAGGGATTTTTTCAGAGAATGTGAATGCCACACCTTCACTACAGCCACTTTTACTCTTATTTTAGCCAATAACCCTCACCTGGGCCCAGCTCCTGCCATCAGCTCTGTCAGACAAGAGGCATTGAGGGCCTTTAAGGAGGAGATATCTAAAGATACAGGAACAGTGCACATGATGAGAATAAGGCATTCCATTAACGTGGCTGGATCATAGGAAACAGATGTCAAACATTGTCTGAAGATGGGAAACAGCCCACCACAAGGACAAAGCTTCTTCACAATGAGAACAATGGGTAGACCTTCTCTTTGGGAAGAACAATGGGTTTTCATAATAGTAGTGTAGTATTGTCACGGACATGATCTATGAAAATTCATTTAATTAGGATTTTTTTCTCCTGAGAAGTTGAGGGGCCTCAGAAATGAAATTAAAAACAATGACTATCTGCTGCTGTGGAATGCAACAGGTGGATCTGGGATTGGCCTCATGTGGTTGTTTCTAATTAATGGCCAATCACAGCCCAGCTGGCTCGGACAGGAAATCCGAGACACAAGCCTTTGTTATCATTCTTTCTTATTCTATTCTTAGCCAGCCTTCTGATGAAATCCTTTTTTCTATTCTTTTAGAATAGTTTTAATATAATATATATCTTAAAATAATGAATCAGCCTTCTGAAACATGGAGTCAGATCTTCATCTCTTCCCTCAACCTAAGACCCCTGTGAACACGGCCACATCAGTGTTAAGAAAAAGAATACAACTTTATCATCTCTTCAGCAAGACCCTTCTAAGAGGAACCCTAAATGGAAGTTTCCATCCCCCCATTTCCCAGCAGAGCAGCCCGGGGCCGAGGGAGGAGCACCCACCTGCGCTCGGAGCCCGCGCACCAGCGCCGGCCCCCGCAGTCCTGCTGCCACAGCCGGGCAGCCTGCACGCACGGCTGCCGCAGCCCCACCACCCCCAGCTGCTGCTCTGCGCACACGTTCGGCCTGCAAAAGAGAAATGCAGCGCTGTCAGGGGTGCAGGGCAGCCACAGGGTCCGGGACGTCACAGGTGTGAGGGGTTGACACAGCCCCATGAGCCCCAGCTCCTGCTCTGCGCACACATTTGGCCTGGAACACAGAAATGCAGGGATGGGAGGGATGCAGGGGATCCAGATGGGTGCCCGGGAACCAGACAGATGCAGGGGATCCAGAGGGATCCAAGGGGTCATAGCTGCCACAGCCGCCCCCCAGTTCTTGCTCCATGCACACACATTTGGCCTGGAACAGAGAAATGCAGGAATGGAAGGGACGCAGGGGATCCAGAGGGATGCAGGGGATGCAGAGGGATGTAGGAGATCCAGAAGGATGCAAGGTTCCAGAGGGGTGTAGGGAGTCACAGCTGTGAGCGGCTGCTGCAGCCCCATGACCCCCAGTTCCTGCTCTGCATACACATTCAGCCTGGAACAGAGAAATGCAGGAATGTCAGGGATGCAGGGGATCCAGAGGGGTACAGGGGATCCAGAGGGATGCAGGGGAACCAAAGGGATGCAGGGGGTGTCTCAGGTTTAGCTGGGAGATCTCTGCTGTCCATGGCCACTGAGTGTCCCTGCAGGGCTGCTCCCATCCCACCATCCCATGGGGAGATGCTGTGCCCAGGGGAGGAGCCAAGCATTCCTACCTGGGTACAATCTGAGCTTTGGGACACCCCAAAGCTTTTTCCCACAGCAGCCTTTGCCCCCTGCATTGCCAGAGGAGCAGCTTTCTGCTGCCCTGCATTGCCAGAGGGAGCCCAGGCCCATCTCCAGCAGCCCCGGAGCTGCAGAGGAAAACTCCCCCTTGTGCAGGATCCCTGCTCCAGCAGAACCACAGCTGGCACTGCAGGAGGGCTGAGCCCCCCTGGGATGGGGCTGGGACACCCCCCTGGCACACAGGGGGACAGGTCTGTTCTCACTCTGTCAGTGTTTTTTCTTTGTTTGTTTGTACTATTGCATTTGTAATTTAATTTTCCTAGTAAAGAACTGTTTATCCTGTTCCCATATCTTTGACGGAGAGCCCCTTAATTTCAAAATTACAACAATTCAGAGGGAGGAGGTTTACATTTTCCATTTCAAAGAAATGGACAGACACCTGTCTTTAGCAGACACCTGTCTTTTCAAACCAATACAGGGGTCACAGCTGTGAGGGGTGCAGTGTTCCCACTGCCTGAATTCCTGCTGGCAGGGCAGGAAGGGTTTAGGGCAATGTCCTGCATCCACCCCTCAATGAGTTAATCACTGCAGGGAAAAGAAACAGTGCCAGGCCCACCAGCCACAGGGGTGGTTTCATGCTCATTCAGAGCGAAGGGCTGTGAGGCTTATTCCAATAAATCAAAGAAATGTACTTTGTTTCTTCTCTAATCCCAACTCTTTCTCCAAGCACAAGTCAGTGGGTTTAACTAAGGATGAAGAGTGAGACATTTCTCCCTGACTCCATGAGCCACTTGGTATTTGGGGCTGCTTCTGCTGCTTCCAACAGGAGCCAGAGTTTTCTTAGAGATACTTTCTATTAAAAAAAAAAAAAAAAAAAAAAAAAAAAAAAAAAAAAAAGTGAAAATAACTAATTTGGACGTGGTGAAGCTTAGAGGTCACAGCTGGCATCTGAATTCTCCAGGCTGCTCAATTCCAACCCTGGCGTGCTGGCACAGGGCTCTGCTCCAGTGCCCCGTCCAAGAAGTCCTGAAAGTAACTGCCAGGGCAGGAGCACAAAACCCTGACGTGGGGAGAAAAAGCTGCTTCTTCCAAAACCTTTATCTTCTAAAGGACACGCTTTTTTGTAAAGAATCAAACCCCTCGGGGAGGGCGGCTTGGAGTCTGCACCCCTCTCCATGGACAAAGGGAATTACAGTGATCCCCTGGCTCTCAGAGACCATCTTCTGGCAGGAGGCCAAATTTGCAAGGAAGTCTTCCAGAGCAGCCAAGTGATTAACACCAAACTGTAACTGTAAAATGTAATTAAAAAGAGCAGCCTACGTGCTGCTGGAGTAACTGCAGCGGGCGGGGAGGAACGCGGGATAAGAAAGTGAAGTGAAATAAAGGCAGCAGGTCTTGGAAGAAAGGGCAAAGCATTCACACAGGAATCATCTCTTGCACTCAGACAAGTTTCAGCTGAACCAAGGAGTTCCCTCCTACAAGAAAACACCATCCACATTTTCAATTTTCAATTCCCCTTTCTGCACATCTGATAGTGAATAAAGAAACCCACAACAGCTTCCTCCCCACTGCCCCTTCACTCTCCAATTTGAAAACACTGCGTTTGGCTCCTGCTTTTCCATCCCCTGCCCGACAAATCCCTTCCCGGAGCTCTTTTCTCCCTACTCACATGTGGGGCTGCAGTTCGATGCCAGCAGCCAGCGGGGACATTCGCAGCGCCACGATGAGTGACAGTGCCACGGCAGGAAACTCCATCGCAGCTGCTGCTGCTCTCCCTCCAGCTGCTTCCAGCGGTTATCCTGGGAGTCTCCTGGTCCCAACGTGCCCGTGTCTGTCTGTCCTTGCAGGGGACAAAGCTATGGGAGCACAGGGGGAGAGAGGATTTGTCCTTCCTGGATGCTTCCTCCCTCTCCGCTCAGCCACTTTCTTCACTCCATTGGAAATTACAGGGCAGGTCGCAGCTGGATTTTTCCCCGAACCAAGCCCGGCTCCTCATGCTCTTTGGCTCGCGGTAAAATGCGCTGAAGTGACTTTTCCTCCTGGGATTCGCTTCCTGACAAAGCCCCGAGGAGCTGGGGGCTCACAGGAGCTGGGTTGTGCCCAGCAGAGCAGCCCCATGTGGGCTGAGCTGCTCCGGAGCTGCCATCCCCTTTCCCGAGGCACTTTGAAATCCAGCCCTTGGCAAGGGGAAAGGAGGAAGGAGGAAGGAGGAAGCAGGAAGGAGGGGTGCTCTTCTGGCAGGAGAATCTCACCTCGCAGGAGTTTTTCCCGAAGCAGGCAGGGTGATCCTTCAGGGTGATCCTTCAGCGCATCCACAGAGCCGCGGGCATCCTCCGGAGCCGGGAGAGAGGAGCTCGGCACACTCACACGCACCAGAGCAGCTTCCCTGCGGGTCAGGGCAGTAACAAAACTTCCCCCTGCCTTTCCCAGGTCCAGTTCCTTTCCCTCACATGCCTCTTTGCTCGGTGTCAGTCAGAAATCCCTCCCACGAGCGGTGCCCAGCCCCGAGCAGGGGAGGGGGAGGATGCAGGGATGGAGCAGCGGTGCCTCGGGGCTGCTCCTCCGCTACCCAAGGCTGTGTGCGGACACACCAGCCCAAATCCCTTTCCCAGAAGCTCGAGAAACGTCCCACAGAAATTCAATCTTCCCCATGCACTCCAGCAGATAATAAAATTGATTGCTTCCCAAGGAAATTCTGCTGGCAGGGACACCTCCAACCGCACGCAGCAGCTGGCACGGCGGGATGGGGAGGAGGAGAGCGGAGATGCTGCACTAAATATCTCAAACAAACCCTCCCCTAGGGCCAGGAGGAACCAGAGCAGCAGCCGGGCACCTCTGAGCTGCCCCAGGGCCCTCCAGAACTCACTTGGCCTGGGGCAGGTGCTGATTTCCATCAGAGAAGCAGGATAAGGAGGAGGAAGGCTGGGACAGTTTCATGGACATATTTTGTGGCTGAAGGACAACCATTAATGAAGACTAAAGTCCCCAAGGGCCATACCCAAAAGCTGCTGGGTCTTGGAAAAAACTGAAGCAACTGCTCCTTACACCAGAACCCTCCCAAGGTCACAGCAGTGGCATCAATCCTCAAGTAAGAGAAAAGAGCAGGTGAGGTTTGGTTAATGCTTCCACTTCGCAGTAAAGTATCAGCCAAGCCTAACGGAAGGGAAGAAAACATCATTCATTCTTCCTTGATAAGAAAGGCAGCTACATAAAGATGTTTTATAACAACAGGGAGAGCTGCAGGATACAATAAATCCAGGCCTCTCTTTTTCTGTCTGGGATTAAAAGGTTAGAACTTCCTTACAGTAGGAAACAGGCTGCTCCCAGTTAGATGCGATTGCAGAGATTGCTCAATGGGCAGAGCCGGGAGTCGGGCTCCCTCTGCAGGACACGGCCAAGGATGGGGATTGATCGTACAGCCACAGCTGCCACACTGCCCCAGGTGACAATCCTGGCTGTCACACAGCGGGGACACAACTCACTGCAGGGTCCTGGCATGGCCACTCTCCCGGCCACAGCCACCCCGGCCAGGCTGCCTGCAGGGAGAAGGGGAAGGTCCAATGGGAAAAGCTGCACTTTGAGGAGTGACCCAGCACAAACTCAGCTCTGCAGTTCTTTTAAAGTCCCTTTCAAGCCAGGAGCGACCCAGCACAAACTCAGCTCTGCAGTCCTTTTTAAGTCCCTTTCAAGCCACCAGTGAGGTTTCCCACCTAAAGAGGCCCATGTGAGCAAGGGCTGTGGAGAGCAGGGGATTCATGGGACACATGTGAAAGACAGATATCTGAAACCCTACCCTGTCTGTGAAGTCAATTTAGTATGTTTTCAATTTTATATCATTTCCCAGCGCAGCCGCCCGCCGAGGATGTCATCCTCTGGCTCTGTGAAAAACAGCCCTGAAAGGGGTCCAAGATTTGATACAGCTCCATAAATACTGATGATAATATCTGCAGTCATGCCAGAGACCACAGAAACTGAAACATTAACGTGCCATTCATTCCCCAGCATTATTTAATCTTTGCTATCAACGTGCTGGATGTGATATGGGCGCCAGAGCTCTCCATGCACAATCCTGTCCCTATCCCACCCTCCTCTGGTACCTTCCTGAGCCCTATCCTGATGATATTTGAGGATTTTGCACATCTGACCCAGATCTGCTTCACAGCAGCTCTGCCTGAACTCTGTAGACCCACACATCTTGTTCCTTTATGGGTATATCAGAGTCTTGCCCAGACCACCTGGGCAGAGCAGAGTATAATTTTGGCTGGGCTCAGGGCCTCCCACTGTACATTGTGTGACGTGTGTGGGTTTTTGTTTTAGCCCTGAAAATCCACAGCAGGGCTGAGAGAGGCCTCAAACACCTCTGGGTGTGCAACCATGGTGGCACCTGGTACCTCATACAGCACCAGGTGTGTGACAGCAATGACACCTGGTACCTGATACAGCTCTGGACATGGGATGGGACAGCACCCACCCAGGTTTGTGATGGTGACAGTGTCCTGTACCTGGTGCAGCCCCAGTGTGTGGCAGTGATGGCATCTGGTACCTAACCCAGCTCTGAGCAGCAACAGTGACAGCACCCACTGCCTGGTATAGCCCTGCTGTGTGATGGTGCCAGCACCTGACACCTTGTACAGCCCAGGGGTCTGATGGTGCCAGCACCTGACACCTTGTACAGCCCAGGTGTCCGATGGTCACAGCACCTGACACAGCCCTGGCCATGTGACAGTGACAGTACCTGGTACCTCATCAGCTCTGAGCAAGGGATAATGACAGCACCATGGCAAATGACTTAGCCATAAGATAATGACTAATGATAAGATCATGACTCAGCCATAGCAAATCTAGGATTGTAAATCCTGTGCCAGCCACCGCGGTCGTACAGCAGACCCAAATTAATTTTATAACGGCGTAAAGAGTGGTGACATGTTATCCAAGTAGCTAAGATTAAAAAGCAACTGAGCTGTCACAAGCCCAAGATGCCAATAAAAGAAGATCTTAGAACAACTGCTTTGTACAGCCCCGGGTGTGTGACAGTGACAGTCCCAGCAGCCTGAGCTGTGTGACAATGACAACACCCCATCCCATGGCCTCATCTCACATCACACCGGGTCCCAGCCGAGCATCCCGAGCTCTGCTAGATTCAAAACCAGATTTCTAGAGAAGAAAAATATTTCACTTATGATCAGTATTGATATACTACCATTTTCTCTCTACTAACAGAAAACAATTCTGGCTAAATATAATTATATTCTACTTATGTCTCAAAAGTAAAAGAAACTTTATTATTTGAAATCAATGTATTATTTGTAATAAAGGGATAAGTGTCTCAGAATCTGTGCAGTGACACTATTATTAATTTCTATCTATTAAATCAATGGCTTTAAACCAGTTCCTTAGGTAGGTTTGTCCTTCCATCAGAAATGATACTGAGCTTAAGATTACAGCCCTGGAAACACAAATAGGAAAGTAAAGTACAAGACATTTCTGGAAGCAATTGCATGACAGCAAACAAGCAGCTGCATATCTCAAAGGCAAGCAGCTCAAAGCATGCTATACCTAGCACCACTTCAGCCAGGAGGAAATTCTTCCCTTCCAGGATAGAGCTAAATAATTTTTTTGAGGTGAACCACATGTTGACAATTCAAAAAAAATATACATAGATTTACTGTAAGTAAATGGTACATCTTGAAACCAGATAACTTTGTTAAGACACTGTAAGTTATTAAAAATACTTGTGTTATCATTTTATAAACAGCAGAGCAGTTTGAGTTAAAACTAATCAGAACATTTTCACTTGTTATAATTTGCAATTTTCGTGTACCGATGTGAACTCTTACACTCCCTTCAGTGCACTGGGACAAAACATTAAAATGTGAAAATCTTATTACTGGACTTGGAAAAAGTAGTGTAGGTCCAATCATGGAGTGCTTGAAACCAGGTAAGTTTGTTAAGACACTGTAAGTTATTAAAAATATTGGTGTTATCATTTTATAAACAGCAGAGCAGTTTGAGTTAAAACTAATCAGAACATTTTCACTTGTTATAATTTGCAATTTTCGTGTACCGATGTGAACTCTTACACTCCCTTCAGTGCACTGGGACAAAACATTAAAATGTGAAAATCTTATTACTGGACTTGAAGAAAAGTTTTGTAGGTCCAATCATGGAGTGCTTGAAACCAGGTAAGTTTGTTAAGACACTGTAAGTTATTAAAAATACTTGTATTATCATTTTATAAACAGCAGAGCAGTTTAAGTTAAAACTAATCAGATCATTTGCACTTGTTATAATTTGCAATTTTCGTGTACCGATGTGAACTCTTACACTCCCTTCAGTGCACTGGGACAAAACATTAAAATGTGAAAATCTTATTACTGGACTTGGAAAAAGTAGTGTAGGTCCAATCACGGAGTGCAGCAAGTCTCATTGCTAACTACAGATGTACAGCATTAGCCCACTATTTACCTAAGGAAAACCCCCAACCAGCCCCCAGAAAGCACACTCTCCTTATGAAATGTAGTTTGTTTTTTTTTCAGAGCAGACAGTAGGTCAGTTCTTCAGTGCCTGTGAGCTCCTGGGGTCGCTGGTGTGTTTCTGTAGGGGAGCCAGGAGCAGCCCTGCGTTCCTGTCCTCGCTCTCGGCGCTGTACAGCCGGTTCCTCTCGATGTACGCGCGCACCACGTCGGGCACCAGGTAACGGATGCTCTGACCCCTCCGCAGGGCTCTGCGGATCTTGGTGGAGGAAATATCATTTGTGATCCATTCTTCCACAAGGTGAATGTTATTCTTATGTCTCCACAAAATATCCGACTCGTAGATGAATTTCTGAACGTTGTTTCCGGCCCTACTGATACACACAAGGCCGTGGTTTTCCACAATTTCAGTGATGTCCTCCAGCTTCCACAGATTGGGGACTCCAAAAGATTCCAGCATGTCACTTCCACAAAGCAGTTTAACCTGTGGGACACCTTAAAGAGAAAATTAAATGAGAAATAGGGCTTGGTTTGGGGCTTGGCAGATTTTAGCAAACTTCACAGGGACATTAAATTTCTTGGCTCCCTTTCTCTCTGTATCTTTGGTTAAGACAAGACAATGGAATGAAATTTTTGTAAAAGATTCAGAGAATATAATTTATAATTAGTAGCCATAACACAGGATTTTTCTGAATAAAGGTTATGGGAGTCCCTTCATTAAAGGGATCTAATGCCTTATGCTGTAGAATCTAAGGGAATAAAGTTACTGAGTGACATCAGAACCAGGTGCCACCATAAAAGTTACTCATCAGTGCAATTCTCTTGAAATAACAAGGATCGTTAACCATCTAATTTGCAAACAGACTTAACTTTTTACAACTGGACTCTGATTTTTCTTTTTAACGGGCTCATGCCTGTTTGGTTCCTGTTTTCTCTTCCGTCCCAGCTTTGTTATGGGTACAGCATCCTGCAGATTATTAGTGACATCGGCAGATAAAAGCTTTTGATGATGATACCTGCAAAACAGATTTATTTTAAGTATTTTAAAGAAATTGGGATAGTATGGCCTACCAAAGAACTTCTCTCTGCAATTATCCCAACTTGTTAGAGTTAACACCATTCTTAATCCTTCTATAGGTTCGTGAGACTTTTTAGAGGTTGGCTGAAGAATACCTCAAAACCTTGAGTGTTTCCAACCACTCGCTCTGGCAGCTTTCCCAGTCATCAACTTCCACCCAATCTGAGTTTTTTGTAGCCAGTTTTGCCATAGTCACTCGGTGATTCGCACTGATCAGACCTTTCTTCTTATATGCATCACCCACTGGTGAAATGATGCCTTTGATTACTTTGTATTTTCCTGTGGAAAAAAAACACATCACACAAGAACATGAGAAGTGGTTGAGCAGATGTTACTTCCCTTGCATTGTATTTAACCTGTGACATAAACATTGTGCAGTGCAATGGCAGCTGATAGCCAGTCCTGTGGAAAAATACAGGACACTCCTGCACTGTCAGGACTTATGAATGAAGGAGTTAGTAAGATGTATTAGAAAGATATATATTTTTATAAACTATACACCCTGTGCTTTAACTCATTAAAATCAATAATAAGCAACACATAAATGAGTTCTCTCATAATGGCCTACGTGGTTTTGTGTAAGACATAAACACATATCAGCCTCTATATCTAATTAGCATTTGCAAAAATATCTGTCACTGTCAAGCATTCATAGACACAAAATATTCACCTTAACGTTGGTTATCAAAGCTATTCTGAATTATATAAATAACCATCCTACCTGTTTCATGGAAGTAGTCTTTAGCCAGCTCAAACAGCCTCAGGTGCATGTTGGTGATGGGATTGAAGGACCCACAGGCCAGCAGCACCACTTCAGTCCTCGTGTCAGGATCTTCCATGGCCACTGCTCACAGCCACGGAGCCAAGTGGACAGTGTTGGTGCCAGCCACTACAAGAAATGGGAGAAGAAAGAGTTATTGTTACTTACTTGTGCTGCCAATAAAGAGAATATAAAATTTCAAGATCAAATTGAATGCTGGATTTTTCTTCCATCAACCTGGCCTGTGACTGTTCATGTGACACTTCTTTGTACAATTTCTAAGAGATTAAAATATGAAATCACTGCAAAGAGGCTGCCTGCCCAGAGAGGATGGTGTACTGCCCACTCTGTGGAAAAGCAGCCCATGCTTTTAAACTTCATGTGCAGAGAGATTATTTGTCCTGATTGCAGGACAAACTTTATTAGAACTTTGCACCATTTTAAGATGTCAGTGCCAATCAACTGCCAAGGGACATGTGGGCAGGGAACTTCCTTGTTAAGCAATTTCCTTCTAGTGCTCACAAGGAGAAATAGAACATCCTGTGACCATCCCTAGTCTTGCTACTCAACTGCAGTGACCCTTTCCAGTAAGATCTATAAAACCAAGACTGTGTCACATATTATTTTGTGTTAAATTCTAGAGGAGAACAGCGTCAATATTTCTTTGTTTGGGATTTATTTACATTTTCTGAAATATAAAATGTAAAGGAGGTAATTTATATAATTCAGTGTGCTAAATGTGGGAAGAGAGTGCTATGGACTAAACATGAGAAAAGTCAGTCTGCTTTGTGTTGCAGCAAGTGTTAGGTGTACCAATGGAAAAGGTGAGAGAAGAATAGTAAATTACAGAAGTTTAGTAAACGCTGCAGTTAAATACTGGGCGTTTTCCCCTTTTCTAAAATACCACAATTCTGTTCCGCTTCTGAGCTTCAGTTTCAGAAAGCTGCTTAAGAATTGCTGAAAATAAGGAAATTTCACTATTTATCATTCAACTTCTCCTCAAACCTCACACACACTTTTGCTTCTGTATTCTTTCCTGAGACTATTCTGCCAAGATGTTTTCCCACATCCGGCCTAACAAAGGAGAACTGCAGCAGGCTGTTGCTCTTTGCGAGATGTCTGAGACATCCTGAGGAGCACAGAATTGTCTGCCATTGTTTCTACAGCAACATCACCACCTG
The DNA here is from genome assembly GCA_024362935.1 of Setophaga petechia. Lineage (NCBI taxonomy): Eukaryota > Metazoa > Chordata > Aves > Passeriformes > Parulidae > Setophaga > Setophaga petechia. Next base: position 4,431,048 of record JANCRA010000047.1, read on the forward strand.
GAAAAATCCCACGAGGTCACCCTCACATTGTGTCTCCCTGACAGAGAGGCTGAGTGATGCTCACAGCAGCCACAGCACTGAGAAACCATCACAGCCAAACCTTGTAACAGCGACTGTGTCCTAACATCAAACAGCCTGCGGATAAAAGGAACGCTTGCAAGGTTTCACATTTTGTAAGTGCTAGTACTTTTCTGTGCTTTCAATAGTTTCACCAACTTTTAAAATATTCTTCATTACTGCAGAGTAGCTCAGCAGTGGAACGGCTGGTGGTACTTGAAATGCAGCCTTCACAGGGGCACGGCTAGGAGAGTTACTATGGGAACAGGGAGGAGAGGAATTAGACTGCCTTTGTAACGCACAAATCCTACTTTCAACAGAGTGACACATGCTGCAAAACTGGAAAAGATTGATTTTTTTTCCTTGAAAAAATAAAGTGAAAAAAAAGTAGAAAATTTTAAGATGGAAATATAGAGTGCCTTTTCGGGAGTTAGTCAAGTGTCCCTTTTCATGTTCCTAATTTTACAGTTTACAGAAAAAGGCAATCATTGCCTCATAAACTCACCTTGCACTAAAAGACACCAAAATATGCCTACAGCAGATCTTGGGATGGCTCTGGAGCCCACCCCGCCAGTCACCTGCAGAGGATAAGCAGGTAAGGATGCTTTGCTCAATCTCATTTATGTTTCAGAGGCAAATATCTGCCAAATATGTTTATATATGGGTATATATATAGAATATAAGCATGATGTGGGCGTCTCTGGGCGCTTCACCAACACCTTCCGCAGCTCTCCGCCCCCGCGGGCCTGCACGGGGGTCCGGTCCTCGTCCAGCGAGCAACCCCGCCGCCGCTGCCCATCTCCGGTGAGCCCCGCTCAGCTCCGCGCTGTGCCCGCTCAGCCCCGCGCTGTGCCCGCTCAGCCCCGCGCTGTGCCCGCTCAGCCCCGCTGCCCGTCCTCGCTCACCCCCGCTCCCTGTCCCCGCAGTCCCCCGCAGTCCCCGTGCCCGCTCACCCCGCGCTGTCCCCGCTCCCCGTGGCCGCTCACCCCGCTCTGTGCCCTCGGCCGGGCCCGCGGGGCCGCTCGCGCTCATTGGCCCGGGCGCGGCGGAAGCGGCGCCGCAGCACCGGGATGAGCCCGCCCTGACGCGGCCTGCCTGGCTGAGGGGTGAGGGGGCCGGGGCCGGGCGGGCGGAGGGGGAAGAGCGGGGCCGGAGCCTGGCTGGGGAACGGGCAGCGGGTTCCGGGTAGCGCCCGAGTTCCGCCCGCTCCTCCCGCAGGCCGCGCGCCCGGCCCGGGGCGACGGCCGCGCTCCCTCGGGGCGGCTGTGGGGCCGGGATGGCCGCTGGTCGCCGTGTCCGCCCCGGCACCATCCCCGGGGAGCGCCGGTTCTCCTGCTGCCTCCACATCTGTGCCCGGGCTGGCTCCTGAACAGCGGTCCAAGGGGCCGTTGAAGAGTCGAAGCTATTGTGTCATATAGCGGGGCCTCTATTTCAGTAATTGCTGCTTGGTTGTGTGTGCTGTGGTTGTTGGAGTGCCCTGCTGAACCGCCTCTTGCTATGAAGATAATTCTGTGCACGCAGCCTGGCATTTCTGTGTTTCCACTGCAAGGATCTCCGGGTGTTGTGATTAAACATTCCGTCAGCAAGATATTGCATCATTTTAATATTTAGAGTGTTTTAAATACGTTTTAAGTTGTTGATGCAAACAATAAAATGTACTTTCTCTTAGGACTGTCATGTAAAAACAACATTTTCATGTGAAAACAGAAAATGGCTTCAAGAGGAACAACAGAGACCAGTAAACTAAAGCAAAACTTGGAGGAGCAGTTGGACAGATTAATGCAACAACTTCAAGATCTGGAAGAGTGCAGGTAATATAAATAATTGCTTTCCTCTTATATAGTAGTATTTTTCTTAAATGGTTGGCAGAAGAAAGTGGTGCCTTTCAAAAATCTTAGGAGGGGGCTTATTTATTTTTATGTTTTGCTGTGGCTTTCTGTTTTGAAATTAGGTAGGATATTGGTGTCAGTAAAAATTATTTTTAAAAACCTTTATTAAGATTGTTTTATATATCTAGGGAAAATGCTATCAGAAATATTCTGTATTTTCTTTGAAACGTTATATTTCATTGTGACTTTTAAACTTTAAAGAGCTGTTCACCAAAATCACAATTTTTCTATGGGATTTTTAATAGGAGTGAACAAATAGCTTTTGGGGCTCTTGGTTTTTTTTATAATTATAGCTGCCTGGGGGGGGTTGCATTGTTTACTTTTTTGTTTGTCTAACTCTTCATGTGATTTTGTATTAGTCTTCTGTGTGTTGATACAATTTGAGACAGTGAATTATCAAGAAGGTTGGGCCTTTATCTGTTTAGTAGTTGCATTTAAGCACCGTGTGTTTAGATGCTTTCTGACTCTGGTTCTAACTTGTCCTAGCAGTACGGACCTTTTCCAAGAACAGTTAGTACTGCTGAGGGGTGGTGATGCTGTTCTGGGAACTGGGCAAGGTTTAGACAGCAGGGTCAGTTATTCCTAAGTGGATGGCTTTGGGTGAGGAGATTGGCTTCTCAGAAAATCCCATTCACTGCAGCTTTGGGCAAGACAATCTCACCACATAATTTTATTGAGATCCAAAAATACTTCTAAATCTTGTTTATTACTAGGGCTTTCTTATCATCAGTGAGTGTAGAGCCATGCAGGTGGCTGGGAGGGGTGCAAACCTTAGCAGTGCATGAGCTGGATGGGAGCTGAGAGGGCCAGAGCTGAGCAGGGTGCAGGGATGGGAGCAGAACAGAGCAGGGTGCAGGGATGGGAGCAGAGCAGAGCAGGGTGCAGGGATGGGAGCAGAGCAGGGTGCAGGGATGGGAGCAGAGCAGAGCAGGGTGCAGGGATGGGAGCAGAGCAGAGCAGGGATGGGAGCAGAGCAGAGCAGGGTGCAGGGATGGGAACAGAGCAGGGTGCAGGGGTGGGAACAGAGCAGGGATGGGAGCAGAGCAGGGTGCAGGGATGGGAGCAGAGCAGAGCGGGGTGCAGGGATGGGAACAGAGCAGGGTGCAGGGATGGGAGCAGAGCAGAGCAGGGTGCAGGGATGGGAGCAGAGCAGAGCAGGGATGGGAGCAGAGCAGAGCAGGGTGCAGGGATGGGAACAGAGCAGGGTGCAGGGGTGGGAACAGAGCAGGGATGGGAGCAGAGCAGGGTGCAGGGATGGGAGCAGAGCAGAGCGGGGTGCAGGGATGGGAACAGAGCAGGGTGCAGGGATGGGAGCAGAGCAGGGTGCAGGGATGGGAACAGAGCAGGGTGCAGGGATGGGAGCAGAGCAGAGCAGGGTGCAGGGGTGGGAGCAGAGCAGGGTGCAGGGATGGGAGCAGAGCAGGGATGGGAGCAGAGCAGGGTGCAGGGATGGGAGCAGAGCAGAGCAGGGTGCAGGGATGGGAACTCCTCACTGCAGCCTGGGGAACCAAACTCCTTGCCTTGGCCCAGTGCCCCATGGGTGTCCCAGGCTGCACCCTGTGATTCACTGTGCCTTCTTGGGTCCTCCCTAGGGAGGAGCTGGATGCAGATGAGTACGAAGAGACCAAAAAAGAAACTCTTGAGCAGCTGAGTGAGTTCAATGACTCCCTGAAGAAGATTATGTCTGGAGATATGACTTTGGTGGATGAGCTCAGTGGCATGCAACTGGTAAGGATGATGTGTTGCTAAAAAACTTCATGTTCTGCTTGGAATTGATAAAATAGCAAATAGATACAAGTAATTCACTAGAATTTTTATGTGAAATATAGATCTATGTAACTAATATATTTCCTAATTTAATACACTTGTATATGTAAAAAAACTTGGATAGGTGTCTTCATTTGAAAAGGGAAAAAAACCCATTGATGAATTACAACCTTAACATTGTAGGACATTAAGACCTGGACAGTAATGAAAAGTTTCACAGCTCTTTCTCAGTCTAGTTACATTAATTAGAGGATTCTTTAAGCCCTCCATAAAGGTAATTTTTTTAATAATTTTACTTCCATGCTTATGAAAAAAAAGATGAGTTCTGTATATCATATGATGCAGAGGATACTAATGATGCTTTCCAGCCCTCATTAACCTCATCCTGCTGCTGTAGTTTGACCAGGACTAACAGGAATCACATTCTTGCTCTTCTCCTTGCAGGCAATACAAGCAGCCATCAGCCAAGCATTTAAAACTCCAGAAGTGATTAGAATGTTTGCAAAGAAGCAGCCGAGGCAATTGAGGACAAGGCTGGCAGAGGTGAAGGCTTCAGTTTTACTGCAAAAGCTCTTTATTTGAGGTAGACTGATTCAAGTGTGTAAGGATTGCAAGCAAAGCACTGAGTGTGCTGGAAAACTTGGTCGTAAAGTCAAAAGAGATGGAGAAGTTCTCTTTTAGTATTTGTTCAGTCTTAAATGTTTATTGAGGTAATGGGGGCAGCCATGTGTATTTCTTGAGTTACCTTCTATCTTCCTGCTTCAAAGCAAAAATGGGATTACCAGAGTGAACTGAGGAAGCTGCAAATAGAAAGTCTGTGCTTGTACTGAGGGCTGGAGAGTGCACTCAGTGTTTCAGAGATCTAAATTGAAGATCCAGGTGATGTGGGTCCATTACTACTGATGGTATTTTTAGGCTGTTGCATTTCTCATGCTGTTGTGTTGGGTGAAATAATGGAAGCTTATATATTTTTACTTTTTCTCCCCTGGTGTGCAGATGGACAGAGACTTAATGGTTGGGAAGTTGCCACGAGACCTGTACACCCAACAGAAACTGGAAATCCTGACTGCCCTCAGAAAGCTTGGTGAGAAGGTAAGGGGTTGGTATGATAGTCAGGTGAGTGGAGTTTTCTGCCTATTTAGAAGGAATTAGAAATAATTAAAATAAGAAATTACAATTTTATAAGCAAATGATAAAATGCAACTTGCTGTGACATTACATAAATGTCCTTCCATTTTAATGCCAAACTTTCTGAAGCTGAACATGTATCAAATAGTTTGGTACCTTTCCCTATGGCTGTTTCTACTTTTAAATACTTCCTTTGGTGGGCTGTATGCATGAATCACACACCAGCTGGTACAAGGTGATGGTATTTATAAAAGCTACAAAACAAATCTTCTACTGGCCATCTGCCACCAATTCATCAGAAACTATTCAGGACCTCTGACACGTATCCAGCTTCACTTTTAGAGTGTCGATTGTGCCTACCCCTGGGTATGAGAAAAGGAAATTGGAGAGATGAGTGATAAATTCATTGTTGCCCCAGTGATCCATCAGTGACAGAAAGAGCCCTGGGTTTGCCACTAGAGGGAGGAAGAGAAGTTTCTTCTCTTTGTGGATGGTATATGAAGAAAATGGGTTGCTGTGGATCTCTGTACTTCAGCTTTTGTAGGAAATGAAGGAATGTCATGGTTTTCCAAGTAGTTTCCAAAGCAAAGGCTTTCCCAATATTTTACTGCTTGAGTGTCAGAGGAAAAAAATGTTTTGCAAATATGTAAAAGCTAGTTAAGGTTGATCTAATCCTCTTGGAATGAGTTCCTTGGACCACAGCATCAAGCCACTTCACCACACTCTGACCTATCCTCTTAATCTTTTGGAATGATCAGTAGCCTGCTGCACAGAGGGCTTGCTAGGACAGGAGTCTCACGTCTGTTCTGGATGTGAACAGTGACAGCAAATGCTGCATGTTTGTCTGCACAACATTGCACAATGTTAAGTAGCTGTATGCTTTCAAACAAAGGCAGGAAAGTAATATGTTTTCCTTCATTCCAACATCATCCTGAATATCTGCACCTGATTTTTATATTTCTAATAAATAAACTGACGCAAACGCTGTGAAGAGTTTGACACACATGCTTTGCTGTAATAAAGATGTGGATCTGAGGCTAATTAAATGACTTTTAACTTAGCATATCTGAACCTTCCAAATGTAGGTTACTGCTTCATTATTGTAAATATTTTATGGGCATCTGTCACAAGGCGTCAGAGCACGTACATAAAAGTAAAATATACATGGGGAAATGTCACTTTAAAGGAAGAGAACCATTTCTAGGTCATTGGCTCTTAACATGGTCAAAGCTGGCAGTGACTGCTTTTTTTTGCTTTCCTCAGTAGATGATAGGAAGTGAGCTTAGATCTTAGTTCATTACCATACTGACCTTGTGACAGAAAAGTTATTGACACCTTGGCATAGTTCAGGTACACAGGTACAGTGTGACCTTTTAATAAAAAATGATCACTACAAATCAACTTGAAACTTGCACGTGCAGGCATGTCTGACACTGCACTGCCTGGGCTGGCAGGAGCCAGGGAGGGAAGATTCAGTGCTAGGGGAAGCAGCTTCTGGTTTTGTTTTAGGGTTTCAGTGTGGCAGATAACACTGCCACTCAAAAGCTGCAAATGCACAATTGCTGTAACCTGTCCTAGCTCATGGAGATGCACAAGTAGATGGTGGGACCTGCACAGGTATCAGCTTCACAATTGTGGCTTTTTTTGATTTAGCTCACTGGTGATGATGAGATGTTCTTGTCAACAAATGCTGGTACAGCTCTGAGCCAATTTGAGAGAGTCTCCACTGACCTTGGTAAGTTTTCATTCTCACAACTTCTGATTCCTTTGCCTCCTTGAACACTGATTAATAGAAGTATGTCTGGTTCCCCTATGAAAGAGAATATATGAACAAGAGATTCATGCCATTAAATGTTAATATATGTTTTATTAACAGTGAAATTCTGATACACTATTATGAGGAAAAAGTAACACAACAGATAAATCCAATGCCAAACATCCATGAAATACCAAGGGTGCCCATCATGCTGAGGGCTTGAGTAGTCTGTCTCAGGCAGAGATGCTGCTCTTAGAATTAAACACAGATTTTTTTTGCATTAAAGACTCTCTTCAGGAGAGCTGTGTCCTTTGCTTGATGCAGAGAATTTGGCAGTTACTGGCACATTGTCAAAATACAGCTTTAAAGCACTCTTCCTGCTATCATTGTCATACTTCTGATTGTGTTGACAGGATCAAGAGTTGAGTTACAAAAGGCATTAAATAAGCACACAGTTCATTGTAGTAGTAGTTAAAACTGGGATGAAAGAGCTATGAATGGCAGGAACGTGCCAGACTAGCTCAGGGCACAAATAAACTGTCTGGGTGCCCTGCCTTTCAGCTCTGCCCTCCCTGGAAGTGTCAGCAAGGTGAGAACCCTCTCTGGTTCCAGAGGGGACTTGGGCAGTAGCTCTGCATGTGGGGGTGTTACCAACACCATTCCAGCTACAAACAAAGCTCAGCTCTACAGGAGAAGCTGGGGAAAGGGAGCTCCATCCCAGCCAGGCCCAGTAGGACATGGCTGCTCTAGACCTGGCAAGCCTGTGTGGGTTTTTTTTTAATTAGCTCAAGAGTTCAAGTTTTCACAATGTAGGTTTGATTTCTTTGGATCTCAAATGTTCTGCTTGATTTAAATTGTATGTAAGGTAATTCACAATTTCTACTAATACTTACTGAAAATGCTTTTTCCTCCTCAGGATCAGGAGACAAGGTCTTTGCTCTTGCAAGTGTTGAAGTAGAAAAGGCAAAACAATGAAGAGGTTCGTGAGGCTTGTGTCTGCAGTTATCAGCAGCATTGGATTTTGATCACACTGCATTTGGTTTTTCTATTTCTTACACGTTGAAAAAAAAAGCAAAACAAAAAACCCAAGCCCTAAATCTCTTGGGTCCTTAACCAGAAGATATGAAGTAAACAGCCTTAAGTGCACTTTGGGACCTTGGTGTCTTTACCCTTTAAGTAATACAAGCTCTGAGGCTGAACACTAAGAGGAACTCTGAAACAAAAGCATGGTATGACTGTCTTCAGAAAGAGTCAGCTGTTTTGAACTTTTCTGAATGTGTATTTCTCTAACTATTAAAACTTAATCTTTTTGCATGTGGTTGTAGCAAGCAGATCTTTTTACAAAGTGGTCCTGATGGGTTTTTTTGGATGATTCTTCACATTGTCTTAATTTTTGTCTGGACTCCCCACTAAGTAGTTTGTGTTAGGAAAGCATTGAAGCTTTGGAAAATGGATGTAGTTTATTGAAATGCCATCTTTCTACAAACTGTTTGCAGAAGACCCAAAATGAGCCTGGATGCTGATCACTGGCCCTTGGCTGCTTGTTTGCCGTGCACATGAATGAGCACTTTGTGTCCCAGCCCTGACTGAGGACAATGGCAGCCCTGTGGGGAGGCTTCTGGAGTCATTTAACCTTGTGTATTGAAAGGACAGGAATTGATAGGACATGGCAATGAGATGCTCTTCCTTCAGCTCTGGTGTATAACTGCACACTGCTGTTTATTGCAGAGGGGGCATGAAATAGCTTGCAAGTAGAAACAAAGAAAGCTCCCGTTATGTGATCAGTGCAAGTGTTGTTCAATCTCAGTGGTGGTGCTATGGAGAGGGGAGGGTCTGTGTCTCCACTGGATCCTGAATAAACTTGGCTTAGGAGGATTTGAAATCCCATGTAGTTGAATTTTTGTCTCAGAGACTAAGTGGGTAGCATTGACTGTAAACAGAAAATTAACATGGTCAGTCGTCATTTAGAGTGCACTTACAGGGCATAAATACCCTATTAATTAGCAAGTTTGTCTAATTGTAAACTGGGACTGGAGTAGACTAGAAAATGTGTTTCTAGAGTGTATTTTGCTTTAACAAATATACTTTTGACATCTAGCATTTAAGAAATGAAAGGATACAGGATAGAGATAGCATAATTTGTTTTTCACTGATAGAACTTCTTTCTCTCTGTTATTAGAAAGCCTTTATTGAGGAGGGGTCTTTTGTCCATTCCAGCAGAACTATTTTCTGTCTGGGACAGCATTGTGCTCTCTGACAAAGGCTGATTGCAGCTTCATAGCTGAGAGCAGCTTATTAAAAGGCATTATTAGACTCTGAAATTATGGGAAGCAAAACAGTCTGTGAGGACTGGAGCTGCCTTCTTTTCCTTTCTGCTCATTACTGGTGCTAAGGAACTCTCTCCCCATACACCCCCAGCCTGTTTGCAGCATTATTATGTAAATTAAATCTCTCAGCACTCACAAAAAGTTTACAGTACAATGACATGGAAATCTTTTTCCTTGTAGTTTGACAGGTGTAAGTTTCCAGGAGAAACTTTTTTTAAATTGGTTTGTAAATATTTCAGGATTTTTGCAAATACCTGTACTGCGGGCAGTTGTAACATTCCAATTAAACTGATCCTTCACTGAACATCTTTCCAACATCTGCTGCTTCTGCTCTTGGAAGGATCTCTGGTGGTTTAGATGGACAAAGAGAGATCAGTACCAGCATTGCAAGATTCAGTGTGTTGGGTCAGACTTCTCTTCTCAGAAGCTGTGAAGGGTCAGAAATCAGAGCTCTACCCAGAGACTGGCTGTGTCCTGCAGAATGCCCTGACCATAAATGTGATTTAACAAGGAAGCTGCTGCTGATGTGAAGCTATTCATGTGTTGACCCTCACAGAGAGTTAAGTAACCTCTTGAAATAGTTAGATTGATTTAAGGCATAGTAAGTTAATTGGTGTGTTGTGCTAAATACTTTGCTAAATAATCCTGGGATGTACCTCCACCACCATCTCAAATGTTTCTGCAGGGGCTGTAAAAAAAGACCGTAATCTATTTATTATAATGATTTCCTCAAATAAAAACTGATAAGAAAAGAACAACTGCTAAATGAAAGCATGGGTTTGTGTTTAACAAACAAGCTTGTGATGTGTGAGTTCCATCCCCAGTTCCGTGTTGGACCTGGGCAGATCACTCATTCTGTACACATCTTTCTTTCCTGGAGTAAAATACAGATTATGATCCTTAAATATCGAGTGCTGTGAAGTTGTTATTGATCATACATTGCTTTGAAGATTAAAAGTGCTTTGTTTTTTGTTTATCATTTTACTTCTGAAATAAGAACTGTAAAGTACAGTAGCTTTAAACACATCAGCAAAGTTCCCAGAGTCCTTTTTGGCCGTATATAACCTCCTTTTTTTAATCTTCTTTCTCTATAGAGTGAATTCAGTGATTGTACTGATCTGAAGGAAAAAGTGTTAGAAAATTGAAGCTTCAAATATTCTGTCTCTCTTTCTTCTGTCTTTGTCTCCCTGTGTTATTTCTCTTCTTTGATCTTGAATGGAAAAGTAGCAAGTTACCTTTGTGTTGAAGAAAAAATACAAGATTTCTTAAGAGATCCCTTAGTTTCTCATGCTACTTTGCCTGTAAAAGTCAAATTCATTTTGATAGAGAGCTCTGTGTGAGTGACACCCTATGGCCAGGCAGTTCAGGCTCTATCACTGGTGGCTGAAGTGGGATCGATGCACGATTTTGATGGATTTGAATTATCAGACTAAGTCTGATATTTAAAATATTAACAAAAGAGGTTCCAAACTAAAAACAAGTCCTTCATTGGGTGCCCCACACATCTTGGAGAGAAAGAGTTTTCATTATTGTTGTGTGTGGTTGAAGCATGGATAATGAAAGCAGGGATTGTGTGTGCAGATGCTGCTGGAAGCCCTTAATGAGAGGGAGATGCCAACAAGTACAGAGGGACATGGAGGGTGGAAGCAGCTGTGCTGTGAAGGAATCCTAAATGAATTTCAGAGCTGATTAAGAAGCAAATGGAGATCAGGAAGGACAGGGTGAATTGAGAGAATTTTTCTAAGTCAAGCAGGGATTCGGAGGAAAAGGTTTCATGAAGTTTTGGCTTACTAGAATAAACAGCAGCCTCATTAAACAAGAGATTAGGAGCTATTGAAAAGAAAAATCCATTTAATCTGATACATATTGGTAAAATAATATCAAGTCTTTATACAATACTTGTAAAAATGTTAGACTTAACCTTTAGATGATTAAACTTCTAACATTCCCTTGCTGAGGGTTAGGTCGAGCAGTGTGATGATTGGGAGGGTAATGGATTTGATCTGTGCAGTTCTACATTCTGTGTGCTTTGGGAGGCTCCTGCACTCCCATGAGACATGAACAGTATTTTACTCTATCTCTTGCAGACCTGGCATAGTTGAGAGGCCTCTTGAGCATCCATCATGTCTTATGATGACACAAGTGACTGATGGCAAAATGTCACCTTGCTTGGTAGCTAAACATCTTGGTAAGCTTGAAGGGAATAAACTAAGGTGGAGCAGGAGCTCAGTTTTAAGAAAATAAATCTAAAATTCTCCTAGGCTAGAGGAAGCCTTGTGGTATCTCTCCCTGCTAAAACCCTTCCTAAGTAAATGCAGGATGTTAAATTGATGATGTGTAAGATTGCATTGCACTGCTGTACAGTCAGCCTGCTGAATTAGGAGAGCTAGACAGTACTTAGTCATAAAATGGTGTTGTGCCCATGATGTTATCAGTAAGGAAATTCATACTATTGCAAGGATGCAAATGATGGCTTAATTATATGCTCCCACTAGCATAAGATGCTTTTAGATCTTTCCCTCAGACTCATGTACTGTGCTAATTAACAGTAATCCAACTGGAGGATCCCAGTGCAATGCTTCTGCATATTTTTTTCAGCTTATGCTGGAGCTCTTATGTTCTTTTCTTAAATAATTAATAATCATTACTGCCTGCTGTGCTGTGGGTATGTGCCAGTGATCTCAGATCCCAGCACATTTGCACCATTCCTGTTCCTGTCAGAGGCTTGGGTTTGCTCTTTGCAGAGGCTTTCATGTTAAGCCCTTCATTAGCTGGCAGTGGGGTTTGGATTTCAGTGGCACTGGGCTTTGATGTCATTAAGTATCAAGCTGTTAAAGGAAGTGCCACCTATTTCATTACTGTGACTATCTTTATGCAATTAAGTTAAATACCGAGTGGAGAACAGATGCATTTTACTAAATAACACTTGGTTCACAAAGCATTTTCATCTCCAGGAATTTTGTACATACCTTGCTGGCCTCACCAATGCACCCTGTAAGGAGGCAGGCAGGGTTACTGTTAACCTAGTGGGAAACCATAATGCAGATGAGTGATGGAGCATGGTGAAGAGCCTTTGGTGGCTTCTGTTTTCTTTGGGTTTTAGTCTTAATTAATTCCCCTCTGTGTTCACTGGGGTTTTACTCTTCTTCAGTCAGTGTAGGTAAAGCATTACTTTATTTTTGAGTGCTTTAATGACCAAATGACCACTTATTCTAGCTGGAGGTTGGTATTCTTTGTACTGGCTGAATTAGCCCAAGCTGAACTGGATGTTGCAGTGTCTTAAACTTTCTTAGCGCAGCGTTACTGAGCCCCGGCCCCGCTTGGATGGACCTGGGCGGCCCGAGCGCGGCAGCCCCGGACCGGGAGGGACAGCAGGAGCCCCGGGACGGCGGCACCGCGTCCGTGCAGGGGATGCTGCTCAGGTGAGTGCGTGCTCTCCGTCCCGGCGGAGCGCTCCGGTGGCCGGACCGCGGCGGGGCCCGGCCTGCCCGCCCCTTGCCCGGCCTGCCCGCCCCTTGCCCGGCCCTGCCCAGCGCTGCCCCTTGCCCGGCCCTGCCCGCCCCTTCCCTGCCCAGCGCTGCCCCTTGCCCGGCCTGCCCGCCCCTTCCCTGCCTGGTGCTGCCCCTTGCCCGGCCCTGCCCGCCCCTTCCCTGCCTGGTGCTGCCCCTTGCCCGGCCCTGCCCGCCCCTTCCCTGCCTGGTGCTGCCCCTTGCCCGGCCTGCCCGCCCCTTCCCCGGCCCTGCCCCGCGTCCCGCCCCTTCCTCCCGGCCGGCTCTCGGGTGCTGCCTGCGGCGCCGCCGCTGCCCTGGGCGCCGGGACGCGGCGGGTCCCTCCCCCGGAGCCGCCCAGGCACCTCCCTCGGGCCGCCGCGGTGAGTCACGACGGAGGAGGAGGAGGCGGCTCCGCTCGGCTCCGCTGCTCTCGCCCGCCCGTGCCGAGCGCGCCCCGCCGCCGCCCGAGCCGCCGGAGCGCCGGGGCCGCGGGCCCCGCACCAGGTGAGCGCGGTGCCCTTTGTGCACGGCCGCGAACAAAGGCGCTGGCCCGGGCCGGCTCCGCTCCGCTCCGGGCCGGCTCCGCTCCGCCGGCCGGGCCTCCCCGCTCCCCGCTCCGCTGCCGGCCCCGGGCAGGCCCTGGCCCCGCGGCACAGGTACGGGAGGTGCCTTTCCCATTTCTGCCATCACCCCTTGCGTCACGAGGCGCCCGTTCCCGGGGTCCCACCCCGGGCATGGCTGCGCTGCGGCGGCAGCCGGAGCCGTGCCCGGAGCTGCCCGGGTGCACCGGGGCCGCGGGCACGGACGGCAGGTGCCGCCCAGCGCCGGGGCTGCACGGCCCGCTCGGGGCAGCCCCTGCGCCGCGGTGCTCCCGCATCCCGGCCCTCGCTGCACAAACGCCCCTCGGACAGTGGTTACTAACGGGCTCCCCTCGGGGTAATCCTGCCTCGGCTAAAAACTGGGTTTCCAGAGCCTCGGAGGCAGCAGCGCTCGGTAACTTTCAGTGTACATGGGCGGTATTTGTTGGCACACGTTAGTTTTTTACCTGTTGAGAAGATACGGGAGGGAGGGACAGCATCACCCTCCGGATCAGAATGTGTCAGAGACAGATGAGACGTGATCCTCCTTTCTGCTCAACATCCAGATGTGCTTCATCAGGGCATGTTTGCCGCACAGACTCGGGTTTGCTTTCTCTTCAAGAAGAGAATATTTTGCTCTGTTGTATATCATCTTTTATTTGTCCATTCCTCATCTTGGCATGTTGAACGGGATGAGCTTTGATGCTCTGTGAGATGAGCATGAGACATTCTGCAGATGTGAGGATTTAAAAAAAGAATCAAAACACCATACTCCAGCAGACTTTGGAGGCAAGTTAGGTGTGCTGCTTCACAGTCCTGGTCTAAGCTGGCTCCAGTATGGTGAGAGGCATGATTAGAGAGTATTTAAGAACGTATTTTAAAATACATTTACACAATCCTACTATATTTATTTTTTGGCTGCTGAACTCACAGACTTTCAATTTCTTTTGGCCTTGTTTATTTTTGGAGCTCATGTGTGATGTGAAATAGGAGAAGGAGAATCTCTATGTAAATGGTGAAAATATGAGGCTAAACATGTACTTCAGTGGGGTTTATTCTGAAAGTACAGGTATTCAAGGTGAGAGAGCATACAGAAAATACAGCTTGGTTTTCTTACCAGGCTACAAGCCACTTTTGCCTTGACAAACACATTAATTTGGAAAATGGTGACAGGTGTACTTCAGATACATTTCTCTTGCTTCATTTTGCCCTTAGCTGAAAAAGCATCATCAGTTATTGTATCTTTGGCATAGTGGGAGAAACTGGCAGCTCCCTCAGTGTAATTTACAATTGCTGACGATCTGTGTGCTGTCTTAGTTGATGTGGTACACTGAAATAATAAATCTCTGAAGAAGGACTGAACAAATGCAGGAGCAAAGGCCATTTATGAAAAGCTTCATTGGTGATGGGTTGGACCCAAATCTGCTTTAAAGCAATTTTCTCTTTTAGTTCACTGTAAGCCTTGTAACAAGTTATGGAAAAATTACACAGGGCAGAGGAGTGCTTTCAGGATTCTTCTTGAGGTGCAGGTGGAGTACAATGAAATCTTCAGCAGGGAAAGCATCCCTGGGCTGGCAGGAGCCCCTGTGCCATCAGCAGGGCTGGGGCTGCCCTGGCAGGGCTGTGGCTCACAGTGAACAGGAGCCCCTGGCCCTGCCTGAACAAAGCAGCTATTGCTGGTGTCACTGACAGAACATCCTGTGGAGTGTTTGGGAAGGCCAGTTCTGAATCCCAGGTTTATGGGAAATGTGTAGCTGTGTCCCTTTCTGCTCCCCTCCATCCTTTCCCCCATCCTGGGTTTCAGAGTGCTTCACTTTGCAAGAGGAGAGAGATGTTTCCAAAACAATTTGTGTTGTTTTCTAAGCAAAACCAGAAGTGAACGGAAACAAAACCTAGATTTTGTAACTGCTAACAATGACTGTGATGCATATCTGCTGCCAAAAATTAAAAATCATCCTGCAGTTGCATATGGGCAAACAGGGCTAACACCTAAAAGTGCCTGATGTGGTTAAGCTGTTCAAGGTTGATGCTTTGCCTAGGAAACAGCTTGTCAGAATTACATCTATTTATATGTGTTTAATATAAGATTTTCCTCTCCAAAATATTTGTCATCTGTAACCAACACAAACATTTATGTTTTTTACCAAGTGTTTCAGTTTCTAAGTTGGTTGTTGACTACAAAGCACCCTCCTGAGCATCTGACCTAGTTTGAAGCATCAAACATCCACCCAAGTGCTGTGCACAGAAAGGCAGTGGGCTTTGGGAGGCTGCTGTTGGAGATGCTGGGAGAAACTTCCAGGAGAATTGTTTCCAAAATAAAAGGATTTGGTATCAGAAATATTTCTATACATGCACAGGCAAAACTGTACTTCTTTTTACTGCAGGCTGTCATCAGATTGGATTTCCTGCTGAAATGCAGCAAGGACAGAGGCAGCTGCTACAGCTGCACCACACCATCGGGTGTGGAGTGCAGAAGTGATTGGGAAAATTGCAATCCTGCCAAATGTGCCAAATGTTACATTCTGGGCTAAAGCTATTGTGTGACTAGTCCCAGTTCTGATGGTGATGTGCACCAAAGATACAAATTATTGGAATGAAAACATTGTCACCTATTCCACATCCAGTGTTGGTAATTCTATGTATGAGGGAGAAATTATAAGTAAATGGATTTGAAATGTGCTGAAAACTTTTTACCAAGTAACTTCATTTAGGAAAAAAAGCCCCAAACCACTTTGTTCAGTGTTGTATCTCTGAGAATGGAGGACTCTTACTGTTCTTTTTCCCTTTGAAGAGCTGTGCCCTGTCCATGAGCTTCCATTGGCACGAGAGTGCAGGAGCAGAACTAGAGGTGAGAACACATCAAAGATCAGCAAATTAACCAGAACCCATTAGTTAGTAGTAGAATGAGGAGAACACTCTCCTGACTCTCAGATTTATTTTCAGCCTTAGTGTTGAGGAAGCATTATATAACAAATGCTTGGAAAAGTGAGGGAAGCTCATTCTTGTTTCTGCTCACTGCTGGTGTTCTGACAGAACACTACAGAGCTTCTGTAGGGTTTAAATGTCAGTCTGAGTTCAGAAAGTGGAGTCACACTTCTTGCTTTTCAGTAAATACATCCAAGGTTTTACAAGTATCAAATCCGCCAAGCCTATTTCTGTTTTCAAAAATAATATAGATATAATTAGTCATGATTTTTAAAAACAAACAAGACAGCCTAAAAATCTCAAAAAGCCCCTCTAATAATTTCAACTTCTTCCATTACTGGAATTCCTGTGACTGACTAAATGAGCTACTGATTGGGGACAGAAGTGGAGTCAGTAAATTTGTACAACCATTCCAGTTGTCTCAGGACATTCTGTTTTATTCCATGCAAATACACAGACCAGGAATTTATTTGATTTTTTCACCAAGTCCATTTTCTCTGTGTTACAAGGGCAGCTAAAAAATATGGAAACAACTTAGGTAATTCAGCTCTGTTTATGACCATGACCAAGCTCAGAAACCTTCTGACTCAGTTTATCCTTCCATAAAATTAGTTGACTACTTCACATGAAGGTGGAGATGTTTAATTAAAGTGTAATTGTTTTGCCTCTGAACTCATCCAGGTCCTGATTCAATGCACAGTGAAGTCAGTGAGGAGCTTTTAATTAATTTCCTTGAGCTTTAAATAAGTACACATGGACGTGCACCCTTAAAGGTAATGTGACCTAAATTTTTACAGCAGAATTGCTGTAAAGGAGGAATATAAATCCTGAAACAACTTCAGGTAAACTACTGAAGGAAGGCTTTTTGTAGAACTGAGGAGGGGATAGTGCAGCTGCAGGGATCTCTGGTGCCTGTTGCCATTTTAATGTAATTTTAGTGGGGTTTCCTAACTTTGAGTGTTTTGGATCTTATGTGGAAAACTGGAAATTTCTTTGTGCCTTGGCAGCTTGCTCAGTTGGTCGGGGGAGGCAATATCAGACTTCAAGATAAACACAGTTAACTGAATGTTTATGCAAAACCAATCAGCAATAACACTTACAATATAATTAACTTCAAGAGTTGATGCCAAATTGAGAAAAATAGGAGCATTCATGTCTTCTTAGCTGCCTTTTTTCAGGAATGTCTGTAGATGCCAAATAATACTCGTAGGTTTATGTGGAATTCGTGAAAGGTTTTGCTTAACTTCAGAGGTCAGAAACATCAGGTTTTGCTAAACAGAACTTTTATTGCTGAAATCTTGGTCAGCAGCTACAATGAACTTGGTAAAATAAGCCTTTCACAATTCACATCAAGCTGCAACCATTCTGTTACTGTTTCACTGTCCAGATTCTTAGTTCAGTAACTTACAATATACATTTTAATCTTTAAATAAAGTACTGTGTGTGAAACACTACAGTGTGTGAGCGCTACAGTTTGGCCCCTTGGTTTTTTTATTCATGAGTTCATTTCATTGCTCTTGATAGCTGCATTTTAAATTTAGCTCCTGTCAGCTCCTGCCTTTTGTTGGGCAGCTAACCTTAACAGAAGTGTTCCTAACTGTGCTCATGGTCTGGCAGAAATCTGGCTGCACTTCCAGTCCTTCTCTTTGCCCATTCTGCCTTCAATTGGTGGTGGCTGGGTGCAGTCCTGCTCTTGGGAGCTTCCTGAGCTGCTCTGGGACCTTGCAGTGGTTTTAACCTGTGTGAGGATCAGCCACTCTGGAGCTTTGTTGTGAATGGTCTCTGGGCTAACTCCTGTTGTTACTGTCATTATGTATTGCAGTTTGATTAATCTAAATTAGTGTTTCTGCATGTGGTTGCCTTTGACATGTGTGCTGTGTCCTTCCCTCAGTCCCAAAACCAGCCCTGCAGTTTTCTCCCTGGGTTTTCTCTCCAGCCTGGAGTGTTTGTTCAGTGCTGAGGGGACTCTTCAGCTCTCACACCACTGACCTCCTGCAGCTTTATGTCACAGCTTGTGGAATGAAGGTAACATTCAGAATTGTGGCTAGGCAGGAAGGAAATTGCATCCATTTTCCTGAGAAATATGAAGTCTCTTGAAGGCAAGATTTCCTTCCTTGCAATCCCACTTGGCCAAAACATAGGGAAAGCAAAATGTCCCTGGTAAAATTGGTGTGTAATCAGTGAATTTGTTTTAAACTAGTGAATGCTGAAAGTCCTCTCTTAAAACTGACAAGGACTTTTTTCCTTCCTCTCTCCTCTGTCCATCAGGTATCTTTGCAGCACAGTCTTGTTTGGTGACCTGAGAAAGGAACAAAAATCCTCCTCTTGTGCTTTTTGTTTCTAGTAAGTGCTTCAGAGAAGAGAGAGGCTGGCATGCTTGGCATACTCTACTGAGACCAACCTATGGAACACTATTTGGGAAAGCCTTGTGCATTATTGTTTGATGGAGGCCTTAGGAGCAGAAGTCCCATATTGTCCAGGAGCACTGCTGCTGCTCATGGGTCACTGAGCAGGCAGAGTTTGTGTTCTGCTGAGTACCACAGACATGATGGAGGCATGTGGCCTTATTAGACAAAGAGCCATTAATTCTTAGTTCAACTCACAGCAAGAGCTATTAATAATAGATCTCTTTAAATGGTTTTGAAAATTAAACCTGGATTCAGAACTGAAACCTCTTCTTTGCTTTTTTTCGTTATTCAGAGCATCCATGGGGAAGGCAGCACAGAAGTTTGGGGTTTTTTCCCTAAAGAGGCAACCAGGAGACATAAGGGGCCGTGTTTGTCACATTTTACAGCAGATGTTATTGATGTATGAGGCCAGGACACTATTTCATGTTGCTGTCCAGTGGTTACACAATTTTGGTAGTAAAGAACTATTAATCTGAGAGTCTCTGGTCCTAACAATGTACTCTGATACACTGTTGCAAAATACTAAAATGCTAACTAGTCACCAGCCTAATAACAGCTCACGTTTTAATTGCTTTTGAAAAATCTTGTTAGCCATAATCTTTCTACAATAACAGATTTATAGGCATTTGCAGTGTGAAATGGCTGTGACCTGGCAACAATGATGTTCAGATGTCAGTAAAAATTACAGGGCAGCACATTGAGAGCTCTCACTAATACCTGGCTGTCTGTAGATCCTGTGTAGATGAGCACCAGAGAAATGCCTATAAATACATATATAAAAATATGTAAATACATGTACACACACAGTGGAGAGAGCCTTTCTGTGCTCTCTGCCATTTCAGGTTAAATGCACCCAGCACTGTGCTGGGGCTGGGAGAAGTTGGTCACTCCAGAAATGGCACTGAAATCTTCTCCAGAAATTTTCTGTTTCTGAAATAAAATATTTACAGATAAATCCATACAAAGCTTGGCTCTAATGTTCTATTTTAATGATGGATGCTGAACACTTTTCAGCAGTAATTCTTCAGTGGGATACCTGGTAATTAAATCGTTGGCTATCTGTCATTAGTGCCTAATTTCCTGCCTAGCAGATTTGTAGCTTTGTTTTAAATAGGAGAGGAGCCCATGGCTGGGACAGGAGCAGCACTGTCCATGCAGCTGTTGGGGACATCGTGAGTAAAGGACTGGAGTTGTCTCTTGGGCTGGGGTGCAATTTGTGTATAAACTGCTCTTTGTAAAGTGCTGTCACTTTTTTAAGAATTTTTGACACATTCGTCTTTGAAGTGTGAATACCTTAGTGAAATGAAAGGCTTTTTTTCAGGTTTTGTTGCTGTTATTACGTTTAATTTCAGGGGCTTCAAGTTGACTGACGTGAACTACCTAAAACCCTGTGCTGCCTCTTTTAACTGTATGAGATGTGAGGGTGTCTTGTCCTTGAGGGAAGGGGGGGAAATCAACTGGTTTGTGTGTGCCTGAAGGTCAGGAGGCAAATTTTAATTTCATTAAAGTGGTGATTATGATAGTAGGATTTTTAAAATTTATTTTTTAAAATCAGTCAGCTTGAGCATTGATGTAAGAACTGTTTTGGTGTATTGGGAAGCTCTATGGAATGCATTTCATTGGTACTTTTGAAGCTCTGAAAGGTGTTCCAGCACTGGGGAGAAAACCCCCTGCTTGTGTCCATAAATGTTTCATGAATATTTGGCAGTGTTTGGGCTGTTTCCTGTCCTTCTTCAAGAAGGAGGACTGTAGTGTCTCGTTAAAAATTTAAATCTAACATTTAAGAGATGTGAACCTACCACATCTGGGAGTTCCAGCAGTAAATTGACCTAAATCTGACACTGGGTTCAGATTCTGAAGTCAGCTAAAAGGTAGCACTGAACATAGAAAGGAAGACCAAAAAAACCTGTATTAAATATTTCAGTTCATACTGTTCACCTATAAATAGGTAGCTGTTATGAATTCTTCATTGTATCCCTCTGGAGATGGGAATTAATCCAGTCTCCAGCTGCCTGTGACTGAAGGTCATGAGTCAGAATGAATTAGAGGAAAATTTGTAGCAGGGTTTTTGCAGACTCTGGCTCCTGACTTCAGGTTTCAGGCTCCAGCTTGGAAGGTTTTTTGGGCTCTTGACTGTTCTCTGAAAAATGTCATTTGAAAATTAACAAGGCTTAAATTAGGGGCAGGATCCCCTTGCACTTCCAAGCTTCCCAGTTTGACCATGCCTAAGCTCTGAGTGCTTGGTGGTGGCAGTGTGCAGGGCATGGCTTAACCTTGGTAATGACAGCAGAGTCAAAGGGACCCTTCCTGCTGCTCTGAGCTCTGCTGTGTGCAGCAAAGGGAACCTGCAGGGCTGGGGTTTATTCACCATAACTCCTCAGCTGAGCTTTGTAATCCTTCCCCGTTAATTGAGGGTTTTCACTGCCTTCAACAGAACCAGTCAGGTTCAACAAAAAAATAAATTGTAGCTGAACTAACTCCTGTTGGGTTTCTTTTGGCTATAACTGGAAATGCTACAAGATATTAAAGAGGTAGTCAGCTGTGAGTTAGGCTTTAAAGAACTTGCCAGATGGCTGCTCTAAGTACCCTAAATTATTAAGACTGAATATGTAAAATACTACATTTTCCAACAGCTTACTGCCTTTTTATTTTTGTCCCCCTTAATTTAGGCTGTGCAGATTCCTCAGTTGCACTTTGTGTTTTCCCATTCCAGTAAAATGTGGTCATTAGGAATTTCAGCATTACAGAGCACTACAGCTCGTGCTGCTTTCTCATTGCATTGAATAAGCATGGCTTTAAAACTGAATGGGATGCTTAAGTAACTTCCTTTATGCAAAATTTATAAAGATGCATTTTTTTAGCATGTCTCTTTTTCTGTTGAGATGTGACATTTTTGTTTGTTTATTTAAAAATGTGACAGGAGGGGAATCAGAAGAATTTGGGAGTTCTTAATTATGAACTTACCTGTGACATTGTCCAGCAGAACGCCCCTTCCAGGTTTTGAATTCATACCAGTGTAGGTGGAAGTGAAGGAAATAGAGTTACAAATCTGTAATTTTCAGTTGCTGTGTGTTGGAATCTTCTTCTGAAGGCGTTCAGTCAAAACAGTTCTTGGTGGAGAGGCTTGAGTTTCCTGAGGAGCTGTTTCCATCTGTTGGTAAAACAGACAAGTTAAACTGAGACTGAGTACAGATTTCTCCTGTCTACATTTTTTTGAAGTGAAACCCCAATAGCTGATGTTCTAAACCTAGTTAGGAAAGAAGAATAAAAGGGAAGACTAACTGTAGTAACAGTATTTATCATTATGTACTGTTGTATCTGGGGTCAGTGATTGAAGAGAAGGCCACTGTGGTCCTTTAATTCATTTTGGGAAGAAATAGATTTTATTTTCATTAGAGACTTTTCAGAACAAGGAACAATGAAGAGAGGTGAGGAAATTGGAAGTGGGAAAATTGGAAGTACTTAGCTATTACATTACTGGGGTAACATCCTTGCAAAGTAGCTCAGGTGTTTTTAGGTGTACAAGTCCCTCCTCCACCTGCTCATTCCAAACCCATGTCTGGTTTCCTCTGCTCTCTGATTTCCTGCCTTGCCAGGGTGCTGAGTGTGAGGGGCTGCTCGTGCTTGGTGTGCCAGGGGTGCCCAGCCCAGGAGGGGCTTTGGGAGGGCACAGATGGGGGTGGGGATGGGGATGGGGATGGGATGGGGGTGGGGATTGGGATGGGGATGGGGATGGGGATGTCAGGCGTTCCACATGGTGGCCTTGCTGGGCCAGAGGAATTCCTGGGATGCTCCCCCAGCCCTCTGCAGGCAGTGGGGAGGGAGGTGCAGGCCTGCAGGACAGCTTTGTGTACTGCTGGGCAAGGGCAGGGCTGTTTCCACACTCACATTACTGCTTTGGCAAAGCTGGGCTGGCAGTGTTGGCTGTAATGTACAGATCTTTGTTGTTTATTATTCTGTCTTGTGAATCACCTTTAAAGTAAATGAGAACTAAATTTCATTGCCTGTGCCTGGCAAACAAGGGAGAATTAGGTGACCCAATTATGTCCATTTGCAGTGTGTTGGATGCAGCAGGACAAGCTTGAAGCATTTATTCTTTTAACAGAGTTTAGTGAAGAATTCAGTCATTCCTGACTAACACTGCAGCGTTTGAAATGCAGGGGTCAGTCTGCTTTGTGAGAAAGGAATGGAAAAGTGGCATTGGGGAGCAGATCCAGGTTCAGCTCCAGAGGTGAGCACAGGCAGCCCAGACCTTCCTGTTGGCTCTGCACATCTGCCTCACCCTTACCTGGAGAGACCAGTTCCAGATCTGATAGCACAGTGCATTCTCAATGGCTTCACCAGCCTCTGGCCTCCCTTCCTGCAGTGCCAGGCACACAATTCCCAGAGATTCAGCTGAAATCCCACAGCTTCTCTGCTGAGGCCAGGGTCTGTCAGTTGGGTTTTGTGCTGAAAGCTGCCTAAAGAATGCAAAGCTTGAATGCAATTCATTCTCAAGTGATTGGGAATGTCATTGGTATGGCCAGGGTGGAAATCTTGCAGCTGAAGAATGGCTTGATTTTAAAAAACTTTATACATAAAAAGGTTCTTATGTTTAACAGCTCCAGACAATGGTGCAGGTTTTTGAATTTTACCTAGAGTGTGTTGTGAAGCAGGCTGGGAGTGAAGATATATTGAATTAAGGATCTTTCTGGGCTTCAGCTGAGTATGTTCTGTAATTCTTTGCTCATTTGTTTTCACAGGGCAGTTCCCTCATACATTTTTCCCAGCTTCAGTCACTGGTCAGGACAGCACACGTGGATTATCTGATCTCCTGTGGTTTTTAGAAGCAGGTATGTGTTTTGTTGGTTGGGGATGGGGCAGTGACCACTCATCCATGAGCCAGAGAGATTTGTGGGGGCAGGAAAAAGCTGCTTAAGGAGCATTTCATAATGTGGAGCGTATTAATGCATCTTTCTGGAGAGAACTAAGTTGATAAGTATTTTGAAAAGATTTTTCAGTCCTTCATTTGCAAATGTGGATCATGCTGTCTTCTGGGCATGGACCAGCTTTGTATGTGGGTTTGGAAATTTTCTCATGTAGCATATGCTGGGTAATGTTGTCATCCTAAACTGTGCCTTCTGAAAGCTTTATGTAACAAGCAAACAGAGATATGTTCCCATTTCTCATGCTGGGGTCTGAGTGCTGTTTTAAGACCTTTGTCTTTCCACTTGGATGTCATTGAGTAGGAAGAGCTGTGCTGCCAGGGTGATTGTGTGGAGTGGGGAGAGCAAAGTGCTGCTGCTCTGAAAGCTTAGTTTACCTCTCTGTGCATATTTTTTGAGCCATATTGGTGCTTTTTTCCCCCATGCTGCTTCCTAATTGTGTGAAGCATTCACTGAATGGGCAGGCTTTAGGATTTTATCCTTCCTGTTAAAGAGGTGGCTTTGTGACAGACCCATCTTGGCTGAAGGTTACTTCAGAAGAGCCAGGCTTGGATAGGAATTCCCATCACCCCTTTTTAAAGCTGGAAAATTAATAAACAACTGGAAGACAGCTATGGTGGAAAACAATGAATAATAACTAAACCAGGTCTGGTAACACCTGATGTGCAGAGCAATGCTGAGGTGGGATCTTCCTTGTTTGCAGGGGGGCAGCTGTGGCATTTTCTTGGTGCTTGTGGATGGTGCCACCTACTGATATCCCATCCATTTTGTTTCATTTTTAAACAATAGATGTCTTCCTGCATTTCAGTTTTTCTTGTGATTTTTCTTTCCTAGGTTGATTGGTTATTAGTACAGCAGCTTCCCTTTTCAAGTACAATGTTTTTTGAAAAGTATTTACAATATTAAGAACCAGTCCCAACCTTTCAGACTGGCTGGATATCTTGATCAATGTTTATTGTTTTATCAGTCTCTGGATGTGTATAACTGAATGTCTCTTGCCCACTATCTTATTTTGTTCACTGCCTTACTATTGGCATCACTTGTTAGCACTCAGTAAATTGCACTTTGGAGTATAAACCCAGTAGCATAATCCAATTTACTTACTTGAGTTGACACTAGGCAAAATTCTGGGTTTGTTTAATTCCCCCTTCAGAGAGCAGTTTGCTGCTTGTATAAAAAGCCCCAACACTCATCACCTTGCACATGTACAGGCTGCAGGTTTCCAAGCAGAGCCATCTACAGCAAATCAGCTTCATGCAGCTCTTCCCACTGAAACATGTTCAGAAGGGCTGGTGATGGATCTTTCTCACTTGCTCCTGCTGTTATCTCCATGCTCAGTAGTGTGGGTGGCAAAGCCTGTCCCAGCAGCTGCTGCTGAAGTTTGCATTGCTTCTGACTCACTCAGGAGGGCCTCTGTGTAATTTTAAACAGTTTCCACACCCAGATTACTTTCCCTAAAAAGTAATAATGGAAATGAGAGGAGAGGTTGGTAATGACTGCAGGAGAACATTACTGGGAAAACTGTTTGAACCTGCTGGGATACAGCCCTCACTGTGCAAGCCTTGTGTCCTGGGTTCCCTTCATTACTGGGGGTCAGGAAATCACATTTATGGGCTGGAGTAGGACCAAACCCAGTTCTGGGGGTGAGAAGTGGTTGAAGAGCTGTTCTGGAGCCCCTCCTGAGGTGTGTGGGGTGCAGGAGTGGCTGGGTCACACCTCCATCCACTCATGGGAGCACGGGATGGTTTGGGTGGGAAGGGGCCTCAGAGCCCCCCAGTGCCACCCCTGTCTCTGTTTGTGACACTGCTCAAATAACTCAATGTTATTTGGGGCACCATTACTTTTTACATTTCAGGTTCAGGTTTTTACTATTGTTGACATAATAAACGTGGTTCAGGATGGTTTTTAGGAGTAGCTGAAAAGAATGCCTGAATGTTTGGGGGGTTTTTTTGTCATGGTAAACACCCTGTTGTGGAACTTAAATAATTACCAGATACTCATATAATAATCATGCTTTGTGCTATAGAATTGGGATAGCACAGTGTGTTTATTCCAGAACATAATTATTTTTATTAAAATAAGAAGCAAAAACGCAGCTTTTAAATTATGCTCTTTCCCTGCTCCTCTTGGTTCTGCTTTATCTCCAAAACCATTTCATAAATTTTAGTAATTTTTACAGTAACGCAATGGCCTTTTTATATGATGTATAAAGGAAAAAAGAAAAAGAGGAGGAAGACTTAAGAGTTTAGATTTCACACAGCTTTTGTTTAGCCATTGTGGGCTTGATGGCTGTGCATTCTGCATCCTGTTTTCATTCTGCTTGTGCTTATTTATGGAAAAAACCCCAAACCACGGGCTGTTCTGTCAGGGTGATTCTTTCATCTAGTTCTTACAATTCCTTTTCTACTCAAGCAGTAACATAACCACAGATAATGAGCTGTGGGGATGTGAGCATGAGCCTCTGTGAATGTTTCAGTTGGATGTGTAAGGCCCAGTTTAGCTGCTGACATTTTTAAGGGTTTCTCTGGGGCAGGATGTGATTCCTTACTCTCCCAGGATATTCCATGATCTGCCCACTGGTGAAAAACAGGTATTTTGGAAATGAAACTTCTCCTCTCTTTCCTGTTAGACCCCATTGCCTATTGTAGTTTTCTGATTTTGTATCTGCAGGAAATCCAGGAGCTGGCAGGAGGGGAATGAACCGTGAGGGCGTCCCCGGGAAGAGTCCGGAGGAGATGTACATTCAGCAGAAAGTGAGAGTGCTGCTCATGCTCAGGAAGATGGGATCAAACGTAAGAGTCTCCTCGTAGCCCATCCTTTGTGGGTTTTCAGGCCACTTTGGACTAACTGGGGTAGTGCTTGTTGAATGGGCAGGTGATGGTCTGCTTTTAATGCTGAATTGGTTGAGCTATTCTGGATTTAACCGTTATCATTTAAACACAATTAATGTTTGCTTAAATATTATAAGGCTTGTGATGCCTGGAACTACCATGTATAGATAAATGATTTCAAGTTCTTCATTACTGGAGAAGGAGCCAAGTGAAGCAGCTGTTTGAAGGTGGCACTGAACCTGCCCATGAGTTCATGATGTCCCATTTGTGCACAAGTGAGGGGTGGTGAGGAGCAGAGCAGAGGGGCTGTGGTGCCTGTCCCTGCTGGGCTGGGTTGTGCTGTGCTGGGGGCTCAGGTGTCACCTGTGCCACCTCTGTGCCCGCAGCTGACGGCCAGCGAGGAGGAGTTCCTGCGCACGTACGCGGGGGTGGTGAACAGCCAGCTGAGCCAGCTGCCCCAGCACTCCATCGACCAGGGTGAGTGCCCCAGTGCCCCCCAGTGCTGCCCAGTGCCCCCCAATGCCCCCCAGCTGCCCCAGCACTCCATCGACCAGGGTGAGTGCCCCCCGTGCCCCCAGTGCTGCCCAGTGCCCCCCCAATGCCCCCCAGCTGCCCCAGCACTCCATCGACCAGGGTGAGTGCCCCCCGTGCCCCCAGTGCTGCCCAGTGCCCCCCCAATGCCCCCCAGCTGCCCCAGCACTCCATCGACCAGGGTGAGTGCCCCCTGTGCTGCCCAGTGCCCCCAGTGCTGCCCAGTGCCCACCCTGTGCCCCCCAGTGCTGCTCAGTGCCCCCCAGTGCCCCCCAGCTCATCCAGCTGCCCCAGCACTCCATCGACCAGGGTGAGTGCCCCCCAGTGCTGCCCAGTGCTGCCCTGTGCCCCTCAGTGCCCCCCCAGCTGCCCCAGCACTCCATCGACCACGGTGAGTGCCCCCCGTGCCCCCCCAGTACTGCCCTGTGCCCCTCAGTGCCCCCCCAGCTGCCCCAGCACTCCATCGACCAGGGTGAGTGCCCCCCGTGCCCCCCCAATGCCCCCCAGCTGCCCCAGCACTCCATCGACCAGGGTGAGTGCCCCCCAGTGCTGCCCTGTGCCCCCCAGTGCTGCTCAGTGCCCCCCAGTGCCCCCCAGCTGAGCCAGCTGCCCCAGCACTCCATCGACCAGGGTGAGTGCCCCCTGTGCCCCCCCAGTGCTACCCAGTGCCCCCCAATGCCCCCCAGCTGCCCCAGCACTCCATCGACCAGGGTGAGTGCCCCCCAGTGCTGCCCAGTGCTGCCCTGTGCCCCTCAGTGCCCCCCCAGTGCTGCCCAGTGCTGCCCTGTGCCCCTCAGTGCCCCCCCAGTGCCCCAGCACTCTATCGACCAGGGTGAGTGCCCCCCAGTGCTGCTCAGTGCCCCTGCAGTGCCCCCCAGCTACCCCAGCACTCCATCAACCAGGCTGAGTGCCCCCAGTGCTGCCCAGTGACTCCCCTGTGCCCCCCAGTGCTGCTCAGTGCCCCCCAGTGCCCCCTGTGCTGCCCAGTGCCTCCCAGTGCCCTCCCTGTGCCCTGGAGCAGCTTCCCCCGGGCAGCAGCCTCAGCAAACACCACCTGCAGCCTCCTGGACTTGCAGCATCCTTTGCCACCTGCTGAAAGCCACCCTGCAGGGGATGTGCTGGCTTTGGTTAATTCAGTTGTGTGGAGCTGCTCTGGGTGCACTGATCTCTTCTGAACCCAAATGTTTCTCACTGGGTTCCTGTCCCTGCCCTGCACAGCCCTCGTGCCAGGTCACATTCATGAGGTGCAGTTTGGAATGGAAGGAACATTGGAAGACTCGTGCCAGAAAGATCTGAGCAGAAATTTAGTATAGATCTGAGACACCTAGAAATCCATTACAAACACAACCTGCACAAACTTGCTGCTGTGCTCATTCCTTGCATAGCTGGGGGCTGATGGAGGTGGATGTGCTTGAAGAATTCTGAGCCGAAATACACAACTTTTCTGCCAGTCTAAAGTGAGAATTTTCTTGTTTCTTGTCAAAAACTGAGGTAGACACATTCTGTTAAGAGAGACTTAGCTGCAGTTGGCATTTTTCAGCATTATCCTTTCAAAGTTACATTTTTCCCAGTGAAATCAATGCTGAATTACCTGCACTTTGGCAAAGAAAAGGTGATAAAATCAGAAGTCCAGCCAGGGGACACAGATATTCCTACAGTGGTGCTGAAGCTGTAGTGTGCTCCACAGACAGAAGCAACTGTAATTTATTGCTCAGGACTTAGATTTGCTTAGAAATCTCTCCAGGTTTCTCTCAGTCAGCAATGATAATGCTCCTTGCTTGCTGCTGCCTGTGCCCTCTGCTGTGTCCTGGGTCAGGGAAACAGGAAGGGCTGAGTTTGGAATTCCTGGGAGCTGGAGATAGCATGGCATAGGTGTGGGATGTGCCACCCTAAGGGAGATCCCATCTCCACTAGATGGCATTGCCTGGTGCTGGAAAAGCCCTGCAAGTCCACACACTCCCTGTTCTGTTGCTCCAAGATTGCTTAAAGGAATTTTCTTCCCTACTTTTCTGTTTTCATTGAATCTCCTCTGGAGGATTTCTTTTTTCCTTTATGCAGCTTGTCTTACACAACAACAAAAAGAGGTGTTATTTAGGGAGTAACTTACACCAAGTTAGCACTTCAGTGGATTTCAGAGTCTTTTGTTCCACAGCAGGACAGGTTGCTCTGAGCCTGACGTGTCTTTAGAGCCATTTTCCTCCAGCAGGCACAAAAGACACAAAGGTAACTTCACATCCCCATTTTGTCCCAAAAACCAGAATGACATCATCATTGGCCTGGGCACTCTGAGAGCTTTGTCATGGAGCTGCAGGTTTCTGTGTGTCCCTTCAGGGGCTGCAGCCTGGCTCCAGTTCCAGGAGGTTGTTTTGGTTTGTGGGGTCTCCTTGATAAGAGTGCAGAGGGTGGATGGTGTAGAGTTCTGAGCTGTGTCTGTGGCCCCACAGCAGTGACCTGGGCAGGGCTGCTGAGCCTGGCCCTGCTGAGCCTGGCCTTGCTGAGCCTGTCCCTGCTGAGCCTGGCCCTGCTGAGCCTGGCCCTGCTGAGCCTGGCCTTGCTGAGCCTGGCCCTGCTGAGCCTGGCCTTGCTGAGCCTGGCCTTGCTGAGCCTGGCCCTGCTGAGCCTGGCCCTGCTGAGCCTGGCCCTGCTGAGCCTGTCCCTGCTCTGCTGTCCCTGCTCTGCTGTCCCTGCTCTGCTGTCCCTGCTCTGCTGTCCCTCTGCTGTCCCTGCTCTGCTGTCCCTGTGCTGTCCCTGTGCTGTCCCTGTGCTGTCCCTGTGCTGTCCCTGCTCTGCTGTCCCTGTGCTGTCCCTGTGCTGTCCCTGCTCTGCTGTCCCTGTGCTGTCCCTGTGCTGTCCCTGTGCTGTCCCTGCTCTGCTGTCCCTGCTCTGCTGTCCCTGTGCTGTCCCTGTCTGTGGCTCTGTCTGAGCCCCTTTGTTTGCCCACAGGGAGCCACTGCAGCCTCTGTGTCCCTTGTGGCAGTGCACTAAGGAAGGAGTTTTTGCTGTCCCTGCTGAATTCAGGCTTGTGCCATAAACCCTCCATGAGCCACTGCTAATGCCAATATCTCTGACATTCAGAGTTCCTCCTTGAGACTCTGTTTGTTGTCTTAAGGATCCAGCAATGGAAGATAATTTGGATCAAGAAGCATCTTGGAATATCTCTGTAATTTTTAATCAAGCCTGAAGGCTAAGACTCCCCTTCAGTTTATCCTTATTTTTATTGGAAGAGGAGATATGGTAATTGAGTCTAATATTAATGTCATTTTATTTTTCAGTCATTGTTAACACCTATACTAAAGTGCAAAATCCAGGGTGTTTTTCTTTACTCTGGGAGCTCTTTAGCTGACATCTGTGGAGTGTTCGTTGTTTGTTTTTATGGCTCCAAGAATAACTGAGGAGCCCTGAGGCATCTCAGTTCAAGCAGTGTGTGTGCTGGAGAGGGGATGTAATCCTGAGCTGTTTTGGGATGTTCACACGTTGGTCTTGCCTGCATTGCAGCAAGAGCTAACACAGCTCACACTTGATGAAATTCAGGCTTGCTCACATATTTTTGAGTACAAACAAAATGCCTCTCAGGAAGTTCTGTGCACAGAAGCATCTCCTGCATCAGCCCCATATTCCCTGTTCCCCAGCTCCTTGCATCTCCAAGGGTGGGCTGGCTCTGGCTCGCTGCAGGCTCTGCTGTGGCAGCTCTGGCAATGGGAGCAGTGCAGGGAGGAAGCAGAGCTGGGAATTGTGCTGAGACCTTGGTGCTCACAGCTCTGGTGTTCCTATAGCAACAGGAGTGTGGTGCTGGCTCCTGGTCCCACGGGGAGGGCAGGGCTGGGATGCAGACACGTGCCTGCCTGGGTGAGGCTGTCCCCTGGGTGTGGGGCACCAAAACCACCCCAGGGGGCCCTGCCCACAGCCTGGCACATGCTGCTGGAGAATGGAGAGGGAGCTCTGCTCAGTGCACTTTTATTCTGTTGAACACAAGGCTTGTTTTAGTGTGCTGCTGCTCTCAGCAGTGCATGGTGTATTTTTAGAATGCCAGCCTAGGATGCTAATACTGGGAATTCCAGGGAAGAGTTAATGTTTAGAAGATTGTTGCTGGAAGGTGGTTGAAGAAATGTATGTATGCAAAGATCTTGTGTGAAGTGAAGAATTTCTTTTTTTAATTTTGGCAGCCTTTAGAAATTCCCAACAGGCTAAACCTTCTGATCTCTAAATGCTTTTGGGGTTTAATTAATTCTGCAGGTGTCTACAAGCAAATCAGGTGTAGGAATCTATTTCTCATTCAAAGAGCACTTGGGAACAGCAGCTGTTAGAGGTGTCAGCATCTCCTCTGCTGTTAAGGTGCTGTGGTTTCAGTGCAGCCTTACCCTGCTGGGTTTGTGCTCTGTGCCAGGCCCTTGCTCTGCCACCAGCCCCCCTGGGGAAGCTTTCTGCCATGGAGGTGGGCAGGGGGGCACCTGGGGACACTGAGCTCAGGCTGCAGCCTTCCCTGCCCTGCAGCAAAGTCATTTGACCTTCAGCTCATCTTGGCTTGCTAAGACTGAAGAACAAGTGGTGCAAAAGAACTCTAAATTCAGCAATTCAACCAGCTGCAATTGGTACATAATCTCAGTGGGATTTTTTTGGAAGTTAGTGGGGTAAGATTGTCACTATTATTTTATAAGATAGGACATAAGCCCACCTGTTAATTATTGTTAATTTGTAGGAAGAACAAGGGTGAGAAAGCGTGAGGCAGATTTTCTCAGTAAGAGAAGTATCTGAATGTCTAAAGGTTTGTGGCAATTAATGCTTTGCTCATAGAAGATAAGGAGTATTTCACTGGGAATGTTGTGAGTGTCTATTTCAGGGTAGAAATGTGTGCCCAGAAAAGGGACAGCTGTGTGTATAGATGCAGGTCAGGTAAAAGTGTGCCTTTGTCATTGTTGTGTACATTAATTGCTGGAAGTGCAGAGCTCAGTGAAGGATGTGCTCAAAGCAGAGGTGGTTCACATCCCATTGTCTCAGTCACAGCCTCTTGGCCATGTGCAGTTTAACTTTATAACCTGTGCTCTGCTTTTTACATTACTTGACTTGATTAGTAAGAAAACATCCGTTGTGGGAGCCAAGTGGGGCTGCAGGAGCAGCTCAGGCTGGGGGTCCCTGCTTTCCCTGAGCACACAGAAGGCCCAGCTCTGTTCTCTGCCAGTGTTTGTGTCTGTGCACGGGCACTGAGAGCTGCTTCATGGGCAGCCTCATTAGCTTGGTTTCCTTTGGCTCTGGGTAGTTTGGGTTACAGGGCAGGGCTGGAACAAAACCTGCTTTTATGCTGAGAAAGGTGGATGGCCTTTTTCTGGACAAGTGTCACCCAGGTTCTTTGCTGGGGGACATCTCCAGGCACAGCCAGGTGCCCTCAGTGGCCTCTGGGGGGTTCCTGCTGGGGCAGGCAGGAGCACAGAGCTGTGGGGTTATCTGGGATGCAGCCTCCTTTCCTGCCTGGGATGGCAAGGAAACCTGAGGAGTCTTGTTCCCATTGAGACCCTGGGGAGGGGAGAGCCCAGGAGAGCATCAGGTCTGTGCTGGAGTGCAGCTGATGCTGTGCTGGGTGAGGCTCTCTGCTTGCCAGGAGACTCCAGCCCAGGAGAACACCAGGTCTGTGCTGGGGTGCAGCTGATGCTGTGCTGGGTGAGGCTCTGTGCTTGCCAGGAGACTCCAGCCCAGGAGAACACCAGGTCTGTGCTGGAGTGCAGCTGATGCTGTGCTGGGGTGCAGCTGATGCCGTGCTGGGTGAGGCTCTGTGCTTGCAGGAGGCTCCAGCTGCCCCTGCACCTTCCAGGGCTGCTCCAGCTGCCCTGGCCTCCTCCTGCTGCAGCCTCCCAGCATCCAAGGCTTTGTCACCATCCTTGCCAGTGAAATCCTTGTTTTTCTTCAGGGGCTGGTAGTTCTTGCATGTTTTAAAACCAACAAGGCAGCTTGTTAATTCTGAGCTGGATCCTGGTGCTATATATCATTTATGTTTTGATCAAGGAAGAAACAGTTTGTGCAGGAGATGAAAAGGGAGATGACTGCAGGGCTTCTGAATGCTGGCAAGAGGGTGCATCAGAGCAGTTTTTGATGTAGTTTTATATAAGATAAGGGCCCTACATATGAAAAACAAACTACTACTGCTTGGTCCTTAATATTTCCTCCTTTGAGTACATATAACAAATAAATAGTGAAGTGTATAAAAGTAAGTGCAGTTGCATTTCAGGAGCGTTGATTTAGCTTTTAAGGACTTTAGCAAGGGGAGTTTACAACCATTTTTACCACTTTTCCTACTATATTGCAACTGAAGAGCAGATTAGATAACTGAGAAATGGAATCCATATAATGAGATCAGATGAGGCATTTTTATTAGTCCTCTTTTACCTTGTGTGCAGGTGTATGGGCAGAAGTTGCTTGGGGCACAAAACTGAGATTTGCTTGTTTGCTTCAGGTAAAAGACTGGAGGAATTTTGTATTTTGCATGCTGGTGCTCCATCTGAGTTGAATTTGAACTTTGTAAAGCCCTGGAAGAGGATTCTGTGGGGCTGAGCAATTACCTGACTGGGATGGGCAGTGGTGGTGGTTTGGCATTCCCTGGTTTGTCATTTCCTTTCCTGTTGGTCGTGTGGATGTTCAGAATGACACTTTGGGTACTGCATCTCTCCCCTGCTCGTTAAAGGAAGTAATTATGGCACAGATTTCCTGTATCCGTTGTTGTTGCAGGTGCTGAGGATGTTGTGATGGCATTTTCCAGGTCAGAGACAGAAGACAGAAGACAGTAACTGCAGGACACCTGAACAACACAGAACTGGAGAGGACAGTGAGATTCCTGAAGATAGAGGAGGATGGCTGAGCATTAATAAGTTCCTCTGCCCACCCTAATTGTTCCTTGGTATTCCTTCTCCTTTGTAATGTTGTTTCCCTTTGCCCAACCCTCAGAATGCATCTCACAGCCATCTGTTCCTGTCAGATTTTGCAACTCAGCCGGGCTGTGTTCATTCAGGACAAACCTAAAGGTGTGCTTTTGGTTGGCTCAAAGGGACAGGCTGTGGTTGGATAAAGGAAGGCAATTTTTCAAACTTGACCAATGGAAACCTTTTATCTCACGTTTTATTTTATATTTTAAACAAAGTCTCTTGACATCCTACTTCTAAAGAAGCTTTTCATGCTGTGGTGCTTATTTAGGTCAAACTTGTGAATTTGAAGAGGGTTTGATTTGGCTGCATAGAACTGGAAGCAACTTGTGATTGGGTGACAATGCAAAAGCTTTCCCTTCAGTTGGCTTGCAGGTATTTTGCTGACTCCAACGTTTTCATTGCAGGAAGCTGATGTTTTGGTGCATTGGTTATTTCTTTATACTTATTGACTTGGGGGGAAAAGACAAATGTGCTTTGCAATATTTATTACATCTACACACATATAAACGCTTGCTTTTGGGGGGTTGTTTTGGTTTTTTGATTGGCTTTGAAGTCATGGTTTGATTTCCTTTTGGCTGCAGTGTTTCTGATGCAATCAGTTTTTCCATACTCAGCTGCTCCATGGCCTGGAGCTCTTTTGGGAGCATGTGTCAAAGCAGATTTGGTTCAGGAGGTCCACCTGGCCAGGCTGGAGGCCGAGGATGCCCAGCCCTGGTGGGCACAGGGGCTGTGCCCGAGCCCTGGCACTCCTGGCTGCCCAGGGCTTCTCTCTGCCTCCCACACAGGAGCTGGAGATGTTCTGCAGGAATTGCAAGAATGACATCTGAGGCTGTGACATGAATTTGCCAAATTTGTACAGAGAATATGTGAACTTGTTCAAAATACTGCAGAGTTCCACTTTAACCCTTTGACTGCTGCACAAGAGTAGCTCTCACGTTAGGAACAATTAATGATCATTAACTTAAATCCAACTTGCACTGGGCTTTAATAAACTGAAGTTTCTAGTCACTTGAGAAATTGTACATGGTTTCCCTCCTTGCAGCTGTTTGGGGCAAGGGAAATTCTCTGGATGCCAGGATGGCAGCATGCCCCTGAGCACTGTGCAGGGGCAGCAGTGCTGCTTCAGGCTGTCCAGCACTGAGAGTACAGGTGACACTCTCAGGTTCACTCTCTGCAGCTGCAGGGCCTTAAAACACACACACAGACCTTGTCAGGCTGAAAAACCTGCAGTGGAATTCCTGAGGTGCACTGACTGTTCAGGAATCTGCACATGGTCTCCAGCACTGCTGCCTAAAACCAAGCACTTCATTCTCTCTCATGTGTGCAGGTGGTTTTTACAAAACTTCTGGATTTTGCTGTGGGTTGCACTGACTTCAAGATGTTTCAGAATCTATTAAACCTGAACTCAATTTACCTGTTTCTGGTTCTTTTCCTATGGTTGTTAATTATTTACAGTGACAATTCTAGAATCTTAACTGTGACAACATGACCATTTTCATGGCCAGAAATTCTGCTGACAGGATGGTGTTGTGGTCTCAAAATGGGGGAAAAGCTGGAGAGAAACCATGGACTGTCTGCAAAAGGAAGAATAGACTTGTGAGCACATGGAAGAAATTATCTTGAGCAAATAAATACTGTGTAATGAGAGCAACTGTACATCTATTTATGAAAATGCTCCTTTTGATTCAGTTGCAGCTTTGTAAAGTTCTATGTGAAAGTAAATCTTTTACCCCTTTTTG
The DNA here is from genome assembly GCA_024362935.1 of Setophaga petechia. Lineage (NCBI taxonomy): Eukaryota > Metazoa > Chordata > Aves > Passeriformes > Parulidae > Setophaga > Setophaga petechia. The sequence continues at coordinate 4,466,308 of JANCRA010000047.1, forward strand.
TTGGGGCCAGATAAGAAATTTCTTTATTGAAATAAACCAGGAATGAGCCCAAAGGATTCTCTAGGTTTTGACTTGGTTGCTGAGAAGCTGTTTGATGTGAATTTGCAGAGGGGGAGCCCTCACAGTGCTGTTACCTGGGGGCTGCTGTGGCTCTGTGCTCTGGGGAGGCCTCCCAGGGCTGACTCTGATCCTCCCTGGCTGTCCAGGGCCCTCCTCAGCAGCTGAGGCTTTTCAAGAAGGAAAGTGAACTGTTTATGTGGTTTTATCTTTTCACTAAAAATGTAACTCTTGGGCAGGGGGGAAAATACAGTTTTTAATATCTACTCTTGTTTCATATTGATTTGTTACACTGCTCAGCTGCCAAATGAAAAACACCTGGCTGCACCTTTGAGAAAGACACAGGACATCAGCATGGGGGACTTGTTTATTGTTTGTACAAATTTCTCCAGCTTTGCTGTTGTGCCCTTGCCTTCTCAAGTAAACCATTACCAATAAAACCAGGAAATCAAATGTTTTAGAGGCCAGAGTTGAGCACAGATCTAATTTGAAATATGTTTGTAACTAGAAAAGGCTTTGTAGTCCAATTATCAACCATATAGTGCTTCAGGCATTCAGAAAGGGAGTGTAAAAGCTTTAGAGGCATCTTCCAAGAAAAGCACTCACTCTTTGGGTGGTCTTTTGGGGAGAAATGTTCCTTTAGAGATTCAAAATGTGCTGTTGTACTTTGCCAGGCTGCTCATCTGCCTCTCATAACACACTGTGTTTTGCAGAGCTTGAGGAGAAGATTCAGAGCTGAATCCCACCCCTCCTCTGTGCCCAGGTGGGCAGCAGGTGCTGCAGTTGTTGGAAGCTCATTGTGTCTGAGCATGGCCTGTTGTGAATGAAAATGGGGCTCCACCATTCACACAGCCCTTGAGTCTGATTCTCCCAGGCCCTAAAATAAACCCTGGAATAACAGAACCTGTGAGCTGGAGGCACAGCAACACTTTGGAGGGAGATACTGCCTGAAAGAAGCTTGGATCACAAATTAAAAAACCTCTTGAGATTTTTTGTTCCTACCTAAGGTAAGCAGTTACTAGCAGTTGTATCCTCCATGGCCTGTGTGAGAGTTTCTAATGCTTGACCATTACATCTGTTTCAGTTCCACAAAGTCTATTTTCTAATTCACCAGCAGCCTCATTAGTTCTGTTAAAGGCTGAAGATTTAATGGCCCATGAAGTCGAGAGACCCATCACCTATAGCAGAGATTGTCTAAATGAGACATGGGGATCATATGTGGGATAAATTCCTGTAGCTATTGAGAATCCTTTACAAGAACAGAATAGTGCCATGCCTGAGGTTACCAGTGTTCTGCACTGCAAAAGGGAAAAATAAAGGCTAGAAGTTAAAAGCTTTGAATTAAATGTATAAAATATGTTCGAAATTATCTATGAAATACACTGAGTGCCCTGGCAGAGAGAGGAATGGATGATTTGGAGTCATTTAAGATCATCCTTCAGCTTTCTTTTTGGTCTCTTGCCTCCTCAAGAACTGTGGCAGAGCTGACAGCAAAAAGGGCTGCAGGGCACTGGGAGCAGCAGAAACCAAGAGTGCAGGAAGAACAGTTTCTAAAGTTTAAGGAATCTCGAGGTCTATTCAGTCTGCACAAAAGGAAGTCCCTAGTGAGTAGCATCTTTTCCTCACTGTTACCATCAGAAACAAAGTGTTCCAAAGCTCGGAGGCTAAAAAAGAGCATTTAGGAAGCTCCATTAAAGCTGCAGAGCAGTTCTGAGTTAGAGTTTTACAAATATCAAAGTGCTGTGGAGCAGGCAGGAGCATTGTTGTTGCTTACCAAGGTGGGAGGTTGGATCTGTTCCCTGCCAGACTGAGGTAGGTTCCCATGCAAAGACAGAGATCATCCACTGCCTCCTGAGCTCTGCTTTCATTTGCTCTGCAGCTGATTTGCCCTAAGCAGGATTCCTGCTCTATGTTTTAAACAACCTGGCTGGTTTCCTTTGTAGCCTGAAGAACTTCAATTTGGGGATTGTTTATTTTGGAAAAGAGAAAAAAAAAATGTGTAGCTTTATAACCTGGCCTGCTCACAAGCTGCCTTGTGTATCAGCATGAAATGGTTCTATGCACAGAGCTTTATGCTGCCTTGACATTTTCCAGGTTGGCTCTCCCTGGTACTAAGTGGTGCTCTAGAGGCATGTGAAACTCAGGAAATACCCTTCCAGCCCTTGTTTTACATCTGTAACAGTGACTCCAACCCAGATGTGGACTGATGGCTCTGTACTTTAGTTTTTCACCATCTCTAGTTCCTGCTGCTCTCTGCTGATGCAGTTACAAGTGCAGCAATCCCCACAGGGGAAGGAGAGGATCCTGTCTGTGCCATGCAATGCAGTGCAGGGAGTTTCTCCATCGAGGAGGGACACAGGAGCTCTGTAATCCCTGTTCAGCTTTGCCTGTGACCTCCTAATCAGAAGGCACAGTGTCAATTGCCCTGACCTGATTGGAATGGACAGTGAGCATTTGCCTGCAGCCTTTTGTGCTGTACCTGGGGTGCCTGGAGCAGCCAGACCCCACCGTGTGTCCCCTGTCCCTGTGTGCAGCCAGGGCCTGGGCTGTGCTGCTGCCCTGCCTGCAGTCACTGAGTGCTGCTGCCATTCCTGCAGTGAGTGAGTGCTGCTGCCATTCCTGCAGTGCTGCTGCCATTCCTGCAATCAGTGAGTGCTGCCATTCCTGCAGTGCTGCCATTCCTGCAGTGCTGCTGCCATTCCTGCAATCAGTGAGTGAGTGCTGCCATTCCTGCAGTGCTGCCATTCCTGCAGTCAGTGAGTGAGTGCTGCTGCCATTCCTGCAGTGCTGCTGCCATTCCTGCAGTCAGTGAGTGAGTGCTACTGCCATTCCTGCAGTGCTGCTGCCATTCCTGCAGTGCTGCCCTGCCTGCAGTCATTGAGTGAGTGCTGCTGCCATTCCTGCAGTGAGTGCTGCTATGCCTGCAATGCTGCCATTCCTGCAGTGCTGCCATTCCTGCAGTCAGTGAGTGAGTGCTACTGCCATTCCTGCAGTGGGTGAGTGCTGCCATGCCTGCAGTGCTGCCATTCCTGCAGTGCTGCCATTCCTGCAGCCCTGCTGCCATTCCTGCAGTGCTGCCCTGCCTGTGGTGGATTTATTTTTTAATGGCTCGATTCTGCAGAATCTCTGGGGTGTGTGGGGAGGGAAGTAGGGGCAGGTCAGGTAGGGATGAGTTTCTGTAGGTGGAGGCACAGGAGGAGAATTCTGCCTCGCTGTTGTGTTCTCATAAGCTTCTTTGAGCCTGCAGGAAGATGATAATTAAGCTAGACAGAATCTTAAGCTTTTGCCTTGCCTTGCCAGCAGCACTTCAGAGTCTCCCTGTAAAAGGAGCTGTGCCTTGTGCTGCTTCTGTGCGTGCTTAGCTGCTCTCACACCATATGGGTGTCCAGCAGTGCCTTTGTTTTAGTCTGACCTTGACCTTGAGGTCACAGGCTTCTGAAACTGTATGGGACATGTGGACTTACCCTGCTGTTGTAGCTACATCATCATTTTTACCTGATTTTTTTCTGCTCTCTAAATGTAGCAAATTCTAGATGTCAGAGGATTGGAGCAGTGCAAGGAATTAAATTAAATCTTTTCACTTTCAGTGCCATTGTCAAAAGGAGGAGGGGAGACTTGGATAACTGAGAAGTTTTTAGATAAACTACATCCCAGTAACAATGAGGGTTTTGCAGAGACCAAAAGCAGCAGAGCTCAGAGTGTACCTGCTCTAGTAAGTAGTAGACTAGCCTGGTACCACTGCCTGTGCAAAGATTGCTGGCTCATATCCTTCTGCAGAGGGGTTTAAATAGAGAATTTGTCAGGAACAGCATCTTGACTTAAGGACTGGTGAGATGGATCACAGAGAACAAGACCTTTGGCATAGTCTGATCCTAGACCTGGTCATGCTTTAAGCTGAAAGTCAACACCTCAAATTCTGCCCAGACAGAAGGAACATTAAATTCAGCTGTGTCAGGCTGCTGCAGAGCAAAGACTCAAAAATACTTTTGAAACACAAGTACTATTAAATATCACTGAGGGATCATAACATTTTGTCTGCTAGATTGGGTTGTGGCTGAGTTGAGCCTCAGTCACAATTAAATTGGTTCTGTAATTCTTACTGGCATCTTTGCAGGAGAGGCCACACTGCTTTTGTGATGTGTTTGAGTGTGTTCTGTCACCTGGGTAGAAAGAAGAGGTCGTGTGTGTTGCTTTTTTAGTCTCCTGTCTTGACAAGAGTGCAGAGTTGGTTTCTGTCTGGGCCTGAATAAGTCTTTGTGAGGGCTGTTAGCACCATTCTTGCTCAGAGCTACTAAAAAGAGAGGGGAAGCAGTAAGGGAAGAAAGAGAGAGATTAAAGGGGAAACCCCAGTAGGTTATAAATGCATTTTCCTCTGTGCTGGAGGTTAAATAATATTTTATGTGTGTGACAGATACTGTGATTAAGGAGCTGTTAGGCAGAATGAGAGCTGGGCAGCAAAGGGAGCAGAGATGCTTGAGGGAAAAGGATACTAAGATGTTCTAGTGCTGAATTCTCTTGTGCATATCTACTGTGTGATATGTGGCTTTGTGTGCCTTTCAGCAGAGGAAAAAAAAAGGATATTCTACAGACAATTAGGGTGTTTTTCCCTTTCATTGCTTTAGCATTTTTTCTGCCTGAGATGTGTCACTGGTTACTAGTGACACTGCTTTAGAAAATGGTCAGAGGCTCTAATCTCTGCTGCTGCTTCAAGGTCTAGGATTAGGACCATAGAATGGCGTATGATAATCTTGTACATAAATCATGGCTTTAACAAATGGAAAAAGTTTATCCTGTTTACTCTGTTGCAGGCAGACTCACTCCTCTGCATCTTGCTCAGCTGGAGGGCTCCTCAGTCACTGCAGAGCCTCTGGAGTTTCAGCTGTCATCATATACCCCTCATTCAATTCAGTGAAACCTGGGCATCAGGCTGAGTTTTAGATCAGGTCAATAAAAACCTGACCTGTGCTGGGCTGTATTTCAATGTTCCACAGGCGCCTGTCATTCCCAGAGGCTCTTCCTCACTCCCACACCAAGCTGCCTGTGTAAGCTGGGCTTCAGACAGGATGATATGCCTGTCTCATCTCATAAGCTTTTTACTTCCACTCAATGGACAATGCCTCATTGAAGCAGCAGTAAACAGGGAGCAGTGTGTGCTGTTAGCATGCACTACAAAGCTCTGTACTTCAGTCATTTAACACAACATGGGATTTAAAGCCCTCCCCGTTTCCTTTTGCAGAAGACAGTGTGTCATCCCACTTCTTCAGCTGATCCACTTCTGACTGACAGCAGTGGATAGAGCAGAAGGAGAAAAAGTAAAAAGTCTCAGTTCGGAGGCTCTTTGGCCAGATTGAAAATAAGAGAAAGCCTGGAACGTTAAAAGGTCCAGGTGAAGTGGAAATCCATGGCTGTTGAATGTTTGTGTGAGTAGTGGGACGGTCCTTGAGATCCTCTGGGGTCCAGCAGAAGCAGATCCCATGAAAGAGGTGGGCATACAATTTTCCAAAAGGTTAATCACTGGAAATGTTTTACCTTCCCTCACTGAGCAGAGGAAACCATGGAGTTAACAATCCAATGGATACATTAAAGCAGCACGCGTTGGGATGGGGTAATTACTCTAAATCCCTCCGATTCATTTGCATATATTGGGTTGGTTGGGGAGGGACCTGCTGGGTACCGAGGTTTGTTCTGCCTGATACGGGAGCCCCAGCTCTGTCCCAGCAGCCGCGCGGGCTCTGCGTGCCCTTCTCGGCTGCTGATCAAAACGTGATTAGCAAAGCTGCAATTAGAGAGGAGGCCAGGAGGGCAGTGGCTTACTGCAGGAAGGGTCAGCGCTGGTATCTGTCAGAACAGAAATAAATATGGGAGATGACAAAGGATTTAGCTGCACTCGTGTCTGGGGAGGCTGTAACTTAAATAGCCAGGGCACTGCCAGGAAGAAGCTGGGAGAACTGGAATTTTAGACAGAGGGGAGGGGGGAAGAGAGGAAAGAAAGAAAACCAAAATTGGGTTTTCCTCCTGACCAGATAATTTCAAAAGAGACTTTTAAAACCTTTTTAAGAGATAGGTTATATAGGTAAAGCATTGCCTCAGGGGAATTTGGGAAAATTATGCACAGTGCAGATCCTGGAAACTGATTCACTGATACCAACCAGTAATGGGGTTTGTGCAGAGGGACTTGTTCTTGGGGTTGTGGCTGCAGCCTTGGGTTTCCTCATTGGTGAAACGTGGTGAAATGTGGTGAAATGGGTACCAGAGAGCAGGGAGTGAGGAGTGCCAGCTGCTGTCTGTGGGAAGGAGCAGGGACATGCATTCTGTGGGTGACACCCCAATTTCTATGCACACAGCTGTACTGCAGCCAGACCTGCTGGACACCTGGCTGAGCAACCTTCCACCAAGTTCTCTACCACTGCAGAATGATGGAACATTTTGCTCCTTCTTCTCCTTTCCAAAAAAAACAGAGAAGGAAACTGCTGCAATCTTTCCATTGTGGGGCTTTGTAGCCATAGCATATGAGACCGATGGGAGGTTCAAGATCTGCTTTTAGAGAAAACCTCAGAGAAACAGTAACTTGTTTTTCAAGGAACAATCATTTGTCCTGAAGGTAAACCCTCAAATGTTTGAGGTGTCTGTGTGTACTTAACTAAGTAAAATCTACCCAGCTTGATATTTTACAGCACTAAGACTGCTTGTTTTGTTTTGTTCCTTAATATTCCTTTGCAATATGGGCCAAATGTTGATTTGTGGATGACCTGTGCAGTTGTAAATCATCTTGGTAGCTTGTATTTGCTAAATGGCATTGAGTTTCATGGATGCCAGTGGGAGAGCAGAGGTTTTGGTCCCAGGGAGGCTTTGAACGTGTGATGGCATTGGAAGAGCTGTGTGTGGCAGTGCCAGTACAGTCCTTATGGCCCTGCTGCTTCAGGCTGATTGCCATGCTGGATACACAACTAGAGGACAGTAATTTGGTTCATTTTGGAATCTCTGAGATAGGCTGCAGCCCAACAGGACAGCATCTGCCTTTCTTTTTGCTGAAGAACACTGCTGGAACTTCTCTGTATAAGCTCATTAGGAAACCCGTTGCTTGATTTTATTAATATGTGATGATTTGGCTCCTTTTACCTACAGAAAATTACTTTTCAGAATAAAATGCAAGAATATTGGCTACGAAAGGAGAAAATAAAGAGTGTAATTGTGTTAATTATCAGAATACCAGACATGTAATTAATATGCTACAGGAATAAAGAGCAAATGTACTAATAGCATATAATTGGACTTAAACTACACCCTTGGTAGAAGTCTCTGCAATGGAACTGTTGTGTTTGTGCTCCTTTTCAAATTAGCAATAAGGAATAAATTAACATCCATTTTCTTGCCCGTACAAAGGCAGAATCATATTGTGGGGCCGGGTAATGAATTCAGAGAATGCCTTTACATTCCCATATGGCTCTTGGGGAGGGGACTACTCGTGCACATGGCTCTTCTCCCTTGCAGGGGGAAGGCAGAGAGGAAAACATCATTGTGTGACCAGATGTTTGCAGAATACCATGAGCCTCACGAATACAAAACATCTGTAAGCTGAGAATTGAAACGCTGTCACCAGTACCTGGTGCAAATACACGAGTTGGTTTATCCACACACCCTTTTATACCAGGTGTGTTACTGGACTGTGTTGTCAGACAAAGAAATGGGGTAGGGGCAAGACACTGAGGGACATCTTTGATAGAAATGGGGAAAAAACAGAGTTCTTCACTCAGCAAATACTTATGTTAATAAAGCCTAAATATTATTGAGGTCCTTAACAAGTATTGCTTTTCAGGTAAGGACTTGAAGGCCAGTCTGTTCAAGGTATTTCAAGGTATTTACAGTATATCTTCATTCGAGGTATTTCAAGCTATTGCAGCACTTGGTAATTTTCCCTCCCTTCTTTGTTCCCTTCTTTCCTAAATATGTAAATGGAAAGCCTAGAAATTCTGTCTTATTCCATTGTAATGCACCTGTCACCACAGTATCCAGACACCTGCCTTTTGCCTCACTGAGGTATTGTGAGAGTGCATTAATTAACGCTTGGAAATGCTCGGAGATCCTGGGATGGAAGGTGCTAATGAGTTGTAAAATATTATAATGATGATGCAGAATATTCAGTCTCTCTTTGTAAGGAAGGACTTGCATCTCCCCTTCATTGCTTTCATGTTTCTGGATGCATATTTTGCTACAGAAGGTAAGTCTGAGCAGGAAGAAGAATTGAACAAGGTAGAAAGATTGCTAATGCTGCTGGTTTTCTTGTGAGGGAGCTGCTTGGTTTCATGTACTTCTTTGCTTATTGAATTTTCTTTTTGTCTCTCTGATGAACCCCTACTTCAATGGCTTGTTGAGAATTCTCTGAACGTTCAGAAATGTCAGGGGAGAAGATTTTCTTCTTCACATTGCCAAGGCCTTCATTTGCATCCCCTAAATCAATTCTCATACATGATCAAAGCAGTTCTGGAAATTTTCAAGTGTGGGGAAAACCAGTCCTGTAATTTTTTCTCCTCTAAAATATACAGGCAGGTTCCAAAGCATTAAAAAATAATAATAATAAAGTCTTAATCTACTGAATCTAAAAGCACTCAAGTTTTATGCCTGTGTTCAGAGTGTGTATATTGGGGACAGCAAGACTAGAAATTAACAGGTCACCTATGTGTGTTTGTCTTCCAGCTGGCAGGGGCATTGCTCTGGCTTTGTGTTGTGGAGTTTTCTTTTGAATGACCCAAAAGATGCCACTACTGCCTGTTGCCTTACAAGAGTATTCTGGGAGACCTTGTTGTGCAGAATTAATTCTTTATATTCATCCCGAATTATCTTTTTCTTAGCCTCATAATTGTTTGTTTTTCAGCCATGTCAGAACCAGAAAAAACCAAAATTCAGATTCCCCAAATATTTCAGGATTGTCCTATTTCCTTTTCCAGTGGGGATAGGAGCAGCTAGAGTGGTTACAGCTTCTCATAGGCTGCTCTCTGGTTGCCCTCATCTAATATTTAGCTTGGGTGTGCATGCAGCTCTCTCATGAGCTTAATTACTGCATAGTCTCTGTGGCAATTGGTCCCTTCTCAGAAGTGGTTTCAGGGCAGCTGTGATAAACTGGTGGAGGAGATAAAGCTGGGTTTAACTTCCCATTAAAAGAAATCATCATCTGCAAACACACTACTATGCAGACATTAATTTCACTGAGATGAAAAACAAGCCCACACTTGGTTCCAGACTCTTTATTTAAAGATAACCATTTCCTCAATGCAGTTTTAGACTATTTGAAGTTTGGGCCCTTTGCCTTTTGCCCCCATTTAAACAAGAGTCAAGTCTAATATTCTGCATGTATTCAGAATAGTTTATGATCCTGAGCTCCAACAGGCAGATCCAGATTTGATGTTGATGCACCCGAGCATGTCCTGCTGCTCCCTGTATCAGTGTGCATTGCCTGCCTTTCAGGAGCAGGCAAACGCATTCATTTTCCCCTATCACCCTATCTTTCCTGTTCTGGCTGCTCAGCTCCACTCTGACAAGCACAATAAATGTGTCCTCCTGGGTCCTTGCAAGCCAGGCATTAGTCACACTGTGCATTTCAAGGACATCAGGCCGATAGGTTTTCAGCTGAAACAGAAAACATGTTCTGCCAGGAGCCATTTGTTCCAGTTTTGTTGCTTACCAATAAAATAAAGATCAATGGTTTTTTGGAACTGGAGAAGCAGGTCAGAGAGTAGGAGGGAGATAAGTGGTAAAATGAAGTTGCTGAAGTTAGTTCCCTGAATTTCTCTGAAATAATGGCATGTGGCATTTGGGATAGAGTGAGGATCTCTGTCAGCGTGGGAAATGCAGTTTTCTCTGGCAGACAGGAGGAACAGCTCTCACCTAACAGCAAACAGGACTGCTGCACAGCAGGTGCCACTCTGGGTGATTGAAATCAAATTGAGTTTTGTGACACAAAATGAGAGGATGTTGTATTTGCTGCACTTCCACAGTAAGTGCCAGTGGAACATCCGTGGTGACAGGGATCAGGATTTCATGTGGCTGCCTCACCTCGTGTGCAGGGCCCTTCCTGTCTGTACCAACCTCTCAACTGCCTGTTCAAACCTCTGTCACCCAAGGAAACAAAGCCATCGAACTGATCCTAAAATACAGCCTGAAGAATTGTTTGCTTTTCTGAATCAGTGCCTTAGTCACAACTGACTCAGAGGAGTTTTGCTTAGAAAGTGAAATGCCATCAATGCCTTCTCCTTCCTTGGAAATTTCCCAGTTTCAGCATGACTGATTCAGCTGATTAATTCATCTGAGCTGGTAGTGTCATTGTGTAATAAATAAGGTTTACCCAGACATAGCATTTCTTCTCTTGCAAGTGTCTCTTCTTCCTAATTCTGCAGAATCAGAACAATTTAAACGAGTCCTGATGGTAACACTGAAGTCCCCTTCTCACTGTGCTCCATGGTGCTCTGCTTTCTCCTGTTAAAATGTATGATACAGCCCAAGTGAAATGCAGAGCTCTTTTAAAATGTGTTTTTGCCACACCTAATGATAATTTATTTTGCAAAAATGTTTTAATAGAGAATGTGTATGTGAATGCCGACTGGTCAGACATTCAACCCTCTTCAGATACCTTTATATTGACATTAAAGCTCTGCCCATAGTTAGATTCCTAATCAAAATCCAGTATTTGGGTGAGGACTGGGTATGTGTTACACCATGTATTCATCAATGGGCAATCATCTTTCAACTAATGAGATCTTGCCTAGCAAATCTTTGCTAATGGGGTGGTTCTTACTCAGTGTGTTAGTAAGCCTGGTTGGAGAGTCACACTGTGCTGGACAGTCCTACTCTCCATACAAAATACAAACACATCTTGTAGCACCCTGTCAGCTGAAGCTGCGTTGGCAGAATGTAAAGACTCAGCTCTCTGGCAACAGATGGGCTCCAGGCTTCTTCTGACATGATCTGCCATCCAGCATATGTTAGCCAGGCTGAGAAATCAAGGAGGTTTAGACTGAGGCTTTAGCTTTATTTAAAAAAAGAAAGATGTCTTAGCTCTTGATAGAGCAGCTGCCCTACAGTCCATGGAATAAAAGTGGAGTCCCTTGGCTAAGGGAGAGCTCCAGAGCACAGGATGGAACTGGGGATGTTCATGCACTGTCCTGGGCCTCAGGGTATGGCTCTTCAGGGTCCTGCTCTGCCCTGCAGACAGAGTGAACTGCGAGTAAAAGTGGTTGGTTTGGAGCATGGAAGAGGAAGAACATTTTCCTTTGGATACCCAAATGCACTGGCTCGGACAGACCAGGTTCTGTCACCACCTGAGACCCGAGTGGCTGCTCAGGGCAGTGAATAGGTTGGTTTCTCACCTTTGGTTCCTCCTCCATCTCGAGTTGGGGTGACCAGGTAGTGAGCCCTGGGCTTGCCTCAGGAGGGAGGAGGAGACTTTTCCAGCACAGATCAATCTTGGTATTTAAATTGCACAGAAAATAAGGAAATACCACATCTCTAGGATCCTGAACATTCTGGACTTTATTTTTATTTCACTGGGGGAGCTAAATGGCTAATAGGTACAAAGCATGAGTAGTCAGATCTAATTATAAAATAAGTTGGTTGCATTTTAATTGTCAAAAGTCAGATCATGGTATTGATTATTTTTTCCTTTGTTGAAATATTTTCTCATTGAAATTTTGGATAGTAGGGCAAAGAACTTTTCTATTATAGGACAACTTCTGTTCAACTTAATGAATATTCTTGATTTAGATACCACTTGAAATTTTTCTAAACAGAAGTAATCTTTTGCCTTGATAGAAGTCACTACACTAAAAGGGTTTGTTACTCTGCAGGGCAGACTCAGTGAAGCACCAAGGTGTGTTTGTGTTTGGGCACATTCCTGCAGGATTGCACTTCTAGAGCTGGCAAAACAGCAAGATGGGGGTGCTGGGTTAATGGTTGGATTTGATGATATTAAAGGTCTTTTCCAGCCTAAATGATGCTGTGATTGTTTGTACCCGATGCTGTAGCACCAGGTGTTGGCAGTTTGTTCCATCGCAGCTGCTGACTGGGTTTGTGCATCCCATTCCCAGGGTGGCCCTATACCTGCCTGCCTCTGGCATCAGCTCTGAGTTGGGTAAAACCCAGCGGTTTCCTCTTTTTTTCTGAAAAGATGTGTGAATGTTAGGGCAAAAGCATTCAAATAGCTTTATATGGGGTTAATTATTTCTTAAATAGCTTCATACGGAGTTTAACTCTTTCTAACGACTTGGGGTCTTAATCAGCATTTATTAAATCAGCTGTGTGAGGCTTTGGAAGGGCATCAATTTAAATCAGCTGTGTGAGGCTTTAGGGGCACCAGGTTCCCTCAGCTGTGTGAGGCTCTGGAGGGGCACCAGGTTCCCTCAGCTGTGTGAGGCTTTAGGGGCACCAGGTCCCCTCAGTTGTGGGAGGCTCTGGAGGGGCACCAGGTTCCCTCAGCTGTGTGAGGCGCTGGGGAAGCCGCTCTGCTCCCTGCCCGCAGCCCGGTTCAGCCCGCGGGAAGAACCAAAACGGAGCACAGAGCGCCCGAAGCAGCGGCGGCGGAGACGCTTCGGGCCCAACGGGCGGGAGGTGCCCGTGAAGGAGCGACGATGCCCGTGAGGGAGCGCCATGGCCGCGCTCGTGAGGGAGCGGCGATGCCCGTGAGGGAGCGCCATGGCGGCGGTGCCGCAGTGCCCTCAGCGCCGGGGGCGGGGCGCGCCGCAGCCCGCGGGGGTTCGCAATGGGTTCTCCCGGTGCCCCCCGCCCCGCGCCGTTGGTTCGCTCCCTCCCCCGCCTGGTGCCCGGCTCGGGCCCGGCCGCCATTTTAGGAGCCGCCGGCGGAGTGGGCGGGGGAGGGAGGGGAGGGACGGCGAGCGGAGCGGGGCCGCGCAGCGCTTCTCCTCCCTCCTCCTCTTCTTCCTCCTCCTCCTCCGCGGGGCCGAGCCGAGCCCTCCGCCCGCCGCACAGCGGAGCCCGGACCAGCGGGGGCGCCAGCCGGGGCTGCGCGCTGCCGTCCCCGCTCCGCGCTGCCATGCCGGCCCCCGCCGCCCGCCTGCTGCTCGCCGCGCTGCTCTGCGGAGCGGCCGCGGCCGCTCGAGGTAACGCGGCTGGGGCGGGCGGGGGAGGCTGCTCGGCGCCTTGGCGACGGCGAGGGCGACGGTCCGGGTCGCCGGGCGAGCTGCGCCGCGGGCGGGCGAGGGGACGGTGTCCTTGGCGCCCTGCGCAGGGGAGGGAGCGCGGAGGCGGGCGGACATCGGGGGTAGGGGAAGGGGGGAGGATGGAGCTGGGGCCGGGATGACTCCGCCGCGGCCATTGCACCTGCAGAGGGGATGAGGGGATGGCGGCTCGTCCTCCCGGCTCACCTGCGCCCAGCGGCGCCGAGCCCTCCCAGCCGCGGAGGGCAGAGCCCGGCCCGGCCCGGCCCGGCCCGGCGGGGGATGCGCGGCGGCGGCGCTCGCTGTGTCCGCCCGGCAGTTACATAACGGGGCCCGGGGCGGCCGGGGGGCGGCACTTGTTGCCGGGAGGGTCCGGCGGCAGACCCGGCCGGAGCGGGGCCGGGCAGAGCCGGGGCGGCAGCGGGGGTAAAACCCCTGGGCAGCCGGGCCTGGCCGGGCTGGCGGGGGAAAGCTCCGTGCCGGGATGAGCCGGAGCAGCGCCTGGGCCAGGGCGTGCGGGCTGGCGATGGGAGCGCGGGCCTGGTGGCTATTGATTGATCCCGAGGAGCAGCAGCATCATACGCATTGCGGGGCTGCTCCCCGGCAGGCTTCAGTGAGAGGCTCGGAGACGCTTCCTCACCTGAAGGTTACCCCTGGCATCGGGAATGCTGCTTCTGCAAGATTCAGATGATCGCATGATGAGATTTAAGAGCATTGAATAGCAGCGTACGTTAGAAATGTGCCTGTAAAATGGCTTATAAATACGTTGAAGGGAAGTTCTTGATCTAAAAAACAGCTCGTTGTGGACCCATCTTGATGCAGTTTCCCTATGTGGGATGAAGAGGCTGATGCTGTAGTATGTCTGGGAAGTCTTCTGCCAGCTGTTCTGACAGTGGCCATCATTTACCTGTGTAAGATCCCTCAAGTACAGTCTGTTCTCCAGCGTTCTTGGAATCGTTAAATGTAATATTTACCACACCAGTACACAAGCATAGTGCCTTTGAATTCCATCGTTTGAAATCAGGAATAAGATTAAGATCAAAAAACCATTTTCCAAGAAAGCTGCTTGGAAACAAATGGCAAATTTAGGCAGCATTACCCAGGACAGCATTGGTAGGCAGATTTTCTGCAGCTTGTTGGAGGCTGTACCTGTTTTCAGTCAGACCTACAGAGCTGCTGGACTGCAGGTCCTGATCTGTTTAACTTCATCACACATAACTGAGTTACAGAATGAGGGCTGCTTCGGCTTAGTGTGTGCAGTTGCCTTAGTCCTTGCAGCGTTTTGGCTGCTGTAGGTAGGCCTGCTAATAACATTACGTGGAGATGCACTTAGTGACAAGTAAGCTCTGGAGGACACCTGGAAAGCTGCAAGGGCTGCTCGTTTTTATTTCCCTGTTGTTAGGAAAGGCACTTGTTCAGAAGCAGTTATGGTAAGCTTTCCATTTTGTGCTGTATTGCCAGTTTCTTCTTTTTTTTTTTTTCCAAGTACAGTTGAACTTACCAATTCTGCTGTTCCTGTTGTTGGAACAGGGGAGTGAAAAGTGCTTTATTTTTTGATGTTGGAAAGAAAGAGAAACAGCGTTTGGGGGATGCGATCTTGCCCAAAAGGCAGGTGTGAGCTAGCTGACCTACCATCTTCCCTGTAGTTATTTTAAGGGGTGCAGAGAGTGATTTTGGGTTCTAAAGAGGCATTTTCCTGTCCAGCTGATGCAAAACTCTTAATCTAATCGAATTTGTTTTGTAATTGATCAAGTTGACCCAAATATTTCCAAGCTTGTTGCAGTGGAAGAGCAGTACCTAGCCGTGGGTGCAGCAGTTGGATGTCTCCGACCAGAGCAGGATGGGGAGTGGAGTGGAGCTGCTTCCATGGGCCTGACCAGGCACAGTGGTAGACCTCTGTTGTCTTGGGGCCCTTCCAACATCATTTAGGAAGGGTATTGATGGAAGTAATACTATCTTGAAGAAACTCTGCTGATCTGTGATTATTTCAGGAAGTTATGTGGTGCTGTGAATGTCTTAAATCCAAACCACAAACCACTTTGTTACTACCACAGTTTTGCTGCAGATGTTTCTTTGACACAGGAACAGCCTTTTTAATACAGGGCTGGAGATTAGGTCAGTTTCTTTCTCCTTTCTAGAGGCAAGGAAATGTAACACTACCCTAAAGCATTATGTAGAGACAATTTGGCTATTTATGTGGCCTGTTCTTTTTTGTTTTCAAGTACTTATGAAAGTAAGAAACCACTGAGAAGAGAGACAATTAACCAGTACTAGACCTCTCTACAATGTATAGTGCTTGGGAAAGCATTATATACAGCCATCTGTTCATGTAAACAATTTTAATCTCTTTTTCTGTATGCGTTATTTAAAATAATGCACTGCTGTGGAAACTGAAATGGAGGAGAGATGGTCTGGATAAGCATGGAATACATTGTGTTTGGAATACTCCTGTGCTGGTTGTCTTCTCCCATGTTGCCAGCTGCAGGTTGTGCTGTCTGTGCTGAGGTAGCTGGAAAATTTGTCAACAGAAACTTCTCTAGACTTAATAAATGTATCTTTGGTTTGAGGTCGTAATGTTTCTGCAGACACAAAATCACCAGTTGCAGATAATTGTGAAGCTTTTTTTAAGGAGAAGGAAAGAAGCTGGGCTCATGGGTTTCAGTGTGTCATGGAAGTTAGAGGGGTTGAAGTTAAACCCAGGTCAGGCCACAGCTCTGCATAATGTGAACATCCCACAGCTTAGAATTCTGGTATTCTGGGTAAAGCTGTGCTTCCTGCCTGAAGCCCAAGTATGTGATGGCTGAGTGGCTGGTGGCTCTGAAACTGTTATGCAGAGAGGAAAAAACATCTGCAGTCATTAGAGTTTTCTGAAGAAAAGCTCTTCTGCCATTTTCCTGAGCCTTATCTGATTCTCTTTAGTTCCATTGGGGGAAGTCTCTCTGAAACGTGGTTTGTGGTGTTAAAGGCCACATATCTTGTAGCATTATCATTGTTGTCAAAGACAGAAATGCTACCTCAACATAGGAGAGTTCAGTGAGGCGGAAGCCTTGGTCTTAAATAAATCTTGTTTTGCACTCTAACTTATTTGTTTTGTACTGATTGACTCGCATTGGCTTCTGTAGGGACTAAACCTCCTTAGGAGTCTTTAGAAGGGATTATTGGAAACCTCAGTGCCTTTGAAGAAGTGTCTGTCTGTCCTTTGTTTATAGTATTAGGTCTCATCTCACTTGCTTTGTATCTGATTGAAAACAAGTTGCAGCTACTGCTCCCAGTGGGTTTCCCTGTTTTTAAATGGAGTCAACAAGTAGAGCCAGAAGTGCCAGCTATACTAGGGTGATGTTTGCTGTATTTCTAAATACTGTTTCCTTTCAAGGAGCAAAGTTTATAAATGTGACAGCAGTTAAAAGGAAAGGGGTTTCCACTCTTGCACTATAATTAGCAACATTTTAGATAACATTTATTAAATTGGTGTTTGTAGTTAAAGGCTTATGTTTTCTAGTTCAGTCTTCTGTTTAGTGTAAAACATTTTAAATTTCACTTGAAATTAAGGCTTTGTTGTCTTAATCCTATTTAAACTGTTTTGTGGTGGAATCTTTGTTTTCTCTGACAGGCTTTTATCCAAATTCAAATTTGGTCTGTATATTGTCTGTCTAAGGTCTTTGGTGCTCTGAATGTTTCTTCTGTTGCAGTTGTGGATAGTAAAAATTGCAAATAGTTTCTAATCAGTCATTTGCATGTCTCTTAGTTTCATCAGGCTTACAGCAACACTTCCATGTATCTTTGTACAAATAAAATCAGATAAAGGCGACTGGTTCAGTGGAGAGCAGGAAACTTTTTGTAAGTGGTGATAAACAAGTGATTTTTCTCTTGGCAAAATCCAATTTAATAAAACCCTGTTGAATCCCTACAGCTATTGGTTTGAATGTGGTGTTTGAAGAGGTAGTGTTAATTGTACAGGCTGACAGTGTGGGCAGCTGATAGATTATAAATGTTATCTTGTGCTCCAGTGTGTGGCTGTTGAGCATTCTGAGCAGGAGTTAGAAGCGCTCCTTGACCCGTGGCAGGGTCCAGGACAGAGTCTGGAACTGTGGGATGAATTTCACCCACTGGGTTTCCTCCAGGCAGGACCATGGAGGGCAGTGCTGGATGTCCATGCCCTCACTTAATCCGTGTCCTGGGGCATCTCCTGGGCAGTCCAGGTGAGTCTCCTTCACTCCCTCGTGCTTTGCTGCTGCCTCCAGGTGCCAGCAGTGGGAATGGTGCCTTGGCTTGGGGCCTCGTGCTGTGGGTGAGTTCCACACCATCAAGGAAAGCAGGATTGGAGCAGATCTTGTGTTCAGTTTTATCCCATTGTTTGGACCTGGTTGTAGAACAATGACTTCTGATAAAATTCTAGATTTGAGGAGACCCAGTTAAATAAACAAACCCAATACATCTTTTCATTACCACTGGTGTATTTCAAGTTGCTTATACCCAAAGTTAATCCTGGGTCTTTCTCTTGGAGGCTGGAGGCAGGAGCTGTGAGTGGCAGGCTGGGCAGGACAGAACACACATTGTAATCAGGCCAGGCTACGCCTGCTCTTATTCAGCTTTGCTTTCAGGGTGGAGAAGGCACATTTTATTGTGTAGCTCTTCACTCCTTGGCTGGACTGTATTTTTCTGTGGTTAAGTACTACACACATTTGTTCTTTTAATGATACAGCTTGAAATTTCATCAGAACAGTACTAAATTACAGCTGTTCAAGGTAAGACATGTTGGAGTTTTTATTGTCTCACTGAAAGGCTTCCTTGTGATCTCTTGCATCCAGAGTAAGACAATTAAAAGATAGACAGTAATCAGTTTTTGTTGGACCTTCAGGACAAGTAAAGGACTCTTTACTAGTTGATCTCTATTAACAGAGACTATAGTTCTCTTTTTGTGAATTTTTCCATGCATTTTTCATGAGGTCTGAAAATTTTCAGAATGAGGATTTTGTTGTTTCTGTTACTAGATTGAACAAATAGCTTTCAAACTTTAGTACTTGTTACTGAGTTTAATATGTTTAACCAGTTCATTCTTAAGATTTTTTTTTTACATGAATCATCTTGATTCAGTTCTAACAATATGCAACATGGCTAGACAGCACTGTATATTAGAAGTAGTTATTGAGAAGAAAAAGGGTTCCAGCTACAGTCCTTTCTGGGTGAGGTGTGTTTAAATCTTTGGTCATGTAGGTGCCAGATCCCATTTGAGTCAAATAAACTTCCAACCACTTTCAAGAAGAAAACAGAAGTCCTCAGAAAGGAATTTGATAAGTACATTTAATTTAATATTTGCTTTAAAATTACAGAGCTGAATTAATCTGATTGTCTTAATAGCTTGTGATTAAAGTTTCCATACTAGCCCTAAACCCAGCTGCCCTGCCTACCTGTTCACTTACATTCATTAATTCTTTTAGGCAGCAGGAGAAGGTTGCTGCTGGTTATCTGCTGGATTGTGTTCTGCAGCGTGAGCCATCGCTCTGCTCTTGGGAAGGAAGCATCCTTGCTTTGAGCAGCATTCCCTGTGCTGCAGCACGGTCAGGAGACAATGAGCAGATGGCATTTTCCCAGCTGGTGTTGGAGGCACACGTGCAGTTCTCCCCAGCAGCAGCAGCAGCAGTTACCTTGGGGAGCAGAGCTGCAGGTGGCCGTGCTCTGCTGAGGGCTGTGCTCTGCCAGGGAGGGCAGCAGGAGTGTCCCCGTTCAGGGTGACACCCAGGAAATGCCCCTGCTGAGCTGCCCTTGGCACTTCTTTGTGCCCACTAAAAGCCAGGCAAAGTGTGCCAGTGTGTGCCAGCACAGCTCCCCCCACTTGACTAGATTAAATGCTCGTTGGGATTTACAGCAGATTCCAGCTGAGGCACTTACAAATAGTGTGAATATTGTATTTCAAGGAAACGGTGTAGTTTATCCCAGTTAAATGGCAAGAGATTAACAGCTCAGGGCACTTCGTTAGTGTCAGCCTTGGGATAGGCTGCTGTTCTGGTTTGAAATTACCAGTCTGTCTTTGAACAACTTCTGGGATTGCAGGAGTTCCGTGACAATTCAACTTCCCCTTCACAGGCCAGCATTTAATGCTGTTTAAGCAGCTGAGATCAGGATAATACTTGGTTCAGTTTGATTGAAGGGAAGCAGTGATGTAAGCTGTACTTCATATTTCAAATGCTAGCTTGAGAATTCCTTCCAGTGTGTGGTTATGCTGAAGTCAGTAGATCACAAATATGGATAACAGGCCTTTCCTGGGTATTCAGCAGTAAGTTTGGTGTTTTAAAATCCAGTGATGTTTAGCCTTCATACACACAAAGGGATTTAAGCTTTATGTTTTAAAATCTGGTGATGCTTTAGCCTTCCAAAACACAAAGGGGTTTAAGCTTTATGATTTTATTGTCTGCAGCACAGTAAAAAGACATGACTTTGCTTTCAACTGGGCCTGTTGTTTGAAGGTTCACTAGACTCTGCAGATGCTCAGCATACTCAAAATTCTGTTCATATGTGGTTACAGTACTTCAAGGTTTTATAGAACTCCCTACCCAGCAGTAGTGGGATTTAGGAGGTTGCTAAATTAGGAGAAGATTTCTCAGAACATTAAAAAAAAACCTAAGTATTTTTGTAATCCACATTCAGAAGCATTAGAATGGAGATGGAGGGTTTTTTCTGGCAGAGATCTGTTCTGGTATTTTATACCGTATCCTTGCAAGAATGAAGATGAACTGATGAAAGTACTCAGATTCTCAATTGGGGTGTAACAGTCCTGGATGTACCAACATAAAAATACCCAATTGTGACCTCCTTGTGCTCCTGAAGCCAAAGCTGTGTTGGTGAGATGGTTTTCTCGACACCAGGTTTGAGCTATGGGTGAGTGTTCCCTGGGCACCTCAGAGCTGGGCAGCTGCTGGCACCTTCCCTGGCAGGAGAGGCTGTGTGGGTGCCCCTGAGAGGAGCTCTGGGAGGGTGCTGCAGCCCCGAGCTGCTCTGGGTAAATAGAGCAGTGTGCCTGGCATTTACTGCCTGTGTGAGCCTGCTGAGGCAATAAAGAGAGTGTTGCCATATTAACTAAAACCACATGGAGCAATTAAACACAGTTTGCATTAGAACAGTTCCTTCTGAGGTCTTCCTTGCTGCATTGTTAGGGATGGAGATGATATATCCTGTGTGTGTTGCTACTAACTAGTAAAAGATTGCAGATGGAAGCATATTGGGAGTATTATGGTTTCCTGTATGAGTTCTCTAGGTTTAATCATTTCTTGAAGTGTCCTTTTATCACTGTTTTTAATTCCCCTAGGTAAGCATATGGCACAAGACATGAATCCATTTTGGTTGGTTGAAGAGACAGGATTCAAGAGTCTGGGTTAGCTTTCCATCTCTGCCTGCCTTATGACAATCTGCTTATATAATTCTTTAGAGGTGAACTAGCAGGACTCAGCTGTGTGCTAGTGTTCAAGCTGTAGTGTGTATTTTGCTGTAATTGCACAGGCATGCATTTCCTAAGTTCATGATCTCCTGCAGACCAGAACCTGGGTGATGTTGTTGTGGAATGCTCTTTGGTGGGTTTGTTGTAACCTCTAGCAAAGCATTTCTTCTGTGCATCATTTGCTGAAGATTACTTGGTTTTGTCTGGTAAGGAGCAGTTTTCAGGCCCTTTAGAATCCTAGTTTTTCAGTAGGCTCTAAGCAGCAATTTTCCAGAACTGCATGTGGGAAAATTGTGCTATTAAGGAAAAGTAACCATCCAGGAGCAACTCAGGCAGTCACACTCCACCACCTGAGCTGGGGACCATAAAATAAAGCGAAATGTTTAATAATTAAGGCACTCTCCTGCTGGATTGTCACGCAGTAGATGACAGCCTAGTAGATAACATGATTTGATCTTGCATCTTTACTGATGTAGTAGAAAAAACTCTTTGTGAGGCTGACAGGGAAAGAGACTGCATTTCTTTGCAGCAGAGGAAGACCAGTCACCTGAGACAGGCTCATGTGGTTGGTTTGAGGCTCTTCTGTGCAGAGGTGAAGGGTTCTCTGGTGTGAGATTTCTTAGTGGAGTTTCCCAATGTCTTGAAACAACCACTAAAGAAATGAAATTTGACCTCTTTTCCACCTGTTTTCTTTATGATAGTGAAACCCCCTATACAGGAGAAAAAGCTGACCTGAGAACAGGTCTTCATGTTCTGAAGAATATTGCACCAGCTGTACCCCAGGTTTTCCATGCTGGGGGGAAGCACATTGTAAACAAACCCTGGTGTTTCGTGTTCTCTGGTTTGTTTCTGACAGATTTTGCTGGTGTCACACTTGGCACTGATGGCAGCAGCTCCCCATCACTGTTAGCAGGTTTTTGAATTGCACTTCAGGGGCATCTTAAATCCCAGCATAGTTAGAAACTAATTTAAATTCTCTGAGTTACTTTTGGAAAGCCTACAGGGACACTCAAATTTTCTGAACATACTTAGCCAGGATTTTGTCTCGAATTTTTTAGTTTATTAAAACCTTGATTCAGAATTACAAAAGAGGAAAGTACAGAAATTAATATTATAAAACATTATTTAAAGATATTGTCAGTTTCAAATGTTTTGACTTTGTACTTTGTTTTCCCTTCAGTTAACAAGCATAAGCCATGGATTGAAACAACCTATCATGGCATAGTCACAGAAAATGACAACACGGTGCTCCTGGACCCCCCTCTAATAGCCCTGGACAAAGATGCCCCTCTGCGTTTTGCAGGTAAAGAATTCATCTGCATTTCTGTTTGAAGATGTGCAAATGCTTTCCTGGGGGTAAATGCTCAGTGTTAGTGTGTTTTCCCTAACAGTAGCATAATAACATTTCAAAGCTTTTAGATCCTAGGAAATGTGTGTGCATGGACCAGTATTTTATTTCAGGTTTGCAGCTGTATCCAAGTATCCAAACCAGAAAGTACTTTGCTTCTTTCAATTTCATGTGTACATGGTAATTTTTCTGGTGGTTTATTTTTGTTTTCATAGTGTCTATCCTTTTCCTCAATCCTCCAGATTCCACATTTCACAGCATTCAGCGTGGGAGTTCTGAAACAATGATTTTCTTACCATTCTGAAGAGAGTCTTGGTTTCTGGTTTCCTTAGCAATTTTTTATTTGTGTCTTAATAAAGTGAAAACACTAATTAGTAGAATTAGGGTTGCATGTCTATGATAAGTTTGCTTAGCAGTCTAGGGAATTTTGAAAACTGAACAACTTCCTCTGGCTGAGGAAAAGGCTTTTTCTCCTCCAGAAAAGAATATAGAGAATGATACACAAGATATTTGCCAAGTGTGGGTTGATTCTTCACTTTGAACATAGGACTGACAATTTTCTTATAAACTTCTGTGATAGATTTTTTTCTGAAAACTTTTGTTTAGGCATACTGTATTCATTAATTGGATGCAGTATTAAGGAAAGTCCTTTTTTGAATTTGACAGCATTAGAAAGATGTGTTTGAAGAATGCCATTGGGCATCTGCAGGTATTTAAATTCCTTGTAGTGGATAACACAAGCTTAAAATGGATATTTGGAGAAGCTTATTTGGTTAAGCAAAATGTGAGAGTTAAGAATCCTAGTGAAGTACCTAAAGGATGTGACATGAACCATTTTTGGGAGCATTGCTTAGCCTGGCTTCTTGGAGGGGGAGACAGGAGAGTGATTAAATTAAATTAAGAGCCATTTGAAAGGTTCAGCAGCTGACTGCATTGAATGCTGCAGTTTTATGGCAGTTTGGTCACGATTTTCTTGAGGTACTGCTTAAAGTAACAGTTTTGTTCATTGTCATAAGGCTGTAGTTATCTCCAATGAAGTTGAAGATAATGGTAAAAACCTCTGAAATTCAAACTTCCTCATGCATTGGGTACATATGGCAGAGGCTCTTCTACTGTCTTAACTGGAAATAAAACTGCTGTCTGTGGACAAAACTTTCATTGCCAAAGGAAGAGCATTGTGTTGGGATACACAAAATCTGTTAATTAAGAAGAGGAATGGGAAGCCTGAGTTGTGTTCTCAGGGATGAGGAGAATGTGAATCACCTCTTGTAGTTCTTAAATGCTTTAAATGTAGGTGCTGGTAGTTCAGCAGCATTGAACAGATTCTGAAAATGGCAGTTTTATACCTCTTGGGAAGGAATGTTTTCAAGAAAGTACTGTCAGAGTATCTTCAAATATTTTGTTGTGTTTGCAGAGGAAAATCCAATCTCAAAGCATTTCTTAAATGAGACTTTCCCCATTGGGTTGATCTAAATTGTTTAAATCTGCTTTCATTAAATGAACATTTTTGTCAACGGGAAATCATATAAACAGAATATATTTGTATAAACAGTATATTTTGGCTTTCAAAAATGGACATTTCTTAAAGAGCAGGAGCAGAGCAATGGATTTAAAGAAATTAGGTTTAGAGTATGGCACATGAGCGTTGTAAGGAAATTCCTGGTAGGAGAATGTTGGGTTTGAATTGCATCAGTGTTGAAGGGCTGCCATGGGGCTCTGTGGAAGTGTTTGTGGCCATGAGCTGGAGCAGCCCTGCAGCCTGTCCTGCCTGTGCCCAGCTGTGCTCACCCCTGTGCTGGCACAGACCCTGCTGGTGCCCAGGTTCAGTGGGGGCAGCCCACGGGGCCTGCTGTGCTTCCACAGCCAACAAAGCACTGCTCAGGATTAACTGGCTGCTTCAGCCCTTGCTGCTCTGCTCCTGCTTATAAATCAAATTTATTCATGCTTCAAAAGGCTGGATATTTTAATTAATTGTGCCCTCTAGCTGAGCTGGGAAACTTCTGAACTGTCTGCAGATTTAAAATACTTTAAGTAGAGCTTTTTTGCTTTATTTCAATTTTGAGCGTGTCGAAACATCTCCAAACGAGTTCATTTAGATGCTTTGTAGTACATGAACTGTGGGGCAAGTAAAAGTAACATTTATTGCTGTGCTCACTGTGTGCTGTGGGTAGGACCCTAAAATTCAGGTGTGAAAAAATAAGTAGGATTATGTAGATTTTTATTTCTCGGGTTATTTGTATGGTTTTAAATGTGAAATTATACACTTCTGGAAACAGGGTGAATATAGTCATGCCAGCTTGCCTTGTCAAGCTGCCTGGCACATAGGGACAGGATGGAATCAGTCTTCTGCACCATCACTGTTCCAGATCTGCTTGAGAAGACAGTGACCATTCTTGTTCCTCAGTGACTCCTTTCTGCATTACAAATTGAATCATGTTGGAATTTGATCCTAAGTGGTTTTGCTGAAAAAATAAAATAAAAATAGAATAAAGGACAGTTACATTTTTTATTGTATGTTTATTGTGCCTAAAGCCAGTCTGATGGCTGAAGTTCTCAAGCAGGGATTTCCCCTTTGCTGTGCATAAAGGAACTGAATTTCTGTTCCATTTGAAACAGCCACTGCGGTGTCTGGGTGCCTTCACAGAGCTGAATGTGCAGTGCAGGGTCTCAGAGCCAGGTGTTTGAAGTGTTTCCCTTGGTGTTTTGATGTTCCTGTAACTGGGCTTCAGTCCCTCTTCCCCACCCCTGGAGAACTCCACTTCTCAGCCTCAGTCCTTCATTTCCCCCTTGCTATTCTGGGATGCAGGTAATATTTTGTGGGGGTTAGGAATTTTTAATTTAAAGCATGACTATGTGGAGAGCTCTGAAAAGGATCTTGCAGAATCTCTATAGATTGTTTAAAAAAAAACCCAAAATCCATCAAGCCCTTGGGGTCCCTGTCCCTGGAGGCCCTTCCCATGCTGGGGTGGGACAGTGCTGATGCCACCAGCCCCAGTTTGCTTAGGAGGGGAGCTCTGCTGCTGTGGGCAAGGCTGGGAGGGGGATTTCTAGAAAAGAAATGTCCTGTAGAGGAGGTGACACCGTGAGCAAACAGATTCTGCTCTTGTCCCATCCGTGGCTCACTTGCATAGCAGGTAGCAAACCTAAGAGGAAATTTTGTTGCAATAGTGTTTCATCCCTTTTTGTGTCAAATTTGATGCTATGCTGCTAGGAAAACATATAGCTCCCTCTCCACATTCCTTGAATTAAAACTTGTGTTCATCAGGATTACATTTTAATGTGTATATTTTTTAGTCACTAATTATGGCAATACTTTATACAGAATAATGTAAATAAATTCAGATGAGTTCTATTTTATGGGCAGTTATTCATCAACATGCAGTTTTGAAAATATCTCATTTAGCAGTGGGTATTATTAAAAAAAGAAAATGAGAGAACAAAGCTTTGATTGTATGAAATATTCCAAATTCTCCAAATGAAAACCTGGAGTTAAAAGATTAAATCGTATTTACCATAACTAAAACTCTAAAATTGTAACACTTACAGCAAATCACCGCTGGAATTTTAAAATACAGTTTTTCCAAAGCTTTTCTGTGTAATGTGTGCATCTTTGCCTTTTCCTTATTTGCTCCCATTCAACCTTTCCTGTTACTGACATGGGTTTGTCTTTTTTCCCTTTAGAGAGTTTTGAGGTGACAGTCACCAAAGAAGGTGATAAAGGGTTCTTTCTATCCCTTTTATGAATATTAACCTACTAACTTTGGTTATGAAATGGGGAATCAGCACTGAAACAGAAGATCCTGTCATGCTCTTTTGTCCCATTTATTCTCCCAGTTTTTTTCTATTTTAAAATATATTGATAAAAAGTGTTATGTAACCAAACCCTTGGTTAGAAATATCTGTAAATCAGACATCCATTTGAACCATTTGGGGTTATTGTACATTGTGTGGACATTGAAGGAGTTGTTTGGGGAAAATTAGCATTTTCTGATATTTTCCCTCGTAGATCACTTCTCTGGGACAGCCGAAGTTTTCCACATGCTTTGTGAAGTGCTGAAGCATTACAGCAGCTTCCTGCAGTACACACCCTTCAGGACTGACTTCAGTGATTTAAAATATGAATCACCCCCATTTTTTGAATACCTCTAGACATGTTTTCATTAGGAGTGTGTTGTTGGTATTAAGAAACCACTGCAACTATAATGGCAAAGCAGTGGGGTTTGTTGGTGTAAGAAAATCCCCAGCAAAATACAACAAGTTGCAGAGGTAAAAACACAGTGTTGGTGGTCAAACAGTTCATTGAGTGGCTTTTATGGTGTGCTGGGCTCACCCAGCTGTGATGTGTTTAAAAATGATGTGCTGGGGACTTCTCTTCCAAGTTTGTAGGGTGAAGAGTTTGACTGGAAGGAAACCCTTCTAAAACATTTGCTGAGAGCTTCCTTGACTAACATTTGGCCTGTGTTAGTAGATAGCTGTTGAAATGGATGCCTGAGAAGTTGGTATTTCTACCTTTCTCATTCAGTAGTTTATTTTGATTCCCTGATTTTAGCCAGGTACATTGCACAGGAAGACTTTGTCCTTTGATCTGTTGACAGAATTTCTGTAATTATGGTGCTGAACCTGTACTCGAAGCCTTTTCATCCCTTGACTTGTAACTGTGCATTTTAACCTCTTGCTCTGGTCAAAGTAAACCAGCTGCCCAGCTATTGCCAGCAGCTTGGCATAGAAGGTATTACCAGTGGCCTTGGCTGTATGCTCACATAAGATCTACACTTGCCCTAGAGCTGTCTCAAGTACTCCTGTGAAATGCCTGTCTACATTTCTCTTTTTCTCTTTTGTACTCCTGCATGAATGGATGCAAAGTAAACAAGTTGCTTGGAAGGCAGACGTTTGCTTCTTTTTACTAAAGTTCCCAGAATTCACCCATTTTAAAGCACAGTGCTCTTGCTTTGTCCACAGACCCTCACAAACCCCTGGCTGCAAAATATTTGGTCATTTATTTTAAACATGCATCATCATGTTGACCAGTCCTAACCTATCTTTACTTTAACTCTGTAGGTGAGATTTGTGGATTTAAAATCCACGGGCAGAATGTTCCCTTTGAAGCAGTGGTGGTGGATAAATCCACTGGTGAGGGAATCATACGCTCCAAGGAGAAGCTGGACTGTGAGCTGCAGAAGGACTACACCTTCACCATCCAGGCCTACGACTGTGGGAAGGGACCAGATGGAGCAAATGCAAAAAAATCCCACAAGTAAGTCAGTCTGGGGTGGGCTGAGGGGGAGTTTGGCTCTGAGGGGTCTCCTGCTTGTGGTGATTTATGGTCTGTGTATTGAGAGGAAATGTGAACCAAGTGTTCATCCTGGAAGGCTTCTCATGGAGCCACAGACAGGGTGAGCTTGGGAGGGACCACACTGGCTCATCTGGTCCAACCTCCCTGCTCAAGCAGGGCAATAATAGTGATAAGAAGAGCAGCAAAATGGACATGAACTGCTTGGACATCCCTTCTTTTGTATCTTAGGTGGTAGTGCTTTATCTCTTGATGTCTCTGGGTTTACCTTAGAAAACCACATGGGGATAAAAGCAGGGAAACTGCTGATACACTTACAATCTGTCTTGAGTTGGTAGAGTTTGCCATGGGGTACCAGGCCTTGACATTATTTTGTAATTCAGTTTCTAAATCCAAAAAACTGGTTCAAGAAGTCAGTCTATTAAGCCTAACAAAATGCCAAAGCATTCATGTTTCTATCATTTCCAGACAGCCCCACCAGAGAACCCAAGATCAAGAGCATGGGGCTCATCTCTGCCTACATTAAAGAATGGGAACAAAGCAGTCTTTAGCTTATCTTTATCTAAGGAAAAACCACAATATAAAATAGTCTCTGGAAAACACACTTGAGAATAACTGTTTGACACTCTGGTGTAGACATCTGCAGAGCATGTGGGAGACGAGCACTTGTGTGAAGCAAAGAGAGAGGCATAAATAAGATGAGGAATGGAGTAGCAGAGGTCATCTTGGTGACAAACAAAATCATGCTATTCTATAACTATACAAGGGTTTGAGTTTTATTTGCAAATAACCAGTGATAGTAAACAAAACCTAGAACTACACTGAATTATATAGCAATACATTGGAGAAACATCCACTGCTTTCCTAGTTAGAGTAGTTGAGATTTTTTGTGTTTATTAGTCAGTGGTTGCTTGTTTCTGAGAGCTGGAATGCTGAAGGATGGCTTCATGTGAAAAAGAAGAAGCTGATTTGGCAGAATCTGTAATACCCAAAAAGCATTTCTTTGAACAGGAGAAAAGGAACAGTCATTCAGAACCAGGTGCAAATATTCCTATTAATCAAAACCCAAACTTTCACATTCATGGAAGTAAGCAGAAGCAAAAAAGGCGCAAATGTAAAATGCAGATTTTTCCTTGTTTAAGGTACCCAGGAAACAGACCTTCAACACAGGTTTTCCTTTCTTATTCCTTGGTTTGACCTAGCTGTGTAATTCTTGCAACAGATACTCTCTGGTAGTATAGATGTCATTTACCCTCATTTCAGTGGGGTGTTGTATGGCATGGGGAGACAGGGTCCAGTTTGGAGGGAGGCCATTTGGAGCCCATTGCATGGGAGCAGAGCTGTCAGGGTGAAAGACTGATGTGGCTCTGGTGGCAGAGAGAACTGCTGTGTGCAGTGCTGGAGGAGCAGGGTGTGCAGGCCCTGTGTGTGTCATTGCAGGGCCACAGTTCCCATCCAGGTGAGCCAGAGGGAGCTGCTGTGTGCAGTGCTGGAGGAGCAGGGTGTGCAGGCCCTGTGTGTGTCATTGCAGGGCCACACTTCCCATCCAGGTGAACCAGAGAGAACTGCTGTGTGCAGTGCTGGAGGAGCAGGGTGTGCAGGCCCTGGGAGCCCTGTGTGTGTGTCATTGCAGGGCCACAGTTCACATCCAGGTGAACGACGTGAACGAGTACGCCCCGGTGTTCAAGGAGAAGTCCTACAAGGCCACGGTGATCGAGGGCAAGAGGTATGACAACGTGCTCAAGGTGGAGGCCGTGGATGCAGATTGCTCCCCCCAGTTCAGCCAGATCTGCAGCTACGAGATCGTGACTCCAGATGTGCCCTTTGCCATCGACAAGGACGGTGAGACACAGAGCCACACGGGGCGGGCTGGCACTGGGCACCCCCAGAACGGGGCCACCCTGCCCAGGAGGGCCTGGGCCTGGCACTGGGCACCCACAGAACGGGGCCACCCTGCCCAGGAGGGCCTGGGCCTGGCACTGGGCACCCACAGAACGGGGCCACCCTGCCCAGGAGGGCCTGGGCCTGGCACTGGGCACCCACAGAACGGGGCCACCCTGCCCAGGAGGGCCTGGGCCTGGCACTGGGCACCCACAGAACGGGGCCACCCTGCCCAGGAGGACCTGGGTCTGGAGCCTGGCACTGAAAAGTCAAACGGTGCAGGGTAATGCACTTGCAGATGAGTTTATTCAAGTCTGTATGAAGTACATAGATGGTACCTGGATGCGTTGTATGCACACACTGAAGAATTGTCTTGATGTCTGACAATTGCCTTTTTTCTGTGTCAGGTTATATAAAAAACACAGAAAAGTTGAGCTATGGTAAAGAACACCAGTATAAACTGACAGTAACAGCCTATGACTGTGGGAAGAAGAGAGCTGCTGAAGATGTGTTGGTTAAAATTAGCGTTAAGCCTACGTGCAAGCCTGGCTGGCAAGGTTAGTTTGCTGTCTTTCCTCTCTGCTTTTACCATTTGCTGGTAACACAAGAGATCTCTAATATTGTTTCTTTGAATAAATATTCAGGTTGGAGCAAAAGAATAGAATACGAGCCTGGCACAGGTTCTTTGGCTCTGTTCCCTGGGATGCATTTGGAGACATGTGATGAGCCAATAACCTCAGTTGAAGCAACGGTGGAACTAGAAACCAACCATATTGGTAAAGGCTGTGATAGAGACACCTACTCTGAGAAATCCATCCACAGGCTTTGTGGTAAGAAGGCTTTTGTTAAAATAAAAGTGGTCTCTCTTGCTTACTAGTTTTACTTTGAATTTTATGTTAGACCAGAAATCAATGAGTAGATCTGGTCTTCATTTGCACGTAGTTTCTTTCAACTCATTTCCTCACTGGCAGCAAAAGGCATGAAATTGCCTGAAGGTGACTTCTACAATAATTCTCAAATGTGGTAAAGAATCTCTTTCTTCTGCCTCTCTGCTGGGTTACGTAGACTAATAATGTCCCTTGCATGAGATTCATATTGAAGAGCTGGAAGAATTTGTGTGGAAGGGTATAGCTGTTAAAACCTTTACTTTTCTCAGCATGATGGATGTAATGACTGCACTCTGAGAAATACATGATGAAAAAATAGAGAAAACCAGGAAAAAACCATTTAACTTGGATCAGTTAAATTTGTACTGTGCTTGCCCTAGGAATAAATGCCCTTGGCATCCACTTACGCTGCAGTTAAAGGTCTTACAAAAAGTCAGTGGAGTCCTTTGTAGCCATATGGAAGAATTGAGATTACTGGATAAATTATCACTCATGATTTATGCCTTCGGCTGCAGTTGAAAGTAATTGAAAGTCTGAGTAGCATGTAACCCCAGAGACCCAGGCAGTTCCTGAGCTGTTCCCTGATTGAGGTCAGTGTGACGTTAAAGGCACCTGCTGCTGACTGTGCTGTGGGCTGGGAGGGGGTGCTTGTGCACTCTTCAGCTGGATCACTTCTGGTCTCACAGCTAGGTACAGTGTCCAGAGAAAGACATCGTGCTCGTGGGGCTCAGGGACAAGTGGCATTAATGAAAGGGTTCCTGAGATGGAGGCAAAATCAGATTCTATAGCTGTGGAGGTTGAATTTGCTTATTGTGAGATTAGTTGTCCACCCAGAAGTGAAATTTGTGGAAGTTACCATGGTATTAGATGCCTGTAATTAGTGCCACACTATTTAAAAGGAGAATTGGGTGATGGTAGTGCATAATCCTGACAGTTGGTGCTGAGAAATTAGTGCTGAGATAAACAGTTGAATTTGAAACCGGTGGTGGCCTTTTAAATTTGTGTTTTGATCATTTGTGTTGCAGGTGCTGCTTCTGGCACAGCTGAGCTGCTGCCCCCTCCCAGCAGTGCTGCTAACTGGACTGTGGGGCTGCCCACGGATAATGGCCATGACAGCGACCAGGTCTTCGAGTTTAATGGCACACAGGCTGTGAGGATTCCAGATGGTGTTGTCACAGTCAATCTGAAAGAGCCCTTCATGATTTCAGTGTGGATGAGGCACGGGCCTGGAACCAAGGAGAAAGAGACAATTCTGTGCAATTCAGACAAGACAGGTTTGTCAATACTTCAGTTACAAACAGTCTTTGTGGTTGCTCGGTTTTTATGTGCTCTGGCAGCACATGTGACAGTGTTTTCTTTACCTTAAGGTTTTATTGGAATTTATATGAAGTTGACTTTAAAAATCACTGTTGTGCTTATGTTTAGGCTCGGCCTTAGATTTTGTAGCTTCAGATTGGGCAGACTTGTTTTTCTAATTCTATTTCAGTTTACATCATGTACTTCTTTTACTGTGGTAGATTACTTATTCTGGCACTGCAGCCTGGAGTTTGCATCTCCAAAGATAGCCTTGTTCTTGATGCTGCCTAAAAACATTAAGACACACATATCAGGTCTAGTGACAGCATTTGCTGCTATATCGTTATTTTCCTTAGGAGGATAGAATTTCTCTTTCTCCAGAGATTAAGGGTTTTTTTTTTTTATTCTGTGCATAATTTCACTCTCTGCTTATGACACAGAAACAATAGTTTGGAAAATGCCATTAGTGGGAAGGAAATGTGATAACCCTGTTTCCATAATTGCCATTTGTATCAAAAAAAGCTCTTTTGTTTGCAAGTAGAGCTCTTTTTCTCCTGCTGACAGGTTTATCTCTGGCTCTTCAGTGCTGTGCCTTGCTTTAGGTGGGTTTGGATAGAGACTTCTCTGTTCTGCAGCCTCAGGGTTCTTCAAGAGTGTTTGCCCTCACTACTGCTGCAGATGTTTTACATTCCTCTTACCCTGCCTGATTTACATCTGCATTGATTACTGCCTAGCAGTGCCTTTAGTACTGAAGTGTGAGATTGCAGAGCAGGTGCATTTTGTTGGTGAGGTTTCAGTGCAGGAGCTAACGCTGTTGCCTGACCTGCCTGCAGATATGAACCGGCACCACTACGCGCTGTACGTGCACAACTGCCGCCTGGTGTTCCTGCTCCGCCAGGATCCCTCCCAGGGAAAGTCCTACCAGCCTGCTGAGTTCCACTGGAAGCTCAATCAGGTGAGCCTGGGAGCCTGATTCACCTCCCAGGGTGAATGCCAGCAACCACTACCACCCCTGGCAGTGTCCTTAGTAATACATGCTTCCTGCCCCTCCAAACTCCTGTTCTGCAGAACCCAGCAGTGCTTGTTTCACTTGTGACTGAGTGGCAGGCTCAGCTTCAGCTTTTCATCTTGAATACAAAGTAGAAAGTACAGCATCAGTCTTACAGCTGTGACATCAGTTGTCTTCACTAAATGCACTCTAAGGTGGAGTGCATGAGAAAGCAGGAGGTGTTTATTCCAGGTTGATTATAGCACTGAGCATGTGACATTTTCTCAGCCCCCTGGATCTGTGATAAATAGTCCTGTCTTTTTAACAGTTCTTCTCAGCAGATACCTGTCCTTTGTCAAGTAAGGTTGTCTTATAACAGTATTTCAGGATGTGTATGCATGTAGATATGTATTTTTAGATTGAAATATGCTGTTATTTAATATAAAAATTAAAGGAAAGGAAGTATATGCAGCTTCCTGTATTGGCAACAGAATAAAGAAACTTTTTATTAATGTTTGGCAGTCAGTTTGCTTTTCAGATGTGTGCCATGTGTGTGAAAGATCAACTGTGTCTGTACAGGCTTGTGTTGTAGGTCGTTGGTACATCTGCATGTATGTTTATGTAAAACATGGCACCAGCTCAGTTACTGAACTGCAATGGGAAAAAAAATGACAGAATTTTTAAAACTCTCTGTTCAGGTGTGTGACAAAGAGTGGCACCACTACGTGGTCAACGTGGAGTTCCCCACGGTGTCTCTGTACGTGGATGGGGTTTCCTATGATCCCTTCCCAGTCACTGAGGATTACCCACTCCACCCTTCCAAGATAGAAACACAGCTGGTGGTTGGAGCGTGCTGGCAAGGTAAATATTGACAATTGTTAATTTCTAATTAACTTTTTCTAATGAAATCTCTGTGGTTATCTAGAAATACCCAGCAGGTCTTTTTAGTGCATGAAATGTAACTTGTTTTGCCTCTTGCAGATGGTTTTTGCTCCAAGCTGGTATCACATATTTCCTCTGAGTAATTTTTTCCATGAGTGTTTGTTTGTTTTCTCGTTGGCCACAGGTGTGTGAAATACAAGGCTGCTCACCAGCCTGTATTCCATCAACATGATTTTTGTGGTGGCCCTGGGGAGTACTCTTAGCTTATTTTTAATAGTAATTGTAACGATGCCTCATATACTTCAGATTACCAAGCAGAATGCTTCATTTCAAATAGGTTGAAAAGCATCTTGTAGGAAAAGTCTTCTCATCAATGGAAGCCTGTCCAGCAGACAGCTCTGCAGAGCAACACAACAGTGCTGTCTCTTGGGTATTTTACCATTTCTGCTTATAAAAATAGACATCTGCTTTATTGTCTGCTCTATTTAGGCTGCATTAAGTTGTGTATGCAGCTCGTCTCCAAGGAGCAAAAGATTTTATCCTTCTAAAGAAGTTCTTGAAACATTTCTTTTAAAAAATTAAAAGTCGATTTTCATTTTTGGTGCTTCCATTTGATAAATTGACTGCTCAATACATGTGATTCTATTATTGATTAAGAAATCTGTGTTGATAATGGCTTCTTTTGATTACCTTTCAATACCTCTTGGTGATTTACTGTATTAGTCTGGATCTTACATTAATTTCCCCTCATATGGAGCCAGTTGTTAGAGTTGTGCTGTCTCACTAAAGACAAAGGTTTGTGTGAGGTTTCCTCTCCTGGATCTGCAGCTCTTGCTGGTGTCACTGCTGCTTGTGTGTGGGGCTCTCTGGGCTGTGGTGCCATGACTGTTCTTGTACCAGCACAGTGATGTGTCTTCCCCTGCACTGCAGCTCTTTGTTCCCAAGAACTCATAATCCTTGAGGAGCTGGGCCCAATAGAAGCAAGCTCTGGGGGATGTGCTGCTTTGTATTTTCTGGGATTTGAGAGTTTGCCAAATTGTAACTACTTGGTCCTTTCCCTATTGTCCTATTCTTTGTCTTGCTTTTCTACAGAATATACAGGAAGTGAAAATGACAATGAAACTGTGCCCGAGACCTCTGCAGGTTGCTGGAGTTTTTTTCCCTACTGTTTTATTTCATTTTTAAGCCAAGACATTGCTTCATCTTGCACACAGCATGAAATGCAGGCATTGCATTCGGGCCATTGACCTTCACATAATCCTCTCCTAGGCTTGTGTCTTCATTGTGCTTCTATTTGCAGAGCATCATCAGCTGATTTCTGCTTGGTTTTGTGGGTTTTTTTTGTTTGTTTTGGGTATTTTTTTGGTTGCATCCAAATGTACTTCCATGTACAAATCTGCAACAGTTGTGATTGCAGTGAAGTGGTGAAAAAAGTTGCTGTTGTAAATATCAGTTATAATCTCTTTCACCCAGTTTTGTTAAAGCATAGACACACGTCATCCTATATAAATGTATGTATTTATGCATGTAGGTATGTGTCTTTAGTATAGAATTTATTCAGTACCTTGGGCAGGACCTCTGGAACTTGGGTACCTTTGCTCCTCTCTCAGAGCAAGACTGATCTCATATTTAGATCAGGCAGCTCATAAACACAGACCTGTATTTTATAGAGGTTACTCACTTGGTCATATATTTATATAAAATTCTAATTGTGAATGGGCAAAAAAGCTTTGGCCACCAGGTATTTCATATTTGCTACAGGGTTATTCCCTCGTAAAAAATTTTAGTGATAGTTCAGTGGGTTTTGTGTCTTGAGTTGGGATACCTAAAATTAGTGTATATTTTTAAAAGTGAATTCAAGATATGTACCCTTCCTGTAAAGTTTAAGAATTGCTGGAATAGTCTGGATATAACTGGCAAGAGGTTTCTAGCTGTACATCACATTTTAATTTGGCAAGGAGGGAGCAGCATCCAGGGGCTCCAGAAGCTGAAACTATATGAAAATGATATAATTTGTAACAGGACATTTCACCACTGAATTTTTGAGTTGTACCAAGGATCTTTTATCACTTAGAACTACTAAAACAAGCTTAGACATCTTTCTAAAGTCAGGTTGTTTAATAAGTAATGGGCTTGAAAATGCACATTTCCAGGTGGTGTTAGCAAGATGGACTAGCTGATCATGGTGACATCATCTTCAGAAACACTGAGGAATAAAGGGCTCGTTAGGTTGGCCTTATCAGACTTAGCTGAGTTACCTGGGTTTAAATTGCTCACTTGAATCTGCAGAGAGAAGATGGGACCTTTAGAGGGGGCAGGTCACTCTTGGACACCTCTCAGAATGAGCTGAATGACTTTAGAAAGCTCCTTTCTACCCTTGGAGTGCAGGAGAGCCTGCAGTGCTGGCTCAGCTGGAGATCCCTCTCAGCTGCAGGGATGCTGTCCTGTGTCCTGTTACCTCAGCAGGAGCAGTCAGGTTTCATGGCTCATCCCATTGTGTTTGATTTCTGAGCACCACCTCGCTGTATGGGGCCTCTTTTGAGCTGTTTGTCATGGACAGTCAGTTCAAGGTGGCCTCAGCTGTCTGAAGGCCACGTGCATGGTGAACTGTTCAATTCTTTCTTTGTGCCTGACCATAATCACGGGGTTAACACCCAGAATGGATGGAAACTAACCCGCATGTGTGAAATGCTGTGTGTATCAGCTGGCATACTTGTTGTTTTACAAAAGAAAAAGCAAAAAGAGTCATGACAAGTGAAGGTTTCTCCTCCCTCGTGTTTTGAAGGTGGTGAACTGCACATGGCTCAGTTTTTCCGAGGCAATCTGGCAGGGTTGATGATCCGTTCTGGTAAACTGGAGAACAAGAAGGTGATTGATTGCCTCTACACCTGCAAGGAGGGGCTGGATTTGCAGATGGCTGATGGTGTTGGCAAAGGTGTGAAGGTAAATTTGCATATAAACAAAGGGGAGCATGTATATTCCTTCTCTGATCAGAGTTACAAGTTTTACTGGCAGAGTTAACAGGATGCCCCAGATATAACAAGCTCATTTCTTGTAGCATTCTGCATTAATATTACATAAAAGTGGGAAATTTTTCTTTTATAAACCTGGTCTTAGAAATGTAAGTTACTCTGCTGTCTTTTAAGTCTTGAAGAGAAACTCCATATTTGTAAGCCTGTGTTTTACCAGCTGAGCAGATTGTCTAATAAGAGAACTTTAACAAGCAGCTTCATAAAATAAGATTACATGGCTTTTTCAGTAGCAAGGTTGTGTGAACAGAGCTAAATTTCTCTTGTATGTTAGCTGTCTCTCTTCTGTATTACTAGAACCAGAACTAGGATATGTGCTTAGATTTTTTCTTGAAGAATGAAGCACAAATACATTGCACTGGGGTAAGGCAGTCAGTAGGGAGCTGAGACTGTGTGCCACAAGGCTGGAAAATAATGACCCTGCTGCTTTGAATATGGATGCAATTCTCCTGCATTTAGCAGTGCTGAGCTCCAGTTTGAGTTGCCAGGTCACTCACTCCCTGGGTGTTCTCTTACAGTTTTCTTCCTTGTTTCCAGATCCACATGAACCCGAGCCAGTCAACGCTGACCATAGAAGGGGATGACATTGACAGGGTGGACAAGGCCATGCAGCACATTTCCTACCTGAACTCCCGCCAGTTCCCAACTCCTGGCATCCGGAGGCTGAAGATCACCAGCACTGTCAGGTGTGTCCTGCTGCTGAGCTGGAGCATCCCTGTGTGGGGCTGCTGCTCATGGGCCTCTCTTGGGAGAAACAAAGGAGTCCTGGGCTGTGTGACTATCCCACATTGCAGTACAGCAAATGTTACCCACACCAGTGCTCTGCTCTCTGCCTGAGAATGGAATAGGGAGTGTGTAAGGTGGGGAGGAGAGTTCTGCCAGAGTGCTGGGAGTGTCTCCAGTCTCACAGCTTCATTAAAGGGGTTACCTGTGGCTCGAAGTCAAAGCGTAGAAATGAGGCCAAATGGTAACTGTAAGTAAAAATTAATTGTGAGATTGCTCCCTTGGTGGCTGTTCCATGCTTTCCAGGGCAGTGGTGAATTTATCTAAGACTCCTGGGTCTGAGA
The DNA here is from genome assembly GCA_024362935.1 of Setophaga petechia. Lineage (NCBI taxonomy): Eukaryota > Metazoa > Chordata > Aves > Passeriformes > Parulidae > Setophaga > Setophaga petechia. The sequence goes on from JANCRA010000047.1 coordinate 4,503,628, forward strand.
CAGCTTTTCAAAAATTTATAAAGCAATTACTGTGTGTAATTGTGCTTCCCTCTGAAACAATCACTTTGACTGCAAAACTGCTTCTGTCTCTCAGGTGTTTCAATGAAGAGGCCTGTGTCTCCATTCCCTCTGTGGAGGGCTATGTCATGGTCTTGCAGCCAGAGGAGCCAAAAATCAGCCTGAGTGGCATCAACCACTTTGCTCGCTCTGCCTCCGAGTTCGAGAGCGCCGAGGGCGTGTCCCTGTTCCCGGAGCTCCGCATCATCAGCACCATCACCCGGGAGGTGGAGCCCGAGGGAGACGGGGATGAGGATCCCACAGGTAACCGTGTCCCACCCTCACCCCGGCAGGATCTTCCTCCTGCACAGAGCTGTGGCCTTCTAATACAGAATCCAGTAAGGGGGAAAAAGGTGTAGATCCTCTGGTCTGGGCTAACAAAAACTTAACTAGAAATGATAATAAGTCCAGGCTGTTATCCTCATGTAAATATCCCTTGTTTATATTTTGTATTTTATTTTTTTAATCATTATTTCGTGAATATTTGTTCTCCTCAGGCCTAGATGTTAATATTTGTTCTGGTGTTTCTGCTTAAATCTTTGACTTTTTCTCTGATTTTTAGTTCAAGAGTCTTTGGTATCTGAAGAGATCATGCACAACCTGGATATGTGTGAGGTGACAGTGCTGGGAGAGGAACTAAATCAGGAACAAGAGAGCCTGGAGATTGACATGACACGATTGCAGCAGAAAGGCATTGAGATGAGCAGTTCCAACCTGGGCATGATAATCACAGGTGGGGATTCCTGCTGCTGCTCTCGGGAGGGAATGAAGGGACTGACACAGGGAGCAGTTCTAGAGAGCTGATTTGTAACCCTTACTCCAAATACTTAATTTTTTTTAGACTTTCAAGCTTGGACTACCCTTAGAATTCCAAGCACAGCAATTCTATGGAAATCTGTGATTCTAGAAAATACAGCATTCTAGAACCTCCCTTCTGTTCTTTACTCTGTTCCAAATAGCCCGTCACCTCTGGGCTGTGGAACTGCAGTTAGATTTTGCCCCAGAAAAGGCTTGTTCCTTCCATGGCTACTCCAGTGCCTAGGAGCATGCATCGTTCTTTTCTGTTATGTTAAAGTATTCCATAGAAAAGTTCCCAGAATCCTTTCAAAGACTCTCTGGGTTTAGGATTTTACCACAAAACCAACCCACAGGATTTCAGTGGAGCCACACGCGTGTGTCACTGCTGTCACCCTTTCTGTATCCTTGAAAATCTGTTGGCCAAGAATCCTCAGGTGAAGCAGTGGAGTTATATCTGTCTGGGCTCTGAAGTGGTGCCTTGCAGAGCTGTAGCAGTGTCTGTCCCCCAGGGGTGGACACCATGGCTAACTACGAGGAGGTTCTGCACCTGATCCGCTACAGGAACTGGCGCACGGCGTCCCTGTTCGACAGGAAGTTCAAACTGCTCTGCTCGGAGCTCAACGGCCGCTACGTCAGCAACGAGTTCCAGGTGGAGGTGGGTCACTGCCCGGGCCTGCAGCATGCAGATGTGTCCCTCAGCTGAGAGATAATCGACCAGTTAGTGATCTAGGTTTTGTCCTGTAAGTCGGTATGAGGAAATGTGAGCGTTTCAGGCAGTATTTTATATAGAAATGTGGTTTTAGTCCTGTGTTTCAGCTTGAAATAAAATTGTTTGTAGAAGAAATAGTGTGGCTAATGGAGGTGTGAAGGTGGAAAGGTTGCATTGAGAACACAGGTTATTCATTTAGCAAATGGAGTGAGAATGGTGCTACCCAGAGAGCTGAGTGGCCTTTATGTGACACTTCAGGGATGCCACAGATGGACGTGCAGGGCCCTTTGCTGTTTTGCTTGTAATGTGTAAATTTCTGATACTAAGGGATTATGTTGAAGCACAGAGAGGCTAAAGTTGCATTTTCTTTGCAGCAGGCTACAGGTTAATTATTTTTTAGTATGCTTACATCAAGTAGATGGAAGTACAGCAGAAAATGGCATTAAAGGCACTAAAATTTAATTTTTTTTTCTTTATTTTTATCTTTTCACAATGATACTATTGGGTTTCTGGAGTTTAACACTTTCTGTTTGTCTCCAGGTGAATGTTATCCACACAGCCAGCCCAGTGGAACATGCCAATCACATTGCTGCACAGCCACAGTTCATTCACCCAGTGCATCATTCCTTTGTTGATCTCTCTGGTCACAACTTGGCAAACCCTCATCCCTTTTCAGGTCAGCATTCTCAGCCATTGAAGTTGAGCTGTTTTTTTTGTCTTTCAGATTGATGTAATTATATTTAAGGAAATGAAGCCTAGTTCTTACTTTCCTACTGACCTTTTAAGTGGCTGTAGACAGACTGCCTTTGTGTAATATATATGAAAAATAATAATACACATGAAATACTTGTGTAAAGCCATTTCCCCTGGCAGGTGATGGGAGGGGAGGAGTTGTCAGCACTGTGAGAGTTAGCAGGTTGTGTTTCTGGCTGCAGTTGTCCCCAGCACAGCCACGGTGGTGATCGTGGTGTGTGTCAGCTTCCTGGTGTTCATGATCATCCTGGGCGTGTTCCGGATCCGCGCCGCGCACCAGAGAACCATGCGGGACCAGGACACGGGCAAGGAGAGCGAGATGGACTGGGACGACTCTGCCCTCACCATCACTGTCAACCCCATGGAGGTAACCCCGGGCACCTGCTGGGTCATTGCCCGTGGGCACGGGGAGAGCAGCACCAGCCCCGAGCACAGCCCACAGTCATTACCTGGGAATTTAGAGCAAATGTGCCAAATGCCAAGGGCGGTGGGTTGGGATCGTGCAGGGGTTAGAGTTTCATGATGGAGGATGGGATTTTACAGACCAGTGTCCAGCACTAGTGTTCATCATGTGCACAGTGCTTTAAACACACCCTGCTTTTGTCTAAACATGCAGGAATTTATTGTCAGAACATCCATGTTTATGATGTTACCTTCTCCTGTGGCTGACCTCTGAATTTTTAGAAAATTGCAAACAAGAAAGATGTGTGACCTTCATGCTCTGTGTCCTAGTGTAAGATCCTTTTCCAGTAGAATTTGCAGTACTGGATCACCCTTCAGAGCCAATTTGTGTAGAGTGCCAGGATTGTCACAGAACTCTTTTACAATATGCTGCTTCCTTTGTCTTTTCTGGTTTCTGCCTAATTCCTACTGAACTGCTAAATCCAGCAAGGAATCTGCAATAGCTCTTCCTCAATATAATGCCTTGAATAAAGAACAAAAATAATTTTAGCCAGTTATGGTAATGACAGCTAATTTTTGTCTGAACAGACATATGAGGATCAACACAGCAGTGAAGAGGAGGAGGAAGAGGAGGAAGAAGAAAGTGAAGACGGAGAAGAAGATGACATCACTAGTGCAGAGTCTGAAAGCAGTGAGGAGGAAGAGGGAGAGCAGGAGGAGGACCAACAGAATGTTAACAGACAGCAGCAGCTGGAATGGGATGACTCTACCCTCAGTTATTGATTCTAGCTGCTCCCTTTGTCTTTATGTTCCCGCTCTAGAAGACTCCACTGTAACACACTCCATTGGTACCAAGGATTCATGGTGTTTGAAACAAAAAAATTCATTCTGGCCAGTAGATTGAACCCCCACACAGCCGTGTTTGTGTTCTGTCAGCTAGTTCCTGATGTTTAGGGTTGTAGTTAGCACCTCTTCCTTCAGCCATGCCTCAGTGACTGGATTTTTTTTACTCTCTGTGAGGAACCACCTTGCACTTTTTTCTTCATGTCATCTCAGCTAAGTGACTCTACAGCTCTGTAGCCATTGCACATGAATTTCTGAACTGTCTTTTTTTGCTCAGTGAAACAAACTTGGCTTTGTTCCTTTTTCTCTTTCTAAAAGATGCAAAGATTGCTTGTTGACAAAGGGTAAAGCTGCTCATTTCAGCCTGTTGATTTCTTTTAATTTTTTTTCCCCCGAATTAGTGCATGTGTAAAGTGGCAGAATGAGGTTAATATGTAGAAGATTAACAAGACTTTTTAATATTTTGTAAATATATTGGAATTATGTAATTATGTCATTTGTGGTAGTGAAAACAGGGATTGGGGTTTAAAACATGCTAAAGTGAAAAATTCATGCAGCATGAACTATTCCAAGTCTCATCCTACTGCAGCAGGAGCACGGGCACAGTTCTTAGTGTAGATGTTCAGTAACTCTGTCTTGGCCTTGACTGCGATGTGTGCTCATGCCCCGCTCTCCTTCAACTCCTTCCTCTTCTTTCATCTCCTTTTTTTTTTTGCAGAGGGAACAGACAAGCTTGTGAGAAGTTGTAAAGGCTTTAGGAACCTCTGCAGAGGTTCAGCTCCCCTGTGCACTACAGTTTGGTTTTAATGTTATTTTTTTCTCCAATTGAGGCTTGCCATAAAGGCTTTTAAGTTATTGGGGAAATAACACTACATGCATGGTGGGCAGATCTGTGTGCTGTGGCTGTGGGGTGTGGCCACAGCTCCTGGTAGTCCTGGGGAGGGTGCCTGGAGCCCCGTGTGGGCTGTGCACACTGCAGACAGGTTTGGGTCTAGGGCAGTCTGAGCACCTGGGCTACCAGTCTACATGGATAGGGATTTGGGGGGTTTTTGTTCATTTTTTTCTAATTTGGAAGTGGGAGGGTTTGGGGGGTAGCTGATACCACTGAACACTCCTGCTCCTCCCCTGCAGCCCCTTGTACAGATTGTCGGTGTTTTAAGCCTTTGTTTACACTTAGTAATTGTGTTTTCCTGCTGGTGAAAAACTGTAGCATAAATTATCCAACCAGAAAACCTTGGGAATCATGTTAATTCATGTGGTTTGGGTTGTTTCTGATCCCAGTTCCAGTTTGGGATTGCAGAGGGCAGCAACTGGAGGGTACAAACATGGGGGGGCTGTTTTTTCTGTCAGGCAGGGTTGTTTAACTTTATTTGGTCTGATGCAGAGTCGTGAATAATGAATTTGTGCTTGCTCTCTGTGGAGGTGGATTACAGAGTGTTCTGCCTGTAGCAGAGCCTGGGCCTGCACTGCTGAGCACGGTAAGCCAATGCCAGCCCCTGCTCCTGGCCATGGCTGCAGAGCCCAGCGTGCCCCAGCCAGGCCAGGGCAGGGCCAGGAGCACTGGGCAGGGGCCAGAGAGGGGCACAGGGGGGTAAAGATGAGGGTTGAGCACGAGTTGGTACAGCTGGATTGCCAGAGCAGCCCTGGCATTGATGGGTTTGCTCTGGGGGAGCCTGACTGAGGAGTGCCTTTACAATAGGGATGGACCTGGCAGCAGGGAAAGAACCCACACCAGAGCTTACTGTTTTTGGGGTTGTTTTGGTTTTTTTTTAATGTAAAATTTTAGATTTCTAAAATGGGAAAATGGTTTTGACTACTTATGTGGTAATTAACTGCTAGTTTTAAGTAAACTGGGAAACTTTTAACTTATGTCTGACAGTTGTCCTGTGTTAATGTGTAGAAGACTTATCCTTCCATATACTGTTGCTGTAGCTGCTGTATTTTAGACCAAAACTGATCATGACTTAATGGTAATACTGAGGGGTTGTAATGTCCTGATGCAGTTTGTAGCCACTGTGGGTATAACATTTCAGATGTGTATATTGGTAACAGGTCAGTTTGGAAAGTCTATAAGCTACAATAAATTTCTGGTTCTAAAGGTTGTTTGCATTTTTTATTTTCCTGAGTGAAACAAAATAGAATCCAGTTATATAAACTGCATTAATTTGCCTCTGCTGGGGGAGTAGGAGAGTTTTGTGGTCATTGCTCTCAAACACAGAAGGACTTGGCAGCATTTGTGTACAATTCATCAATAATCTTTTATTTCTTATTTACAACACGTGTACCTACCGCAACTGAAGAGCTAAACATGTAAACATTCTCTTCTTGCAGAACCACGGTTTGGCTTAAAAAAATACTTCTTTATCAAAGGCAACAGAATAAGCACAATCAGTTTGTACAGAGTTAAAAAAAAATAATGACAGAAACGTCTCTAAATAAATAGAAATAGGTCTATTGTTCCAAGCATATTTATAAAAATGAGAAGCCACTTGTAATGAAATGGAACATTTTTGAAAATTATCTAAGTTTCAATCTTTAGTACAGTTCAGCTTGCTGAAAACCATCAGGTGAGCTGCTGCTTTATGAATATGGAGTCAAAGACTCTTTGCTGACCCAACAGAGCTCTCAGAGATGTATCCAGGATACCCTCCCAGGCTGTACAGAAAAGAAGGTCCACACCATGACTCACTGGGTTTTTACTGCTCATAGGTAAGTCAAGTTTTCCAGACTAAGTGAGCTCTGTAAAACTGCTCAGTTCTTGCAGCTGGTACTGATACACCTTTGTGTTATTGCACTTCTCAAAGTGAGGGACAGGACAGGAGCCACTGCTCTGAAATCTGTGAGGGCCTGGCCTTTGTGCTGTGAGGGATGAGCAGAGCAGGGTGCCAGGCTCTGGCACTGCAAGAGAATTAAGAGAATTGCTTTTGCAGCTCTGGAATTGTAGTGTCTTCCCTTCCACAAGAACCTGACTGGGGCTGAGGTTTCAGTGCATCTCACCTTGCACAGGGCCCAAGACTTTGTTTTGCATACTTTTTGCTCTGTAAATTGGTTTAATAAGCAAGGAAATAGCAATATTTACTCTCTAAAATGGAGCAGAGGCACAGGACTGTTTCTCACTGATCAGCCTGCACAGAGCTCTAAATCCTGCAGTATTTCCCTCTAGTACCAAAGCAGCTGTTAGAGCCTGAGTGCTTCAGTCACAGTATCATCTGAAGGTGTAGGAAAAGGGGCTCTCCCAGGGCTGGATTAAATTAAAATGAGGTGTTTTCTATGCCAGAACTGCTGCTTCTACCAACAGGTGCTTGAGAGGCAGCAGGGTTTGTATGAATAGATCCAAACCAGAACAGACCTCACAGCTTAACATCTTTTATGAAAAGCAGTAAGTACTTTAATTTGGAAATGCAATCTTAGCGTTTTCAGGTTTGAAACCAAAATAAATGCAGAAATGCAGGAATTACTTGAGGCTCAACTGAAGCCTAACTTTGGAAAGCAAAGTACCTGATCCAGTGGCCACCTCAAAGCTGCTTTTGTGCCATCAGTAGCTGAGTTCCAGCTCAGTTTCAGAACACTTTGGCCTCTGGAGCAAACAAAGCAATATGACAGCCTGGATGTTTTTATCCTTTCTCAAGGCAGAGTAAAACCATTTATCCAAGTCAGCTTTGGTGTGCTCTGAGCTGACCCACCTCAGTGGACACTGACACAGGGCAGGAGTGACCACATGCTGAAGTTAATGCCTCTAAGCTGTAAGAGTGGTGACCTAGATAGGCTACAGGCATAGGGGGACCTCTGCTCAGCTAAATTTTCAAGAAAATAGAAACACAGACATTAGCACACTAGAGGGATGTTACAAATGTCTTGACTCTTCATTCAAACGTGTATTTGCAGCTGAAAGAGTTCTCAGGGGTACAGTGGCTGTACCTACCTTCACTGTTTGCAGCAGTTTTATTGCCTCACTCTCTCCCGTGTCCCCCAGAGATGTTCAGCAGCCAGGGTGGTGTGGCTGAGGACAGGCCAACAGTTTTTCAGTCATGCAGCAATGTCTGATCTCTGGGAAGGAGGTGGGGATCTTGCACTCTGCACCACGGTTCAGCCCTTGGGCACCTGGCTGTCAGTGCTGGGCTGCTCTGTTCTGTTCTCCTGGGCAGGGGCAGCTCCTGCCCTACTGCCTGTTGTCTTTGGAGACGTTGTGTGCCAGCCAGTTCACTTTGGTTTTCCAGCTCTCCCTCAGGGCTTCGTTAAACTTCACTCTGAAGTGCTTCAGTGCCTCCTCATCAGTTTTCCCAAGGGCCAGGGAGTCCTGGAGGCAGGAGGCACAAATCAGTGCACAACTGAACAAGTCACTGCTCAACCAGTAAGACGTTTATTCATAAGAAATTACTCCATTGAAAGGAGGAATGGAGTAGCCATCAATTATTTTTAATTGTTCCTGCAGTTGCAGGAGGTTTTTCCTGTGATAAACACTTGCACCCTCTGCTTCTGTTGGAGCAGGAAAGAGCACATTGTGTATTGCTCTTGGACAAAGTGTTCTGCAGCTGCCAGGGATGGGTGGTTATGACTCAGGAGGCAAACTAGGAAATGAGAGCCAAGGGCTTTGCCTCCTTCCCTGCAAGCAGGCTCCTGCTGCCTTCAGGTGAAGAACCTGAAGAGGTTTCTGAGCACCAGGACCTGGCATTTCTGATGTCCTGCACAGGGCACTGGGCATCCACTCACTGTTCTGGAGCTCATCTGCTACTAAGAATCTGGCCTTGCACACTGACCTCCTCCTCTTCCCTCAGCCACAAAATCAGGTGCTCAGTTTTAGCCCCTTGCGTGGGCTCTGCCTCTTACCTTTAGGTACTGGATGTCCTTGGAGCAGCTGAGCTCTGGCAGCCCAGCAGCCTTCATCAGTGCAAAGAGGTGCAGGAAGAGGAGCCCGTGGCGCCGCAGGATCATGTAGGCCCGTTCACAGTAACCCCTGAACCTGAGCAGGAGCAAAGAGCAGCCAGAGGAGTGAGGACTGCCAGCTCCACCATTCTGTAAAGCACTTCAGCAGTCTGATCCCTGCTCTCCTCCATTAATAATTTATTTACTTTCATCTGTACAGGCAGCTATAAGCTGCACATTAGTGGAAATAAATACTAAATACTTATAATACTAATGGTGGAAATAAATACTAAAAATTTAGAGCTTCAAAAGCTGAAGTCAAGTTTAACTCCCAGCACTTACCTTTCAAACTTCTCGTTGTTGTTGGTTTTTCCTTGCTGGATGACATGCACAAAGTCATAGGTTAAGATGAAAGGGACTCGTTCTCTATTAATACCAAATTTTGTCTTGAAGTTCCCCAAAAAGTGACCAAAATCAATATGGAACAGCTGCAAATAAAAAAAATAATCTTTTCAGAATATTACGTGTTTTAGCTGAGCTCTCTTCAGTTACTGCATTGAGCAGATCCTGGCCACAGGGTTTTGGGAGAGGGAAGAGTGCCCCTGCTTTGGGCAGAGCCCATGCCCAGGTGCCCACTGTGCCCTGCTTTGGGCAGAGCCCATGCCCAGGTGCCCACCATGCCCTGCCCAGGTGCTCACCGTGCCCTGCTTTGGGCAGAGCCCATGCCCAGGTGCCCACCATGCCCTGCTTTGGCCAGAGCCCATGCCCAGGTGCTCACCATGCCCAGGTGCCCACCATGCCCTGCCCAGGTGCCCACCATGCCCTGCTTTGGGCAGAGCCCATGTCCAGGTGCCCACCATCCCCATGCCCAGGTGCCCACCATGCCCTGCCCAGGTGCCCACCATGCCCTGCTTTGGGCAGAGCCCATGCCCAGGTGCCCACCATCCCCATGCCCAGGTGCCCACCATGCCCTGCCCAGGTGCCCCCCAGTTACCTGCCCCGTCTCCCGGACCATGATGTTGTCGCTGTGCCGGTCCCCAATGCCCAGCACGTAGGTGGCCACGCAGTACCCAGCACAGGACAGGGTGAACTCCTCGATGGCTTGGTCCAAGGCATCTCTGGAGAGGGCAGGAAAGAGTGAAAGATAATTGGACTTTGGACTCCAGTACTGCCCCACGGGGAGAGCTGTTTTCAGCTGCAGGACAAGGGAGGGAAGCTCGTTTGGATTCCCACAGTGCTCTCTGCAGGCAGGACTCCCACCCCTGCTGCACAAAAATGAGCTGCAAGAACTGTAACTGGTCTGAATAAGGGGGTGTCCACAATCTCAATGCAAATGAGAGCCACACGAGGCCTCCAAGTGTGCCAGGCAGAGGAGCAGCCACAGCCCAGGTGGGACAGCCTGGAGCTGTGCAGAGCTGAGGGGAAGGAGCAGGGAGGGAAGGGGAGCCCTCACCCCGGGTTCTTGGACTTGAGCCAGTTCAGCAGAGCATCCTTGTTGAAGGCAGCCGTGGCCACCATGTTGCTCTTGTTGAGCTGGATGTTGGCGATGGTGTCCGAGTGCATGACCACCTCAATCAGCCCCGTCTTGTCTCCTGTGGAGAGGCAGCCATAAGGGGTCATCCTGCAGAGATGAAAGAAACCCTTCCACTGAAATCCTGCCCACAAATGCACGGTGCTGACTTCTAAGCTTTCCCTTGCCTGCCCTGTCTCCTCCCTTTCTGCTCTGCAGTTCTGTTCCCCAGCCCACAGGAGCTGCCCAGCTGCTCCCAGAACACCAGACAGGGCTGCTGGGGCAAAAGGAGCCTGCAGGGAAAGCAGCCCCTGCACCCTGACAGTGCAGGACAGCTGTGGGCACACTGCTCACCTCAGGTCCAGGCCCTCCTGCTTCCACAGGATGTCCATCAGCTGGATCATCTGCAGAGTCAGCATGTCCTGGCGCAGATCTGGGCAGCATTGAAGAGGAAAATATCATTTTACTGTTCAAAGGCATCCAATTACTGCACTAAATCTTAATTAAGGGGGGAAGCAGGTGAAATATAGAGAGGAGTTAATTTAAGTTTTCAGATTACTACCAAAAAACTCACCCAAAACCTTTAAAGTTCCTAATTTACACAACATCTTAACGGTCCAGATTTAGGCCCACTCACCCAGTAAATACTTGAGACTAAAAGATATATTTTCACAAGCATAATAAAGACTTACCATCTCCATTTTTAAAAATTATACCCACTCCACCTCCACCTGTCTCTTCACTATTAAACACAATCCACAAAGGTTTCATTTTGGAGTCCATGAAGGTGCACTGATCCACACTAGAGGAAATAAAAATATTACCCTCAGTTTCCATCTATTAAAATATCAGCCATCCAAGCTGCCAGACCTACAGCAACTCCACCCACTGATGGACCTGAGACTCCCATGAGGAAAGAGCCTTGGGATAACCCAAAGCCTGGCTCCAGTGTGAAACAAAGCACAAAATTCACACAAATTCAGAGGTGCAGATCTCTCCCTTACCAAACTTCAGCGAGGATGATGTTGGGGTTCAGGGGGGACTGGAGGTGGGAAAGGGCTTCCCTGTAGGTTTCCTGCTTCATGCACATGTGCATCATCTCCTTGGTTTGAGGCTTGGTGGCCTTCTGAGAACTCACTTTCACAAAGTCATTCAGAGCTTTCATCTTGTTCAGTGCTTCTCCCTGAAAAAGGGAGGGATGAAACAGGGTTAACAAATAGGAAATTCCTGGAGAAAGTTTAAAAAACATTAAAGTCTCTTGTGAAATGTAAACCTTGGTTCCATCTCTTACTTCCTCTTCAATTTGTAGCAATTTCATACACTGCAGCAAAACAAATTTAGCAGTATCTGCTCGAGGAAGATCCATAATTAATTGTGGATACTCCGCTGGGCACAAAGGCATTGTAGGATAATGGCTGCAGCAGGAATAAAGCACATTACCACACTCCAAAGGAAGAAGTGAGGTGCCCTGGCTGGAAGAGTGCAGAGGATGAGACTCAGAGCCCAGCCTGCCCTTGGTTGCTTTTGGGGAGTTCTGGCTGTGAGCAGCTCCCACTGAACTGCTGATCTGTAGCAGCAGTGGTCTGCACGTTTCAGACCCTTCTAGACACACACTGCAGCTGTGTGGGTGAGACCCCCAGAGCCACACGTGCTGGGGAGCTCCAGGGGACCCCAGAGCCAGCAGCCCTCATGAGGCTTTTCTTGTACTTCTGGTAACATTAACTTGGGCAAGCCAAGAGCTGAGAACCAGCCCCAAGGCAGAGCCCAAGGCAATCAGTACCTGCTTCATCAGCACCTTCATGTGGTGGGTGCTGCCCCGGCAGTAGGCTTCCAGGATCAGCCCAAACCTCAGGGAAACAGCAGGCACGTGCATCTCGGACCTGGGCAGGGAGCAGCAGAGCAGTTAGAGCAGAGCCACAAAAGACAAAAAGAAATTAATAAAAAACCAATACTGTGTCCTCCTGGAATAATTCTTATTGAGGCACCCGAGGTAAAAAGAAGCAGTTCCCACTTCACAGAGCAGTGAAGGACTCAGTAAATGCTGGTTTCCCTTGATTTTTGAGAAAAAGCCTACAAGATTTGCTCCTCACCTCAGATGCCAGAAGAGGAAGTGGCCGATCTTGCGGTTGGACAATGCCCTTTCCAGCAGGAACTTGGTCAATTCACAGTCTAGGTAGGATTCATACTTGAGCACCTGGACAAGCTGCAGCAGGTATTGGAACACATCATCATCCCTGTGGACAGAAAGGAAACATGAAACAACCTTGTCTTCACTGCATAGCTGTTCTTGTAAGAGCTGCAAAGGCAAGGCTGTCACTGCTGTTCACAGCCCCTCAGCAGCCCTGAGCAGAAATAGAAAGGGCTCTGCCTCTCCCCTGGGGCCAGCACTTACGTCAGCTTCTTCAGGGAGTTGATGGCAAAGGAACCAACATAACGGTCAGGAAAGCTGAAATCCAGCAGCTCCAAGGCATTCAGGACAGGCAGCTCTGGCCAGGTCTGAAGCAGGGAAATCATCTGTAATGACAAAAAAAGAAAATAGTTTAAAAAAGGAACAAGGCTTTTATGACAATGGATATAAATCTGAAATTCTACTGATGAAAGAGCAGCTCCTTACAGGGGGTCACTATTTATAGATGCCTCACAGCAAGTTTGCAGACACCAGGTCAAAAACTGATCCATTGAGGTGGCTTGTGCTGATCTCTTACTATTATTTAAGAATATTCAATCCAGATATCTTTTTTTCCCAAGAATTATACAGACTTTTTTTTTGCCTCCAGTTTCTTGCTGGCCAGAAATGAATCTGGGACAGCTCCCAGAACCAAACAGAGCCCAGAAGAGCCAGACCTCAGCTGGGAACTTCCCTGAGAAAACTGTGAACACCCCTGCTCGGCTGGGCTCCCAAACACAGCACAGGAATGCAGACACTGAAAGATGGACCACAAGAGGAGCCCTGGCTGCCAGCCCCAGCAGCCTCACCTGGGCCACATCCTCGTGCTTGTTCCACTTGGTGATGACGAGCAGCTTGGCCAGCGCCTGCGGGTACTGGTCGCGGATGTCGAACCTCATCTTCCACACCAGGTCCTTCTCGTGCTCGTACAGCTCCGTGTGGCTCCTCCGCTCCAGGATCTCCTTCAGCTGCAGCTTCTGCACAGCAGGAGCACACCCTGGGCTCAGCCAGCCCCAGGGCACGACCCGGCTGGGTGAAAGTGCTGGGACGGGGGTAAGGGGTAAAAGCAGCCCGTGAGACCAGGCTGGCAGGCAGCTGAGCACTGATGCCAGCAGACTCACCTCCTCAGAATCTTCTGGGGCAGCTCGGGGCTGTTCTCCATTCCTCCCCAACTCCAGCAGCTGGGACACAGATAAAGAGGGTGAGAAAGGCTCCCAGTTCCTCTGTAACTGTGGGCACCAGTCCCTTGCCCCCTGTCCCGGGCTCCCCTTTGAGCCTGGCACAGGCTCTGAGCCAGACCCTGCCTCTTGGGGAGCACAGAGCTCCTTCCTCCCCTGAAACAGGCTCATCTCTTCCTCCACTTGTCTGGCCAGTTGCAGTGACAGATGGAAAATCTCCACCTCACACATGGCATGTTATCACTCTGCTGAAAGGGAGGGAGCTGCCTACTTTCACTCATTTCCCCTTCATTCCTCTTCCTTCCTACAGAGCCTAATGCAGTCTGAAGGCAGCTCAGTTAAACCCATTTTTTAAACAAATGCTCATCTATGAGAGCAGCTTTACCTCAGTAATTCATAGCTTGGAAAAGTATTCACTCAAAGGTCCATTAGGTGAGAGGAGAAAGTGAAATTTTCAGTTAACAATATCTATTAATCAAGTTTGCTTGCACCCAGCCCCTGTGGATGGCTGCCCCAGAGGTTCTCCACTGGGAGGGACAGTGAGGGAATTCCTACAAGTGTCCCTGTGCCTCACCTGCTCGAAGGATGGGTAGTACACAGGATGTGCTGCCACGCTGGGGAAGCAGATGACCAAGGCTGCTGCACTCTCAGTGTTGGGGTTGCACTGCACTGTGCCCATGGGGTTCAGAAGTTCCCCTTTCTCATCTGAAAAACAAAGTGCACAAAACCCATGAGCCCAAATCTTGCGAAGCTTTGGTGCAGAAAGCAGAGCAGAGGCTGCCCCTGGGCACTGCCTTGGGCACTGCCTGGCCACGAGCACTTCACCCTCCTGAGCCTGGCCCAGCGAGGGGCACGTGGCATCCTCAGGTGAGCAGCCACCCGCAAAGCCAAGCTCAACAAAGCCTTGCCTTGGCAGGGCTCCGGCTCAGAGCAGTGGCCACGTCACCTCCTGGGGACACTGAGGGTGCCACGGGCCAGCAGCTCCCTGTCCTGCCCTACCTGGGAAGGAGGACCACATGTGCAGGCAGCACTCCCCCGTCTTCAGCTGGTCCCGGTAGTCGAAGAGCATCACGTTGGCCCAGGCGATGGGGCAGTCCTGGGGAGACAGCGCTCATGGGGGGCTGCCCTGCAGCAGGGCATGAGACACCCTGCACAGGGACACCCTGCACAGGGACACCCTGCACAGGGACACCCTGCCTGCTCCCCTCTGAATCACCCTGCATCAACAGTGCAAGATGGCATCGGGCACCTGCCAGAACCCAGGGTCTTCTGTGCGGTGCCAAATGGCACCAAACGCTCCCGCAAATGCGTCTGAACACAAACACCACAAATGTGTCTGGAACTTCACCACCTGATAGCTGGCAAAGTTGAAGAATCTCTAATTTTCCAATAAGGCCTTGCTACTCTACATTTAATATTTGAGGGAACTACTACAGATTTTATATATTTCACAATTTGAGGGGAGGGAGAAGAGCTTTAATTTTGAAACAGGGAACACAGAGTAGGCACGATTTTGGGAAAGGAGACAAAGGATGCTAGAAATAGCTCATAATAGGAAAAAAGGCTTGGCTTCTTTGTACAATAATAAACACTATCTACAGGAATCAAACTTTATGCTGCCAATCCCTCACCACACCCCCAAAATAAACCCCACAAATCCAACCCAGCCTTGTTTTAGAGGAGGGAGACTCCAGCAAGCAAAGTGCCTGGGACATGGCCAAGACAAAGAACCCATCCCCTGCCCTCACCCAGCTCCCAGCCCCAGAGCAGACACACATTCCACGAGTGAGCTCAGCTTTCCTGCAGTCAGGTTCCCCAGTGGAACACTTGACCTCATGCAGCAGCACTCAGAGCTCAGATCACAGCACAGAAAACAGCTGGAAAAGGCAGAAATCCTGCACTGAGGCACCCACAAACAGAGCCACGCTGGAAGGAGCCACAGGGACACATCAGGTTCCACAGGGGAACATTCTAGGCAGTGCAGCAGCCTTACCCCACAGGACACCCCAGCACAGGGGGAGGTTACAGAGCACCCATTTTCCTCTAACATGACAAAATGAGTCACTTCAAGCCTCTCATAACCTTGGAGATGATTTGATTACTCCAAATATCTTCAGTGAAATCACATTTGAGACATCAGCTTCCAGACAACAGGGAAAAGCCAAATAAAACACCACCAGCAGCAATAACCTTTTCTAACAGAGTAAATGACATCTAACCACAGCTCAGAGCCTGCCAAAACACAAGGCAGGATTTCTGGTGGATAAGGTCCAGCAAAACAAGGATCCAGCATTCTAAAGACAGCCATCTCCTGCATGATTTAGAGAAACACTGAAAGCCAACCCTCTGGGTGACATTAACCCTCTGACTCACCCAGTCAGCCTGCAAACATGCCTGCCTTTGTGGTAGTAAACGATTTAGTCCCACCTATCTGCTCTGGACAGGCTGCATATAAACAACATGTATGGAATTAACCTCTGAGTAAGGAAAAAAATAACAGTCAAAGCAAACAACAAAAAAAATCAGGTAACCTGCCCTTAACAATCATTTGAAATTATTTCTGGGCACTTCACTCAGAGCTATAGCTCACCATGGGGAAAAAATTCCTTTTTTCACTGCTCAGCTGTGGTGAATGCTGTGATTTTATACTAAAAGCTCATCAGAATGCATCCACCTTTCCCCAGCACCAGAACACACATGAATAAGTTCCTCTTAACAACTCAGCTAAACAGACTGGCTCTGTTTTGTCAATCAGAACAGCAAGATTTCCTTCTGACTGCTTCAAAACTGAAAATTATTCCAGTGTGACCACAATCATCCAGCCTGTGGATGAATCAGATCTTCAGTCCAACAAAAGCCTCCAGCAAGAGCTGGGGTTCTGCTATTCTTAAACAGAAAAGAAACCCAACAATAAAACTGTTAATCCTGGTCCTGGCCTCAAAATGTTTCCAGTCTCAAGTCTTCAACCCAGAAATTGGTCCCCACAAGCAGGGTTTGTGAGCTGGCTGCTGCTCCCAGACATGACTGCACAGTAACCCTGAGAACCCCACTGATGTCAGCACAACAAGGCTCAGTGAACCTCCCAGCAGTGAGGAGGAGTGAGCAGAACTGAAATCTTCTCCTCACACTCACCAGTGCCTCATTGCTCTGCACTCCAGCACAGATGGCATGAGTAACCCTCTCCTTAAGGCACGGGAACAGTCTTTGTGGTCACAGAAACAATAATTTGCAGAGGCACAAATGCCTTTGCTGCTCATAAAGGAAAGAGCTTGAGGCTTATGTTACAACTCTGGGAAATCAGCAATTAAATCACAGGCTGCAGTTGGATCTGTTTTAGTTACTAAATTATTAATGGGATAGAAGCTTTGGAAAGTGAGATATATCACTACCTCTGATGAAGATGCTCAGATCAAGAGCTTCCAAGTTAATTTGACACTTTGGTCAGTTTGCAACACTTGAACAGTGACCTTGAAGAACCTGCACTTTAATTTTACCTTGCCATAACCAATGTTTACATTCCTCAGTTCATTCCCCCTCCCTAGTTGGTAATTTGCTCCACTGGGGATTTGCAGGAAAGACCTTGTTAGAAAGAAAACGCAACAGAGATGATGGTTTAACCTCAACTACAAAACAAGGAAGTTGCAGAAGAGCGAAACAGGGACACCAAGATAAGTGATTCCTCTTTAGGTCCAGTCAGATGCTGGGTATGTTTCTCAATGGTCTTTCTAGAGAAGAAATTGCACATAAAGAGCCTTTCTTACAGGCAGCCACCTCTCAGCTTCCTGCTGCTGCTGGAGCAGTTACTGGCCCTTGCCCTGCCCGCTGCTTTATTAACACAAAGGCAAAAAGGTTCAGGAGCGCAGGACACGATCTGCAGCTCCAGGTGGCTTCACTTACAGCTTTCTTGGACTTCTTCTTGGTGGAGCGAGCCTTCCTGGCCTTCTCCACGACGGCGTAGAGCGCGAGGCAGAGCCGGGCCATGCGCGGCAGGTCGCGCACGCTGATGTCGAACTCCAGGCGCTGCCGCCACACGGGCTCCGAGCACACGCTCACCTCCGAGCTCGACACGGTCTTGCACAGCATCTCGGTGCCGTGGAACAGCCCTGCCTGCACCACCAGCTGGGGGACAGCAAGGACAGCGCCCTGAGCCCATGGACGGCCTGCGTGCTGCAGGGGAAGGGGACGGGGCAGCTCTCCCTGAACAGGGTGTCCCACCCCTGACTCCTTCCCAGGGCACTGAACAGGGTGTCCCACCCCTGACTCTTTCCCAGGGCACTGAACAGGGTGTCCCTCTCCTGTCTCATTCCTAGGTCACTGAACAGGGTGTCCCACCCCTGACTCCTTCCCAGGGCACTGAACAGGGTGTCCCACCCCTGACTCTTTCCCAGTTCACTCAGACACTCAGTTCTGAACTCTCTCCTTAGACAGGGCAGCTCTCCCTGAACAGGGTGTCCCTCTCCTGACTCTTTCCCAGTTCATTCAGACACTCAGTTCTGAAGTCCCTCCTTACACAGGGCAGCTCTCCCTGAACAGGGTGTCCCTCTCCTGTCTCATTCCCAGGGCACTAAACAGGGTGTCCCTCTCCTGACTCTTTCCCAGGTCACTGAACAGGGTGTCCCCCTCCTGACTCTTTCCCAGGTCACTGAACAGGGTGTCCCCCTCCTGACTCTTTCCCAGGTCACTCAGACACTCAGTTCTGAAGTCTCTCTCTTTGCTCAGCTTCAGTGAGGGCATTGTTATCTTCACACTTCATGCAGACTTGCATATTGACTAATGTGGCACACTCTTGCCCAGTTTCCTTCCTTTCCCAAAGGGCAGCTGTTCCCCTTCTCATTTCCCCCTTCATGGCAAACACCTCACACATTCCAGGCCTCTGCTTCTCCTGCCTTCCCTTTGCCAGCCACCACCTCTCCCATCGCTCCTCTCAGAGCTGGGTGTCCCCTGCCCTGCCCAATGCCACTACCTCAGGGCAGCAGCTCTGTTTGCTGTGCAGCAGCTCTGTTTTCCAATGCTGGGCTGCTGCCTGCCCACTTCCCTCCCCATCCCTGTTGTGGTGCAGCTCAGAGACTGCCCAAGGGCTGAATGGAGCCCCACAGGAGCAGGTGAGGTCACACTGCCAGCCACCCCTGTCCTCCCCACACAGACCAGAGGGCTGTGACTGGGAAAGACAGGTACAAACCCCAGAGTGAGCCAGTCCCCACCTTCATTCTCTCATCTGCATTGACCTTGCTGCCTTGCACCAGCTCGATGTAGAAAGGCTGCTCCAAGGACCACAGAGAGCCATAGTTTGGCTGCAAAGAGAAAAGGATTCTGATCAGAAACAAAGACCTCCCAAGTCAGCAGCAGAACTCATCTCCCATTTATGCTTTTGGGTCCCAAGGAAAGAGCAAGAAGCCTGGGACAGCCAGGGAAGGTATGGAGGGGGCTGGAAGGCTGGTTGAAAATTCCCACCCTATTCCCCAGCTGGGAACCTGCCCTGAGAAGGACAGGGAGCACCCACTGCTGTTCCCAGCCCAGCCCAGTGTGTCCCCAACAGAGGAGCCCAGGGTGAGCTCAGGGTGAGCTCAGGGGTCCCTGTCCCCTTTTACCTTTTTCTTGGGGAGAGGAGGGGGCTTGGAGGCCGCCTTTGGGGGGCTGGTGATGCAGTTGGTCTGCTCGTCCCTCATGGCAATGATGGCAGAGGAGTGCACCATGGTCAGGTGGGGGGTCAGGCCCCGCTGCAGGCAGCTGCGGATGTACTGAGAGGGGACAGGGTCAGCCAGGCCTGCCAGAGCCACCAGCCCAGGCAGGAGCCCTGCAGGGACTTGGGGAAGGACACAGCAACAATCCAATCCCAGCTCTCAATTATCTCCTCTTGCTTTATAAACCTGCAACTCACTGGCTTCATGCTGCCAGAGTTGGGAATATGAAGTGCCTTTTATAGCTGGCATTTCATCAATGGACTCAAATGGCTGCATTAAGGGAAAACACTGAGGAGGATTCAGCACTCCCAGCAGCAGTCTGCCCTGCCAGAGGAGCACATGATTCAGGATTACTTGCTCAACTTTCAATGGGAGAACCCCCATCCCACCATACAAGCACGCAGATATTTCCAGAACCACAGCCTGTAAATGTATTTACACAGCACTTGGCACCCAGGGACAGGCTTAGACCACTGGCCCCCCAAAAATAAAGACTGGTTAGGTTGCTGGAAGTACCCTTTGCCCTAGGTAGCATCCAGGTGCTGTCACTGATGTGCTGCAGTCCTGCAAACAGCACTCCCTCCTTCTCACTATGTCCCAACCCCAGCAAGAGAAGGCCATGTGGGAACAGCCACTGACAAAGCAAGACACGAGGCTCACCTGGAACTGGTACAGGGGGTAGTTCCCATAGAGATATTCACATTTCCCATTCACCTGCAGGGTGTAGTCCTCTGGCTGCTGCACGGTCTCGGGCCGGAGCACAGTGGCCTGTTTCTTAACAGCATAGCTCATGAGGGTGATGGGGAACTCCCAGGGGGAGATCTGGAACATGAAGCTCTCCTGCAATCCCAACAGCACAGCAAAGTGTCAGACACCAGCACGGGCTGGCGTGGCACAGACAGGGAGCAGCATTCCTGCTGCTAGCAATGAGGAGCAGCATGGGAAGGTACAATCACACACATCAGCCTATGGTAAGTACAGATATTCCTCCTGCCAAACTGGGCAGGAGCAAGTTTCAGCAGTGTAAGGACAAGGCTGGAAATCAGGAACTTCAATTTTCTGCAGAATCACCAGTTGATGTGGCTGCCAGTCATTAAAAACCTTCCCACAGTCATTGCAGCAGCAGGGCAGGGGCTGGAAGGATCCCCATGCTCAAACACACTGCTCTGAAGGCTGTTCTCCTGCCAGGGTGACCTTGCTTCATGGCCAGGCACTACAGGCAGAACATGAGCCCAGGCAGGAGCAGGAACAGGGGCCCACGAGCAGCACAGAGCAGTGTCTGCAAGCAGCATCTGCTGAGCAGGCTCCTGAGCTTCCAAAGGAAAGCCAGGTACTGCATTCTGTGCTCCTTTCCCACCCAAACACAAAAAGGTTTCCAGCCTATGTACATGCAGCAACCTCAGCTTCCAGCTGACCAGTACACCCAGAGCACACTCAGGAGGGAGAGCAGCTCCCTCCCAGCCTTCTCCACAGGTAAAGCAATCAGGAGAATGAACACTGAACACATGCAAACACTGTCCAGGCACACATTATTCTGTCTGCACACACACACACAGAGGTTTCCAAAGGAAAGGCACAAACCACCAAACACCGTGACAGGAAAGTTTTGTGCTTTACCCCGCCAGACTGGAACCTGATGTTGACAAAAATGTTCTTGGTGGGGATTTGCAGAGAGGAGAGGCCCTTGGCAGCGGGCTCCAGCTGCAGGGGGAAGTTGTACTCCATCCACGCTGCCCAGCCCAGCTGCTGCCGCTGCGCCGCCTTCTCCTCGCAGAACTGGCACATCTTGGCACGGAACTCGCTCACCTCCGGGTCCTGCACCGAGTCAAACTCGTGCAAACCTGGGTGCAGAGCAGGAGAGGAGGGCAACAATAAGCATCTGCAGCCAGGGGGGGGGAAAAGAGCCTTTTCCTTTACTGTCTGTGAAAGTCTCCCTGAACACGTGTTTAACACGTGGCCAAAGCAGCGTCAGCGGTGCTGCCAGCAGCCCCTGATGGACGATGTGCAGTGGCACTGCCACCAGGACAGGCAGCACCACCTTCCCTGGCCCCGCACAGGCAGTGTCCCCTGCATGCCCTGCAGGATCCTGCTGCTGTCCCAGTGTCCCAGTGCTGCAGCCAGGCTGTCCAGGACGGAAAGTGAGAAATATCACTGTGCCCAACAGAAATATCTGTGCCTCCAGAGCCAGTAGCCATGCTGTGCCCATGAGGGTGAGGGCTGTGTGCCCCCAGAGCCACGTTGGGCCCATGAGGGCCGTGTGCCCCCAGAGCCATGTTGTGCCCACGAGGGCTGTGTGCCCCCAGAGCCATGTTGTGCCCATGAGGGCGGGCTGACCTTTCCCGATGAGCAGGCTGATCTGGGAGTTGATGAGCTTCTTGGCCCGGTCGCCCTCGCGCGCCACGAGGCGCAGCACGGGCAGGAAGGGCTGGATGTCGCAGAGGCGGCGCTGCTCGTCCTCCAGCTCCTGCTGCTCGGCCGTCTGGTTGATGCAGGTGAACACGTAGGCCTCGGGGTCGCTGAGCATGTGGAACAGCGGCTCATACTGCGCGTGCTTCCAGAGCACCTGCGGGGGCACGCCGCTGTCACTGCGCTGCTGTCACCCTGCACACCATCACCCTGCTGTCACCCTGCTGTCACCCTGCACACCATTACCCTGCTGTCGCTGTGCTGTCACCCTGCTATCGCCACTGTGCTGCTGTCATGCTGTTGTCACCGGCTGCTGTCACCTTGTACACCATTACCCTGCTGTCACTGTGCTGTCACCCTGCTGCTGTAACCCTGCACACCACCACCCTGCTGTTACCCTGCTGTCACCCTGCACACGATCACCCTGCTGTCACCCTGCACACCTCACCCTGCTGCTGTCACCCTACACAACTCACTGTGCCACTGTCACCCTGCTGTTGTCACCCTGCTGCTGTCCATCAGCACACACTGTCACCCTCCGTACTGCCACCCAACTGCCCCCAGGGCCTGTCCAGCCCTCACCCTGCCGCTGTCACCCACCACCTGTCCCCCAGCTAAGGCAGAGCACAGCCCAAGGTCCCCACAGCCCCCTGGCACTCCCAGGCTGCTTCTCAGCCAGGTCTGGTGGCTCCAGCTGGTGCTGAACTCCTGGGCAGGTTTATTTGTAGGTGCCTTTAACTGACTTCCTTTCCTCATGCCTGTCTTTTGTTTCAGGCAATGTCAATCCCTCAGCCTGAGCATTTAAATAACCCCCACCTGAACATCTCACAGTAAGCACCTGCTGACTCTGGTCCTGTGAAACACAGCAATTACTCACACTGGAAACAAAACTGGGTTAAGTAACTTGCCCCCAGTAACATGAAATCTGTCAGGATGCCAAGGACAGGAGCCAAGAGCTTCTCAAGTCTTGTCAACACTATCCAGTTCCCAAGGATGCTTCTCTCCCTGTGGATAGCACTCTCACATGACTTCACATCCCTTTTTTGACTCTCATGCTAAGTGCCTGCTGCTGGAGGCAGAGCTCTGCAGTGGATGACCCTCTGGCTGTAACACAGACTGTCACCCAAAGCTGCTGGGAGGCTGTTACCTGCTTGATGGTGCCCAGGCTGGCATTGCAGGGCACTGAGAGGTTTAGGTATATTCCTGTGGGCAGCAAAAAGTCCACCTGGATGTTTTGGTTTTCCCCCTTGGACCAGAATTCCGTAGGGCAGTAAATGCCTGGGGGCATCCTGCTCACTGCTCAGCTACCACCTGCAACAAAAGGGAAAACAGTCTGGTGCTGTTGACTGCATGTTATCTGCTCAGTTCTGTGCTGGGCTCTGTAGAAAATTAATGTGCAAAAAACCTAAAGAAAGGAAGGTCAGCACAGCCTTAAAGCTCAGGAAAAGTTAGTAAATTAGTAAAAATTCCACTTCAGTGCCTTTGAGCCACATGTAACTATAGCATTTGCTTCTATTTCATGCAACCCTCTCTTAATCCCTTCTAGGCCAGGATTAACATCTACACCTGCATTTGACACAGAAATAAAAGAATTATCTTCTCTGGAGAACAAAGACATTGTCCCAATAGCTCATCTATGACCAAGCAGCCAAGAGAAACAGCAATTTCCTACCCCTGGCTGTGTAAGGCAATCCTCAGGCCACATGCTCCAAGCTCCACTTTGTTTTTCCAGAGCTCAGTTCCAGTCTGCAAGAGGGAGAAAGGGTTGTTGCTGGTTCCAAGTATGCATGCATTTTATACACACAAACAAATAATACTCTGCTGTACATATTCTCTCTACAAGTAAAGAAAGATGAAGTTGAAGGGAGAGGCAGTCAGAATAAGTTTGTTAATTCCATCTGCACCCTGTCCCTTGGCAGGATGCTGCAATTTATTTCCAGCACATCCAAGGAATGCAAAGAGAACAAGGATCTGGTACAAGATCAGGTACAAGCTGCTGTGTTCAAACACAGGATGACACAAAAGGCATTCACCAGCAGCCTGTCAGACATTTCCTTTCTCAAGGACATGTAACAAAGTCTCCATCCATTTGCTCACAAGCAAAATGCTACAGCAATAAAACCTCTGGTTTGCTGCACATGTGACAAGTGGCAACGTGGTGTCCCCACGTGCTGGAGACTCTGGAACTGCTGGCACTGGCAGGGAAGTGGCTCCAACTAATTCTCTGCAAGCACCCCAGCAGAGAAACCAGCTCACCCCAATTCCCTCTCAGCAGTTTTCCTGCCAGGTCAGCAGAGGAACATCCCAGTGGTACAGCCTGCAAGGTGCCCAGCCCTGAGCGAGTCTGTGTCCCCTCTCCTCAGCCCATGAAACCAGCACAGCACTTCCCCATTCACAACTTAAAGCTTTGCAGCCGTGGCTGTAGGGACTTGGAAAGGAGCTGAGCAAAGTGCAGCTGATTCCCAAACCACAAAGTCCTGCTGGCAGCTCCTCAGGAACCAGCCCTGGGCTCCAGCAAGCACAAGGAGCCCAGCAGCTTATCTGCCAGTCCTGGGAGCACACCACTTCCCTGTCAGCAGTGAGGTCAGGATTCCCAGAAACACGAGCTGTGCTTTATCTGTCCTGCTTCCTCAGCACAGAGCCTGCATCACCACAAACCACCCCGGGCTGCAGGGAGGGCAGCAAAGGGGGAGGAGGCAAGGCTCACCAGTTTGAATAAAGCAGAACAAGCTGGCCTTGTTCTCTGCCCATCAACACTAAAAACAGCAGGTTTCTGGTGTATCTGCTACCTCAGCCTGAATCAGCAAACTACCACAGCTCTACTGACCAGCAGAGACAGAGACACAGCCAAGGCTGAGCTGCTTCCTCCTGCTGAGGATTTCCATCTGGCACCACATCCCAGAGAATATGAAGTGCCTGCCTAAGCCACGAGCACCACAGTGTCAGTTCAAGCTCAGCACCTTGTCTTTCCAAGCTCCCTGATTTAGAGGATATAGGATTTTTTCCTGGTGTGAATATACCAAAGGAAGAATAACTCTGCACTTTCATAGTTTCTAATACATCATTTACCAAGCCTCTCCCCTTCCCATTACTAAATTCAGAATGTTCTCCTTGTTGGAGCTCAGATCTGATGTGACAGTTCTTCCATGAAGCCAGCTCTGCCTAGATGGGTGTTCCTGCACTGCCCGACTTCCCTCTTCCCCTTTGCCTTGGGAAACTGAACAGAGTTCTCCAACCTTGTGTGCACTATCTTGACCTCATGTGTACAAGTAATCACAATTCCCTTTTCTCTGGGTTGTTCTGCCATTTGTGTACAACCAAGTGCAGCATCACTCCTTTTTGGCAGGGTTTACACTACTGGAGTAATTTGAGATATACTCTCTGTCTTTCACTGCAGCAGTCTTCAAAAAAAAAAATTCTCCAATACAATTGTCAATTTTTAAAGCCCAGACCTCTTCATCACTGGGCAGTAATAGTGGTGGAGGAAAATAACTGTCAGACAAAATTTCACTTTTTAGATGAAGGCAACTCCACAACTTCCCCTGTGCCCTCTGCCTCAGTTTATTATTCTTTACTCTGCAGGAAAGCTAGAGGATGCTCTCCCCTTGCAGTATTTATTTAGTGTGCAGGTAATAAATGTGTATCCTCAGCAAAGAGGGGAGCTGGCCAAGGCAGAGCTAATGCCCACATGGGATGAGTCCATGCACTAGGACAGAAATAAACCCTCAATTTTACTGAATGCCATGCAGAGAAGAGAGGCACAGCATCAGCTACAGGGGAGAACGCATGTGAGGAATCTGAGGCAAGGTAAATTTGTGCAGAGTCCCAGAGACACATCTGAAACCACCCAGCCACTATTTAACAAGCCACCAGCCAACATAAAACCTACTAACACAAATTTCAATTTCCTCTTCTGATGTTCATCAACCACAGCTCTGGTGTTTACAACATGCAACTGCTTTGGAGAGGAAAAGGCAAAAAAAAAAAAAAAACAAAAAAAAAAAAGAAAGCAAAAACTATCAGACATGGAGCAGCGTTCCCCTGTGAGGCTGCAGCATCAGACAGACACGGAAGCTCCAACACCCACAAACAAATTGCAAAATTACAAAACCCCAGGACTACCAAAATACCTCTTAGCTTATAGGAAATGAGCAGTGCAGAGCTCACAGGTGATGTGCTGCGTGGGAGACTGCAGGAAGTCACTTTCATTGCAGGATGGCTTTGGCTGGGGGAGGAATTTTGGGGTACACACGTGTTTGCCATGGCTTCAGCACACAGCCAGTGCACTGGGCAGAGCTGAACCAGCTCTGAGCTCTCACAGCACTTCAGTGTGCTCTGAGAGTGTTTTCAGCTTGGTCTTGATTTTTTGGTTGGGGTCACAGGGTAAAACAAGCCCATGCTGCTGACATGTCATTTCAGCACTGACTGACAGTAGAAGTAACTCCCAAATTGCCCTTCAAGACAGATGGGGAAGAATCCTGCAGCAGGTGAGTGTGTCCAACTGTGCCTGCACATGGGAGCTGGGAGAGCAAACCAAACCCTGGCAGGGACTCACAGCCAGTGCCAGTGACCCCAGCACACCCAGACCCAGGCTGGAGCTGCTTTGGTGTAACAGCTCAGATCTGCTCCCGTGCCCCAGATGTTTCTATCACAGCTTCCAGCAGTCTCCTGTAACACAGGATCTGAGTCTCAGCTGTGCCATGGAGCCCTCTCTGCTGTCCTTCAGCTCCTGGGACAGGGCTGCACCCTCAGTACAGACCCAGCTCTGCCTCTGGTTCCTCCTTCCACACACCCACAAGTGTCAAACTCAGGTCATGAACCAGGCAGGAAAACACTGGGGACTCCTTAGAAAAGTGTGGAAAACCATTCAAGCACTGAACAACCCCTAAAATCAAGAGCCTGGCTTTTTATCTTCCTCAAACCCTAGTTTAGAATATTTGAATTACCTTTACTTGGTTTACCATCCTATGACTTCTACCTCCACCAAATATAAAAATCAAATAAAGGTTTTTTTCATACTATCAGCTTCCATTTTGTACATTGATCTCTCCTATCCTGCCACACAGTTGCCTGCACTGATTCACTCATTCTTTCAACAGCAGTCCATTGTTCATCCAACTCTACATACCAGACACACAGTTATGCTGCTTTGACAATGCCTTTTCTTAGATATTTCTGAGCCGCTGATTAATCTGACTTTTACTTACACAAACCATTAGATGGATGTAGCTGTACCATGAACTGTCCTTGGCAAGGGATGAAAATGCCCACACCTAACTCTTCAGGCCTCTGAGACACTACAGAGCATCCCCTTCCCTACCAGAGGTGCTGATAAAAACCAGCACTTAATTAACAAAAATCAGCATCTTCTGTGCATCCAGGTGTCACTGGAGAACCGTGGATTTCCCTACCATCCATGGATTTGTTCTGGTTATGTGGAAACTACAAGGATCAAGCTTTAAACAATCACTGGGGAAGAATCCCTTGGCTTGGGCCCTTCCCTTAATGAAATAAAAACTCCTTTGAGCTTTTAAATTGTTCAACACCCACCTCACACACACACACTCCCACAAAACAGACTCAGGGGGAAAAGTAATGGAGGCAGAACTACACTAATGTGATCTGAACTGGGGATAACCTTGTTTGTGTGCAGGGCTGATGATGAAAGGGGTTGTCAGCAAGAGAAGAGATAGGAAAGCAGAATGCACATGTGGTGATAAAAACAGGCTGCACTTTTTGGGGCTCCCAGCTGCAGAAGAGCATCAGAGCAATATGCCATCATTCAGGCTCAGCAGAACCTCAGATCCAAACAGAAGCAATAGCCAGAGGGAGGGAAAGAGGAGTTCAGGCAAAGAAACTTAAGGGAAAAATAAATGTAAAGCCATTCCTCATTCTGGGAGTAAAACACTATCACCACAGAGCTAGAAAAGCATCTGATGGGAGACTCGAGAACCTTGGTGGAAACTTCCAATCAGTTTTTGGGCAAGTTCACAGCATTGCCTGAGGAACTACCTAGTGAGAAAACGTATATTCAGTGGTTAAAGCAAAAGCTTGGAAACCAGCACTGTGCACAGCTCTGCTCCCAAACCTGACAATTGTTTGCTGCACAACATCAAACAACAAACTCCTCCGTGTTTCAGCTTTCTCACATGCACAAGTACAGCCTGTAACTCACGAGGGGTGTTGTAACTCTTAAATGCTGGCAAAGGGATATGAGATCCTTGCACCCTTGCTATTACTGCTAACACAGGCAGAGCCTGGGAGTTGGAGGAAGTTGTGATAAACGAAAGCTTCCAGCTGAAGAAGTTGCTGAAATTAGGCTTTTTCAACTGTTCCCAACGGCTCCACAACACCAGAAACCAGAGTCCATCTTGCTGATGGAAACAAATCACAAGTCACACATTTCTAATGACTTCTATCTTGACATTCACCTTTCAGGTTCCCATCTCAGGCACATACAGCCTGCCATGTTCCAGATTCTATTCTGGCAGCTCTTAAAAGGCTCTCATGCCCTGCCAAAAACATGATCCAAAACTAACCCACAGCAGAAACACACATGAACAGCTGAGCCAGGCAGCACAAGCCCTACACCAGGGCAGGTCCTGATGACCAGGTGTTACCACTCCCCAATTCCGGGAGGGACAATTGTGGCGACAACGCGCCATGTGCCAAAGCCACCTAAAGGCCAGGCAGACACCAGCAACATCCTGCAGGATGGGCCGGCAGGTGATGAGTGGTTACTCGTCAAAACAGCCAGCCCGCTGCCCGCCATCCATCCATCCATCCATCCATCCATCCATCCATCCATCCATCCCTGCCACCAGCACGGGGGACACAGCACCAAGGGCAGCCCCGACGCTCAGCGGCAGTGCCGACCCCGCTCTCCGTGAGGCTGGAGCGCTTTTCCCGAGCACAGCAGCAGCGCTGCTCGCTGACGGCGCCCGAGCGGAGCCAGCATTTGCCGCAGGCGGCCCCGCAGCGCCGGCCGCGCACCCCGGAGCCCCCGGCCCGCCCGGGCCCCGCTCCCCAGCCCCCGGCCCCAGCCCGGCCCCGTCCCGGCGCTCACCTGCGCTGGCGGCCGGGGGGTCCCGGGGGCTGCGGGGCTCCCGCGCTCCCGGCCCCGCTCCGGCGCCGCCCCGGCCCCGCCTGCCAAGGGGCGGCGGAGGGGCCGCGCCCGCCGCGTCCGCCCCGCCCCGGCACCGGCCGGGCAGCGGCCCGGGGCTGTTCCGGGGCCGTCCCGGTGCCCCTCGGCCCGGCAGCGCGGCCCCGCTCCGCACGCAGCGCAGATGCCGGCGGGGAAGGCGCGGCCGCGGCAGCAGCCGGCGATGGCAGCACTCGGTACCGGCAGCGCTCGGTGATGGCAGCACTCGGTACCGGCAGCACTCGGTACCGGCTGCGGTCAGTACCGGCAGCACTCTGTACCGGCAGCACTCGGTACCGGCTGCAGTCGATGCCGGCAGCGCTCGGTGATGGCAGCACTCGGTACCGGCTGCGGTCAGTACCGGCAGCACTCGGTACCGGCTGCGGTCACTACCGGCAGCTCTCGGTGATGGCAGCACTCGGTGATGGCAGCTCTCGGTACCGGCAGCCGAGCGCACCGAGCGTCCCGAGCATGACGTGGCCGCCACCCTGTGCCGCACTGGGGCCAACCGGAGGCACCCGCGGCTCGCTCCGGGGCCGCAGGGCCGCACAATAGCGCAGCAGCGAGGGCCGGTCCTGCGAGCACATCTGTGCGTGGCACTGCCCGCACAGGAGATGTACAACGGCTCGGGATTCACTCCTTTCCTGGAAAGCGCTCCTTTGACTGCCTCAGTCCTACAACTGCTCTTTCTGCATCTGGAAAACTGTGCGAACCCTAGAAACTGGCTGACACCGAGAAAAAGAGGGAGAGGGGCATTTAGAGGGAAAAGACATGGAGTGTAGGAGACAAGGAGAGAGCCCCAAAGAGAAGGGGAGAGACCCTGGTGGTACTTGCTGAGCACTGGCAGTGCAATAAGGGTGGGGAATACCCCAAATCCCAAAGCAGAGTCTAGTGGATTTGGGGGATGAGAAGAAACCCCTTCAAGGCAAAGTCCCCGTGGGTCCAAAGTAGGAGCAAGGGTAGGTTTTAACACACCTGGTGATCCACTTCCACCTGCTACTCACAGGAATGGGACCAAGCCCACCTTTAAATGCTGGATACCAAGGACACACAGGGTTATCCACTCAGTTTTTTCTCTCCCCAACCTGTTGTACAGATCCATGGACTGCAGGGGAAGCCCACCCAGGCACTAAAGCCCAGTGCAGGGTCTCAACCCACCAGTTCCCCACTTTTCAATCCCTGGGGCTGCCATCACCCTTTGCTCAGTGCAGCTCTCCCAACTGCCACGGGAAATGAGTGGTTCCAAAGCAGCAGCAGATGGGGACAAGGAATGTTTCCAGTGTTCAAAGACAATCATTCCTCTCTGTCTCATTAAATTTTCAGCAGCAATTAGATACTCAAAGACCATGTGCTTATCTGAAAAGTCTCTCTCTCTTCACACATCTCCTCTGAAATGCCCGCCGTACTTTAGGTCACAAATGAGAAAATATTGGGAATATAGGTTTGTGATTTTAAATATTTCACTGCCACACATGGAAACAAAAAGCCCTGGTACAGTGCATGGTTTGTGCTACTGAGTCACCTCGACTGATCCTGCAGTTTATGACTCCCAGAATCACCATTTTCCTAAAGCTTTTGCTGAGACATATGATTAAGGTATAAATTCTTTTTTTCCCCCTCTATGTTATCGTCCAAGAAAAGCTCATTATTCTTGCAATCTGACTCATTTTTTTCCCCTGAACATTACTAGCTGGCAACACAGATATCTTGCCAACAGTACAAGATGTGACTGTTGAAACATTCATTGTTCAACTCCGTTTGAATCTACTATCGTGTCTCCATGTGACCTTATAACGCTCAGAAATTGTCTATTTTAAATCATCAGCCCTGACATGTGTTGAAGATATTTTTAACAGACTGTTTACAGGAATTCTGGTTTCTGTTCTGTATTTTTTTTCCTTTTCATCAGCTTTTCTATTCATCATCTCCAAGTTTCACATGTACAGCTGTACTGAACACCAACAGGGCATTTGCCCACATGGCTTGTGAGAAATTGGACATCAGAAGCTGAAGGGAAGGGGAAAAGGAACTCAGTCAGAAAAAGTAACTGCAACCTGCTAAGATTAAGATCTGAGACCTCCAGGAAGAACAGAAGGGAGGGTTCCTTGGCTTTCTTCTGTGTTATCGAGAGCCAAACAGGGCTGATGCATTGGAAGAGAACACTGCTAAGAAGGGCAAGTGGAATTATTTCAAATGCACCCAACACGAGGGACATGCAAGGCATTCCAGATCACAATGTCCATTTCCACTCCATACCAGTCTGCTTTGCATTCACCCAGATTGTTCATAAAACTCTGAAAGGGTAATTTTGTGTTCTCAGCTCTCAAGCTCTCCCTCTGCCTGTGGGCATGTGCTCTGTGCCACTTAATCTGGTGAATCTGCAGAATCACACAATTCCACACTGCTGCTGAGTCTGGGGGGCTTGTCCTGCTTGGGGAACGATGCAGACCCCAGCCTAGCAGTCACCACTGTCCCACTCTCAGGAAATTTCCCCAGTGATGAGGCATGGTCAGCTTTTACAGGAGGAACAGCAGGAGGGAGGATGACAATGAGACACAGAACCACCACACTCTGTATTCCCAGGATCCCCCAGCAAGAATGCTTCCACCCAGAGACACAAACACCCTGGCTGCCCTCCTGGGTCCCAAGCCACCAGGATGTTGGCAGATGTGGTGAATAGTGACACTTCTGGAGGTGTATTCCCTGCTTCCAGACGGGGACAGAAGAGTCTCCCTCATCCTTCACCAGCATGGGACAGACAGACAAACAAACAAACAAACGGACCCAAGTGGCTGCATTTCATTGCACCAGGAGGCAAACAGGAAGCCCGAGCAGCCTGAGGAGAGTTGAGGCTCTGCTCCACGTGGTTAGCACTGCTCAAGGTTCACACTGCTCAGCGGGGAAACCGCGCCGGGCTGCAGACACGGCTGGGAGCGCCTGGGTTAGAACTCAAACGATGGGGCTTTTTGTTTGCTTTTTTGGCAACAAGATCTGAAATAGGATCACAGCCACCCAAAGCACAGCCCTGAGCCACGCTGGCTGTCAGTGGTGAGCCGTGGGGCTCACCTGCCTGAGCACAGCCATGGGCCACATCAAATCCTCTGGCCAAGCCAAACTGCTCCAGCATTTGAAGGTCACTGTTGGGTTTTGCATGTTACACAAAAGCTCTCAGTGCTATAGAATAATACTACCTTTCTACAGGTTTTGGAGATTTATTTAAACATTATAAATATATGTATGTATTTGGGGTACCCAGGTCCTCTTGCAAGCAAGCACCACACATGTCAAGGAACATGAGGAGAATTAGGATAAACTGCACTAAGTATTGTAACTGCACCTCACAGAGAACAGGAACAGGCTCAAGGGCATCTCCCCAAGCCCCCAGCTCTGCTCCCTGGACTCACCACTCCATACACCCCTAGTTTGTCACATCCTGACACACAGACATCCTTCACCCACCCCCAAACCAGCGCTGTTCCCTCTCCTCTCCATCTACACTCCAGCAACCTGCTCAGGAGGACATTGCCCTGAAGACAAACGTGACACAGCTCAGCCTTTGGGACAGCTGAGGACACCGTGGTTATAACACGAGTTGTTTTTCTTTCAGGAACAAGGCCACAGTTTACTTGTTGATGTTGCCGCAAGAGAGATTTTAGAGCCTAAAACCACAACAAAGCATCAGCACGGTTTTCTCTTTGATGACCGTGCATTCAAACTAAAATGCCATTAAAAAGAAAGCCTTTCACAAGGTGTGAGGGGCTGATGGTGAAGTATTAGGGGGTGGGATTCAAGGACCTGAGCAGCCTGTTTGAAAAGCTTCTGAAATGCTGTCAATCTTGCGACCCCAAAATGACAGAGAGAAGGGAGAATGACGACACAGATACTCAGCCTCTTGCTGAAGGCCAAAGTGGCCTGATTTGGTGTCCTTGCCCAGATAAAAATACTGTTTTATTTGTGTGACTATGTATTTAAATGAAGGATACTGCAGACTTGAGAACAATGTGTTCCTCTCTGGTTCCCCCGTCAATGTTGGCAGAGCAGAACTGTAACAAGGCACGGCCTGAGTCAGCTGCAGTGGCCGCTGAGGTTCCCTCCTGGCCAGCAGCAGCACCACAGGAGAACAATCCTGTGTTATCAAAATGAGGGTTTGTTTGGTACCTCCTCGTTGTTTCATCATCAGAATTTCTGAGTTATCACCTCTGCCCGTGGCAGTGTTCAGTGCTGAGGCAAAATGCAGGTTCTGTGGATGGTGGGTGCTGTGAGCAGCACATCATCCCCAGAACAGAGTGGAAGGTACAACCAAATGTGAGGCAGGAGGAGAAGCTGCTGGCCCAGCCCTGCCAGGAACGTGAGGCTACAGCTCTGTCAGGGATACTGGGAGTTACTGACTGCAAAAATGTAGGAGATTGTTTGGGCAAAACACACCGCAAATAAACAGGGATACCCAGCAAAGCTGCACAGGCTGCTGTGGAAACCCCAGGTTTTGAGGGCAGGTAAGGGCTCGTGTTCTGCTCCTCACATGGTGCCAATGGCACAGCTTCTGCTGTTTTCCTGCATGCAGAGCACTGGGAATGCTCCTTCGTGTTCCACAGGGCGTTCTGGGGAGCTTTGCTGTTTGTACAACCCAGCCAAGGCCTTCAGCTGGTGCTGCACAGCAGTGTCACAGCACACCATGATTCCATCACTTAGAGCATGGCTGCAACACAAACACAGCATTTCCCCCTCTCAGGGAATGCCACTCAAAGGCTCACTTCTGTTCAAGATGGGTTTTGATACAAAACTAAAAAATGTCAAACACAGATGGCAGAAGCTCCATCCCTTTTCTGACTATCCGTTCTTCAGGAGGGACAAACAACTTTCCTTGCTCTTGTTGTTTTCTTTCTTTGCAATACAAATGAGTGATCTTTAAAACCACACATTTCCATTATGAATTGTAACTGCCAATTTAACTAAACCACGCTATTTATTCTTGAAATTACTGTTAGGGGATTCTGGATGCTTTTCTTTGCTACCAGAAGGAAAGCAGCACCCAGCCTTCCCACACTCAGAACCACAGCTCGAGTTCACAAAAACCAGACTTCAGTGATAAAGTCACAGTACTAAAAAGAAAGCCCTTCATCCCGTTTGGGAATTTTGGGGGTCTTTATGAATTGTTTCCAGTAAGACCGGATCTTGCAGCTCGTGTGTGGGTGGCTGCACCCTGAAGGCAGATGCAGGTGCCTGCCTGTGCTAAATATTTTGCACAGACTCAAGAGTTTGTTGTATTTCAGTGGTTTTTGTTTGTTTAGCTTTGACATCTAAAATGTGTGTTCCAAACAAAGCAACATTCAGAACCCAAATGAATACATTCTCTGCATAAAAATCAGAATATATGTATCGTGTTACCAAGTGAGGCAGATGCCAGTGACAAATGCTTTAAGAATTTTTTAGCAGCCACCTGAAAAATCACTTAAGAGTCAGAAATAAGTAGCAAAGGCCATTGCATGAGTCACCAGTGACAACAAGGAGAAAAGGAATGTGAATGGAATTTTTCTTCTTTTTTTCTAAACTGAGAGATGGCTCTAGCTGAAAGAAAATTATTTTTGCTGTTACCACAGGAAAATTTCCTTTTGCAAAAAGGGGAATTTCCGCCTGAGACATATTGATGAAGACTCATTTACATAGCTGGAGGTAACAACTTTTACCATGGGAACAGTGATGAAGGAAAAACAAATTCTTTTCAGTAGCGGGAAAGTGCAAAATTTTTGTCTTCAAATTTTGGTCTAGAAATAGATAATGTTTGTTTTCATTAAGTTTTTAAAAACATTTACAAAGAAGAGAAGATGTATTTCACAGAAGGGAAGAGTCCAGCCAGCCTAAACAGAACCAGGACTGGGAAACTGCAGGACAATTCCTGACTATGTTAAACACTTGGATTATGTGCTACAAGGGCGAGCGTGGCTTAAAAAATAAAGTTAAAAGCTCTATTGTTTGTTATGGGAGAATAATCGTTAAAACCACAGCAGCAGCTGGGTCTGGGTGAGGGTGGGTCTCCCCTCAGCAGCAGGAGACACCTGAGCACCCAAGAGATTTTTCCATTTTCCCAGAATGGCAGCAAGGTAACACAAATTACAGAGCTGGGGCACCTTTGCTCATGCAACCACTCATTGACTGGGCTGGAAAATTGTCAGGATCTTGGATAGAATTTGATAGAGGTCCATTTTCACCAGGCCTCAATAGCCAGGATCTGTATTAGAATGGCCAGCTCACAGCAGCTCCCCTTGTATTCTAACTCAGTATTATCCCCACTCCTGGATGTTCCTTTTCCAAAGGGCCTCTGCTGGGAGCTGCTCTGCAGCACCACATGGACCTGAAATCCAGAATTTACCCTGGCACAAAGAGGAATAAACCATCAGACAAAAGCAGCCATAAAGCACCTGCAGCCTGTGGTGCTGGGGGCTCAGCAAGATGATAACTTTGCATTAAATTTCCTATTTTATTTCCTTGCTCCCTGCAACAGGAAAAAACTCAACCTCTCATTTCCTTCCTCGCAGCCACTCTCTGTTCGGTGTTTTGAGCGGCTGCTGCAAGCTAGCTGCAGTCAGGAGCCAGATTTTCAGTTTGCTCTTCTTTAAAGGCCATGGGCAGAGGCACAGGGCAGAGCCTGCTGGCTAAAGGGACAGAATGGCAGGGTGAGGAGGGGGCAGTGACAGCCCAGAGCTCACAGGCACGAGGGGAAGGATGCTGGGATGCCAACAGAGCAGAGCCAAGTGCACAGCACTGCCAAAAAGGAGAGCACTGAGCATGGCTTTGGCTTTCTGAATTAGCCTTGGAGATTTGATGGGAAAATGTAATGGAATCTTTGCATCCTCTTTCTTTCCATGAGCACAGGTGTGTGCTGCTCTGGACAGCACAGCAGTGCTGCCAAGCCACACTTTGTGCCTTTGGGAATGGAATGAGCACACAGC
This sequence comes from Setophaga petechia, assembly GCA_024362935.1. Taxonomy (NCBI): domain Eukaryota; kingdom Metazoa; phylum Chordata; class Aves; order Passeriformes; family Parulidae; genus Setophaga; species Setophaga petechia. The sequence goes on from JANCRA010000047.1 coordinate 4,539,083, forward strand.
CCCGTGCTTTGGGGTGCTCTGGGGAACCGAGGTACTCACTCAACACCCCTGGGAAGGGTTTGCCTTCAAAGACATTCCTCCCACCCTCAGCAGCCCCTAACCAAAATACAGCTACTGACTACACATGTGATTCCTTCGGTGGCAGAAACAGAAACATTTCAGAAGCCCTTTGACACTAAAAATACATTCTTCCCCTGCTCGGACTTCTCCTTTACCAGAAAGATCCCTCTCCCTGTGCCATTTCCCAGTCTGTCACCCTCGTCTCTTGGCTCCCACCCTGGAGCCAGACAAATTCAAAGCACAGAGCTCCCATGGGCCAGAAGGGCTTTTACAGCACCCACTTACAGCCATTCCCTGCTAAGGGGTCATGCCCTCCCTGCACATTATTTATTTACTGCTCTCCTCTTCCTCCAAAGCTTCATTGATTGCTGCTCATGCCGTGTGCTCCCTGCCTGGGGAGCCACAGTGGGGACAGACACCAGCAGCACTGGCTGCTCCTCAGACTCAGCTCTGTCACTGTCAGCATGCACAGAGCAAACCTGGAGATTTGCACAGACCCCTCCAAACCCACAGCTCTTGTTTTCACTGCTGAATCAGAACCAGCAGAGGCCCACAGGGATTTGAAATGTGCATCCCTCCTCTTGGCAAAATACAAACACAGGCATCTGATCTCATTAGAGCTCTTGTCCCCCAGGGCTCTCATCTTTACCGAATCTTTGTCTTCCCTTATCTCTGGCAATGGGCACGGCAGGATGTTTGGTGGTAACAGATTTATCACAGGCACTGAGAATTGCTCAGTCCACAGCACCGGAGCATTTTCCCCTTCTCCTCTTCCTGAACCTCTTTTGTGGGGTTCCAGCTGACCACAGGAGGAAAGGCAGCCAAGCATCTACTCAACTTACAAATGACAAAAAATAGCACATGAAATCCTGCTAAGCTGCAAAAAAAACCAAGATGACAACACCCAACAAACTTGCACAGGATGGAGCTGACAGAGCAAAGTCCCTCCAGTGCCCTTCAGCCACTTTGGGCAGCAGTGACCAGCCACAGCACAATCAAACCTTGGTTAATTTTTCATCACCTCCTTGATGCTCGGTGTTTCCAGCTCATCACCAGATGGTTGTGCCTGTTACCTTGGCTGTGCTTTGGAGACCTCGTAGGTGCAAGCTGCTGTTGGTAAGCACATGTCCTGCCCTCATGTGAATTAGCAAAGACTGAGGGAGCTCAGCAAATTGGTCCAGGGAAAGTGGCCTCTTTTCACTGGCAGGAGACACTGAATTGTCCAGCAGTGCTCCCCACTCATTGCCTTGGGATCAGTCTTACAGCAGAAAATTAAATCCAGTCACACTGCTTCTCTTATGTCACAAAAAAACAGAGGAAGAGGCCATAAAGAACCCAGCCAGCAGCATAACTGATTCTCAATATAATATTTTTCTCTGCTCTGAATGAGAAGTCAGCAGCTCTGATTGCATGAGCACAAATTCCCCCAAAATTCCCCTGAAACCTTCCATTACAGAGAGAGACAACTGAACTCTAGTAGTAATTTAGGCTGGTACTAGTTTGTTTACCTCAGTGAAGATTATCTGTTAGATCTTATGGGTGAGTGAATCACCCTGTGCTCCCCAAGCCCAGCTGGCTCTCCCCAGCAGAGGGGCACAGCAGCAGCAGCTCTGCAGGTTGCTGCCTGCAAAGGAGCTTCCCCCAGCACCCCCTTTTCCCTCCCCTCTTTGGCTGGTTGCCTTGACTGAAGAGAAATTTCTGGTGGGAGGACTAAGAAGAGCCAAGGCTGTGTCCTCTAACGTACCAGGCACTTGTAGGATTCTGTGCTGTCTGTGTGCACCACAGGTTTACAAAGCCAAAAGGATTATTTGCTTAGGTAATGCAGAAAAATCTCTCTGCAAGAGCTTAGGGAGCAAGGAGGGGCTTCCTGCTAAATTCTAAACAGAGGTGCTGGGAAGACTCATCATGGGAAACAGAACCAGGAGGACGAGAATGCTTGGAATTAATCTGGAAGACATGAATGAGTGTCACCATGAAATCACCAAGCACCAAGTGACATTTAGCACATGGTAGAGACTTGCTGTCAAATCTTATTAACTGCATCCTTGTGCCACAGCAGACAGCTCTGCCCACAGATCAGAGACCACAGCATTACAGTGCAAAAATCATTCATGAGCCTGCTGCTGGCTCTGCAAGGAACTGTAGAATGAAGGAGAAAAAGGAATCCTAATGGAAAATTGTTCCCATCATTTAGAAACCTAACCAATATTCTGTCCAGTTCCCTTACACCCTGGCACCAATTCCTACACGGATAAGTCAGGCAGCCCTTCCTGACAAACACTGCAGAAGCTGTGCTCCCCTCTCTGTGTGTCACTGGCCATACCTGGCACCACTGGTAACTGCTGAAAAGCCCCAAAAATGGCACTCAACCTGCAGGAGCCTCTGGTGGAAGCAGCTCCAGTGAGGGGATGTCTCCTCCCTCCCTGTCCTGCTGCCATGTGCATGTAAAGCCCATTCATTATTTTTCATCTCTCCCCAGCCACTGATTAAAAGGGCATCTCACCCAATTCCCCATCCTTTCCCATCCCCAGCAGTGTCCTCCCTCTCTCTCTGCTTTGGCAGCTGTTTTTCCTTCTCCTCCCGGCCCATTTGCCTGCTGTTGTCTGGCTAATTATTTTTACAAGGCTCAATAATTGCTGCAATCTTCCCCATTTTTCATCTCCTTCCTGCAGCAGCGTTTGGCAGGCAGGGACCTCCTGCAGCAGCTGTGCTCCTTGGCTGCCCACCCTCCTCCTGCTGAGATCAGGGTGCCAGAGCAAGGCTGTGCAGCCCAGTCCTCTATTTACCTTTCCCTCGGTGGTCATTAGCCAGAGCAGCAGCTTTGGGAGTCACTTAGCAACGTGCCACAAACCAAAGCCCTGATGTCACCAGCAGAAATTGCATCTCAGCAACACCCAATTGTCTCATGCCCTGAGCCAAAGCATCCTGGGCCATGGAGCTCCATCCCTCAAAAATTGCTGCTTCTGGAGAATTGATCTTTGGCTCGCTGGCAGATGAGGCAGCAGCACAGTGATTTCTGATTAAAAATAATTCCCCATTCTTCAGTGATCACACTGGATAGAGCTCAGGGCTCCTGCTGCCTCTCTAACATGCAGCACTGAGCAAGAGCACAGCTCAGACACTGAGGTGACACAGCCTAGGTGGTACAGCAGCTCCCTCAATCCTTCCATTATTCACCTATGAAGATGAATTACAGATTTTAGACACCTTTCTCCACATTTTGCCATTTACTTATGGTCAAACAAGCCATTTCCCCCCACTCAAAACAGCAGGGAGGAAACATGGCAGTAAATACAGAAATTACACTGACAGCACAGTTCCTAATGCAACTTCTTGGTGTTTCAAGAATCCTGTCAGGCCCCTAAAAACAGAAGTCACAGTTCTTGAGAATTTTCAGTTCTTTGTGAATTTTCAGATAAAATTGACCCTGGCTCTCAGTTTGGGAACCACTTCCCTGAGAGTTCACTCTTGTCCATCTGTGCAAGCTGCCCAGGGTCATGGAAAGGGAGAGCAGCTCCTCACTGGTGCTCTTCAAACCAGATCCTTCCTCATTTCCCACACTTGACAAACCAGGAGTGCACGGTGGCTCTCCAAGCACCAAATCCCAGATTCTGCAGGAGGCCGCACCAGTGATGCAACATTCAGCATTATCCTGACATTGAGTACCTCTGACTGATTATCACAAGACTCCCAAGAACAGGACAAATTCTAGATTAGCCCATTCAAGAGCAGCTGAGGAAAACAACTCAAAGAAGAGAATGAATGGGTAGATCTGCTGCTGCACAGCACCGAGCAGGGCATTTATGGGGAGCACAGGGACAGCACAGCACCCCTCCTCAGAGCCACCTCTGTGGGACAGGATCCCACCTGGGGAGCACACAAACACGCCCTGCCTTTTCCAGAGCCTGCACCCAGACCTTCTGCAGGTGTTTCCAGGGGTTCCTTCCAACTGCTCACCCTGTCCTGCTCTCTTGCAGCTTGTTGTTTCTAAGAGCAGTGGTGTGAAAAAACAGGAAGCCATGCAGAGGAGAGAGAGAATACAGATTGAGGCATGAAACTGCAGCAGCCCAGCTTCCCCTGCACTCACACCACCCCCTCTTCCCTTCCCACCCCCTCACCACAGGCCACATTCGATGAGAATTGCTCAGCTCTTGACGGGAAACCGGGTACGGAGCTGGGCGGCCGGAGAGGAGGGAGGGGAAGCCCAGCAGCTCCCGGGCTCTGATGGCCACAGGGTACCAGGAACGGGCTCAAATCACACTCTGCTCCACGGCTGCCTCCATTTGAGCCTTCAAGGAAAAGCTCATAACTCCCTTATCCTCAAAAGTCCAGATTTGCTGCCTCAAAGATCCCCTGAGACCATTCTGCAGGCCGAGCTCCATCTGTGGTTTGCTGCAATCCAAACAGGTGTTTGCACCACTCTATGCCCATGTAATTGTTTAAGGAATGAGGACTCTGAATCACATCTCTATTGAAGAAAGCCAGCAAATCCTCTTGTCTACAGCTCTCTATTCACAGCTCTCCCAACTCACCCCACGCTGGCAAATTGTGACACAAATTTTATGTTTTGCAGGACTCTCCATTGCTCACACCCTTATCTCCTCAGTCTCCAACACAGAGACTGGAAATTTGAGAGATTATAAGGGTGGAGATGAAGAAAGACAAGACACTGATAGGGGACAGAAAAGTCAAGCAAACCACCAAGAACACGCCAGCACCTCAGCTCCCAAGGCAGAGAAAATATTCCCAGCTTCACCCAGCACATACTGTTAGGGGAGCAATAAAACAAACTAAATCAACACACTACAACATCTAACCATGGCTGTGCTATGTCAACCAACTGTCTGGATTAAAGAGGAAAGGAGGAAATATCTTGGGAATGCTGGTGATGCTGAAAGCCAGGACAAAGCCAAACACCACGCACAGCTTGGCCAGTGCTGGAAATTCAGGTGAATTCAGGTGGGATGAGCCTGCACAGCCTGGGCCAGGGCACAGGGGAAGGCACAAATGACCTGGCACCTCCCAGAGCCAGTGGCAGCCCAGCATCAGATAAAGGCATTAACATCCTGAGACATCAGAACTGCCCCGTGCTTGGGTTTGGTCAATCAAAAGTCTTTTACATCTGTACTAACCCAGCCCCATGCAGATAAATTGTCCTGCTTTTCTATATAATACATAAAACCATTGTTAATCACCAAAACCAAGGAGGAAGGACAGGCATGAGGCCACACAAAGGAGAATTAGACAGACAGTCTGATACCTACTGGTGGGAAAGGGGAATGCTCTATTTCCTTAGTCCTGCCCAAAGCCTCTCTGCTGCTCACAAGGGGATGTGCTGGGCTGGAGTTTATTTATAAAACTTATAAGAATGTTGACCCAAGGCTATAACTCAGAGAAAAATAAGCAGAGGTCAGGTTTTCTAAATGCAGTCACAAACTCCAGGGAGAATCTTACCAGCAAGGACCCTTGGCTTTCAGAGGGAAGCAGAACTCAGGAGAGGCCCCAGCACTTGAGAGCTGCCAAGGAAACTGCAAACCATGAGCCATCCCCTGGTTTAAGTGCAGCCCATGCTGCAGAGCTCTGTTCCAGCCACAGAAGCCAGGCAGGGTCTGCAGGGAGCTTGAGTGAGCCTGGGGGGGATTCCCAGCACCTCTCCTTGCTGGCAGAGACAGCCAGCCTTCCCAGGCTCTTGGATTTTTTTGTCTTTTTAAATCACTGGTGAAGAGAGATGCTCCTACAAGTGGTGATTCAGAGCAGGGCCTTTATCTAAATGCTCTGAATCATTCTTTGTAAGAGACCATCCCTGCTGACAACTGAAGCAGCCTCTGGAGAGGGCAGACAGCAGTGGTGATTAACTCTTGTGTGGCAATGGCATCAGAACACCCATGTAAGAGGCTGAGCTGTTTGCTCAGCTCATTATCCAAACCTGCTCCAGCAAAAAGCCAAGGCTGGTGCAGCTGGAGGAGGAAGAACAAACAGTGTGCGATCCAAACCCACAGACAACTCATGCAGCCGTGCCCATCCCTACTGTTCTGATCAGGAATCCATGAAGTGCTCCTCACCTCAGGGAGGATTCCCCAGCCCAGCACGATGGGGATGCTGCTGGAGGAGCCCGCAGGTGCAGACGGTGCTGACCGTTCCCATCCCCGCGGGCTGCCTTGCAGAGCCGCTCTTTGGCGGAGCTCCAACGCGCATTTACCGCTCTGTTTTACTGAGGGGCCCCGGTATCTCACAGGGAGCCCCGGCGCCTCACAGGGAGCCCCGGTATCTCACAGGGAGCTCCAGTACCTCACAGCGAGGCCCGGCACCTCGCAGGGAACTCCGGTACCTCACAGGGAGACCCGGCACCTCACAGGGAGCCCCGGCATCACACAGGGAGCCCCGGAACCTCACAGCGAGCCCCGGCATCACACAGGGAGCCCCGGCACCTCACAGCGAGCCCCGGTATCTCACAGGGAGCCCCTTCGAGCCCCGAACGCGCATCCCCGGCGGATGCGGCACCGCCGCCCCATCTAGCGGCGACGGCGCCGGGAGGGCTCCGGAGCCCGGGCAGCGCTCAGCAGCACAGCGCGCATCTAGCGGCATGTTGCTGTAATTGGCCGCAAATATCTAAAAAAGCGCTTGGTTTGTGTGCTCTGGGCCGGGCCCTGCAGCCCATCGCCGCTACCGCAACACAAAGCACTGAGGGACGAAAAATTCCTCACTCTGAGCCCGCAACAGCCAAAACTGCCCGAGCGCCTCGCAGCCCCTCAGAAAACACCCCGGGCTACGAAATTCACTTTAGACGCTCTTAGAGTCTCTCGTCTCTAAGAGGAACAATCCCGACAGGAGCAGTCTTTACTCAAGGCACATTAAAGCAGCTCTGCCCGTGCCTTTGCTGGGACCTCACCCCAGACAGCCCCGCAGCTGAGGGCAGCGGGTCCCAGACCGCAGGGAAGAAACTCAGCTCATGGAACTGACCTTGGGGAGGAAATGGTCACCGCTCAGCTCCGTCCTGCCCGGCCAGGTGCGTGCTGGGCTGCTCCAGAAACAGCCCCCGGTCGGGCACAGGAGTTTTCGGGGATCCTCGGGCTGTGGGGACCCTCCCGATCCCCCAAGGGCGGCGCGTCCGGGTCCCGCGAGCACCGAGCCGCAGGTGTGAGGGTGAGGAAGGTGAGGGACACCGCCCTCACAGGCCCCGCCCCTCGGCTCACCTGGGCGCAATCACTCCCCGGCCCTTCAGAACTGGGCACAGCTGCTACTCATCTACAGGAGAGGGGTTCATTCTTAAAAACAAACAAACAAACAAACAACCCCCCAAAAATCAAAACTTAAAAAAAAACCCCAAAACGCCCCAAAACCAAAAAAAAAACAAATCCACCACAAAAAACTCCAGCAAAGCCCTCTTAAAAATCCCCTCTTGGGGCTGGTTCCAGCCTGCACTGGGCCCACCACAGGGCTCCTGAGGACGCCCCATGCACTGGACCTGGGCAATAGAATATATAAAGGTATTTCCAGCATTGTTTTCATCGTGTTGATGGAATTTAAATATGACGCTTAGAATCACTTTTTAAGTATAAAAGTTACAAATGACAACTATAAAACTGAATTTCAGTTGTATCTTCTTTCAAGAAAAGCATCAACATAAATTATGAAGGCACAGCTCTTAGGAAATACTCTTTATTAATACAACATACAACAAGTGCTGCTCCTCACATAACAATATTTGAATTCCTCTCTCGTAAACTTAAAACATGGCTCTTATTAGAAGAATATCTTGTCTCTGAACCCTTATTTGGAGAGAAAAACATAAAAACTACTCCCCCTGAAATCAAAAGGGAAGAGATCCTTACACAGTAATTACAACATCGTTTATGCGAAACACTTTAACAATGAACATATGCAAACATACATAACCAGCATCAATATAAAATAACCTGTATGAAAAATCCCATATAAATTCACTTTAAATACAAACCCACAAGATTTCCAGCATAAATCCAAGTATCTTTGACGTTTGTTGGTTCAAGGTATTTTCCACCAAAAACAGACCTATAATTGCTTTTCCACAGACCTTGAAAGAAAAGCTCCAAAATAAAATAAGGACACTTGAAAGAATAAGCGCCCCGCATGAGGCAAGGACTGCCTGTGCAGGACTCCCTTCAGACCCAGAGGACGCGCGGCACCATTCGCTTGCTCGGTGCTGCAGCTCCCTCTCAGGCTGCCTGGAGGCTCAAACAACAAAATCACAATTTTCCCCAGATCCAACCCGCGGGGGCAGTGGAGCAGCCCGGTCCGGCCCCCTCGGGGACCAGGGGCACATCTCGGGCGCCGCACGGCGCTTCCCCCCGGGCAGGTTTGGTGCCTCTCAGGGACCCGGCGGCGCCCCGAGCCCTGCCCGGAGCCGGGCTCTCATCGGAAGGCGGGGGACGGCCGGGCCCCCAGCTCGGCGGGGCGCAGCGCCCAGGCGGGCAGCGGCAGCCCCGGGGGCACGGCCGGGCTCCGGGCCGGCAGCTCCGGGTACCGGCGGGGCAGCACCAGCGCTGCCCAGGGCCCCTGCGGCCAGCCCGGGGACACCGGGCAGGGCAGCGGGGGCTGGAGAGCGGCGGGGAGCGAGGCCATCCCCGAGGGCGGCGGGGGCAGCAGAGCGGCGGGGCCCGGGTGGATCCCGGTGGACGGCGGGGGCAGCAGAGCGGCGGGGAGCGAGGCCATCCCCGAGGGCGGCGGGGCCCGGAGAGCGGCGGGGAGTGAAGCCATCCCCGAGGGCGGCGGGGCCCGGGGCGCAGCGGGGCCCGGGGCGATCCCGGAGGGCGGCGGGGGCGGTGCGGGCGGGCGGCGGCAGAAGCGGCGGCGGCGGCGGTAATCTCCCCCCGGGTACATGTCCTGGAAAGCGGGGTCCAGCACCCACTCGCCGGCGCGGCCGTGGCGGCAGGGCAGCCGTCGGAAGCAGGGGTTGAGGCTGAGGTTGTGGCGGACGCTGTTCTGCCACTGGCGGCTGGGGCCGCGGTAGAAGGGGAAGCGCTCCGTGATGTAGGCGTAGATGCCGCGCAGGGCCAGCCGCTGCCCGGGGCTGGCCCGGATGGCCATGGTGATCAGCGCCACGAACGAGTAGGGAGGGCGCCGCGGCCACCCCGCCGTGCCTGCCTCGGTGCCCCGCTCGGTGATGGGCTCGGTGCCCCGCTCAGTGCCTGGCCCGGTGATGCGCTCGGAGCCCGGCCCGGTGCTCAGCTCGGTGATGGGGTCAGTGCCCCGCTCGGTGCCCGGCTCGGCGATGTACTCGGTGATGGGGTCGGTGCCCAGCTCGGTGATGTACTCGGTGCCCGGCCCGGTGCCCAGCTCGGTAATGGGGTCGGTGCCCCGCTCGGCGATGTACTCGCTGTCCGGCCCGGTGCCCAGCTCGGTGATGCGCTCGGAGCCCGGCCCGGTGCCCAGCTCGGTGATGCGCTCGGAGCCCGGCCCGGTGCCCAGCTCGGTGATGGGGTCGGTGCCCCGCTCGGTGCCCGGCTCGGCGATGCACTCGGTGCCCGGCCCGGTGCCCAGCTCGGTGCCCGCCGCCCACCGCTCGCCGGGGTCGGTCTCGGCCATGGCCCCGCGCTACGCTCGCCCCAGCCCCGCGGGCCCTTTTGAAGCCTCTCCCCGCCACCCTTCCACCCCCGGCCCAGCCCAGTCTGGTCAGTTCGGGGTCGCCGCCGGGTCAGGACGGGGCACGGGTCGGGCAGAGCTCGGCGCCGGGAGCGGTCCGTGCCAGCAAAGCCGCGGAATCGCCATCGTTTCCCACCCCCGGCAGGGGCTCAGCTGCACACCCGCCACGTCCAGGGGCAGACACAGCCCTGAGCCCGCCGGGACCCGGCCCCGGTACCTCCGGCTCCCGCCAGTACCCGAGGGTGGTGGAGAAGCTGCTCTGCTGCAGCAACGTGGATTCTACCGGTGTCACACCTGTGCAGGCACCGCGAGCCATTCAATCCTTCAAAATACACCTGCGTGGGCAGAATTAGTACTGAGCTGCTGCCAGTCATGTAATTAAAATACATCCCCCTTTAAAAAATGTTGATTTGATCAGCTCATGCCACCTGCCCCCTAATTTACATTACATAATAAAACCATAATGTAAAGACCATACAATAATACATAAGCACCTCAGTCATGATTTCATGAAAAAAGAAACCACTTAAATGCCTAATGAACACAGAAGTATGGTGTGCATATAACTGGACCACTCACACTAAGGTGAAAACTTACACGGTTTTATTTTTTAAAGAAAAATATTCCTCTTTAAACACAAAGCATGAACTAAAAACCTCCGAGGAATAGCTTCTCCTTCCTTGGAGCATGTTTAACTAAACTGTACAGTGACAGAGCTCCCCAAAGAACACACACATGTAACATACAGTCTTTCTTTCTTTCACAGGAAATAAGGTTTAGGACTTGAAATTGTTCTCCTCACCCTCTCTAGATACCCATTCAATCCAAAAATACTCTGTACCTTACTCCCGCCCCAGAACACAGCGATGATAATTTCTGGATGCAACATATATCTAAAAAAAAAAAAAAAAAAAAAAGGTATGGGCCAAATTGGCCCATTCTAGCGTTTTAAAAAATGTCTGTGAGAGAGGTTAAGACCGTTGTTATTTCCAGGAATGGTGCTTGGAAGAAAAATATAGCAGCATCCACAGGCAACAGAAGCCCTTCAGTCCAGCTGCCCTGTTACAAGGACCCAGCCAGTCCAGCAGGGATTTGCAGATGTTCCCAGCACCCAGGAAGAGGGAGTGGGAATCAAACATTCACAGGCCTCATCTGTTGCTTGAACAAATAGCCTAAAATTCAGTGAATCTGGCCTACATATGCCAGCAATGAGGTTTTTCCCCCTCAGTGACCAATTTAATGTCTAAGATTTTATGTTAAAAGGTATGATAAACTTCAGAAACCAGCAACTTTTTCTACCCACTCCCTCTATCCTATCAAATAGATATGTGCATAAAATTTCACATCTGCCAAACTCCCCAGACTGCGGAACTGGAACCAGACTCCAAAATACAAATTCTTTCTAATTCAGAACAGCAAAATCATCTAAAGTATCTGCAAGGTCTCAGAACATGCCTAACAAGCCCGTAGCCAAAGAAGAAGTACCTGGACATTTTCAATGGAAAGTAGGAAATGGAAATGGTCTGTAAATAAATCTCATTTATACTCATCATTAATTGTTGGTATTATTAAGTCACGTTCAGATCTTTATCAGGCCATTTTGTAAAGATCTTTCCCACTCCATACATTCCAACAGTTTTTACAGTAGGAAAAGTATTAGAAAAATAAAATCTCCCCCCTGAACAACACTGTATGAAGATCAACATCATCAGTCACAGATATTTTTACAGGGGACCAGATAAACTTCTGCTTCCTCCAAACCAGCTTTGTACAGAAAAGAGCAGCAAGATAGACACAGTATCTACGAGCTAGATTAAGGCCAACAATATAAAGACAAACATGGGCTCAGATCTTCTGAAATGAAGAAACCTTGCAAATGTTTTTGTACATCTGCATGCACACACTCACTCACACACACGCTCACACTCACACGCTCGTGTGTTCCTCAGGCAAAGGCTTCACAACCGTGAGAGCACCACGGGAGAGAGTTCTAGCACCAGAATGAGAAACTTCCCTCTGCAGTAATAAACCCCAAAGTCTCTCTCTCTATTGCTTTGGACAAGGTCACCAAACCCCCTGGCAGAGCAGTTTGAGGAGCAGCTCAGAGGTGCAGTGACAGTTAGGGTGGCAAGAAGGGGGCTGTGGAGATGCTGCAGCCCCTGGGCTGTGCAGAGGAGGAGAAGGTTGGTATTGCAGCCTGGTCCAGCGTGGTGGGGAAACTCAGCGCAGGTGGGAGGTGAAGTGGGAGGTTTGCATACACAAATCACAGTGCACTTGTGCTGGGTGATAAGGACAAGCACAGCCACGGCAGCTCCTGGCAGCTTGTCTCTGTGTGCAGGACAAGGATCACACACTGCACCAGAACATCAGGAAACCCAGAGAGCAGAGGCTGCAAGAGGAGCTTGGCAGCTGCTCTGCCATCATCCTGCCTGTACACATGCTCGGGTGAGCATGCAGAGTCTATAAAAGGGACAAAAATCTCTTTACAACAAAGTTATGGGTCCGGTTTGGCTACAAGGAACAATTCATGCAAGTTACAACAGAACTCATCATCCATCTGCAGCACAGCTTTGAGCTGCAGGGCTCTCTGGCTCTGGGCCTGTGTGCAGGGCTGCACAGCTCTCTGAGGAGGCCGAGGGAGATGCAGGGTCAGGAGTGATCCTTCCTCAGCCCCTCGGATGAGCACTGAGTGTGCAGGCCTGGCCTCCCCTGCAGGCACAGCAGGGACCAGTCTCACCCACAGGGAGGGCAGGAGCAGCAGCTGAAGTGGGCAGCTCAAACCATGCAGGGAGACTTGGAAAACACAGAGACACTCAGTTCTTCAGTGCTTGAATCAGCAGCAGCAAAGCCCCATTTATGCTGTCACATGCACGCTGATCAGTCTGGCTGGGGCTCCCATGGGCTACCAAGTGAGGCTGGGGAGGAACTCAACTAAAACATGCAACAAAATAAAAAACAGAGTAAAAGGAAGGGTGATCATCACTGCCAGGTGGGGCTCAGGTTCAGAGTAGCAGATACACCTTGTTCTGAGCACATGCAGGAACACAGAGAGGAACAGCAGCGAACTGGAAGGGAGGGAAAGACACAGAATTCACCAATTCAGGATGCAAACAAGGGCAGTGGGGTGGGGCACTGAAATTTGAGGTAAAGAAGCCCAAAGGAAGAGACAACAGAAAAACTCTTAATAGATCCAGGTCCTGCTTCAGGAAATACACAGCTAATGCCAGTCAGCTCTCTTCTCACCAGGTGTTTTTCATACACTGGTAAATCTTTCTGCACTTGGTTTTTGGGAACCAAACCAGCAAGATCAGGATTTCTTTTTTTCCCATAAGATGCACTAAATGATTCTGAGTGTTCAGCACAATATTCTAAATGGCCCCTGAATTCTAAGCAATGCTGAAGACTTACCCAAAAGCAGAAATACCCAAATTACCAACTGCTTTTGAAAATCTACTACTTTCCTTGGGCTAGAAAAGAAGCATCTATCCAGAAGGCTGAACTGTCCAGAAGCAGGTCTGGCATTTCTCACTGAGAGCACCTGGGCATTTTACTAATTAAGAAATACCTTAAACAGTTACTTAGCAAACCCCAACATCAGAGTGAGGGGTCAGGTTTCTGGATAGATGTATACAATCAGACAGCCCCTCACCTACTTATCAGAACAGATTTGTGCGATTTACAGCAAGAACAGGCTCTGCCACTCACTGCTTCAGTGAAAACTCCAGCAGAGCTGAGAGCTGAAGCCCTTTGTGGTGCAAATCACACCGGGATCCTTTCCTTTTGCCACTTCAGAGTAACACAGTGAATGCCTGCCGGGGCTCCAGGCCCTGCTGCAGCCAGCACAGGGAGCCTGTCTGGGCTGTGCAGCCCTGCAGCCACAGGCACACCCTGGGGGCTGAGGACCAGCATGGCCACAAGGAACTGGTGAAAGTGGCCGCAGGGCCAGGTCCAGCTGGAAGCACAAGGACATCTAAGATGCAAGAACATGACAGAGCAGCCAAGGTCACCCATGTGCTTAGGCAAGCTTAAGGCAACTAAAGAAAGTTCACTGACAATTTAGAGGAGAATGCCAGAGAGAAGGGAGAAGAGGAACCACTGAGCAGAGCCTGGGGATGCTGCTAGAGTAGCCAAAGCCCAGCACCAGCTACTAAGCCATCCCTCTTCTTCAGCTCATTTGCTCTAATTCTCCCCATTTTACCAGCACCATCAGCACGAGGTCAATATGTCAGAAAGAAGAGCTGGGGTAGGTTCCTAAAAACGCAGCTCACACATTTTCAGGCTTGTGTCTCAGGTCAGTTCTTTTGAAAGGAAGTGTGTGGGCCATTGGACTGGCCTCCTGCTTTGAGCTGGAGCTGGGAATGCTGCCTGCCATCTCCAGGGACACTCCTGGGATGTGTTCTACCTGGAAGGGATGGCAGCAGCTGCCCAGGTTCCTTTTCATGCCAGCTGAGTGTACAGCAGTTTTTTGATGAACAGCATGCACTGGTGGGATGGCCTTGGCCATGAAGGCGTGGTTGAGTTGCTCTCATCTCCTCAGGGCCAGGTGGAACCAGGGGAAAGGGAGGGCTGGCAGCAGTCAGCGCAGGCTCCTGTAGACATAGGCTGATGTGAACACAGCATTGAGGGTCAGGCTCACGGCCAGCAGGCCCCGCAGGGCAGAGGTCCCAAAGCGACCTTGGCAGAGGGGAGAACACAGAGAAAAAAGGGAATTGTAGAAAGAAATGTTAAAGAACTGATAAGTAAAAGTGAACATATGTTGTACATGTTGTTGCCATGTACTGTTTCTCTCTGGCCAGTGTTTCAGCACAAGCAGAAATTGCTGAAGTACTTTTCCTGCCAGGAAGCACTTTTCTTGCCGAAGCACTTTTCCTGTCAGGAAAGACTCCACTGCTCTCTTTTGGCTCTCTTTTCATCTCATCTCATGCTCTTGACACCTGCATCCCCACCCCTCTTCTTCTGTCTTGGTTTAGCACTTTGTCAGTGTTCTTCAGACAGTGCAAAGAACAGGAACAGCTTTGTTAAGATCTTAGAATGGCAGGCACAAGGTCCATTTTGCAACTCCTTATTAATTTGATTTCCAGGAAAGATCTCAGCTACCCTCACAGAAACGCTCACACATGCATGAAGCAGTCACCAGACCTGCACTCACCTCTCCAGCCTGCCAAATCTTCCCCTTTGGTAGTTGTGTCCACCACGCAGGTAGATGAGTGTGACGAGTGATCCTCCTTTTTGATGGAATTATCACTGCAAATACTCCCCCCTTCCACAGCCGATCTCATATCTGCAAGGAGAAAAAGACAGGAGAATTCACCAGCTGGGTTTCTCCTGTGGGCTCCCCAGGCTGTGCCTGGATGCTGCAGGGCTGTGCCTGCGAGCAGCTCCTCCCCAAGACACCTGCAGGAGGGCAGCGCTGCCGTACCGGGCACGCCGCGCTCGGCGAGGCTCCTCGGGGGGCAGCCGGGCAGCTCGGGGCCCAGGGCGTTGCTGTCGGGCTGGGGGTGCTCCTCGGAGCCGCTGGGGAACAGCAGCAGCTTCTGCCCCTGCAGGTTGAGGCGGGCGGGGCTGATGAGCGGGCGGCGGAGGCGCAGCGAGCCCGAGCTCGAGGTGACCGAGCCGGCCACCGAGGGCGCCGGGGACGGCAGGCGCGACGGGGCCCGGCTGCCCGCCAGCAGCGACAGGGGATCTGCAACAGAAACACCCGCAGCAGTTACAGATCCTCTGAACACACACAGACAGAGCTCTCACAGAACTTTAAAAGCTGTGAGAAACTTCAAAGAATTCAAAATTATTGTCTCTCTTTCTGTAACCATTGTTTAGAGATGTGGTTTTCCAGAGTGTGCTATTCATAGCTCACCAACAGTGTGAGAAAACATTCCTAAAAGCCAATCAAGTCTTAAGTCCACCATTGTTTCCATAAGAACTGTATATTTTAATAATAAAGTGTCTTTTTCATACCTTCTAATGATAGAGTCTCTGTATCTCCTCTAGCTGTCCCCAATACCCCTTTGGTAATAACACCCCACAGATAAAACCACCGGGTTATCATCCCACTGCAACAGGCACAGTTCTCTTTAACAGTACTACAAGGAAAAGGAACTGGAGTTGCAATGTTCACCAATGTCTTGTAATAAAATTTGTTATTTGAGTCCCCACATTGCAAAACACAGAGAAATCCCACAAGTACTTTAGCACACTCAGGAGTGACTCAGGAATCAGGTTATCAGGAGCCTGGTGAGCTTTGTCTCAGCTCAGCTGTGTCCATCCAGGGCAGCGTGCACAATCCATTTTGCAGGTGAATGAACTGTACTGGCACATCCCTCAGAGCTGCTGAGGAGGGAGCAGGAGGTTTGCAGGGCCCGGGGTGTGACAGCCGCACCATCAGCCCAGGGACCCTCTGGGTCAGAAGGGCAGCAGACAGGTCATGGAGCAGCCAAACCAGCAACTGTTGCACTCTGCTGGGAAAGCTATGAAAGAGCCGCCCTGGAAGCAGCCGAATTCTCCAGTCCAAGCAGGCTCAACCCAGCTCTAACCAGCAAAGGGCTCCTTATTTGGTCTCACTGATGCCACCCAGGGGGAACACCCAACACACACAGCACCTGGCTTTAACGCCATCCCACCTCTAGCATTTGCAGCATTTCCAGCAGCAAAATGGACATTTTCACTGGAATGCGAGCAGGGAGGAAAGAATTCAACCAGACCACGTGTTTCAACCCACTCAGTGCAAATCCTGCACAGACTGTTGCTCTGGGAGGCCTGGAGCAGTACCTGATGGAGGGGACTCCTTGGAGTAGGATGACTGCGAGGCCGGCCGGCTTCCACTGAACAAGTAGCCGGAATCTAAAAGCAAAAACGAAACAATTTGAGCCCAGCTGGCTCAGCTGCTGCCAAACCCCAAACCCTAACTAATGCTGCACAGTGCTCTGTGCCACAGGAGCCATCCCTGAACAGGACTATAACGTGTGGATCCAGTGCCATTCCCTCTGGGACAGTACCTATGCACACCCTGGATCCCTCCCAGCCCAATTCCTCCTGGAACTGCAGCCCCTCTCCCTGTTGGATAGCCCCTGCACACTCCCTGGATCCCCCCAACCCAATTCCCCCAGGATTTGCAGCCCCGGTGCCCCGTGCCAGCCCTGGCCTCACCTGGATCCCTCCCTGCCCAATTCCTCCATGAATTGCAGCCCCACTCCCTGGATCCCTCCCCACCCAATTCCCCCAGGATTTGCAGCCCCACTCCCTGGATCCCTCCCAGCCCATTTCCCCCAGGATTTGCAGCCCCTGTCCCCGTGCCAGCCCTGCCCTCACCTGCCCGTGCCAGCGAGGGGATGGTGCCCAGCGAGAGCGCCCTGTTGAGGCGGCCGGGCAGGGAGGACGAGCCCGTTCTGCGCGGGGACCTGAAGAGCTGCTGGTTTGTCAGGTGCAGGATACTGGGTGGAGTTGGGACAAACAGAGACGTGGCAGGTGAAGGGAAGGCTGTGCCAGGGCTGCTGGGAAAGACAGTGATGGAGTCCCCAGAGAGGTACCTGCAAAGGACACGCATGACAGACACTGAGCAATGAGAAATCCCAGCTACTGCCTCTCTCGTGCTTGCAGAACATTTGTTTTGTTACCAGGTTTGGACTAACTTTTCAGTGCAGGAGTGCAGAAGTTTATGGGAATGTTCCTACACTTTGGGAAAAAAAGAACTGCCCGATCTTACTTAAATTATTGTGCACCGACCTGTCCCACAATACAGGGTGGAACAGCTTAGGAATGCCAGTGATAATACCCTGGATGAGAAAATTACCCAGAGAATGGTTTAAGAAGTCCAGATGTTAAAATACAGGAATTTTGTATTATTTTTAACAATTGAATGAAAATACATAAAAGGAAGTTTAGAATATGAACCAGAATCTCTGTTCCCCTTAAAGATTTTTTTAGTTAGAAACACAGAATAGAACTGTCAAATAAATCATGATGAAGAACTGAGTATGAAGTGCACATGTTTTTAAATGGAGATATCTGACTTTGCAGAAACAATTTAGCAGATACAATATTTGGAGGCTTAATCTCATTTCTGATGGAAACAGAGACAGATGAGAGCAGCAACATGGTTGCATGGCTTTTCCTCTGTCAGAGTGAAGCCCGGGCTGTGGTGACATCCTGGCTGGCAATGCCAGCACCGCCTGCAGCCAAGGGGGCACCCTCCCAGCTTCAGTGCCAGGCACAGTGCCCGAGGTCAGCACCTTGCACAGAAGCAGCAGGGCTGCCTTAAGTAGAGTTCGTGGCAACCAACCTGTCCAGGATCCAGAGGATCTGCAAAGGGGGTCCTGCTCTGCACGCACAGGGAGCCTCAGAGCACCCCCACACACATCTACCCCACCACACACACAGATGGATGTGCCCAGCTCAGATTGGTAAGAGGAAATGAATGGGAAAGGGAATTAGAAGTGCAGCTCAGGACTGATATGAATCATAGGAGAAAGAGTGATACCTACCCCTCACTGTGCCATGGCTGTGGAGGGCCAAACCAGAGCATCACCTGTGAGCAACATGGCTCTTCTGTCCTAACTTTGCACCTTCTGTGTCTTTGGGCCAAAGGATCCAACTTTACACAGCTCCTTGGTGCAGCAGAAAACAGCTTAACTGGTTTACTGGCTTTTGAAAGTCTCTCATTTAGTGGGCTGGAAGCTATTCTAGTAATTTATCACTCATAACCACAGTCCTGGGACTGTAAGTGTTTTGGATCAGGCTTCCAATGGCTCTGCTGCTCAACAGCCCCACTGCTCAACCTCACCCAGTCAGTGCAGCCAGATCCTCAGGGCAGTGAAGAATCATTTGTCTTGAACCATCCAGAAAAGGAATTAGCAAAGAGGAGCTGAAGGATTTTAAGTATAGCTTATCAATGCCTTAGGACTGAATTCTGACCAAAGTGTGTCCTAAACATTGATCTGTTCTGAACAAATTCCTGCTAAGTGTGCAAAATCCTATTCCTGTTCTCTGCACTCTTTAGTGTTTGCCACTGCCATGTCAAGAGGGCTCAGTGCTGCTAAAAGCTCTCATGGGAATGCGTTTCATGCCTGAGAATGGGCAGCTGAACTAAAACTTCTTCCAGAAGCAGATAAAAAAAAGGTGAGGAGATCAAGAGGATCAAGAGGCAGGAAGCAGCCCCATCACAGCCCTGGGATGGAGCACTGCAGCTGGGCCTTTGCTCCAAGCCATTTGTCTCATGGCAATAGTGGCTCTGGCAACTATTAAAAAGCAACATAAAAAAAAGAAGGTAAAAAAAAAAGGCTCTGGAGTCAGATAGTTTGTGGAAATAATCAAGGCCCGGAAGCCGTTTATTTCAGAACTTGATATTGTGAACATCAAAAGTTGGGTATCTCAATTAGTGTTTACAAGGATCACAATGTTACTAGACAGTCGGGCACAACTCTGCTACACAGATACTTTAAAAATAAATAAATAGAAGGTTAAAGAAGGGTATTACATGGTATGGGACTGTACACGGTCCTGAAGGAACCCCTCTGCCAGGAGAGCCTCCCCTGCTCTGTCCCAACAGCTCCCTGTCATCCAGACACCACCACAGGTGTGTGCCTTTTAAATTCACATTTTACAGAGATGCTGCACCAGCCCTGGGACAGAGACAGGCACAGGAGGGCACGGGCAGGCTGCAGATGGACCCACTCCTCTGTCAGATAATTCAGCCCAGGAATAAGAAGGGGAGATGCAGTCACAGGCAGGCAGCGTGGGGGACGTGCCCAGCCCTGGCAGCTGGGGAGCCAAGTGTCAGCCAGGGGCTGAAACATTTCCTCTGGACTCAGTGTCCCCTCAGAACTGAGCACCCATGGACAGAACAGGGCCCTGCCACCCCAGGAACAGGTCACTGTCACCGTGCCCTGACACTGCTCTGCTGCACCTCCCCACTCAGGGCACAGCCTCCTGTCAAAGCCACAGAACCACGAGGGAAGAGCAGTACAGGAATAAAAAACAGGCACAAGGACAGGGGAGAGTAGTGCTAACATGGGCACAGCTCTCACACACATTAATATTTTGATATGTGGCTTAGAGAGCTACAAACTTCAGCTGCCAAGAATAAGAATTCCTCTCTCTTGCCTGTTGTCCTGCTTTGGATGAAAAGGGAGGGGTGAATTAGAGCTGCACTAAGACCTTCCAGAGCACAGATGCTTGGCATCAATTGTGCCCTTTTTCCCCAGCTGGGGCACAAAGTGGGGGGTACATGTGTGTGTATATGCACATCCTATGCCTACACAAACCCAGACTTGCTGGCATGCCAAAAATGTCCAAGGCACCTCCTCCTGCCTGTGCACTCAAGAGCTTTGGTCCCAACGAGGCTTTACAGGGGATGACTTCAGGACTGAGTACTGTCCCTTCCCTGGAGAGCACTGCCATGGCTCCAAGAGCCAAGTGTCCTTGCAGGTGACAGCACACCTGGAAGGAGCTGGCAGCTGTATGTGACAGCACACAATTTCAACAGCATCTCTGAAAACCAAAGCAAAGCCAGATAGCACAGCTCCCTTCACCTTTCATAAGTGCAGCCAGTCTGGAGCAATTATCCAGCTATTAATTATATTAATTTTTATAAGAGCATAAATACTTTGTCCACATTACATCAATACATAATTCCTATAGTGTCTAAGCATGATTATTAGCTTCACATAATTTCAGCACACTTGAAAAATATCCATAAAGCCAAAATAATAAGCCACTACACCATTTTTATATTCCCACATGTTCTCACCCTTTGACACACCCAAGCTCACTAGGGCATGCAAAGCATGGATGCAGGAGAGGAAAGTGAAGAGAAAGGAAAGAACTGGATATAAACACAGAGTATTCAGAATGGTAAAGGGCCACAAAGGTGTCAGTTTGCATGCACTGATGTCACTGAGGGCCCCAGGAGAACAGGAGCAGCAGCAGCAGAGATGCTGAGCTGGCTGCTGCCCCTGGGTTCTCCTGCAGAGTTGCTCAGCAATGTTAGCCCAGGTGTCCCCCTGTGCCCTGCCACGCCTGGTGGTGGCACAGGAGGGACAGAAGCGCTGGCCTGGCAGACACATGGGCACTGCTGCAGCCATGTGCCACCAAGCAAAGCAACACAGTGTTGTCCCAAATCTTGTCCAGGAAAAGGCACTTCATGAACCCACGTTGGCCCCTTTGGAACTGGCTCTGCTGGGCAGGGTACAAGATTTTGAGCTGGCACATCAGCCACGGCCACTGAGGGCCAGTCAGGCACTTGGGGATGGAGCAGATTTGATTCCAAGGGACACACAAACCCACTAACAATCCCTCAGCACCTCTGTTCTGCTGTTACCATCCCCTGGTCCAGACACATGGTTAGTGTGAAAAAACAGCACCTTGAATTAGGGGCTTTTGGGCTAAACCCCTCTAATATTGTTAAGATATTCACATGCTCTGGCCTGCATGGCTGAGAGAATCCTCAGGCAACAAAACTGCACCTGGAGAGCACCACGTGTTCCTCTGTGGGCTGAAGTAAGAGCCCAGCTAAGGGAAAACAAGAAGCTCAAGGCAGTGACCAAGTGGTTCTGGATGATTTTGTGTCAGCTGTGGTTGTTAGTTACCAAGCCTTTGTTAGCTCTTATCCCACCCAGCAGAAGGAAATGTGTGACACAAAATAGCACCTCAGCCACACAGGACATCACCACTGTGCAGCAAAACACACATTTTCTCCTGCTGGACTCACTGTGGGGCAAGCAGTCATGCAGTCAGATGATGTACTCAGATATCTACATTTACATGACATAATCTAACTGCTGAGTGAAAAATGCAAAGCACCTTCCATACAGAACCCATGGCATGGCAGTGTCTGGAACAGCCTTTGGAATCAGGTGTGGCAAGAACAGTCTCAGCAAAGGCAGGAGTGGTTTGTCTATTTTTTTTTTCCACAGTCAACAGTAGAATGCTGCTAACTTACAACTTCTCTGCAGGGCTCCTTGTCTGAGACACAACTGGGACGGACTGAATGCTACAGTTTAGAAATCAGAACACCTCTGGACAAAACCCACCCTTCTCCTTTCTTCCCTGACCCCCAAAGATCCATCATCCTCCACCATCAGCAAAAGCATGTGGGACAAGGAGAAAGAAAGGAGCCTGTCAGCATCAGAGTCTCTAAAACACCAAAAATTCAATTGCTGCAAGGTTGGTTTTGAGGCTCTGAGGTTGTTGTTTTTAGAAGCAGCAGCACAGACATGCTGAGGCACCGAGAAGTGGGGAAAATAGGCTGACACCTGAGCAAAAACAAAAGCTTCTTTGGCATTAAATGAACCCCACTTCAATATGTACTCGGTAATTCTGTTTCATCTTGGAAATTTTCCCAATTACAAGCACAAAAGTTCTTCAATTGTAAGTAGTGAACAAAGCACCATAGAGATCAGTTGTACAGCTTGGCCATAAAACAAAGTAGCTTTCTGATGTTCTGACATATAAATTAGTGCAACTAGTAAATATACTTCATTTGTATTAATCTGCATAAAGTGAAGACAAACGGATGTCACTTGCAGTTAACATATCTCCCACATTAAAGGACTTTAAACTCAGTATAGATTTGCACTTGCTGTGCAAACAGAGCTAAAACATTCCTTAACAGGATTATTCAGGTTTCACAGTGTAATCCTCTCCTTCCCACAGTTCTAGCAACTGCCTGTTCCCAACATTTAGTGTGCATCCTCCCCATCCCATCCCAGCACTGCACAGGGAAAAAGACAACCAGAGAAAAGAACAGGCATGGTAAACCAACGTCACATTTAACAGCAAAACATCACAAAAGGTGCCTGACCCCAGGGAGCTTGAGGAGGAGTCAAGTTCAAATAGAAAGAAAAAACCAAAGTGCTCCTAAAAAGGGAGGAAAACAGAAACTTAGAGGAGATAGGAGACAATAGGAAACAGGGCACAGTGAAGCTTAACACAGCCTTGGCTTTCAGCTCCTGAATAAAACATCTGGAGAGGCTGCCAGCCATCTTTAGAAGCTGCCACTGAGAGTTTCCTTCCTACTGGGCAACAGAATTTGGACAGATACATTTCATTCTTATTAATAAAAGGGCATTGCTGACAGAAATCAGGCATGACATCACCATGACCATTCCTACTGAGTTTGTCAGCTTCTCATACCCCTCCTTTGAGCCTTCTCAGTATATCCTTCAAATAAAGAGATTCCTCCCATTCCTTGGACACATCTCAGAGGAAAACAGCAAGAGGAACTTTCAATCCAAATTGTACAGGTAAGTGCAGAAGACAATCACAGAAAAAAGTCTTTTCTTACATGTACTTTATGAGGAAAATTTGGAAGTCCCGAAGCAGGAAGAGGACAAGGGACACACAAACCCACTAACAATCCCTCAGCACCTCTGTTCTGCTGTTACCATCCCCTGGTAATTAATTAAAAAATTTTTAAAAATTTAAAAAATTAATTAAAATTAATTTTAAAAATTTAAAAAAATTAGTTAAATTTAAAAAATTAAAATAAAAAAAAAATTAAAAAAAAGTCCAGATGTCTTATTTCACTTAATAGACATAAATAGCTCAAGGTTTCCCATGCCTGTGAGCTGCAAGACAAATGTTTTGGGTCAGGACTGACAGTGATGGGAACGTGGAAGATGGAACCACATTTTGCAGGTGCTGGATTCCTCTTGTGGGTAAGTAAGTAAACAACCCTCAGCATCATTCACAAGCACCAGAACGGAGCCAGGTTCTGTGAGCTTGGATATTGCAGCTATCTGAAGGCACCAGAAAAAGATTCCAAAGGAGAGCCCAGGTGGGCAGCAGGTCTGTGTGCCACTGCCTTGCTCAGGTACAGGCACACAGCCAGGAGCTGCACCTTCCATGGCTGAGCCTGGCTTATTGTTAACGGATTTCAGAGCTTTTGGCAGTGCTACCTTTATGCTTTCACAATGAACAGCAGTTCGAGGAACACAAAGTATGAACAGCTAGGAAATAGCTTTTGTTTCCTCTTAAAAAGCTCCTCTAATTTCATCAGCATCTGCAGCACCCAGTAGTGTCTGCATTTTTCAGCAGGAGTTGAAGATACTTCACAGTGAGAGCTCCACTCTGATTATTTTATAGTTTATACACTGCAAGATCACTAGACACAATTAACTTAGACTATTGGGATGGTGAGTTCCACTGTGCTATTCTGAACAGAAGAAAACAGCAGATGTTCTGTACAAGTGCTATTTCCTCTTGAAAAACCAAAGTCCATATGAGAAACTCAGTGGAGTGCCTTTCAAACAACCGTGCAGGATAATCAGACTGCTAATCCTAACCGACCCCAACAAGTTCATCCTAAAAAACCCAAACAGCTGGAAGTTCCCTCCTCCCACACAGTAACACCCAGCCACCCCAGCTTTCAGCAGGAGTGCCAGGCACTCAGCTCCAAGTCACAATTTCCAGACTCTTTTTTCAGCAGTGTTAGCACAATGCCAGACTGCAAAAAGAACCCCTGCAAGTAACCCAAAAAATCCATCTCTGCTGCCATGCAGTCCCACAGCAGAGCTCCCACCCCTTCCCATCTGCAGTGGTGTACAATGAAAGCTGACATGGTACTCACAGCACGAGCCTGTCAGTCCCACACTTCTCTTTCTAAGGCTATAGGAGTGGAGGAACAGAGGCATTTTTATCCAGTTGTGCTTATACACAGATGTTGCTCAGGGAGCAGGTGGGTAAAAAAAACCCCAAAGTAAACTGGCATTGAAAGCAACAACCACTGGTAGATCTGAAAATTTAACCTTAGCTGCATACTTTCAGGTATTAAGGCACCCTGAGCTATATGACTTTTTAAAGCACCTTTTTGAATTAATTACTGACGTTTCAGTCAAAAGCACTTAAGGACACTTCTCCATTTGAAACAGGAGCCAGGAGAAGGTCAGAGCGAGGGAGGGTGCAGGTGAGTGATGCTACACAGTGGAAGGCAAGAAGAACCAGGTATGGGCTCTGTGTGGTCCCCTCCTCGCGTGCCTGGGCACCACAGCACGTGTTAACAAGGACTCCAAATCCAGAGGCAAGTTCCCATCAGTTCCAAATTAAAATGACCAGCACCATTAGGAAAGTGAAGGTTGCCCAGGCCTCATGGTGGATCAGGGCAGAGGGTTCCTCTGTGAGTGGCTAAGGATGGAGAGGCAGTGAGAAGAACCAGGAGGAGCCAGAATCTCTTTGGCTGGAGGAGCAGAATGGGGAGGAGGCTGCATTTATGGAGCAGTTTGTGAGGCAGCTGCTGGAAGATCTGACTTTGGGGAAGCTGGATATTTGTACTGCTGACGTAGGATGCAGAAGGAAGGGAGAATGGAGGCAGCACGAGTAGCTTCCATGGCTAGCAGTGGAAACGCTAGCACACTGGTAAGCAAGGATGGGGGAAAAATTAGATATATATATATATATATACACACACACATATGTATATGTGCATGCATAAATATATATATATTTTTTAAAAAAAGGAAGAAGAGATCTTCACTGCTTATCTAACTTTAAAAAAGAGACACAGAGGAAAGGAAAATAACAAGAGGAGAGAGAAGCACCAGTCGCAAAGAGTTCACAAGGGTTTTTTCCTGCTTCCCCCAGCGTCACTGCTCTGGCTCTGACCTTCGGGGCCGGGGTCTCCGCTGGCCCGTCGCCTTCCTCGTGGCCACGGCTGCGGTGAAGCCCACCAGGCAGCACAGGGACGTGGTGCCAAACTTGGCTGTGTCCAGCCAGCTGGGCGTGTCTGCCTTCAGGTAGCGCTCGGCCAGGTGCAGGCTCATCACCAGGAACCACAGCAGCGAGGCGAACGCGTCGATCCGCCGGAGCCTGCCACGGGACGAGAAACCAAACAGGGCCTCAAACACTGCTGAACACCACCCTGGTCAGGTGTGCACTGCTCTGACACAGCCCTGCCTGCTGCTGGGCCAGTGTCTGAGCAGGTCAGCTCCAGCTTTTCATTCACAGTAATTAAGCTTAAATGGAATGAATCAAGGCATGCAGTACTACGTGTGCCACTCTGGAAAGTGTTTACCCTTGGATCACCAAGAAGAGAAGATCTCTTCTTCCTTTTTTTAAAAAATATATATATTTATGTATGCACATACACATATGTGTGTGTATATATATATATATATATATGTGTGTGTGTATATATATATATATGTGTGTGTGTGTGTGTGTATATATATGTATATATATATATATAGAGAGAGAGAGAGAGAGCACTAGAGAGCCCCACCAAAGCAGGTGAGTGAGACAGGAGCCCAGCACACCCACCTGAGGCGCCCAGCCAGGAACATGGCCAGCAGGCAGGTGAAGAGCCCCAGCACAGCCACTGCCATCTGGTGATTCTTGCCGTAGGCCCAGGCCACGCTCAGGTTCTCCAGCAGCCGCTCCGGGAGCAGGTGGAGCAGCTCCCGCCAGCCACGCCCCGAGCTGCCACTGTCACTGCCACTGCCACTGTCACTGTCACCGCCTGCACGGGGGCTCGTGCCGGTCCTGTTCCACACGGGGCCAGCAGCAGGGACAGCTGTGCTGAGGGAGAAGGGGTCGCCTGGCCCGTACAAGGCCATCAGAACCAGGAACGCACAGCTGAGGAAGGCCAGGAACCGCAGAAGGATCACCTGAGCTGGCGTGGTGATGGAAGTGGAAGAGGAGGATGAACACAGGCTCTGCAGAGGAAGGGAGAAACGCCTGTCAGGAGTTGAATGAACTGCAGCAAGGTCTTGAAATGGTGCTGTATGAAACACTTCCAGACTGTATGGTTTACTGGACTGCCCTGCTCAAGTCTTTCTAAGTCTCTGCACTGGGCTGACACCACATGGGATTACTGTAGACTAGCAAGGAGCAATGGCAGAGACATGAACAGAAGCCAAGGTCAGGCAGGGCAGTGAAACAAGAAGAAGGTCATAATTCAATTCCCATTGTTCTTTTTTTCCCCTTGTACTCTGTAATTTCCTGCACTGCACTCATAAATTGGCTTCCCTACCTCCTCTTCTCTGCCTGTCCCATTATTTTCCTTCCACTCTATCATTACATTAGACTTACCTTCTGGCAACTGTGCTGAATGACACCAGCAAGAGGAAAACCTCAAACTAACATTAGAAGCACCTATGGCAACTCTCCTGTGCTCTCCTAAACTGCAGGCACACAGCACGCTCCCAGGGCTGGAGAGCCCAGGCTGCTCCTCCCTTTCCCAGCTGCAGGTGCAGTGGCAGAGCTGTCCCTGTCCCTGTCCCTGTCCCTGTCCCCACACACCTGGCTGTAGCTCTTGTCGGTCTCCCGGCGCCTGAAGTGGTGGCTGAGCAGCAGCGCCCGCAGCTGCCGGTTCTGGTGCTTGATGTAATACTCCACTGCAGCCTGGCACGGGCGGCACAGCTTGTAGGTCTGCTCCAGGTGGTGCTTGTACACCTCAATCTCCTCATCGTACTTGCCCTGGACAGACAACAGCAGGGGAAAACTGGTGAGAAGTGCAGGTGCCTCACCAGCTGTCATGTTTGCCATTGACAGAAGGGCAAAGCGTGACCCCAGTGTCACAGGGACAGCTCCCTGAACCAAGCTGCAGGCCAGGCATAGAGCCAGCCTCACACAGAGCTGAGCCAGCCTCCATCCCAGAAGGGATGGAAAAGAAGAGCCTTGGAGAAGGTGGAGAAGACTGCTGTGGCCCAACATCAGGATGTTGATTTCTGTGCCCAATTTTGCTGTCTTTGTTGAGATCTTCTGAATACTACATAGCTGAGACAAGTAACTAGAATTGCTCTTCCTCTCCTCAAATGAGGGGACACAAAATATCTGTGGCTCCTTCACTCCAGGCTCATTCCCCCCTGGAGCAGCCAGTCCTGCTGGCACTGACACCCTTATCCAAGCACACTGGATAACAATCCCAGGTTTCTCAGCTGGCACAGGCACTGCAGCTCACTGAATGCTTAAAAAGGGGCCAAAGGCTGGCAGTACTTGAGCAACTGGATAGGTCTGGCAAGAGGCAGGGACTAGAAATAAAGCTGAGAAAAGGGCACCAGCCAAAGATATTCTCATTAAGCACGATCAAATTTCAATCTGTTCTCCAGGAATCACTCTGATCAAACTCATTATATTACATAAAACAGACTGGATTAGGCAAGCCAGAGGATGGACACATCACACTACAGCACAGTCTAACCCCAAGGCTTGACCATGGTTGAAGGCCAAGGAATGCAGCACTAAATTCTCTGCACAGATCTTTAGGGAGCCATAAAACCGTGAAGGAGAAACCCCATTATCCCTCCTCCATGCATATTAAGTAATGGGAAGGCCAAGAAGCTGCTCAGCAGGAAATCCTGTTGCTGTAGCTGCAAAATCCCTTTGCCCTCCTAAGCACAGATGCCTAACCAGGGAGATTGTGGCTGCACAGGATTCCTCTCCCAGTTCACTTGTAAATGCAGAGCAGCACAGCCAGGGCCTCGGGAAAACAAAGCCTATTAAGGCTTCATGTTAACTACTGGGCTGCTGTGCCTCTCAGGTCCCATAAACTCAGCCACGGGAAGAACTGGAGGTGTAAGATGATCTCAGAAATGTCTTGGGCTCAAGCTTCAGTTTCCAGTGCTCATCTAGAACAGGGGAACATTCTGGCTTTGAAGTAGAGTTAGGTAAATTCACAACACTAACCACTAAACATCTCTGCACTGGAGTGCCACAGAGTGCTTCTGAAGACTGCTGGAACATCATTACTGAAAAACTGCTCTCTCTCCTGCTTACTAGGCTGCAGCATGGAATAAACAGAGCAGGAATAGCAGATGCATGGATGGGAATGCCTTGGACAAACATTCTCTAGTGATGGCAGTCCCTAATCAACACTCACCTCCTCCCTTGGTGAGAATGAAGCCAGCTGTTTGATTTTCATGGTTTGATGGTTGTTACATTTCTTGCAGAGCAGAATTTGGCTGCTCACCCACTGCTGTGGTTTGGTAGGGTCACAGAAAGTTGGACTGCCTGACACAACGTGGTTAAGGTGTTCCATGTACTGGGCAGGGATGGGCTTGTTGTAGTCTCCATTCTGACAAAAAACAGGGGGAAAAGCAAACATTCAATCATAAAATCACAGCTAGGTTGACAGTAAGATTCCCTAAGTTCTGTCAGCAGTTCTACATTTCATTAGCATTCACCCACGTAACAAAATTAATGAGTAAAAAAAGAGACAAAATGCTTCAAATCTTCCCCCCATCTCCACTGTCCTGCACACCTATCTCGAGCAGCTGGTCATGCTGGATTTCAGCTCAAGACAGGCTTTGTTATTTAAAAGAATACAAAACCAGAGAAGAATTATTCCATACAGTAAGACAAGTATTCTTACGAGACATGTCAAGGCCATTTCTGCCCTTCAAAGCAAGACAGGAACATTTGTCAGCACACCCCAGCGCAGAGGATTCTCTCTCCAAGCTGAGGTGCTGAGTTCATGGGTGCTCAGCACAGGCAGCCAGCTGTCCATTCACTGCCCTGCAGCTGCCCTGTGCCACTGAGGCTCCCCAGGCCCTCCCAGCCCCCTGTACCTCCTGGAAACCATTGTACTGGCTGTCCATTCACTGCCCCATGCTCCTGAGGCTCCCCAGGACCTCCCAGCCCCCTGTACCTCCTGTCCCAGCCCCCTGTACCTCCTGGAAGCCGTTGTACTGCTCGCAGTTGGGGCAGTCCCAGCAGTTGCGGTTCCCGTAGGGCACCACCGTGTCCTGGTTGCAGAACCAGCAGTTCACCGTCACGTGCGTGGGCTTCTTCCTGAGGGGACAACAAACATCTCAGGCAGGAGCCCTCAGCTCAGCTGATGGAGAGGAAAGCAAGGGGTTTCCAACAGTGAAATGCAGGAAAACAGTCAATCTTCCCATTCTGTATGCTTAATGGTATGACTTGGAATAGTGCGTTTAGCAATGAAAAGCAGAAATAAATTCTGCCTGACAATTATCCTCTGCTCCAGTACCATGGACATGCCAGAACTTCAATAACAACCTTGTGATTCATCCACTTCACTGGTTTTCATGGCCATATCTGGGGGTCCTCTCCATAATCAGCAGTGCCATTCTTTGAAAGGTGCAGTAGAATTGATGCTTAATACACAGGATTCCAGGAAAAGGAAGTCAGGATCCACGAGAGCTGCCTGTGATGGTGCTCAGAAACCCAGGAAATGGGCATGCCCTGCTTTTATGCACTAGAACTGAAGGGATAAAGACTAATGACCTTGATCCATGAGCCCCTTGTTCTCCAAAGCAATCCTGTTAAAACAACAGCCAATACAGACAAACAGCTGCGACGTGGCCCCACCAAAACAGGTTGTGACAGATGCGTGAGCAAAGACCTTCAACAGACCTGAGCCTGCCTGCTAGAGAAGCTCTGCATTTGTCTCAAACCTCAGTGCAAGGCCCAAGAGAGGCTCCCTGGCAGCCAAGGCACCACAGCCCAGCTGTCTGGGCTCATCAGGAGCAGTCCCAGTCCCATTTCCAAGGGAGGGCAGCTGCCCAGGACTGGCTATGGCAGCTATGCAGACAGATGGACCCAGCTGCCACAGCCCAGCTCCACCACGGAATAATTAATCTGTGAGGCTCCACTGCAGCAGCAGAGCAGGGGAGCAACAACAGTAACCAAAGTGCTCCCAGCTGAGAGCAACTTCTCCCAGCTCTAGGGAATGTTCTCTGCTGCTGAACCATCTGAATGCTGCAGAAGTGCTGTCTGGTACCCTGCAACCACACAGCCAGGTGGGTCTTCTCTCAGCCATCACCTCTGTAGCTGGATCTCCACAATTAACATTCTTGCCACTCACATTTCCATAGACCACGCCTTGAAACTCGGTTCATAAAACATCAATCCCTCAAGCAATGTTTGAGCCTCCTGTTTAGGGACTAACGATGAGGATATGCTTGAAATGAAGCACTGAAAAGTCAGAATGTACAGAGGATTCCCTGCCAGATGCTGAAAGAAAATGGCTGGAGCTACTAGGATGACAGATTCTCATCTCAAAATAGATGCAAACACCCACACCCCCCTTAAAATGAATATTCCCTGCTCAACTTTCTTCACTGCCAAGGGGGCTCAACTGATCTGAGTTAAAAATATCACTGCTAAAACTAACAGACAAAAAAAACCCCCAAACCCACCCAGAGTTTAAAGCAGACCAATCTAGGTCGGTGTCTGAGTTACCCACGAGCTGCTGCTGTCCAAAGCCAAGCACGTGTCACAACGGGCAGGTGAAGGAAGGACAGCAGCACCTGCTGGATTAGTTCAGTCTCACTGTCACAGGAGCACAGGCTGTGCAGACACAAACACAACACGCAGGTTCAACCAGCAGCACACAAACCCTGCAGCTCCTGGGGCACGGCTGAACTGCACCCTCTGAGCCAGGTTACTGCCCAGGACCTGCAGGACCTGCCACAATCCCCTCCTCTGGCACCTCTGAAACCCCTCAGCCTCTGCCCACCCCTCAATTCCATGGCATGACAGAGGCCACAGCACTAATTTCAAAGGTGACAGAAGTGGAAAGCACAGGTGAAGCAATGAATAAAGCAGTCATGCTATAAAGGAAAATCCATCAGTGCCAAACCCTACCTGAGACCTCGCTAATATCAGAGACCAAACCCTCAGAGTACTCGAGGCCTTTCCATCCTTTTCCAAACAGGATTTCATTTCTTGCTCTGGAGGCTCAGGAAGTACTACCAAGGATTAAACAGCAGCACTTCATTTGCAATATATGCAAAACAAATGGCTAAGTCATGGATTATTTAGGATAAAAGGCAATAATACTTCCTTCTGTGCACCTATAATCTGTTGCCATAGAAATAGGTGCAAAAAATCCCAAATTCTCAATCTGGTGGATGCAAAAGAACAAAGGGAGAAAAAGGTTGTTTAGGCAAGAACACGTAGGTAGGGTGCAAATTTTCTAATAATTGGGCAGGACTGAAAAAAAAAAACAAAAAACAAGTTCTGCATTTGGAAAGACTCTCAAATACAGATTTAACTACTCTGGAGCTATATTTACCTTGCCTGAATTCAGGCAGCAGCTGAGGGCAGTGAGCTAAAGCACACACTGCTTCCAAAGTCACAGACTGCCAACACAAATGGAGCCTTTACCAAGTGCTCAATCCCTTACAAATCCAAAGGCAAATCATCCCCAAGGAGTCCATAATCTACCACTGTACTAACCTGAACCAGTTCCTCCCTGCACACCAAAACCTGAGCAGCAAGGGGTGATTGAGTTACTCCAGGCACAGAGAGATTCCACTCACAGCTGACATGCTGTGCTAACCTGCACACCCAGCCAGGCTCAGAAAACATTCCCAGGCTTGGACAAACTGTTTTGCAGGTAGAAAATGTTTGCTTAAGACAAAATTGAGGGGAAAATACCTGCAGTAAACTCAGTTATGACATCAACAGCTAAATGTCTGACATATGACACCCTGCTCCTTTGTGAGAAGCTGCTGGATTCTTTATTTTGTTCACAAAAATCAGGCTGCAGCTCTGCAGGTCCCATTGACAAACACTGGCTAGCAACTAGTTTGTCTGTCATGTAACACAGGGAGGAACTGAGGCTCCTTCCCAGCACTCTTCACTTCTCATTTATACACACATTTAAGGTCATGCTGATGTCCATGCTTCTAATGGATTGCCAGAACAACAGTCTACCTTGGTAAGTGCTGGCAGCAATAAACTGGATTTGTAAATATTTTTATTTACATCTATTCCCCACCCTCTTTAAGTCAGAAGATGAAAATGTTTACTTTTCTGTAGTATTGAAAGAGACACTGGTGGATGTGCTGGGTTACCAAGGATTAGAAGAAAAACCCAATTCTCTATTAAAAGTATTTAAAGCAGCAGTCTCACCCTGGCACAACTGGATCACAAAACAATTATTCAAATGGCTATGCCAGCACACCTGAACAAAAAGTACACGGGGAAGAGGAGCTGTTTTGCACAGGTCAGTTTTGACCAAGCCACACCTGGCAGCAGCTGGACAGACCAAGAGCTGGCACAGCACTGCTGGCACACCTGGGTTCAGAGCTCAGCTCCCTGGCAGGGAAACTCCTGGGTGGCACAGAGCAGCTTGTGCCCATGCCCAGCACCCATCAGGGCAGACCCAGTGCTAAACCCCATTTTCCAGTGCAAGAAAAACACATCACAGCTGCCCAGATTGCAGCAGGTGAGCTATGACGTGGATGGATTTGCTCAGAAGCAGCAGCTATAGACAAGATTTAGCCACAAGAGCAGATTTCTAGTGCAGTGATG
Source organism: Setophaga petechia (assembly GCA_024362935.1). NCBI lineage: Eukaryota > Metazoa > Chordata > Aves > Passeriformes > Parulidae > Setophaga > Setophaga petechia. Next base: position 4,571,972 of record JANCRA010000047.1, read on the forward strand.
GAAGTTACAATGCAGCCTGTCCTCCCTCAGGAGCCACATTAATGTCCCCTCAGCCAGGAAAACAGTGCCCAGTGGGCTCTGGCAGGGACACCCAGTGATAACCACCCCAGGCTCTGTTCCTATCTGGACATCAAATCTTTTATCTCCTTGATAAACAAAAAGCAAAGACAGCATCATATCTGTGCCTCTCATCCCCTTATTAAGTTGTCCTCCTTGATGACTATCACTGACTAAGATTCACTAAATCAAGGCAGAATAAGACATTTGGAAGTATCAGGATAGTACTGAGAAACACAACATGGAGCTTCAAAGAATTATCAAGGTCACCTGGAAGAATTTACCGGCAGTCCTCAAGGACTTGGGAAGAAATGCTTTCCATTCCAGAGACCTTTTGATGAACTCCAGCAAAACAAACCCACTCTCCTCACCCTAAAGGCACGCTAGCCTCAACTGGGTCAAAGAAATCTTGCCTGCTTCAATGGAATTGCCTTTAGGCCACTTGGATTTCTTGGCTACCCTAAATATGTCAGAGAAAGGCCAAGTCTTGTATATGGACTAATGTCCCATTGATCATTGATACGGACAAAGAAATAGCAAATGCTTTAGAGCAAACCTTAGGCATCACATTGAGGATGCAGGAATACGCTGCTCTTGCAAAGCATTAACTTGAAGTGAACCTTAGCACAGGGAGCCCTTGGGACTGGCTTTTCTCCAATAGAAGCACTTAATAGATGAGCAGGCTGCAAGGTCTATTGCTGCTACAGAGCCTGAAATCCTTATATTCCACACATCCCTACATTCCTTTCATGCTATGCTAGATTAGAATCTGTCAAATTAAGCTTTTCTCCTTTCATGACATCTGAATCATGACATGTCTCCTGATGCTTTTCAAACCTGGCTTTCAATTGCTCTGAATTTGTTCTAAGGTCAGGAACCTTTTGTGCAATTAAGAAACAAGTAACCAAATCATTTTGGTCCCTAATCAATAATTTTGACTTGAATAGAATCTCCCCCAGTTCTAGCACTGTGCTAACAGCTGTGATATTTACAAACCTGTTCCCCAGCAATCCATCCTTCACCCCACACCAACCAGCCACCGGAGCAGGATCTTCTCTTTCCCTGCCTCAAAGACGCCGGACAAGGAGCAGGGGAGAGGCGATGGGCAGCGCTGGGATGCTCGGCCCGGCACACAAAGCCATTCCCGGGCACAGAACGCTCCCAGCCGCGTTCCCCGGCGGTGTCGGGGCAGAGCGGGGATGCTCATCCCCGCACACAAAGCCATTCCCAGGCTTTTGGGGCGTCCGTGCTTCCAGCCGCTCTCCCTCGCTCTCCCCCGCTCGCGCCGCCGCCCGGGGCCGCGGCCGGGCCCTGCCGGGGCTCTCCGGGAGCGGCCCCGCTGCTCTCCCACAGCGGGCGGGCGGGCCCGGGCCCCGCGTGGCGCCTTCCCGCCGCCGCGGGCCGCATCCCGCCATGCCATGCCCAGCCTCCCTCCTCCTCCTCCTCCTCCCTTCCTTCCGTCCGTCCGTCCTTCCCTCCCTCCCTGGCCTCCATCCCCGCGCCCGCCGGCCGTACCTCCGCGCGATGCGGTAGAGCAGCAGCCCCGCAGCCGCGGCGCAGGCGGTGACGCCCAGCCCGGCTCCGTCCATGCCGGCGCGGCCGCGCTGCCCCGGCGCTGGCGGAGCCGCTTTGTAGGGGCGCGGCCGGCGCCCGGCCCGCCCCTGGGCCCGCGGGGGCGGCGCGTGAGTCACGGCGGGGCCGGAGTCGTGCGGCGGGGCTGCCGTGACTCAGCGCCGCAAAGGCCGAGATCGTGGCGGCGGGGGCGGCCCGGGCCCGGCCGGCCGGGGGCGGCCCGGGGAGGTCGTGCCTGGCCCGGCGTGCCTGGCCCGGCGCCCGGCGCACACCGGGGACAGCGCTTCTGCTAAATTTAGCGCGGCGCTGTCGGTGTGACGGCGGGGACAGGCCCCGTGAAGGGCGGCCGCCGCAGCGCCGCGGAGTGTCCTGGGCTGTTCAGGACACAGTTCATCCCCGGCCCTCACAAACACCCCAAAATCCCTCCCTGGAATATCCTGGGCTGGAAGGGGCACAGCCCTGGCCCTTACAGACACCCCAAAATCCCATTCTGGGCAGCCCTGAGTATCCTGAGCTGGAATGGACACCGTCCAGTCCTGGCCCTCACAGACACCCCAAAATCCCTCTCTGGGCATCCTTGGAATTATGTAGCTGTTTCTGTAATTAAAACAAAACATTCTCAGCACAATAAAATTGCTTAAGATTCAGCAGTCATGTTTCTTAAAAGGCATAAATGGAAAAGCTCTTCATAGATAAATATTTATGCTGGGAGTGAACTCTACTATTAAGCTTAACTATGGTTGGGCTCTTCGCTGTTCCATCTGTAGAGATTGAACCATGGAAATTAATTCTGCAGAGTAACAGTGAACATTTCATCTTAACGAATTTAAAAGGCACATAGTTTTTCCATCTCTCTTCCATTGTTTAGTGCAATTACTTGGGGATTGTGTTATGAGAATGCTAGGGCAGGCAGGAAGAACAACCCACCCAGCCCTTTGGCACAGCCAGACCTCCTGCGTGTCCTGCGGGGCTGTGCTGCAGAGCTGGGCTATTCTCCCTGCACAAGGCCCTCCCTTCCTATCAGCTCTATCTGTACCATCAGCCCAAGCAGAGGTGCATTGTTTAAAAATGATTTTCCTCCCTAAAGGAGCTAATGAGGAGCCTGTGCAAGGGGCACAGCCAGAGCACACAGAACACAATTCCCAGCAAATGCAGGTGTTTGGAGGGCTATTGAGGCAGCCACAGGATTAAAGGGAGGCAGGAATTCTTACAGTGTAAGGATTCGGCTCAGAAATGCTTCCAAAATGAAATTAACCAACACGAGTGGCTGATCATACTGCAGTATGTGTGTCATTCCCACTGAACTGTTAATTTATGAATGGAAACAGGCGCAGTCCTGGTGAAATTGATGGAAACTTTGAGATCACCTCAGATAGCAGTGGTTTCATCACCTTACTGATAATTAAGCTACAAAGGGTCCAGTAATGAAGCCTTTACCTAACTTCCATGGAAATGACTTTCTGTAGAAGATGGAGAAGAGGAAAGAACAGTGAAAATTTCCTTTAGATTGACTTTGACAAGCAGAGGAAGGTTGTTGGTTATTTTTAAATTCAGGTATCGTTTTGGAAAAAGCTACTTCAAATTCTTCCCTCTGGTAATAGGCTTATTCCATACTCAGTGACATCAATGGGATTGCTCACAGAGCATCACCTAAAAATGGTAACTCTTTACAGGGTTTAAGGAATCAAGGGCCAGTGAATTTAAAAAATTCTATTAGAGAGAGGAAGGAAAAAGGGTTTAATTATACTAATTCAGAAACTCTATTATCTCCCAATATAGCTTATTAACCCCTGATCAAATTAAGACTAATTCTGTCTGGATTGGTAGCAAAGCTTAAAGGACAAAACCAAAAATCCTGCAGAATTCCTGATTTCCCATCAGATTTAGGCAAAACAAAAATTTGCTCACTTCCTCTTGCTTTCTCTCTTACAAAATCCCAGACTTCTCAAAAGGCCTGGAGTTCCCTCCCCTCATTCTCAGAAGACATCAGCAGTCTACACATTTGACTAACGTTTTAGAAGAGAGCTAGTGCACTGGAAGTATAGAGGAATGCTAATTTAGGAAAGAAAAATCTCAGAAAATGTTTGAGAGTAGCAGCACAAGTGTCCTAGTTCTCAAAAATAGAAACTCTGTTTTACAGTTTTATCTCCTATACAGAGTCTGAAGCTTCTGCTGCTCATCATCTCCATAAAAAAAAAAGCCATGTCAATTTTTACTCAACTGTTTCCTATTTTAGCTTAGGAGGAACGTGATAAGTTATTTCCAGGAGGACATAATAGAATTCAGTTATTTTTTGCAGTTTTGCCTCATAATGAGGTACACACACACTCTACTCTCTCTGCACTAAGCTCCTACATCACACTGATGTCAAACCTGACCTCAAGTACCAGTCATCAGCTGGGCCCTCCTGGGAACAAATAGGAAGGTTGGAATCTGGTTATCAGCCCATCCCATTTCTGCCACCAAATCCCACCTGAAGCTCCAGTAGCAGCTCCAAGGCTCCCACTCCTCCCAGGCTGTCTCCTGTCTCTGCTGGGAGCAGTCCCTGCACTCAGAGCTGCCCACAGCTCTGGTTCCACTCCAGGACTCAGCAGCTGCTCACACCATCAGCAGCTCGTTGTTGTCACTGCAGGGAAGGCCAAAGCTGGGCTCAGATGCTGCAGGGTTTGTCTCAGCTGCCAAAGCAAATGGCACTAATGAACAGCAGGCAGAGTGAGGCCAAAGCAAAACAGCAGCCTACATGTGAGTTCTAAAATGTTATCCTGCACCATCACCAGTAATTCATGTGCCACACTTTAGTCACAAGGTGCTGCTGCAATACAAGGAGGGGGAAGACTTAAAGCATATTCCAATGTTTTTGAAAGAACTAATCCCTAGTATGCAGGATATTTGATTTATAAGTGAAAGGTAAGAATTGTATCATGAGAACTGTTGAAAATCTTTCTCTCATGGAACTTCCACAGAGCAGCCAGGCCACAGTCACTGACTGTCCTTGTGCTCTCAGGCCTGCACCAAAGCCAGGACAGATCTGTTCATCCCCACTACCATAACCATGTATCCCAAATGCACAGGGGACACAGAACTGGAATTGCATTCTTGCTAAAAGCCTCCCACCATCATATTGCCGGTGCAAGTGGCTTTTCTAAGAGATGCTGGTGTGCACAGTTCACACCCTCAAAACAGAGAAACTGTTTCAGGGTGTTCACACAGCAGTGAACGATGCACCCTGAAAAAAAAACAGAATTACTCAAACTTATTTGGGTACTTAGGCTATTACAGTGCTCAAAAGCAATATAACCCAGTTGTAAGAAGACAGTTTCAGATGTCCAAGCCAGTTCTCCTGTTTTAATACAGTTTTAATGAACATCAGTCCAAGAGATCACTTGATAGTATGAGGTACATTCCTTGACCACATATGGCTGTGCTTAAGGAAAAGGACAAACATATAATTAAATTAAATACTGTAATTTAATTTAGTAGTAGTTTAATTATCAAGTTAAAAAAAATTATAATTAACTATTAACATTAATGACTTGAGACCTTTTAGAAAGCATGAGTCCAAAAGGAAATATCCACAGATGGTCACAGACTTGTAGTGTTTCCACCAGCACTGCCACCTGCAACAGTCTCTTAAAGGACTATTTGTTCAGTGAAGAAATTGGTCTTCAGTCTGTAACAGGAACCTCGGCTCTGCTACTTTGTGTGGTCTTCCAAGAGGTACACAATCAGCTCGTAGGTGGACAGGACGATGGCTGTGTTTGGGATCTGCCTGATGAGCTGGGCAAAGAGTCCTCTGTAGAAGGCCAGGTAGCCCTCCTCCCGTGCCACCAGCCGTGCTGTCTGCAGGAAAGCCTTGTACTTGGTGCCCTCCTCCCGCAGCCGCGTCCGGATCACCTCTGCACACAGAGCACAGCCAGTCACCAAGAGAAACCTGCCAGGGCTGCAGACATCTCTTTATAAAAATCTTTTCCTTTTTTCCTTCTGAGAGGATGAAAAGCCTCAGAAACAAAATGTAAACAATGATTATCTGCTGCTGTGCAATGCAACAGGTGGATCTGTGATTGGTCTCATGTAGATGTTCAGAATTAATGGCCAATCACGGAGAGCTGGCTCTCTCTCTGTCCGAGCCACAGACCTTTGTTAATTCATTCTTTTCTATTCTTAGCCTAGCCTTCTGATGAAAACTTTTTCTTCTTCTATTCTTTTAGTGTAGTTTTAATGTAATATATATCTTAGAATAATAAATCAAACCTTCTGAAATACAGAGTCCAATCTACATCTCTTCCCTCATCCTAGGACCCCTGTGACCACTATCACATACCAGCAAAGCTCCTGTGTACAAACCCCAGGGACAGGGAAGGTTTCTGCACCAGCTGCCAGCCAGGGAATGCTGAACACACTGCCCTTCAGGCAGGAGGAACCCTGGACACACTGCCCTCCAGGCAGGAGGGAGTTAAAGAGGAGTTCACCATGGAACTCTGGACACACCACCCTTCAGGCAAGAGGGAGAGTTAAAGAGGAGTTCTCTTTCATGTGGAATAAATGAATGATTGGCTCATTGAAGCTAATACAGCTCTAAATGCTTTACTGATGCTCACATCATCAATATTGCTCCTTCTACACAACCATGTCGTTCACATCTATCCAAAAAGACTAACACTGTTCAGTGCCCAGGTGTTTCTCACAGCCTGACCACAGAATCCCAGAGCTGTGTGTACTTACCCAGCTGAGGCTACCAGTGAGAACAGAAATATTAGGCAATCAGTTTTTGGTGGCTTTTGAGTTGTTTTTGAACCAGCAAGTCCCAATCACCAAGCACATGTCTGACTAGGAACAGTGGGACCAGCACTGAAAATGCCAGTGCAGAAGCCACAGTAACATGGATTTGGCTCTGCAAACAGCAAAGGGTTTTACAGCCCTAACCCTGCATTTGTCTCAGATTCCAGGCAACAGCTGCTGTAGTGCACTCACAAATGGAAGGGTTAACATACCATGAGGATAAGCAATACAGGAGGCACAGCCCTTGGAAACAGCAGCAGCAACCATCAGTCCCAAGAAGCTTGTCGAGGTCCTCTCGGTCCCATTAGAGGAAGGGGGCAGCTGGACTTCCTTTAAGTGCTTTTTTAAACTTTCATAAATAGCAAAGCAGATAATGGTCTCAGAAATCCCTGCATAGGAGGCAGTCAGGCCCCTATAGAAACCACGGACACCTTCTGTCTGGTAAACATATCTAGCACACTGCAAAGCATTCATTGGTTTGGAGCCCCTCACTCTACAAAACAAACAGAACAGAACATATCATGAGTCAGGAAAAATAATTAATAATAAAAAAACCTTATGGCTTTCAATAATTTTTATAACTACGGAAATGGTTCTCTAAGTTTTACTCCAAAATTCTCCTAGGAAAGCTGCACAGAGCAGGACTACAATGTGCACACTTGGTCTTGCTACTTCACTTATATATACTCATAATTCCTTCAGCTCAAGTTCAATCTAGTCTGTCACAATTCACACCAAGGCTAAAAGACAATAAGCACTGAAGACACACAGCTTTGTGTCAAACTGATGATTCCATTTAAAGCCATCTTCAGCAGGCCAAGAGACAGAAGTCCTGCTGCATGAGACATGATCCTTCATTTTAAGAGGCAGCACTCAGTTCAAAGGTGCCACCCTGCAAAGTGCTGGAATTAAGTCTTATAAATTATTTATAAAGTTGTCGTGCCTCATAAGATCCTTTTAATCTGACCTAGCATGTCCTTGCAGGAAGGAATTTCCATTCTAAGCAGTCAGGTTATTAGCAGAGTCCCTTATTGCTTTGATATCCACAGTGACTGTGAAGCATTCAACTAAAAGAAATTGCTGTCAAATTCCCTCTGTCTTCTGGATGTGTGGTTAACAGTAACACGATGCAAAAGAACATGAAACCACTGCAGCAGATCCTTATTGCTTGTAGGAAGTTCTATGAAATGAACTGCTGTGTCTTGATCCCAATTTGAAGGCAGCACCTTTTCTGTTCCAGCCTCCTGAGTACCCCACCTGTGTGAGCTGGACCAGTGCAGGTGATGCTGCCAAAAGGGGCACAGACCTCACCCTCGTGCTCAGCCTCCCACTTAGCCCTCATGGCCCTTCCACAGCTTCTACCACTGCTGTATCACAACCTTCTGTCCTCAACACATTTATCCTCATCTTCAACCCCAGAGGATTCTGTAAGCAACACAGAGAAATAATGCTATGCTAAACTAAAGATTTACAGTGAAACCAGAGGCTGAACCTAACCCAGCACTCAAGGCAACGCCCACATCCTTCTCAACAGTTTCTGTGCACCAAACTGAAGAAAGACACTCAGAACATGAACCTTTAGTCTGACCACACAGAAACATGGCTTGAAAGGTGGAACTGAGAGTCAGGGAAAAACTGGGCAAGACCTATCAAAATACAAAGAGCCATGAGTAAAACCATGATGGTGCAGTTTTCCAGAGGCTGCTGTGGCCACCCAGAGGCTCCCATTCCCCCCCTCAGTCACTCACTTCCGTTCCAGCTGCATTCTTGTTTTCACCATCCATATAGGGTTCATCAGGGAATTTGTGATAAAGGCTGAAAAAACACGACCACAAGTGCAGCTGAAGCCAGGCCATTGTATTGCCATGAACTTACACCCTGTGCAGTGAGGCACTTTCAAAAGCCACACAGGTGCACAGCTTCCAATTTCATGTTAAAATTCAGGAGGCATCAACCCATGGATTCTTCCTTTTTGCACCTATTTTAATATGTGTGTCATGCTCCTAAGGGCTGTTGCAGACAAATCCCTGCCTTACTGGCTGGATTTGGAATTCCAGCTCAAAGGAAACCCGTGGGGACACAAACCTGAACTGGACTCGTGCTCCCCAGGGCTGTAGGTGGTGCCATTGAGCTGCTCATTAACAGAACCCACCCCTAATTAAGAGCTTACTTAGGGAATGATTATTTTTAGTGACCACTCTGGTGACTGATGACTGAACTAGGGGAGCTCTTCAGCAGTATTTTTCCTACAAGAACAAACTATTTTTTCCCAGCCTGGTGGGAAAAATACAACATCCTGAAACAATTTGGCAAAAGCAGTATCAGAAGTTTAATGGTGTTTACAAATATTTTTTCCCTGCATTAAGAGACATGACCAGAGCATTGCAGTTGGAAAAAACATCCTAAATTAGTAAACAACAATCTAGAAATACTTCTGTGCTGAACAGAAAAACACTTCCTCTGTAGACAAGGCCAGCTAGGAGCTAGCAAACTCCTGGGGTTTGGCATATACCAACCCAGATTAAGGGCACATTTTCAGCACCTGCCACACACTGGCCTCTGTTCTAGGAATGACAAACACTCACCTGCAGAACCTGCAGAACAGATGTGCACAATGTTGCTGTTGGGCACAAACATGCTGTTAAACTGCTCTTTGGCTTTGGAGTAGCAGGCAAAATAGACAGCTCTGTGGGGGAAAAAAAGAAGAAGAAAAGCATTGTAAAACAGACAATGTCAAACTAGACAATTACTGTTCTTTTCCCAGCCCCCTGAAAACCACAACTCTCTGAGGAGGCCTCCTCATGACTACTTCCATCTGCAGGGACACAGGGGGTTTGTTTTCTCCTTCCCTTACACTGCAGTGCCACAGTTTGACTCGACACCCACAGGGCAGGAATATTTTGCTGTGGGAGGCAGCACAGGTGGGTGCATGGAAAAGCAGAGCCCTGGATTCAGAGCCCTGCTGCAGAGGTGACCTGGACAGACACAGCATTCCCTGCTTCTGTGGGGACATCCCACCTACCAGGCAAGGGGCCAGGGAGGGAGTTCACCTCTCCTCAGGGTCCTTTCTGACTGGAAAACTGGTTCTAACTGGTTCAGTTTCAGGCAGAGAACATCTGCCAACATCCAAAGTGCTAATGAGTTTTATCATTTCCTAGACAGAGATCTTCAGCCCTGCTAACAACAGGACAAACTTTGGTGCTGCTGAAAGAGGGACACAGACCCCATCTGGGGCTGTGTGGCACCAAGGAGACTCCTTCCCCCTCAGCTGCAGCTTTTCATTTGAGAAGAATTTAGGCAGAGAGCAACTCCTCTGCCCTGGCACGCAGCTCCCACTCCCCAGGCAGGCACTGCCATGGGTCCAAGGGAAGCAGGACATTAGAATAATGCAATTATTAACCTACAGACTTTTCTGCACTGCTTTCTCTTCCTTTCCAAGCTCAGAAGTGGCTCTTGCAATGATTTGGAACTTAAGTATAGCTGGCATTTAAGTGCCTTATTTACTCTGCATCTTCCAGTGTTATAGAAGTGTAAACCAGATTTTTATCTGTATTTCTTGATGTGTACACTGAGCAGAATGCAGACACAAATCTCAGTTTACAGAAGGGAGAACTTCATGACCTATTATTTTGAATCACAAATGCACTGCAACATTTGTGTTGGCACCTTAAACATGGCTTTTAGCAATAGTTTAACTATTTACCTTGATGGTGCAACTCCAACCAAGTTTGGACCCAGCCCTCGGAAGAGTGACCTTGGTCCTTCTTTTTCCAGAATTGACCTTAAAATAAAAAACAAACAGGGAGGGAGAAGACAGTATTTGAGTTAAAAGTTAGTTTCTTGTTCTCTTGGGCAGAGAGCCAAAAGAACTACACAAAAGCAAAGACTATGACTTGTGGAGCTGTTAGATTTTAATCTACATGATATACTTCAAAATAAGTGGAATTATATACTGAGTAAAAACCACTGCACCATAAAATTCAGTGCTCTACAGGTAAATGAGTGTCAAATGGCATGAGGTTATAATTTCCATTCTTTGAAAGCTGTCAGGAATTGAATGAAAGTTTCATGGAGAAGTCAGTGATAGCTGACTGATCAACAAAGAATATTTTTAGTGCTCTCTGTATCTAAGCAATTCAGAAGTTTGCTTACAAATGTACAGAGGAATGGAAAAGCAATCCTTTTTCCTTTCACAGTTACGTGGGGATGTGCTTTATCCCCCAAGAAAGCTGAATGTGGCAACCCCACTACAAACAATGGCAGTGCACAGTCTGCCACAGCAGCTCTTCACTGAGCTCACCCTGGGAAAAGCAGGCAAGAAATTCAAATTCTGGAAATTCCAATTGTGGGTGGCTCTGGGCTCTGTGGGTGTGCACTGCACCCTCTGGGGCTGCCAGCCTCTCTCAGTTTGCTCTCCAGCCTCTCACAGTTTGCTCTCCAGCCTCTCTCAGTTTGCTCTCCAGCCTCTCTCAGTTTGCTCTCCAGCCTCTCTCAGTTTGCTCTCCAGCCTCTCTCAGTTTGCTCTCCAGCCTCTCTCAGTTTGCTCTCCAGCCTCTCTCAGTTTGCTCTCCAGCCTCTCTCAGTTTGCTCTCCAGGTCACTGGCACTGCTCAGGGTGCTCCCCACAGATTTCAGCCCAACCTCATTTGACAGGAGGAGCTTCTGGAACACTTTTGTTTTCTGCAGCAGAGCTGAACTTTCTGTATAATAAACTCCAGGGCTGAGTGTTTCCAAGGAGACAGATCCACCAACTACTTGTTCTTTGTCACTTAACAGTCACGACTGCAGCTTCCAGCTGGGCTAACTCATCAGAATCCTAAATGGATTAGACAAACCAGCCTGCCCTTCTGGAGTGCTCTCTATCAGCAGCAGCCTGAACCTGCCCTCTGGGTACCTGTTTTCCTTCTATTTACAGCAGTCAAGGCCTTTCAAACTTAACACCTCTCACAGAACAAGTTTACTGGCAGGGCTCCTTCCTTAGCCATACAATTTTCCCAAACCATGTCTAAGTCATGTCCAGTCTGGCAATGATCAGGACTGAGAAAGGGCTGAAAGGGTAAAAGCAAGGGACTGAACTTCACTTCTTTCTTCAGACATTTATATTTGCTCAGGTCATAATCAATAGCATTATCTGCTCCTCACAAATGCTGCCTGCAAGGGAATGACAGCAGAAATACTTTGCTCTCACTTCTCAAGCATCTAAAGTAATCAGGTTGAAAGCTTGGCAATACACACAGCTAAGCAATTCCTGAAGTGAAATTAAATCAAGATCCCAGTCACCAAACTTAATGAGCTTAATAAACATATTAAAAGGCTGACCCATTTTAAATCATTTCATCTCTCCCTAGAAATAGAAAGACAACCCCAGAAAAAGATGGGCCCAGAGGATGAATTAAGATCTTTCTGCCTCAAAAGTTTTCACTTTCTTTAGTTACAGCTGCCTAAAGTCCAGTGCTGCAAGGTGAAAAGAGAGCAAAGGAAAGGGCATTAAAATCAAAGCAACTGGCACTGCCTTATGCATTCAGTCACGAATTGCTCTAGACTCACCTCTGAGTAGACAAAGAAATGTTTGGCAGGGGAGAGCAGGCTGTTTACAATACAGAAACTCAAGTCCCAGAATGACTCCAGCCAGAGAGCTCTGCAGAGAATTTGAATTAGCACTCCAGTGTTATATAACTGTGCAGCTTCTCCCCAGGCAGCCTGCCAGGCGTGCTGGCCTTACATAAAATCATTCAGCTCGCCCTGGGAGCAGTATTTTGTATTTTCCTTGGCACTCCTGCCACCTGATCTCAGCAGGACCTCTGCATCACCCTGGGCTGCCCAGGCAGCCAAACAAACTCAATCCTTCTGCAGGAGGGCTGACCATAAATCCATGGTGCTCTGCTATTAACATACAGGAGCTGAGACTGTCACAGATGCTGCTGGAACTTTGAGCAGTTGTTTGATAATTTCACATTTCCTCTTCTTTATGAGCACACATCTGAAAGGGAGCAGCTAGAGCATCAAACATTGCAGTCTGAACCACTCAGGGCTTTTAACAGAGACCAAGACAGGTATAGCCAGGACTGACGCACAACAATGAGCAGCAAAGACAGCAGCTACCAGCAGAGGAGAGCTCAGTAAGGCAGCCACAGCTGAGAGGGTTACAGCCCCCAGACCCCACAGGACATTATTTCAGTGAAGTGGAACTGGGAATGGTGAATGGAGCAGCAGCACTCACTTGAGAACACTGAAGAGCCCAGGGGACACAGATGTTGGCCTGACCATTCCTTCCCCACTGATGGTCCCCAGCTGCACCTGGGGGTAGTAGACAGTCCTGGTGAAGGCCAGCTTTGAAGACTGAAGCCTGGTCTTTATCACCTCTAAGGGACAGGTAAAGATGGCTCCAACTGTTCCTCCACACCTGCAAAGCACAAAGAGAAGGCAGATGTGACAAAGGTTGTTGCACAGATGTGCAGAAGCACAGCACAGAAATGAGGTCTGAAGGCTGCTCTGGTTACTCCACACTGGACAAACAGGCAGCTCTGGCACCAGGCAGGGCACACTGTGCCCATGCCCTGGTGGGTAGGGATGGGACTGGTAAACACAGAGGTGATTCCAACCCCAACAAACATCCCTGACTGACCACGGGGTCAGGGCACCAGCGACTGCTCCCACGTCCTGCCAGGACCCGGGAGCTCTGCCTGTAAAAACTTCCATGGCATCCATCTCTCAGAGGCTGCTGTCCTAAAACAGACACTAAAAAATCCTTGCATGGGTTTTTCTTATGGGAAGCAGGAAGCTGCCAGATGAGATCAAGCCACTGGGGATTAGGACACTACAGAATGAAAAAAATAACATGATTCTTCACCATTTCAGTACTTATGATTAAAGAACTGCCTTCAGAAGTAGCAAACATCAAAAATACACTAAGCTAGGCACTCCTAAAAACAATGGGTATCAACTTTTTTATGGGGAAGGAGGGAAGGAGCAGCAAGGATGAGAAGGAGGGTTGGTAAAGAGAATAACAGGGCAGAAAGGCTCCTAAAAAACAGAGCTCCCATACTCTGATAACAGGGACAAAAATGAAATATTATACACACATGACCCTATAACAGGCATATATTCATCTTAATACAATCAGACTGAGCCTCAAAAAAAGCACATTAGGCAAGAATACAAAGTGTATGAGTCCTAATTTTATCAGTGATCTGGAAAGTGACTGGTCAAACTATTTCTCTCTCTGCTGCTGTTCCTCTTGGGTAATTGAATGTTCCTTCTGGCAAACTTCATGATTAAACATAATGCTGAGGTTGGCTAAAAGGTAATATATCTACATTTTATTGCTCAAACACACTGAGATTTAGGAAGACTTCAGTAAATATTTTAGGTTTTTTGCAAGGGTATTTACTACAGCTGAACTGGCTAGGAAATATTTTCTTTGTTTGCACAAGTGTCAAAGCATGTGATTGCTCTAGAAACCCATGTTTATAATTTTCCTTAGAAAACACCAGAGGTCAAAAACTTAAATCTCTTTGATGTTCATGTGAAATTGCAATTTTGGTAGTTTTCCATCAAAGGGAGATGAATTTTAAAAAATAACTCTACCCTTTTTCTTGTGTACAAAACCCCACATTGCTTGCTAAAGAACATTGCATGCACTAATTTGGGAACAGAGATGCACAGAAGGCCATTAATAAAGGCATTAGTGGGTATTTTCTAAAGCCCCTTCCAGACATAACCACCTTACTAGGAGAATCTTTTTTTAAACACAGGGAAAGGGAATGGCAGAAAGCTCCAAGCTGTAGATGCACACCAGCCCATGCATGCAGCTCATTTTGCCTGCTGAACTCTTGTGTTTTACATGAACAGAAACATTCTCTGCCCCAAAGGTGCATTAACAGAACTCCAGGTTCTTCACCAGGCTCCAGAGAACAGCCCATGGAACACAACTTCCTCACCACAGCTTCCAGGTCCTGCAAGATTCTGTCCAAGCAGGAGCCCAAACCCCAAACTCTGCTTTTCAAATGCAAATGCACCCACCAGCAGAAACTGCCTTCATGGAGACTGGTACTGTGATTTAACAGCAATGTTCAGTTCCTCTTCCCTGCTGAAAGGGATGGAAACCTGAACCAGGGACAATCCACACGTGCACAGTGACAGACACTGCAGAGAGCTCTGCCTCCATCCCTCTGGAAGCTTTTGCTGTTGACTGGAGTCACTGAGCTGATCACAACTCAGCACACAGAGCTGGAATTGTGTCACCTGGCTCTGAAGCACCCAGACCTTATCAGCCTCTGATTATTGTGTGTACTGAGGCAGGGCTTGGAGCTGAGCCCTCTGTGCTCCACAGCTCAGGAGGAAATGGCCTCAGCTCATCCTCCTCTCCTCTGTCAGGTGCCTCTCACACCTCTCTGAAATGACATTTCAGGGGGGAGAGGCCCATCAGGAGAACCTTTCCTGTTCCACAGCTCAGACATTACCTGGACAGAAGGTGTTTTCAGGGTCCCCCCCCTGCTGCCTGTCCAATACAGACACACATATGTGCAATTAACTCCTGACTAATCAACTCCAGAGCAACTGCAAGTCTGGGGAGCTTCATCAAGGTGATTGGATTGCCTTAATTCCCAACTCCTTTATCTACCAATGCTCCACTACTGTGTATTCAATCTTCAGTCACCATTTATTTCACATTAAACAATACTTTGACAGTAACAATTCATAAATTCATAAATTGAAACTTTATTTTCTGTTTCAGAACTACCAGCTGCTCAGTCTAGTGACTCCTTGCCCCACAGTTTTTTAGCCTCTCTGGCATATTCTCTCCCACTTCAGCTGTCTTCTTGCCTTCCTAGCCCACTCCTTGCCTTTCAGCCTTTTAGTCTGATAATCCAGTTAATCTATGCAGCCTTTAATATTTAAGTACTTCTGCTAATGCATATATAATTCTCTGATACCCAGCATGACAAGTCAGTATCTGCAACACCAGTTTTAGCAGCTCAGAGTTTATGTTGTCAGTGGAACATTTAAGAAAAAAAAATGTTATCTAACCACAATGCTCAGAGTGTCACCAGGGTGCACACATTATGTCCCAAATATAAACACACTGCACATAGTCCAAGTAAGGACTTTGATGTACTGGGCAGTTTTTTCAGATGAGATGATTTTCCTTTGCATGGGATTCCCACACATCATCCCCTGGGAAGATGCCTGGAAAACAACACACTGTGCACAGAAGAAACACTTTGTATTCCTAGGGTGTCCCAAATGCCTACAAACACCCTCAGCTGCATGAACAGCCACAGACCCTGAAACATTCAGGGGTATGAAGCAGGATCAATTTGATTTGGGAAAATGGTGAGCTGCAATCAAGGCAAAACCTCCAAGCCCTCACTCTGTGAGTCAGGGTTTTTGCTGCAGCAGTGCAGCACAGCAGCTCCAGAGATGTCAATGCAGTGTTCACTGCACGAGCCTCTTGCAAAAATCCTCAAGCAGTGTCCAAATCTGTGCTTGGTGAACAGCACAGAAACCCCTGGAAACAAACACCACAGCAGAGTGCTTTCAACAGGTCAAACATGGAGATACAGAATGTACTCCCTACCAACAGCTGAAGAAAAATCATTTACTTCCATAAAGAGAAGAACGTTTAAAAAACACACAGAGGACACACACATCAGAATCCAGTTCCCATTTTTCTCCTGCTGCCAGGTTTCTATCTGTACAGAGTCCACCCCCAAAGTATCACTGACCTGCATTTGAAACAAACTCCCAGCACCCACAACTGATAGAGACGCCAAGAATCATAATTAAGGCTTACTTAATCAGTCCTAGATTTAATCACTGAGCAATATTCTTAATACAAACATCAAGCCAACCTGGATGTTAAAGGAAGTCCTGCAGAACAAAGTTCCAGCAGAGCACCACTGACTTCAGCAAGGTCACAGAGATGATGGAGCTGCCTGGTTACAGCAATCACAGCTCAGAACCAGCCTGACACATTTGGCTTGTGCTTGATATTGTATTGATTTGCTAAAACATGCCACATGCTCTAGCATGGCACACACACCTGAAACAGCAAAGCAGGTTCCACCTTTGATATTTCATTACTGCATCATCCAGACTGTGAACAAAACAAGCTTCTGCATTCTCAGATGCCAAAGAAACTGAGTTTCAGAGCAATACAGACTATCCCTAATGCTTTAATGCTATTAACCATTCATTCAATTTCTGCCTAATCACGTTGTTACCAGGTGTAGCTATTCCTGTAAGCATTTCCTGCACTCCTTGAGCTGCCACACTGTTAATGAGGTCGGGAATGCACAGGAACCTGAGCCAGGAGCAGGGTGGGACAGTGAATCCCAGCACAACACCCAGTCCTGGACCATACACACACCTTCAGATGAACACTGCTTCTCTCCATACACACACCTTCAGGTGAACACTGCTTCTCCCCATACACACACCTTCAGGTGAACACTGCCTCTCTCCACACACACACCTTCAGGTGAACACTGCTTCTCTCCATACACACACCTTCAGGTGAACACTGCTTCTCTCCATACACACACCTTCAGGTGAACACTGCTTCTCTCCACACACACACCTTCAGGTGAACACTGCTTCTCTCCATACACACACCTTCAGGTGAACACTGCCTCTCCCCATACACACACCTTCAGGTGAACACTGCTTCTCTCCATACACACACCTTCAGGTGAGCACTGCTTCTCTCCATACACACACCTTCAGGTGAACACTGCCTCTCTCCATACACACACCTTCAGGTGAACACTGCTTCCTCCACTTCACAGGTGGAAACACTTCCCAGACTGTTTGTCAGCATCAGCACATTGCTTAACACCACCACTTCTTAGGAAACCTCTGGAGTAACCAGCATTCCTCCAGCTGGGAAGGGAACATGGAGTCCAGCTTTTCCCAAACAAAAACAAGCAACAACTGCACCATTTCAGGAGGGAAACAGGAGCCCCGAGCTGTAAACACCCTCGTGTCTGTTGGGCAACTGGGGCATCACTGTCCCTGCTGCCCCTGGACCCCCCAGCCCCCAGAGCCACGCTCCCACCACAGCCCCACCAGGACTCTTGGCTTGCTCTTGCTCTTGGAAGCCTGGAAAGGAACAGAAATGAAAGGGCCAACGAGTCTGTCTGCCTGAATAACCTGGTTAATAGGAAACCATCTATTTCAACAGCTGGAGAGCCCTGTGCAACACTCAGGTGCATTTCATCACTCGCAGCCTCTGAAGTGCCAAACATTCTATTCTGGCCCCTCAGACTATGTGCAAACACAGAGATAGGAATTGCTTTTTAATCTGACACCACAGCCCATCCCCACCTTCCCAGAAAAACATCTCAATACCAACAATGCCTCTATCAAAATTATTTCAAGTGAATGGGTTCCTTTGACTTTCTCTGCATAATCCACTTTACAACTGAACAGAGTACTGGGATCCCTGCAGAAGGCAGGGGTACAATAAATCACCAAGGAAGATGCTGGCTTCCCAGAACTAGATTAATACACTGATGAGTTTAAAATTCCTATTTATTTATAGTCAGAGGAGTTACATGAGGACAGCAGGAGCTCTGGATGGGCACTGTTACTATCCAAACAAATTCCACGAGTACACCCAGGTCCAGCTTCTGCCCCAGGCTCCAGGTACTGCTCTGACAGGTGGGGGAGGCAGAGGGGACAGAGGACTCAGTGCAGAGCATTCAGGCCAGCAGAAGGGCAGTGTCTCTGAAAAACTCAAGATTTGTTTGGCTTAACATTATATTAAATAAACCTATTGCTCCAGGGACATGTCAGAGGAAACAGAAGTATCCTGGTAAGCAACAGAAAAACCAACGGTCTACTTAAATCAGAGAGATTTAAACTAACAACAGGTTGCATGTTGGCTTCCTAATTACTGTCAGCTGACAAGCACTAAGGAATATTCTATTACTTAGATAATTAAGCTGTTAAAAAACTGAAATAAAGTATTTCTGACAAGGCCAAAAGTGCACTTAATCTGCACAACAGATGATTAAAACCTAATTTACACCATACAATTATCTTCCTAGACTACTATTAAAATAACTGCAATAATTTAATTTTCGAAGGGCTTCTGGTTGGTGGTTTATGGGTTAGGGCCGTTACTTTTAGCTTTTAACACAACAAACCCAACACAAGTCCTTGAAGCAAGAACAGAAGTGGCGTGCCACGCCAGGTCATTCACCCACAAGCGCCAGCACCTTCTCCACCCCTGTTCCCCTCCTGAGCCCGTGCTGGAGCTCCTGCAGGCCGGAGTGACCCCGGCATCGCTGAGCAGAGCTCGGCCCGCTCTGCAGCGCGGAGCTGCGGCCTGGCTGTGGGGAACGGGCCGGCATCCCCCGGGCCGGCATCCCCCGGGCCGGCATCCCCCGAGCCGGCATCCCCCGGCCGTGGGCAACCGAGCCGGCATCCCCCGAGCCGGCATCCCCCGGCCGTGGGCACTGGGGCCGGCATCCCCCGGCCCGGTCCGCACGTACCGGGTCACTGACCGCCGGGCCGGGCTTTGTCACCGAGCACCGCCGCGTGTGGCGACAACGCGGCCCGGGAGCGCCCGGGGGTCGGGAACGGGGGCGGGAAAGGCCCCGCTCGCCTCCTGCGGGGAACGGACCGGCGGCGGAGGGCAGCGACCCCGGCCCGGCCCGGCCACTGCGGGGTCTGTCCGTCCCGGGGGCACAGCGGGGCCCGGCCCGGTCACAACGGATCCCGGGGGCACAGCGGGTCCCGGCCCGGTCACAGCGGATCCCGGGGGCACAGCGGGTCCCGGCCCTGCCCCGGTGCCCCGCACTCACCCCCCGGCGAAGAGGTGCAGCAGGGTGTTCTCCTGCGGGCCGCCCGCCATGGCGGCGATGAGGACGATGAGGATGAGGATGATGAAGGGCAGGGCGGTGCCGGCTGCCGGTGTCACCGCCGGGCCGCGCGCCGAACGGGCCGCGCGCGCGTGACGCCGCCGGGCGGGGGGCGTGGCCGGCGGCAGCGCGTGACGTCACTGCAGAGAGACACCGCCCCCTCCGTGACGTCGCGGGGCAGCCGAAGACAAAAATAAAATTGTTTTAGGGATCATCTAATCCCAAACCTGCCGGGAATGCTCAGGGACGAGGTGCAGGTTATTGGGAGGTGTCACAGCGCCGGTAGAGCAGCTACAGGCTTTGTGTGGGGCGCGCTGTGGATAAAGAACACGGGTCAGCAGGGAGGCTCCGCACCAGGCCAGCTCCACGCGGCTCACTGCGAGATTTCCACCGGAACGGTCCCATTTCCACCGAAACGGTCCCATTTCCACCGAAACGGTCCCTTTTCCACCCAAGCTGTCCCATTTCCACCCAAGTTGTCCCTATTCCGCCCGGTTCTGCCGCAGCGCCCTCTGCCGCGCTGTCCCGGCCGTGTCCCGGTGCCGCGGTGGCCGCAGCGCCGCTCCGGCAGCGAGCCCGAGCCGCGGGTGAGCAGAGCTCTGGCGATGGGTCAGCCATGCCGCCCCACGGCCGGCAGCACGCTGGGAGCGGTGCCAGACCCTGATCTGATTGTCACGCTGAGGAGGGGCAATCCCCTCCATGGAGGAGTGAGACACGCGGGGACCGCACCGGGGCTGGCCCGGGGGTGCTCCGAGCCGCTCCCTGCCCGAGCATCGCTGTCACGGCAGCAGTTACTGAGCCCTGGATCACCTGCCCTGCACCGGCCGGGGCTCCTTCCTGGAGCGTGGCTCCAGCCCGGTTAGCACGGCTCCAGCCCGGTTAGCACGGCTCCAGCCCGGGTGCTGCACACACTCCCCGGGCACAGCGCTCCTCACCGGGCTGCAGGACAGGACGCTCGGCAGGATGCTCAGGAGGATGCTCGGCAGCTCCTTCCCCAGCAGAGAGCACTGCAGGAGCGGCGTTGGCAGCAGAATCACCCGGGAGCTGCAGGGATTGGGCGCAGGATTGATCTGCACCTCCTGGAAATGCCTAAATGACTCCGAAGATGCTCTGTCTTGTGACTCCTGTTCCCCCTCACCAAACACGTCTGCAAGGAGCAATCAGCTCTAAAATGCTCCCATTTCTCTGAAGCCCTGGCACACAAAGCCATTGCACTTTTTGTTTGAGCCAGATAGCAAAAGTTCTCTCAGCTTCCTGAGCATCATCACCTGGATTTTCCTTTTCCTCAGCCAGGTGGGATGAGGAGCTGTGCTTGCTCACAGCTGCTTGCCCACCCTCAACAGCTGTACAGCTGTGCTGTGCATGCAATGCCCCCCTTCCCCATTGCCATTTCCTGGTCCTGATCCCAAACTGGGCTGGGTATGGACTGTGCAGTCCCCCACATGCTGCCCTGCAGAGGGACATTGCTGGAGAATCAATCCCTTCCTCAGCCCCCAGGGTTTGAACTGCAGGAGCTGCAGCACCCTGGGGTGTGTCTGCTCCATCCCCTCACCCCTGGGAACTGCAGGAGCTGCAGGAGCTGCAGCACCCTGGGGTGTGTCTGCTCCATCCCCTCACCCCTGGGAACTGCAGGAGCTGCAGGAGCTGCAGCACCCTGGGATGTGTCTGCTCCATCCCCTCACCCCTGGGAGCTGCAGGGCTGCAGGAGCTGCAGCATCCTGGGGTGTGTCTGCTCCATCCCCTCACCCCTGGGACCTGCAGGAGCTGCAGCACCCTGGGGTGTGTCTGCTCCATCCCCTCACCCCTGGGAGCTGCAGGAGCTGCAGGAGCTGCAGCACCCTGGGCTGTGTCTGCTCCATCCCCTCAACCCCTGGGAGCTGCAGGAAAACCAGAGCAGGGCAGGTTCTGTGTCAGAGAGGGCCAGATCTGGGAAAACTCTGTGCTCCAGACACTGCTGGTGCAGCCTGCCGAGCATTTCTAGGGAATTTCATCAGGACAAATGTGCACAGAGCACTGCAGCCCCCGCAGATCAGACACCGCAGGAGCCACATCAGGGGAAGTTCCTGAATTACTGCCATGCCAGGACAGCAGGAACCCAACCAGGAAAGGCTCGAGCTGGCTATTCCTGGGCCTTGTTTTGTCTGGTGGCTTCCTACAAACTGGAGCAAGGAGTCACCAGCTTGTTCCACATCATCAGCTGCTGGCAGCTTCCCAAACATTACCAGCACAGCCTGGATCTCACCCAGTGCCTTTGAGATGAAAGGCATTGCAGCACCACTGCACTCACTGTTTCAGGTCCCAGTCCAGCTCCCACTCAAGGCAGTTCCTCTTTTTCCACTGACTGCAGCTGGAGCTGGGTCTGACATTCCTGTAGCACATCTGTCTCCAGCCCTCAGTTAGGTGAAATATTGGTAAAATAGTCCAAAACAACAGATAGGGGTCTGAAATCCTGCTATTTTCTGGCATCAAATAAAAACCAGCCACACAGTCAAGCAGGAGCTTGAGGAATTCTGTTTCCTTCCTGGAAACACTGAAGGTCTGAGCTCAGAGCAGCCCAAGCCCCTGGTGACAGGAGCCTGCTGTCAGAGGTGTCTGTGGGGGCTCTCACTCTTTCCAAGTTCATCCCTGCCACCACAGGAATCTCTCTGGTGGTGATGCACAGCCTGAGAACAGCACTTATCTGCCCTCAGAGCAGCTGGGGTCACTGCTCAGAATTTGGGGGCAGCCCTGGGAGGCATGCACGTCCTAAGGAGCATCCAAAGGTATAATGAGGAGTGTGCAGTACCCAAGAGCACAGTGAGGAGACACACCATGGGCTATTCTGCCAGCAAAGTCCTGTTGGGAGTACTCTGGGTGATTTGATGGGCACCCCAAAGGCTGTGAAGCAAATGCTCACAGCTGGAATCCCTCCTGTCCCTCATTCTGCAGGGTGGCTGCTGGCTCCTCCTGCTTCCCATGTGGGTGATGGGGCACAGGAGGAGCAGGCAGGGATGAGGCCAGGGCCTGCAGGGTGAGCATCCTCCTGCATCCCTGGCACTGCAGTGCAAATACAGCCCAAGGAGCCAAACAGAGGGTGTATGGTCAGATATAGGGGATATACACAGATATAGGGGGCATACTCAGATATAGGGGATATTGTCAGATATAGGGAATATACACAGATATAGGGGACATTGTCAAATATAGGGGATATACACAGATATAGGGGGTATACTCAGATATAGGGGATATACACAGATATAGGGGATATTGTCAAATATAGGGGATATACACAGATATAGGGGGCATACTCAGATATAGGGAATATACACAGATATAGGATATATACACAGATATAGGGGATATACACAGATTTAGGGGATATACTCAGATATAGGGGATATACTCAGATATAGGGGATATACTCAGATATAGGGGATATACACAGATATAGGGGATATTGTCAGATATAGGCAGAAAGAATCCTGATTTTTGGAGGATTAAAAGAGGATCAATGGAGCAGAGTGGTAGCATCCCCTCACGTGAACCAACTTCCCTCCATCACCACAGCAAGCTCCTCTGCAGGCAGGACTGGGATTAATGGGAAACAGATGGGAGCAGAGTCAGAGATCCAGGGCTCAGGAGGAGCAGCTGAGGCAAAAGGAGCCACCTGGACCCCATTCAGGAGTGAGCTCAGGGACCAAGCATCCCGTGAGTGGGGAGTGGGCTGGGTGGGGAGCTGAGGAGGTGCAGGGTCCAGTGTGGTGCTTCCCACCCTGCCAGGGCAGCACGCCAGGCTGGGAGGAGCATTCCAGCCCCAGCACAGCAAGGGGGTCACTGACCACTGCCTGCATCTTTCCTGCCCTCCCAGGTTCAATTGTCATTACATTTAAATTGTTAAATTGTCATTAAATGTCAGCAGGGCCACTGAGGGGACACAGAGGGGACATTGCTTCCTGCTGGGGACTAATGACAATGCTATAATATATATATATATATATATATATATATACACACATATATACATACCATATATATGCTATATATAATACAGGTGAACAGAACATTGTTATGCAGCAGAGTGAGAGCTACTTCCAATTTAAACCCTGGCATGATGGTGGCAGTTGCAGCATCCCCATGCTCTGCCCTCCCCAAGCTGTAATCACAGCAGAAACGTGATGGGAACATCCTCAGTGTGACCCACATCTGTCTGTCATGCCCCTGGCTCTCTGAATTTAACTCACAAATTACTGGGATCATCCTCAGTGTGACCCACATCTGCCTGCCCTGGCCCTGGCTCTCTGAATTTAACTCACAAAATCTGGGATCATCCTCAGTGTGCCCCACATCTGTCTGCCCTGGCCCTGGCTCTCTGAATTTAACTCACAAAATGCCTGCAAGGTGAAATCTCTGTCATCTCAGCAATTCCTCCCACCTCCTCGGGTTTGCAGAAAATTGCTTGATGCAATCTTTCCCTTAAAGTAAGGATTGGTGATTTTTGCAGAGGGATTAAGGAACTGGAGGGAGGATGGAATGCACAGAGGAGAGGAGCTCAGTTACCAAAGGCTCTGCTGTTTTATTAGCTAACATCAGCATAAAGAGCTCAGTGAAATGGCTGCCCATCCCATCGCTTTTATTACCTTCCACATCTGCTTTTTTATTGTCATTAGCTTAGCTTTAAACAATCCTTTCCAACCTTTCCTGCGTCTTGATCTCTGCTGTCCTCGCTCCAGAGCTCAGTGACAAGGTTGTAACCAACATTTTCCATGCCTTACAGTGCAAGGTCCATTGGGTCACTGCAGGAGCTCTTCCTCTCCCTCATCCCTGGCACCCTGGCTCTGTGCACACCCCCTGAAACCACCGAGGCTCTCCCTGCAACCTTGAAGCTCTGCCTGACCTTCAGATTTGTCCCAGTAAATCTTCTGTCCAGCACGGCCTTAAAACAGCCTGCTCCAACAGCCCAAGATGAGGATTAAGTTTTATAGGAACAAAAGCAATAATTGCTACAATTTGAACATATTTTCCCCTGGATTTGTTTTTTATTCAGTGAAGGAGGATTTTCATTTAAATGTGTTCTGTAACACCACAAATGGAGCAATGAGACAACAGCAGGGCTCTTGCAATGAACCCCTCAAGGACTGTGTGTCCTACTGTCACAGCTTTGTGGGCACTGCCTCTTTTTCTATGGATCTGACACTGCCAACCACCAGATCCTTCCAGAAATCTCCTCAGCCAGCTCCCCAGGAACTCCAGAAGAAGCTGCAATGCCCTGAAACATCTCAGGATTTCTCTGGGGACAGAATTTGAACACCAGGATCTCTAAAAGCTGAGCCCTTTCCCCTTTTCCTGCTGCTCAAGAGCTTCCCCAGCCCAGGCAGTGCCCTGAGTGCTCCCATGAGTGTCCTGGGGCTGGGACAGGTGGGACAGATGTGGCAGATGTGGCAGATGCTGCCTTGCTCCAGCTGTGGCTGCTCACCAGAGGTGAATGCTGTGCTGCAGGCACAGGGACAAGGTGAGAGGAGGAAGCCTAGAGGGAAGGGGAACCTCTCCCACCAAGAATTTGTGCTTTGTACCCTCCACTCTGCTTCTCAGCCAGCCCCTGAAATGAAAACCATGTGGAGGGGTGGAGCAGGAGGGCAGGGATTTATGGGTTGTTTTATAGGAGATGATATAAAACACTTTTATGTCAAGTTCTCTGTTGTGTTCATTTCCTTTCTCCACACGCAGGAGAGATCCAGGCTCTGTGCAGAATAAATCCACCTGGAATTCCTGTGGTCAGTGCCCAGCCCACCCCTTCTGCTGGCATGCCATTATTGTGGATTATGGGACATAAACCTGGAGCCAGGGCATGTCCTTGTGCTGTGGGCACCTCAGCCTTGTGGGCTCAGCAGCTGAGCTGGAATGTGCCCAAATGCCACCTTTGAATGTGACCCTCAGGATCCCCCTGCAGGTTTAACCCCACTGTGAGGCCCACATGGCTCAGTGTGGGGGGATCAGGCAGGTACATGAGGCAGAGTTATTCCTGTTTTGTGGATTTCTGGGGGTGCTGGCTGCAGGATCCAGTGTGTGATCTCAGGGTTTGCTGGCCACTGTCAGGAACAGGTGACTCTGTGATAAATGTCATTATTTGGTGCAGTTCACACTTCTTTGCCCTCTCTGACTGAAACACTGAGGAAAGGCAAAGGCTGGGAATGGGTTAAGAGGGGAGGGGAAGCAGCACAAGCAGATTTAAAAAATGAATTACTCCATGCAAGGCAAACGGCAGCCTGTTGATAAATCTCACCCAAAGGGGACTGACAGGGTGACCTCACGCTGCCTGGCAGGCACAGCCCCATCCCTGTGCCTGTGTCTGACCATCCCCAGGCTCCCTCTGCCCAGGCTGAGCCCAGCAGGGCAGGGCCAGCTCCAGGCAGGGCACAGCTGTCCTGGGCAGTGGCTCTGTGCCTCCCTGCCCTGCTCCAGCCATTCCCAGCAAACTGGGAGAGCCAAAACCCAGCCCTGCCCTGTCCCAGGGACACGGGGCACCGTGCCTGAGGGCTCGGGGGCAAGCTTAGGCCGTGCTTTACAAACTCTGCAAAACCCTTAACTCGTCTCTGGATGACTGAAGAGCTGGGCTTGGGTCACACAGGTACAGCCTCAGGTACCCACAGGTACCTCACAGGTACCCAGGCACAGCCTCAGGTGCCCCACAGGTACCTCAGGTACCCCACAGGTACCCAGGCACAGCCTCAGGTGCCCCACAGGTACCTCACAGGTACCTCAGGTACCTCACAGGTATCTCACAGGTACCTCAGGTACCTCACAGGTACCCAGCCACAGCCTCAGGTACCTCATAGGGACCCCAGGTACCCCACAGGTACCCAGCCACAGCCTCAGGTGCCCCACAGGTACCTCACAGATACCCAGGCACAGCCTCAGGTACCTCAGGTACCCCACAGGTACCCAGGCACAGCCTCAGGTGGCAGGTGAGGGCTGTGATGGTGACAGGACCAGCTCAGCCTGGCTCAGCCTGGCCAGCCTGCCTTGCACCAGGAGCTTTGCACTGCGGGTTTCATGGGGCTCCGGGGGGCCAGGGGCAGCCCCCTCCCCTGCCTCCCCACCCTGTGTGAGCTGTTGCACGGTGACATCTGAGTCAGTGTTTAGCTGTTGCCCAGGTGACAGCTCAAACACGCCTCACCTCGCGGCCTCCCCGCAGCTCCGCGGGGCTGGGAAGCAGAGCTGGTGCCAGGCCTGAGGAAATGAGCTCTGCAGCCTCCCCAGGGCGGCCCGGGGCTCTGCAGAGCTCTGCAGATTCCAGGGCAGGCAGCTCATGCAGCTCCCAGCGCTGACACAGCCCCTGAGCATCCCCTGGGAGAGGCACCAGTGCCCCAGCAGCTCTGGGATGGACCCTGGGCAGTGCCCCACTCTGGGGGTGCCACAGCCACACTCAGCCCTGCAGGACAGTGCCCTGAGCCCTGGCACCAGCCCTGGCACAGGAACTGGGCTCCCAGAGCCCTGCAGGGGCCAAAGGAGCTGCAGTGGCAGCCACTCAGCAATGCTCACCCAGCAGCTCTGGGATGGAGCTCTAGGGCAGTGCCCCACTCTGGCAGTGCCACAGCCACACTCAGCCCTGCAGGACACTGCCCTGAGCCCTGGTACAGGGACTGGCACCAGCCCTGGGCTCCCAGAGCCCTGCAGGGACCAGCAGTGGCAGCCACTCAGCAATGCTCACCCCAGCAGCTCCTGGAGTCACAAGGAAAGTGTTCTGGATAAAGAGGATCTGTCAGGGCTGCTGTCCCTCCTGCAGCCCTCTCATCCCCTGTGCTCAGCTCCCAAGGCAGAGCTCACCCCTGGCACTGCTGCTGCCTGGTGTGCCCAAGCACAGCTTTACCTGGTGTGCCCAAGCACAGCTTTACCTGGTGTGCCATGAGCACAGCCTTACCTGGTGTGCCTAAGCACAGCCTTACCTGGTGTGCCTAAGCACAGCCTTACCTGGTGTGCCTAAGCACAGCCTTACCTGCCCAAGCTGTGTGCCAGAAACCATCAGGGGCTCCTGGGAGCTGGCAGCCTTGTGTTCCTTGTTCAGCAAGGCAGAACAATTCTGTGCCCTGTTCCACACTCACAAACAAGCCAGAACAATTCTGTGCCCATGTTCCACAGCTACAGGCAATGCACACCAGTTCTGTGCCCATGTTCCACACTCAGAAAAGCCAGAACAATTCTTGCAATGTTCCACACTCACAAACAAGCCAGAACAATTCTGTGCCATGTTCCACACTCACAGGCAAGGCAGAACAATTCTGTGCCCATGTTCCACATTCAGACAAGCCAGGACAATGCTGTGCCCATGTTCCACACCCACAGGCAATGCACACCAGTTCTGTGCCATGTTCCACACTCAGACAAGCCAGAACAATTCTGTGTTCATGTTCCACACTCACAAACAAGCCAGAACAATTCTGTGCCCTGTTCCACACTCACAGACAAGCCAGAACAATTCTGTGCCCTGTTCCACACAGGAATCCCTTGCCAAGCCCCCTCTGGAGCCCTGATCAAACACTGTGGGGCAGCTCCTTTGTGCTGAGAGGTGAAACCACCCCTCTCACCAATGTGGGTGCCCAGAGCCAAGTTTAGAGCCAGTCTAGACGCAGCAGGGTATTTATAACCCTGGCAGCAGTGGGGTATAAACAACATTGAAGAGCCGTGAGCACAGCGTTATTTATACATCAAAGGGCTGGGGAAAGGTAGCACAGCCCCAGGGCAGCAGCACAGCTGGATGGGCACAGAACAGCTGCACCAACACTGGGACTGGGGTTCACAATGGGCCACAAGGGCAGGGGAGAGCAGACCCAGCCCCTGAGCTCCACTGGCCACATCTCACTGGCAATCTTCAGTATTCAAGAATAAATCTGATTTTACCTATTGCCACAAGGAATTAAAATGAGTGAGGAGCATCTTAATGGCTTGGCCATTACCTGAGGTGTAGGCAAATCTCCCTTCTACCACAACAGCAAAACCATCCATATTCAGCAGGTAAAATGCACAGTGAAGCTCTGCTGACAGCCTGACACGACCAGTGGCAGCAGCTCTCTCACAAGGGTAAGAGCTGAGTAATTCATGACAGTAACACAAATCAGGAGCTCCACAGCCCCTTGAACACGAGGGAACATGAGAGCAGTGAGCCTGCAGCTGCCCAGGCACGAGGGAGAGAGGCATTACTGGGTATCTCTGCAGCTCCTTGCCATTAATTCAATTTTATGCAACATAGGTGCAGCCCACTATTAAACAAGGTTGGGTGGCATTGTCCTCAGCTGACAATGCGGATAAAGACCCAGCTGGGAAAACAGAAGAATTACAGAGTGATTTGTTGCAGAATATTGGCCTGGTTTTGGGTAAAACTGATCTCCTCGATCTCTTGGACTGAAATGGGATGGAAGCACTTTTGGTTTTGCCTGGGAGCTGGCTCTGGCTTCCTTGTGGAAACCCCATCCACAGAGAAGGCTCACAAGATGAATTTATTTCCTTGGTACAGCAATCAGGTAGGGGCTTTAGGTGCCTGTATTTCTGTCTCTCTGGTGTGCTATCAGCATGCCTGGGTCTGTCTGTGGCCACTGATGTCCCAAACCTCTGGAGGACACCTGAGACAGCCTGGCGGGCAGGGATGGATCCTGATACCAGGCTGGAGGAAGTTTCCATGTCAGATGTGCCTCCAGCCCTCCAGGGCAAGGAGAGTCCCACCCGGAGCCCGGACAGACTCCCCTCCCTCTCCTCTGCTCTTGCCTCACAGGCTTTGGGTTTCTGCCCCTGGGAGGGAGAACCGGTTCTGCAGGTCACGCTGGGGACAGAGAGCCCGTGTGGCAATCAGTGCCCCTCTGTGTGTCCCCCGTGTGACCTGCGTGTCATGAAACACCTCAACCTTCCACCCGGAAAGCAATTCTTACAGACATAATTGGCTGTAATAACAGCCTGCAGAAACACTCCACTTTCTCCTGGGGATCCCACGCACCGGGCAAACATCTGACCCACAAACCTCTGTCACTGTCACCCCGGGATGGATCAGCCCAGCAGAAAGGCACTGCCCAGACATTGGCTCAGCCTAGAAGTCAGAGAGAGGTCGAGGGGCTGAGCCCTGCACTGCAGGCACTGGCAACTGTCCCTCGTGCCTGGCAGGGGAGGTGAGGATGCCAGGCTGTGCCCTCAGGGCTCTGCTGCCTTCTCTGTGGGTGAAACAGGCTTGGGGACAGGGGTACACAGCACAGACAGGGACCCACGGACAGACAGGGGTACACAGCACAGACAGGGGTACACAGACGGACAGGGGTACACAGCACAGACAGGGACACACAGACAGGGACACACAGACAGGGACACACAGACAGGGTACACAGCACAGACAGGGACACACAGACAGGGACACACAGACAGACAGGGGTACACAGCACAGACAGGGACACACAGACAGGGACACACAGACAGACAGGGGTACACAGACAGGGGTACACAGCACAGACAGGGACCCACGGACAGACAGGGGTACACAGCACAGACAGGGACACATAGACAGACAGGGGTACACAGCACAGACAGGGACACACAGACAGACAGGGGTACACAGCACAGACAGGGACACACAGACAGACAGGGGTACACAGCACAGACAGGGACCCACAGACACGGACACACAGA
Source organism: Setophaga petechia (assembly GCA_024362935.1). Taxonomy (NCBI): domain Eukaryota; kingdom Metazoa; phylum Chordata; class Aves; order Passeriformes; family Parulidae; genus Setophaga; species Setophaga petechia. Next base: position 4,601,892 of record JANCRA010000047.1, read on the forward strand.
CAGACAGGGGTACACAGCACAGACAGGGACCCACAGACACGGACACACAGACAGACAGGGGTACACAGCACAGACAGGGACCCACGGACAGACAGGGGTACACAGCACAGACAGGGACACACAGATAGGGGTACACAGCATATCCAGAGACTCATGGACAGGGGTGCACAGCACATCCAGGGGTACACAGCTCAGTCCAGGGACCCCCAGGGCCTGGAAACCTCCTGGTGGTCTATCAGCACAGCCTCTCCCTGTGCCCATCCCATCTGAGCTGGAATTAATCCCTCCCCATCTGAGTTGGAGGAATTACACCAGCCCAGGCACTTGGACTGAGAGAGAGAGAAAGAATTGGGCAGCACAGGGAGCCAGGCTGAGCAATCCTGCCCAGCACAAGGGTGGCACAAGGGCCCTTTCTCTGATTTTAACCTGTGAATTCTGCTGGACTCCCCATAGAACAGGGTTCTTGGTAATTTGCTGAGTTCTGTTGCAAACCCCATCACTGGTGGGTTGATTCCTCCCCGCAGGGTGTGCAGACACTGCCCTGTGATAAGGGATCACTGCTGGGCAGTTATAAATAACCATCAGACAATCAGACAGGGCCACAAGGGCTCTGTTGCTCACAGCAAACGTGTCAGCCAAAGTTCTTGCAGCAGGAAACTGCATTTCCCACCCTTTGTCTGCCTCCCTCTCTCCTCCCTTCCTAGAGGTGTCTGAGGTGTTAACCCCTCTCTCCCCAAAGTGTTTCCCTCTGCAGTTCCCACTGCCTGCCCTTCCTGCAGCATGGCAGGGGACAGGGAGCTGCAGACACTCACTTTGGGGGCACATTGGTCCCTGGGATCCTCCCCTGCCCTGACAGGTTTGGGAAGTGCATTCTGGCCCAGTGGGGACGTGCCTGGCCAGAGCTGCCCTTGTGACACTGATTTGTGTCACTGAAGCAATGAAGAAGCTGCAGTGAGGTCCTGCAGTGAGTCAGAGCAGACAGAAGGGAGTGAGGATGGAGAGTCACAGCTCTGAGTTGCTCAGGACAAAGGGCCCAAGGCTGGGGACAAGAACTGGCAGAGGCAGCAGAGAATGCACCCAGGACAGGGCAGTGCTGTGTCCAGGGGCCCTGTGCCAGGATCCATGGGAATCTCAGCTGGGACACAAAACTGGGGCCAGGCCACTTTCAGGTAGCAGTGAAGAGGCTGGAAGGGTGATGATGCTGTTCCCAAAGACACAGCTGAAACTACAGAGAAATTAATGTTACACAATTGTGCTTTATAGAGACCCAGGGCAGGTGAAAGGGAGGGCAGGGTTGTTTTTCCCTGAAGTATCTACACGAGCTGTTCTCAGAAGTTACTGAGCAGGACTCAATGACACCAGTTCCTAATATAGCAAGTTCTATGATCATGGGCTACGCTGTTAAAAATTTTTGAGTCACCCATTTGTTCACTACTAATGGTAAAGGTCTTTACTCTGTGGAAACTCTTCCTACTGGAGACTGAACTGACTCAAGGGAACATTTATTTTGGGACACTGTCCTTTAAAAAGAAAACAGGGTGAAAAAAAAAAAAAAACAACTCTGAGCACTATTCAGGTTTATTCACGTCTCAGTGAACTGCTTCCTGTGCAGACAGAGCAACAGAAACCAGGCAACACCCAAAGCCAGAAGCACTGTGTCCTGCTGAGGACAGCTCTGCACAGGGATCCAAGAGGCTGTGGCTCCGTTCCCAGCTCTGCCCTGGCCTTTGCTGCCATCCAGGGACTCAGTTCATTGCTGTGCCTCAGTTTCCCTGCTCTGTGAGGCTAAGAAGGTGTTAAACATCCCTTCTGCAATAAGGGATATTTGCCTCATTCAGCCCCAGCTCATCCCCTTCCTGATTGTTTACTGCTCTTCATCCCCTCTAAAGGATCCTGCACTTCAAACACTTCTCCTTAGAATAAAAGGGGGGGAAAAGTACACTAATAAGTAAACAAACCACAGCTCCATCAGGCAGGAAGAAAAAACAGAAAATCACAGACAAAGAGACTCGTTTGGCTGGGTGACATCCTGCCCAGCACATCCCTGAGTGCCCGAGGTGCATCTGCGAGTGGAGCAGCTCTGTGTGCTCAGTTTGGGGAGCAGGGGGAGATGGAAACCACGCAGAAATCAAATTATGGAAACCACAGAGAAATGAAATCATGGAAATCACACCGAAATGAAATCATGGAAATCACACAGAAATTAAATTCACCCCTGCAGTGGGGGAAGGACAGGGGGGACCCCAACAAGGTCGCAAGGCAGCATCCCCTTTGTGAGCAGGGCAGCAGGGTGGGGCTGGCCCTGGGTCTGTCTGTCAGTCTGTCTGTCTGTCTGTTAGTCTGTCTGTCTGTCTGTGGCACCCCGAGGTGTGTGGTTTCAGATCCTGTCTGCCCCAAGCCCTGCACTGAGAGAGGGAGGGAGGGAAAGGAGAACAACCCGAGCCGGAGCTGTGTGGAGGAAGCCACAGGCCAGATGCTCCTCCTGCCTGCCGTGGTTGTGCTGTGGCTGCTGGGTCTGGAGATGGCAGAGGCTGGAAATGCCCTGGGAGCTGCCCCAGCTCCTCTCAGCACCTGCAGCAGAGCCTGCACAGCCCTGGGCTCCTGTGCCAGCCTGCAGGAAGGATGCTCTGCCCTCAGAATGGGACAGGGGTAAGCATGGTGCTAGTAAAAGTGCGCTTTGGACTGGTTTTAAAAGAAATATATGTCAAAAAGCACTGCTCCCTTCAGCCCTTTATGCACCAGGAGGACTTAAAGACATTTATATAACAGAGAGAAAGGTGCCTTTTGGGCTCTGCCTTTATAGGTGGTCAACAGCTCTATAGGTCAAAGTGATATTCTTGAAGTGACATTCCCCTTTCCACCCAAATTAAATATTTTTGGCAGAAGAGAAAATGAAATAATTCCCCACACCCTGCCCAGGGACCTCTTTTGTGCCTTGTTTTGGTTTCCCACTCCCCTTTGTGATGCAGGTGAGTGAAAGAACCACGTTTCAGTGAGAGAAAACACAAATGCATTATTTTAAGACTTTGCTTTGCTGTGGTGTGGAGCAATGGGAAGGGATTTCTTTAAACCTTCTATTGGCATGAGGGTTTCTTTAAACTTTTAACTTCTATTTCTTTAAACTTCCTATTGGCATGGTGTCCTGTGCTAGGGGAGGCTCCAGAAACTGGGAGGATGTATAGAGCCAGGCATGAAATGTGTATATTTAGTAAATACCATTATATTAGATCATGTTTCTTCACATTGCTCCTCTCTAACTGGCTGCATATGAGCAAAACAAAAACATTTGTCTCTACTACAGAAAAGAAATTGAAAGCAGAGAGCAAGCAGAGAGCAAGCAGAGAGCAAGCAGAGCAGGTTTTGGGCACTGCTGAATCTGTGGGGTGTGTAAGAGGGGCCAGCATGAGCACACATGGCAAAAACAAACTGCTCACAGCTCCTGAGACCAGAGCAGCTCTGAGAGGCTGGGCAAGCCTGCAGTGAAGTGGAACTAGAAACAGGCTGTAAGTAATTTATCTAAAATACAGACAAGCTTAATAAACCCTATTAGCTCTTTCCCTATAGGTAAAAAGCTCTTTTTTTCTGCCTGAGATGCAGAGAGGGCAGGGAAAACAGTCTCAGTGAAAACACGTGCACTGAAAGGCACAGGTTTGTCAGAGCAGGGCTGCTCTTCCCTTCCTTGGCACTCTTAAATAAAGCCATGAAATCCAGTGAATGGCTCTTTCTAGGGATCACAGGAGTGGGGTGACCCTGGGGTGTCACTGGGGTGGGGTGTCATTCCTGGGGTCTCATTCCTGCAGAGCCCCAGGTGACAGGATGGGGGTGACCCTGGGAGGATGGGGTGTCATTTCTGAGGGTCTCATTTCTGGGGATGTCATTGCTGCAATCACAGCTTGCAGAGCCCCAGGCTGACAGCAGTGGGGTGACCCTGGGAGGATGGGGTGTCATTCCTGGGGGTGTCATTCCTGGGGTCTCATTTCTGAGGGTCTCATTCCTGCAGAGCCCCAGGCTGACAGGAGGGGGGTGACCCTGGGAGGATGGGGTGTCATTCCTGGGGTCTCATTCCTGGGGGTCTCATTCCGGGGGTCTCATTCCTGCAGAGCCCCAGGTTGACAGCAGTGGGGTGATCCTGGGAGTGTCATTTCTGGGGGTCTCATTCCTGGGGTCTCATTCCTGGGGGTCTCATTCCTGGGGGTCTCATTCCTGCAGAGCCCCAGGTGACAGGAAGGGGGTGACCCTGGCAGGATGGGGTGCCATTTCTGAAGGTCTCATTTCTGGGGGTCTCATTCCTGGGGTCTCATTCCTGCAGAGCCCCAGGCTGACAGCAGTGGGGTGACCCTGGGAGTGTCATTTCTGGGGGTCTCATTTCTGGGGGTCTCATTCCTGGGGGGTCTCATTCCTGCAGAGCCCCAGGCTGACCGGAGGAGCTGCATCCAGCACTGAAGGAGCAGGATCAGCCCAGGGAGGCCAAAGCAGCAAGAAATGAACCCAGGGCAGGGTGGAATTGAGACTCTGAGTGTGCCCAGGTGGATTTTGAGCCTGCCCACCCCAGAGGTGCCCAGCTGTGGGCAGGAGGTGGCAGGGGCACTGTGAACCCCAGCTCCAAACCCTCTGGTGGGAGTTGCTGCCCAGCAGGAGCACAGAGCTGCTGGGTTTTGGGTTGTTTTTCTTTTTTTCTTTCCTTGAAAACACTGAAGAGATGAGCAGCTGAAAGGGTGACCAGCACAGTTCACTGCCTCCTTAGAAACGCCTGTGGAATCCCAGCCAGCAGGGAAAAGGGCTTGGGGTGAGAAATGAGGAGAGCTCCTGTGCCAAGCCAGGCAGAGAGCTCTGGCACGAGGCTGCTGAGAGCATCCATCCCTCTCGCACTTCCCTGCGGGCAGGGGAAAGAAAAACTGACAAAAAAACAGGAAAAAAAAAAAGGGAAAGAGGAGGGGAAAAAAGAGAGAAAGAGAGAGAGGGAGGAACAGCAACCCAGCGTGGCTGGAATAACTCAGCTCCCTGCAGCCTGTCCAACAGCCCTGGCGGATCATAAAACAGCCTCTCACATCCATGTGGTTTGTGCTGCTAGGAGACAAGGTACAAACACACAGCCTCACACCAGGCTCTATAAAACCTTATATTCCCCCTCAGACCCAGAGTTCATCTGAAGAATTTGCATCACCTAATTAGAACCAAGTTTTAAAATCATCAAAAATAGAAAAGCAGAAAAAACCCCCCATGAATAGCCCCTTTCCTTCCTTTGCCCCTTTTCTGTGATTTTAGTTACCATAAAAGTTGGAAAGTACCTTTGTGACTCTTTTCCAGGCAGGGTTTCCATGCAGGGCTCTGCTGGCAGCTTTAGCCCTGGGCACATTTGAGGGCTCAGCCCTTTCCTCTCAGTGCCCACCCAGGTGTGCCCCATTGCCCTCCCTGGGTGGGGACAGCTCCCACCTGGGCAGCACAGGGAGCCCCCCTGCTGCTGCCACTGTGGGGCTCTGCCCAGAGAATGGGAAACCAGTCTTTGCTATTACAGACACTGCCACGATATTTCTGTTTTATTTTCATTCTCTGTATATCTTTGTGTTCTCCTTTAAGCCAATCTTTGCTACTACAGACACTGTCACGATATTTCTCTTTTATTTTAATTTTCTTTCTATCTTTGTGTTGTCCTTCAAGCCAATCTTTGCTACTACAGACACTGCCATGATGTTTCTCTTTTATTTTCATTCTCTGTATATTTTTGTGTTCTCTTTAAGCTAATCTTAGCTATTACAGACACTGTCACGATATTTCTCTTTTATTTTCATTTTCTATCTTTGTGTTCTCCTTCAAGCCAATCTTAGCTATTACAGACACTGCCACGATATTTCTGTTTTATTTTCCTTCTGTGTATATCTTTGTGTTCTCCTTTAAGCCAATCTTTGCTACTACAGGCACTGCCATGGTGTTTCTCTTTTATTTTCATTCTCTGTATATCTTTGTGTTCTCCCTCAGTTGCACACCAGGTGCAGGTGCTTGGGCTGCTGTTTTCTCCTTGCAGCCAAGACATTCCCAACAAGCAGCTCAAAACAAACCCTTGGTTCTGAGGGATGCTGCTCCCTCCTTCACCAGGGCTCACCTGGAGAATCCACCTGCCCCTTGCCCCTGCCCTGGCAGAATGGGGACATTTGTGACACAGAGCATTAAACAGTCCATAAAAACGACTGGGAACTGACACGGGGCCCAAGGAGCCCAAAGGTAACCAGGTCTGGAGCAGCATCCTTGTTTCTCTTGGCTGCAGGGATGTTTTCTCAGAAAACAAAACAAAACAACTTCCCTTCCCAGTAACCCCCCCTCTCCAAAATAATTTGGCTTCAGGAGAGTTTCCTTCGGCTTCTTCTCCTCCCACCTTTGTTGGATGCTTTAAGCACATCCCACCCCACTGCCCATGGCAGAGGAGCTTCCAGCAGGGTGGGACTGAGGGGCAGCTCCTCCTGCCAGGGCAGCTCCTCCTGCCAGGGCTGCTCCTCCTGCCAGGGCTGCTCCTCCTGCTCCAGATCTCCAGTTTTACTCCACTAGGGCCTGATGTGGGGTTTTCTCATGGAGCCGCTCTGGCAGACCCTAAATGGATGGGTCATGCTCAATTAAACTACCAATTACACTTGGTAGTCCCATTTTAACACTGAATCCAAAGAAATCTGCCATTTTAATCGAATGCAGGCAGTAAAGAGTGAAACAAAAGGTCAGTGCTAGATTAGGACGTGGGCTTAAAGCAAGAGACAGCAAAAATGTCACTGCATTTAGGTGCTTCTGTTAATAAAACAGCATTTCCAGCCACATGGAACATATATACATGTATATATGTTCCATGTGTATATATATATATAAATAGAAATAAATAAATATATATATATAAATATATATATATAAGTATATATATATTATATATATTATATATATATAAATAAATATATATGTATATATCTTTATATATATCTTTATATATATATAATATATATATATATAAAAAAAAATATATATATATGTTATATATCTATGTATCTATATATCTATATATATCAGCCTGGAAAAAAAGCTGCATGTTGGTGGCACACCTGGAGCAGATACAGAGCTCACACACAATTCAGAAACTCAGCCAATAAACGTGCTAGGTGTGAGATATTCCTTCTCTGTGCTTTCTTTAGGGTTCTTTTGCAGTGCAGAACAGGCAGCACCAAAGCCTGAGCCCCAGATGATGCTGAGCTGTGACCGTGCTCACAGGGGCTCTTGGACTGGGGAAGAGATGAGGATCTGACTCCATGTTTCAGAAGGCTGATTCATTATTTTATGATATATAGTACATTAAAACTATACTAAAAGAATAAAAGAAAAGGTTTCCTCAGAAGGCTGGCTAAGAATAGAAAAAGAAAGAATGATAACAAAGGCTTGTGTCTCGGACAGAGAGTCTGAGCCAGCTGGGCTGTGATTGGATATTAATTAGAAACAACCACATGAGGCCAATCCCAGATCCACCTGTTGCATTCCACAGCAGCAGATAACCATTGGTTACATTTTGTTCCTGAGGCCTCTCAGCTTCTCAGGAGGAGAAATCCTAAGGGAAGGATTTTCCATAAAAGCTGTGTGTGACACTGAGCCTCCCTCCCTGCAGCCCCTTGGCACGGGGAGCAGCCCAGCCTGGCCAGGACCCTGCCCCAAGGTGGCCAAACTGCTCACACAGAGAGGCTCCACTGCTGGGGTCAGAGTCTGAGGAGACAAATTCCAGAGTGCAGAGAGAAAAGGATGTTTTCCTTTCCGCTGGACAAAACACAACTTTTCTGGCAGGCCCAGGCAGGACAGTCTGTCCACTTTGGCAGCGCCCTGGACGTACACGAGTGTGTTTGTACATGCAGCCTGCCTTGATTGCCCAACCCCTGTCCAAGAGCAGTTGGCAGGAAGGATATCTGAGAGAATTCAGGAACAGCCTGCAGCGTGCTGCTGCCCTCACACAGCTCCAGAGCCTTTGGAGCCACTGGGAATGCACCCACAGGAGATGCCCCGGGTGTGCCAGCCCTGCCTGTGACCCACAGGAGATGCCCCGGGTGTGCCAGCCCTGCCTGTGACCCACAGGAGATGCTCTGGGTGTGCCAGCCCTCCCTGTGACCCACAGGAGATGCCCTGGGTGCTGCCAGCCTGTGACAGTGCTCACAGGGGCTCTTGGATTGGGGAAGACACGAGGATCTGACTCCATGTTTCAGCAGGCTTGATTTATTATTTTATGATATATATTACATTAAAACTATACTAAAAGAATAGAAAAAAGGATTTCATCACTGAAAGGATGATGAAATGATAGAATAGTAAGGAATGATAACAAAGGTTTGTGTCTCGGACAGAGAGTCTGAGCCAGCTGGGCTGTGATTGGATATTAATTAGAAACAACCACATGAGGCAAATCACAGATCCACCTGTTTCATTCCACAGCAGCACATAATTAATGTCTACATTCTGTTCCTGAGGCCTCTCAGCTTCTCAGGAGGAAAGATCCTAAGGAAAGGATTTTCCATAAATAATGTCTGTGACACCAGCCCTGCCTGTGCCCACAGGAGATGCCCTGGGTGTGCCAGCCCTGCCTGCCCCCCCGACCTTCATCCCCAGCTCAGAGCCCCCCACCAGCCCCAGGGCCAGCCCTCCCCTCCCAGCTGTGGTTCTGAACCTTTGCCAAAGGCATCTGCTAAAGGGTTCACGTGTCAGAGGCTTTTCCTGACCAACAATCCTTTTGCATCCAGGGCTGGATCTGCTCTTCCAATGCCCATCCCCTCCTGAAAATGTCCAGCACTGGTCTGGGGAGAGGCTGTTTGATGCTGCTGCTCAGTTCTCCTGAACTGCAAGGTAAACTTGCTGGGAAATGAATCACAGCTTGTCCTGGGATTCTCATGCTTGTTTAGGTTGCAAACACCCCGCCCGTTTGACCACAATATTATTTTATTTGCTTTCGCTGTTTGTAGAGTAAGATACACCCCTTGTGCTCACCAAAAGGTTCTTGTGATCAGTGCCAGTGCCAGGCAACCTGAGAGGAAAACAAGTTTATCCCAGAGAAGGGATAAAGGGCCATGCTCAGCCTTGATTTGGGTTCAAAATACAGCTGGCAAACACGAGCACAAGGAAGGGCAGCCCTGTGTGCCCAAGTGCCTGCTGCAAATGTCAGGGATCCCCCAAATCCCCATCCCAGGTCTGTGACCTGCCAGGATCTGGGTCTGAGCTGCAGGAGCAGCTTCTCAGGGGGCTCCTGTCCTTCCCTCACCCTTTTCATCTGTATTCCCTGCTTTTTTAATGCAAATAAACCAGATATGAAGAATACGAAGAATCACCTTTCTTCTAAAAAAAAGGATTTATCACACAGCACAAATTAATTAGTTAACAAAAAGGATTTATCACACAGCACTAATTAATTACCAAAAAGGATTTATCACACAGCACTTCACTGTGGAATAGGCAGCTGGCATCTGTGAGAGCAGTCATTGAAAATATTCCTATTTACCCAAGTGGGATGCACCAGAAGGACCTTGAGTGCCCATTCCCCTGTGTTTCCCTGTACAATCAGTGGGAAATTTCATTTCTGCCATTCTGTAAATCTGTCACTGCTGTAACTTCCCATTGTGCAGCAGTTTCAGTCACTTTTCATTCAGCACCATTTCACCAAGGGTACAGTGGAACAGCCCACAGCTCCCTGTGCCATGGTGTCACCAACACCACAGCAAGAATTCCTGAAATCCTGAAATCCCTGCACTCTCTGCACCAGGTCAGGATGAAAACTGGCCAAGTGCCAGGCTCAGAGATCAAATTTCCTCACTTGTCTGTTGAATCCCTGTGTTCCCCTGGGTTCCCATAAAGCTCATGAAACAAAACAAACCTGGGGAGAAAGAGAAGGTTGGACATGATTAATACCTTTGCTGTAATGTGTGCAACCCACCCAGGTGTCTAGACAGCTTGAAAAATACAGATCATGTGTAGGAGGAACAGCTGGTGCTCCTCAAGTCTCTGTGCTGGACCTCAGATCAAGCAGAAACAGACCTTATCAATGTCAGGGGCTTCTCTCCCAAGGAAAACACCCAGCCCGTGGCAGGAAATTGAGTTACTGCTCTGGTGGATGCCACTTTACCTGCAGCCAGAGAGTTCTGCACTCTCAAAGGTCCTGTTTTGAGAAAAGTGAGAGAACAGAAAGTTCAGACACAGTTCCACTGTGGGAAACCTACTGGGAAACCCAGTACTTCTTCATAAAAGGAAAAAAAAACAAAGATGTGAGTGGGAGCACAGTGAAAAATTGCAGGTTAACCCATTTAATGAGGGCTCTTGGTACAGGATGGGGTTCTCCAGGGGTGTGAGTGGGGCAGGAGCACAGAGAGCCAGGGAGGTGCCCCTGAGCAGGATGGCAAATGGGACAGCTCCCAGTCAACAAATTTCACACCAAAAATGTCCCAGGGCCAGGCAAGCACCAAGGAAATCCCAAGGTCTTCCCTGCTCAGCAGGTATCCCTCTTCTGCTGGAGTCAAACTTGTCACAGCTCAGGGAAAACACAAAGCTCCTTGTCCCACCTCATTGTGTTTGAGAATTTATCATCCCACCGATGAGGGGGGAATGGGACTGATAACCCAGCTGAGCTCCTGCCCAGGAGGCTGCTCTGGGCTGGGGCTGCTCACCAAGGGCTCAGCTCTGGCTCTGAGTGCTTTTATTATTTACAGTGCAAGAGCCTGTAACTCACCTGAGCCGTGTAACTCACCTGAGCTGGAAATCACCTGAGCTGTGGAAATCACCCCAGCTCTCACTCAGCAGCCTGTGAGCAGAGGATCTGCTCTGTGCAGTGAGCACAGGATTCACCAGCAATCTGTGAGCACAAAATCTGCTCTGTGCAGTGAACACAAAATCTGCTCTGTGCAGTGAGCACAGGATTCACTCAGCATCTGTGAGCACAGGATCTGCCCTGTGCTGGTCCCAAATCTCTCAGCACAGGTGACACTGGCAGGATTCACAGCACCTGTGAGCACAGGATCTGCCCTGTGCTATGAGCACAGGATTCATCCAGCAACCTGTGAGCACAAAATCTGCTCTGTGCTGTGAGCACAGGATTCACCCAGCACCTGTGAGCACAGGATCTGCTCTCTGCTATGAGCACAGGATCTGCCCTGTGCTGGCCCCAGGTCACCCAGCACAGGGGACACTGGCAGGGAAGTGCCCACATTCGTCCCTGCCCCTGCCAAGGTGGGACAGCAGCAGGGAACAGAATGCACAGGGCAGCCCCTGTGGGAAGAGCAAACTGTAAAACACGAGGCAGACAAAACATCTGGCAGCTGCTTCAAATAGTTGTGTGTCTGAAGGGCAGACAAGCCTGCAGGAGTTTGGAATGAGAACATGTGCAAAGGCAGGACGGTGCTCCAGTGAGTTCTGTGCAAGCACTGAATGGGGTTTGTTCCTTTCAGCATTGCTTTGTAAGCCAAGGAAGGCTGTGCTTTGGGTTAGGTTCTTAATTTTCATAAACTCTAGTAAATAAATCACTGCATTTCCTTCTCCAGTCAAAGGCAACTTTGGCATAAGATGAACAGCATTAGGAGGCGTGTGGGAGAGAAGAGGGCAGAGTGCTGGGAACTGCTTTCCATAATTGTCTTACCTTCTGCAGGAGAAAAGGTGTGACTGCCAAAATAAGTTCCTGAAAGTGTGACGCACGTTCCTTTGAGTTCCCACATCCCAGGGAAAGGGAAAATTGCCTTGGTACTGGCAGAGGACATGGCAGGCCCTGGGCTCCAACAGGGGAGGTGTTTGGGCTCAGAAATAAACCCAGTCCTGCAGACAAAGGAGAGAATTGGCAGCTGCCTCCCCTCCAGGCGCTCCTGTCCTGGCATTGTCAGAGCTGTGGGGATGCCCAGCTTTGGGCAGGAGTGGGACCTGCCCCAGGACAGGGACCTGAACCAGGACAGGGACCTGAACCAGGACAGGGACATGGACCAGGACAGGGACCTGCACCAGGACAGGGACCTGAACCAGGACAGGGACCTGAACCAGGACAGGGACCTGAACCAGGACAGAGACCTGCCCCAGGACAGGGACCTGAACCAGGACAGGGATCTGCACCAGGACAGGGATCTGCACCAGGACAGGGACCTGCACCAGGACAGGGACCTGGACCAGGACAGGGACCTGGACCAGGACAGGGATCTGCACCAGGACAGGGACCTGGACCAGGACAGGGACGTGCACCAGGACAGGGATCTGAACCAGGACAGGGACGTGCACCAGGACAGGGACCTGGACCAGGACAGGGACGTGCACCAGGACAGGGATCTGAACCAGGACAGGCTCCCTGCTCACAGCAAGGGGATAAGGCTGCCAAGGAGGGGTGACACATTTCCTTACCATATTTCCTTACCATATTTCCCTACCTTATTTCCTTACCACTCCTGCACTGGACGCTTCTCCCCTTGCAGGCTTTTCTGCACACAAATCACTTCCACAACTCCCAGGAGGAACCAAAAGCTCCTGCCCGGCCTGTGCAGAGCAGCAGGATGCCAAAGCTCTGTGAGGGGCTCCAGCAGGGCTGCAGCACAGGCAGCTCCCAGGGCCAGGAGCAGCTCCAAGGGCTGACCCTGGAGAGTCAGCAAGGAGGAGGAGGAGGAGGAGGAGGATGCAGGGGTGGCTCTCAGGGCAGTCCTGACACGAGCAGAGCCTGCAGCTTTTCCTGCCCTTCACAAAAGCAGAGATGAGCCTGCCACGCTGCCGGGGCTGGGATGGAGGCAGGAACAGCAGAGCTCCACTGATTTATTGGGAGCTGCTGCTCTGTGATATCATTTGTTGATCCCATCAGGTCCAATCCCCAAGCCACGACTTCCTCCCCCGTTGCCATGGCACTGTACATAAACAGGGCAGGCTCCCAGCCCCGGGCAGGTCATTTGTTTCAAATATTCCATGCAGCTGGAACACGAGCCTGTTTGGGTGTCTGGAGCTCAGCATGAACTAATTCCTCAGCTTTGTGCACCCTGAGCCACTCCCAGCCTGGGCTGAAGGCAGAACCAGGCACAAGGGCAGAGCTTCCTCAGCAAACCACAGCTCTGATCCCTGAATCTGCTGGGTGTTGGAGCTCAGGAGTTACAAACTCTCTTAATCGTGTGGTTTTCCACATGTAAGAGACACCCAAAATTTAAAAAAAAAATAAATAAATCTTGTCCTGACTGGAGACAAGAGGCAAGAAAGCACTTGCCTTTTTTTGGGCCCTCCCTCCCCAGCACCCTGTTAGGCAGCTAATTAATTAGGCATTAGTTCAGGCTGTGCCTGAACCTCACCTGTTGCACAGGTGTGTGTGTGAACTGATGAAAAGATTTGGCTTCATCACACGACTTGGTGGCTGCAGGGGGACAGAGAAGTGGTGATGAAGATGGAGCCTTCATCACCATGGACAAAGCATCACCACAGCTGGGGAGAAGGCACAGCAGCAGGCAAGCAGTGCAAACCCAGCTGCAAATCCAGCTGCAAACCAGGGCCCAGCAGGAACCCAGGGCTGTCCCACCCCAGCTCACACCCAGCTCCATCTCTGAGGACTGGGGGGCTGCACAGACCCAGCTTCCACACCTCAGCCTGTCCCACAGCTGTGTATTTCAGATATATTTCATATATAAATTGTAAACACACCTTTCAGATGTAAATCGTTCTTTTTCCAAGCAGGGATGAGGCAGAGGCAGCCCTGCTCTGCCTGTTTGGGCAGGCTCCTATGGAATAAACTCACTGCTCGTGCAGAAACAAAGCACAAAGAAACCTGGTCAGTTCATGCAAATAAAACACACCACCAAGTAATACTTAATAAAGTTTATTAGGTTACTGAGTGCTATCTACAGTCATAAAATAGAAAGGATTTGAAACTGTACAGAGTCATGTCCTGGTGAGGTGAGGAGAGATGGAAATGAGGGAGCACAAAGGGCAGCAGAAGTAGGGAGAACACAGCTTCTTCCCTGCAGCTCTGGAAGACACTGGTTCGAGTTGAAGGCAACCAAGCAGGGCTCCACACACTGAATTTTGTGTCCCACCCTGCAACAGAAACTAGTACAAACCCCTACATTGAAAAAAAACCTCATATAATATTAGAATAAAAAAGGGGCACATCACACCCCAGCCAGTCTTGGCACCAACTCTGTGCTTTAAAAAATATACTATGCAAGTAGTTTATTTTCAAAAAGGTACCCTACAGCAGCTGTTTAAAACATGTTCTTATACAGACACCCCACATATATATATTAACATTTTCAACAACTAAACTCATTTGTACCTACACAAAACTGAAGGGATAACTCAAAAGCAAAACCAAAACAAAACAATCACACAAACATTTTTCAAGAAAAAAAAAACCACAAAGAAATGTGCAAAATAACCCCAGAAAGGCAGCATAGTAACCTGTGGAGAGGTCAAGAGAGCAGCTCCTGCTAACAAAGGAGTGTCACCTCTTTACTTGGCTACTGAGGATCTATTTGGGATGTGCTGATTTTGCCTGAATTGCTCGTCCTGTTTATTGCAGCTCTGCTCCCCAGCTCTGGAGAGGTTCAGTTTCCTCCTGCTGTGCCAGTCTGAGCCCTGGCACTGCTGCTGGAGCCCCTGTGAGCCCTGCCCTGGGGCAGAGGGCAGGGAGCCCCTCCTGCTGCAGAGCTCGGGGGGATTGGGGTGGTCTGGGGCAGCACTGAGCCTGGCCTGGGTGGATTTAAGCAGCTTACCAAGGAGAGAATTCCCTGGCAGTGCCAATAGAGAACATGGAGCATGGGGCAGAGCTCGTGGGGCAGGAGCTGCAGCTGTGACAGATGTGTGACAGATGTGTGCCACACACAGCTGTGTGACATGGTCCCAGCCCAGCCAGGGACCCCAGAGCAAAAGCTGCAGCTCTCAGTAGGAAGGAGGAGTGTGGGGGCACAGCCTGACTGCAAAATCAGCTGTGAAAGCCCCGGGGAGGAGGCAGAGCAGAGCAGGATGAGCACGGGTGCTAAACAAGGCTGCAGGAGCCACCACCTGTGAAACAGCAACAGAGCAAGGTGAGAATCCCAGCACAGACACACGTCAGCAGCACAACCACCTTCTCCAAGTTCAGAAGTGTCCTGCTGGAGGAAGGGCTCTTGGTTTTGGCGTTTCAGGGCTTGGGGTTGTACTTTTTTATTTTTTGGCTTGTAAAAACTCATCAATTAATTCTTTATGGTACTCCAGACTCTTTCCAACTCTGCTGGCCATCCTGAGCCTTTCCATTCTCAGGACGTGGTCTTGACATTTCTATTCCTAATGCCTCCTCTTCCTCAGGTCATGTTGGAATTCTTGCTTTGATCATTACTCTTTTCTCACCATCCATCCTTCCCTTTGGCTGGTACAGAACCATTCCCCTGGAGGCCAGAGAGGCAGCACAGCCTTTCCAGGAGGAGAGGGGAGCTCAGAGCTCTGTCAGTGCTGCTCTGGTCTGCGTGCTGGGGAAGGCAGAGCACGGAGCTGTGAGCCAGGGCTGCTGGGAGGCTGCAGCAGCAGCAGGGATGCAGCAGGGATGCAGGGATCCATCCTCTGGCCAGGCAGCTCCAGCAGGGCAGGGCTCCATCCACACCTCGCTCCCACCTCTGTCCTGGAGCTGGGGGTCATTGGTAGAGCAGGTAACTCTTGAGGGAGGCTGGCAGGGGCAGGGTGGGGATCTCAGCCAGTCTGTCCTTGCCCAGGGCGAGCCTCACAGCCCGCCGGCACAAGTCCATCAGAGGCAGGGGCTCAGCTGGGGAGAGAGAGCAGAGACATTACCAGCCCTGCCCGGGGGGAGCAGCCTCACCCGACCACCCTGCTGCTGGTAAACACCCCAGGGAACAGTGAGCAGGAGCACTGAACCCCTGGCACAAGGTGCACACTCACACACTCACCCTGCTGCTTGTAAACACTCCAGGGAACACTGAGAAAGAGCAGTGAACCCCTGGCACAGGGTGCACTCACACACTCACCCTGCTGCTTCTAAACCCCAGGAACTCTGAACATCTGGCACGAGGTGCACACTCACCCTGCTGCTTCTAAACTCCCCAGGGAACACTGAGAAAGAGCACTGAATGCCTGGCATGAGGGGCACACTCACACACTCACCCTGCTGCTTGCAAACACCTTAAGACACTGAGCAGGAGCACTGCACACCTGGCACAAGATGCACACTCACCCGCTCACCCTGCTGCTTGTAAACACCCCAGGGAACACTGAGAAAGAGCACTGAACCCCTGGCACAAGGTGCACACTCACACCCTCACCCTGCTGCTTGTAAACACCCCAGGGAACACTGAACCCCTGGCACAAGGTGCACTCTCACCCTGCTACTTCAAAACCCTCCAGGGAACTCTGAGGGTTTAGAAGCAGCAGGGTGAGTGGGTGAGTAGGAGCACTAACACCTGGCACAGGGTGCACACTCACCCCCTCACCCTGCTGCTTGTAAACCCCAGTGACACTGAGCAGGAGCACTGAATCCCTGGCACGAGGGGCACACTCACCCCCTCACCCTGCTGCCTCTAGCCCCCAGGAGCCCTGAACCCCTGGCAGGTGTGCAGCACCTCAGCCATCCACAGCTGCAGCCCACTCCAGCAGGGCTCTGCAGCCACAGTGTGTGAATGGAACAACCCCACAGCAGCAGCTGCAAGCTCCTCCTCTGCAATTCCAGTCAGAACACATCTTCATGCCTCTTGCTGCAGTACCCTGAAAGCAGCATGATTTACCTACACAGGAGGGGAACAGCCCCTCATTTATACTGCAGAGCTCCCAAGGAAAGCAGAGCCATCTGTCAAAGCTCTGCACCCTGACAGTTCCCAGCAGAGCAGTCCCTCCCGTGTCACAGCCCCAGGAAGGATACAAGCCCTTGGCTATCTTTTTCTGCATCCTGTACTTAAACCCCTGAACAAGATAATACAAGTTTTTCAGGAATGGCACACGGGGCCTTGGCTGCTGAGGAGTCACTCACAGCACAGAGGGGACTGAGGTCAGAGCCAGGCTGGAACACCCCAGCTGCACAGGAGGAAAACTCACATGAGCTGCTCCTGCTGAGCCTGTCAGGGCTCACCCTGACACTGCTGGGGCCTGAGGGGTTCCTCCTGCCCCAGCCAGGGCTGACACATCCCAAAGCAGACAAATGCCATTCTTCCATGGCCTGAGGGCTCTGCTGCACCACCAGGGAGCTTCCTTTGCTCACAGAAAGCACCCACAGACAGGTGAGCTTGGCTCAGAAGCTGCAGTTTCCATAGCTTTGGTAGATGCCTCCAGCTCCACACCACAGGAACCTGAGTGCTCACACAGCTTGCCAAGCCCAGCACTCCCCACTGCTGCTCTGTGTCACCTGTCCTGTGCCACCTGTCCTGTGCCACCAGGCTCACCCAGCCCTGCCCTGTGTGCTCCTCACCAGCCCAGGGTCCCTGCTGCCCCTCCAGGCTCCTGCAGCACTCTGCTGCTCTGTGCCCTGGCTGGGCACTGCACAGAGCCCCAGCACTGGCAGCACTCCCTGGCACTGCCCAGGGCAGCTCATTCTGAGCATTGGGGCACAGACTCAGGGTCTGCATTCAGAGTCTGCCCCAGTTCTGCCTGCCCTGCACAGGGACAGCTGGGACAGAGGCACTGCCCAGCAGCACCCCAGCACACAGGGCCTGACCCCCAGAGCCTTTAGGTACTCACAGGACAATCCCATTTCAGTTCAGTGGCCTCTAAAGGAGAGGCTCTTCCACAGAGACTCAGGTCTGTCCTCACCCAGTCTGCAGTGACACCCCAGGGTGAGCAGAGCAGCAGAGAAAGCACACACAGACACACACAGAGCTGACCTCCTTCCATTCACAAGCACCACAATCCCTGGACAGTGCTGCATTGAGTGCTCAGAGCCAGACACCTCCTTCTGCCCGTGCCAGAACAGCATCCGTCCCTGCTGGCCTGCTGCCCACGATTCACAGCCCAGCCCAGCCCAGCCCTGCCCTGCTGCAGCACTCTGTGCCAGCAGCTCACACTGCCTGCCCTGGAGGGCAGCTGCAGGGCTTGGCTGGGGCCCTGCAGCAGGACCTGGCTCCCGGGGCTGCTGCCACCCTGGAAGCTGCTGTGGCAGGAGGAGCTGGGCTTTCTTTGGGTGAGAAAGGGCTCTGCCAAGAGCTCTCTGCTTGGTCTTGCAGAGATGAAGTGTATTTCCCAAAGCACTTGCACGTTTTGCTCCTGCCCCTTTTCAAGGCTGTCCTGGTCGCTCTGGCAGCTCAGTGCTCTGGTGGCAGCTCTGTGACACTCAGGGTTTGCCATGCTGGACACCTCCAGCACAAACACAAGAGCCCTTGAGCAGACACTGCTCTGGAATGCAGGGGAAACTGCTCTTCAACCAATACTGCCAAATTTATTTCACTAGTGACATAAATCCAGATTTTAATCCACTTCCTTCACCTCTCTCCTCCACCCTACCCAGAAGACTGAGTCACAGTCTGGCCCCATGGGAACTTCTGACTATGAGAGATAACAGACTTTAGCACATTTGGACAGCCAAATTCATTACTAAGCTTAGCTAGAGATTGATGTGCCTGTTAGTAAAAGGGCTGGCATGTGAGCTGGGCTGACAACAGCACCCAGCCCCTGCTAGAAACGAGCACACCCTGCTCTGAGAGAGGCAGGGGAGTCAGCCACTCTTCTGAAAGATGGAAAACATTCCCATTTTCTCTTTGAGAGGAAGATCTCTCCCTGCTCTTGCCTGCAAGGGATTTTAAACATCCCCTTGAAGGAATGGGATTGTCCCAGACTGTTTTCTGTAAAGAGACACCAGGATTGCAGCGCCAGTAATGCAACTGTCAGAAGAACATTCCTGCTCTTCTGGTACCAATACAAGGTTTCCCATCTCTAGCTGGACAACTGGCATCACCTCTTGCCACCAAACCACCTCCCCAGCCCTGCCTGCTCCCTGCAGAGGTGACAGCACAGGTGTGCAGACAGACAGACAGACTCTGTGCATTGTCCATGGAGGGCTCAGAGCTGCACCCATCAGTGCTGCTGCTGACTCAAATCCTCCCCTGTCACAGACATCTTTCATGAAAAATCTTTTCTTTAAGACTTTTCCTCTTGAGAAGCTGAGAAGCCTCAAGAACAAAATGCAAACAATAGTTATCTGCTGTGGAATTTAACAAGTGAATCTGTGATTAGTCTCATAGAGTTGTTTCTAATTAATAGCTAATCACAGCCAGCTGCCTCAGACTCTTTGTCCGAGCCACAAGTTTTTGTCATCATTCTTTTTTTTTGTATTCATAGTTAACTTTCTAATAAATTTTTTTTCTATTTTTTAGTATAGTATTAATATAATATATATCATAAAATAATTAAACAAGCCTTCTGAAACATGGAGTCAGATCCTCATCTCTTCCCTCATCCTTGGACCCCTGTGAACATGGTCATACTCCCCGCTGCAGGAAGAGGAGAGCCCTGCCCAGGATGGCCTGGGATGGCCTGGGGTGGCCCAGGAATGGCCCAGGATGGGCAGGAATGGCCCGGGAATGGCAGCACAGGGCTCATACTCACGGTCCAGTCCGTTCAAGTAGCACATGCGGATCTCGCAGTGGCCCCACACGGCGCTCACCACCGGGTACAGCTTTTTGCCCTTGAGCCCTCGGAAGGCCACCCCCATGTACTGCCCGTCCACGATGAAGCTCAGGGTGCCATCGTCCATGTCCAGCACCACCAGGAAGGAGTCGGGCACGATGAAGGTCTCGTCGGGCTCCAGGAAGGCGGGGTAGGTTTTGCTGGGCTGGTTCTTGCCGTCGTGGTAGAGTCTGTTGCGGCCCAGGTCCCAGCCCCAGGACTCGTGGTTGTTGCCCACCAGGGTGGTGTAGCCCACGGAGTGCAGGGGCGCCTCGGCCGTGGCCACCCCCACGACGGCGTGGGTGCCGCGCTGGCGCATGGCCCAGGTGATCTGCCACACGTGCAGGCCCCGCGTGTAGCCCACCTTGCCGCGGATGGCGTCCGTGCTCTGCGCCACCGGGTGCCGGTGGAACATGAGCTTGTCGTCCTCCTTGACGAACACGTTCAGCGAGCGGTCGTCGTTGTTCCACGAGTGCAGCAGCTGCACCTCGTAGGACACGGGGGGCATGTCCAGCAGCAGGTCCAGCCGCGTGGGCTTGCTGTAGTCCAGCCCCTGGAGCTCCTGCTTCAGCGGCCGGTACACAGGGTCCCTCATGTCCACGGTCTTTATCCCCCCCGTGACCTTCTGCCCCATGGTTGGCCTCCTCACAGGCTCATCGGTTCACCTGGCAGCTCCTGCTGTCATCCAGCCCCGCAGCAAAGGCTGCCAGGAGGCTCTGTCCAGATGTGCAGCACTCAGGATTGCCTAATGGACGGAAAGAAAAACAAGAGACGAGTTAAACATTAGCACACTCAGCCCTGTGTGCCACACTCGCAGAGCACAGCGTCCATCGTTTATCCCAACAAGGTGTGCCTCCTCCCCACCGGCCAGGAGGGGTGCACACATCAGCTGGCCAAGGGTGCAGGGCTCAGGAGACAATTCTCTGCAGCTAAAGCTGTGCTCAGTACCTCGGGGGCCTGGCTGCAAGCCCAGAGCAGCAGACCAAAGCTGCTGGGGGACCCTCATCCCAGCAGCTCTGGCCCCTCCAAACCCCTGCAGCCAAGGGCAGATAAACCTTTGCTGGGCTCGTCCCAAGTGAGCAGCTTCTCTTCTCCAAGAGGGACAAAAATCCCCAGTTTGAGCTGCAGAGTGCAGGGGGAGGAGCAAGATCCTTCCCACAGTTGAGCAGTTTTCCTTCCAGATTGCAGAGAAACCTCGGAGAGGTTGAAGCCAGCTTGGCCAGAGATCCCTGCTCACTCCATGCACCTCTCCTCCAGCGCTGCATCCACTCCAGTGTCTCTGCTCTCACTCAGCAACACAAACAGCCCTCTGTCACACAGCTGCCAAACTGGGGGCAGCTATTAGGAGAATTAGAAGTGGGAGGGGTGCAAACGAGCTTTCTAAGAAAAAAAAGTGTTATTTTAACATTTCCTGAAGTGAGGCAATCATGCAGCGCTCCTGCCAGCTACAGTCACAACACTTACTCACAACCAAGGACCTCATCTGGCATAGAAAACAGAGCATGAATCAGATCTGGTTTAAAAATAAGATTACTGGACATCAGCAAGGCTTCAGCTAGAAGGTGAACAGGGAGGGCTCACTGTGTTCTGGGTTAGGGGTGAATTCAGCAGCTTCCCCACAGGTTTTCCCTACCAAGTTATGCCATTGGAACAGTGAGCTGAATCCCAATTCTTAAGTAACAAGAGACAAGACTATTTTTTTCTTTCCTTACCCACTTTTTAAAAAAATTATGAATGGGAGGAAAATGCCTGAGATTCTTTGAAAGTCACATCCCAATGCACAGGTTGCAGTACAGCTATTTCAAACTATTCAGGGACCTCAGATGTTGGGCACTGAGACAGAAGATGCCATTTAAATAGGCCCAGTCATGTTATCAGCTGCTGAGATAAGCACCAAACATCCTGGAAGTGAAATAAATGCCATCCACAACATCCAAACAAATCCTGGCCCGTGTAAGCCAGCTGGTCACCACCTGAAAAAAGGAATAACAGCAGAACCAGCTGAGGGAGGGCAGCAGGGGATGGCAGGGCATCCTCCTGCCACAGCTCATGGCTGAGCTGCTGTGCCCCATGAATTTCCATGGCTCACAGCCCCTCAGGAACAGCAGCATCTCCAGCCAGGGCATCCCAGGAGCAAACCAAAGCAGACAGCAGCTGAGCTTCCCCAGGACAGGCACTTAAGGCTGACCCAAAGCTGTGATTTTGGAAAAGGTTCAGGACAGGCTCCTTGCTCAGCGGGGATGAAGCCCAGGCAGCAGCACCAGGTGAACTCCCTGGCATGCCAAGGCCTGAGGCACACGGACAGGACTGGCAAGGCACACGTGGGAGTCCACAGGCAAATCCAGCTGCTGGAATTCTGATTAGGGTAAGGGAACAAAACATTGGCAGAGGGAGGAGAGGCAGAGATTTCCTGTGCAGTACATGTGAGAGCACAGCATAGGAAACAAGAACCAAAACAAAGCAGACTGCAGGAGTGCAGACCTCTTTGGAGCACAGAACAGCCAGCAGAAGTGAGGGAATACAACCGTGCTCTTCATTAGCAAAACAATGCCTTGTTCATTGTGGCTTTTTGCCTTTTGCCAACATAAGCTCCATCATATTTCTGAGGCTGCTGCAGCAGGAAGGGAAAGGGAATCACCCCAGGGAGAGACTGGAGCAGAGAGCCCTGAGTGCCTGCTCTGCCCAGGGCAGATCCCAAACACCACCCAGGCACCACTCAGCACCTGCACTGCTCACTGCAGAGGAAAGGCAATGGCCAGAATAAAGAGAGAGGGGTGAAGGAAGGGAAAAGATTGGAACAGAGGGGGGGTGAGAGTGAGAGCAGGGCAGGTACAGCCAGCCCATGCCAGGACTGAAATGAAATTCAGCTCCTTGTTAGGGCAGGGCAGCAATCCCTGCCCACAGCTGGCTCTGCTGCGCCTGGCACCAGGTCTGGAACTGCAGAGTGGCACCTTGCCCTGCAGCCAGCAGCACAACTGTGCCCTCATTCCTAAAGGGAAAAGCCTCGGCATGCACCAGACAATGCAGGCACTCTCCTGCTGCAGGAGGAGACAGAAAGGCTTATCCTGTGAAATTAATGGATTAATGCCCTGGGCAGCCCCACAGGACACACAGCCAGCCATAAATGAGCAGACAGGCTGGGGAATGAGCTGCTGCAAAACCTCCGAGCTGCTACAGGTTTAAGTACAAATGTAAACACTGAAAGTGCTTTTATCTGCCTTATCAACAGCTCAGGCTCCCTGCAACTCTGCTCTGCTTTGCCGACACCAGCTCATCCCCAGGATGCACTCCTGCTCCCGGGCTATTGTCAGCTCCATTGTCAACCTCATGGGCTTAAAAACCAGCGAGTGAAATTCTAAGACTATCTCAGAGAAAAGGATTCCCTGCTATTTTCTGTGAGAATCAGGGCTCTGCAGCCTCCAGAAAGTGAAACTGAGCCACAGGGCAGAGAGCTTGGGCAAGGGAGAGCCAGGGAAGGGGGCACGTGTCCCACAAACAGCTCCAGCAGGGCAGGAGCCCCCTGACAGCCCCTGTGCTGCACAGGGGCCAGGAGAACAAGCCCCTGGGGCTGGCAGCGCTGACTGGGCTGGGAGGGCACCACAGCACAGAGCCCCAGCCAGCCCCACCCTGAGCCCACCAGGGAGGGCAGGACCGGGCACTGCCCACACTGCCAGGAGGTGCAGGGACAGGAGCAGCCTGTCTGTGAGAGCCAGCTCCCCCCTCCTCGCCCTGGCAGCACCCAGGCAGCTCTGGTGAAGATTTCTGGCTGTTTTAGCAATGCCCTCCCACCCAACCCATCCCTCCAGTGTCTGCTTCTGGCACTGTTGGGGCAGTTCTGATAAAGATTTCTGCTGTTTTGGCACTGCCCTCTCACCCAGTGTCTGGTTTTGGCACTGCTCAGGCAGTTCTGCTGACAATTCCTGCCTGTTTTGGCAATGCCCTCTCGCCCATCCCTCCAGTGATGGTTCTGGCACACTCAGGCAGTTCTGATGAAGATTTCTGCTGTTTTGGCAATGCTCTCTCACCCATCTCTCCAGGGTCTGGCTCTCCAGAACACAGCTCTGAGGTTACTCACAGCAGCACGTCTGAGTCAATGAAAACCTGCAGCAAAAACCACCACCCATCCTCAACCAAGCCACTTGCTAGACACTTAAACAAATTTCCACTGTTCACCTACCCAGCCAGTTCCTGTGAACTACAATGCTGCACAATCTGGCAGAAAATAACTCTAAGCAACAGGAGACAGTTCACTTTGCAAAGTGTTTGTAATGATGGAAGCGACTCAGAAGGAGTTCCAGAAGTTTGTGCCAGAGATTTCTCTCCCACTGAAGGAAAGTCACAAACAGCAATTTTGGTTGCAGAGAAAAGGAATTTCTTTAAATGAAACAAGGGAACTCGGGCTGCTTTCCCTCACAGAGAAAGTTCAGTGGATGTTTCAAAGGTCCTTAGGCTCCTTCCAGCTCTGCATAAGGTAACCCATGAATGTCAACTGCACCTCAAAGCCCAGGCACAAATCAGGACTCTCTAAAACAGTTCCTCACAGGCAGATTGCACTCATTTGTCTGCAGCAATTATGTTCCCTCCTCTTTGCTGCTCTCCAGCCTCCTGCTGCTCCACAATACCTGCCTGCAGCAGGTGAGCAGCCCTGGGCTGGGCAAGGCTTCACAGGCACAGCAGTGACCTGGTGGACTGGGGCTCCAGGTACAGCAGCACCTGAACCGTGCTGGGTGCCACAGGTGTCACCTGCCCAGGTGCCAGCCAGGCCAGCCTGCAGAGCAGAGCATCCCCTGGGTGACAGCTCCCAGGGTGCCAATGCCCTCTGAATGCTGCCACCCCTGCTGGCAGTGTAGGCTGTCACCTGCCCAGGTGCCAGCCAGGCCAGCCTGCAGAGCAGAGCATCCCCTGGGTGACAGCTCCCAGGGTGCCAATGCCCTCTGAATGCTGCCATCCCTGCTGGCAGTGCACACTGTCATCTGCCCAGGTGCCAGCCAGGCCAGCCTGCAGAGGCTCCCAGGGTGCCAATGCCCTCTGAACTGAGCCATCCCTGCTGGCAGTGCAGGCTGTCACCTGCTCTGATGTCATCTCTCATGATGCTGATGAGAGGTGCTGAGCTCAGCTCGGTGCCACAGGGCTGCACTGCAGAGATTCCTGTGGAGGGAAGAGCAGGAAGCTCAGTCTGAGCAGAGGCAGCACCTGAACACGCTGGGAAAGGCACAGACTTCCCACTCTCCCAATTTCCTTAGGTGCACCCAAGAGATGGGGCTACAGCCTGCTTGCAGACTGAAAACCACCACAAATCAATCACATAAGCAGCAGGAGGAAAGCTCACAGGCAGAGGTTCATATCCACAGGCTCACCTCCCTCACACCTCTGTCCCTGCCCACCTTCCCCTGATTTTCCCTGTGTTATGGAGCCCTTGCACACGAGCCCTGCTTCCAGAAGAAGGCTGAGCTCTGTGCCTGGCACACTGCAGACACAGCCCCCAGTTTTATAACCCTGAAAGGCCTGGTCAGACTGCCCTGCTGGCTGGCTGCTTTTCCCTGCAGCACTGGAGCCATCTGACAGGCTGCATTTAGAGAGGCATTTCCTCCACAATTAAGCCACCGTGAATTTTAAACAGTAAATGTTTATGTTCTGAACTATTTGCATTAAAGAAGCCCACGTAATCCAGAATAAACCACCCTCTTGCACAACAGCTCCCTGCTTTTTGTTATTTCCCCACTTAATTTGCAGCCTACACTGCCCATCCCTCATCTCTGTTGAACTACCTGGATTCATGAGTTTTGTCTGATAACGAGGGGAGCAGTGGAAAGAATGAAGTTTGATGTTTGTACCTGTGCCCAGAGTCTCCACTCCTGTATCAAAAGCATTTTTTTGGCTGTGGCCAACACCACCACCACCAACCCATCAGTACAAAACCCTGGTAACAAAGCATGGCTCTCCCCTAAAACAGTTCATTAATTAATTTTTTAACAGAAACCACAGGAATTTTTTAACAGAAACCAGGAGTCACAGGCCCAGCAGGACCCCTCCTCTCAGGTAAAGCAGTTGTTGCTGGAGCTGTTCTAATATGAAGTTGTTCAGTTACTGCCTCTTCCTTTTTTCATTTAAGGATGTCACAAGCACTGCTAACAGTAAATCAAAAATCCCCACAGCAGAGCAGCTGCCAAGCACCAGATTACTCAGCCTGTTACTCCCAAACACGTTTATTGTGTCTGAAGCTGCAGCACATGTATTTACATCAAATACATCCCTGCCACAGGGGAAGTTGTGCAAGTGTCTGGTACTGCTCCTCACTGCAGAGACAGCACTGCTGAAACCTGGCCCATGGCAAGGGAGTCTCTGCTCCCTCCCAGAGACTCTCACAGCACCAGGAGCTGGGTGCTGCTCTGATCCAGAGCCAGGGCAGCACATTCAGCAAAACCAGGGCCTCGAGGTGCACAGCTGAACTTCTGCTCCATCCCTGCTGCACTCCAATCCTGTGTTCTCTCTCACCAGTTTACTCCTGTAAACCCTCAAAACCAGAGCCTGTCCAAGTCTGGGCAACCTGTTCCAAAACTTCTCATACTTGGGGTTAAGCAGCTCCCTCCCTGTCCAAGTCATTCCAGCTCCTTAACCAGCCAGTTTCAGGTTGAATTTTGTGTTCATCCTCAGGTCAAATCAATCCTCAACAAGTGAATTCACCCCCCTGTCCCAGCTGTTAGTGCCTTCACACCACACAGCAAATTAAGCAACACAACCCTGGATCAGCTCTCATGCCTTACTGCCTTACCTTGGCACATGGAAACACCCAGCACTCCTCTGTAGTATCGACCCAGATCTCTCCATCCTGGCCTTCCCAAGTGCTGGAGAACAGGACTGAGGTTGCAGCCTTGAGTGTGAGACCCCAGTGGATCTTTGACCCTTTGAACTGCAGGCTCAGGTTCTTCCTGTCCTGAGGTCTGTGGAGTCTGAGGGTGTCACCACAGAGGACAAAAGCCTCACAAGAGGAGACAGCTGAGTCACTGAGGAAGTGACTTTTCACAGTGTTTAGGAAACCATTCTGTTCACTTAGCACAAGGATGTTTTCAGAAGTCACCACCCTGCAACGCACCCACAGCAGGGGCTCCTCACAGGTCCTTTAAGGCAGGAGCCCCAGAGCCTGTCAGATCCCCCAGTGCCTCCAGCAGCTGCCCAGAGGCAAAGCCACCTCCAAGGTGAGCTCCAGCAGGAATTTCCCTGGCCCTGCTCTGAAATGAGATCCTGGGCTGTGCCCCTGCTGCACCACACAGTTCCTGTGATGTGCTGAATGATGACAGCAGCATCTGCCCTGCCCTGGCCAGGCACAGCCCAGGCTTAGGAACTCTCCATTCCTGGTACAGGAGCAGGGCTGGGGCTCAGTCTTGCTGTCCTCCCTCTGAGGACAGGCAGGTTTCAACCTCCCCCTTGGGAACAGCCCTCACATCACCCCTAGGAAGCACTGCAGGAACAGGGCTGCTCTTTCAAAGTGCAAAAGATGAAAGCCAAAATCTGGATGCTCACGTGGAGCTGATGCTCAGGACAAGTCTTTGGAGGCAGGGACAGTTCTGGACACAGATTGCTGCAGTGCCACAGCCCTGTCTGAAGGACTCTGCTCCCCCAGTCCCTCCACACCTCGGGCTGTGGCTGGCACCCCAAAACTGCAGCTGAGAACATCCTGCACACAGCTGGGCATGGCACCATGGTCTGGCACCCCCTGTCCCACCTGCAGCCTCCCCTCGAGCTGCTCAGCTCCACCTGCACCTCCCAGCCCAGAGGGAGCCCCTGGTGCTCCCAGGTGAGGAGGGATCTGCACCTTCACCTGTCACAGCAAGCAGGGCTCAGCAGCTCCCAACCCTCACATTTGTTTCCAAGGAACGTGGAATTACCTCCAAGATAAAACCAACAGTTTTATTATCAAAGTTAACTAGGTATTTTGCTTTGAAATACAGTTTCTTCCCCTGCATCAAAGGGCTGTTAATTTTAGTCTTGTAGCAAGAAAAAAAATAAGTAGAAGAAATGAAAGCAGCATCTGCTTGGAAGAGATGAATGCAAGATAAAAGGTGTCTGTGACGGAAAGCTGGCAGCAGCCTTATGTGTTCTATTCAAGTTTAATCTGGGAACAACAACCACCCTTAAACATAACAAAAGCTGTGGAAAAACCCTTTCCAAATCCAACAACATAGCCAGAAGATGCAATTTCTCTTCCCCAATCACTGCAGCAGCCAGTTGAGGTGAGGAGCCCAGACAAATCCAAGCTTGCCATACCAGGGTCACCCAGACCTCGGCTTGCTCAAGTCCACAACATCCCTGCTTCAGCCTCCAGCTCCCTCCCCCAGGCCTCCAGAGCTTCCCAGAGCAGAAGGAAGGTCTGAGCCCATGGCAGAGCAGCTCCAGGGCACTAAGGCACAGCCCAGCACACAGCAGTGACACTTGTGCTCTGCCCAGGCTCCATCCATCAGCACATCCCTGTGCAGTGCAAGAAGTGAGGCAAGGATCCCCAGGCTGCTCTGAGGGGCAGCACTGTGGGAAGCTGCTCCCCATGACCTCTAAAGCCTTTGGAATGCCAGGCAGGGAGAATCCCTGTGCCCAGGGCACACTGCTGAGCCAGCCTGCTGCCAGCTCCCACAGAGGGGCTGCTCACCTCTGACTGCCGAGGCACTGCCACCAGCTCTGCCACTCAAACACGGCCCCAGGAGCAACAACCCCAGCAAAGAGCTGGATAAACATGTGTGGATAGTTTTGTATTGAGACATAGTCTATGGGAAAAGAGACGTGAGAAAGTACATCTGAGAAAGCAACAGTGCCTAATTCAAGGACATGGTTTCTTTGAGCAAGAAGTTGTTTAAGAAAATCTGTGATAACAGGAGGTAAAAAAGAAGCTACAAACACCTTGAGAAAGGTGAGACTGACTTTTTCTAGCTGACCAATAGTGAGCTCTAGTTTTGCAATATGTATGAGTCTTATTACTGTGATTATAAAAGTGTTTCTGTTAATCAATAAATCTGAGACTTGTGAATCATCAGAGGGTGAGCAGGTCTCCCGTCTGCCTCGTCAAACATGGCACAGAGCAGTGCCCAGGCATCTGTCAGCACTCAGCCAAGCACCAGCACAGGCTGGGCAAGGGGAGCCCTCCTGCCCAGAGCACACTGCACAGGCAGGGATGGCCCAGCAGCTCCCAAGTGCTGAACTAAGGGGATGTTCCTGGCAGACAGATTGCACAAGAGACTGCTCACACTGCCAGCTTTACTGGAACACACTCAGCAGCTCCCCAGAGCAGAGCATGCCGGGATGATGCTGCATTTCTGACTTGTCATTAGCCAAAAAAGTTTAATGACATGGTTGGGCTCTGTGTTTAGCTGTAATTGACCTGGGACATCCCATAATTAGGAAGAGACACTGCACATCTCCCTGGAGCTGGCAGTGAGCACAGACTCAGTGATGCAAAGCTCTGCTTTCCCCATCACCTGAAAGGGTCCCTGGAAATGGCTGTGGTGCTCTGAGACAGGCAGGGTGACCCAAAAGCTTTGGCTGCCTTCCTAAATCATCCACCAAAAGCAGCAATTTTGAGATCCTTTCTAGCTTGCCTGCTTGAAGCTTTATCCCTGTAAAAGCTCAACCAGACAAATCATATTTGCAAGTGCAGAGTGCACCAAAAAGAGGAGGATAAAAGCACATTATACAAACTGTGGCTGCAGGAATGCACATGCTGCTTTCAGAGGACATCTGCACTGTGAGGTGGCCAGATATCCCAGAGCAACTTTTTCCTGGAAATAGCAGTTGTGGTTATACAGAACAAATGTTTTTGCCAAAAAAAAAGTGACCAGGACATGCACTGCAGCACTGCTCACAGTAGCTGCAGTACTGCTTCAAGTGGCAAGGGGGGAAACTTGCCCCTCAGTCTTATTGGGACACACTCAGAAATTCACTCCTAAGCAACAGCTCCACAAGCTTGAACTCTGTAAATGAAGTGATATTTAAAGTGGTTTCCTCAGCACCTCCAGTGTGCACCATGTCCTGCAGGGGAGGAAGGAGCCAGCCCTGCTCAGCAGCTGAGCTCTGTGGTGGTGACAGGGAATGCTAGGGTGGTTTTTATCCCCTCTGTTTCCACCTTCCAAACGCTCCAACACCACCACAGGAGCCTGAGTAAGCAGGGTCTGAAGAGCTCACATGTCCCTCCTTCCCTCCCTAGGGCTCCTCAGCAGACTAAACTGTGGCTTTCCCCTCTCAAACAACAAAATTCCATACCTGTAATTATGCCAACAGCTTTCTGCTGTGACTATCCAGACTTGGCCATCCTTTCCACGAGGGTGACCCCCAGAGAGCCCTCAGCAGGGCAGGAGTCAGTGATGAAACTCTCCTGAGCCCTTATCTGGGCACTCACCAGCTCCAGCACTTCCAGCTTCAAAGGCAAGACAAAGGCTGCACAGCCAACCTGTCCTCCCTACATACCACAGCCACCACACGTCCTCATCAGTCAACATGCCTTCCAAATAAGTGTTTAACATAAACATTTGTAGAGTCACTCAATTCCTGGTGAGCCCAGCTATTTGATGTGGCCACGGAAAGCTCCCATGACATCAATGGAAAGTTTCCAGTCAGAAAAGCAGGGTCGAGACAGATTAATAGAAGTTAAGAAATAGGGATGAAGAAGCCTTGTAGAAACAGGCAAGAGATCTGTTCTGAAGCAAGATGCACTCGACATACTCAGGAACAAGCAGAAGAGAAGCTGCCTTGCTTTTTCAAAGTTTAGAGATCAAGAACAGCAGAGATAAGGCAGTTATGCAGGCTTCTGTCTTTTCTGGGCTGCTCACTCTCAAAGTATGTTCAGCTGTTTCTTGGCTGCTGTTGAAGCTCTGATTCCTCCTTTGGAGCAGGCTGGATGGCTTGGCCAAGATTTGCTGTGTGCAAACACCATTTGAAAGCAGTGAGAAAGCCACTGCCACCCACCACCCCGTGCACCACAGCCTCCCAAACACGGCACAGATGTAAACTGTCTGGGACAGCCAATGTCTGGAACATCAAACAAAACCACCACATCCAACAGCCTGTTCCTCCATTAAAACCTCCCACCAGACTAAACTCACCTTGAGGGTTTTCATTCCTGCAGTCAGCTCATCACACTGCTGCTGCTGACACTCAGTGGAAGCATCACCTGAACCTCCCCAGGTAACCCCAATCCCCTGCAGACACCAGCCAGGATGGACAGAGCTGGCTGTGGAGCTATTCACCCTGGAGAAACCCATCTAGGCACAGATGACTGGGCTGCCCAGCTCTTCTGTCAGACCCCAGGTAAAACAGGGTTCCACAGAGGGCCCTGCAAAGCCACCTTGTCCCTGCTGCCACCCTGCCACCTGCTGGGCCACCAGCTCTGTCCCCCTGGAGCCCAGGATTACACCTGGCACCACACACCTGGGGCAGAGCCCATTTCTGCACAGACTCCTCCTGTGGTCCTCTCAGGTGTGCCAAAACAGGATTTGAGAGCACATTGAATGTTTTCCTGTTGAGAAGGGTTTTATGCCAGTGCAATCCCTGCTGGGCCTTCTGCTGTGCACCTTGAAAGGGAGATTCCCATGAGGCCAAGGATTCTTTCAGAGCCAGTCTAGATTGAGGATTGGGTGGAGTTTTTGCCAAGGTTGAAGACAGCCTAATCCAAATAACATAAGAGCACATGCCTCTGAACAAGGGCTGGTTGTAACACTCTCCACTGAGTGACTGCCCCATTTTAAACACACAGGGGGTTTGTCCTCAGCCCTAATACACAGCACACTGCTCTCCAGTGCCCACCTGCATCAAGAAATCTCTTCTACCTAAAGCTCCAGGAGCCATTCAATTCTGATTTCTCACCAAAACTTGCAATTCTCCTCCAGCTGAACAGAAAGCATTGCTGGATTTATCCCAGAAATCAGCACAGCACAGGATAAGACATACACCTCATCCTGCTTTGCCTGTTCCTAGGTGCATCCCAAAAGCCTGACACACCTCTGGCCTAAAGCCTGACCTGCTCAGCTCAGCCAGGGGCTGCTGCCACATCCCAGAGTGCAGCCAGTGGAAACTCTGTTTAGCCCATGGATTCTGGGCTGCCATGGGGCTGTGCCTCAGGAGGCTGAGCTGCTCTGCCTGGAAGGGAACACCAGCAGGGCCCAGGAACCACATCCTCACACCTGGGGGCAAAGATGGAAGGGACCCCCTGAGCCCCAGCTGGATTCCCTTCTGCAGAAATACAGCAGGAGGAGCTTACAGGAGAAATACAAACACCAAGTGTGCAAATACACACAAAATATACACACCAAGTGTGCAAATACACACACACCAAGTGTGCACAGCAGCACAGACTCCCTCCCAGAGTGACCAAAGCCCAGCAGCAGACTCCCTGGTAGCACTGGAGGTCTCTGCCACCCTGCAGGGACCCAGCCCAGCTGTGCCCTGCTCTGCAGAGGGCAGTTGCACAATCCTCCCTGCAGATGTGGGCACTGCTCCTTGCAGGCCATGTCCCCAGGTGTCCCCTCCCTCTGGCAGTGTTGACACACAGAGCTGTGCCTCCTGCAGATCCAGTTCCGTGTCACACCAGCCTCTATCAGATTACCCAGATAAAGGCTGGGATTTAATGTGATTGTTACTCATGCCACAGGTGCAGGTTTGGACCTGCGTGGGCACTGTGGGCACACAGGACCTGCCCCTTCCAAATCTCACCAGAGGCAGCATCTGCAGCCCCCTGACACCCTGCTAGCCTGAGGGTCAGGAGCACCAAGTGTCAGTGAAACAGCCAAGTGAAAACTCCCCATTCCCTCCAAAGCTGCTCCTTGACACACTTTAAAAATCCAACTATTTAGCAGCTTGTTGGTCCTTGAGTGGATCACCTGAAGATCAATTAACTAAGGCACCTATCAAGAAATGACAATATCCAAGTCCCAGGATGGAGCTCAGTCACTGATCCATTAAAAAACATAAGACACACACCTTGCCCTTTCTCCTCTCCCCATCTCAACCTGCAGCAAGTCAAACGCACAGCCTGGACACCCAGAAGCACAGTTTGGTGTTGGTCTGTCTCCAATCCCTGAATTTTGACCATCACCCAAGCTCACAGCAGCAGCTCAGCTGAGATCAGCTGCCCCTTTTTAACTCCTGCACCTTGGCAGGCCAGCGTGGCACTCTGCTAGCCCTGCAGCAACCTCCTGTGCAATCAGGATTGCACATGTGTGCACCCTCCTGCCCTGCACTGTGCTGTGCTGGCAGGGCTGGGAGGTGCATGTGCCTGAACCAGCCCCAGAGCCTGGCACCATCCCAGCTGCCCTTCTGATCCTGGCAGAGGGAGCTCAGCACCCCAGAACGCTGTGGGTGAGGTGAGGAGCAGAGCAGTAACAGAGGGGAGCATCACCCTGGTTTGTGGCAGACATCTCCTATGAAAAATCCTTTCCTTAGGATTTTTCCTCCTGAGAAGCTGAGAGGCCTCAGGAACAAAGTATAAACATTGAATATCTGCTGCTGTGGAATGCAACACGAGGATCTTTAATTAGCCCATGTTGGTTGTTTCTAATTAATGGCCAATCACAGTCCAGCTGGCTCAGACAGGGTCCGAGCCACAAGCCTTTGTTATCATTCCTTCTTATTTTATTCTTAGCCAACCTTCTGAGGAAATCCTTTCTTCTACTCTTTTAGTATAGTTTTAATGTTATATATATCATAAAACAATAAATCAAGCCTTCTAAAACACAGAGTCAAATTCTTGTCTCTTCCCTCAACCTGAGACCCCTGTGAACACGGTCACACTGGCTCACTGTAGATTAATATTCAATAGTTTGATTCACTCCCACCTCCAGCTCCAGCTGAAGGGCACAGTGTGCCCCATGCACAGCCCCAGAACACGGCAGTGACACTGTGGGGACACCAAAGAGCCCTGACAGAGGGGACAGCACAGCCTGCAGCAGAGCCCATGCCTGTCACACGAGCCCGGAACAGAGAGTCCAAGCATCTCCATTTCCTGCCCACAGGCATCCAGCCAGGTACTTTCTGGATGCACACAGCCCCACAGCCCTTCTCAGCACAAGGGTCAGCAGGTTTACAGTGCAGCTGCTGGAGTTTACAGGAACTGGGAACAGACAGGAGCCCTCCCAGCTCAGCTGCTCACACAGCTCTGAGCGCTCCTTTACATGGGCACCTCCTGAACCTCCAAAGCCCAGATGAAGGACTGCCCTGGGATCAGTGTGGGACAAAGCAGCCCCTCCATCGCTGCCCACATGTAAACAGGGCTGGTTCAGCATTAAAATAGCACTGACAGTCAAGGGAGACTGGATATCAGGGGAGATTCTCCACGTGGAGCTGCTGCCAGCACAGCACAGCATCCCTCACCCACCCCTGACACCCAGCATCCCTCACCCACCCCTGACACCCAGCATCCCTCATCCTCCCCTCACATCCCTCATCCTCCCCTCACATCCCTCACCCACCCCTCACATCCCTCATCCACCCCTCACACCCAGCATCCCCCTCTCAGCAGCAAGGAGCACAGGCTGCTGCATGGAAGCATTTCAAGAGCCATTCTTGTTCTCTCAATGCTGCTCTGCCTGCAGCACAGAGCCAGGGGCCTGACGTGCCACCAGCAATGAATTAGGGCATCAGGGCAAGAGCCACACTTTGGCAAACTCCAGGGCCTGCTACGAACCTCCAAACACTATAGCCAGGATGCAGGCATCCTTTCACATCTTTCACATCTTGCATTAAGTAGATTTTCAGTTACAAGAGGCCATTCAAACCAGAATTTATCCATGGAGAAGCTTGCACCAAGAATTTCTAAACATCTGAGACCAATGTAGCCTTCTTATGTAGAGAACTGCTTGGCCTTACCCCTTGCTTGCTTTTCTTGGCACTCCACCATCCGTGGCTCACGTTCTTCAGAACGAAGTTGTTTCTGCAGTTTTTGTGCAACTGAGTGCCTTTGTACATTTATGGTGTCAAGGCCCCATCTGGGATCTCCTCAGGACAGATTCCTGACTTGATAACATACCAGCTCTCCAAAGAAAGCAGTTTGAGGCTAACATCGACACAGCTGCTCTGACTTAGGAGCTTCATCAAATTCCCCTTCCAGGCGAAAAGAAAAAGCCATGTTTGGTAACTCCATTCAGACATCACCACCTTCTGCCCCAAAGCTCTCAATGGCTCTCACTCTGGTATCTGGCAGATGGTGTTGGGTGTTGGGGTCCTTTTGTTTGTTTGTTTAAGTAAAAGGCTTTCTCCTTAAAGAGAAAGCTTTGTAAGAGAACAAAGAAATGTGTCACTTTCTCCTCCCAGGGGAAGTTTTACTGTTACACAGCAGCAGCACTGCTTCAGCTTCAAGTCTTTCTTCCCATTTTCTAGAAGAGAAAAAACTCACAAAACCACAAGACTAGGAAATATCAGCGGACAAGACCCTCCAGTATTAAGGAAAAAAGCTAAAGCAAAGCCATGTGGCTGTTTCTGTATTAAATGAGGAAAAGATGCTGACCCAAAAGTCTCTGAATCTGACCTGCAATGCTGCTAAGTACAACACAAAACCAGAAGGGAGGATGACAAGGCATCTTCCAGGTGGACACTGGCAAGCCCATGCCCTGCCAACCCCAGCCCCTCACTGTGCACAGATAAACACTTCCCACCTTTCCCACCCCACTGCCAGGACGAGCCACATGGCAGAGCCCATAACTAAAGCCTGGCATTGGCACCCAGCCCAGCCAGCAGGGAACACTGCCTGGATCCTCCGGGAGTGCCCAGGGAGGGGTGGCAGCAGGGCCACACATGGAGGGGATGAGGAGGAAGGAGCAGCCTGCAGCCCTCATCCCACAAACCCTGGGGCACACAAACCCTGCCAGCTTGGCACCAGCTGCCCTGCACAGCTCAGGGCACTCCGAGCAGGGCCAGGACAGATGTGACACAGCTGTCCCCAGCAGCAGCGCTCACACCGCTCCTCCCTGTGCTCCAGCACATCCTCCTCCCCTCTCCTCTCTCCCAAAGAGCCAAGGCTTCCCTACAGCCCTGAAGGGCTCTGCCAGGGCAGCCTCACCCCAGGGCTGGCACAG
Organism: Setophaga petechia; assembly: GCA_024362935.1. Taxonomy (NCBI): domain Eukaryota; kingdom Metazoa; phylum Chordata; class Aves; order Passeriformes; family Parulidae; genus Setophaga; species Setophaga petechia. Next base: position 4,637,504 of record JANCRA010000047.1, read on the forward strand.
CTGACTCAGGGTCACTGGCAGCAGGACATGGCTCATGCTGCACCAGGTTCTGGCAGTGCCTTCCCCACCACCTCCACACAGCCCACACCAAACCAAGCTCACCAGGGGAATTTCTTTGGGATCTCCTTCCCTCAAACACTCCACGGTTCAGGCAGCTCGTGCCACCCCAGAGCTACAGATAAAAGCAGTTCCTGCACCAAATTAACACCCAGAAGGAGGATTTTTCTTTTTGCTGTAAAAACCACTTAGTCTACAAGAGAATTTTCTGACCAATGCCACAGACCAATTTACTTTATCCCAGGAGTTTCCAAAGCATTACCGTTAAGGGCAGAGCAGTACAGAGTTAAAAGGGAATGGATGTTTCAGTAGTCCCTGGGAAAACACAGTTAACAGTGGCACATTTTCCCCACCATGTGCTTGGAAACTATTATTTTTTAGCTGTATTTTCTCACACTCAGCAGAGAGTATTTGGCCATTACCTGTAGCCAGCATCCCATCTTTGTTAAGGACAACTGCACTCTTCCCCCAGCAATTATTCATGGAAACAGAGGCAGCTACAGCAATTACTCACATGGAGTAACTCAAGGGAAGATTTCTTTGTTTTCCAGAGCAGTGCAGTAACTGAAAGTGAGTCAACAGCTTGACATGAGCTCATTCTGCAAAGGCCACCAGCAAAGGAACCCAGTGACTGCAGTCTGGTACCAGACACTTACTCACTTTGACTCTGCAGGCATCACAGAGCTTTGTCTGACAGCAACTGGTGTCTGACTCGTGCCTTGGCAGGGCAAGCTGTGGGCATGAGCTCCATCACACACCTGGAGACACAAAGGAGTGGGGCAGCAGCTCCACAGGCAGCCACAGACACCAGGTTTGGGCAGCTCAGAGCTCGGGCAGGGCTGTCAGCTGCTCCTCACTGCTGACATGCTGAGCTGCTCTGCAGTTAATGCATGTACAAGGCTCCTGCCACAGGACATGAAGAGAAGCTCAGCCCAGCTGAAATCATCTCACTGGTGCTGCCTGCCAGCCCCAGTTAATCCTCAGCCCTGGGTGACTCCAGGCTCAGTAAATACAAGTGTACTAAAGCCCAAAATTACAGCCACCACTTGCCCTGGCCTCTCAGAGCCCAGCAGATGCCAATTCCAGTGTATGCAGAGGCATCAGCCACAAAATGTGACCAAGACACAAACCTCAGAGAGCCACAGAATATACTCCATCCCACATCTTATATTCTTCAAAAGCCACATGGTGACTTGGAGTATTATCTGTCAGCACTGTCTGCACTCAGTCCCAAACCCTGGCACAGTGTCCTCACTGGCTCATCAGCTACAGATTTTTAATTCCAGGAACTTAATGAATTCTTAATTAGCCCTCACAAGACACGCAGACCTTGCAGACTGCTTTCACTTTTTCTGAGGAAAGGAAATAGGGTCCAGGGGGAAAAAGCAACGCAGAGACAGGAGAGCAACCAGCAGAGGCCATTCCCCAGCCTCAGCAGCAGCGAGGGGCTGCACACAAACACAGCACACAGCAGCTGGCCAGTTCCTGGAACACCAGCCCACGTCCCAGCAGCATCCAGCAGCAGTTTACAAACAAGCCCCAAAGCACATCACAGTGCACTTCAGTAACCCCCAGAGCAGAGCAGAGAGCCTGCAAGGGCTGCTGCACTGCAACAGTCCAACATCCCCTGAGGAATATATTGCTGCAGCTCTTCCCCTGCCTCTGAGCGGGGTGAGGAGCAAATTGCTGCTTCCTGCATCCATCAGCACCGGTGCTGAGAGCCTCGGCAGGGCCAGCAGGGTGACAGGGCAGGGAGGGACAGGGAAGATGCTCCTCCACTTCTGTAAACAGCAGCACGGCTCTGTGGCATTCCTGGCTGTTCCCTTATTAACTCACCACGGAAACATCCTTCCTTGCAGGCTGGGAGAGCCACTCTGACCATCCCACTCTCACTGTAAGGCCCTGGAGGCTCTGCACACTTTGGTCCTGGTGATGCAGCAGCCAACGTACACCAGCAAGACTGAGCTGTCTGTGCTACTGAGCTTTGCAACGCTGCATCTGGTGTAGAAATCAGATGTTAGAGGGGTGGGAAAGGCACAGATTACTCCTGGGACAAAAGGTTCATTGAGCCATCCTGCATCGCTATCATGGAAAAAAAAAAAAAAAAAAAAAAAAAGAGATGATCTGTCTCCAAGGAGCAACTCCCATTTTTACAATCGTGTTGTAAACTTCCTTATCTGGAGGCACGGCTCACACAATTGACAGTTTTTGAATCAGGCATGGCCACCAGGCACCCCGGCAGCCCACTTTAGCCAGGGAATAAGGACAAAACACGGCACAGTCCAGCAGGAGGCTACAGCAAGACTGACCTTATAACAACAGCCCAGGTCCTCCAGATAGAGGATTATGTAAGCCCCCGTTGAATTCGCAGAGGTTTATGTAGTAAGCAAAGAGACACAGGAACCAGACGTGGTACGGTGTGCTCCGGAGCCCCCGCGGTAATTTACGGACCCCGAAGGAACAACCCCGCTGTCCTAGCGAGCGATCCGCACCGGTTATCAGTGTTTGCTGTCCGAGCCCGCACACGGCACCGGGCAACGGCAGCCGCCCCTCCCGCGGCATCCCCGGCGCGGCTGCGGAGCCCCGGGGCCAGCACCCCATCACCGGAGCCCCCGGGGCCGGCTCCCCATCACCGGAGCCCCCGGGGCCGGCACCCCATCACCGGAGCCCCCGGGGCCGGCACCCCATCACCGGAGCCCCCGGGGCCGGCACCCCATCACCGGAGCCCCCGGGGCCGGCTCCCCATCACCGGAGCCCCCGGGGCCGGCTCCCCATCACCGGAGCCCCTCGCCCCATCACCGGCGCCCATCATAACATCATCAGAGCCCCCGGGGCCCCTCGCCCCATCACCGGTGCCGCTCCCCGCTGCCAGCACCGGGCCCGGCAGGGCTGCGGCCGGCGCTCGGCCTCGCCCCGGCTCCGCAGCTGGCACCGCCCGCGGGCCCTGCCCGGCCCCGCTCGGCTCGGCGGGCACCGAGCGCAGAGAGGCCGCGGAGCCGCCCCGCACCGCCCGCCCCCGGCTCCTACCGTGCCCGGGCTGCCCGCCGGACCATGGCCCCGCTCCGCTCCGTGCCGTGCCCGGGCAGGCCGAGCCCCGCGCCCGCTGCTCCCGGCGCGCCCAGCGGGGCCGGGCCGGCATCACATGGCCCAAATAGCGCCCGGCGCGGCCCCGCTCCGCCCCCGGCCCGGCCCGGGGCGCGGCCGCTCCGCCCGGGCAGCGCCGGCGGCGGGCGGGGCCGGGAACGGAGCGGGGCCGGGCAGAGAGCGGGGCTGGGAACGGAGCGAGGCCGGGCCGGGAACGGAGCGGGATCAGCGGGGGAATCGGCGGAGCGGGGCCGGGCAGGGAGCGGGGCCGCGGAGCAGCGGGGCCGGGCAGAGAGCGGGGCTGGGAACGGAGCGGGGCCGGGAACGGAGCGGATCCGGGGCGCTGCCGCCGGCGGAGGTCGCGATCGCGGGGCACAGCGACAGCCCCGCACAGCGGCCCCCGTGCCCATCCCCGGCCCGCAGGCGGCACCGTTTCTGTGTGAGATCGGGCTGTTCGGTGCCGTTGTGCTACTCCAGCCCGTTTCTATGTGAGATCGGGCTGTTCGGTGCCGTTGTGCTACTCCAGCCCGTTTCTGTGTGAGATCGGGCTGTTCGGTGCCGTTGTGCCACCCTTGCTCCAGGCACGGCTGGCAGTAGCGGGCAGCCCCGGGGATCTCCGCGCACTCGGTGGCGGCTCCATCCTCGGTGTCCGCACACCCACCCAGAGTTCCGCATTTCTCCTCATAAAAGGGGATCGGACTCGGGAGGGGGCTGCCCAGGGAGGTGGCGGAGTCTCCGTGCCCGGAGGTGTTCGGGGAATGCCCTTTGTGCCATGCTTGGGTTGACGTGGTGCTGTTATGTCACAGGATGGACTCGGAGGTCTTTTCCTACCTAACCCATTCTGTGATTCTGTGATTTGTTTCAGCCACTCCTGGGAATGCCTGTTTGCTTTTTAAAGACTCGTTTGTTTACAGAAATAAACCTGGGAAATATAATTCTGTTCATTTCAGTCCTCATTATAAAAACAACCCTTTGGACAAATCTGACCCGGTAGTGCCCCTTTGAGATGATGAATTTTTCAGTGTTTCCAGACAAAAAGACTGGTTTGTAGCAATACTCAAGCTGTAAAGCCGTGGATTGTCATAAATTCAGCAAGCCATATTGCGTGGGATACCTCCAAGGACCACCTAGGAGCTGCTGCAGGAAGTGGTGTGAGTGATTCAGGAGGTGGCAGCCTGCCATCTGAGTCACTGTGGGATCAATGCCCCTGCGTGCTGCTGCCGTTATTGTTTTTGGGATTGGACATGAGCGTGGCTCTTGACATTTCTCATCACTGATGGTCTTGGGACACGTGTGAAAAAAGTGCACAGTTTATTCACTAATTTGTTCAGCATATTTTGATATCTGTGGGGAATAGTTGCTCTATGCCAGTCACTGTGGTCCTTCAAAAAAAAACCACATTCACATCAGAATAAATTTATTACTCTAGCTGACCAGAAACACCTGGGGGATTGTGGATACAGCACAAATATGTTCTTTCACACCCTGCAAAATAAAAATAGGAGGGTTTATGACAAACATATATATTGGGTAGCTTTTTCAAAGCTACTTTGCTTTGACCTGGTCCTGCTCATATTTAAGTTACTTTCCCCCACTAATTTCAGGGAGAAGCAGGGTGGAGGAGTGAGAGGAGCAGCAGGGAAGCTGGAGGAAACCAGACGCGACAAGTGCTGAAGCAGAACTTCTCAGCTTTGTGGTGGCTTCTCGCCAGATGAGATCACAGCTCCTATGGAATCCTGTCTGCTTTTATTTCCTTAATATTTGACTTTCTTGCTTCCTCAAGAAGCAGGAATTGCTGATCTTCAGTCGCTTGCTTTGAGCGCTGTCTGCAGCTCAAACCACAGCACAGGCAGAGGCAGAGGGGGGTGACAGACAGGGGCCAGTGTTTGTGGCCTGCAGTGGGATCCCTCTGACTGGGGATGGAGCAGAGACTTTTCCAGCTCCCATCCTTGTGAATGTATGCTGGGACTATTAAAAGGAAGGTGGGAGGAGGAATGGCTTGGCATGGCTGCTTTCTTGTGGTCAGCTCTCAGCAGTGTAGATCAGCTCTGGGGTCTGGAGGGGGATGAGCATCCACCTTCTGAAAATTGCGTCCCTTTGGAATGTCTGAACCTAAATATTTAAACCCTTTGGACTCCAAGCATGGACTGTGAGGCTGGGACAGACTGTGGATGTGCTTTCTGCCAGAGTAACACTGCCCTTGCAGCAGAGGGGCTGCTGTTGCTGTACCCTCTGTGCCCAGGGCAGAGGGAGAGCAGCAGAGCAGCCACTCTGCCCCAAACATGTCCCTGCTGCATGCAGGCTGTGCCTGCGGGCTCTGAGGGACACAATGCAGCACAGAGGAACAATCAGCGCCTCTAAGTGTGGCCACAAAGCCACAGCAGCCCAGTGTGCTGCAGGACAGAGGGGCTGTGAAAACAGCAGCATCACCAGGGAGAAACCCTGCCAAGCCTGCCCAGAGCACAATCAACAAACCCTCCCCAGCTGGAAGATGGGGTGGAAAGGGGAGTGGGATGGAGGAGAAAAAAGAGGCGTTCCCCAAGGACAGTTTGCAGGAAAAAAAATGTGGTTATCTTCATTTTAGTGTCTTCTTGAGAACTGAGATACCAGCACAGCACTTCACACACTGCAACACAAATAAGTGCAGCTGCTGAATGAAATTAAACCCTTCATAAAAAATAAAAAAGGAGAATCCAGGTATTTTGCTTTACATTCACCTGGAGAGCAGAGTCATGCTGTGATGTCTCCTCTCATGACTCCTTTGCCTTTCTGTCTCAGCTGGATGCCTTAAAGGATGTGATATACATAACGGGAGCCCTTGGATGCAGAATTTACTCTTTAAATGGAGTGCTCCCCTATTTAGAGCAGCACTTACAACTCCAGCTCAGTGCTGGGTTACCCCTGCAGGTGACTGTCTCCTCCTGATGGGAGCACCCCTGAAATCCCAGTGGTTCACTGGCCAGCACGAGTCCTGCAGACTGGGAAAGGGACCAGTTCGGCCATCCCTGTGCTGGGGTCACATCGAGCCGTGCTGGGGTCACACCCAGCCGTGATGGTCCGGGCCTGGAACGGCTCCTCCGGGAGGACAGGGCTGGGAAAGGCTCCCAGCAGCACGGGCAAGCAGCACCCTCTGCTGCTGGCACTGCTGGCTCTGGGCTTGCAGAGAGGGGCTGAGGAAAGGCACCCGCAGCGATTCCTCTGCAAACGAGGGCTGCTCTGGGTGCTGGACACCGAGCAGGGTCAACTCTGCGTGCTGGACACTCCAGCCATGGCCAGCCAGGGCTGCTCTGTGTGTTGGACACTCGGACACTCAGCCCCTGCAGGAAATCCTGTGCACAGAGGAATTCTGTGCGTGAGAGAGAGAGCAGGGCCAGCTCCTCACCGTGGGGAGAGCTGGGGTAGCGGCTGGCACAGAGCTCATCACTGCAGCACCCTGTGCCAGCTCTGCATCACTGCAGCACCCCATGCCAGCCCTGCATTGCTGCAGCACCCTGTGCCATGCTAGCCCTGCATCACTGCAGCACCCTGTGCCAGCTCTGCATCACTGCAGCACCCTGTGCCAGCCCTGCATTGCTGCAGCACCCCATGCCAGCTCTGCATCACTGCAGCACCCTGTGCCAGCCCTGCATCACTGCAGCACCCCATGCCAGCTCTGCATCACTGCAGCACCCCATGCCAGCTCTGCATCACTGCAGCACCCTGTGCCATGCCAGCCCTGCATTGCTGCAGCACCCTGTGCCAGCCCTGCATCACTGCAGCACCCTGTGCCAGCCCTGCATTGCTGCCAGCCAGGCCTGTGAGTGGCAGAGCCCTTCCAGCTGCATGCAGGGAAACCAGCACGTGTGCATCAGCAGGAGTGCAGCAAGAAAACGCCCGATTTAAATCCTGCCAGGAGAATGAAGTGCTCCCCTGGGACGGAGCTGCTGCTCCTCCTCCCTCCCTGGTGCCCTCTCCGTGGATGAAGGGGCAGTGGGATTGTCCTTTGGCAATCAGCTGGAGGTCAGGGCTCAGCTCTGGGACCTTCCACAGGGCCCTGCCAGCCCCGAGCCACAGCTCAGCTCAGCTGCAGCCCCTGAGCTCACAGAGGATGGCTCAAACACGCAGCTCTGTGAGCTCTGTGCTGTGGTGACAGTGTCCATGGAAATGCAACACACAGCAAATGTGGATCAGCGAGGCTTTCCTCAGGCCTGGCCATTCCAGAGCCCTGCACAGCACTGTGTGATTCCATCTCCTCACCTTAAAAGGGCTTTGGCTGCTCCTTGTTTTGGAAAGTCCTGGCCTTGTCTGGATGAGACACCAAAAAAAAAACCAAAAAGGAAGAGTCAGAGTGAACATTTAATACTGTAGTGACATTGTCCACTTTGCACAACTAAAACCCTAAAACTTCACCCAGCACGAAGTGCTTCCCATCTCTGGAAGAAATTAAAAGACACTTATTGTTAAAAACTATTTATTTTTTTATAAATATAATTCTTTATTCATTAAACAATATGAAAAGAATCACAAAATTTTACTCATGGAAAAAAAAAAAAGATTGTACAATTTGATTTATAAAAGCTGAAGTGAAAAATGAGTTATTTCCAGTGTTAGTTTTCTGTAAAACATATAATCATACCATTGAATTGCTGGAATGCACTTGACATTAAAAAAATGAATAAAAATTAGTATCAATAATCACTTATGGGAGAAGCAGACTGTAAGAAGTTACTCCATGGAGCTGCCTTTGCAAAGAAAGGTTAATACAAGCTCTCAAGAAGGTGCACACCTTCTATTAATAACTTTCATGAAATAAAAATAGCCTTGCTTTCTTGGCATACAGCCCAGTGGATTGCTACCATTCCTCCTCATCAGATTTGCTGCTCATTTAACCCTTCTTCCCATCCACTCTCTCTCTTTCCAGTCATAAATGTTGTATATTCAAAAATATTTGGTTTTCATTTAGCAAATGCTAAGAATTAAAGAGTTTAACAGAAATTGTCTATGTGGAAAAAAAATACACTTTGGAAAAATCCTCCAAACAACCCAGATAGCTCCATTAACCAAGGAAAACATGTGGAAACTTTTAATGGATTTTAATAAAATCTCAGATAAATTTTGGGGTGACCCACTAGATAAGAGACTTCACAAATAAACCCTATTTTCACCTGCAAAGAACAGTAGCTCCCTGGGGGAAAACCCATGTGCTTATTTCAAAGTGCAAATGAACCTTTCAGTGTTCATTTCAAGAGGTGCCAGCCACATATTACCAAGCAAGTGTGCAAAAGTAAGAAAACTCTAATGCCACAGTCACCTGTAAGACAGGAATAAACTGTTATTCATAACAATATAGTTACTCTCTCATAGGTCACTTTTTCATTAAAACTTGTTCCCTCACACCAAATACAAAAGAACTGGAATGAAGATAACACAGGCATTTCTGTTTAAAAATAAAAGATTTCTCTGCTAGCTAAACCCAGCAATTCCTCTGAGCACCAAGCTTTCCCTCAGTAATTATTGCACTCTCAGGTTTACATTCACCTGGAGAGCAGAGCTGTGCCATACTCTCAGCCTGCCCCATCATTTCCAGAGCCCCAACACCTCCAGGGTTACACATCCACGTGCAAACCACCCTCACTGCCCTGAGACAAGGGCCTGGCCCAGCCAGGCTGAGCAGGGCAGGGATCAATGTGGCACTGTTGTCTTTTAGCCTGAGAATTACATTAAATTAGACAGAATTTGGCAGGCAGTTGATTTAACAAGTCCCCTGAAGCGCCTGTGAGGTAGTTACATGCCAGGAAGCACAAACAGGGAAACTGAGGCACTTCAAGGTGAAGTCATTTGTCCAAAGTCTCAGTGAGAAGCCACAGCAGAGCCAGAAAGGGCACACTGGGCTTGTGGCTCCTCCTGAGCTCTGAACACTGAGCCCAGCTCACCCAGGCTCAAACACCAGAGGTGTGCAGGGCAGAGAACCCAGAGCAGAGCCAGAAAGGGCACACTGGGCTTGTGGCTCCTCCCGAGCTCCAAACACTGAGCCCAGCTTACCCAGGCTCCAGTGCCAGAGGTGTGCAGGCCATGGATCCCCTGAAGGCCGGCGGTGTCAGGGATGGAGCTGCTGCTGGCAATGCAGGAACAAGGACATCGTGTGTGACAATCCAGGCTGTAAAGGCCACGCAGACAGGGGAGGAGGACACTGCAGCATCACCCCAGCAGAGCTTCATAATCCACGTACCAGACGAGCTGGCCGGAGCTGGGGCTGACCCCCGAGATGGGCCATTTGTGGGGCTCGCGGCCCACCCTGCTGAGCAGCGTGGTGATGTCGTGCTTGCCCCTGCCCAGCACCAGCACGAACACCCGCCTGGCCCTGTTGATGAGGGGCAGGCTGAGGCTCATCCTCTGGTGGGGCTTGACGGGGCTCTCGGTCAGCACCACGGTGGGAGCCCCTTCCAGGCCGTGCTCGGAGCGGGGGAAGAGCGAGGCCGTGTGTCCGTCCGTGCCCACGCCCAGCAGCACCAGGTCGAAGCTGGCATTGGCCACCAGGGCCGCGATGTCCTGGGCGTAGAGCTCAGCGCCGCCGTCCTCCTCCACGCAGAGGCGGCGGTTGAGGTGCACGGGCATGGGGTGGATGTTGAGGTAGGGCACCCTGACGTGCTGCAGGAGGTGCCGGTGCAGGCCCTGGAAGTTGGACTCGCTGTCGGTCAGGGGCACGCAGCGCTCGTCCGCCAGCCACACGTGGCTGTGCTGCCAGGGGAAGCCATGGTGGTGCCTGGCCAGGCGCTGGAACAGCCCCACGGGGCTGGAGCCGCCTGACAGGGCCAGGTGGAACTGGCCCGAGCGAGCCACGCTCTGCACGGCCGCCTCCTCCATGTCGGAGGCCAGGCGGGCAATCAGCTCCTCGGCCCAGGCCGACACCAGGGGACTCTGCCGGAACTGGGACTGGATGGCCCTGAACTCACTTGGCATCTGCCCGCTGGGGTGCAGCAGCTCTGCCGGCTCTGCCAGGCTGAACTCCACTGCCCCGGCCACCATCTCAAAGTCCAGCAGCTGCTGGTTCTCCACGCCGCCGGGGTAGAGGCGCGGGGGCTGGCGGGACGTGCTGTCCAGCAGAGGCGTCCAGAAGGCCCAGGAGGCCAGCAGGCTCTCCGTGGTGATGAAGAAATCCTTCCTGCCATGGTAGATGTGGGAGATGAGGACGGAATAGGCATCCCTCTCCTTGACAGGGCTGTACATGTAGAAATCAGACAGCGGCTGTCCGAAGATGTGCAGGTCTGAGCGAGCCCCCCCTTCCTTCCAGCTGTCCTTGGGCATGGCAGGCTGGAAGAGGTTCCTGCTCACCAGCACCGCGGGGGTGTTGAGAGCGCCGTGCCCGAAGTAGAAGATGATCTGCTTGGGTTTGCACTGGCTGTGCCCTGCATCCCTCAGCGTGCCACTCTGAGGGCAGTAGGCCCTGTTCCTGAAGAGCACGCGGGCATAGCCCACCCGCTCATCCAGAGCCTTCCCCGAGGTGAGCAGGAACGGGACCCCTTCCCAGCGCAGGCTGCGGCTGTGGATCAGCACTCCTGCAACGACAGACACCCAGCACACCTCAACAGCAGGCACCCCTGGGATCTCCATCACTGCCCACCTCAGCTCCCTTGTTAGCCACTGTGTCTCTAGCTCCCCATCAGCCCTTCCATGACTGCCTGCCCAGAACTCCATAATCTTTATGGTCCCTTCACACCCAGGCCATCCATGATTCTCACTCCCTCCAGCTCCCTGCTGTGCTCCCTCCCTCCCTCCCACTTGTTCAGCCTCCTTTCATCTTGCAGGAAACCAGTTTGTGAGCATGAGCATCACTTAGACAATTCTCTTTGTGTTCACAGCATGGCTGGAGATGGCCTTGTGGTTCACTTACCACAGAGAACAAAGCTTCACCCCTCAACTCAAGGTTATAGAAAGGCAAAAGAGTTTATAGGCTACTTCTAAAAACAATGCAGAGATTTTATAATAATGGGCCTTAATCCTTACATATCCCATTCCCTGGATCACTGGTTAACTGACACAACAACAGCATTATCTTGTCCAGCTCCCAGTTCCCATGTCAGGGGCTACCTGGGCACATCCCAGAGCGAGCAGCAAGCCCCAGAGCCATGGGGCTGGCACTGCAGGGCTCACAGCTCTCACTGCTCCCCTGGCCCAAAGCCTCACCTGCAAAGGTTGGTGTGGTGCTGACGTGGCCCCGAGCCTCGGGCAGCTCCTCCTGCACCTGGCTGTCGTAGGCCTGGTACTGCCCCAGCACGGCGCTGCTCCTCTGCAGCCCCCACAGGGCCTGGAGGGCCTGCAGCTTGTGCTGCACCACCTCCTGGGCACTGCTGACGTTGGCAGGGAGCTCCATGATGAGGAAGAGGAGGGCCTCGGTGAGGTGGTTCTGCAGCACGTCCCGGATCACCCCGTACTGCTCGTAGAAGCTGGTGCGGCCTGGGTGCAGCAGGAGGCAAAATCTGCTCAGGGGACCTGGTTCCCTTCTGCATCTCACCGAGGGGCCAGGGACAGCAAAGCTCCCAGCTCCTCTCTCCCCACCCAGCAATTAACCTGAAGCAATCAGGCTCAGGGAATGGGTGTCCTGTCACTGGATGTGTACAGGGTCTGGTTGGACAGAGCTTTGGGCAATCTGTCCTAGTGGAAGTGGTCACTGCTTGTAGCAGTACAAGATGGTTTTCCTGTCCTCAGAAGGCTCTGGCTGAGCCATACCCTTGGGAGACAAAATTTCGTGCACAGAGCCACGCTTGCCTTTCCCTGCCTGGCCCGTCATGCAGGTGGGGACAGTGGGAGAAGGACAGTGCACTGCAGGAGTGACTCAAGGCAGTGTGTCACCAGCAGCAGGCTGCATCACCACCACAGGCTTCCCCCACTGACTGATCATTCATCTCCCTCCCCAATCCAAAGGCACATTCAGCAATGGGATCAGTGCTGCAGTCTTGCTGGGAGCCAGGCTGCCAGCTGAAGCTGCACAGGGAAAACAGACATCAAGTGACAAATGACATCAAATGACATCAATTGACAAAGTTCTTCAGAGAGGGGGGGCACAGGGAGCAGCTGGGGCTGTGCACAGACAATGCTGCTCTCCCTAAATCTCTCTGCAGTGCACCCCTCTCCCACAAACAGGCTCAGGTGAGCTCTGGGCTGCCAAACCAAAGATTACCTGCCCAGGTTTGACAGAACTGCACTAACTGAGTCTGTGGGGGCTGAGGGAGGGAGGCAGAGGTGAAGGGAGTGGGGAAGCAGTCCTGCTGGTGCAGCAGCCAGGGCACCTGCCGGGCCAGGAGTGCTGCAGGCACAGCCCAGCCCGGGAGCTTTGTGCTGAGCACTGCAGAGGGGATGCTGCAGCATTGCAGCAGTGCAGCCGTGTCCTTCAGCAGGCGCCCCACGCTGCCTCTCCGGGCTGGGACTGTCCCTCTGCAGTGCTCTTCCTGCCACAGAGGGCACAGAAACAGGCACACAAACCCACACTGGCCCAGGGACAGAAACATCCAGGCAGGAGATGCACGAACACCTCCCAAAGAGCAGCACAAAGGCACACTGGGGGTGAGCCTGGGGGACAGCAGGACAGCTGAACTGGCCTCAGACTGCACCAATTCCAAATCTAGAGCTGTTTACCAAGAACTGGGATAGAAAGGTCAGCAATGCCCCCCGAGCTCTGCAGCAGAAAAAGGTAGGGGGTTCTGCCCCTGCTCTCAGATGAATTACAAATGGATTTTTTCCTTAGAGGCAGCAACTCTACCTGGAAGTGAGTCAGTCTCCACACAGGAAGGGTAGGACAGTCCCTCTCTGTTTCCAGGGAGCACACACCATTCACCTGTTCCTTTTGTATTTCTGTACCAGCACCACCTCAAGGGCCCCCTCCCCATTTTTGGGGACCCTGCCAGTTGTCACTCACACCCTGCACACCCTGCACACTGCCTCACCAACCTTTAGCATCCACGGTCTCCTTCAAGACAACCTCCACTCTTTCCACATGGTGCCGGTTCCAAATGGGGTCCAGAAACTGTCGGTTCTGATCCCGAAAAGGCAGGATATGGGCCACAGCCTGTCAGGGGAAAATCCAAAGACCAAATAAAAACTCAGCAGACTCCCAGAGTGCCTCTGCCTCCCTGCCCCATGCAGCAGACAGGCAGCAGAGCAGGTCAGAGAAGAGAAAAGCAGCAGGAGAGGCTGCAGTGATGCACAGCAGGGTCACCAGTGGCTGCCCAGAGCAGACATTAAAGGTCTTTCTGAGGAATTTTGAGGTTTTGTGTGAAAAGGCTGAACTACAAACTGCAAAGCACTCAGTTTATATCTGTCAGAGGACAAAGGGCTGAGTCAGATCATCCTGGGACTAATGTAAGGTTCCAAAGTGCTGAAATACATCACTTCAGATGCTTATACCACTAAAGCCATCTGCTCTTTTAAGAAAATAAAAAAATAAAATAAAAATAAACATTTAAAATAAAATAAACTCCCAAAATAAAACAGAAGAAATGCCCCCTCTCTGTGGAGATGCTCTCCACAGCTGGACCTGCAACTTCTGAGTTAAACCTGGCCACCTTTCCATGGCTGGAACAGGCTGCTTTAAAGTGTGGCATCACATCCCTGAGAAACAAGGATGGCATGTCCTTGAACAGACTCCCTCTGGGACAGTGCAGCTCCACATCCTGAGCTGTACCTGCAGCAGACAGCCCTGCAGGGCAGGAAGAAACCTCCCCTAAGCATCCCCCAGAACTAACATCCCATCAGCTCCTTATCATATCAAATGGAGGAGCGCTTCCAGAAGCCATGGCTAAGCAGAGAGGCCTGTGTGGAATGAGATGTGGAGCTGGGAGAGGACAGGTGCTGCTCACTCAGCGAAACCAAAGCCCTGACCTTGGCAAGGAGGCCAGAGGAGCTCTGCATCCCTGCTCCAGGCACAGAGCTCAGCCTGCTCTGCAGAAGGGACCCTCACCACCCCAACAGGAGGAAGCCCTGCTTTGCTCTGCACATTTCCCCTGCTCTCCCAGGACAGAGAAACAGGATTCCAGGAGCAAACAGAGGCTCAGCATGGATTTGGGAGTGGAACACACTCTCCCCAAACACAGAACCGACCAGCAGGAGCCTCCCAGGCCCCGAGCGCCTCGGGCTGGCAGGGGCTGCTCACCTGCTTGCCCAGGTAATGGTCCACGCGGTACATCTCCTCCTCCCTGAAGAAGCCTGCCAGCTGTGCAGCCAGCTGCTGGGCCGAGGGCAGGTCGTGGCCAAAGGGCTTCTCCAGCACCACGCGCAGCCAGGCCCCGGCGCGCGGCCGGCAGCTGCTGTGGATGTGCCCCGCGATCTCCGTGTAGGCAAAGGGCGGCACGGAGAAGTAGAAGATCCTGCCAGCCTCCTCCAGCCCCTCCTGGCTGAGCAGGGTCTCGATCTCCCTGTTCAGAGCTGTGTAGTTCTCGGCAGTCTTCAGCTGGTGGTACTGGCTGAGCTTCAGGAACTGGTCCTTGAGCACGGCACATCTGTTGGGAGGCTCATCGGGGGGACAGGACAGCTTCTTCAGCACGTCAAACATCAGCCTCTGCCCCGGCTCCAGAGCTGCCAGGGCAGCCCCGTGGAACGTGAAGCTGTGGCCGCTGCTCACTTGGTCCATGTAGAGCTGGAACAGACCCTGCCACAAATACTTCTTGGCCAAATCCCCCGTGGCCCCCAGCAGGATCACGGAGATGTGGCCCTGGGAGGCTCCAGCTGGGGATGGCAGGGCTCCCACGAACAGCACCGTGCACAGGACCCTTCCCAGCATCTTGGGGAGAGGAGGGAGAGCCAGGAACACTAGAGGCCAGGAATAAAAACACAAATCATTCCATGTTGTAGCACTGCAAAACACAACACAAGGTACCTGCTTTCCCCACAAGAGCCAGGGGCCTCTGCCTCGATCCTCCCCCCAACAGCCTCTCCTCCCCTCCATGATCTGAATCAAGGCAGTAATTTGGGCTCCTGACAAACCTGCAGCCTCCTTCTGCACACCAGAAATGAAGGCAGTGTGTGCTGCAGGTCCTTGGGCAGCACGTGCACTGTTCCCACAGCTGAGGGGCTGTCAGTGCCTCTGCACAGGGAAACAAACCCATTTCCATCCAAATCAGACTGGCCACAAAGGAGCACACGTGCCTGCACCCTGAGCACACGTGCCTGCACCCTGAGTCCTGCTGGGGACTGTGCTCAAACACTGCTGGGCTGCCTTGGCATGGCTTCATGTCAATATTGTCACAGCAGCTCAGGGACAAACATGACCACTGGCAGCCCCAGGCTCTTCTTCTTTCACTTGTGGCTCCTGTGCCCCACCACTGAACTGGGTTCTAATGGCTGCTGGCAGACTGGGGTGATAAAACAGCTCTGGGGAAGAAGTTCAGTCCCTAGATTGATGTGAGCCAGTCTAGGTGCTGCCCCATGGTGCTGTGTCTGTGGCCAGGTGACAACCTGGGCTTTGAGTTCTGCCTCCTGGAGCCTCCAGCACTGAGAGCAGGTCCTGTTCTGGCCCTCTCCACTCAGTGCCCATTCAAACCACTGCAGCCAGGCCAAAAAGTCCCTTTGCTCACGTTTATTTATTCAAAATAAAGTTGTTTTAAGATAAAAAACACATTTGCACTTACACTGAGAAACACAGCAATGACTTTGCATTTGCAGAGATGTAATGTCACTGAAGAGAGGTTTAGACACTCCTGTATGTGTGACTAAACCACTGTGTTGCTCTCATTATACAGGTATTACTTCAGCAGCTCTCTCACTGGCTATCTCCTTCCCTTAATGTCATTTATAAGCTGTGTTCAGTTGGATCTCCACAGCACACAATGTTATTTACTTTAAAAACTTTGAGCTCTGGTCCATAAATGGGATAACTAAGTAACTACAAGGAACATCTGCATATCTCTCCCTGTCTGCAGCTTGAACTGCTCTGCAGAAACCTCGTGTTTCTCTCCAGCAGACTCACCTGTAACACAGGAGCTCTGGAGACCCCAAAAGCAGCTGGAGATTCTCCTCCTGCCCAGCC
This sequence comes from Setophaga petechia, assembly GCA_024362935.1. Taxonomy (NCBI): domain Eukaryota; kingdom Metazoa; phylum Chordata; class Aves; order Passeriformes; family Parulidae; genus Setophaga; species Setophaga petechia. Next base: position 4,653,642 of record JANCRA010000047.1, read on the forward strand.
TCTCCCAGCGCAGCTCCTGCTCCTCCTGTGTCTGGGTGTCTCTGGTCAGTGCTCAGGTGTGCAGCACAGATAAGGCAGGCTGTTCCCTTCCTGGAAAACGGGAGGAAAGACCCAATTACAACAGAGAAAAACCAGAAGTGCTTGAGCCAGCAATGAGCCAGCAACGTCCCAGCACATCCCTGCTCACAGTCCTGCCCTGCTGGATGTGCTGAAGCCTTTGGCTGCTGTTTGTGAGCAGGTAGAACACAGGCACGGTGGCAATTCCTGCTCCCAGACAGCCACACCGAGCTGAAATGCAGCCTGGAAGTTTAACTCCTCCCTGTCCAGCCCTCTGCTCGGCTGTGTCCCCTCCCTCCCTCCTCTCCTGCTGTTTGAGCTCCCTGGACCCAGTAAAGGAACCCAGCCAGCAGCACTGGCAGCTGCCAAGGGGCACTGCAGAATAAATGATTCTCTGCTTCCCCCTCCCCTGCTGTGGGGTTATAACCCAGATGACAAAGTTCCTCAGTGCAATAAATGGGTATTTACACTTCCTGAGCAACCTTTGTTCCAGGAACCAGAGGCACTGACGCCCTGGCAGTGCTGCTGTGCTGGCTGGGGCAGGCACAGGGAGGAATGGGATGGGGCTGGGTGGGCCATGCTGCCCCAAACCCACAGAAAAAAGGGAATTAGCCAGGGAACTTCCCGGCAGATTCAGCCACAGTCACGTGTGTTCCCAAACCAAAGGCAGTTTCACAACCCTCCCAATTGCAAAATATTGAGCTACACTGCACAGAATAAGCTCAGTAAACCCAGCAGTGTTTGTTTACTGCTTTCATATCAGCTAAGTACCACTGCTCCCATTAAAAAATAATACTGCAAAAATCCCCCAGCCAGGCAGAACAAAGTCACTCAGTCAGGCTTCAGGAAAAGACTCCTGGGCCTGATCCACATAAAACACGTGGAGCTTGGCCCAGCAGCCAGGCTGGGCACTCCCTTGCACAGCCACTGCAGCTCCCCTTCATGGGAGCTTATTCCAGGTCTCCAGGGAAAAAATGCAAAAGGTATTTTTGTTATTGTTGTGTCCCCACTGAAAAATAATCACCAGGTGCACGGCCAAAAGAGCTGGACTTTGATGGTCCTTGGGGGTCCCTTGCAGCTGAGGATATTCTGTGATTCTATGGAAAATGCAGCATGGCCTGGGGCTCCCACAGGGCTCTGGGATTCTCTGAGGACTGGGGGAACCCCACTGGTGTTCTGTACTGCAAACACCAGGGCAGGAATGAGCTCACCATCAGCTGCTGGAGAAGCCAAGGCTTAATGAGGAGACTCACATTAAAAGCAAGATGAGAGGTGCATGAATTCGTGTTTGGCCCTTCAGGCTCTGACTCAGCCTCACTCCGTGTGCTCTGGCCCCAGCATCGTGACAGCAGCCACTTCCAAAACCCTGGAAAAGCAGGACAGGGCACCGTGAGGAACCCAGCCCAGTGCGTGGGCAATGCATGGAACGTGGGGATGAGCTCAGGGGTGACGGGGATGAGCCCACCTACGACAGGGATGAGCTCAGCGGTGACAGAGATGAGCCCACCTGTGACAGGGATGAGCCACCTGTGACAGGGATGAGTGCACGGGTGACAGGGATGAGCCCCATGCGACAGGCATGAGCTCACCTGTGGCATCCATGAGCCCACCCGTGATAAAGCTGAGCTCAGAGGTGACAGGGCTGAGCTCACGGGTGACAGTCATGAGCCCACCCTAGACAAAGCTGAGCCCACCTGTGGCAGGGATGAGCCCACCTGTGCCAGCCATGGGCCCACCTGTGCCAGCCATGGGCCCAGCCGTAACAAAGCTGACCTCATCTGTACAGGGCTGAGCCCACCCGTGACAAAGCTGGGTACACGGGTGGCAAGGCTGAGCCCGCCGGTGACATCCATGGGCCACCTGTGGCAGGGCTGAGCCCCGAGTGACAGCGGCTGTCGCAGCTCCCGGACACCGAGCGGGACCCGCCCGCCGCCCCCGCACCAGGCGCTGGAGCTCCCCGGCCCCGAGAAGGCCGGGCCGGTTCCCCGGAAGGCCAGGCCGGGCTGCAGAGCCGCGGGCTGCGGGGCAGCGGGGCCGGGAGCGGGCAGGGAGCGGCCGGCCCGGGGCTGCACCGCGGTCCCTCCGCCCCGAGCTCCTCTGGCCGAGCCTGCCCCTCGCCGGGGACCGGGAGCATCCCCCCGTGCATCCCGCATCTCTCCCGCATCCCGCATCCCGCATCTCTCCCGCATCCCTCCATCCATCCCGCATCCCTCCGTCCCGCATCCCTCCATTCCCGCCGCCCACGCGGTGCCGGAGCGGCGAGGCCGGTGCGCGGTGCCGCAGGGTATGACCGGCTGACCGCCGGGCCTTGGCTGACCCCTCCCCGGCCCGAGCTGACCCCTCCGGCCCCGGCTGACCCCTCCCGGTCCGCTCCGCTCCGGTCCCGGCTGCCCCCCCGGCCCGGCCCCGCTCACCGCACCGCGCCGGCGGCGGCGGGCCCGACACACAGCGCCCCGCCCGCCGCGCCCGCCCCGCGCAGACTCTGTGGTTGGCGGCGGCTCCCGCCCGGTGTCAACGCTCGGGCGGGAGGGAAAAAACCTGCAGGGCTGCGTGGCTCTGGGGACACAGAACACCCCCGGGGGGACACGGGGACACAGAACCCCCCCGGGGGTACACGGGGACACAGAACCCCCCCCGGGGGGACACGGGGACACAGAACCCCCCGAGGAGACACGGGCCCTGCCCAGCACCGGGAACGCTCGCTGTGCCCGTTCAGAGCAGTGCAAACCCCAGCCCAGCCCAGTGCCACCTCTCCACACGTGGCTCTGCTCTGCTGCTGCAGCACCAAAGGGCAGCAGAGCCCCACTGCAGCAAACTCACTTTTGTACATCCTTTTCCCCACTCCTAAACAAAGAACCCCTTGCTGTGGAACAGATTTCCGCAGCAATGCCAGAGCACAGCCTCTGGCCCGGGTTTAGAGGGGCTCTGGATTGATAAACTGTCCTCTCCAGCTTGATGCTTCCTCCTCTGAAACACCATCTTTAAACACCACCCAGAACTGCTCTTTTTCCTATAGAGCTTTTTATTTGCTTGTAGAACATCTGTCTCCTTAATGTCCCTTTCCTTGCTAGCTGCCTTTTATTCCTTTATTGCCATCACATGTCTCATCTGTCACACTGGACCTTTTTCCCTTAAAGGCACACGCAGCTGAGGAAGCCTGAAAAGGCTTTGACAAAAGCACACTCTGATCCAAGCCATCATCCTCACAAAATCTTACTTGCCCCAAATTATGAGATGTTACAGCTCCTTAATGAAACAGCTGAGATATTTTTAACATGGTCAAAAAACCTATTTTATAATCTGACCTTCAGCTCAGAAATAGCTGCACTATTTTTTTTTAGTTAAAAAAAAAAAAAGACTGCATAAAGCAAACCACCCCTACAGTTTCAGCCTCAATATTTAAAGTTTGGCATCACATAACTAGCTGAAAACATGGTCTCTCAACAGAGGATATTAAATGACTGCTACTCCCAATTTCCAGCTCTGTCTATAATAATAACAAACTTGAGTGACCAGAGGCTGTTTTGTCATTGCAGTGGAAATCTGTCGTTTAGGAATGGGGAACAGGATGCACAGAAGTGAGTTTGCTGCAGTGGGGCTTCATTTCCCTTTGGTGCTGCAGGTGGCACTGGGCTGGAGAGGGGTTTGCACACTCTGAACAGGCAAAGGGAGCTCCAGCAGGGCGAGACTTTGGTGAGGCAGCCCGAGAGGAAACTTGCCTGATACCTGCCAAATTGCTCAGCCTCTGCAAAGGGGCTTAGTGCCAAGGAACTGGAGATGTGGCTGTAGAGGACAGAGTAATTTCTGGGATGCTTTAACCCCTTGGTTCTGTGGTGTTCTGTGAGCTGGGAGCCCTGTGTGCTGGGCAGGGGCTGTGCTGGGGATGAGCTCCCAGGAAAGATCTCCAGCCCTGGGTTATCAGGTGCACAGGGCTCGGGGTAAGGCTGCAAACTTCTGCTGTGAGGCAATAAAGAGCAGCTGGACAGCAGCTGGGGTTCTTAGGAAATAAAATCACTGTCTTGTGGCTTCTCCAGAACCAGGCTGCAGAAATGGTGGCAGCAGCTCCTGAGCTGGTGTGGGCAGGGTAAGAAAGAGGGGCTTTGTTATGGCTCTGGGGCAGGTGAAGGACTCACCTGCTGAACAGGTTCTGGTTCATGCTCAGCCTGACAGGCAGAAACCTCCAGTCCAGTTTAGGAAGTTTAGATTTAAATCCTTTGGCCTGTTTGGTGTTAAGCAATGCCAGTTCTGTGCATCCAGACTCCACACGGGAGCAGCCCTCCCCAGACCCCTGCCCTGGCTGCTGCTGGCCAGCTCAGCTCTTAAAGAGCTTAGCATCCAAGTACAGCTGAGACACTCCAAGGTGAGAGAGCATTAGAGTAATGCTGCCTCTTAGCAGCTTTTGTTTCTATTGTTTCTTGGCTTTCCTCTCCAGACTGTGGCTTTTAAACGACAAAATCCTTGCCCAGGGAATGCCACTGGGGCATGCAGCTGGGCTGGGCAGTGAGCACCCTGCCCTGCTGTGAGGATGGCATGGCTGGCTCCTCTCTGCTGCTTCCCCAGCACTGCTGGCACTAAAGCAGGGCTTGGTGGCCAGGCAGAGCCTGGCACAGGGACAGGTGGCAGCCCTGCTGGGCTGGGGGTGCCCCCAGGGACCCTGCAGCACCCAGTGCAGCTGGAAACCCCATAAAAACAGGGCAGGGGGAGAGGAGCTGGGGATGGGGAGAGCTCATCTTCACCCTGCTCTGCTTGAAGCAAACAGAAGTGATCAATCCAGTAAGCTGTGCCTGCATTCTGCCTTCTGCCCTGAGGAACTGATGCTCTCATCGGCTTGGTCAGCAGATTAAAGATTGAGTGCTGGCACCTTCCCCAGGTGTTCCTGCACTGGGACGAGCTGCCTCCTGCCTCTGCCTCAGTCTCGGACTAGAGGAGAGTGGAAATGGAGGTTATGGGCTAAACATGCTGCTTCTTCCTTGGAAAATGGGGAAATGTGAGGTCCTAGATCAGTATTGACTGGTGAAGGATGGCACAGTGAGCCTTGGGCTGGCAGCGGGCAGTGCTGTGCTGGTTACCAGTTTGGTCAGTTTGATCAGTTTGATCAGTTTGATCAGTTTGATCAGTTTCCTGAACCACTACTGCAGCACAGCAGGGTTGCACTGCATGTCAGAGCTGCCCAGCCCAGGCTGCTGCACTCAGAGCACAAATGCAGCTGGGGACAGTCAGAGGTTTTCTCTGACATCTGACAGCTGAACGGGAAGGCAAAGTTGAGAAGATGTCCCTCTGCTCTTATCTCTCTGTCCTGTTAAGCTTAGACTCTCTGATAAAGCCTAAAGCCAAAATCCTTCCCCGTATTCTCCTAGAGCAAAGGGAAATGCACCAAAATGCATGAGCATGTTTCTATAAATGGACTGTGGTGCAGCAGGGAATTGGTGCAGAGTTTGGGATGGTGCGTGGTGCATCCCTGGCACCCTGCACACAGCCCTGGGGCTGCCAGGCTCTGCACTGGTGCCCTCCTCACCCTCCTGCTGCTGCTGCACAGGAGCTCTGGGGTTCTGTGGGCTCCGTGGCCTTGGAATGCTTCATTAAATCAGTGTTTGCTGAGCCTGGGCAGAGATGGGGGAAATTGCAGTGAAATGTTTCTGCTCTTCAGGGGAATCTCTCCTTGCTGCTGGTTTCAGCACAGCCGGGTGGGGTGGGCTGGGAATTCCTGCTGGGAATGCTCACTCTGCCATGCAGGAGCTGCAGCAGTGCAGTGCTGGTAGCAGGGCACAAGGAACCACGAACACAACGCTGAGTGCCAGCTTTGTCTCTCTCTGGGGTGCTGTAAAAGCAGGATTATCAATCCTGTCACCTTAAGCAACAGGTATAGAGAAGTAAAAAGCAATCCAGAGCTCTGCAGAGGGGAATGGGTGCAGTGATGGGGGCAGACCTGAATCTCCATCTCTCCAAAGAGAAAGGGAGATTTCTCCATTTCTTCTCAAAGAGGCAAAGAGGGGGCATCCTGTGCTTTGGGTTGTGCAGCTGAGAGGTGCAGGTGGTTCGCTCAAAAAATTAATCTCCAAATGGAAAAGCAATGACAAAGAAAGGGGAGAAAAAGTCTCCAGGGCAGTGCCAGGATTCTCTCAGATGCAGATAATCAGCAGATGTGAAAAGTTGATCTGAAAGCTTTCAAGGAGGGGTAGCAAAAGGCAGTAATGAATTGAGATTGACCCTGAGGTGCTCTCGGTGTTTTGCTGTGATGCATTGGGGTGTGTAGGTGAAAAACGAACGTGTTTCAAAATGATCCCTTTGCATCTGTTGGTTCCACAGCCAGCATGTTGCAGAGCTCTCACCCAAATATTTAAAATGCTCTGTGCCCCTGGAAATGTCCTTCAATAACCTTGAGCTTAAAGTGGTTTCCCCTGCCTCAGTCCCACAGAAGACCAGAACAGGAGAATCAGGTATTCCTGTGCTTGGTAATTCCAGGGTGTAAAGTCAAATGTCTTCTCTGGGCACTTCCATGGATGAGAGAATGGGCTGGTGCCTGTTGTCCCTGTGCTGTGCCATGGAAATGGGCTGAATCCCCCATGGAATGCAGGGTCTGCACAGCATCATTGGCTGCAGCCTTGCAGGGCCAGAATCAATGGAATAGCTGGGGATGAACTGTGCATTTTGTCAAACCAATAAGGGGCAGGAATTAAATTACACAGGGCAGAAAGCTTTTCTAGGCCTGAGCTGGTTTAAAACAAGGTAGTTTAGCTGAAGTTAGTGACATGACTTTGGGTGAGGTGTTGCACTGTTCTGTGTATCAGGGAAAGAAATGTCAAATGTTTGGGGGATGCGTGAGCTTTTTGTTTGGAGTTTGTTTTATTTTTTCAAATTTATTATTTATACTTGCAGCTTCTATCTGAATTCTTGATGTGGCTGAGACCTTTTAACAATGCTGTGGAGGACGAGATTTCCCCTGTTCATTCTGTCACCCCCTGTCCTCCCTGGCACAGTTCAAGAACGCATCCCCTGCATCTCACACCAGAGAACACTGCGGGCTCCTCCAGCCTGCTCCCCACATTGGGACCAGCTCAGGGGGGAGCAGGGTGCACTTCGGAGCCTTCTGCAGATGTCTGGGCTGCCTTTTGTTTTTGCTCTTGGAACAGCAGCGTGGCCAGGTGAGAAAAGCCGGCAGTGATGGAAGGTCTGAGTCCCCACCTCGCCGGGAAACCCGGCTGCACAGGAGCCGCGTTCCAGACCCAATCCTATAGGATCAGGCTTCTTGCAGTGTCAGGGATTTAAGACTTTTTAACTCCCCCTCCCCCGTTTTCGCTCCTGGGCTGTGCGAGCCGCTCCGGGCTCTCCCGGCATCACTCCAGTGCCGGCGCTGTCTGACTCCGCTCCTGCCAGCCCCTGCCTCCTCCCGCAGCAGCGCCGCAACTTTTGCTGCTGCTCACGGCGCTGCATCCCCGGAACGCAGAGCTGCTCCGACAGGATCTGGGGTAAGAAGAGACTCCTTGGGAGGGACAGGAGCTTTCCGAGCCCGGTTTAATGGAAGCTCTTTCCTTTGCATGCTCTTTTAGGAAGGGAGGTATTTTAAAGAGGCTGCGGTCCTTCCTCCTGCAGGGCTGTCTTTTATGATTGATAAAAGCTTAAAAAGTGCAACTTCTGCTGTGTGCTTGCTAATTAAACTTCATTCAGTTCGTTTCCTTTCCGCATTTTAAATTCTCCTTGGGACCGGTATGAGGGAAGCTGAATCAGTGGAGGGCTTTTCTTTTTTTTTTCCATTCTGCTTTTTTGAAACAAGCCGACAAAACCAAATTAAAAAAATAACAATGGAAAAAAAAAAAAAAAACCAGAAGCACTCATCAGAAGCGAAGCCGGCAGAAGGACTAGCGAGGAGCTGTGTTTGTGCCTGCCGGCTGGCAGGCAGGTGCATTTTCCTGGCTGCTGCTGGTGCAGTTGTGCTGCAGTCCGAGCCCCGCGCCGGCTGCGGAGCTTTGCGGGAGCGCAGCGGGACCGCGCTGCCGCTGCTGCAGCGCCCGGGCACGGCGGCTGCCCGCACTGCCCCCGAGTGGCACTGTCCCTGTGTCCCTGTGTCCCTGTGTTCCCCGAGTGGCAGTGTCCCCCGAGTGGCAGTGTCCCCACGTCCCCTCTGCCCCCCGAGTGGCACTGTCCCTGTGTCCCTCTGCCCCCCGACTGGCATTGCCCCCCGACTGGCATTGCCCCCCGAGTGGCACTGCCCCCGTGTCCCCCCTGCCCCCCGTGTCCCCTCTGCCCCCCGTGTCCCTCTGTCCCCCGTGTCCCTCTGCCCCCCGTGTCCCTCTGCCCCCCGTGTCCCACTGCTCCCCGTGTCCCACTGTCCCCCGTGTCCCTCTGTCCCCGTGTCCCCGCTGTCCCCCGCGTCCCCGCTGTCCCCGTGTCCCCGGGGAATGCGGCGCTGCCGCTTTAAGGGTGCGGAGGTGCCCGTGCGCTGCCCGTCCGGGCCATCCGCAGCGCAGCATCCTCGGCCAGGGATTCCCTTCCCCTCCCGCGCTCGGCGCTTTGCAGCCCCAGATGGTTCCTTCCCTTTCCCCCCGCATTTCCGAGCCACGGCTTTAAAACGTGTCTGGAGACGTCCAGGCTGGGAGCCGCGCTCCAGCAGCCTCCTCCCCGAATCGCGTGTCCTGGTGCCTGCGGAGCCGGGCTGGGGAGCGCTGCTGAATCCCAGAGCCGCGGCTCCTGACCTGCGGGCGCTGCCGCCCTCCTACAGCCGTCCCGAACTGAATTTGCATGGGGATGTGTCAGCACAGCCTCCTACTGCAGAAGTTTCACTTGCATTTTCTGGAGGCATGTGCAGTCTGATTTATTAATGGCGCAAGGACTGGTTGGTTAATTTTAACTATAAAGTAAAAAAAAAAAATTTGCTTTGACATAAATATCTGCTAGCAACTTGCATTTTCCCAGTGTAAAAATATCTATTAATTGAAATGTAGCTGCTTAGCAATTCCAGAGTCTTGGGAACTGTATGGGGCAAAGTGGGGAAAGATGCAGTTTGAGCAATTATCAATTCTGTTGCAATAGCAGTGAAGTCAGCTGTGCTGAAATCCCTGCAGATCTGGGTTTGATATTCCATGTCTGGGGGAGGCTGCTCAGCAGTCAGTGCTCACAGCACATCCGAGCCAGAGCCTGGCTGCAGCCTGCAGCTGATGCTGATGACATTAGCAGCGTCTGAAATGACCAAATATTTGACTTCCCTGTCCCAGTGATGCCTCCTGCCACCAGCAAGGGTGTTCTGGTCCCCGCTGAGGCTGAGGCAATTACTGGTGTCTGCCACTCTGTTTGAGAGGAGTAGTGCATGTTTACACTGATTAGATCTGTAATTGGGGTGGGCTTTTATCCTGTGCTTGCACAAGGACTGAGAAAAGTCCCTGGGATCCGTAGGAAAGGTGAGTGCTGTCCCCAGCACGGAGAGCTGGCACTGGAGTGTGATCTCTCAAGGTCACAGAGCCAGCTGATGGCAGAGACCAGCCCTGGGCACCCTCAGCTGCTCCTTCAATTCACCCAAACTTTCAGATCCTCCTGCAGAGATGTCTCTGGCCCCAGTCATGGGGGCAAAGGGGAGTCAGCTGTAAGGCCAAACCCCAGAGTTTTGTGTGATTTATTGCAGACTTCATGCAGCACACTCACACCCTGTTACTTCTGCTCCTTACATCATCATCCTAATGAGCAAGGAGACTCAAACTCATTTGTACAGTGCTTATGCATTAGTTTGTGGCATTCATAGAGAACTCTCTAATTGTTAGAACAGGAGCAAAGTAAAAGTAACTGAGCTAGGAGCAGGCTTGGTGTAAATCACTGAGGGGCAATGAACACCAGGGTGTTCCTGCGTCTGGGTGTGTGGAAAGGTTCTCAGCATAAATAAATATCAGTCTCTGCCTCAGGGAAAAACCACACAACTGCTGTAGAACTGAACAGACTCCCCAGAGTGGTACAAGTGGGGCAAGCTGCTGATTGCCTGGGCTCTGCTCTCCAGAAGTGGGCACACAGCCTCTCATGTCTCCCCACAAACCTGGTGATGGCTGCCCAGCAGAGGGACAATAAAAATGACTGTAGAGGGTGAGACTGAGACAAATCAGAGAGCTGAGGGTTTCAGCTGTATTGAAATGTGTCTGGCCTGTTACAGGGTGATGTGTAACTGGTGCCCTGCTGCTGGAGGGAATTCATGGCACAGACCCCTCAGTGCTGAGCTGTGGCAGGGAGAGTCCCAAAATACAAAATAACACCAGAGTGCAGAGGGAGGGAGTGTTCCCTTCCTGCCATTTCTCCTCTTACAGCCTCTGCTGCTCCAGCAGTTCTTGCTTTGCACACCTGGGAAGGCGCCCTCAGCACTAAAATCAAATCTTAGCAGGAATTCACAGCCCCTCCAGTGCCACCTGAAACTCTGTGCTGTGCCTGCAGCAGCCTACAGAGAGACCCCAGGCAGTATGAGCACAGCCCAGGCAGGTTCTGAGCATCCTGAGTGCCTCTGACACTCCCAGATGTATCCCAGGCAGTGTGAGCACAGCCCAGGCAGGTTCTGAGCATCCTGAGTGCCTCTGACAATCCCAGATATATCCCAGGCAGTGTGAGCACACCCCAGGCAGGTTCTGAGCATCCTGAGTGCAGATGCAGTGCCTCTGACACCTGACTGTGCTGTGCCTGATGAAAGGCCATATTTCAGCTGATTCCTTCCTCCAATGCCAGACTGATCTGGAGAGCAGGGATCCTTTCCTGGCTGCCATAGTAAATTTTAGAGTGTGTTTTAGCATTTTGGGCTGCCTGGGGTATTTGCTCCTGCTGGAACCTTTTTCTTTAATGAGAGTAAGGTGTCTTGAGAAAGAAGTATCTTTATAAAATGTGAGGAGTTTATTCCTGGTGCTGATGAGCTTGCACAGACAGATGCCATGTGAAACTCTCTGGTTACAGCAGCACTGCTGCCAGAGCCTCAGACAGCTCTGCTCCACCACTTTTTAAGGATTGCACTTAAATTGTGCTTTGCTTGTTGCTACTTGACTTTTGAGCTCTGTTTCCAGGGGCTGGTACAGAAATGTTTCTGCAGGACTGGATCAAGTGGCAGCATGTATTTTTGGAGAAGGTCACGGGTCCCGTGCCCCACTGCAAAGGGCAGAGAGCCATGAAATATCTGGGTATTTGTGTGAGCCCTGGGGTGCTGCTCAGGCAGGGCAGGGCAGCAGCAGGCTCTGAGCTGGGCTGCAGGGATGGAGCTCCTTTCCAGGCTCATTTTGCTCCTTATTCCCTCCCCTAATTTACGACAGACTCTGTGGGTATTGAGCAGCACTGCAGCAAACCCACGTGCTCCAAGTTTCTTTCTTCCAGGAGCTCTGCTGTTACCAGGAGTGAGAAACACAGGAGGGCTTGAGGAAGGGTCTGCTCTGCAAAGTGGGATTTCAGAATTGCTGCTGGAGCCCGGTGCAGGGGCAATGCCTGCTCCTGTGAGGGATGGGGAAGATGCCCTTCTCCTTCCTTTTCAATGGAAAGCTCACTTTCCTGCAGACCTGGAACTCAGGCTGGGGCAAGGAGAGGGGCTGCTTCTTGCAAAACCTCTGCAGGTTCTTCCAGCTGGCTTTTCCCTGCAGAACTGGGGTGATCAGGAGTGCAGGGGCTGGGCAGCTCCTTGGCTCAGGGCTGTGATGCACCAATGTGTTAAAAACCCTCCCCAGCTGCTGGAAATTGCTTTCTGCCCATCCCTGTCTGACACGTGAACACAAGAATTCCCATGTGCTGGGAATCTTAATGTTTCCTTCTCCCACCTCTGTGCCTGGCTGTAAATGTCCTTAGGATGTAATTTTTCCAGCTCAGCCTTCAGAATTTCTAATTATGCAGGGGAGCTGAGCTGCAGTGGGGCTGCCACCCATCCGCTGCCCTTGTGCCTCTCCTGCTGCCCAGAAACTGAGCTTGGGAGCAGGGACAGTCCCTGCTGCTGAGGGAGGGACAGCCACACTCTGGCAAACCTTAAAGAGTTTTCATTTGCCTCAATATTCTGCAGCAAAGAACTTTGCCCATTTGTAAACAGAGGGCAAACTCACCACGTTTTAAGAGCTTCCTTGGGGTGAATTGGAAGTCCTCTGCTCTTGTCTGACAGAGCAAAATTCAGTGAGGGATGTGCTTGTGGAAGATGCCTTTCACTTGGGTTAGCAGCAGAAATTGTGTTGAATTCCTGTGGAAACAAAATAAGGTCTCTGCCCTAGAAAACTCACAGACAAGAGCTTATTCAAGAAAAGAGAGGAAATGGCCTTGGACTGTCTGCTGACCTTGAGCTGTTGGTGAGATTTTTGGTGGATTGTGACTGAGCATCACTCAGGACCCTTTGCCAGCCGTGCCCTTCAGGCAGGCCTGGCTGGTTGGTGCTGTTTGATTAAAGATGGGAAGGGATGGAGAGGCACTGTGCACTCTGAAGGTCACTGGGCAGGGCAGGGAGGAGGCTGTGGCTGAGGTCAGGAGCTGTGTCTGGAGCCCCCAGGCCCTGGAATGTTCCCCCACAGCCCCAAGTCCCAGGGGACACCCCAGTGCCTTCCCTCAGCAGTGAGCACTCCGCTCCTGGCAGCACTCCCTGTGCCAATGCAGTGCCACACAGAGCAGGTGACACCCCTGTGTGCCCTGCAGGGTCTGCAGAGGTGTTTGACACCCAGGAGCACCCCCTGAGCTGCTCGAGGCCAGCAGGGGCCTCAAGGAAAGGTCCAGGGCAGGAGAAGGTGGGCACAGGAGGCTGGGGAGCAGCCTGGACTGCAGGTGTGTGAGGAGCCACACCTGGGGCTGGGCACCAGCAGATGTCCTGGGGAGTGCTTGGGGCACGGGGAGGGTGGCACAGGGAGGCTGGCACACCCCCAGGCAGGTTCTGAGCATCCTGAGTGCAGACCCAGTGCCTCTGACACCTGACTGTGCTGTGCCTGATGGAAGGCCATATTTCAGCTGATTCCTTCCTCCAATGCCAGTCTCTGGTCTGTAGAGCAGGGATCCTTTCCTGGCTGCCATAGTGAATTTTAGAGTGAGTTTTAGCATGTTGGGAAGGGTGGCACTGCATGAGTGCCACAGGGAGGGTGCACAGGGGGGATGCACAGGGAGGGTGGCACAAGGAGGGTGGCACAGGGAAGGTGCACAGGGAGGGTGGCAATGCCAGAGTGGCACAAGGAGGGTGGCACAGGGAGGGTGGCACTGCCAGAGTGGCACAGGGAGGGTGGCGCAGGGAGGGTGGCACAGGAGCAGGGCCCGGGCTGCCCCTGGAGCTCCGAGCGGGGTGGTGCAAACCGGAGCTGCTCCTCCTCGGGGGCTCGGTGCTGCCCGGCCCTGCCTCGGGACCCGGTGTCCGGTTACCGACATCAGGGTCCCGTTACCGACATCAGTGTCCGGTTACCGAGCGTCAGGGTCCCGTTACCGAGCATCACCAGCTCGGTGCCCGGACGGGGCAGAGCAGGAGCCCTCGCTCCGTGGTTTGCTGGCACGGCAGCCGCTCTGCGATGCACTGCAGCAGAGCCCGGTGCGAACCCTCCTCAGCGAAAAGGACATTGCAGGGGAGGGAGGGGGACCATGCACGCCCAGGACGCAGAGATGCTGCTGCTGCTGCTGCTGCTGCTGCTGCAGGGCTGTGGCAGCCAAGGCTGGCCCGGGCTGCCTCCCTGCAGCCATTTACTGATTGAGTTGGCCAAGGCCATCGCCTGCGCCCGTGGGTGGATGCAGTGTCCTTCCCCTGGATGTCCTTCAGGTGCAGCAGGGACAGGGCCGTGCTGTGTCCCCAGGGCCCAGGGCAGCCATCCAGGAGCTGCCAGGCCCAGGAGGTGCAGGAGCCTGGCTGAGGAGCCACCACTGCAGCTCTGCTCCAGCCTTGGGGACACAAGGGACAATGCAGCACCCCTGGAGCAGCAGGGATGGGGGGAAGGAGGCTGAGGAGAAGGAGAAGCCTGTGCTGATGCAGTGCAGGGGATCCTTGGCTCGGTGCTGCAGCACGGGCAGGGCACCCTGCCTGTCCTGCAGGGCAAGGCTGGGATAAGGGCTGGTTCAGGCATTTATCTCCTGGGGCTGAAGCTCTTCCCTTGGATCCAGCTGATTCCCTGTTGGAGCTGACAGCAAAAAGCTCAGTTCTCTTCAACTGATCCACCAGAGACCCTTTGCTTCCAGCTCTCAGCCAGAGCTTCCCCAGGTGTCACTGAAGGGACTGTCCCACCTGTCCCCCTGTCACACCCTGGGTGCCTGCAGGCCTGGGGGATGGAGGAGATGTCACTGCCAGGACAAGGGGTCCCCTGTGCCTGGCTCCCAGCAGAGGGAGGCAGCAGCTCACCAACCTGCAGCCCTGAGCTGCCCTGAGCTCCTCCAGCCTTGGAGTCACTGGAGCAACCAAACAAACCCCACAGCACCTGCCCAGGTAAGGATTGGCTTCTCTTGCTGCTGGACAGTCAAACTGGTGAGCAGCAGGGAATTGCTGCCTGTAACTGCGCCAGCTAACCCCACCTGTGTGCTCTGCCCCTCACCTCAGGTGCTGCTCTTGGTTCAGTCCCTGCTGCATTCCTGGCAGAGCAAACGCTGAGCCTTGGTCTGTGCCTTTGGACTGGTTAGTGGGATCAGTGAATGGGGAAGTGATGCTGTCACCCTGCTCTGTTCACACCTGTGCAGCTGCAGAGACTCTGTGCCATCCCATAATGTGTGATTTGCCTCTACAAGGTGTGTGTGCAGCCGTGCATGGCTGCAGCAGGGGCGCCAGAGGGATCTGCAGGGCAGCTGAGCAGGGCTGCACCTGCACCTGGGGTTTCCAGTCAGCAGGTTCCTGACAGATGAGGACTTGTCCTGTGCTGCTGCTCCAGTTCAGCTGTAAATGTCCCCAGTCCCCAGCCCCTGTCCCCTCTGCTGTCAGCAGAGCAGCAGGAACCAGGCTCAGGCTCCAGTGGGGTGGATCACTCTGGAGATTGACCCAGGTGCCTTCACCTCCCTCCACAGCCTGCACTTCTACCAACCCGTGCTGGGGGAGAGGGGGAGCCTTTTGGGAGAGGGGCTTCATGGACGGGCAGAGGAAATCCCCCAGAGCCTGTGGGGTGAGTCTGGGGTGTGTGCTCCAGCCCTGGCTCCTGCACCCAGGGTGTTCTGCTGCAGGATGGATGATGGATGGATGGATGGATGGATGGATGGATGGATGGATGGATGGATGGATGGATGGATGGATGGATGGATGATGGATGGATGATGGATGGATGGATGGATGATGGATGGATGGATGGATCCCAGCTCCCAGCTCCTGGAGCCTCTGAGCGGATTGCAAACTTGTGGGTGACATCCCTTTGCCAGGAATCCTGCATTCCTCCTCCTCAGGTGGTCTTCCTCAGTGAAACACTGGATTCAGCCCTGGCACGGTGTGTGGCACTTCAGGGTGTCTGAGCTCCCCTGGTCCCGGAGCTGTGACAGGAATCAATCTCGTGCTGTGACAGGAATCAGGAGCTGTGACACAAATCCCGTGCTGTGGCCGGAGCTGCTCCGTGTCCGTGTCCTTGCTCCTGTCCCCGCTGTCCCCGCAGTCCGTGTCCCCGCAGTCCCCGCAATCCCCGCGGGGCTGGCGCTGCCTCCGGCCGGGCAGGGCTCAGGAAGAGCCTTCCCGGGGCTTGTCCGGGCTTGTCCGGGCCTGAGCCCGCCTCTGGCTCCGTGTGTGCGGCAGCCCCTAGCCCCGGCACGGCCGCGGCGGAGGAGCCGAGCCCGGCGGAGGAGCGAGCCCGGTGCCTGCCCCGAGCCCGGTACCTGCCCTGAGCCCAGGTAAGCTCCGAGCCCCGGTGCCTGTGCCGAGCCCCTGCTAGTCTGTCGTGTCGGGGTAAGGAATGTTTCTTTCTCCTTTCTCTCCCCTTCCTCTTCTGTCGCTCTTTTCTTTCCAGCCCCTCGTGCAGAAGTACACACTGGATTTGGGGATGCTGCTCTGGTTTTGGGGATGCTGATCCAGATTTGGAGATGCTGGTCTGGATTTGGGGATGCTGGTCTGGATTTGGGGGTGCTGGTCCGGTTTTGGGGATGCTGCTCTGGATTTGGGGGTGCTGGTCTGGTTTTGGGGATGCTGGTCTGGATTTGGAGATGCTGTTCCGGTTTTGGGAATGCTGGTCCGGTTTTGGGGATGCTAGTCTGGATTTGGAGATGCTGGTTTGGATTCGGGGATGCTGGTCCGGTTTTGGAGATGCTGGTTCGGTTTTGGGGACGCTGGTCTGATTTTGGGGATGCTGCTCTGGATTTGGGGATGCTGGTCCAGTTTTGGGGACCCCAGGAAGCAGCAGCACCCAAAGAGCAGCAGTGTGCTCACACGTGGAGGCTGCAGGCCTGGGAGCAGGGAGGGATCCCCAGGAGCAGGGAGGGATCCCAGGAGCAGGGAGGGATCCCCAGGAGCAGGGAGGGATCCCCAGGAGCAGGGAGGGATCCCCGGAGCAGGGAGGGATCCCAGGAGCAGGGAGGGATCCCAGGAGCAGGGTGAGGAGTTGGTGTGGAATTGGGCTCTCTGTGGGAATTGGGCTCTCTGTGGGAATTGGGCTCTCTGTGATGCATTGCCATGTCAGGTGTTCACAGGGGGAACATAAAGCTGCATGTTTCCTGCTCCCTGAGGAGCTGGCAGCTGTCCCCTCCCCTGCCACGCTTGGCACAACCTGTCCTGTCCATCCTGTCCCCAGAGCTGCTGCCTGGCTCAGTGTGGTGCCTCCAGTTCCCTTTGTGCTGGACAGGATAAATAACACAGCTCCAGAGCTCACCTGGGGAGGAAAGCTCTGCTTTGCCTTTATTCTAACAACAGCCCCCCCCATGCTTTATATCTGATATAAAATGAATTCATTTGTAAGCAGCCTGCCTCTCATCTGCACAGTCAGTTTGGTAATTTATTTGCTGTGTATATGCCAGGGTATTTTGGAGCTCCCAAAAGCAGTCAGTTTTGTAGGCAAGTCTGTGTTTCCTTGTGTTTTGAGGGTAAACCACCAGTAATCTTCTAGGAACTGGTACAGATAATTTCTTAATGCAAATGGAGAGAAGTTAACAACACATGAGCCATTGTTTTGTTTCCAAAGAGAGACTCAGCTGAAGGGGCTTATACAAGAGCAGGGATCTAATCCAGCTTTCAGGTTTATATATTTCTTTTTGTTTTCATTTGAATACATTGTGGGAGAAGTGACCAGGCGTTCAACCTATGCCCAGCCTGCCTGGAGCAGCTTCCCCCTGAAAAAAGAATCCTGCACCCAGTGGACCAGAGGGGGCTTTGGTAAGAGGAATTAGAGTTTAAAAACTGAGGAATTAGAGTTTAAAATTTGTATTCTACTGAAAATGGAGTTGGAATCTTTTCTGTGGAGCCTTCCTGAAGATGTTCCCCGTGGTGATGTGAGTCTGCTGCTGCTGTACCTGCACAGCTGAGGTGCAGGATTCTCTCCTTGTCTGCAGTATTGCAGTGCACTCCTGGGGAGCTGTAAATGCACCTCCCAGGGCTGATAAATGCACCTCCCAGGGCTGATAAATGCATCTCCCAGGTCCTTTCTGTTAGGGAGGTGCAGCCAAGGTCAGGCTGGGGGGAAGATGTGGGAGCACCTTTGGGTGACAAAGGTAAAATTGGGTGGGTCTGGCCACAGAGGAAAGGAGAGAGGCACGTCCAGGGGGTTCTCCAGAGATCCCTCAGAGCCCTGCTGAAGGAGGAGGCTGAGTCTAGCGAGGTAACAAAGGCTCTGTGGCAGTAAAATCTCTGCTGTGGATCAGCCTGGCAGCATCCTGTGTCCCAGCAGAGGATCTGGGGGCCAGGGCAGGAACATCTTGACTTGGATAAACTGGTTTGTCCAGGCCCACCTTGGGTGTAAGCCCCAGATTCCTGTTTGGGCTGACAGGCTGGAGCAGGCATGGGATGCTGAGAGCCCAGCCTGGCTGCTGAGCCCAGCCTAACCTGGCTCCTGAGCCTGTCCTGGCCCCTGAGAGCCCAGCCTAACCTGGCTCCTGAGCCTAACCTGGCTACTGAGCCCAGCCTGGCTGCTGAGCCCAGCCCAGCCCAGCCTGGCTGCTGAGCCCAGCCTAACCTGCGCAGTGCTGGGTTAATGAGTCACCCCGGCTCTCCCTGGCTGCAGCAGTCTGGACTCTGCCCAGGCTGTTTGAGCTCCTGAATCAGCAGAATCCCTCAGCCTGCTGTCCTCAGGCTGTCCTGGCTCTGCAGAGCAGGGCTGGCAGCAGCAGGGGCAGCTTTGCTTGCAGGAGCATCCCTGCAGCCGGGCTGGGCTGGGCTGAGCCGAGCCGGGCTGGGCTGGGCTGGGCTGGGCTGGGCTGGGCTCTGCTCACACCCAGGGCTGCAGGGTGCTGCTGTCTGCACCTCAATTTACAGCTCTGGCAGTTCACAGCTCTGCTCAGCTGCTGGTGGAGCTGGGAGCTCCTCAAAGCCCCTCTGACCCTCTGCAGGGCAGTGTGGGCAGCGCTGGTGCCTGTGGTGCCCGACAAGGGAGCACAGGGCAGCTCTGGCAGAACGTTTTGGCTCCTGCTGGCACCTTTGGGCTCAGTGTGTTTTATCTGAGCTGGCTGAGATGCAGGGAGGGAGTGGTGTAAAGGGAAGGGATCATGCACCAAGCCCGTGCACCACGGCGTGAAACACATTCTGGGTGTGTGAAACATTCTGGGTGGCACAAAGGTGCCACTGGGACAGAGCTGCTTTAAAAGCCCTGCAGGCAGAGCTTAGGATGTGTCTGCTGGACATCCCTGATCTCACTTGGGAGAGAAGAGGGTGGAAAAAAGTGAGGAAAGCTCTGTTACTGTTGTTACTGCAAGGGGAAGAGCAGAATTTCCTAGAATGTGGAAAGCAGAGTTGGAGTTTCTGTCCTCAGCACCTGTGGCTCAGGGCAAAGGTGTTGCCCCATTTCCCCAGGTGTTGCCCCATTTCCCCAGGTGTTGCCCCATTTATTTCCAGCCTGGGAGTGGTGGCAGGGCTGGGAGGAGTCACAGCCCCTCCGGAGGGGAGGGGAACTCGGAACTGCCCCCGAGTTCAGGCTCCTGCAGCTCCCGGAGCCTCTGCTGCTCTCCCTGCCCCGGATCAGCCTGGACAGGAGCCTGGCATCACCTGGGAGCCAGGTGGGCTCACCTGGGCCTGCCCACGGACCTGAGGGAGCTGGAGCAGCTCCTGGCACTGCCCTGCAGGGCCCTGGTAAATCTCTGCCCTCTCTGGGAGTGTCTGTGCATCTGTTGGGGGAGTTTCTGTGGCTGATTAAGGTGTTAAGCTGGTGTCTCGTATTTGGGGAGTTAGGAAGCTGTGGGGAGCTTGGAGGAGAAGAAAGCAATGGGAAAAATACCACAATAGCAAGGCTGGATGGGCATTGCCAGGAGTCACAGCCCAGAGCCATTTGCTGGATGATTTGGTGGGATATTGCAGGAGAAGGTGGGATAATGGAGCTCTAAACTGAGAGTAAAGTCAGAGCCAGGAGAGTGGGGTTTGACTGGGCTGGGGAGAGCCAGGAGAGTGGGGTTTGGGCTGGGGAGAGCCAGGAGAGTGGGCTCTGAGCCCTGCCCTGCAGCCTGGATGCTCAGCCCTGGCCCTGCAGGGTTTGCTGCCCTGGTGCAGAGGAAATTGAATTTCACTGAGAGCAAACGAGAGCCCAGAGCCCAGCTCTCTCTGCCTTGCTGTGTGCACACAGAGCAGCCCCTGGAGCCTTTGGAGTTGGGAACTGGGTGCCTGGGAGGGGGATGGAGGCTGTGCAGCCTGAGGATCCCCGGTGAGGTGTGCCAGGGGCTGCTCCTGAGCAGCACCTTTGCTCTCAGGCGTTGCACAAGAGGCCCTTGGGTGATCCCTCTCTGCTCCTGAGCCTGAGGGAGGGGGGGAGCAGCTCCTTTGTCCTGCAGGCTGTCTTCTCACATGGTCCTGTGTTTCCAGGAGCTGAGGAATGCTGGATCAGCCCAGAGCTTGTGCAGCCCAGCTGCTGCAGTGTGTGACAGCAAAATCCCCTGGACAGGTGAGCATTGGTGCCTCTCTCCTTGGTGTCCCAGTGAATTCTCTTCCTGCCCAGCCTGTGCCCCCTGTGCAGTGCAGTGAGCACTCCAACAGTTTAAACAGGTTTGTATCTTGAACTATTCAGCATTTGGAAATATTTTATTGTTCCACTGTCTTGCCCGAATGGTGGTGTGGGACACCTGGGAGCTCATTGAGATAAATACAGATTACAGACAGGCCAGCTGTGTTTATCTTGTTAATATTGGTAATTTTAACCCCCTAACCAAGGGCTGGGGGTGAGGGACAGGACAACTGTTGATTTATGAGTTTCTTCTCCCCTGAAAGCTTTTCCTTCAGCACTGCTGCAGCTGCTCCCCTGACTCTGTGTTTGTCCCCAGCCCTGACCCCGTGTGAGAGAGGAGAGGAGAGGAGGATTCACCTGCCTGCCCAGCTCCCTGGTGCCAGCTGTGAGTGTTTCTTTGGCAGTGTCTTAGCTGGTTGTTGTGAGCAATAGTCAAGGAAGCAATCAGCAAGTATACTGCCCTAGAAGTGCTGCACATTGTTGGGCTTGGGCAGGAGCTGCAGTGAGGGCAGGAGTGCCACGGATGCCACTGCCCCCGAGGAGAGGACGAGCAGGAGAAGATGAAATGCAAGTTTTGTTCTTTCTTTGTCCTTCCCCAGTGCCTCTGGAGGGTTCTGCTGCACCTTTCCCTGAGCAGAGCTGTCCTTTTCCTGCACCTTTCCCTGTGCAGAGCTGTCCTTTTGCTGCTTCTGCTGCACCTTTCCCTGTGCAGAGCTGTCCTTTTGCTGCACCTTTCCCTGAGCAGAGCTGTCCTTTTCCTGCACCTTTCCCTGAGCAGAGCTCTCCTTTTGCTGCACCTTTCCCTGTGCAGAGCTCTCCTTTTCCTGCACCTTTCCCTGTGCAGAGCTCTCCTTTTCCTGCACCTTTCCCTGTGCAGAGCTCTCCTTTTGCTGCCCTGCCCTTTTTCTGTTCCAAATTGCATGAAACACCTGCAGTGGTGCATCATGACCTTTCTCCAGCTTCTGGCTCTCATTCTCAGCTTTTCTGTCTCACCTGTGCTGAAACCACACCTGTGGGCAGCCCTGTCCCTTGCACAGGGGGTTGGATTGGCACTGAAAGCTACACCCCAAAATTCCTAACATTTTCCAGCTAATAAATAGAAGAGGTGCAGTCCATACCTTGATGTTATAGATAATGAGAATGTTGGAGAAATATCATTGAAAATGGCACAAAGATCAGTGCAGGGGCACCTCTTTGCATTCTGTGTGAGTGCCCTTTCCAGTGCCACCCCTCCCTCCATGCTGGAGGGTCTCATGGTCAGGTCCTAAATGGAACTTTTGATGTTTGTTGGTGGCATGCTCTGCTTCATTATGGAATGCACAATATTAATATCTTTATTTTTCTCCACACAGCTGCAGTATGAAGGAATATCCTGTATTAATCCCCTAATTTAAATTTGAAATTAATAACTATCACAACTCTGGGAGCATCCTTTAATCCATTGATTGCTGCTGGCTTGGTTCCAGCAGTGTCACTAATTACATTCTGCCTGTAAAAAAACCCAAATTCTCCTTGCTGGTGGCTTTTCTTCTGAGGGCTGCTGGCTGGAATTCTTGTGCCAAACCTGTCAGTATTGGTGTCTATCCAAAATGGAAGAGAAGGGGTTACTCAAATCAAGGATTAGGTCCTTAATCTGTGCCAGGAGTGCAAGAAATGTAGATTTTTTTATTTTTTTTTTGTCACATGCTGGAAAAAGCCCCAAAGGACAAGCAGGAGGGTTTCTCCTCTCTCAGGAGCCTTCTCTGAACTCACTCCCCTGGCTTTCCTTCCATGCAGTGACCCAAGGATCAGCTGCTGGCTTAGGAAAATGCTCCCACTCTCCTGCAGATGAAGAGCCCAGGTGCTGGTAAAACTCTTGGCTGCTTTTTCTCCTGAATTGTTCCAATTCTGGGGTCAGGTCTCTGTCTCAGGTTTGTTCCCCCCTGGCTGGGGTCTCACCCAAACCCTGCGTGGGCACAGCTGGGCTGTGCTGAGGGTCAGTGGGAGATGGATTTATGGAGATGGATTTATAGAAATGGATTTATAGAGATGGATTTATAGAAAATTCCCTGTGCCAGGGAGGGTTTGCAGGATGCATTTCACTCTGGATTCCTCTGGGAAGGGTGGGACCTGTGTGTCTGAGCTGCTCTCAGGCTGAGCCCTGAGGAGCTGGGCAGTGTGAGAAGGAATTGCTCTGTCTCCCTTGGCTGGGTGGTGTTTGAGAGCTCAGACATTGGAGGGTTCTGGTTATTGCAGGGCTCAGCTGCTTTTTAACCTTTTTTCCATGGGTTCAAGGACCCTGGGCTGGTGATGGGGCAGCAATCCCTGTGCCTGGGCCAGCAGTGACCTCTGCTGGGGCCGAGTGCTGGGGACACAGGGGATGCTGGGCTGGGAGCAGGGGGGGTTTATTTGTTTATTTGTTTGTTTTGTTTGTTTGTTCCTCCCTCTGTGGTGAAGGCTCAGGGGAAGCCCAGGCTCTCCCCCCTGGCCAGCCCTGAGCTGGGCTTTGAGCATTTCAGGGGAGTGCAGCAGAGCCAGAGCAGAACTTCTGCTCGTGTGCCTTTCCCATGAGTGTCCCCATCTCTGATAAAAGTGTCTCCCTGGCGTGGCACGGGATCCAGGGCAGCAGCAGGCCTGTGAAGGCTCTGTCTGTGATAGGCAGAGCTGCTGTGGGCTCTCAGCTCCCAATTTTCACTTAAAAGCCCCAAGGCACATGACCAGGTTCCCAGTTAATGGAGAACTCTGCCTCAGCCCAGCTTCCTACCCAGCTGCAAAGGCAAAGTAAAAACTTGTTAAAAAAATAAATTAAAAGGTTGTATCAGTACGTTCTGTCTCACAGAGGAGGTAAATTTATGTAGTTACAGCTCACCCAGGGCTTTGTAAGATGCAGAGTGCAGCCTGTGTGTCAGAAAGCTCTTTTAGGAGTTGGTGGGGTGAATTCCAGTCATTAAAAAAGATTTCCTGTGTCTTTTCACCAAATACCGTGTTGCTTCATCTCCCTATGCTGTAAAAAGCAAATGAAGGTGAAATTCTGAAAGGAGAATTTTCATTGTGTGCATTGCTGTGTGACAAACCACTTCCTTAGATTTTTCTGTTCCTGAGCTGTAGACAATGCTGCCTTTGAGCTGAGATGTGTCTTTGGGCATTTCCCAGATATTCCTGTTCCCTGGGCAGCTGCAGATTCCTCGGGGCTGGAGGAGGAATTAAAAGGAGGATTTGCTCAGGCAGAGGCAGCTGCTCCCCTGCCCTGCAGAGAGGAGGGGACAGCATCAGGTGCAGGAGTGCCAGAGATGCTGCACGTGGAGGTGCTGAGAGGATGGGAGGTGATGGGGATCTTTGGTGAGAATTCTTTGCCTTTTGTTGCTCAGTTTTGAAGCACAAACTCTGAGTATGGCCTGCTTTGAGTGTGACTTCTGTGTGCAAACTCCCCACACTCCTATTTTAGAAAACAGAGGGAAACCCAGCAGAAAATCCTCTGCCTGTCCTACTTCTGATTGTTAAGGCAAAGATCCATTTCTCTGGGTTTTACTTCAACAGTTTGATGACCTGACAAGCCATGTTTAAAGAATATTTTAGAATATCTGAATCACAGTCCCAAGTCAGTGGAAATGCAAGTTCTGGATTTATCTTGGTTCTCTATCTGGCAAGACTTAATTAAGCTGTGTTGTGGAGCCTCATCCATCACCCAAAATAAAAGCAGCACTCACCAGGCAGGGTGTTTGCTGATGTGGTTTGTCTGGATGTCTGTGGTAGGTTGGGCTTGTGCTATAAAAGTGGGGAAAAGGGAAACCAGGGAACGAGGAGGAAGCCAAGAATGTGTGAGAGCAACAACTGGGAATGCAGCCCTGACAAAGCTTTGTGGGGTTTTTTTTGAGGGGTCAGATGGTAGCTAAAGAAAGCCTGCAATAGTTATAAAGTTTAAAAAGCTGTTGGTGTCAGATTGTGTGCAGGGCAAATGCAGCTTCCTTTTTCTATAAGGAACATGCAGGGGGCATCACGGTCTGAAATAAATTCCTAAAAGAGTAAAGGCTGCTTGACTGAAGTTTAACCGAGTGGTAATTAATGTACGTTGGAGGAAGATCTTGTTTCCAAAGGCAGCAGTTTGTGTTTAAATCAGTGAATAAACCCCGGTGGCTCTGGCTCAGCAGGGAGAGCTGTGCGGTGTCCTTGGGGAGGAGGTGTCCGTGGCAGAGGAAGGGGACAGCAGCGACCCAGGGCTTTGTTCCTTGTGCTCCCTGCTGCTCCCGGCCGCCGGGGCGGGAGTTTTGATTGAAAGGGAAAAAGGAAAAAGAGTTTTCTGTGCTGCGGGGCGCGGTGGGTGCGCTCCGTGCGCCCCGGCGGGAGCGGCTCCCGGTCCCGGTCCTTGTCCCGATCCCCGTTCCCGTCGTTGTTCCGATCCCGGTCCTTGTCCCGTTCTCGGTCCTTGTTCCGCTCCCATTCTCGGTCCTTGTCCCGATCCATGTCCCGTTCTCTGTCGTTGTCCCGATTCCCGTCCCGCTCCCCGTCCTTGTCCCGATCCCTGTCCCGTTCTCGGTCCTTGTCCCGGTCCCTGCGGGGATTCCCTGGGCACCGAGGGGGCCGGGCCGGTCTCACATGACGGCGGGGGCGGGCCGGGTCCCGCCGCTCCCGGGGCTCTCCTGCGGCTGCCGCGCTGCCTCCGCGGCCGGTGCCGGCTCCGCTCCCCGCGGACACAGCGCTGCGACCGGGCCGGACCCTCCGGCGGAGCGCGCCCGACCCGCGGGGCTGAACCCGCGCTGTCCCCTCGCTCCGTGCCGCTGTCCCCTTGCTCCCTTCGCGGTGCTCTCGCTCCATCGCGCTGTCCCCCCGCTCCTCTCCTTTGTCCCGCGCTGTCCCCTCGCTCGTCCCCTCTGTCCGCCGCTGTCCCCTCTCTCCGTCCCGCTGTCCTCCTGCTCCCCTCGCGGTGCTCTCGCTCCATCCCTCTGTCCCCCCGCTCCATCCCACTGTCCCTCACTGTCCCCTCGCTCCATCCCACTGTCCCCCCGCTGTCCCCGTTCTGTCCCCGCCATGCCGTCCCCGCTGCCGCCCACGCCGGTGCTGCTGGCGGAGCGGGTCCCGGTGCTGCTGTCGTGCGCGCTGTCGTGCGCGGGCTCGGCGCTGCTGCTCTGCTCCCAGGCGCTCTGGCCGGAGCTGCGGACGCGCCCGCGGCAGCTGCTGCTGCACCTGAGCCTGGCCGACCTGCTCTCCGCCCTCTCCTACTTCTACGGCGTGCTCAGGGACTTCCAGGGCACCTCGTGGGACTGCGTCCTGCAGGGAGCCCTGTCCACCTTCGCCAACACCAGCTCCTTCTTCTGGACCATGGCCATCGCCCTCTACCTGTACGTGAGCATCGTCAGGGGCTCCCCCGCGGGCCAGGGCTTGCTCTGGGGTTTCCACGCCGTCAGGTGGGTGCTGTGTGCTGTTCTGGGACCCCCAGGCACCCCCAGCCTGTGCTGGGTGTCCCTTGAGTCTCTGTGCTTTCCTTCTCCTCCTCTTCCCCTCAGGCTCCTTTTGAACAGGGATTTTGGTGTCTTTAAACTGACCGACCCTGCTTGTTCCCCCTTTCCCTTCCCAAGTGAGAAGTTGGAGACGTGGGAAAGTTGAAGTTTTTTTGTTCGAGGTCACTTAGAAAAATCTCTGGCAAGTTCTAATGACTGGAAATCCTGGCTTTGCTTTCCCTGCAGTCTGCTCTGATGTTGTAGAAGTAATATAACAAACCTTGTGTCCGTGATACCTGCCTGCTGCTGCCCAAGCTTCCGTGTCTGGGATCTGTTTCCACAGGTCCCCAGCTTCCCTGTCAGCCTGGAGTGTGGATCCTGCCCCTCTGCCCAGGCAGGTTGCTGTAATCCCAGACTGACAGGACAGTGTTCCTCACAAGTGGTGAAACTGCTGGGGAAGCGCTCTGAAGGTTGTTTTGGCATGTTTGATTGAAAGCAAGACAAACCAGTCCACAGTGTAGCTTTATGTCTCAGTTTCTGCTATTTAGGGCACTGATTTTCCACATCATGTTTAGTAAAAGCTTTCATTATGCAATTGGAGCTTGTGGAATCATGTGCTACGTCCACGCTGAGCAAAACAGTGATCCTTCAGTCCCCCATGCTGCCAAGCTGCTGCAATAAATTATAAGAGCAGTGATCTGCTTTAAAAGGGAATTAAAAAAAAAAAAGCCCTCAGGACAAGTAGAGAATTTTCTTTGGTTTCTTAGTCAAATATTTGACACCTTTTAGTTTCAAACAGCATCATTTGGCAGATGGTTGCAGCAGAGCTGAGTCCAGGTGAGGATGGGCAGGGAGGCTCTGAGGCTGAGTGTGAGCCAGGGAGGAACTCCAGTCCTGGGATTGCTGCTGGTGAGGGGCTGGGGGCTGCACAGGGCCCTGGGCACCCCAGGCTGGGCTGGAGAATTGCTGTGATCCATCTCCAGCAAAGGAGAGCTGCACTCTGAGAGCTGTGGTGAGGACGGGGTGCTGCTAAAGAGCCACGTGCTGCTAAATGGATGTAAAACCCAAGTCTGGCTCCTTCCTGGGCATCCTGGCTCCATCAGGCACATCAAAGAGCTCAGGCAAATGTGGCCTCGTTGTAATTTTCCTGTCTGCTAATTGCTTGTGTGGCTTTTGTCTGTGCTTCAGTTTCTCCATCTGGTTTAGTGCTCCTCAGCCTTGTCAGCTACCAAGCGTGGAGAGAAACAGAGGCACTGAAACAGTGCTGGCTGCAGTCTGTGCACTCCCTGAAAACTGTAAAAATCCTGGGAGGGAGATTGCTCTACCCTTGGCATGGAGAGAGAGAGACTGAGCTGCTTCTGGGTGGATTTGTTCAGTTTATTTTTGGTTCTTTACAATGAAAATGAAATGCCATCCTTCAGTCCTTGCCATTGATCAGCACCATCTGCTCTATTTAAAGGCTGTTGAGCACCTGTGATCAGGTTCTGCTTTGTAAACCCCTCCTGTTCTGTGCAGAGCCAGTGCTTAAAGGTGTTTGTGCTTTATGATGTGTCTGAGAAGCCAGAGACAACAAGTGAGGACGTGTTCTCTGCCAATCCCCTCGTGACACATCACCCTGCCTTCCTTCCCTGCACTTTTGTAGTTACCTGAGAAATTAAATGCTGGGCACACTGCTTGGGGATGGAGCTGACTAAATCCACGTTGGAAGTCAGAACCTGGAATTTTCCTGAGGGGAATCAGGATGTCAGAGTGGCCCAGACCCGTCAGGCAGGTTTGTGCCACAGGGATTCCTGTGGGAGCACACCCACCAATGCCAGGCTGCAGAGCTGCAGCCTCTGCTTTGCTTCTAAACCTGTTGAGCTCAGATGAGCTGTGAAAACAATCCTGCAGCCAGCCTTGGAAACCCTTAGGCAGCTGCAGAATGTGGGTTCTGGCAGGGCCAGTGGCCAGGCTGCCTCCCTGCTCTGAATTTCCCAGGGTCGGGTATCACCTGCTGGAAAACATCACCTTTGTTGGGAGAGGAGTTCATCCAAACTCGGGGGGAGGAATGGAGCAGGCAGAGCCCACCTTGGGGTTGTTTCCTGCTTGGCTTTTGGTGCCAATTGCTGACAATGTCTTGAAGGGTTTTCATTTAATGATCAGGCTGTGCAGATCATTATAACCATAAATACCAATTATAACCACTTACTTTAAAAAAATCTATATCATATGCATACTTATAAATTAAAATATATGAAATACATATATATATACACATTTATAAACATGCATATATATTCATGTTATATATTAAAATATGTTTTATATAGATATACATTTATAACTATAAATGTATCTATTCTATCTATAATGCATATCTATTCATGTTATATATTAAAATATATGCTATATATATATAAATACACATTTATAACCATGCATATCTATTCATGTTATATAGTAAAATATGTGTTATATATATATATTTAAATACACGTTTATAACCATACATATCCATTCACGTTATATATTGAAATATATGTTTTATATATATATATAAAACATATATTTCAATATATAACGTGAATGGATATGCATGGTTATGTATTTATATATATATATGTATTTATATATATATATGTGTATTTTTGTATATATATATGTGTGTGTATTTATATATATATATATATATGTATATATGTATATATGTATATATATATATATACACATTTATAACCATGCATATCTATTCATGTCCATGGGGTGCCTGGGGTCCTTTCATGCCCTACTGCACTGTTCATCTCACTCCTTCCTGGGATGCAGGGTTGGATTGGGGCAGATTTGGAGTTCTGGTTACCAAGTGTGCTCAGAGCTCCTTCCTGGACTGCCTGGGATGTCCAGGATTTTTCCCTCCTGTCCCCAGAAGGAGCTGCCTGCAGGCAGGATGGCTCCTTGGCTCACCTGTGCAGGCAGGTGACAGCAATCACCTGCTTGTGAGAGCCCCCAGGGGGGAAAAGCTGTGCAGAACAAATCAAAATGTGCTGATTGGGCAATCTGACCCCAGAAACCCAGGGCAAGTCCAGCTGAACACTGCTGGAGCTGAAGGGTCCTCACCTTGCCTTGCTTTGGTGTGGCTGTGCAAAGATCTGCTGGGTTGGAGGATTGTTTTATTCATAGATCACCAGGAGCTGTGTTGGAGCAATGAATCCTGCTGTGTCTGCCTTGCAGGTTGGATTTCCAGCCTTGGTACAGGAAGGAGGAGTCACCTTCCCTTCTCTCCCAGTGTTTGCATCCAGGTGTGCTGTGGAGAGACCCAGCCACAGAATTGCTGTTTGGGGTTTAGGGGGGTATTTCTGCTCTCTGTTATCGGGGATCCCTTTTATTCCAGTCCCCACACACCATGGGTGATGATCTGTCCTGCTTCAGTTCCTCCTCTCCCAGCTCAGTGGAAGCTCTGACATTTGGCAGCCCTCCTGAATCTCACTGTGGAGCTCCTGAGAACAACTGAATGTCCAGTCTCAGTTCTCCTTTCCAGCTGCTGAAATGGAGCTGAACTTCACAGAAATGTCTGGTTCCTTCCTAGGCCCTCTCTGATTTCCCTCTGTTGGTAATCCCTCTGCCTGGTGTAAATGTCCATCTGATCCCAGAGTGCTCTTCCAGTGAAGATTAACTCCTGTTAATGCAGCAGTTTGGTTCTTCCTTTCCCCAGTTGTCTCCTGAAGGTTTTTAGGTCCCTTTCTCAGTGGGGAGTTGTTTCCTCTGTGTCTGTGCTTACACTGTCCTGCCTTACATCCACACACCACCATTCCACCTGGTTTTATCATCATTCTTCTGCAGTTTCAGCTCACTGTTGAGATCATTATTTGTAAAATTGTGTCAAATTAGTTTCTCCATTCACTTCCTTTTTCTTGCTGCCTTTGTGCCTTTACATGGTTTCTTTTAGGAAGTGCCATTTCTCTTGAATTCTTCACCTTAGTGCCCAGTCCTTGCAGCAGTGCTGAGAGTGGAATGTCTTTGCATTTGCAGTTGTTTTCTGAGAAGTCACCAGTTTCACCAAAAGGGCTCCTGAGCTGTGTGGAAACTTTCATGGTGGTGGTGGTGGTGACGTTTGGGATGTTTTTAGAAGTCTGCTCTGATAACAGAGTGGGGAGGGCTTCCTGCAGCACCACTGTCCTTAAATAACAGCCCTGGCTGGGAATAGCACTGTCTGTCCTGAGCTGAGCCCCGAGACAAAATGTTCCACACGGGCTGCACAGTTCACTCTAAAGTTTTTTACAGCCTTATATTTATATTTGTTTATTTTGTCGGTAGGTGAATGCAGACATTATTTAAGAGTAGGAAATGGGGTATTTTTGAAATCTATTATCATGGGATTATCTCAGGTGCTACAGTTGGAGTTTCAGATAATCTGCTCAAGGCAGCTGCTCTTTGCCTACCTGGTCTGGACTCTGATTTTTGGGGGCAAGATCCTCTCCAAGCTCCCTGCAGCTGCTCCAGGCTGTCAGAGGAAGGCTGTACCAGAGGAAGGCAGGCATGGGTTTGTTTTCTGTGCACCTGGGAGAGAGGAGGGCTGTGCTGGGAGCCCAGCCTGAGCTGGGGTGGCCCTGGTGGCACACTCAGCTGGATGCTGGTGGCACACTCAGCTGGATGCAGGGGGCACACTCAGCTGGATGCAGGTGACACACACAGCTGGATGCAGGTGGCACACTCAGCTGGATGCAGGGGACACACTCAGCTGGATGCTGGTGGCACACTCAGCTGGATGCAGGGGACACACTCAGCTGGATGCAGGGCACTCCTGTGCTGGAATTTCTGTTTGGGCTGCTGGGATTCCTCTGTTCTTCCTCGTGGTTTCTTGTGGGCAGCCCAAGCTGCTGAGTGACTTCATCCAAGTGTGTCACCACAGTTATTTTTCTTCTAAATGCTTCCCTGTATTTGCCTCTGCCATCAAGTGAGAAGCCAAAGTCATAGCTCCAAGTTTTGAGGATGTGGCTTCTTTTTGCTTTCTTAGCTTTTTGCTAAGAAAGTACTTTTCCCAGTACTTTTCTCTGCCTCTTTGTCCTTCAGAAATCATATTTTTGCTCCCAAAATGCTGACTACATCTACACTTAAAAGCAAAGCAAGAAAACACACCACTGACAGAATGAAGTTGTGGATTTCTTTGAGTGCAGACTTTCATTTTTGGAATAGGAAGGTGGGATTTGGCTGCTTGTGCCCTGAAAGCTCGGGATCAGCTGGCTGGGTCCTGCTGGAAAATCTCATTTTACAGTGCCCTGGCCTGTGATGGTGTTCACAGGAGTCCAAGGATGAGGGAAGAGACTGAGATCTGACTCCATGTTTCAGAAGGCTTGATTTATTATTTTATGATATAAATTACATTAAAACTATACTAAAAGAATAGAAGATAAAGGTTTCATCAGAAGGCTGGCTAAGAATAGAAAAGAATGATAACAAAAGTTTGTGTCTCGGACTCACTGTCCGAGCCAGCTGGGCTGTGATTGGCCATTGATTAGAAACAACCACATGAGGCCAATCCCAGATCCACCTGTTGCATTCCACAGCAGCAGATAACCATTGTTCACATTTTGTTCCTGAGGCCTCTCAGCTTCTCAGGAGAGAGAATCCTAAGGGAAGGATTTTCCATAAAACACGTCTGTGACAGTCCCTGCCTCTGGCACCCTTTCCTGAGCCTGGGGGCTCAGCTGGGGATGCCCCTGGCTCAGCCCCCTCTCTGTGTGTCCCCCCAGCTGGGGTGTCCCCCTGGCCATCACGGTGGCTGCAGTGGCCCTGAGGAAGATTGGCTACGACGCCTCCAATGTCTCCGTGGGCTGGTGCTGGGTCAACCTGGACGCCGAGGATCGGCTGCTGTGGATGCTGCTGGCAGGAAAGCTCTGGGAGATCCTGGCCTACATCACCCTGCCAGTGCTCTACCTCCTCATCAGGAAGCACATTAACAGAGCTGTGAGTATTTCTCATCAGGAAGCACATTAACAGAGCTGTGAGTGTTTGCTGGCTGGTTCTGTCCCCCCACACTCTGCATTTCTCATTTCTTGCTCCTTGCTCAGGCAGGAGGGGTTTCACAGCCCTGGAATGTCCCAGGAGCAGCGGTGCCCTGATCCAGCAGCACCATCACACAGACACAGCACAAGCTCAGAATGCAAAAGCCCTTTGAAAACGAGCAGGGGGTGTGGGATGTTCATGAGGGAAATGCTACAGTAAGAATTGAAACAGAATGTGAAGGACAAATTCAGCTTTAATCAGTTTTCTGCTGTTCCACTTGTACCAAGGTTGGAATTCCCAAGCCTCAGTCCTTTTAGTGTCTCCAGTGATGGTTTGTGTTTGTGAATGTTATTTTGTACTGCAGCTCAAAGCTGCATTTGGGAGTCCAGGCACTGTATGGCTCTGGGCTCCACACAGGAGACTGCCTGTCCTGGCAGGGTTTGGAATTCAGAGTTCAGTTGTTCTGTTCCTTGAGAACACACAGAATCCAGGCATCTAGGGCAGCATTTGCATTACACACAAATCCAGATGAGAGTGGCAGAGGGAGCTGCACCCAGAGATTCTTTTTCTCTCAGCTGGGTTTGGGGGAAAAGCCCCATGTGTGGGTTGGTGTCCTTCGGAAATTCTGCATCTGCTTGTGGTGGGGATGAACCTAGCCCTGGTTAGGGCAGGATCCTGCTGATGATTTGGGAGAACGAGGTGATTTTCAGCAGCCCTGAGTGGGAAGAGAAGGGAAGCAGAGCTGGGGGGGTTTGCTGGTGCCTGTCAGCATCACCTGGGGTGCAGCAGGCAGGACATGGTGTCCCAGCCTGGGCACAGATAGCAGCGTGACCTGCTGGAAACCTGACCCTGCTCCTGCCTCTGCCAGGACTGCTGGGCACGCTGCTGTGCCTGAGCAGGGCTGGGAGCAGGGCTGGGGACAGGGCTGGGAGCAGGGCTGGGGACAGGGCTGGGAGCAGGGCTGGGCACGCTGCTGTCCCTGAGCGGGGCTGGGGACAGGGCTGGGAGCAGGGCTGGGGACAGGGCTGGGGACAGGGCTGGGAGCAGGGCTGGGGACAGGGCTGGGCATGCTGCTGTCCCTGAGCAGG
Organism: Setophaga petechia; assembly: GCA_024362935.1. Classification (NCBI taxonomy): domain Eukaryota; kingdom Metazoa; phylum Chordata; class Aves; order Passeriformes; family Parulidae; genus Setophaga; species Setophaga petechia. The sequence continues at coordinate 4,686,153 of JANCRA010000047.1, forward strand.
GCTGGGGACAGGGCTGGGGACATTGCTGGGGGTGGCTGGCCCCATTGTCACCTCGGGCTCAGAGCAGCACAGGGAGCTGTCACTGCTTGCCATCAGCAGCCATGTCACTGTCCCCAAAGGCAGAGAGTGGCTGCTGCTCTTCACTGCAGCCCTGCTCCCCTCCCGAGGGTTCCTTGGCTCTGGGCAGGGCCCTGGGGCTGTGCCCGGTCTGCAGGCTCTGCTCACCCCCTGTCCCTGTCCCTGTCCCTGTCCTGTCCCTGCAGCACGCTGCCCTCTCCGAGTACCGCCCCATCCTGCCCGCGGCCCCGGCCCTGCGGCCCCGCACCAGCGTGGCCGACAAGAAGCTGATCCTCATCCCCCTCATCTTCATCTTCCTCCGCATCTGGAGCACGGTGCGCTTCGTGCTGACCCTGTGTGACTCCCCAGCCGTGCAGAACCCCGTCCTGGTCGTGCTGCACGTGAGTGTTTGCTGGGGATGCACCCCTGGCTGGGGCTGGGCAGGTTTGGTGCATCCCTGGGCACCCGGGCTGGGCAGGTTTGGTGCATCCTGGGGCACCTGGGCTGGGCAGGTTTGGTGCATCCTGGGGCACCTGGGCTGGGCAGGTTTGGTGCATCCCGGGGCACCTGGGCAGGGCAGGTTTGGTGCGTCCCTGGGCACCTGGCTGGGCAGGTTTGGTGCATCCCGGGGCACCTGGCTGGGCAGGTTTGGTGCGTCCCTGGGCACCTGGCTGGGCAGGTTTGGTGCGTCCCTGGGCACCTGGCTGGGCAGGTTTGGTGCATCCTGGGGCAGGCAGGGTGGGCGCTCCCATTGTGGCTTCTCTTGGTGGCACCGGGAGTTGCAGGAGCAGCTGCTGCCCCCAGGTGATGCCCAGGCAGCAGCAGCAGCGCTGCAGCAGAGGCAGAAATGCAGCAGGAGCTGCTCCAGCAGCATCTAGTGGCTGCAGAGGAAAGCTGCACTGGCAGGGATGGACAGGGGGATGGATGTTGGCTGTCTGTCCTCCAGCAGGGCTCAGCCTGTGCCTGCCCTACACCAGTGCCAGCACACAGCAGCCCCTGGGCTGCCTTTGAGTGCTTTTTGGGAAAAATCCCTAATTTCTCTGAATTCCTTGTGCTCAGAGCCTGCCCTACACCAGTGCTAGCACACAAAAGCCTGTGCTGTGCCTTTGGGTACTTTTGGAAAAAAAAACCCTCATTTTTCTGAATTCCTTGTGCTCAGAGCCTGCCCTACACCAATGCCAGCATACAACAGCCTGTGCTCTGCTTTTGGGTGCTTTTTGGGAAAACCCCTGATTTCTCCGAGTTCCTTGTCCTCAGAGGCAGTGGCTGTGCCCTGCAGCTGCTGTGCCACCCTGTGGCAGGTGTGAGCTGCCCTCTGGGGTGCCCTGGAGCAGCCCTGGTGATTGCTGTGCTCCTGCCCTCGCAGGGGATCGGGAACACGTTCCAAGGAGGAGCCAACTGCATCCTGTTCGTGCTGTGCACCCGGGCAGTGCGGGCCCGCCTGCTGGCCCTGCTGTGCTGCAGCCCCTCTGCCCAGCTGGCCTGGCCTGGCCAGGGCCCCCCCGGCCCCTGGCAGCACCCCCAGACCCACGGGGATGGGCACAAGGACGGGGACAAGGACCTGGACGTGCCAAAGCCGCTGCTGCCCAGCACCTGAGCTGGCCCTGGCTGCTGCTGGTTCCTCCTCCCATGGTAATTCCTGTGAGCATTTCCTCTTCTCATGGTAATTCCAGTGAGCCTTTCCTCCTCCCATGGTAATTCCAGTGAGCCTTTCCTCCTCCCATGGTAATTCCAGTGAGCCTTTCCTCCTCCTATGGTAATTCCAGTGAGCCTTTCCTCCTCCCATGGTAATTCCAGTGAGCATTTCCTCCTCCCATGGTAATTCCAGTGAGCATTTCCTTCTCTCATGGTAATTCCAGTGAGCTTTTACCCTCCCATGGTCATTCTAGTGCGCCTTTCCTTCTCTTATGGTCATTCCAGTGAGCCTTTCCTCCTCTCATGGTAATTCTAGTGAGCCTTTCCTCCTCTCATGGTAATTCTAGTGAGCATTTCCTCCTCTCATGGTAATTCCAGAGCCTTTCCCCCTCCTGCCCTGCCTGTGCCCCCATGGAGGGGTGGGAGCAGGGACAGGGAAGCAGGCACAGGGACAGGGGGCAGTCCCAGGGGTTCTGCAGCTGCTCTGGGGTTCCCTGTCTGTCCCTGCAGCCCCATCACACTCCCATTCACAGAGCTGCTCCCCGGGCTGTGGAAGGGGGATGGAAGGAGGAGCTGAGCTGCAGGGCTGTCTGGCCCCCAGGAATGGGGCACCAGGCAGAGCTGAGAGGAGCTGGGGGCTGTTTTTAGTGGGAAATGCCACGTGCACACACATCCCATCAGAGCAGCTGTTTGGTGCCCCCAGTTCTCCCCACCAGGGGACACCTCTGTGGGCAGAGGTGACTCCTGCTCTGCCCTGAAGCCTTGGCACTCACTCCATAAATATATCAGTATATTTAAACCCTGATGAGCACAGGCTGTGTAAACACCCCTGAGCCTGTTTCAAGGGGCTGCTGCATGGGGCTGCTCCTCAGCCTCCCTGAAAGGCAGATGGAAGCATCTCATCTGTGCCATAGATGACTCCAAGAGTTGTTTTTTCTCCTTTCAAAAGGCTTTTAAAAACTTCTGAAAGCTAAATAGCAACCTCAATAGCTCAACCTCCTGCGAGTCCCACAAGGCTTGCAAAGAGGAGACGTGTTAAACTTCCTGCAGAAAGGTAGAGGATAGAAGTGTTTAAATTTTATGAGACTTAGTATCGTGCTGTGTTCAGTTTTTTGGAGCCAACCCTGAAGAGAGAAAGAATTGTCAACCAGCTTGGCTTAAGGGAAAACAAAACAGCAGAAAAAAACAACACCAAAAAGAATCAAAACAGATTCAGTGTCCTCAGTTTGCCTTTTTCCATTACAGAGCTCTGAGGAATGGGCCAGGGTCACATTTCCAGCTCAGGGGTGTGACTGCCACTGTCCCTGCAGGGTGGTGGCACAGCCCTGCAGTGACTGTCCCTGTCCTGTCCCAGTCCCTGCAGTGACTGTTGCTGTTCTGTCACTGTCCCTGCAGGTGCAGGGTGCTGGCACAGCCCTGCAGTGACTGTCCCTGTTCTGTCACTGTCCCTGGGGTGGTGGCACAGCCCTGCAGTGACTGTCACTGTTTTGTCACTGTTCTGTGCAGGTGGAGGGTGCTGGCACAGCCCTGCAGTGACTGTCCCTGTCCTGTCCCTGCTCTGTCCCTATCCCTGCAGTGACTGTCCCTGTCCTGTCCCTGTCCCTGCAATGACTGTCACTGTTCTGTCACTGTCCTGTCCCTGTTCTGTCCCTGTCCTGTCCCTGTCCCTGTCCCTGCAGTGACTGTCTCTGTCCTGTCCCTGTCCTGTCCCTGTCCCTGCAATGACTGTCACTGTTCTGTCACTGTCCTGTCCCTGTTCTGTCCCTGTCCTGTCCCTGTCCCTGTCCCTGCAGTGACTGTCTCTGTCCTGTCCCTGTCCTGTCCCTGTCCCTGCAGTGACTGTCCCTGTCCTGTCCCCGCAGGTGCCGGGTGCTGTGACAGCCCCACAGAGGGAGCTGCAGCCCGGGGAAAGCGGCGCAGGAGAGGCCGAGCCCTGCACGGGTCCCGGAGCTCCCGGCTGTGTGGGACCCTCTGGAGCTCTGGGCTGTGTGGGGCCCTCTGGAGCTCTGGGCTGCGTGGGACCCTCTGGAGCTCTGGGCTGTGTGGGGCCCTCTGGAGCTCTGGGCTGTGTGGGACCCTCTGGAGCTCTGGGCTGTGTGGGGCCCTCTGGAGCTCGCTGTGCTCCCGGTTGTGTCCCCTCCTTGCCCCGGGCAGCTGAGCCCTCGGTTGGGGTCTGTGGTTTCTGCCTGCCCAGGCCGGTGTGTGCTGAGTTCTGAGGGGACAAAGCCCAAGGCAGGAGGCTCCAGGAGCTGCTGAAGGACTGACCTGGGCAGGGCCCTCGGTGGAGGTGAGAGCCCCCGGCAGCCCCAGCCGGGCTCTGCTCCTCGCTTGGACTGGGACAGGACAATGTTCATTCTGTGGTGCTGCTGGATGGTGCCTCTGGATGCTGATCCCCCCTCCCTGGTGTTTGGGGACTGTCACCATTGGGGTTTTGGGGATGCTGATCCCCCTCCCTGGTGTTTGGGGACTGTCACCATTGGGGTGTGAGGTGCTGATCTCTCCTCCCTGGGGTTTAGGGGTTGTCACCATTGGGGTTTGGGGTGCTGATCTCTCCTCCCTGGTGTTTAGGGGTTGTCACCATTGGGGTTTGGGGGTGCTGATCCCTCCTCCCTGGTATTTGGGGGTGTCACCATTGGGGTTTTGGGGCTCCCCTGAGGGAACCAGAGCCCTGCAGCTCCCCCAGGGTTTGGGGATGTGCCCCAGGCTCCAGCAGGGGCAGCCCCTGCCCGCAGCAGGGCAGAGCCTGGCTCAGAGCTCAGCTCCTGGGCTTTGTCTGTGCCTTGGCAGGGGCTGGGGCTGTGTGTGCCATTTGCAGATAATGCTTTACCTCATTCACAGCTCTTTGCTTGTGTTTTTTAAGTATTTTCTCCGACTTTTACAAAATAAAGGTCAGTTTCTTTACCAGGACAGTGCCCAGCGTTGCATTTGTGCAGCACAAACAGGATCTGCTCTGGTTCTGGTTCCAGAGCCCAGCTCTGCTGCTGTTCCCTGCACAGCCCTCCTGGATCCAGCCCTTTCCTCTTGCTGGGCATCAAATCTCCCTCTCCCTGTTGGGTTGGGAGCCATTTGGACAGCTGGTAAAGCAGGGTCTGTGAGTGACTTGTTTTCAGGCAGATCATTAATTTCTGAAATCCTTGTTTCACCTAAGGTTGTAGCTCAGGGGCCCAGGATATTGAATTATCCTTGCCTGAGCATGCAATTCCTTCCCCAGATGCAGGTGAGGAGGGGTCACTGGTGGATGCATTCTGTGGGATGTCCCCTCAGGTGGGCACTGCAACGAGCAGCCTGCAGCAGGGCTGGCTGCCAGCTCCTGCTCAAACATCACATCTCAGAGCTGGCCACCAACCTTCTTAAGTTTGCCCTCTTAATCATTTTTTTCTCCCCAAAGATATCAGGGTTTCATAGGACCCAGCCTTGAGCACTGATCATTAGGTGAGGGTAAATAAATCATTAGGTGAGGGTAAATAAATCATTAGGTGAGGGTAAATAAATCCCTGCACAGCAGGAGCTGGGTGAGGGCAGGGGAGCCATGGAGTGCAGTGAACATCTCCAGGCACAGAGGCTCTGGGGTGGAGAGCAGATGTAAAACCTTGGGATGCACTGCAGCTGAGATGGAAAACGTGCTGGTAAATGTCTGTAAAATCAACTCTTTGCTCGTTCCTGGCCCCATCCTTTGCCAAGTCCAACAGGATCCCAGCTGCTGGAGATGTCACAGCCCTGCAGCACTTTGAAAATCCAAGAATTTGATTTACTGTCCTGTCTCCCTTCACCAACCTCCTCCAGGATCATCCCTGTGCCAATTACAACCACAGAGATGTTGCTGCCACTCTCCTGCTGTGTTCAGAAAATATTCCAAGTGTTCTGCTGCCACAAGCAAATATTTACTCTGATGAAGGGGTTTTGATGACAAACACATGTGATCTCTTTGATTCCTGCATGTTCAAGATTATTTCTTCAAGTTCAGGAACAGAGTTTAAAGACCATGATAGAGAATTCTCCTTCCCTGTGTTTACTGAGTGTCAGAGCAGCTGCCAAGAGCTCCCAGGGGGTGATTCTGCCTTTGAAGGACTGGAAATTTGCCCTCTCTGCAGTTTCCCCAACTCTGGGGCAGAATTTTCCCTCTTTGCTGAAGATCTGTGAAGGTGAGGACCCCAGGAGCTGCTGAGTGAGCTGTGGGCACAGGAGCCTGATCCCCATCAGGACACCTGGGAACAGCAACTTCGGGCTCTTCACTGAGAAGAAATGCAGCAAAAGAGAAAATGCAGCGAGTCTGGGTGCTGAACTCCTCCTGGCAGAGAGCAGCAGGGCTCTGCTCCCCTCCCTGCTCGGGCCACGCTGCTGCCACGAGGAGCAGGAGATGCTGCAGCCGCCAGGAGCTGGGCAGGGCACGTGGAACACAGGAGGTGTTGCTCAAGAGATGCCAATAAAAACACAGACCAGTAAAACAGCAGGCTTTGTTCTGGTTTATCCTGCTGCTGGGAATGCTGTGAACGTTTCTCTGATAAACTCTGGAGTTGTGGTGGATGATTAACCAGCCCTGGGCTCTAAAGCCATCCCATAACAGAGGAGGGCCAGCAGCACGTGGCACAGCTCCTGCCTGGGGAGGGACAGGAGCTGCAGGGCTCTGGAGGAGGCAGCACGGGCAGAGCTCCGGGGGATGAGCCCTGGGGGCTGCGGGAGCGCCTGAGCCAGCCGGGCCGGCAAGGTAGGACAGGGGGCAGCACGGTGGGCACACCTGGGCAGGGTAGGACAGGGAGCAGCACGGTGGGCACACCTGGGCAGGGTAGGACAGGGGGCAGCACGGTGGGCACACCCGGGCAGGGTAGGACAGGGAACAGCACGGTGGGCACACCTGGGCAGGGAGCAGCACGGTGGGCACACCTGGGCAGGGTAGGACAGGGAGCAGCACGGTGGGCACACCTGGGCAGGGTAGGACAGGGGGCAGCACGGTGGGCACACCTGGGCAGGGTAGGACAGGGGGCAGCACGGTGGGCACACCTGGGCAGGGTAGGACGGGGAGCAGCACGGTGGGCACACCCGGGCAGTTTGTCTGCAGGGGCTGTGGGGTCCAGCTGCAGTGCTGTGGCTCAGGACAGGCTCCCTGTGCTGCCATGGCTGCCCCTGTGCTCCACAGCTGCTGGGCAGCACCTCTGGCTGTGCCACCCCATGGGGCAGCTCCATGGACTCTGCTTGTCCATGCACAGATAGGGGGGAAATTGTCTCATTGTACCAGCTTTGGGGAAGGTCTGCCCCTTCTCCCTGCAGAGGTGAGCCTGTGCCCCTCTCACTGGGCACCTCCTCTGTTTGAGACAGCATCTGGTGGAAGAACATCTGTCACGGGTAACAGAGCTGGCAGAAAATGAAATTGCAGCCTTGGGAGAGTCAGGCAGGGGGTGATCAATCACAGCCTTGCCCTGTGACAGAGCCTGGCAGTGTTTGGAAGTGTTTGGGAGAGTCACAGGAGGAGTTTCTCTGTGCAGGGCAGTCCTGTGCCCCCCGTGGCTGCTGGGAGAAGCCGTGCTCAGCATCTGTGATCAACACACAGCAGCATGAAAGGAAGGAAGCAGGACAGCTCCGAGGGCACCCAGGGTGCCAGGGGGGTGAGTATGGTGCCTGCCTGCCTCCAGGGACACAGGGACACCTGGGGGGACCTGTGAAGAGAGGAAAAGACCGTGATTTTGGGCTGAGGTGTTTCTGTTCTTGAGCCAGTTTGTGTCTGTCTGCAGCAGTGTTGCACTGAGTGACTGTCTGCAGCTCTCACACCCCATAACTTCTGTGGGACTTTTCCTTCTGTGGGACTTTTCCTTCTGTGGGACTTTTCCTTCTGTGGGACTTTCCCCTTCTGTGTCTGAGTTTTCTTTCCTATTTTCCAGTCAGTTTTAGGCTGCAGGTGCTTCTGGACAAGACTGCCTTTCCCAGCAGTGTTTGGGGAGTCCTGCACAAAGCACTGCTGGGGAATGCCAGAGGTTTTCTTGGAAGTGCTGGATGTCAATAATTTACACCCGTGGCTCTTGTGAGCTCCTGGCATTTGGTTAATGAGAGCAAGGCAGCTGCTTTTCTTCACCAATGAGAGAATGTCAGCAGTCTCCTCCCAGAAAACAGATCTGGAAGCCTGAGCTTCCTTCCAGGCTCAGACAGACTGGAATTTTGATCTCCTGTAACACCTTAAACTCTGCGGGTCCCTGGAGTGGAGCTGCCAGGGATGCTGAGGAATAGGAAGAAGCACCAGCAGCTATTTGGACAAATGTTCAATTAGGGAAGTGACAGAGAACTCGTGTGGGACCTGAGCTGAGTGCTGGGACAAAAAATCCTCACAGCCATTAAGGCCATTAAGGCTGGTGAGGGTGGCAGCAAACGAGATTAAAATGAAAAATGGCTTTATTGATGCAGCAGCAGTGAAATGCATTAGTGAGCTATAAAACCCAGCCAAAGAAAACCCCAACAACCCAGCTCTGTCAACATGGGCTGAACTGCAGCTCACTGTGGGGAAAAGAGAATTGTTCTGGCTGTTTGTGAGCCTGGGGGATGTGTGCCCACCGTGGGTGCTGATCCTGCTGCAGATGGAACTCCCCTCCTCTGCCCAGTGCAAAGTGCAGCTCCTGTCCCCCTCAGCCAGGCCCTGGGGCTTGCCTGGATAAATTCTGATTGGCTTCAGTGGCAATCAGTTGGATCCATAAATAGCTCCATCCCAAAATGCAGAGGAAGAAAAAACGAACAGGAAAGGGATTTGGTCACTTAATGCAAAAATCACTTCTTTTTAAAGCTTTCCTGTGCCAATATCCTGTGTTATTGCACTGCCCAATTTGCACATTGGAAAAGGATAATTGCACACAACCTTTTTCCCTGCAGGGCGGTGTTTTAAGAATGGTAATTTGGAAAAAAAATTAATCATCCAAATGATTCATCAATACCAGCAAAGCAGAGTGAATTACTCTGATGGCTGTGGGCATATCAAGCAGAACAAAATGAGTTGGAATGGAAACAACCCATTGGGCTTTTAGATGCAGCAAAATGAAGGGGAAAACACAGAAAGCAAGACTTTGTGTATTTCTTTGTTTTTACTGAATGTTATTAATGCCTAAGAGCCAGACCCATTTCCAAGGTGGTGTTGTTGGTGTTTTTCTCTCCCTCTGCAGAAAATGACACTTCCCCTGGCCCTGGTGGCTCTGATTTCTGCCTTTGGCTCCTCCTTCCAGTACGGCTACAACGTGTCTGTGATCAACTCTCCTGCCCCGGTGAGGGGGTGAGGGCACAGCCAGGCAGGGCTGGGGTCAAGGCAATTCAGTTCATTATTTGGGGGGGCTTCTGGGGGGGCTGGTCCTCTCTGTGTGCCTGGGACACAGCTCTGGGAGCCAGGCACAGCCTGAAGGGCAGGACAGCCTGCAGGAACACAGGCTCCTTTATCCTCCTCCTCCTCCTCCCCAGGCTTCTCATCCTCCTCCTCCTCCCCAGGCTTCTCATCCTCCTCCTCCCCAGGCTTCTCATCCTCCTCCTCCTCCCCAGGCTCCTCCATCCTCCTCCCCAGGCTTCTCATCCTCCTCCTCCCCAAGTTTCTCCATCCTCCTCCTCCTCCCCAGGCTCCTCCATCCTCCTCCCCAAGTTTCTCCATCCTCCTCCTCCTCCCCAGGCTCCTCCATCCCTCCCTTGCACTCATTTCCCAGCTCAGCCATCCCATTTTTCCTCAGGACAATTGTTTTATGGCAGAGTTTTATGGCAGAGCTTTATGGCTCTGAGCTTTGTTATTTAACCCTCACAGCACAGCAATTGTACCCCTGTGCCAAATCTGCTTTGTGCTTCCTTCCAGTACATGCAGGATTTCTACAACAGAACCTACCTGGAGAGGACAGGGGTGCCCATGGACAGGGGCTTCCAGACCCTGCTCTGGTCCCTCACAGTGTCCATGTTCCCTCTGGGTGGCCTCTTTGGGTCCCTGCTGGTGTGGCCCATGGTCAATAACTGTGGCAGGTGGGTGAGAGGCCCTGCCCTCCTTTGGGAGCAGGTGATGGAGCTCGGGGGGACTCCACCTTGCCCAGCCCTTCAGCTGCCTGAAATTGCCCCCACACCTTGGGGCTGAGGCAGTGGGGTGAGGGAGAGCAGCTGGGCTCAGCCACCAGGGCTGTCTGCCCAGTGGGAAGGGATTGATGGGGTTCTGCCATGGGCTGGGCACGGAGGCAGCAGGGAAGGAAAGTCCTGGGGTCTCACACCAGGCCCAGCTTCTGCTGCTCAGCTTTCCTGAGAAACTTCACTTGGTCCTGGAAGCCTTCATTGCCTGCAGGAAAAATGTGGCAATTGCCATTTCCTCCTTGATCCGTGTTTGGCATGATGATTAATTTGAGTTTTGGACAGAGGGGATCTTTCTGCCACTTAGCAATGCCCAGCTGAATCTTCTCTTCTGCTGTTCCTTTGCAGAAAGGGCACTTTGCTGATAAATAACCTCTTCTCCATCGCTGCTGCAATCCTCATGGGAACCTCAGAGCTGGCAAAAACCTTTGAAGTAATCATCCTTTCCCGTGTTCTCATGGGAATATTTGCTGGTAAGTGGATGGTAAAGGGAGAGCAATAAATATTTCCTTGGCTGTGCAAAGGTGTTTTCTCCCAGCAGATGCTCTCACAGGTATCACACTCTGAGATCTGCACAAGGCTGTGCTTCAGCCTGGTGCAGAAGGACCAAAGATCTTTGGGAGATAATGGCCCTGGGACTGGAATTGGAGCTGCAGGGAGGAGATGTGTGTCTGTAAATGCAGCAATAAACATCTGCTGGGCACTGCAGCTCAAAGCCTGCTGAGGATAATCTGTTTTCCCAGACAACTTGAAGCAGATAGTCTACTTCTTTCCTTTTTAACATAACCAGAATAATCCATCAAAAGCGTTGCCAGATCCAATAATCCAGTCCTGGAACTGACTGTTCTTCCTGCAGCAGAAATGTTAAAAGGGAGAGCAAAGGGCTCAGAGCCACTGGGTTTCCTGCAGAGGGAGAGGGAAGCCAGGGATCTGTGTGTGCTCCTGCTGTGAGTGCTGTGCTGGAGCTGCAGGAACAGAGCAGAACCATGCTGGGCACCCCGAGCTCAGCCAGGGCTGTCAGGGTCCTAAGAGCATTTAGGCTCAATTAATTGGCTTTGGGCTGGTGAGACTGGCACACTCCATGGTTTGTTAATGAGCTGGACTAGCTTGTAAAAACAAATTTCCTGCCTTAGCTGGCCAATTGCTGCATGTACAAATCATGTTGCTTTCCTGAGCCAGTTTCTTGTTTTCCATTTTTTTTAATCCAATGGTTTTACTTTGGCTTTTGACTCCCTTAAACCTGGCAGCCACCCTCAGCACTGGAGCTTGGGATAAATGCTAAGGGTCTTGTTAAATGTGATCCCTCTCTGCAGTTATTTATAACCCAAGCAAATCCAGCCTGGCTGCCCTGCCTTGTCCTTCTCAGGCTGGCCTGGCCTGAACTGGGGCTGGGGGGGCTCTGGGAGGCTGCAGGGCTGGCACCCTCTGGCACTGCTGGCCCTCCTTTCTGTGCCTTTTAGGCCTTTCAGCTTTCAAATCACCTTTGGCTCCTGAAGCCCAGGGCCTCTAGAAATGTCAGGTAAAGAGTTCCCCGTGGTCACTTGATTCCAGGAGTTTGGGAGCTGCCAGGATTGGCAGCCCAGGCGCTGGCAGCTCGCTGGGGTCACTGTGGGCAGCCCTAGAATGTTCCTAAAAATAACCTGCGTCCCTGCTGCCCTTATTAGAGCATAAATACCCATTCCAGCAAGCCACCTGCAAGGCATCACAGGCCAGCAGAGCCCTCAGCACAGCCTCACCAAGCAGGGAAGTTCTAAAAGCCAACACAAAGTCATTTCCTTCCACTTTCACATCGGCGTGTCTGGATCCTGATTTCTCTTCTTGGTTTAGAGGAAGCAAAAAGTTCCTCTCTGGTATTTGGAGTTAGTTTCCAAACCTGCAGCAGCACAGTTTTTCTTTGTGTGTCTTGTGCTGCTCCTGGCAGAGCCTGCTTGGGAAAGCTGCATTCAGGGGGATGAACAGTGAACACTCAAACCAAGACACCCCAAATCATCATCTGCTGGTCTGCAGGCAAGGCAGGCTCCAGCTCATCCTGCCAGACTCCAAACGTGTTTTGCTGCCCAGGGCTGATAACCCAGACACTCAGAGCAGAAGGGTTTGGGTGTGAAGTTCCTGTGCACCCTGTGGTTCATCAGGAATCTCGTTTGTTGCCCATGGGCAATCAGCAGCTTGCTGAAGGCTGAGCTGTGTGTCTAACACTGCTCTACTTACTTCTAGGGCTGGCTTCCAATGTGGTTCCCATGTTCCTTGGAGAAATGTCCCCCAAAAACCTGAGAGGAGCTGTTGGGGTGGTGCCACAGCTCTTCATCACCATCGGCATCCTTGCAGCTCAGATCCTGGGGCTGCACAGCATCCTCGGGAATGCTCAAGGTAAAGCTGCGGCCCAGGGCCTCTCCAGGGCTCCCCAGGGATGGATTTCCCTGAGCTGAGCCAGCGCTGTGCCCTTGCTGCAGGGTGGCCTGTGCTGCTGGGGCTCACTGGGATCCCGTCCCTGCTGCAGCTCCTGACGCTGCCCTTCTTCCCCGAGAGCCCCAGGTACCTGCTCCTCCAAAAGGGCACCGAGGAGCAGGCACGGAGAGGTACAGCCCCATCCCGTGCCCTCCTGCCACGGCAGGGAGCTGGGAGGGGATGGGCTGGCTGTGGGATGGGAAAAGGGAGCTGGGAGGGGATGGGCTGGCTGTGGGATGGGCTGGCAGCACCACAAGAAAGGGAAAAGGGAGCTGGGAGGGGATGGGCTGGCTGTGGGATGGGAAAAGGGAGCTGGGAGGGGATGGGCTGGCTGTGGGATGGGCTGGAAGGACCACAGGGATGGGAAAAGGGAGCTGGAAGGGGATGGGGCTGGCTGTGGGATGGGCTGGCAGCACCACAAGAAAGGGAAAAGGGAGCTGGGAGAGGATGGGGCTGGCTGTGGGACGGGAAAAGGGAGCTGGGAGGGGATGGGCTGGCTATGGGATGGGAAAAGGGAGCTGGGAGGGGATGGGCTGGCTGTGGGATGGGAAAAGGGAGCTGGGAGGGGATGGTCTGGCTATGGGATGGGAAAAGGGAGCTGGGAGGGGATGGGGCTGGCTGTGGGATGGGAAAAGGGAGCTGGGAGGGGATGGGGCTGGCTGTGGGATGGGAAAAGGGAGCTGGGAGGGGATGGGCTGGCTGTGGGATGGGAAAAGGGAGCTGGGAGGGGATGGTCTGGCTATGGGATGGGGCTGGCAGCACAAGGGTGGGAGATTCTCCACTGGTGTGCTCCTGGGGGTGGAATTCTCAGGACACTGCTCCTTTCCTGGCTGTGGGGATGCCCAGGTGCCCAGCTGGGCTGCCCAGGGCCGCACCCTGCTCTGTCCTGCTCTGAAGCAGCACAGCTCTGCAGTCCTGGGGCTCCCAGCTCCCTGTGCTCTCCCCACCAGCTCTGCAGAGGCTGAGGGGCTGGCAGGACGTGGATGAGGAGATTCAGGAGATGTACCAGGAGGACCGCTCTGAGAAGGAGGAGGGGCAGTTCTCTGTGCTCAGCCTGTTCACCTTCAGGGGCCTCAGGTGGCAGCTCATCTCCATCATCGTCATGATGGCAGGGCAGCAGCTCTCGGGGGTCAACGGGGTGAGTGGGGGAGGCACAAACAGGGGCTGGAACCCCAGAGAGGGGCTGGGGGCACAAACAGGGGCTGGATCCTCACAGGGGCTGGAACCTCACAGGGGCTGAGGGCACAAACAGGGGCTGGAACCTCACAGGGGCTGGGGGCACAAACAGGGGTTGGGGACACAAACAGGGGCTGGGGGCACAAACAGGGGTTGGGGACACAAACAGGGGCTGGAGCCTCAGAGGGGTCCTGGGGCAGTGCTGGCACAGGGCAGTGCTGGCACAGGGCACACACCTGCCAGTGCCCCTTCACCCAGGACATGCCCAGTGTCACACAGGGCTGGGCCAGGCCTGCCCAGCTCCAAATCCAGGACAAGGTGCAGGGTCAGTGCCCTGTCAGTGATCACTGGAGTGTTTCAGAGCAAAGTGCTTGTGCCCACATCCCAGCCAGTGTCTCCAGAGAGGGACAGATTCCACCCTGGGGCTTCTGTGCACCAGTGCCAGCATTTAAAGCAGCCCAAAGGAGGGTCCCCGTGCATTAACTGTGCTGTGGTTCTGCTGCAGGTTTTCTACTATGCAGACAGGATCTTCGAGTCAGCAGGGGTGCACAGCAGCAGCATCCAGTATGTCACTGTGTCAATAGGTGCCATCAACGTGGTCATGACTCTGCTGGCTGTAAGTTTGTGCTGGGGCTCTCTGAGCTCTCCCCTGCCCCTGTTTAAATTAGGTTGTGTTCGTGGAATCCTGCAGTCACACAATGGTTTGGGTTGGAAGGGACCTTGGAGGTCATCTCATCCCACCAACCTTCCACTAGAGTGTATTTGCACACCCTGGAGGTGTTTTCCATGACAGATGCCCTGTGGTGCCCCTTGGACAAAAACATCTGCAGCAATTGCTGACCCCTGGTGTCTGCCCCTCTCTCCTGTTTTCCAGGTTTTCATCGTGGAGTCCCTGGGGAGGAGGATCCTCCTCCTGGCTGGCTTTGTGCTGTGCTCTGCCTCCTGTGCAGTCCTAACTCTGGCCCTCAACCTCCAGGTATGCATCCATGGCTCAGCTGGTCCCTCCCATGATTTCTGGACTTTCCAGGCTGTTGGAATATTTTGAGGATGCTTCCACACCCTTGGGAGGAGGGGACAGCATGAAAGCCTCTGTGCTTGCATGTCTGCCTTGAAGAAAAGCTGTGGTGCTGCTTGCCTGGGTGCTCCCCCAGGATGTTCCCTGCTCCTGCTGCACCAGGATCCCTGTGGCAGCAAGGGCCAGAGCCAGGCTGTGCCTGATTGTGGCACTGAAGGGTGGCACTGCCCTGGAATGCCCTCAGATCTCACTGTGAGCTGTGCCCTGAGCATGCAGGTGGTGTTCAGACACCCCTAACTGTGCTTCAATCCTCACAGAGCACCGTGTCCTGGATGTCCTACCTCAGCATAGTCTGTGTCATTGCCTACATCATTGGACACGCCATCGGACCCAGTGAGTGCCCACAGCCTCCCCCAGGAGCTGGGTAAAGCCAGGAGCTGCCTTCAGTTCCCAACCAAACCCTTTGTGGAGCTCATCCAGGGAGGCTGAGTTCCATCTCTGGGTGGCCATGCCCTGTGCAAGTCATTTGATTGCCCCGTTTTTTCCTTTAAATTGAATCCTTGTTTGATTTGCTGATAGTTGAAACCACTGTCTGCCACTGAGATGAGCAGTCTAGTGAGGAGTTTGGGGTGAGGGGGAGTGCCTCAGGGGTGTCCTCAGCTGCAGCTCCCTGCAGGTCCCATTCCTGCTGTGATGATCACGGAGATGTTCCTGCAGTCGTCCCGACCCGCGGCGTTCATGGTGGGGGGCTCTGTGCACTGGCTCAGCAACTTCACCGTGGGGCTGCTCTTCCTCTACATGGAGGTAAGAACCCAGCACAGGGCAGGACTTGGGCTGCACATTCGCCTCTTCACCCCTGTGTTCTTGCAGAGAGGCTTTGGGGAGTGTGAATGAATTTGTTGGTTCATAAATCCCCTGTGTGGGGTGTGTTACAGGCAGCAGACTGATGTTCTCAGCTATTTCTCACACCTGCCTGTTGCACAGGCTTTAAAAGGAAGCAGTTTGATTGCCAGGTCTCATCCTGAGCTCAGGAGCTTGGAAAAGATGGCAAATTCCCCATTTTCCACTGCAGGATATGCCTTGAAAGGACAATTTTAGGTTCTGCAATGTGGGTGCCCTGTTAAACTGCCCCCAGCAGCAGTGACCATGAACTGCTGCAGTCCCTGACATCACCCTGGGCAGAGGCAGCTGCTGAGTTTTGGTTGAGTTACAGAGCAGACTCTCAGCCTCCTTTCCCAGAAGTTTCCAATGAACCCCTGGTGCTGGTTGGAGAAGACAGAACCTAAAACCTCCCCAGCTTTGGGTCATTCAGGTTAAAACAGGAGCACCTCACCGTGGCAGCATTGCCACAGGCAGGGCAGGTGTTCCCAGCTGGGATGGCCCCTGACCCCTGCTCCCTCCTGTCCCTGCCTAGGCTGGGCTGGGGCCCTACAGCTTCCTCATCTTCTGTGCCATCTGTGTCACCACCATGCTCTACATCTTCTTCATCGTTCCTGAGACCAAGAATAAAACCTTCATGGAAATCAACAGGATCATGGCCAAGAGGAACAAAGTGGAGGTTCAGGAAAGCAAAGAGCTTAAAGATTCCAATGCCCTGAGCAGGCAGGAAGAGAAGAAATGGCTCTCCAGCAGCGAGATGTGACCCAGCTGTGCTTGGCCTGACAGGATCTGTTCAGCAGGAAAACAAATCCAGGGATTCCTCCTTTGATGCTGATCTGACAATCACAGAACTGTTAAGGCTGGAAAAGACATTTAACATCAAATCCAACTGCAAACCTAATGCTGCCAAGTCCTCCTCTTGTTCCAAGGAAATGTCCTCAGCCAGCTCAGTCTGTGCCCAAGGAGCTGATGAGTGTCCCTGGTGTCCTGGTGGCACATCAGGGGACACAAGGCAGCCCTTGGGCTGGGTGTGGGGCAGTTGTGTGCAAGGAGTGCCCTAAACTCCTCTGAGGAACTGTCACTTGTGTGTTTGAGGATCCAGCAAGGGAAATTAAATTCCATTTGGTATGTCAGTGTGCTGCCCTCTGCTTTGACAAAAGCAGAATTGTTGAGCAGCTTGGCATGGATCTTGTGTAGAAGATGAAGAACCCTTCACATGATTTACTTTAACCTTAGCAAATCAGTTTATATCTACAATATACCTGTGCTCAAGTTTGTGATATATGAGTGTTGAAAAAGGAGCTGTCTCTATGCTCTGTCTCTGCACCCACTACAGAAAAGAAGGCAAAGTTGTGCCACAGGCCAGGGCACAGGGAGTGCACAGGACCTGGCCTAGGAGCTGCCCTGCCTGAGCTCCACATCTGCTCTCCTCTTCTCTGGGACACGACTGCAAGGGAAGGGGTGGTGAGTTGGTGCTGACAAACAGAAGGAGAGACAAGCAGGGAGGATGGTGAGAAACAGAGACTGGGTGAGGGATGGGAGAGAAATTTTATTTGAGAAAGCAGCTCCTTTGCCCAGAGAGCAGCTCTTTGGCATGAAAAAAAATCTGTGTATGGAGATCTAAATCAACCCCCTGGGAGGGATGTAACAACCCAGGGTGCCAGATTCTGCAGTTCATTGCTTTTATCTCACAGATGGAAGTTTTATTCTCTTGGAAAAACACCCTGGAGAACCAGGAGGGGCATAGTGAGCCTACAAAGCAGGAGGAGAAACAAGCAAACCACCTCGGTTTTTCTGAGTTTTCCCAGCCAGCACTGGGACTCTCTGGATGCCTCTAGCCAGGGCTGTGCTCACTGGCAGCTGGTGTCAGGCTGCAGCAGGACCCCCCCAAGGAGGGCCATGGGGGTCTGTCCCCAGGCTATGACATCCCCCGTGGGCTGCCCCGCCTTGCACAGCGCCAGCGCCCGAACCTCGGTGCCACCCAGCACCCTGCTCCACAGGTTCACCTGGCTCATCCAGCCTGCAAAGCCATTGGAGAACGTGCCCAGCAGAGTGTCCCTGGCCTTGCCAAGCAGCAGCGTGCCCCCAGCCCGGCTCACGTAGCCCTTCTGGATGCTCCTGGCTTTGCCAGCTGCTCCATTGAGCCAGAGCGTGGCCGTTCCCTCTGGGGATGCCCAGCTCACGCAGTGGTGCAGCCAGCCCTGGGCCCCGTGCTGCAGGGGGAAGCTGAGGAAGTGCCCTCCCAGCCAGAGCCCCAGCTCTGAGCCCACGGTCACCTCCAGCTCGTGCTCGCTGTCCCCAGTGGAGTAGGACAGGATGGTCTGGCTGCCCAGGGGCTGGGCCCTGCTCCAGAAGCACAGCGTGAAGGCTTGCAGGGACACGGCACGGAGGGGGTGCACCTCCACAAAGCTCTCAATGTTTTCCACGGGGAAGTAGAAAGCTGGAAAGGTGCTGGATTTTGTATCTGAAACAACCCAAAAGCCAGCAGTTACATTTCCTGTAAACCAGCCCAAACTCTGGAGGATGGCACCCACAGAGCTAGCAGGGCTGTGCAGTCTGAGTTCCCAGTCATGCTGTGTGTTGTGCCAGCAGAGAAGGGCTTTGGAATGATGAAAAGCTGAGTTGAGCTCCCCCACACAAATGTTTGGGCAAATCATGGTTTTCCCTCCTTCCTCCTCTTTTCTCATGTTGTATAAAATAGAGATGATGGTTATTTATCCTGGGGGAACTGTGCTGAGCATTTTTACTGTTTGTAAAAATGTGCTGCCATGGTGCAGGAGAGAGCTGCAGCTGCTGTGGGAATAGCTGGCTTAGGGCTGGCCTTGATGATGGTGAAGGATTTCCATCAGCAGGCCCAGATATGGCACAGAATTCTACCTGTGTGTGCCAGTGGCAAAGCTGTCAATGGTTTGGGCCACCAAGCTCAGCAGGGCTCTCCATCTTCACAAGGTGAGCTGGACCCAACCTGTGTTTCTTACCTGTGTGGCTCAGTCCATTCAGCAACTCTCTCTTCATGTCCTGGAGCTGCACCTGGATCTGGTCCAGCCTGAGGGTGAATTCCTCTGGATCACACTGTGCTGGAGCAATCAGAGAGCTGAACTTACAGAGGGCTGGCACCTGCACAAGCTGCATTTTCTAACTGGAGCAAAAGCTGCACTTCAAAGTGCAGCTCCTCTCCTCGGTGTGGCTGCTCAGCCAGAGCTGTTCCCACACCCTCCGTGCACCAGACACACCTGAGCTGAGGCTCCTGACGTGGTGCCAGGTGGCACCAGCTGCCCTGGAGGTGTGACACTCAGAGGGCAGGGCTGGCACACACCTTACACAAGGGGAGGCACAGGGACACCTCTACCCGAGCAGGGACACTGCTCTCCCAGACAGGGGATTCCAGCCCGTCCAAGCACAGGGACTGGCAGTGTCACACCCTCCCCAGGGTGTGTGTGTGTCCCCCCAGTGTCCCCTGGCCCTACCCTGGTGCTGCTGGGCTCGGAAGGAGGCCTCCACCACGCGGCCCCGCAGCGGCTGCGCGTGCCGGTAATCGTTGCGCAGGGTGTGGTTGTGCCAGTCCAGCAGGGTGTTCTCCAGGAGCTGCACCTGCAGGGGACAGGGCACGGGGACAGGGCACGTCACTCAGGGCACAGTGGCATGGGGACATCACCCAGGGCATGGGGACATCACACAGGGTACAGGGACATCACACAGGGCATGGGGACAGAACACAGGGATAGGGACAAACGCAGGGGACAATGGCACAGGGAACATCCCTCAGGGCATGGGGACATAACTCAGGGTATGGGGACATCACACAGAGACAGGGACAAACACAGGGCACAGTGGCATGGGGACATCACACAGAGACAGGGACAAACACAGGGCACAGTGGCATGGGGACATCACTCAGGGCATGGGAACATCACACAAGATACAGGGACATCACACAGGGCATAGGGACATCACTCAGCACAATGACACAGGGACAAACACAGGGCACAGTGGCATGGGGACATCACACAGGATACAGGGACATCACTCAGGGCATGGGGACATCACACAGGGCACTGGGACAACAGCTGTGCCCAGACCTGCAGTGCAGAATGACACAGGGACATCACAGAGGGCACAGGGACAGCAGCTGTGCTCAGACCTGCAGTGCACACCCTGCAGCTGGGGACTGCACTGGGGATCAGACAGCAATCTCAGGGTCTCTTGCTGAGCAGCAGCTGGGGAAGGAACAGGACTGAGGGCCCTTATCAGCTAATTCATGATAAGGGCTGGGGGAGTTCTGAGCTCCTGCCTGATGATAGCAGGGATGGAGATTTTGCTGCTATTCAGTACTTTTCTCACAAGTGCCCTCCAGCCTTCCCCTGGCAAAAAGAGTGTTTCTTTTTCAAAGAGAGCACACTGTGATCTCACACTACTGTGGTCTCAGTTTTATCTTTTTCTTCTCCTGGAAGAAAATGTTTCTGATGCTTCTCTATTATTTATTAACTTTAAAGCATTACTTTCAGTGTGAGTCTAGACACAGAAAAACCCTGAAATACCTTCTAAAATCTGCCAATTATTCTGTAATTATTTTAATGTTAGGAATGGCTCTTTTTTTGGTGGGTTTTTTTTGGCTTGGTTTTTTTTCAGGAGGACTCTCTTGCAGTAGTTTTTGCCTTGTTAATTCTCACTGGTCTCTTCCTTTTTTATAGTGCTCCAGGGTGGCTGAGCTTTGCTGAGCAGGGAGTTTTGTTATCAGAGTTTTGCTACACAGCCTGGCCCTGCTGGCATGCAGAACAACAGGCATCTGGAACTCCAGGAATCCACCCCAAATCTCTGTGGGAGAGGTGCCCTAAGAGCTCTCTGTTCCCTGGAGGGCAGAAAGGGAACGCTCAGAGGGAGGAGGAGCTGGTGAGAGGCAGCACTGACCTGAGTGTGGGACAGGACAATGGGGGAGTGGAAGATGGTCCAGGTGACGCTCTCGGAGCACGGCGGGGTGGTCAGGGAGCCCTGGTACCTGTAGAAGTGGGAGAGGTTTTCTGGCAGCATGGCTTGGATGTCCAGGGAGCTGAGAGTTGTGGACTGACCTCCAAAGGAAGCAGAGATGGTGTCAGCAGTTAATGGGGAACTGCTCTTGGAGCTGGGGCTGGCAGACCCCTCCGGCCCATCAGGACTTCAGTGGAACTGGGAGGAGATGGAGAGGCACGAGAGGCCCCTTCTGGGTCTGTGGTCTGTCAGTCAGACATGTCTGGGTCCTGGGGGTGCTGGGCAGTGCTCTCAGTGCTCTGCCAGTGCCTGGGGTGCTCCAGGAGGCATCAGGGGCTGTGCAGGCTGCAGCAAGCTGCTGTTTGGTGCTGCACAGACCTCCAGGAGTGCATTTATTGCAGCCCTGAGCACCCTCCCCACAGCCCTGGGGTCAGATTGTGCAGGGCTGAGGATGCTCTGCCAGCACAGCAGCAGGAAAAGGTCAGTTCCCAGAGGTGGAGTGGGCACACGGGCTGGGACCACATCAGGGACAGAGGAAGGCACTCCCAGGTCTTACCTGCAAACCTGATCCTTGCCAGTTTGGAGATGAATTCACTGTAGTAGGTGTTCTCAAAGTGCCCATCCTAAACACACAGCACAGACACTTGATCAAAAGGTGTGACCTGCCTGTCCTTCTCACTGCTGAGCACTTGGGGGAACACAAAGAGAGCAAACAGCACCACAGGTCTCCTGATGGGCTGGACAATGGCCAGGTTTGTACAGCTTGGGCAGAACAGTGAACAGGATTCTTTTTTACTACTTTAAAATCCAAGTGTTCCCACTGGCAAAGCAGAGCAAGGCTTGGAGGCACAGCAGGGAAACCCCACCTGATATTCACACACACATATATATATATATATATATATATATATATATATATATAAAATACTACTTATGGGGCAGTTTTCTGGAGCTCCCAAGGGGTTTTGGCTGGTGTTGTGTGAAGCCCACATGGCCCAGGGGAAGCAGCACAGCCCCTAAAGAGGTGGCAGACCCCATGTCCTGGGACAGCTGTACAAACCTCGTGTCTCAGGGAGGTTTTAGCCCAGCCAGTGCCCCCTGCCCCGGCCTGTACCTACCGTGTACAGGAAGGCCAGCACTGCCAGCCCCTGGGGCTTGTCCTTGGCTTCTTCAAAGCTGGAGTAGTTGGCAGAGTTGTAGTGGACAATGTGCAGCTGCCAGGAGAGAGAGGGGGTCATTCAGCAAGAAGTGATGAGTGGCTCCTGCATGTTCAGAGGGACACACTGAAGGGACAGCCACCACCCCAGTTCGTGCTGTTTGTGCCTCATAGCAGGCCAAAGGGACCTCTGGTTTAACAGGTTTGTGGTGACAGTGGGGGAACACCTCTGAAGGACACGAGTGCTCTTGCCATGGCTTTTCTTGGAGTTTTCTGTGCCAGCACCATCAGACTCAGCCCTCCCATTACCCTGCTTTCTGCTTTCTCCCTTGCCTCCCTGCAGGCTTTATGTTCCCATCACCTTCCCAAAGCACTCATCCTCTCTCCCCTGCAGCCATTTAGATGGGGTGCAGCCATCCCCTCCATTGCCCTGCTTTCCCCTTTCCCCCAGGCCTCCCTGCAGGCTCTATGGGGTGCAGCTCCTTCTCTCATTTCCCTGCTTTCCCCCAGGCCTCCCTGCAGGCTCTATGGGGTGCAGCCCCCCTTTCCCATTGCCCTGCTTTCCCCCTGCCCTCCCTGCAGGCCCTGTGGGGTGCAGCCCCCTGTGTGCCCCACGAACCTCGGCGAAGTAGCGCATGCCATCGATGGTGTGCTCCGAGCCACTGCTCTCCAGGTCCAGCCCTCCCCAGTGCAGGTGCATCTGGACAGCTGTGTACACACCTGGGAGCCCTCTGGAGATGTTCATGGTGGGTGGCAAATCGATCTGAACTGAGGAAGGACAGTGTTGGAGGCAGCAGGGGGGGCAGCCTTGCCCATCCCTGTGGTGGCACCTCCTGGAAGGGGCAGGGGCAGTCACCACCCCGGTGTGGGAGGGAAAACAGTGAAATTCAAACTTTGTGTGATTAAAACCTCTCCTGGGCTCAGGCTGGCCAAGCAGGACTGGGCATCCCCAGCTGTGCCTGCAGACCCCTTCTCCCCCTGAGAGCTCTGGCATTGGCAGCAGGCACTAATGAAAGCTTCAATGCTCAGCTCCCCCAGCTCAGCACATCTGGCACAGGTCTGTTAACCACTTCCTTTCCAAGGCAGAAAAGGGGAATAGGAATCAAGACAGGCAGTGGCCTCATCTGTTATCACAATTCCCAGTGAGGCCTAGCCATTCTGGGAACGCCCTGCAGGTTTGAAAAGGCTGTGTCATTGCTGAAGGATTTGTGGAGACAAACCTCTTTTCTTCTCCTTGCCAAGGAGAAGTCACAACCCCTTTGTCTTCCTGCTAATTCTCTTCCAGAAATCATAGATTATGTTAATGTATCTAGGAGTGGAAGTGGAGAATTGCCTCATCTAAATGAAAGCCCCCAGCATGTTACAAAAACTAGCAACTATCCTTGCAAAATGCAGCACAACATATTATTAATTAGTCATAGTTTGGGTTTCTGAGGAGTTTCTTTTGTTTGTGAACTGTTTATAGACAGACAAGATGAAAGCATGTTTCCTTTTAATATCCCAAAGGCTCTAGAGTGGGAGGGATAACATAATCTACCTTTTTCATAAGTTCCCTGCTGACTGCCTTCCATAATGAGGGTTATTTACTTCAAGCACCTCACCAGGGTTTCTACTTTCTACAAAACACAGCCAGGGAATTGTGCTGTGAGTTTGTAACAAGCTTAAGGCTCCTCTAAGATATTCCAGGCAAATATTTGCTGCAAGCACAAGGTAGGGAGCAGCCTGGTTTGCTTCTGCTTTTCTCCCACTGGAGTGTGAGTGGGGAGTGTGAGTGCTCCTGCTCTGCCCTGGCCCTGCCAGGTGGTGGAGAATCAGCTGGGCTGAGCAGGGGGAGTGCAGCTGAGCCTTCCCCAGCACTGCTGCTCTGCAGCTTGGCCTCTGGCCATGCCTGCCTGCAGGGACAGCAGTACAGCCAGCACAGCCATCCTGCCCAGCTCTGGCCATCCCTGCCTGCAGGGACAGGAGCACAGCCAACCCTGCCTGCCCAGCTCTGGCCATGCCTGCCTGCAGGGACAGGAGCACAGCCAGCACAGCCACCCTGCCTGCCCAGCTCTGTCCATCCCTGCCTGCAGGGACAGCAGCACAGCCAGCACAGCCACCCTGCCTGCCCAGCTCTGTCCATCCCTGCCTGCAGGGACAGCAGCACAGCCAGCACAGCCACCCTGCCTGCCCAGCTCTGTCCATCCCTGCCTGCAGGGACAGCAGCACAGCCAGCACAGCCATCCTGCCCAGCTCTGTCCATCCCTGCCTGCAGGGACAGCAGCACAGCCAGCACAGCCATCCTGCTCAGCTCTGTCCATCCCTGCCTGCCCAGCTCTGTCCATCCCTGCCTGCCCAGCCCTGGCCATCCCTGCCTACCCAGCTCTGGCCATCCCTGCCTGCCCATCCCTGCCTGCCCAGCTCTGGCCCTGGAGGCTGAGCTAATGGGGCACTCTTGAGTCCCCAGTTAAATCTCCTCTTGGAGGAGGATGCACACATGGATGGCATTTCAGTTTTGCTTGTCCTCACTGGAGGACCAACCCTCTTTAAAACAAAAAGAAAGTGCAAATGCAAAAGGCTTTGTTAACCCCAGGCTGTCTGTGTGGACACTCACACCACAGCAAACAGGCATTTTCAGGTGGGAATTAACCTGGTGCTAGCACACCTACAGAAAAAATGAACCTGGTTTCCTGGGTGAGACATTTGGGGTTTGGTTCTGAGAGCCTGTAAGGAGAGTCCTGCTGTGAATGCCTCTCCCGTCCCTTTCAGATCTGCTGAGTGCTTTCCCTGAGAGATTCTGCTGCCCTGTCCCATCTCACTGAAGCCAGTAGAAAAGCCCAGCCTGACTCACAGGAGCTGTGAATAGCACAGTCGTTTGTCTTTGTGCTTTAGGAAACTGCCCGGCATCAGAAAAGCATTGTTGGGAAGTTAACAAAAGAATGGACAAATATACACATGCAGTCAAAAAAGCTAAACCTGCAGGAATTAATGTCTAGGCAGGCAGGGCAGTAGTGCTGACAGAGAGCTCCGGGCTGAACGCTGAGTTGGTGTGGGCCACACAAAAGGAGTTTCAGTTTTCAGGGACACAATCACAGCAGTCTTCCTCTGCTGGCACTTTGTCCCTCAGCCCTCCCCTGCCTGCCCTCACTCCGGGTTTCTCTCTCCTTGTTGCAGGCAGGAAGAAAGAGCTGCTGGGCAGGACTCGGGAGCTGACAGCTTTATGTTCCCATCACCTTCCCAAAGCACTCATCCTCTCTCCCCTGCAGCCATTTAGAAAATTCTCTCATTGCTCATCTGTAGTCCAAAGGCGTTATCCCAACAGCACCAGCTGATGAATTATTTAGGCAATGAATTACAGATTGCAGCAGGGGGATCTGGGATCTCCTAAATTATAAGCATTGCCCTGAAACTGGGTAGCCAAAGGCTGGGCTTTTAACATGTGCTGTGCTTCAGTTTCCTTTCCTGAGCCCCAAAATACCAATCCTCTGGTGAGGGAGGGATCCTCCTCTGTCTTGTACTTGGGGTGACCTACATCCAACCAAACCTGGGATGCAAAGGTTCCATTCCTGTCACTTCTGATTCATGCACAGGCCAAAAGATGCATTTGTCTGAATGCAGAAGAGTCGGTGTGCCCCAAATACCACTCACTGCTGCACTCATCTTGTCTTGCAGCACATTAAAGGAGAGGATCAATCTGGAATTCTCCAGCTGTATTTTATTTCCTTTTCATGTCCAACAGAGAAAACACCTTGCAGAAACCTAACTGCCTTTTATTTGTCTGATTTATTTATGTATTTCTGGAGAGCTTTCCTGCCTGACTGAGGAAAACAGCAAACCTAAGGGAGCAGAATGAGGTGAGATGGCAAAGTAAGGTGAGTTCAAAACAAGGGCATTGCCTGGGAATGCATTTCCACAGCTGAAACAAAAGATCTGCTCCTGCAGTGCTCCAGCCTTACCAGAGTGGCCATTGTTGGTCATCCTGAGCTGCCCCTGCAAGGGCTCATCGTAGCCACCGAGCTCCAGCTGCAGCAGGGGGTTGTACCTCACCTTCCTCCTCTGGATGTCAATCGGGGACTGCTGCTTGCCAGCACAGTCTGGGAAGTGCTGTGCCCAGTGCTCCTCATCCAGCTCTCCTTCTCCTGCAGGGGAGGAAGGCAGGTGGCAGGGATGTGCTGTCAGCCCCAGCCAGAGCACTCATCTGCCCCCAGGAAATGCCAATCTAATTGTTGGAACGCCAGGAGCTGCAGCCATTACAGGTTGCTTTGCCTTCCCTAGAGGGAAAATGCACATTATTGTGTCTGCAGGACAGCTGTGCAGCAAAGTGAGAAACCTGCATTGCAGCAGAGGCTCGGTGATAGCTGGAGGCTGAACCCCCACCACAGGAGGAGCAGTGTTCACATGGAAATGGGGATTTAAATGGGTCCCAGCTGCCAGAGGTGTGGAACTGGCTTCTTAACCAGTGCGAGGGAATAGGATCAGGGCAATAGGCAGGAAGGCTCAGCTTGGGATCAGGAACTGACAGCAATTAGCTATTTTTAACTAGGGAGAGAGCAATTGCAATATTGCAACTCTTCAACAATATCTTTTGTTTTAGCTTAACCCGCTGAAGATCATAAAAGGATTAACACTTACTTCAGTGAGCTCTGCAAACAACCCCCTGACACAAATGAAATTTAGATAAAATTTCAAAAAAATATAAATAACTAAATAAGTACTTCTTAGTGCTCTTTACTGCCTGGAATATGACAATAAAATAAGAAGCAGGCAGTATTTAAAGCTTTTCCTTGCAGGATCACCCAAAGGGCAGCTTTTCTTCTAACACTTTCTAAAGATTTCCCCCATTGTTTGAACCCTGACAATGTGTCCTAACCACACAAAGGAGTAACAGGAGGTGACTTTGAGGAGAATCACTTTCAAGACACGGAGGCATCACTGAAGTGGAATAAATTAGCTGCTGTGTGATCCCTCACTAAGGGACAGCCAGGAAGGGAAGGGAAGGGAAGGGAAGGGAAGGGAGCCTGTCGAGCAGCAGCAGCCCCAGAGCAGCCCCGTTTTTACCTTTGTAGGTCCAGGACACCTCGTGGCAGTGGCTGAGAGGCACCAGGAGCAGGGGGAGCAGGAGCGCTGCCAGCAGCATGTCTGTGTTGTACCTGCAGCACAGCCAAGGGGGAGATTGGTTAAAAACCCCTCAAATTCTGGTTTTCTCCAGGCCTGGCCTTTCCAGCAGCCCTCCTGCCCCTCTCCTCACCCCCCAGCAGGATAATGGGTTTGGCCAGTCAGCTCTGCTGGCCTCTGGCTGAGCTGTCCCCACAGAGGGGACGGGTCCCCCGATGGCCAGAGCTGATGGCCCCGGGTCTGTCTGACCCCTGCACAGCTTTTCCTGTCCATTCACTGCTGATGAATGGGTTGAAAAGCTTCTCGCTGCAAGTATGGGCACAACAGAGCTTTGTAAGCAGAAACAGCCAGCCCAGACCTCAGAGCTGCTCCCCTTTGCACAGCAAGGACCAAGGCACAAGGCATTCACTGGGCTTCAAAAGTGCAGAGCATTGACAACCCTGCCAGAAATCAAAACTGCAGACACTTAGCTCCTCTGAAAATTAGAGACTGGGTCTAAAAGCACTCCACAGCCCTGAGCCTTAGCATTCAAAGCATTTTGCTTTCAACACCTTCCCTCATCACTGGAAATCTAGTTTTGAATGGGAGAGATTTGAAACCTTTGAAAAATTCAGAGCTCTCAAAAACTACTGAGAGTTGAAAGGTGCAGGAGACTGCAACCCTGATGGCTTTTTAAAAAAACATGCAGGAATTCAAATAAAAACTAGCAGGTGACAGGTGTCTAAATGCTCTTGTGGAGTTCTCTGTCTCTTCAGACACCTGATTTCCTTAAAAATGTGTCCCAAGCAAATACTTGTGTATGGTCCAGTAAAAGTCATTTGGCAGAACAGGGAACAGACCATGGATTCTCTCTCTGCCTTTTTGTATCCTGTCACCAGGCAAATGCCATTCTCTTTGAAAATCCTCCTCCTCCTCCCTCAGGAATGACACACTGCTGGCAGCCCTTTCTTCCCAGCTGTGGCCCCCAGCTCCTAAACTCGTGCTTTCAAAACAAAAGGGGAGCAGAAATCTCCCCAGGAGTGGAATTTTTACCTTCTATGGAAAAGAACTAGAGATTCCAACAAAAGCAGCATAGCTGGGCTGTTGGTTTTAGGTGACAGGCAGCAATATTAAACATGAGGCAAGAAAACTCAGATCAGTGAAATCTCAGCACTGTTTGCAGCGTCCCTGCCACTTGTGATAAAATTGGCAATAATTTTCAGGAACAAGGTGATTTTCAGCCACTCAGCAAGGTGGCAGCAAATGAGGTGAGTCTGGGGGTGAGGGTCAGGCTGAGCTGCACAGAGGCAAGACCCAGTGGGGCAGTTTGGGGCAGTTTGGGGCAGTTTGGGGCACTGTTTGAGGCAGTTTGGGTGGCAGTTTGAGGCAGTTTGGGTGGCAGTTTGAGGCAGTTTGAGGCAGTTTTTGAGGCAGTTTGGGCAGGACAGGCCCCAGGATTCTGCAGCACAGGCAGTCTTGCTCATTCTGTGATTCTATGAATAATAACAGCAATTCACCAGTAAGAGGCACAGGTGAGCTACAGGTGCCATGGGAACTCAGGTTTCTGTGCTGAAGAAGATACAGGTATTTGACTCAAAATCTTATTCTTTGCAAGTGAATTGTTAATGTAAAAAGGCCTTTCCTGGGTTGCTGGTTTGTGCAGTGCATATTTAATCTTTGGGAACTGCTGTAATATTGAGCTGATTAACCAAATGTGTTTTTTCCCTCTTTCCTCTGAAGAAGTCATTTATTCTGACGGTTGCACTGAACTGTGTAAGGACCAAACCAAGCAAACCTGCCCTGCAACGCACTTCTTAATCCTTGTGTATCCAGTTGTGTAAATGGGCTTTGAAATTAGCTGAGGGCGAAATTTTGGGGGTTTCTACCTCTTTGCACTTCAGGATTCCACACAGCAGCTCAGGAGGGTGTGAAGAAGAGTCAGGCACAGGGGATCACCTCTGCACTGGAGAGCTGCACTGGAATTCATTTTTAATGGAGCTTTTGCAGCATTTGTGACATTTCACTTGACATCAGCAGGGGCTGTGGGTGCTCAGCACACCCCAAACCCACATCTGTGTTAGCTCAAATTCTTGCATTAAGGTCCCTTCGAACCCAAACCATTCTGTGATTCTATGAAGACAGAGCAATCCATGAAAAAAGGATTTACTAATTGCACAAAGCATGAATTTCTTTTGGGGCTAGGACAAAACAATAATTTCAATTAAGTTCTTTAAATGTACTTGGATATTGAGCTTCTAACTAGGAACTGAATGTTATGGAAGTCCTCCTGTATAAGTACTGCCCACATCAACCACTGGTTACTGGTTCTTGGGGCTTTTTTAGTGTGTGTGGTATTAAACCTGGCTGGCCTGAGGCTTGTCTTGGTCAGCTCTTTTGCTGCCTGGACATAATTTCTGGAGAATAATTTTCTCCAGAATAATTTCCTGGAGAGAAGAATGGACATAGTGCCTGGGCACTGCAGGCAGCATAGCAGCACCTGCCTGAGGTGAGCTGGGGGTTCACAGGTGGAGACTGGAACAGGACTCATCTCTGCACTGAGATTCAGCCAGTGAGAAAATCTGATGTTGTGTGTGTCAGCCATGAATATTCGTGGCATGATTTCTTCCCAGCAGCAGGGAAGTTTCACACAGACCTTGGCCTTCCCCCTCCTGCCTCCACTGCAGTAGGAAATAAGCCTTTTATCCCACATCGTTGGCTTCCATGCTCTTCACTTTTATCTCTACAGTTTCCCCTGACTCTTTGCCATCTTTTAAGTCCTGCTTCTCCCAGGCTATTCTCTCTGTCCTCGCTGGCCTAAAGCTCAGCTCAAGCCTGACATTCTGAGAATTGGTGGCCACATTAAAACCTTGATGTGGCATTGAAGTGGCTGGCTCAAACCTCAGCACTCCTTTGACCCAGAACTTGAAAGGGTTAACTCCTCTGCCTCT
This sequence comes from Setophaga petechia, assembly GCA_024362935.1. Classification (NCBI taxonomy): domain Eukaryota; kingdom Metazoa; phylum Chordata; class Aves; order Passeriformes; family Parulidae; genus Setophaga; species Setophaga petechia. The sequence continues at coordinate 4,715,563 of JANCRA010000047.1, forward strand.
GAATCAGCAGGAATTCCATCAGGGCTTGCAGTAAGAGCTGCATCACTCCCCAGCCCAGCAAACATTTGACCAGGAACAGGCTGTTTGAAGTGAGATGGACAGAGTGCCTTCAATCAGGCCATTCAGGTTTTTCTGAGTGAGTCTAAAACCTCTTCAAACAGAGCTCTCTCTGCTGAGGCTGTGCTGCATGAGTGAAGGCATCCAGAGCCTGCACAAGCTTTATGAAAGGCAAAGATCAGCCAGTGCTGGCAGGCCCAGACCCATGAGGAAAGCTGACAATAGCTGTGCGGATTGAAACACGAGATTCTTTTATTCAACAATTCCTGTAATGTTTCTACATCTTATTTCCAAAACTGGCCCTCTTTTCTTTGATATTTTGCCCAGGCTCTTTTTTTCCTTCCCTTTTTGCCCCTGGTTTTTAAGTACATACAGAGATCACAGAGGCAGAAAAGCGCTGGAATTCATTTCTCCAGTTCACACAATCCCTTTAGACCTCCTTCATCTTATACAATATTTTGATGTATTTGACTAAATTTAATCATAGAATCAGAATGGTTTGGCTTGGAAGGGACCTTAAAGAATATCTAGTCCAACCCTCTGCCATGGGCAGGGACACCTTCCTACCTTCTTCTGATATAAATTCAGACACCTTTATGATTCTGCTGAAGCTTTGTGGAAGAAATGGGCTTTGAGGCAGTCAGAGACAGACACCAGAGATCTACACCAGTGCTCCTAAAGGCAGGATTTGCCCATTTGAAAGCAGAGAGGTTTCCTCTGCGAATTCCATTTCACGGTCTAACAGATCTCAGCATTAGTTACCTGCACTTCATTGTCAACCTAAATTTTCTTTTGCTCAGTTTCAGCCAATTACTCTTAGTTATAGCTGTAACCCTTGGATTATCTTAAAATAGTTTTCCCTTTTTAATGTTCACATCACTTCTGGGGTGGTTATCACCTCGCTGCACCATGGGCAGGAGCAGCCTTTCACTGCCATTTCCCCAAGGTGGAGAAAAGGACAATGTGATGCTATAAAAAGGAGAGAACATGGTCAAATAATCCCTCTTCATTTTCATTTCCAGGAAATGTCATTACAGCCCTTGTAATGTCTCTTTAGGGCTGCTCTACAGACTTTGCTGAAAGGGGATTTCATGTTCTGGGTCTCTCCTTGAGACTTTGGAAGAAAGTAAAGCATGAAGGCAGGATTAGGAAGGGGGAGGCCAGACTTGCCACTGCATTGTGTGTGAGGAGCACTGGAACGTGGTCTGAGTGTGGGGATGGAGGAGCTGTGTGAGAGAGAGCCTTGCAGAAAGGTTTCCATCCTGCCAGGGCTCTGTGCTGTGCACTGGGTGGGACAGAGAAGGAATGACTGGGTGACAGGGCAGCTGGCAGCACGTGCCAATACCTGCTCACGGTGTAATCAGTGCTTTATAGGTATCTGCACTGCTCCCCTAAAAATGCTCATTTTGCTCCTCATCTCCCACGGTTATGGCAGGCAGGGGAAGCCTAACTGCTGCTCCATCCCTCTGAAAATGGACATTAGCAGGGCACAAACAAAGGAGAAGACCCCAAGGCCCTCAGCAAACAAACAAACCCAGTGCACAGAACAAGTAAGGGCTCTGGAAAGTGCTGCTGCTCACTGCTGGGTAAGCACTTTTGCTTTCTGCATTGTGTGTTGAGCAGCTGTGACATCCAGTGGCCAAACACAATACGGTTGGGTCTGGTACAGACCTCTTCATACGGGGTAACAATAACAGAGCCCTTCCACGGCACTTTTCATCTTCAAAAAGCTGCACAAGCACGAATCCATTAACCCCTGCACAGCTCCCAGGGCACAGCAGTGCAGCCATGCCTGAAGTACACAGGCAGGGGACAGCACTCTCCAGAGGCATGGCAATCAGCTCTCAGCCACGTGGAGAACCTGCTGCAGGACCAGAGGGCAGGACCTTCAGCCCCAAGGCAAGGAGCTGAGATAAAAGGGATCAGAAAGGTGCAGCTCACCCAGCACCTGATGAAGAGGCCACACCTGAGGATGGGTTGTGCTTGTTTTCCCAAGAGCAAAAAAGTCCATGGAAAAAGAGAGGAAAACATGGGGAAAGCTGAGAGATCCTAGGAGGAGCAGAGCTGCTTTGGAAGAGATCCTTTGTCAGAGGCCTGGCCTGAGGAAAAAGCTTCAGCAGAGAATTGCTGAAAACATCAGAGGACATTGCTGATAGATGGGGAAGGCAGCACAGATGTGGGTTTGGATTAAGAAATGCAGCAGTGGAATGGAAGAAATGTGACTACAAGGAGATGCCACCTTAAACTTCATCAGTGCCCAGTGTCTGCTCGCTCAGCCCTGCAGTGGTTTTGTCTGCAGGCAAGGTCATTGCAGGGACCTTCAGAAGGAGCAAAGTGCCCACAGTCCCTCCTCTCCCAGCAGCTCATCACCACTGCTCTGTGAGGAGTAAGATGATGATGGGAGCTGAAAGGGTTTCCCATGAGAATGAGGTTGGTTTTTAAGGCAGGAAGACAACATGAAGGAAATTTAAATCCTACTGTCTGTGTTGTACCTGTTCTGTGGCAAGATGATCCTGCTTGATAACTCTTGTGCTTTACATAACTATTTTGCACCCATTAAGGAAACAAATTAGTTGTTTTTGGACTAGTTTATTTCTTTTTCAGGTTATCATTCAAAAAGCCCCCAATCTTAAACACCAAAAATCAATTCCTAGTTTTCTTTCCCCTTTATAGTGGAATGTATTTCAAAGAGGGGGAGAAGGCCCTGCTCAGCAAGGAGCCTCAGACACCCTGAGAGAGGCAGTGCAGGACTTGCACTCTGGCCTCCACAGAGAGGATTACTGCATGGTTTCAGCATGGTTGCAACAAGCAGCTGTGGCCTTTGGATCCTCTACTCCTGGCAATTAATGTCCAGCTGGTTCTTTCAGTCTCCATGCAAATCACCATATCAGATCATCAGCTCCTGGGAAATGTTCTCTTTGGTATCAGCACACTGATTCATGCATTGGTTCCCTTCCAAATGGCCATTGCCCGTGCCCTGAGAATGGATGTGGCACTTGTAAATGTAGGTTAGCATTTCCAGCAGTAAAGAATATCCTGCCTGCTCCTGAGTGTCTCACACAGCCCTGGAGTACTCGGGGAGGCTGCTGATGGAGCCACAGTGCACAGACCCACACTAACCAGCATGGACTAACCAGCCCTTCCCCACAGCCCTGGAGAAGACAGCATAATGAAGACTGGAAGTTAAGAGCATTAAGCAAGCTGGAAGCACTGGGAGTTAAGAGCATTAAGAAAGCCATGAGGTCTGTCACCTCCAGCCATTTCACTATTCATGTGCCTAAAGGAGCCTCACTGCAGGGTGAAGCTGGGAGACAAAGGCACGGCAGAAAATGGGATGAAAAGTGAGGGAGAAGGATGTAAAGTCAGAGGAAGCTCTGAATGCCTGGAAGAAAACATCTTGAACAGTCATTCCACAATGTAATAGGTACCCAGAAAGAACATCAGTCAGACTCTGCCATTACCTTTGCAATGAACGTTCCTTAAAAACACCAGGCTCTGCAGGGTCGATGAGGAGCAGAGATCTGAGTGCTCACGTCTGCATCCAGTGGCTTCCCTCTGGAGATCCCACCTGCACTGCAGTGAGGTGCAAAGCTCCCTGAGATGCAGAGGAACCTGCCCAGAACACAAGCAGGCTGGCACTGGCTGCAGCGGAAGGAGCAGGCGAGGGAGGTGCCCTCGCAGCCACCCAGGCACATCTTCAGGTGTTCTGGGAGGCACTGGGGGGAAAGAGAAGTCCCAGAGCGTGCAGGAAGTGCTTTCAAGGTGCTCTGAAAGCTCACGCCCTGGAATGTGCCCTGCACTGCTGGTGGTTATTGCCATTTGAATGCATCGCAAACAAGTCCTGATCTGTGGTGGTTCTGCTCTGCCTGGGCACCCTCAGCTGCCTGGAGCAGCGATTTCACACTGCAGAGCTCACAGGGCTCAACTGCTCTGAACAGGGCAGGGAAAGGCTGCCCTGGCTGCCTTCTGTGCTCATCAGCCTGTTGCAAGCCACCAAAACATGTACATTTATCACACTTCCAATTCTACCCGTAAAGCACGAGGAATGCGAGCCCTTGCAGTGGAGGGATTTTGCTCCTGAGGGTCATTCTCCATTTCAGGGTGCCTCTGAGCCAGGTCTGAGCTGTGGTTTTTCTCCTCTGCTGTGTTAGTGTTCCTGCTGGGAACACTGGCTTTATGTGTCCCCAAACTCTCTGTCCCCAGTGTCCACCCCATTAACCATACAGGCCCCTTCCAAACTGTGAAATATTTTAAGGGTGTACTGAGTATTTGGTAAACTGGTAACAAGCTTGGATTCCTAAAGAAACTCCTGCTTCCTAGAAACCTCATAGCCTTGGGGATGCTCTTTAAAGCAAGACAAAAAAAAAGGAAAAATCAGGCAGGATACACGACTGAGCAGCAGCACGTTTAATAACAGCTCTGAGTTTAATTTTAACATGCATGGCACAGTGTGAGTTTAAATCTGCTGATCCAGGAAAAAATTATACCAACACCTGAACAGTGCCAGGCTTGTGCTCATGGATGCCTGCAGCCACAGTGTCCCCAGCTGTGCCTCCTCGGGGGTCCTGCTGGGATGGGGAATGCAGGCTCCAGCCCAGGAAATCTGCTTTGTGCTGCCTCTGTGCCCGCAAGGGAAGAAGGGTGAGGCAGGGAACAAGTCCTAAACCCCTCCTGAGTGCTCCAGGCAGGGGGGTTTGCTTTAAACCCCCCCTCTGCCCCCCACCAGGCCAGTTATGACCTTTCAGGAAACATTTTGTCCCCAAAGAGCACCCTGCTGTACTTCAGCATCAGCCTTTGCTGGCTACTACAATGTTTAATTTCCCTCAGCCTCAGGCTTTCGCTCATTATGAGACTCGACACCTCTGTATGATTTTCCTGCATGGCAATAAAGGCAAAGATAGTGAAGCATCTCTAATCCAGCAGTTAAAATGCAGCATAAAAATGCAGCTTTAGGATTTCCAGCATCTGGAATGTGTTTTTACAGGGAATGTGCCCTCACACCAGGGAGGGTGAGGCTGCAGAACAAGCCAGTGCTGCCAGGGTATACAGCAGTGCTGTAAGGGGTACAATTTGCAATTTGAGGGGGGCTGGCACTTCAAAAAAATCCACCAGTTTAATTCTGAGGGCTTTTCCTGCCCAATGGTGCCTTATCTCAGCTGGGTAGGACCCAGCAGCATTCTGCCCTGATTCATGGCTGTGCAGGGAAGGGACAAACCCCTCACACAGCGGGCACAGGGGACACGGGGCACTGCCACAAACCAGCCTGGCTGGCACAGGGCTGGCACAGCAGCTGGGGTCACAGCGGGTCTCAGGGTGCTTGCAATGCCTCAGGAAGGTCAGTCCAGCTGACTTCCTTTGCTCTTTATTAGACTTTAAGCTTGTCCCGAGGGGATGTTCTCAGGAAGGAAAGAAAAATGTGCCCAGAAGGTACATCAGGCACAGGCTGGCAGGACAGGGCGAGGCAGGGCTGAGGAGCACAAACTTCACTGATCTGTGAGCAATAAAAACTTCACTGATCTGTGAGCAATAAAACGGCTTTGTTGGGGCAGTCAGGGTGAACTGGGCACTGCCACATCCTCACAGATAAAACACAGAAATGGTTTGGCTTGCTGGGACCTGAAAGCTCAACCCATCCCAGTCCTGCCATGGGCAGGGATAACTTCCACTATCCCAGAACACTGGGCAAAGTTTGTGTTCCTGCTGGCACACTGCTGTGAGGAGTCACAGCCCAAGTTCTCCACACGGGGCAAAGTTTGTGTTCCTGCTGGCACGCTGCTGTGAGGTGTCACAGTCACCATCAGTGCTCCTTCCCCCCATGCCCCAGGAAGTGTGATGGTTATTCACTTCAAAATCAGAGTGAGGATTTATTGCGTTTGTAATTAACCTTTCCCTGGAACTATTACAAACACACACATCCGTTCCAGCCTTCCTCTTCCCAGGTTTACTCGTTATTCCCACACCCTCTCAGTCTCCCTGGGGCTACCCAGGCCCAGCCCTGCCATCTCTCCTCTTCAGGGAGATGCTCCAGCCCCAATTTCGTGGCCTCCACCGGACCCTCTCCAGCAGCTCCTTGGCTTTGTTGCACTGAAGGGCCCAGAACTGGGCACAATTGTGAGGAAAGGCTGAGGGAATTGGGATTGTTCTGACGGGAGAGCAGCTCTGGGCAGCCTCCTCATGGCCTTCCAGTGCCTGAGGGGAACTCAGAGGAGGTGGGGAGGGACTGCCTACAAGGGCGAATAGCGACAGCACAAAGGGAATGGGTTCAACCTGACAGAGGGCAGGTTTAGATCGGAGATTAGGAACAAATTCCCTGTGAGGGTGCTGAGGCTTTGGCACAGGGCATCTGGATGGAGGATAACTGAAAGCATGCAGGGCCAGGATGGACGGGGCTTGGAGCAAGCTGGGGCAGTGGCAGATGTGGCTGCCCACGGCAGGTTTTGGACCCAGCTGATGCCGAGTGTCCAGTGTCCATCCCCAGCCAGGCCGCTCCTCATGCCATGGCTGTCCCTCAGCTGGGGCAGTGGCAGATGTAGCTGCCCACGGCAGGGTTCCACATCCGGCTGATGCCCAGTGTCCATCCCCAGCCCGGTCGCCCCTCACGCCATGTCTGTCCCTCAGGGCTCCCCCCGCACTCCGCTCCACTCGGTCCCGCCCGCTCCCCCTGCCCGCATGCGCCGCGCCGGCCCCGCCCCCTCGCACGGGGATTTTCCACGAGGCCCCGGCCCGGCCGCACGTAGCGCACGCACGCGAGCCCGCCGCTGGCGCGAGGCGGCCGCAGCCAATCGGGGCGCGGCGAGGGACGGCGTTGGCCAATGGGCGCGGCCGGGGGGCGGGCCCTGTGCGCGAGGGCGGCTATAGGCGGGCGGCCGCGGAGCCGTTGGGTCTCAGTCAGAGCCGGGGCGGCGACAGCGGAGCGGCTGCGGAGCGGGACTGCCGGCACAGCGGTGAGTGCGGCGGCCGCTGCGCCCCCCTCCGCGCTTCGCGGGCCCGGAGGCCGCGGTTCCCTTCTCCGGGTAGCGGCCGCGGAGCCCCGGCCGTCCCCGTGGCGAAGTGCCGGGCCGAGGCTCGGTGGTCCCCGGGGGATGCAGGCCGCTGTGTGTTCCCGCAGCACCGGCGGGGAGGGGAGGCCTGAACCCCGGCAGTGTGCGGGGGTGGGGGTTAAAAACGGGGGATGTGGTGGGTCAAGGTGGGGGCAGAATCAGGGGGATGTGGTGGGTCAAGGTGGGGGCAGAATCAGGGGGATGTGGTGGGTCAAGGCGGGGCAGAATCAGGGGGATGTGGTGGGTCAAGGCATCCTCAAACGCAGAGTTTAACCTCTTTCTTTTAATCATTAACAGTCGCTCTCGGATTGCGTGTGGTGATTTGGACCTTCCCCTCTTTAGTGGATGTCCTTCAGCTTCCCATCTCAAATATTTAACGTTTGCTAGCAGTGCGTCTGTGCCTGAGGTCTCTTAGTGGGTATTTAAGTGCTGGTTATCCCAAGGCAGCGCTGGCTGGGGGGCAGCACCTGGATGTGCAGGTGTGGATAAGGAGCTGCTGCTATAACCATCTTGCCTCGTGCAGCCAGAGAGGATCCTGGGCTCTCTCCCACTCCGTTACTTGCCTGCTGAGTCACAGGGTAGGGCCATGGCTCGCCGAGCCTGGCAGGAAGTACCGAAGTTTGTCATGCAAACCCACAGGAGATGAGCCAACGCAGTTTCAGGCCTCCATCTTACTAAACGCAGAGAGAGAAAGTGGTTGAACGTGTCTGTGATTTGCTCCCTGCCAGGCATCCTTTAGAACCCGTTGGATCATGTTGTAGAGGTGGATTAATACCCCGTGGAGTGCAGAGGAGCAGGGATGGAATGTGCACATTTGTCCAGTTTCTAGGAGTGCTTTGGCAGGGGAATTAATACACTGGGATCTGATAGAGTGCACTGAAAGGTCTCGGCTTTTTTCAGAGCACTGGTGGTATGAGAGTTGGGGTCATGAGGACCTTTAAGTGTCAGGAGAGGCTTCCACTGATAAATGTGGCAGGCCTGTAATAGGACACTCACTAGGGCAGTTATTTCTATGGCTAAACTTTAGTGTTGCTTTTTAAATCTCCATTCAGATGCTAGCAGTGCTCAGCCTTAACCCGATATTGATTTTAGAGAAGTGTGGCTGCAAGATATCTCACAAGGACAGGGTTTGGTGGTAGGGTTGGCTATAAAAAAAAAGTCTTTTGATTTAATTTTCAGTTGGAGTAATCTCCAGTTGAGAGTACTACATTCCCTGTGCAGGGTCAGCTGAGGAATAAGTGGTGATTTCTTAGACTTGAGCTGGTAGTGAAGAAGCTCCTCAGCTGGCAGGGGTTGTAACTTACCCTTGGAGTAGGCCAGGCAAGCTGGAGTGAGTGGCTTCCCCTGAGGGGAGACAGTGACCTTGTCAGCAGATTATGCTGCAAAAAAAAAGGTTTAAGGCAGTGTGCTTGTTAAATACCACCGGGGCGTTTGCGTGTTTGGCAGAGGACAAAGGTCTGGGCAGGCAGTGCTGCTGTGACCTCTCTGCCTGTAGTCAGCATTTCTGTGGTTGACCCTGGGCACACGAGGGCTGACCCTTGTGTTCTAGGTGAGTTCACTGATTCCATTGAGGCAGAATGCATCGTGGTGAGCTAAACAGCATCAGTTTTACCCTATAGCTCAAAGGGAGAGATGTTTCTTGAGCACAGGAGTGGGCAGTTTGCAGAAGGAGCAGCAAGGATTTCTGGGGTGATGCAGTGCTGTGAAATGCCCCTTTCTGCAGAGAAGGGAGGGACTTGTGGTCCTTTGTCAAGGAAACTTGAGTAATGTCTGACCTGGCAGACATTTCCAGTGGAAGTTCTTGCAGTGTGTGTTCCTGAAGGTCAGCAAACAGCTGCAGCACTGCACTGAGGGGTCCTGGGAACTGCCTGTGCTTTTAAAGAATGAGCCACCTCGAGTTCTGTGGCAAAGCCAAGGTTCTGAAAATGAAAGTAAGGTTTAGCAGGTGCCAACCTGATAAACTCTGAATGCCCTTTTTGGATAAGTGGGCATTCTTCCTGTTAGCCATGGCTCCGTGCATCTGCAGAGAGCTGAGTGTTGTGTGGGTGGCACTGATAAGCAGAGCCTTGCAGGGATTTATTTCTAGCTTGTGTGTTCCCTGGTTGAAGCTAGGTAGTGGCAGCCTGAAGGTCAGCTTGAAGAAGCTGTCTTGTTTCATATTTTAGTGATATCGTGTGTCAGTGTGGGGGTCTGGCTGAAATCTTAGACAGCATGCAGGGGCAGGACAGCTGGAGGGACACGGGGGGAGCAAAGGCTGCCTGTGCTCTGACCTGGGGAGGGCAGAGTGTGCAGCCACCCCCTCACTCACAGGCTGTGAACCAGCAGCACCATTGCTAAGGTCATGTTTTTCTAACTTTGCAGTAACTGTGGAAGGATTCATGACCATTTCTGTAAACAGGGTTGCCACCCACATTGGCTTGCCAAAAAAACAGCTTCCAGATAGTTCTGCTTCTGAGGCTGAGCTTTCTTCTGTGCAGATGGGCTGGGTTTGGTGCCAGTCAATGGCTTACAGGCATGTGTATGACTTGATTTTTAAAATGTAGCTGGGCTTGCATAAGAATTCCCTTGCTGCAGTTTTCTGAAGTGGATAAATGTGAGAAGGGAGAAAGGAAGTATTCAAAAGACATAGGAGATTTTTATTCCTTTTAAGATGAAAAGTTAAGAGGAAAAACTATTCCTGTAAATGCTCAACAGGGTGTAACTATTAATGCAAGTTTTTAATGAGAGCTGTGGCTGCTTCTCTTTCGTCATTGGTTCCGTTTGGCTCTGAGCAGCTGCTGTGCATACTAAGAGCACTCTGTGCATGCTGAGAGCTGCTGCACTCGGGTCTCTTATCAAAAAGAACTCTTACCTGATAGCAGAGAGTTGCTGTTTTGGGAGCTCTTTGCTGCTCTGATGTGGTGAGGTGAAGTTCCTTTAGGTTTGTCACCTGCTCCTGCTGCTGTCTAGGGTCTGATGATGCAGTTCAAGTCATTTGGAAACATCAGGTGATTGTCCCTTGCACAGAAGGAAGTGATTTTTTTTTTTTTAAATACAATAAAAGTCATGGGACACTGGAAGAGCTTGCCCAGAGAAGGTGTGGCTGCCCCATCCCTGAGAATGTTCCAGGCCAGGCTGGATGAGGCTCATCCAGCAGCCTGGTCTGGTGGGAAGTGTCCCTGCTCATGGCAGAGCATGGGATGGATTCAGCTTTATGGTCCCTTCCAACCCAAACCATTCAGTGAGTAACTGTAGCTCCTTTTTGCAGGTACTCAAGATGTCTATCACCAAGATCCATGCCCGTGAAATCTTTGACTCCCGTGGCAACCCCACTGTTGAGGTAGACCTGTACACCAACAAAGGTGAGTCCTCAGCTGCAGGTGTTCATCCCTGGCTTAGAGCTGATGGAACTCGAGCAGGCAGAAGTGTACAACCAGTTCTGTTCTACAGTGGAGCTGTGCTGAATTCTTCCTCCTCACACATAAAACTTGTTGGAACTTGCTGTGAGCCTTGCAGAAAAAGCCTCTGCCTCATTCTGTTGGATGAGTTTGCTGAGCTCAAGTTCCTGGCTTGGGCAGTGCAGGGATTTTTGGAGGGTGCTGCTTCTTACAGCCTAAACTGTGGGAGAGCTGTTCCAAACCTGGCCTCCTTCCCTGCCCCAGCATAAACTGGGATGGCACCTGGAAACTCTGTTCTTGAGCTGCTGCTAATGGCCCTGGTTGTCAGTGGTCCCCATGCTCTGTATGAGTACACTTGAAGTTTAATTCTCAATTTGTCTGCAGTGGCTTTCTGTAATGACACAGTTGAATTTTGGGTAATGGTTTCTCCTCTGCCCAAGTACTCAGGCATGACTGAAGAACATGCCTAATTGGGCTTTCACATGTAACATCTTATATTTTTAATTATTGTAGGACTTTCCCTTGGTTTGTTAGCTGTTCATCCCACATCTGATAGGATCTGACAAAAGCATTGTGCAAGCTCATAGCAATGTGATTTGGTGGAATGAGCAAACACAATGGCTGTAATACACTGACTAAAGAGCTGATCTTTCTGCCTCAAAAGATTAATGCAGTCATTTAATGAGGCTGCCCCCACTAAGCTCTTTGATTTAGTGGGATAAGGGAGAGACTGGAGGCTGAAGTTGGCATCTTGAACCCCAGGCAGAGCAGGCTCCAGGGTGCAGATTGGCACCAAGTTCAGCATCCTTGGCTGAAGGAATGGGCTGTCTGGGTGGCTCTGCTGTTGCCAGAAGAGCTCAGAACTCCTGCTAACAAAATAGGTCTCCTAATTGTCCCTTTTATGCCATATCCTAGAAGAATTTAAGAGCTTGCCTTGCCTGAGCTCAAAAGCAGATCCAGTGAATGAAGCTATCCTTTTTGGAAGGGGAATGGATGCCTTCCTTAACTCTTGAAATGCCAGTGGCAGAGGAGGAGTCAGTTTGCTGTTGGTCAGTGAGTGTGAGGGAGATGAGCAGGAGGCCCCTGTGGGATCACTGTGTGTGAGCAGAGCTGTGGTTTGGAGACTCCCTCTCCAGCTGCAGGGCTGGGATGGTGTCTGGCTGGGGGATGTTTGGTGCTGAGTGTGCCAAGGTGTTTTTCTGTTGTGAACAGGTCTGTTCAGAGCTGCTGTTCCCAGCGGTGCCTCTACTGGAATCTACGAGGCTCTGGAGCTGCGCGACAATGACAAGACACGCTACATGGGCAAAGGTACAGCTGGGGCTGGGCACCCAGAGTGCCCTGGGACAGGCACTGGCACTGCTGGGCTCCTGGGCCACTCTCTGTGTCCTGCACAAGGCCTGGCAGCTGGGCAGGACAGACAGATGGCAGCTCCTGTCAGGCGTGGGCAGAGGCAAAGCAGAGGGGCAGGGTTGGTTTCCTGGGCATGACCTGCAGGGTGACAGCCTCCAGCAGTGCAGCTGCCTCGTGCTGCAGGGCAGGGCACCTGCATGGAGCTGGGCACACCCAGCCAGGTGACTGTCCTTGGTACAGGGTGTGCAGGTGTACTCTGTTACCCTGCTGCTCTTGCACTGTGTGTTGGTGTGTGGCAGAGTGCTTCACCAGTGTTGTAAGGGCATCTGAACTGCCTGCTCCAAAAGCCTCAGGCATCCTGCTGTTAGTCACAAGGGCTTTTCATAGATCAAATTTTCCCAGAGCCCTTAAATCTGTCAGCTCTGAGACTGCAGACTCCTTAGATCTCCCAGCATGCTGAATCCTGAACCTGAGGTTTTGTGCCAGCTCTGTCCCTTGACTGTGCAGCTCTGCTGACCTGCCAGTCAGGTGAAAAGAAGCTGAAATATCTTCTGCCTATTAAGAAAGAACAATTAAAGTGGATAGCTGAATTGAACTTGGAGAGCCTTGTCTTAGAAGATTCATGGCTGTTAATGCTTTAACAGAGAATAAATGCCTGGATGACTGAATGCCCCCAAAACCTGAGGCTCTTGTGCTGTTTACCCAGGGCACTTTTCTTGCAAAGAATAAATGTGTATTTACCTCACTGTGCTAAATCCGTGTGTGCTTAGGCCTGTTAAGTCTGATCCTATGGGCAGTTCTTAATGGCATTTAATTAGACTGTGGTTAACAGGCTGTAGCTGAAGGGCTTTGTCAGCTGGGAAATAACACGAGTTATGAAAAAATAATTATCAAATGGGAAGAGTTGCAGATAGCTGCTAGGCCTTTTGTAATAGAAGTCTGCAGACTTAGACCATTTGGAAAAGCAATTAATATTGTTTAGGATGCAGTCAAATAGCATTCATCTTTCTGAAGCTTAGGTTTTTGGAAGTCTTTAAACACTGCACAGTAAATAAGGTGATGTTATAGCAGTGTTACAAAATAGTGACAGGTAGTGAAGTGCCTGAGCTGCTGCCTGTGTAACTGCTGGGGAGATCTTTTCCCTCCCCTTACTCCTGGATTCTGTGAGTTGATAGGGGAGCCCACCCTAAAACCTCCCTAAATGCTGATGTGGAGGCCCTTGAGGTTTGTGCTGGCAGTGGTGATGGCAGAGCTAGGGACCTGGGTGTGGAGCCCAAGCAGAGCCTTGCACAGCTTCCTGTGCTCTTGGAGCTGTTGTCTCTGGTGCAGTGCTCAGTGCCAGGCTCCTGCTGCCTGTCTGTGTCCTGTGCTGCATCCCTGTGGGCTGGCTGAGAGTCTTCACCTGTGCCTTGACTGGGGTGTCTGTTTGGCTTCTGTCAGGTGTCTCCAGAGCTGTTAAATATGTTAACGAGTTCCTGGCCACGGCCCTGTGCACACAGGTAATGGATGTGCTCCCAGTGCAGCCCTGGCACTCGGATGAGTCTCTCCAGTGCATGGCCTGGCAGACTAACTGGCATTCCTGGACCAGTCCTAGCCAATGCATCCTTCATGTGCCTCCCAGTCCAGCCAGGGCCTCTGTGTTCACACCTGGCCTTGAGCTCAGCTTGGACTGGGGCTGGGGCAGCATGAGGTGGTTTTCCTGGATGTTCCTGAGATCCCCTACTAATCCCTGCATAACCTATGTGTTGACCAGTGTCTGATTTGCTTGTTCCTTCCAGGTGTCTCAAAAGCTGTAGAGCACGTCAATAAAACGATTGCACCTGCACTGATTAGCAAGGTAGGAGCAATCTGTCTTCTCTTAACATCTCCTACAGCCAGGCAGTGTCCAAACCATCCTCTGGTGGGGTGGCACCTGCAGGGTGTCAGCCTGTGTGTTGGGGTGCATGTGAACAAACTGACCACAGCAATGGTTTTACTTAATTTACTTAATGAGTGCACATCTAACACATAATGGAACCTCCTCCAGCAGCCTGGTGGTGTGGTGTGCAGAAACACTTCAGCCCTGGGAGCTGCAGGGGTGCAGCTGGGGTACAAGCTGAGTTATGCTTCAAAGAGTGCCTGAATGATGAGAAGGGGCCAGGTTTTATCCAAGCAGGGTAATTGGAGGGGAAGCTGAGAGGATCTAGAAAAGTCTGCTTGAATGAGATTCCTTTGTGCTCTGTGGGCACCAAGCCTGGCCTGCAAAGGCTGGTGCAGAACTCAGTGATGGCACATCAGCTCAGCTGCCAGCCCAGGGCTGCTGCTGTGTGATGGAGGCAGGAATTGGTCAGGTCAGCTCTTGGCAGCTGCCCTTGGCAAGTGTTGGTGCCTCCAGGGGTGTCAGTGCTGTGGTGGGTGGGTGAGGGTTTGTGGGCCTGTGCTTGGTGTCAAACAACTGTTGGGTTGCTTCCCTCTGCAGAATGTGAACGTTGTGGAACAAGAAAAGATTGACAAGCTGATGCTGGAAATGGATGGGACAGAGAACAAATGTGAGTGGGCTTTGTGTTGCACTGAGGGGTGGAAAGATAAAGATGGGTCAACAGAATTCTATTTACCAGAACCAACAGCCAGTGTATGGCCTTGTGCTCTGCATTCCATAATTCAAGCCATGGGCTGCTATTGCTGAGTCTCTTTATAAAGACACTTCTCTAATCAATTTCTTCCCATTTCAGCCAAATTTGGTGCTAATGCCATCCTGGGTGTGTCTCTGGCTGTGTGCAAAGCTGGTGCTGCTGAGAAGGGTGTTCCCCTGTACCGCCACATCGCCGACCTCGCTGGGAATCCAGAGGTCATTCTGCCCGTTCCTGTAAGTCCTGGCTGGGGCAGCCTTGCTTTGCCTTTAGCCTGGTGCCCCTGGATCAGCTCTAGACAACGAGCAGTGTGATGGAAGGGCTGGTACATGTTCCAACCTGGCTTCTCCTGCTTCCTCCAAGGCTTTCAACGTGATCAACGGGGGCTCCCACGCTGGCAACAAGCTGGCCATGCAGGAGTTCATGATCCTGCCCGTGGGCGCTGACAGCTTCAAGGACGCCATGCGGGTGGGGGCAGAGGTCTACCACAACCTCAAGAACGTCATCAAGGAGAAGTATGGCAAGGATGCCACCAACGTGGGGGATGAGGGTGGCTTTGCCCCCAACATCCTGGAAAACAAAGAAGGTGAGAATGAGCTGAGTGTGGGAGGAGATGTAACTGAGAGCTGGAGAATGGACTGATAGCCTGCCCAATATAATGACAGGCAGGATCAATAGGATCAAAGGTGTAGAACTTCCTGCTTTGTCTGTACTCTGTTTCTTATCCTGGCAGACATCCTAAGGTGCTCTACTGATGTGGTCATATATTCCCTTGGATGTCAGTTGGACAGGATGGTTTTTACTTCAGTGCCTCATTGCTCTCATTCCTGTAGCAGCTTAAGGGAACCTTGTGCCCTCCCAGTTGAAAAGTGGTGTGGGAACTTCTGTGCACTGCAGGTGTTCCAGAAATCAACAGTCAGATATCTGTGGAGTTGTTTTCCTGCAGACAAAGAGGGAAAACAGTTTGTGCCCTGCCTGGCTGTGTGTGGGAGGGCACAAAGGCTGGGAAGCTGAGGCAGTTGCTGCTTCCATGGCCAAACAGTTCTGTTCAGGAACCTGTGGGAGAGGCAGTTTGTCTGTGGGAGGCAAAATATCTGTTCCTACAAACACTGCACCAGAGGAGCTTTCCATGCCTCTCCAGAAATGGAGCTGCTCACAGGCAGTAGGACATGGGCTCAGATCAGTTGCTTTTTGCTTTACAATGTTTTTGTTATTGTGGAGGGGACTGGTGACCTGCACTGCCTTTTCTGAGGACACTGAGACAGTACCAAAGCTGTGCCATTTCTGAGTCCCAGTGTCACGTGCTGGTCTGTGCCCTTGCAGACATCAGGGAAGATGGCCTTGAATCACAATTACATTCCAAGGAAGTTTTATTGCTGGCTGCAGCTGCTTTTACAGTTTGTGCTGCATTAGCATCTTACAAAACAACCAAACTCACTCAAAAAGAACCCAAACAAAAAACCAACCCAGCAACAAAAGAAAACACTTAATCTAAGCTTCCTGCTGCAAACAGAGCCCAGCTGCTCCCCTGCAGCTTGGGGTCACTGGGACTCTGCCAACAGCAGCACAGTGGGCAGCAACCAGAGACTTCTGCTGAGTGGTTCTGTCCCCTCTTGCTCAGGTGAATGTGCACGTGGGGAGCAGGTGGATGCCCAGGGGGGTCTCCTGTGCAGGGGAGGCTCTGTCTCCCTGCTGCCAGGGTTTGGTTGCTCAGCACTTGCATGGTCAACACCTGCTCTGGAGCTAAAAGGGATTAGAGTGCAGGCACTGCTTCCTGCCCACATGCATAAAGTTGAAAGAGGATGTGGAATCATGTAGTATTAAGCTTTCTGGGCTGACATGTAGTCCTGCCTGAAGAGATTAGGAATCCCATAATGGTGTCTCAAGGGTATTACAAGCTAAAAGCAGTATTAAAGTAATATCTTGTTCCAGTCAGTTCAGAAGTGGGAGAATTTAAGAACCCTTTCCTCTGGGCTTCCTGAAGGGGTGAGGGAGATGGTTTGCCATGTGGGTGTGCTGCTGTTGGGCAGTGGAGCTGTGGGGTTGGGATCCTGCAGGCCCTCAGCAGCTGCTGTGTGTGTTGCAGCTCTGGAGCTGCTGAAGACAGCCATTGCCAAGGCTGGCTACACTGACAAGGTGGTGATTGGCATGGACGTGGCTGCCTCCGAGTTCTACCGGGATGGCAAATACGACCTGGACTTCAAATCCCCCGATGACCCCAGCAGATACATCACTCCTGACCAGCTGGCTGACCTGTACAAGGGCTTTGTCAAGAACTACCCTGGTGAGTTGCTCATCAGTGGGAGCACAGGGGAGTGGTGAATCAGGGTTGGTTGCTGCAGGAGGGAGTTGGTGTGCAGCCCCTCTTACAGGAGAGACTGAGAGCTCCTGCCTTTCTCAGGGTCTCAGGAATGTTCTGGGAAGGGAGTAGCACGTGTCTGCAGCACTTTGGTGCTGCTCATCCAAACAGAACCTTTGTGCTGGCAGTGTCCTAAAGCTGCTGTGTCCCTCTGCAGTGGTGTCCATTGAGGACCCCTTTGACCAGGATGACTGGGGTGCCTGGAAGAAGTTCACTGGCAGCGTCAACATCCAGGTGGTTGGTGATGATCTGACTGTGACCAACCCAAAGAGAATTGCCAAGGCTGTGGATGAGAAGGCCTGCAACTGCCTCCTCCTCAAGGTCAACCAGATTGGCTCCGTGACAGAGTCCCTGCAGGCGTAAGTTCTGCCCTCTGGGCTGGGCCAGGGTGGGGCTGGCTTTACCTGGGGGAGGTGGAGGTCCAGAGCAGAGCCCTGTGCTGCCTCTTGGCTGCTGGGCACAGGGCATGAAGCTCTCCCCAGGGTGGGGCTGGCTTTACCTGGGGGAGGTGGAGGTACAGAGCAGAGCCCTGTGCTACCCCTTGGCTGCTGGGCACAGGCCATGCTCTGAGCTGCTCCTCTTGATCTCTTGCAGCTGCAAGCTGGCCCAGTCCAATGGCTGGGGTGTGATGGTGAGCCACCGCTCTGGAGAGACAGAAGACACCTTCATTGCTGACCTGGTAGTGGGTCTCTGCACTGGCCAGGTTGGTGTCTGCAGCTGCTGCAGTCTGGCTCTTTGCTTGATGGGATAATTTGGGGGTGAAGCCAAAGCCAGGGTGCACTGCACTGCCTCGGGGTGCAGGTTTGCTGTGTCTGTTTGCAGGGAGCTGATTTGTTAATGGACTGTGACAAGGGAACACCTTATCTTTTGCAAACTCACCTTTAATCAGCAATGTCAAAGGTCTTGGCTCCAGTGGCTGTTCTGGGCTTTCCTGGTCCTGCAGCTGATGGCAAATGCACGACCTGTACTGCTCCCAAGACCTGCTGTGTTTGCTTGGGCAGATACTGAGCCTGGTGCCCAAGCAGAGCTTATGGTGATGCTCGTTACCCTGAGCAAGTTTTGTGTTGGCACTTGGAGTTCTTCACTAACTTGGTGATTTCCCTCAGATCAAAACCGGTGCCCCGTGCCGATCCGAGCGTCTGGCCAAGTACAACCAGCTGCTGAGGTGAGCCTGGGCTGGGGGAGGGCACTCCTTGTGCTGGGCTCTGCCCCTCAGAAACACCTGCAGCACGTGGCAGAGCAGGAGCTGGCTGGGGGAGGTCCAGAACAGATCACACCAGGCATCCTGGGATGCTGGACTGAGACCTTGTCCTCTGCACGGGGCACTGCTCTTGGCAAGCATCTCAGACATGGGGGTTGAGTTGTGGCAGGTGTGTGGCACTGCCCACTCTGCAGGGGCTTGGTGGGAGCTGCCTTGTAGGACCTCCAGGGCCAGGTGGGCACCACCAGGTGTTTCAGTGCAACATGGATTGGGTGTTTCAGTGCCAGGTGGGTCAGGAGTTTAGGGCCAGGTGTTTCAGTGCCACGTGGATTGGGTGTTTCAGGACCAGGTGGGCCAGGTGTTGGGTGTGAGGCCTGTGCTGGGGTTCTCTGCTGCCTGCTGACACCCAGTGCTCTCTGTCCTTCCCCAGAATTGAGGAGGAGCTCGGCAGCAAGGCTCGCTTTGCTGGGAGGAACTTCAGGAACCCTCGTGTCAACTAAGTGTGGAAGAGTCCCCTCTGTTCTGGTTCAGCACTAGATATTGACTTAGATCACAATTACCTGTACTAGAAAGATAAGGGCAGCTGAAGGAAAAGACCAGTCTGCAGGTCCTCTTCTCCTCTAGATGATCCCTTCACCCAGTGTTTTCACCAACTCTGGTCTGTTAATTGTAATGCTCTGCTGCTTCTGTAGAACAGTCCCTGGGGGTGTTCTGTGTATTAACACCCTCGGGGGTCATGACATTGTGATTCTGGGCATAAACACTTTAGTTCCCGTCTCTGTCTCATCTTCAACGTTTGGAGCCGTGTGATTTGCAGTGCAGCAAGAGGTACCTGCAGACAGAGACAGTAGTGTTTTTACATGTGATAAATAAAAGCATCAAACAACCCAACAATGTGTGTGTGGCTTGGAAGTATTTGGAGGAGTCTGGGGAGCAGGGATTCCAAGCTTTGCAGCATGGAGTCATGGAATGGTTTATGTTGGAAGGGACCCTGAGGCTCCTCTTGCCCTTTTTCCTGGGGTTTGGCAGGAGTTTTTGGGGTGTCTGTTCCCGTGGTGGTTCTGTTGCTGTGTGGGCAGTGTCACAGGGAGCAGAATTGTGACCTCAGCCCATTCCCAGACAGGAAAAAACAAATTATTACACCACTGAGCGAGAGGATGTCTGAGCCAGTTCTTGCTGCTTTTTTCCCGTAGTTCAGATTAGTAAGAAAATCATTAATTTCCGATTCTGTTAATGACTCCTGTGGTGCCCGGTGCTGCCCCCCGGTGGGCGCGCCAGGCCTTGCACCGCACTCGCACAAACCAATTCTGATTTTTTAACGTTTTAAATCCTCCCCGTGGGGATGGCACAGCCAGCGCTGCTGCAGGGCACCTGTTACCTGCTACCTTAAAGAATATTCTCAGTTCTGGTGTGGCAATAACAGGGAAACAACCTTCCCTGGGCAGCTGGCAACTGTGCTGCCTTAGGAGGTTTATCTCCTTTGTCAGGCTGCTTTTAAGAAGAGCTTTGCTATAAATACCAAATTTACCAGCCCCAGCTCAGCACCAGGCCAGGGCCTCCTCTCCCACATTTGTCCTTTCCCCAGGCCTTGCTCTGAGCTGGTTGCACTCTGTGGCAAATTTGAAGCCCACTGCACTTTTCACACTTAGCTGATCTCTGAATTAGACCTGTTAAATGAATAAACCAGCTAATTACACACAAATCCTATCAAGGGATTTTTCTTCTCTCAAAGAGGCAGCTTCTAATATCTGCAGAATGGTTTAGGAAGCTTTTTAGCAGAGCTGTGTTCAGGAGCACGAGTTGGGCTGCTCCTCACCTGGCACTTCAGTAAGTGAAGCCAAATGCTCAACCCCTTACCTGGGCCTCTATTTCCACCTGGTGATTTTCTCCTAATAAGCATCAGAAAGCAAAAGGAGCTGGAAAATCAGGTCAGTGGTTGCCAGAACTCGAGCAGAGCCCGAAGGGCAGTGAGGCTGTGCTGAAATGAGTGACATGAGCAGGGCCTGGCAGCTGGGCTGCTGTGCTTGTGTGCAGCCCCACCATTGTGGGGAGAACCAGGCTGGAATCCTGCTCTGCTCAGAGTGGAGCTCAGTCCCAGCTCTGACAAAAGCTCCCTCCACCAACACTGCAAATGAATTCATTATCGTTCCCACCTTGTCAGAGCAAGGTGGAGAGAACACTTACAGGTCAATTACCAGGTGTGTGGTGCCTTAAAATAACCAGGCAATGGCAGGGTTGGAACATTGCTGGGGCTGTACAGCCCCGAGCTGGAGTCAGCTGCCATTGAACCGTGTGTTCTCCTGCTCTGTGCATCAATCCTGCCGTGTCAGGTGCTGTGCTCACCTGTCCCATCAAACCCCTCACAGGAAGCTTTCAAGTTCAGTCACTGAGAGTATTTGGGCCAGATCAGCAAGGTGCTTCCAGCTGCAGCGGATTCAGGCTCTCCCTAATGAGGCTGCAGCGTTGAAAGGAGTCCCTTGCAAAGGAAGAAAAGAGCCCCGAGAGGGGAAGTGCTGGAACGTGGGGCTGGGGTTTGGAGATAAGGATTTTAAACGTGTCAGAGAAAAGTGAATGATTGGGAACGCTGTGTGTGTTTGGAGTGAGGGGAATCAGTGAATAGGGAACAAGATTTGATTGCTGAAAATCAAGACCTGAACCTGCAGTGCTGGAGAGGGGGGAGCTGTGTCTGCTCCTTAATCAGGGCTCAGCTCCTGCTGCACAGCTCCTCACCTTTCCCTGCTGTCCCCACGGAGTTGGACTCGAAAGGCTGTGCTTTATAACAGAGAGCAAATGTGGCACAGCCAGTGCCTTTATTACTGCAATAATTTGCAGGGATGGCACTCCTTGGAGCAGAGGAGGCATCAGCTTAGCAAACACGAGCTGGGAGGCTGCTCTGAGAATAGCAGCCAGGCTTAAAAGCAGAGCTGTGGTGACTGATGGGCAGAGGGGAGAGGCAGGAGGTGCTCTGGGAGCTGTTCAGAGCAGGATTTATAATGGTGTGGTGCAAAGGAGTGCACTGGGAAAGCTCCCCCATTACCCCTGGCTGTTCCTAGGTGTGTAGGGCTGTGGAGGGATAGAATGTAAGAAAATAAAGATAATGCAGGAGGTAGTCTCACACCTGAGGAGGTGCAGCTGTACTAATCAAAGATTAGGAACAGGCCTGCCCTTAATTGGCCACAGCTGTGTCCAGTAAGAAGAAGAGTGCCATGAAAGAGTGGGTTAGCTGGGTGAGGAGAGAGAGCTGGAGTTTGTTGGTGTGCTGTGAAGAAGAAAAAGGAGTCAGTGCTGTGAGGAGCTGCCCGTGAGGAATCACTGAGAAGGTGTGGGGGATTTACAAGATGACAACACAGGGGTGCCTTTTCTGCCCTGTAGCCCAGCCTGCTCTTGGCTCTGACTTCCTCACGTTGGTTTCTAGGCCTGGTCCAGGCCCTGTCCCAGTGAGTTTGCTCTGGACAGGAGGGGATGTTGCCATCCCTCAGTGATCTTGGGAAAGCTGATGATTCAGCCCTTGGCTTTCCTGCCAGACACGAGCCCTGGTGTGAGCGAGGACATCACTGCTGACCTTCCCTCAGCAGCTGGGACACCCAGGCTGGCTGTGCCACTGGGACAGGGCTCAGAGCCAGCCCTGGCAGCCCTGAGAGCTGTGCCAGGCACCAGCTCGGGCCCAGCTCTGCCTTGGAGAGCTCTGATTGCTGCTCATTTGTGTGGCAGGGTGAAATGATTGCCCTGCAGACAGGAGCTGTGGGTGGGTGTGGGAATGCAGGAGCCTCCTCTGAGGAGAGAAGGGAATGGAGCCTCTCCCTGCAGCTGCTCCTGGGTACCAGGCTGGAGCTGGAGCCCAGGTCTGGCCCTTTCTGCAGGGAAAAAGACCCAGAGGGAGCCAGGGGCCATCAGATCTGGGGCACTTTGCAGCACTTTGTGCTCCATGGATAGACACCCTCAGAGACTGGAAGTGCAGGGTGTGGAGAAGGGGAACAAGGAGAAGAAATAAAGCCAAACCAGCTGCAGACCTCAGTTCTGCTAGGAAAGCCTGGAGGTAAAAAAGAAGG
Organism: Setophaga petechia; assembly: GCA_024362935.1. Classification (NCBI taxonomy): domain Eukaryota; kingdom Metazoa; phylum Chordata; class Aves; order Passeriformes; family Parulidae; genus Setophaga; species Setophaga petechia. The sequence continues at coordinate 4,737,605 of JANCRA010000047.1, forward strand.
AGGAAAAAAACCCCTAAAAAACAACAAGGAAGAGAACTGAGAAATGGAGAAAGAAAAGGGGTTGAATAAGAACTCAGATGATAAAATGACAGATACAAAATAAACTATGAGGAAGAAAATGATCACAATGCCCACATGATTTCCTTGTGCCACACTGGAAGTGTGTGGTGAAATCTCAGGCCTGAAGGTCGAGGCACAGGCACAGCTCTGTCTGGAACCACACAGGTTTAATCATCCAGGTGCCAGTTACAGGCTTCAGTGACAGGAGAGAGCAGGAATGTGGGCAAATTCTGCAAAAGAAACCCCTTGGACAGAGGCCAGGCAAGCTGACACCGTGCTGACAGCAGAGTCTGCAGGAAGGAGCATCCTGGGGCCAGCCTGGGTCAGTGTCCCCAGGACAACCCTGGGTCAGTGTCCCTCAGGTCAGTGTCCCCCAGGACAACCCTGGGTCAGTGTCCCTCAGGTCAGTGTCCCCAGGACAACCCTGGGTCAGTGTCCCTCAGGTCAGTGTCCCCCAGGCCAGCCTGGGTCAGTGTCCCCAGGACAACCCTGGGTCAGTGTCCCTCAGGTCAGTGTCCCCCAGGACAACCCTGGGTCAGTGTCCCCAGGTCAGTTCTGGGTCAGTGTCCCCTGGGTCAGTGTCCCCAGGTCAGTGTCCCCAGGTCAGTGTCCCCAGGCCAGCCCCAGGTCAGTGTCCCCAGGCCAGCCCCGGGTCAGTGTCCCTCTGGTCAGTGTCCCCAGGTCAGTTCTGGGTCAGTGTCCCCAGGTCAGTGTCCCCAGGCCAGCCCCGGGTCAGTGTCCCCAGGTCAGTGTCCCCAGGCCAGCCCCAGGTCAGTGTCCCCAGGCCAGCCCCGGGTCAGTGTCCCCCTGCTGATGGGCTGGCAGCAGCCCTGGGGCCTGGGGTGCCCGTGGTGGGCACAGGGTGTGGGGTTCCCCTGGCAGAGGAAGCTGTGCTGGAGCAGCCCCCGGGCAGGGTGGTGCCCCCAAAGGGCAGAGTCTCAGCTCTGGGCCTGTCCCCAGCCCCGGGCAGGTCTGTGGTGCTGAACAGAGCCTGATGTGCTCTCCCTGCTCGGGTGCAGGTGTTGGGAACAAGGCTCCCCAGTGGAGAGAGGCCCCAGTGGGTGTGAGCCCTGCTCAGCCCCAGCCACTCACCCAGACCTGGGCTCTGCTGGGCCATTCCCCTGCTGCTCACCTGCCTCACCTGTCCCCAGGCACAGGTGACACCTCCCAGGGCGCTGGGGAGGATTCCTCAGTGGGTTTTGTACAGTGCTTTGAAGATAACAAGTGCTGAGGGGAAAAAGGAGATGGTGCTTGAAATGGAAATGTTCCCATTGCTGCGGCTCTGTTTTCTCTCCCTTCAGAAAAGTCCATTCAGAGGTGCCATCAAAGGCAGCAGTGCTGCAACAGCAGGGAAAGAGCAGCTACAAGGTGGAGGTGGGAGCCAGGCACCTCCTCCTGGAGGAGCAATTTGCAGTGGGAAGGACAAAAATGCAAATCTGAAATCAATCCATCTGTCTGTTGAATGCTTTGGTGATTTATAACAGCTCAAAGCCAAGTGGGTCACTTAGGACAAGGAGCTGGGGATGCATTTGCTGCTCCCTGCACTGCAGGAGTGCAGGTAGTGCTGCATTTCCTGCAGGGCCGTGCAGGAGGTGCCCAGCTGAGGAGTCAGCCCCACCTCAGCAGTGCCAGACAGACCTTGGAGCAGGCAGGGAGCAGCAGGCCAGCCCTGGCCAGCAGCCCCTGCCTTGGGCTCCTCTGCCTCCCCTGGATGTCACAGTCACTGCTCTGACAGCTGCTGCCATGGTGAGGGCTCAGTCCATAACTGATGATGAGCAATCAATTGATATGAACTGCAGGGAATGTAGAAAGGAGCCAGCTCTGTGTGTGCTTGTGGCTGGCAGTGAATTCCCTGCAGAGCTCAGGAGTTTGGAAGTATTGAGAACAACCCCACTTTGAGCTGTGTGAGATCCCCCTGGATCTGCACAAGGACCGTGTCCTTGTCCCTGTGCATGGCCTGGTGGAGAGCTGCTGTGCTGCTGGAAAAGCCTCGAGGTGTGGGTGTGTGGCCCAGGAGTGGGTGTGACAGAGCCCCGGGGCTGTGTGAGTGAATCTGCACGAGCTCAGTGTCCAGTGGCTGCTCAGACACCAGCCTGGGAGGCGTGAGGGTGGAAAGGCACCAGAAACCACAGCAAAACCTGCCCCAGACCCTCCTGTGCTTGGGTCCCTTTTCCATCCCCCTGCTTCAAAGGGCTGCACCAGTTTGTGATGTTGGTACAATCCAGGCCCTGGCTGGGGCTGAAGGCAAGTGAGTGCTATTTAATTTGTTTAGCAGGTTTTATCTGGTATGTAAATCCAGAACGGGCTCCTGTGCCTGTCCCTGGGTGTAAGCAGGATCCAGGGCTCAGCATCAAGGGGTGATGCAATTAATCCCACTCCTGAGGAAAGACTCATTAGTCATTTGCAGCTTCAGCACCGCTGCCTTTCAAGGTGCACAAATCTCTCGTTAGACACGTTTCATGTTCTGCAGATGCCATTTTGTCCCCTCTCCACATGCACTGGAACATGCCCAAGTTTACAGAAATGAGAGGAGCGATTGTTAGGGCTGAAATTTTTTTGTTCCCTTTCAATGGGATTTTTTTCCCTTTGCACGGCGCACATCCTGGGCTTTGATAAATGAGTCTCACCAGACACTGTGGTAAGCCAACCTCTGCTAATATTCATTATGCAGAACCCACTAGGAAATGGTCTGAGTCAGGGAAATTGAAAACCTTTAAAAGATAAAAAGGTTTTAAATTTTTTTTTTAATTTAATGAGGAAACTAATTTATAACATTTTACATTTCCGGGATTTAAAATATTTAAAATATGAAACCCAGAAATGTTGTGGTTGTATGTGAATGGTCACACAGGAAATGGAGCTTTTCTCCCCAAATTCCTGAGCTGTTTGGGAGGTGTGCAGGACAGCTTGGGGGTGCACTGGGTGGGGGTAATGGTTGCACTGGGTGATGTCAGAGGCCAGAGGATGTTCTGTGGCCCAGGCTTCAAAACTTGCTGGCAAAACAGGAGGACTGAGCCAATACAGAGACTTTGAGGTGGCAGGAAATGCTTTGGGAGGTGGCTGAGGATGTTCAAGGATGTGCAGGGAGCCCCCGAGGTGGGGCTGGCTGGTCCCAGGGGCTCCCTGGTCTCATTCCCATCCCTGGCAGTGCCCAGAGCTTCTCCCTGTCCCAGAGGGGCACCAGGGTGGCAGTGCCATGGGCACCTGCCAGCCCAGAGCTTCTCCCTGTCCCAGAGGGGCACCAGGGTGGCAGTGCCATGGGCACCTGCCAGCCCAGAGCTTCTCCCTGTCCCAGAGGGGCACCAGGGTGGCAGTGCCATGGGCACCTGCCAGCCCAGCCTGTCCTGCTGAGAACTTGTTCCTCCAGCCCCAGAGAAGTTGCATCAGCTCAGGGGAGGGCACTGGGCCTTTCCAGGGCTCTGCTCAGCCCCTGGCACTCGCTGCTCCCTGCAGTGGGTGTGAATATGCCCAGACTGATTTGAATCTCATTTCCATGACTTCTGCTTTCACTGCAAAGCCATACAGCTGCTTCTAGGCAGGGATCTCTGTGTCCAGGAGGAGTTCACACATATCCACAGCACTGGCCTCCAAGTGGGATGAGCCTTCCAAAAATTCCCTGGTAATATCTGTGGAAATGAGATTTTAAATTCCTGAGATTTCTACAGTAAACAAAACAAAGCAGAAAACCCCCCAAAGCAAACAGTTTTCAGCTAAAGGGCTGGTATTCAGCTATGACAAAGGGAAAGAGAGAATATAATCCTTTTTTGTGAGTGGAGTTAGGTCATCTGTAAAAGCCTCTCAGAATATTATCTCCCGAGCTAATCGCTGTATTGACATTTGCCTGTTTCATTAGAGCTGAGTTTTTACTGCATTGCTGAGGTTACAACCTGACTCATCTGTCATGGTCAAGGACTGGTTTGTAATTTCATGACTGGAGAATTAAAAACCAAAAACCCCCCTCCATTATTTTAACTAGTTGGGCTGAAATGGCGTTCACAAAATTCTCAGTATTGGTGTGTTTTGACTTCATAGTTTCTAGTTAGATTTTTTCCTCGTAGATTTTTGTTTCAATCAGTTGGCAAAATGTCAGTTATTAAAAATAGAGCCATGTTAAAACAGATTTATAAAGAGGTAATTTAAAAAAGTTAAATACAGTGCATAAACTGCCATATGGATGCCAAATAAAATGGGTGCAAGGGTTAGCAAAGGGAGAAAGAACCCCCCAGTGGACTTTTGCCACTGTTTGGTTTTGTTCCCCTGAAATGAAGGAGATGGAATGGTAACAGGTGAAACGTGGTGTGATTTTTCTGTGATGACAACACCACCACCACAATAACAGGAATAATTTGAGGCTCCTGCTGTTCCCTTCCTCAGTGGGTCTGGGGGTGCCCAGAGGAGCCAAAGCCCTGGGAGGGGGTGGGAGATGGGGAACCGAGCAGGGGCAGGGAGCCAGGAGTGCTCCAGGGCCAGAGCACTCAGCAGAAAGTGCTGCTCAGATCCTCACAAACACGCAGGGTAAGGAGAGGAATGTGAGGATTAACATTCTGTGTGGGTACCCCTGTGGCACGCTGGAATTTCGTGTCTCTGTGGATTTGGCCGATGAGGCTTTCTCTGTGTCAGCAGCTCCCAGGAGGTCACTGCTGGGAGACAGAGGCACCAAACACCAGAGATGCCACCCTGCCCTGCCACAGCACAGCCTGCCAGGCTCCCCCAGGGACAGCCTGCCTGAACATCAGACATGTCACACCCAGAGATGCCACCCTGCCCTGCCACAGCACAGCCTGCCAGGCTCCCCCAGGGACAGCCTGCCTGGACATCAGACATGTCACACCCAGAACACACAATGTGCCCACTGGTCCCAGCAGTGACCCCTCTGCACGTGAGCCAAGGAAATCTGCAGTGAGCACCCAGAGGAACAAAGGTCTCCCCCAGCAGCCTCTGGGGCTCCCTGATCTTCCTTGTGCTGACTGAACCCGGTGGCTTTACTGGGAGGAGATTATGGGACAAGCTCAGAGGCTTTGTTTATTATTGTCCACAGGGAGAGCTGCATCTCTGCCAAAGGAAAAAAAAGACATCCCAAAAAAAGCAGCAGCTTCAAGTGCTATTCCTGCAGCAATCCCCTGGCTGTGAACCAAACTCATAATTGGATCACTTGGTGGTGGTGTGAGGATGTGGCTTTGCCTGCTAGGACGGGCTGGGGGTAATTTTGGGAGGTACACAGATGTTTATTACACAGCAGAATCCCAGAATCCGAGACTGGCTTGGGTTGGAATGACCTCAAAGCCCCTCTGGTGCCACCCCTGCCATGGCAGGGACACCTCTGACTGTCCCAGCCTGGCCTTGGGCACTGCCAGGGATCCAGGGGCAGCCACAGCTGCTCTGGGCACCAGTGCCAGGCCTGCCCACCCTCCCAGGGAACAATTCCTGCCCAAAATCCCATCCAGCCCTGCCCTGTGTCCCTCCAGCTCCTGTAAATCCTCTCTCTCCATCTTCCCCGCAGCCCCTTCAGGCCCTGGAATGGCACAGTGAGGTCACCCCAGAGCTTCTCTTTTCCAGGGTGAACAACCCCAATTCTCCTGGCCTTTCCTTGTGCCCCAGCCCTCTAATCAAGGTGGTGGCCTGCTCTGCACTAGGATACACACATTATATGTATTCCTGAGGCTATACCCCCCAGGAGTGCTTGGGTTTGTTTAACAACAAAGTCTGGCATCAGAATGTTGTGAGTAAACATTTCTAATCCTTGTGTGGCCACTCCCTCAGCAGGGCAGAGGAAAGGGGAAGAGAAAGGGGCAGAGGCTGCTGTGGAGAATTTCCCCATGGCAGAGAGAGCGACTGGGAAAAGCTGAAGGCAAACCTGCCACCGTGGCAATTCATGGAGATTTTAATGCAGACATCCAGAGGCCAAGGAACATGAAATTGTAATTAGTGCAGAAAATAGGAGAGATGGAATCGGGCTCCATCAAGGACAGCCTAAGTGCAGCTCCGAGATGGCTGTGGCAGCCACTGAGCTGATGTGCATTGCCAGACCCTTATCTAAATGAGTTATTAGAACACAATCTGCTCTGTGGCTCACCCTCTGGTGCTAATGCCCCCGAAGTTATGCTGGGGATAAATTTGTCCTGTGCATTCAGGGCAGAGAACTGAATTCCTCTGATGTGCTGAGCTCAGATCTCCTTGTGTGTTCCCTTCTCTTCAGTGAGAACAGTTCCCACTTCCCCCTGCTGAAGGCAATAACAGCCTCAAACTTATCTCTGCAGCACCACTGGAATCGACCACGGAGACAGTTTACAGAGACAGCAAACAGTTGGGGTTACACGGGTGTAATTGAGGGCAAAATCTGCCCTGACATATCCGAGTGCCTTTTCAGAAGGAAGATATAATTCCACATGAAAATGCTCAGATGCCCGGGAAGAATGTGTGACTTTCTTTACAACCATGTGATTTATTTTGCTGGCCTGTGGAGGAGAGGTGAGGTTAATGTTAAATAACAAGTTTGCTCTATTTTCAGCTCTGGTACCTTTGTGTTATGTTGTCTAAATATGTGATAGCTCAGAGATGAAGAAGCTTAAAAAATCTCCTAAGTGACCAAGTGTTTTATTAATTGCTACTCGGTAATTTGGAATTCTGCTGTTGTGTCAACTTCCTCGCTGCACAGAGCAGCAAGAAGCAGCATCAGCTGTTTATCCAGCAAAGCACTTATGCATAATCTGAACATTCAGTGCAGGGCCAGCAGCAGCAGCTTAATGTGACTGATCCAGAGTGTGAACCTTGGCGGGCTGATGGGCCGGAGACAGAGCCACACAATTCTGCACCTCGCCTCCCATTGAAGACACTTGACACACATTTACTCCCAGGGCTGATGACTGTTCACTAATTCATGAGAACAAGCCAGCTCGGGGCAAACAGGCAGGTTGGACACGTCCAGGACAGAGGGACTGAGCACAGCAGGGCTGCTCATCCCGGGGCAATGGGGTCACCCTCAAGGGTTGGCCGTCCCTGAGTGTCCCAGGCCAGCCTGGGGCTCTGGGGTCACCCTCACTGGGCTGCCTGTCCCTGGAAGCGTCCTGGGCCAGCCTGGGGCATCGGAGTCACCCTCAAGGGCTGGCTGTCCCTCAGAGTGTCCCGGGCCAGGGGAAGCTGTGGGAGGGATGGCTGTAGGATCCATTGATGGGTGGCTGTAGGATCCATTGATGGGTGGCTGTAGGACCCATTGATGGGTGGCTGTAGGATCCATTGAGGGGTGGCTGTAGGATCCATTGATGGACAGGCTGGAAGCTCCCACCAAGCCAAGCCATGCAGCAGCTCTGTCCATTTCCCCCACGAGCCTCTGTCCATTTCCACTCCAGCCTGTCCATTTCCACTCCAGCCTGTCCATTTCCACTCCAGCCTCTGTCCATTTCCACTCCAGCCTCTGTCCATTTCCACTCCAGCCTGTCCATTTCCCCCACGAACCTCTGTCCATTTCCACTCCAGCCTCTGTCCATTTCCCCCTCGAGCCTCTGTCCATTTCCACTCCAGCCTGTCAATTTCCCCCGCAGCCTCCGTCCATTCCCACTCCACCGGAGCGCTCAGCTCGGACCCCTGCAGGGTTCTGCGGTCGGGCCGGACCTTTGCACACTCAGGTTTCCCTCACGTTAAGGGCGGTCGGACTCTGGCAGGGGCTGCCCCGCGGGGTTTGAGCCCTCATGGCCGGAGGTGCCCAGGGAACCATGGAGGGGGCGCTGAGCGCTCTGGGTGAGGAGGACACGGTGGGCACGGACCATAAGCTGGACTCGATGTCCCACAGGTCCTTTCTAACCTCAGCGGCGCCGCGATTCCCCAGCCGACAGCTGGGCTGGGAGCGGCGGGGGACAAAGACACCTCAAACCATCCCCGTGGCGCTCGGGACAGCGATCATGGAACCGGCCCGCAGAACCACGGCGAGGGAAGGAGGGGAAGGAAGAAGGGGAAGGAAGGAGAAGGGGAAGGAAGGAGAAGGGGCCAAGCCGCCCCTCCCTCTCTCTCCCTCACAGCCGCCTTTGTGCCCGGCGCCGCCCCCGCCTCCCCTCGCGTTTAAATGCCCTCCATCCCGCGCCGCCATTGGCCGGCGGGTCACGCGGCGCGGCGCGGCGGCCAATGGCGCGCGGCGATACTGGCGGGGCGCGCGGCCGGCGGCGTTGCTGGGTGCCCGCGGTGCGTGCGTGCGCGAGGGCCGGGGCGGGCGGGGGCAGCGCGGGACCGGCGGCCGCTCCTCCTCCTCCTCCTCCTCCTCCTCCTCCTCCTCCTCCTCCTCCGTCCCCTCCTTGTTCCCCGGGAAGATGCCCCTGGGCTGCCGCTGCTGAGGCACCGCACCGCGCGGGCTCCCCGCCGCTCGCTCCCCCCCGCGCCGCCGCCGCCGCCGCTTTGTCCCGGCAGCGCCCCGGAGCCGCCGCGGATGGTGTAGAGCCCGCCGAGGTGGGTGGGCCGCGGTGGCGGGAGAGGCCGCGGGGAGGGAGGGAGGGGGCGAGCCCCGGCGAGGCCGCGGGGATGCTCCGGAGGGCAGCGGGAGTTGTGCTGCCGGGGCTGGGCTGCGCGTTCCGCGGTTATTTGTTTGCTTCGGCCGCGGCTCCTGGTTTGTTTCTTTATTTTGCTGCTCGTCTGTCGCGTCTGCCTGATGCTCCGTAGGGATAATGTGCTCAGGGAAAGGCTTAACTTGTTAGCCATCCAAATAAAGGGGGTGTATGACTTATATGTGATTTAAATGCACGCACACGGGTGAACGGCTCGGCTGTTTAAAAGGCACACTTGCTTTCATGTGTGTAGGTAAGGGATCTTGAAATGAAGATTTTATGCAAATTGATTTAATCATAACATTTTTTCGGTAGCATAGGAAGGGGTGGGGTTTTCTCTCTTCTTCTTTTTTTTTTTCCCCTCTTTCGTTTGTTTTGTTTTGTTCCCATTTCTCTTTCTAAAGCGTGAAAAGAAGATGCCCAGAATCAGGAAAGTAGTAGGAGGTAGACAACATTGGAGGTTTCATTGCTGAAACTGACTGCTCAAGAAATTGCTAGGAAGAAAACAATATGATTCATTGTTGAGGTGTCTCTGCCCTTAGATTTATTTTTACAGGCTGCTTGCAGTTATTTTGGTTTGCTGAGTTCTTGTGCTGAGTTTTTCCTCGAAGCAGCAGCGTTCTTGGAGACGAGGAGCTCAGAGGGTTTTTATGCAGTCAGCAGGCTGCTGTCTGATGGCTGTTTACTCCTGGTTTACATTGGCCAATTATTGAAATCAAAGGTGTTATTTCGCCTGTGCACCCGTGCAGCTGAATTGAGGAGCCTCACGCAGTAGTTCACCCTGTTAGATTTCAGTAAAAATGCTTTCTCAGAACAGATCTGAAGTGACAATTCAGGTACTAAAATGTGGGGTTTGACCAGATAAAAATGAACACTGTGTCAAAAGAAGTAGTTCTTGGTTGTGAAAGGCGCATGTCAAATTTTTGAATAATATGCAATATACAAATGTGCAACATATTTTGTTGTTGTTCTGGTATTGCCAGGCAAACATTTTGGGGTTTTTCTTTTCTTTTTTTTTTTTTTTTTCCTTTTGATACCCAGCTCCCTTAGAACTGAGCAATCCATGGTGGTGAAGAGGCGTGGAACCGTTTCTATGATAATAAAAGCACTTCTGTAAAGCCGTCTCCTCCTGGTTTTGCTGCTGGAGCTGGCCCCGGGGATGCCGGCGGGGGCTGCAGGCCGTGCCTGGCGTGCCCAGGGCCGGGTTTGGGTGCCGAGGGAGGGCAGAGCAGGAGGCGGCTGCACACAATGCCCGGGCTGCGAGCTCATTGTTCTTGTGCGCCCGCCGCCGCCGGGACTCCGCTGCTGCGCGGCGCCTTGTTCCGGAGCGGGGCGGCGGAGCACGGCCCCGGCATCGGCCCTGCCCGTCCCTGCCCGTCCCTGCCCGCCCAGGGCGGCCTGCGGGGCCCGGAGCAGAGAACGGGGACCCGGAGCCCGCGTGTGCGCTGTGCGGCGCGGGGCGGATGGAGCGGGAGCACGCGAGGTGAGGCTGGGAAGTGCAGTGCACTGCATTGAACTTTGCTTCCTTCCTCTCCTTTTCCTCTCCTTTTCCTCTCCTTTTCCTCTCCTTTTCCTCTCCTTTTCCTCTCCTTTTCCTCTCCTTTTCCTCTCCTTTTCCTCTCCTTTTCCTCTCCTTTTCCTCTCCTTTTCCTCTCCTTTTCCTCTCCTTTTCCTCTCCTTTTCCTCTCCTTTTCCTCTCCTTTTCCTCTCCTTTTCCTCTCCTTTTCCTCTCCTTTTTCCTCTCCTTTTCCTCTCCTTTTCCTCTCCTTTTCCTCTCCTTTTCCTCTCCTTTTCCTCTCCTTTTTCCTCTCCTTTTCCTCTCCTTTTCCTCTCCTTTTCCTCTCCTTTTCCTCTCCTTTTCCTCTCCTTTTCCTCTCCTTTTCCTCTCCTTTTCCTCTCCTTTTCCTCTCCTTTTCCTCTCCTTTTCCTCTCCTTTTCCTCTCCCCAGACACCCCCCTGCCTGGCAGCTCCTCACAGCCCCTGCTGCTCCTTTGGGCTCTCTCTGTGTGCAGGGTAAACTGCTGCCAGGGGAGGGCACATCACAGAAAAGCCTGGGGATGACAAAAGCAAGAGGAAGTGCAGAGCTTGACTCGGCTGTGTACACGGTTTCCCTTCCTGGTGGTTGTTTCAGGCTTTTGTTTGTTTTGCCAGCAGAGTGTGTGTGGAAGGCTCTGTCAGAGCAGCTGTGGGACTGTGGGGTGTCTGGAGCTGGGGTGCAGCCCGGGGTCACTGAGTGCAGCCCCTTCCTCCTTGCAGGGCTGGGGATGGAAAGGAGAAACTGCTGCACAAGGGCTGGAGCTTTGGGGTGGTGAGGTCTGGTAAAATCTCAGCTGGCTGGTGAGGCTGAGGTGTGCAGAAGGGAGTGCAGAATAACGTGGCTGTTGAGCAAAAGTTGCCAGTGCTGGATCCTTTGGAAAACAGGAAACAGTGACTGTCATAGTTTAATCATGAGGTCTCCGAGTTTTGGTTTTGACTCTATAGCTGACTTCAGTGTGTCATTGGGGTAAATGAGTTTATTTTCCTCACCTGAATGAAATGTGGTGGTTGCCTCTGGCTTGAGGACACTTTTGGGGTATTTTTCTCCCACTCCCAGCTTTGGTGTGGCTGGAGACCGTGGCTATTGTCTGCATGGATGCTGTGAGGTCAGAGAGGTGCAGGGAAGAGCTTGTGCTGCCTCTTTGTGCCTCTGGGGTTCCTGTGCCCTGTGAATTTGTACTCTGCAGGGACTGGGATGGGTAACTCTGCCCCTGGACAAAGCTCCTGTGCAAAACAGGGAGCATTTCCTGGGCAGAAAAGGTGAGTGGGGCCAGGACAGACAGCCCTGCCCTCGCCAGTCATCCCTGTGGCTCAGCAGGCAGGGATTTCTGTGCACCCAGGGGTTTGTTCTGCCTTAGTGGGGTTATTAGCAAGCAGGGATTTCTGTGCACCCAGGGGTTTGTTCTACCTTGGTGGGGTTATTAGCAAGCAGGGATTTCTGTGCACCCAGGGGTTTGTTCTACCTTGGTGGGGTTATTAGCAAGCAGGGATTTCTGTGCAGCCAGGGGTTTGTTCTGCCTTGGTGGGGTTATTAGCAAGCAGGGATTTCTGTGCACCCAGGGGTTTGTTCTACCTTGGTGGGGTTATTAGCAGGCAGTGATTTCTGTGCAGCCAGGGGTTTGTTTTACCTCTCTGGGGGTTGTTTGCCTGCAGAGTCCTTCCTGTGGAGTTGTGGGTGCAGATTCAGGGCTGCCACAGCAAAGTGAGTAAGTGACAACATTCATGGGTTTGAGGAGATGTGTGTGTGTGATTTTTGGAGCTGTGAACTTACAAAGCTGTGCTGGGGAGGGTCAGGTTGGATTTCAGGGAAAGGTTTTTCTCCCAGAGCGTGCTGGGCGCTGCCCAGGCAATGGGCACGGCCCCGAGGCTGCCAGAGCTCCAGGAGCTGCCAGGGATGCCCAGGGTGGGATGTTGGGGTGTCTGGGCAGGGCTGAGAGCTGGACTCTGATCCCCATGGGTCCCTTCCAGTTCAGGAGATTCTGTGATCCTGTAATTGTTAACACCAGTTGCAGCTTGGGTGAGAAAAAGGGCATTTTGATGTTGTGGTTTAATAGCTGACTTTTTAAAATAACACTCGATCTGTAAATTTATTCTCACAGCTCCAAAATGCATCTTTCTGTGGCAGCCACGCCGGGTGGTTGTTTCAGCCATAAAGAACTTTTCACTTTTGGGACAGGAGGGGCCCCAGGTGTGCCAGGGAGCCCAGGGTGTGTTAGAGGGGCAATGGCCCTGCAGCAGGTGCCCGAGGGGCTCTGACTTCATCCCAGCTCTCTGAGGGACCCCGTGAGCCTCAGTGCCAGGTTACACTCTGCTCTGCTGTGTGAACAGTGCCCAGATTGTGCTCCATTTCTAGTCGGGAAAATAATGACAATTGGAAAACAATTAGTTATTGTGTGATCCTGAAATGAGATGAGGGAGCAAGGACATAAATTAAAAAGGGGTGGCTGGGGTTGGAGTTAACCAATAAAAAACCCAAACAAACTCAAAACAACCAACTCTAAGTTTCTAATGAACTGGTATTTGGGGTTTTTTTAAAGTGGCATCCTGGCTAGACTAACTATTTTTAATGTTCAGCTATTTTTCACTCTGGTTTTACTATATGTTACAGTTGTCTCAGTTGCATGAAGTCTAAACAAATCATCCTGCTTCACTTAAAGAGATGCATGCTCTCTGATTTTAGCTCAGAGCTTAAATTTAAATCAATAGGTTGAAAATGCAGCATATTTTTAAGCAAAACCTATCTTTGAACCATAACAGAACAAACCCCCTATTGATTGGAAACCTGTTTATTCAATGTGCTTCTTTTTACAGCTGCCTGAAGTGAAGTTTGCAGGTTCCTGCTGAGGAGATGGTTGGGCCAGGGGTGTGGGGAGGTGTTTGTCTGGGGCACTGAGGGAGGTGAGTGTGATCAGCTGCTTTTGGGGATGGAGAAACCCCTGCCCTCCTCACAGCCGTAGAGGTGTGGGGAGCAGATCCACAAGGCAGCTTTGTGCTCTTTGCCAGCACAGGCTTTGCTCGTGTTGGTGGCTGTGCCCAAGTGCTCCTTTCAGAGAGGCTGGTGGGGAACAAAGGAGCAAACAAGATATGAATGCTGCCCTGGCTCCTGGTGCCTCCAGCCCGCGGGGCAAGGGCTGCCTGCAAGGGCTGAAAAGCACAAGCACATCGAAATATTGGCCTGGCTGTGCCTGCCTCAATAGGTGTTGTGTGCTTGGCTTGGGGTTTGTTTTTTAATGCAAATGTTTGTTAGTTCACTGAGCGCCAGGAATTGTACACTGACCTAGAGAAAAGTGAAACCAGAGGATACAAACATCACATTTCCCTCTGTGCCCAGCGGGGCAATGGTCACCGTTTGTGTTTGGGTTTTTATTCCTTTGAAATTCTGAGAAATGTGTGTTTGGAATGCACTGTGTGGAGGTGCTGGTGTTTCTCTGGGTTCCAGACAGAAAGGGTTCTATTTGCATTTGGCATCTTAATTGTGTTAGAAGTGCAGTTCTGAAAATGTGGATCACTTTGGGTATCACATAAATTCCAGAGATGAAAAAGTGAGTTTTGATGATTGAGTTAGTGAAAAATGGGCTATTCTCTGACTGTGTAGGTTGTCTTTTGTTCTTCCTACAGAACACAAATGAGAGGCCAGTTCACATTATAGGATTCAGGATAAGTGGAAGAAAATGAGTGCTCATTAATTTTGAGGTCTTAGTTAATCTATGCATTTAATCTACTTGTCTGTAATAAAAAAAAGCTACCATGGTATTATTAATCCCTGAGTGAGAGTCAATTTTGGCCTGTTTCAGATATGTAACAGGATTTCTCTTTCATGGTGATGGGTGTTCGTGATCTTTTCTGGTACAGGCAGTGAGGGCAGGAGTGTAAATTTATTTTCCTGATCAGCAGGACTAACAAAGGTTCTGTTTTAGTGTTTCTGGTGAGGTGACAGGAGCTGATAAGTCCTGAAGTTTGCTCTCTCCATCCCTGTTGCCAGTGAAATCCTCTTTTTTCCTCTGTCCTTCCTAGCAGTTGAGTGGGCAATAGCATGGCTGTGCCTACGGGCTCCTGGCTGCCAAGCAAACCCCAAATGCTGCTTTCTGTCTGGCCATGCCTTACTGGGGATGTAATTAATTAGGGAGTTTTTTCCTATCCATCTGCTGGCTCGCACAAAACTTTCAGGAATGTTGGTTATTGCTGAGATGACTGTCGTGGCAGGCTGGTTGGAAATTCATTATGCACTACAAGTTACTGGCATGAAATAAGAGAGGGAGGGAATTGGGGAGGGGGGAACCGAGGTGAATTAGGGAAGTTTGTTTTCTCTGAGGAAAGGGGATAAAGAAAGAGAAAGGAAGTTGTGTCATCCAGTGCTAATAAATATTTCTGTCTGGGTGATGAGCAGTGTCTCCTTTATGTTGGTCCTTTTCATGTGGCCAACTGGTTTGGGGTGGAAGCAGACAAATTATTGGGCACTGGGCCCATCTTCCTGCAGATTTTCCTTCTTATTTTTTTAGAGCTCTTTAGAAGTACTGTAGTGTCAGCTGGTCTGGGAGCAGGCATCTCCTACAACTGTTGGTAAAATACACAGGGGAAACTTTCTTGTCATGTAGTAAAAATGAGTAAAACCAGCAAGGAGCAGGATTTCTTACCGGTGAGAAGTCCCTGTTTAAACTTTTAGGGAGCCCAGCTTTTGTTGGGTTTGCTGTGAAGCTGGTGTGTGTTTGCAGCATTTTCCCCACGTGCAGCAGGTGCTCAGTGCCCTGGGGAAGGTGCCAGCTCTGCTGCCCTGAGCCACAGGTGACTGCAGCAGCCCCTCTGTGTCTGTGCTGTGGGAAATGGCTCTGGACCCTTCATCAGAGTGGCTCTGGCTCCTGCATCTGTCCCTGCACTCAGAGCACTGCCTGTTCCACAGCACCCATGTCCTGCACACACTGACCATGCTCTCATTTGAGCTCAGGTCTTTAAAATTTTAACAAAAGCAAAGCCAGAGAGGCCTTTCCTGTGTTGCTGCTGAGGTCTGGAGGGAGCTGTAGGACTGCACCATGTTCTAAACCTGAGCACCTGCAGTAGTTATGTGGTTGCATTGCAAAGTAAAGCAGGATGATCTAGACTTGAGTGTTTTGGTGTGGTGAAATAGAGAATTAAACCAGAAGATGATGGTTCCTGTCAAAGCTTACTGTTTTGGCAACCAGTTTATTCCCTGGTCCAAAGAAAATGGCAAATTCAGTTAGTAATTAACTATGCATTATAGGGTGTTAGGGGATCAGCAGCTTTGTGCTAAATATCAAAGCTATTAAATATATGTGTTTAAGGATTATGAGTCTTCTTAAACAAGTGCATATATGGCAGTAGTCTGCTGATGCCAGCATCCACAAGGGACTGGAATATGTTTACATGAAAAGTGTCATGAATATGAAAGGAGAAAGTGCTGTAGATCATGGAATTCTGGTGCTTTAAGGGTTGTATTTCCCTGAGAAATACCCAGTAAAAACCAGTGGTGTCAGACAATTGGGACCTTCAGAGGGGCTTTGAATGAAGTAAGAGCCCAGGTTCATCAGAGCATTGCTCCCTGCACAATTTCCCAGTGGTGCTGTGTCCTTTGGTGCCTGGTACTGCCGTGCCAGGGGTGCAGCCTGGCTAGGAAGGAATGCAGTGTCTCCATTAAAGATCTTCTAATGAGGTCGGTGCAGGAGACTTAAACACTTAATCCTCATTTCTACAAACTGGGAGTGAGATGCAGGAAATCTAATTTATGTCTCTAAGGTCATTCATTTTCATGAAACTTAATAGACCTGGCTCTGACTGCTCCTTAAACCACTGAATTATGTTACTTGCCTTCCAACATGAACCCTTCAGATGAGAACCTTTACTCCATGATTCAACAAACCTATTTACCTGGACACTTAAAGGTTGCTGTGTGTCAAATGCCCAGCTAGGAACTCCCCAGGAAATAACAGGTTTTTCCCCTTGATGTGCCCCTCCTGTCTGTGGTTGATCAGGGAAACCAGTAAGAATCCAGTTCTGCTCTGCTCTGCTGGAACAGCCCTGGCTGCTGTTGGAATGCTTGATCAGAGTTCTGAGCTATTGGAGGGCAGTAGGTGAGAAGGCAGTGGTGCACACAGCCTGCTGATCTGAAGGTTGATTTTAATTGTGCTAATTCATAGGGAGGTTCTGGATTTATCAGTTCCTGTAGCTCACATGTCCTTTGGCAGGTCACTAGAAATGTATGTGACTTGTAACGTGTTTGTTTTGTGCCTCTGCTTAGGTGTTTTTCATAGTTCTGCCCATTTCCCCACTGTAGACTTTGAGATTCTCCCTGTTCTGCTTTTTGGTGATGAATGTGACTGTTTGAGGATGTTTCTTTTTCCCTGAGTCTCAGTCCCTGTGACAGCTCACCTTCCAGGGCTGGCTTTGTTAAACAGCCTGTAAACAGCATATCTGCTCATTCTTCTGCCTGGAAAAAGTCATTTGATTCTTATTTCCTGCTTGTCTTCATGCTGAATAGCCTCAGTCCTTCATTGTTGGGTTTTATTGTGTAAGTGCTTCTCTTTGGAGCGTGAGCAGCGCTGCTTCTCTGGGTGCTCACTGCTCTCTGCAGCCCTGCCTCAATTAACGGGCTCTTCCCTGCGCTAATTAGTCAGCAAATAACTCCTTCCACGGCTTTTGTCCCAAAGTACGAGTTGGCAAGATGTGCAATGTAATTACTTTCGTGTGTGTTTAGTCAAGGCTTCGGAGTCCCCAGAAGTTCCGTTTGCCTTTCCTCGCTGTCCTGTCCTGTCCTGAGAGGGGCTGGGGGGTTCCTGCAGAATCCTTGGTCCAGGGGTTCTGTTTGAGCCTGGGCAGGTGTGCTGAGAGGGGCTGGGGGGTTCCTGCAGAATCCCTGGTCCAGAGGTTCTGTTTGAGCCTGGGCAGGTGTGCTGAGAGGGGCTGGGGGTGTTCCCTGGTCCAGAGGTTCTGTTTGAGCCTGGGCAGGTGTGCTGAGAGGGGCTGGGAGGGTTCCCTGGTCCAGAGGTTCTGTTTGAGCCTGGGCAGGTGTGCTGAGAGGGGCTGGGGGTGTTCCCTGCTCCAGGGGTTCTGTTTGAGCCTGGGCAGGTGTGCTGAGAGGGGCTGGGGGGGTTCCCTGGTCCAGAGGTTCTGTTTGAGCCTGGGCAGGTGTGCTGAGAGGGGCTGGGAGGGTTCCCTGGTCCAGGGGTTCTGTTTGAGCCTGGGCAGGTGTGCTGTGTTGGATCCCCAGGTTATTGCACTGAGGTCACACCTTTCATTCCTGGAGATGATAAAGGGTCAGGGTACAGGCAGGCAGCAAGTGAGACTAGGGAGATTCCACGTTGTTAATTCCTGACAAGAATTTAGGTGTTGGTACCACAATATTTGGGTTGTGCTCCAGACACTTATAAAAGTGGCCAAACTCATTGCATGACCTTGAGCCAGGTAACTCCTGGCAGTTGTGTTGTGCTGGCAGGAGAGGCGTGAGGGTGCTTTGTTATCAGGGAGCTTTATGGCTGCTGGGCAGTAAGAAAGTGCCAGTTTGCTGAGTCTGTTTACTCTGCTAATCTCAAAATGTGTTTAACTTAGTTAAACACCATGTTTCCTTTTCTCAGTGATTGTAAAACAGGTAATGACGAAAAAAAATATAAATATATGTACATAATGGTATATTTACATCAAAACATCACTGAGCTCTGTTCAAGAGCAGATCACCACGTTCTCACTGTGCCTGCGAGTTTAAGGCATTTGCTTTTCTTTTACTTAAAGGCCTAATTCTGATGGCAACAGTGTATTGTATCTTTGCATTTGTTATTTTGTGTCCCAATGTATCTATTTGGTATTACTTGTCCATAGCAAAGTAGTTTAGGGTTTTGCCATACCAGCAGCTGTAGAGAATATCTAATTCCTTGGTATTGAATGGAAATTATTCTTATTGTTTTTTAAATGCCTCTTCTGTTAGATGCCAAATTTGAGCTATATTAATTTTTCTTTTCTTTAAAAGTTTTAGAACAAATTTCTGATTTGCTGTTTTCTGTGGTTTTCAGAACTCTTTTATGTCTTGTCGTGGATCAAGTTTGCCTTTAAGATAAGCTTTGTAGGGATAATCTTGCCCTTGGTTTAGGTATTTGTGCATTCAGTGGAGCAGAAGGATGAGGCAGGACAGCTCTGGGCGTTCTGGTGCTGAGTCCTGCCCTTGGTGTCCCTCCTGTTCCTTCCAACCCACGCTGGAAATATTCCCTGAGGAGGCTCTCTCTGCCTCCTGAAACTGCAGGGCTTGGGATTTCACTTTCAGGTGCACAAAGGTGAGGGGCTGAATGCTGAATGAGCCTTCCAGGATGGCAGGAGGAGGTGGAGTCGCCCCACTGGAGGCTGAGGAAAAGCCAGGGGGATATTTCCTATGTACATGTTTGGTTTTAATAAAAATATGTTCTGCAGAATCCAGTTCAGTAGGAACATAATTTGCACCTCATTTAAATAAGGTTTTTCAATCAGTCTGTGGTCCAGTGGGTGTATGAAGAATCAAATCTGTGTTCTCTCCTCCCCGGGGAGAGGAAGGGCGGGCTCCGGGGAGGAAAATGAGGCAGAAGAGATTAATGCTTGCAGTGCAGGAAACACTGATCCCTCTGTGATCTAAAGTTTCTGTTTGAAGTCCAACCAGGTCTATTCTCTGTGTGCCTGGATGTGTTTTTGAGCTGCTGTGGCCTTTCTGTCTGGGCTGTGATTAGAGAAGTGGTTGTGGCTGTAGTGGGCTGGAGTCACAAGTAAAACCAAAATAGACCTTAAACTCTAAAATAAAACTCAAGCAATTATCAGGGAGCATGGCTGGGGCAGGAGGGTTTCCTTCTCTTGGGAGTGTACTTAGGCATGTGCATGAGTTTGCCTCATTTCTTGAATGTGACTTATTTTTTCCCCTCTAGTTGGTTTTTTTTTGAGGTTCATTGCATTCATTTTCCACATTATGTTGATACAGAAAGACACCAGACTTAAAAGGTACCTTGAAAGTGCCTCTTGGCAGCAGCAAAGCCCTTGTCTTCAGTGCTCAGGCAAACGCCTCAAAAAACACTTGCAGTTTGGAGAGGAGTGGATTTTTGTGTGGGCAGAACCTGTTTGAGCAGCATCCTTAAGCATCCCTGGGAGATTGCTGCCTGCTTAGTTCCTTGATGTTCCCAGCTCTCAGGTCATCAGTTCCTGCTTGCAGAAATGGGGCTTCAGGGGCCAGCCATCCATGGCAGGCTTTGGCTCCTGCAGCTGTGGGGAGATGTTTCTGCAGTTTCACAAGGCTGCAGATGTTAAGTGTTTGTCAGGAGGAGCTGGAGCGTGCCACGTGCCTGATGTGCCTGCTCTGGCGACTTGATTAGCTCTGGGTTTGGGCTGCAGATAAATTGGCTGTCAGCGAGGGCTGCCAGTGTTGTCTCTATAGCACAGCACAATTTTTAGGTGTTTTGGTTTGTTTTTTAAGCCACTGGTATCAAAACAAACCGTGAGTGCTCTGGGGACTGAGCCTGCCTGAATTGGGAGCTCTCACATTTGTGGGAAACTGAGATGAGGGGAGCACTGGAGTCTGGCATTTGGGGTGCCCTGGGTAGGGAAATGCATCAGATCCTTTAAGAGCAGGGAGCTGCTAAAATACTGTCAGAGTGCAGCATCTCCAGGGCTTGCACATGTGGGAGTCCTGAGCCCCCACCTCCTGGGAAGCCCCCAGCCCCTGCCAGCTCCTGTGACCCCCAGCACCCTCTGAGCTCCTGTGACCCCCAGCACCCTCTGAGCTCCTGTGAGCCCCCAGCCCCTGCCAGGTCCTGTGAGTCCCCAGCTCCTGTGAGCCCCCAGCCCCCTCTGAGCTCCTGTGAGCCCCCAGCCCCTGCCAGCTCCTGGGAGCCCCCAGCCCCCTCTGAGCTCCTGTGAGCCCCCAGCCCCCTTTGAGCTCCTGTGAGCCCCCAGCCCCTACCAGCTCCTATGAGCTCCCAGCCCCTTCCAGCTCCTGGGAGCCCCCAGCACCCTCTGAGATCCCTGCAGGAGCTGGGAATCCACGGGAATTGCATTTGGCTGCTGCCATCAGTGGAGCATGCTCCTGAGAGGACAAAGCCTTTGTGTAGTCTGGCTTTTTGATGATCCCGAGCTTGAGGAAACCCACGTTTCTCTGTAGTGGTAACTCATTCAGCTGTGTCTAAAATCTGATTCTCTCTTGTAGGAGGCAAAAATATTTGCTATGCCTTTGGTTCTCAGTGAAGTGTCAGAGCTGAAACACTTTAAAGGGATCTGTGTTAGATCACAAGGTTTAATTTTGCTTGCTTGTGCACTTTTTTCTCCATCATGGGATTCCTTGCTATTTTCTTGGTGTGAAAAAGAGCCCTTAGAGTCCCTTTCACCATGGCACGGCCCCATCCAAAAGGAAAATGGAAAACAAAAAGTGGAAAACGGAAGGGTTTGGGGAATGTGCTTGTCAAAAAGAATGTGACAGCTCACCTACACATCACTTCATTCTGTGTGTGTCAGGAGAGTTCATCAGAGATGTATTTGCTCATCTGTGTTAAAGAGAATTCCTTCTGTGACTGAACAACTGCAAAGCTCAGAGCTGCACAGCTGGAGGCTGAGGTGAGAAAGTGGTTCAGGTTTGGGCCACGGGTAGGTGGCACCTCTGTGTCTGTGGCACAGTTTGGATGTTGGGGTGAGATGTTTGGATGTTGGGGTGAGATGTTTGGCACTTTGGATGTTGGGGTGAGATGTTTGGATGTTGGGGTGAGATGTTTGGCAGTTTGGATGTTGGGGTGAGATGTTTGGCAGTTTGGATGTTGGGGTGAGATGTTTGGCAGTTTGGATGTTGGGGTGAGATGTTTGGCAGTTTGGATGTTGGGGTGAGATGTTTGGCAGTTTGGATGTTGGGGTGAGATGTTTGGCAGTTTGGTTGTTGGGGTGAGATGTTTGGTTGTTGGGGTGAGATGTCTGGCAGTTTGGATGTTGGGGTGAGATGTTTGGATGTTGGGGTGAGATGTTTGGCACTTTGGTTGTTGGGGTGAGATGCTGATTTTGTGATTCCCAGCGCAGGGAGGAGCTGGGCACACCCTGGGCACTGCCTGGCCCTGCAGTGGGCAGCACTGGCCTGCCTGGGCTGGCTGCTGCTTGCCACACGTGTGGGGCAGGGACTGTGGTCAGGGGAAGCAGAAAAAGCTTTCAGGAGGCTCCCAGGCAGTTGGAAACATTTCTGCCTGGGTTTAGGAGAAGGGGAAAGAGCTGTGCAGATGATTATTAGGGGAGCTTGGGAGTGCAAACTGTATTTATTGGAAAGAAGCCAGCTCTTAAACAGAACTGTAAAGACCCGTGCTCTGATCAGCTTTTGAATGTGGAAAGAGCTCCCCGGTCTGAATTACAGGGCTCTGGTTAAATGATTACATGAGGTATGTTTAAAAATAGCAAATGTCTTTTATGTCCAGTCAAATAAGGTTCTTGGCAGTCAAATGAAATCTATGTTGACTTCCATCTGACAGCCAAGTGACTCAAATTCTATGTTTCCTAAAGGAAAATGGCTTTTTTATTTTTAGTTTCCGATTAATTCCATTGTAGCCTGGAACAATAAATAATCTTGTACTGGATTTTCTTTATAAAAGTAGGATCCATAACTCTGCAAGCAAGCTTTAGTTCAGCTGTTTGAAACAGGGGGGGTTTAAATGCTGTGCTAAGGCAAGTTAGAATTTGTGAGGGCTCTTTTTTCAGTGGGAAATGGTCTGTTGAATGCTTCTCTAGCATGTTCTGTGCACTTCAGCTTGCCAGATTAACAGCACCATTAGTAATAGCCACTCCTGCTCCCTCAGCCTGAAAGAGTTGGTAAGCATGGAGCTATATGTAGTTTGTATTTTTAATTAAACTTGTACTGGGATTATCTTGTATTACCAGCTACCTTCTAGAAGATTATGTTCATAAAAGGTTCATGAGTTGTTAAGTGGAAGAGATTAAAGTGATTGTTGGCGTGTTAGTAGAATTATTTGTTGCCTACGCAGCATTTGTTCATAGCTTTAATTTGCCAGTAATGGAAGACAAGTAAAATGCAAGCATCTGACTTTTAAAATCTACACTAGCTGACAAAACCAGGCCGTATTTCAGAGTGATTGCCTTTTGTATTATTATTCTTTTAATGTGATGTTTGCTTGCTCAGAAATATCGAGTGGAAGAATATTGTTTTCAGTGTTTTCGGCGCTCTTACATTCTGGTGATACTCTTAATAGTGTGACCAGAAATGTATTTTATTAAAAAATGGAAAACCACTTAAAGCGTGGAGGGGATAAAGGAGCACAAAGAAGTGATGAACAGATGCTGGAGGAGATGGTTTCTATTATAGTGGACTTGTAAATCCTCGCTGTGTTGGTCATTTAATCAATACAGGAGAGGTGTTGGAGGGATCCTGTGCTTAGGGAGATAATGTCTTTAAACGCAGTGCTTAGGATGATTTTATGCATCCAGACCTGTTTAGCCTGAGCTGTGAAATAGGTCGGGCAGCGTGAAGAATACAGCGGGGTCTGTGCTGTTATCAAACCCCATTAGCGAGCTGTGGCTGCTGAAAGGTCCCTTTGTGGGGCTGGGGGTGCCCGGCCCCCCCGGGCATGAACGGTGCCTGTGTGCTGCAGCCACAATGCAGGCACAGTGGGAATAAACATCTGCTGCCTTTAATAATGGATGCCAGGCGGCCTGGGCAGCTCCAGGCTGCACTCGGTGTGTTCTACACCAAACAGGGCAAACCCCCATGGTGCCACTCTGCTGGGCAACAGGGGCTCTTACTGAGGGGTGGGATTTCTGTGTGCAGGTGGAGTAAACCCAGTTTCCAGTGCCTCCAGCATGTTCTGCTCTGGATGTGGTGTAGAAAAAGGTATTTTCCCTCTCCTTTTTACCAGCAGCTGCCTTGGTTGTTTGGGTCTGTGTGGCTGGTGCCCCTTGGCAGGGCTGTGCCAGAGCTGCAGCCCTGGCTCTGCCCAGCCTGGTACCCAGCTCTCCAGCGTGGGGATGCTCGAGATGATTAAGGATTCTGATGGTAATTGCTCTTTGCTTGCCAAAAATGTGTTCTGTTAACAATATGTCCAATTTCACTGCCTGTGCCCGGGGTGAGGCTGCTCTGTGCTGGCACTGCCAACGTGTGCCTGCCTGTGGTAGGGGCTGTGTCCAGGGTCTGGGTTTAACTGGAAATCACACAGCACTGACCATCCCCAGGCTGCCCTTTGGAACAGGGCAAACACAACTCCAGTCTGGAGCTACCTGCAGACGCAGATTTTCATGGCCAGGCTGGTGAGAAGTGCATTGCTGTGTTGTCAAACACAGCTCCTTGGATTCTCAGTGCTCCTCCAGCCAGGCAGGGTATTCAGGGAGCATCCAGTGTACAGCCCAGTCACCACATGGTGGCAATTTTCTCAGGAAAGGAATCTGTGTGGATAGAAAGCCTGAACTTCCCGTGCTCAAACATGAAGAATGCAAGTGTGCTTTAAGTTAGGATGTGAACTACATTGATGGCTCTGTTTTGCAGATGTGGGGAGTTTGAGAAGGTCCACAGATCACAGGAGACTAGAGAGAAATTAACATGAGCTCTGCCCTTGAATTTAGTATTTCGTGCATGTCTAGCTGCTAAAATGCTAAATGCAATTTTTTCAATTATAAAGGCTTAGCAAGGCTTAGAGATGATTTTCTGAGATTCTAAAATATGTACTATTTAATACATAATGCAAAAGGAAAAGCTGGTTTCTTAATGTAAGAACATGAAAATGGAACCAGCTGCAACGTTATGCCACCCTTATGCAGCTTTGATGCTCCACTTTTAGCAGTGGATTAAATATTGATACCTCTTTCTGCCCCCTCACCTCCCAGTACACTTAAAGCTTTTGCAGTTGTTTTTAAGTGTTTAGAGAAGAGCTGGTCAAGTTTCTGTAGTTTTTCCCACTAGGTTTTTGTGAAGTATTAGGAGTTTATGTTTGTAGTTTAGGGGGAGGAATGTATGAGCAATTCCCTTCCATAAATACAGGGGTCTGTTGGTGAGCAGGAGAGCTGCAGGACTTTGTGAGCTCCACAATTGTGTGGGTAAGGAGGAGCATGATGTCCCTTGGCTGCAGCAAGATCAGACCCCAGATCAAGTAAACAGTATATGAAATTAAACTATAAAATGGAAAATAAATGTGTGATTATATCCCAAATGAAAGACAGATGTGAGGAACCCAGGGATTACAGGGCTGGTATGAAAACCATGCAAGAATCTGATGCTTGTTTGAACTGCATATTAGCTCTCATTGTGAGTTATATCCCTCTGAAACTGCTCAGGATGCTGGGGAAAAGTTCCTGTACTGCCAGGGATTAGGAGAGTGGGGAGGTTAAGAGGAGATTTGTAAGGCTGTTGGAATATTCTGCTTGCAGTGGAAACTCTGAGTTAGCTGGACAAGGAGCTGCCTGGCAGGGTTACATCAGGGACAGCTCTCACCGTGTGCAGCTCCCTGTGGCCCTTGGGCTGAGCTCAGCCCATCCCCAAACATCTCAGCATCCATAAGCTGACTTGTATTTCTGACACAGATTCACTGGAGGAGCTTTCCCTGCTACCAGAGAGGCAGGAATTTCCCCACAGGTAATGGAATCATCTCAGTGAGCTAAAGGTGGCTGCAGCATTAAAACTGGAGTTGGATCAGGATCACTGAAAATGTTTCCAGGTCCTACTGTAAGCTCTGTAAAATACTTGGTGTGCTAAATTCTGATGTCTTTGTTTAGTCCTTCCTCTGGTGGAAGTGAAGTCAGTGGCAGATGTTGCAGGACCGCTCCATACTGACCCAAATATCAGCAAGCTAAATTTATTCTTTTATCAATTTCTGTACATTGCATTGCCTTGTCTTTTTTTCTATGCTGGAAATGGAAATTGTGCCTGACTTCCCTTGCAGGATCACATCATTGACATTCCAGGGAGGGAACGCAGTCGATATTCCCTGGTCCTAATAAAATGTGGCAGCTTTGCAGTGACAGCCCAGGATCAGCCTGCAGACTCTCACATTTACAGCACTGCCAGAAATTCTGACCTTGTTTTTCTGGAGAGCCATGAGCCCTGCTGTGATGCTGAGGGTGATTCCTGTAGCACAGGTGGTTCCTCTCCCCTGGCTCCAGACTCCTGGATGTTCCTGCTGGAGCAGTGGGGAGTGCTCGGTGCAGAGTTTGGGTGTTCCCCACAGTCTGGCTGCTGCTTTGCATTACCTCTGCTGTGTGCTGGGGTGTGTGAGGTGGATTTGGATTTATCTGTGCCTCGCCTGCTGAAAGCTCTGCTGGGATGGAGAGGGGTGGTGCTGTGGGAAACCACTGCTCCAGAGCTGCTCTGGGAGACAGGCAAGGCAATAAAAGTGCAGCTCCACGGCAGAATGCTCTGTTCTGAAAAGCAGCGTGAGGAGAGAACAGTCATATTCTGTGACAGCAGAATCAATAGGGCCTCTGTGGAAACAAATGAGAGTTTTATCTCTCCAGGCTATTGTTGAGGGCAGACTGAGGCAAATGTCTAATGGGTTCATGCTTTTGAAATCATTCTGTAACTGTAAGGGAGAGGAACAGGCTTTTAAAAATGGAGTGAGCAATTATGAAAAGGAGGTTACTCTGCACTCCTGGAAATGGTGTTTAGTCGGGGCTGGCTGTTGGGCAGCAGCAGTCACAGCTGCCCAGGGTGGCTCTGTGTGTTTGCCCTGGTGTGGGGGATTGGTGTGCCTGTGAAACCGGGACTGTGTGCTCAGGAGAGCCTGTGAGGAGAGGCAGAGCCCCTGGAATACCCCCGTGGTTATAACCTCAGACAAACGGGAGGATTTGGCAGCATCCCTGTCCCCCCGGGGCTGGCGTTCAGCCCAGGATGGCTCTGGGGAGTCTGAGGGTGCTGCTCTGCCCTGAACGTGCTGTTCTGCAGCTCTGCCATCATCGCTGGCTGCAGAGCTGCCCATCAGTGTTTGGGAACAGGAATGGGAACAAGGATTACTCACAGAACGCTGTGCTCCATGGCAGCAGGGAGGAATGGGCTGTTCTGAGCCTCTCCTGCTGCAGAGCAGAGGAACAAATGATTTAACACAGCACTGACATGCACAAAGTGTTGCCATGAGCTGCACTGGGGTATTGGGAAGCTGTGATGCTCCTGCCAGCTCATGAAGTTCTTGGGTTGTGGGGTTTTTGATAGAAAACTGGGAATGGGGGGATGCTCTGTGTTTGTTTTTGATAAAATAACTGCATAATGGGGGGTTCTGGCTGGGCATGCAGCTCACTTTAACTCGGGAAGGAAGAGTGAGAAATTCCAGCTGGAATTTCTTGTTTATACAACACATGTGCTGGGGCTCTTGCCTCCTCCTTACATGTGTGTGTGTGTGTATATATATATATATATATATATATATATATATATCTGTATATATATATATATATATGTATATACACACACATATATATAGCTGTGGTGCTGATTATGCAAACAAGGAGAGATGAGCACTCACTGGATTGCCAGGGTTGTTTGAGCTTCAGCAATTTATTCAAACTTAGTAATTTCATGTGAGATGGGAGATGTTTGCTTTGGCTGCTCGCCAAGTTTGAAACTTACTTGTTTTGTTTTTAAAACACTTGGAGTGCCAAAAGGCTTTGTTACATCCTCACTTCTGTTACTGGAGGGGGAACCAAGAGAGAAAAATGCCTTTTTTTTTTTAATGAAAGAATAGCCTGAGTTTCAGAAATACTAAGCTGAAGCGATTTTTTTTCTCCCCCTTTTACCTTGTCAAATTAACATGATTGCATGTTTCACTTTTTATGCTAAGGAGTTTCTGATCTTCAAAGACAATTTTCAAAAAGACATGCTGGTTCAGCCAAGGAGACTAATATTTTAGAAGGAATATTACCAGTAATAAAAAGACAGAGTTATGATAGTTTGCATTAATTTTAATAACTTTTTGTGCAGCTCTCGAGTCGAGATGTGAGAAATTAAAGGGAGGCAGTTCTTGCTTGGCCTGCAGTGCGTTTGTTGCTGCATTATCTCACTCAGACATGGGAAAGGAGCCTGGGGGGGCTCCTGGGGGTCACTCCAGGATCCCTGGGCAGCAGTGGCACCGTCCTGTGTCCCCCTGGTCAGCTCTGCCCTTCAGATGGGACTGCACAAAAATTCTCCTGGGTTTCAGGGGCAGTTGGGTTAGCAGAGGGTAAAACAGCCATGTGCTCTGTGCTGCCTGAATTCTCAGTGTTAGTAATTAGCTGTGCAAGTCGATTCCTTTAAAACAGTGGGGTCAAAAATACCAGTTCAATATCCACACAGTGTGTGTTTTCCAAAGAGATGTAAAATCAGAAACACTTTAAATGTGGGGTGTAAGTAGAATATCTAATGAGTTCCTGTGAAATGTCAAATCTCATTTATCATGGTAACCATCAATAATGCACCAGATGTTTTGACTGCATTTGGTTTTGTATTAAATTAAACATAGGCAGGGGTGCCTGAAGTTCATCATTAATGCTGCCAAGGCTGCTGCTGTGACAGCCACTCTGTGCTCTGGGGCTTTGGTGCTGCTGGTGGCTCTGGGTGTGACTTGTGTGTTTGGAGGTGCCTTGCTTGGAGTAAAGAATGGCTCTGAAATTGGTTGTCTTCATTCAGCTGAACTCATGCTCGAGTTAAAACTGCTTTGAACCCAATTTTTTTTTCTTCCATCCTGTCAATCAGGTCTTACATTATTAGTTTAGAGAGTAATTACATTCACTGTTTGCATTTTCCTCGCTGAGATGGAGGCAAGGTTCTAAATGGTAATAATTAGATCTAATACCTGTGTTGTGAGGTAAGCAGGAAACTTCAGATGCCTGGGATGTTGTAGTTAATGGCACCTGTGTCTGGGATGCAGCCCCTGGGGTGTGTGAGCTGGGAGGGAGGCACTCAGTGGGGATGGAGGCACTCACTGGGCAGGGAGGCACTCACTGGGGAGGGAGGCACTCACTGGGCAGGGATGCACTCACTGGGCAGGGATGCACTCACTGGGCAGGGAGGCACTCACTGGGGAGGGATGCACTCACTGGGCACGGATGCACTCACTAGGGAGGCACTCACTGGGCAGGGAGGCACTCACTGGGGATGGATGCACTCACTGGGCAGGGATGCACTCACTGGGGAGGGATGCACTCACTGGGCAGGGATGCACTCACTGGGGATGGATGCACTCACTCACTGGGGAGGGATGCACTCACTGGGGATGGATGCACTCACTCACTGGGGAGGGATGCACTCACTGGGGATGGAGGCACTCACTGGGGGTGGATGGAGCACTCACTGGGGATGCACTCACTGGGGATGGATGCACTCACTGGGGATGCACTCACTGGGGATGGAGGCACTCACTGGGGATGCACTCACTGGGGATGGAGGCACTCACTGGGCAGGGATGCACTCATTGGGGATGGATGCACTCACTGGGCAGGGATGCACTCACTGGGGATGGATGCACTCACTGGGGAGGGATGCACTCACTGGGGATGGATGCACTCACTGGGGAGGGATGCACTCACTGGGGAGGGATGCACTCACTGGGGAGGGATGCACTCACTGGGCAGGGAGGCACTCACTGGGGATGGAGGCACTCACTGGGGATGGATGCACTCACTGGGCAGGGAGGCACTCACTGGGGATGGAGGCACTCACTGGGGATGGATGCACTCACTCACTGGGGATGCACTCACTGGGCAGGGATGCACTCACTGGGGATGCACTCACTGGGGAGGGAGGCACTCACTGGGCAGGGATGCACTCACTGGGCAGGGCTGCACTCACTGGGGGTGGAGGCACTGGGGAGGGAGGGATGCACTCAGTGGGGATGCACTCACTGGGGATGGATGCACTCACTCACTGGGGAGGGATGCACTCACTGGGCAGGGATGCACTCACTGGGGAGGGAGGCACTCACTGGGGATGGAGGCACTCACTGGGGATGCACTCACTGGGCAGGGATGCACTCACTGGGGAGGGATGCACTCACTGGGGGTGGAGGCACTGGGGAGGGAGGGATGCACTCACTGGGGGTGGAGGCACTGGGGAGGGAGGGATGCACTCAGTGGGGATGCACTCACTGGGGATGGATGCACTCACTCACTGGGGAGGGATGCACTCACTGGGCAGGGATGCACTCACTGGGCAGGGAGGCACTCACTGGGGATGGAGGCACTCACTGGGGATGGATGCACTCACTCACTGGGGATGCACTCACTGGGCAGGGCTGCACTCACTGGGGGTGGAGGCACTGGGGAGGGAGGGATGCACTCAGTGGGGATGCATTCACTGGGGATGGATGCACTCACTCACTGGGCAGGGCTGCACTCACTGGGGAGGGATTCTGCTGCTCAGAGCTGGCCCCAGCCCTGCCCTGCCTGCTGGGGGACAAGGACATCTGTCCTGACTCTGAGCCACGTGTGGGAGCACTGGGTAATTGAGATGGCAAACCTTGGAGATCCAGCATCCCCTCCCTCTGTCCTTAGAAAATCAGCTACATCACTGGAACGAGACTTGAAAAGCGTGCTCTGAAGCCAGAATAAACACCCTGAAATTTTTATCATAATGTTGCTTTTAAAAGTCCTAAATGTCCTCTATTTAAAATGAAATTCTTTTGTATTAACCTGCTTTCATATGCTAGCTTTCACCAGACTGCAGAATTGCCTGATTTGACTTTCTAATGGAACTGTAATGAATCTTCTGGGAAATGGAGCGATTGAGTGCATACACTGTGCAACTCCATTGTGAGACACCCTGTTAGATCTGCTGGATTCCTGATTTTATTTTTTCCGAGGGGTGGGGTGTCCCTGTCAGGTATTCAAATCGACACCAAATGCATTCTCCAGGGGACTTGGGGAGCTCAGGCACTCCAGTGGGGAACATTGCCTTGATTAAATCTGTTTGCAGCATCACACACACAAATAGGCTGGGTGATGGTGGCACAGTTAGATTAAATTCAAAGGCGTGCATTTGGAGAGAAAAGAATAAAGATGAAATTTATTGGCAGATACCCGTGTAGCTCCTTTGAATACCTACAGGACAGATTATTTTTAAAAATGTATCAAAGTGCACACAAAACTCTGCATAGGGAGTGTATTTTTGTGTTAAAATGCTGCCTTATTCTGCAGCTGTACTTGCACAGTGTCTGCCTTGTGAACAAAACGAGCCTTTGAAGAATATTGCATATATGATATGTGAAAGGGAGGGGAGAACCCGAGTATCCAGTGCTCAGCTTGGCACCCAACAGCCATTCCTTTCATACTTTGATTTCAGGGCCAAAATGCCCATTTTTTGCACTCTTTGCAATCTGCTCCAGGGAGAGAAAACCCCAGGACTACATATTCCACTTTAAAAGGTATTAAGACAGGCCATACCCAATTCTCTTGTGTCTTGCTTGTCTTAATACCTTTTAAAGTGGTATATGTAGTCCTGGGGTTTTTAGTTTCTGTGTCTTTGGGCTTTCAGTTTCTTTTTGCCATTTCTCCATAGATTTTTCAAGTTTACAAAATGCTGGGAGTACCATTCAGCTTAGATCTGGTGCTTCAAAAGGCCATCCTTGAGACAAAAGCTGTCCAGCCCACCTGGGGCTTGTGGGCTGTTTGAGGTGTGTGGAAATCCCATTTCCAGAGCAGAGCTGGGTGGAGCCTCCTGCACATCTCTGTGGTGGCTTTGGGAATGGGGTCAGGATACAGCCTCCAGCAGGGAGCACAGGAAATGTTGGCAGCTGGAACTTAGGCAGCAAAATCATAGAAGAAAATTATCTGTAAGTGCCAACTTCCAGCTCAATGGCTGATAGAGCTTCTCCTGGGAGGTCAGTGCTGCTTAAAGGGGGATTTCCCCACTGCATATTCACCTGATAAGGGCTGATCTGTTCCTTCAGAGCAGCTCTGTGCAGTGCCCTTTTCCTGGAAGTAATGGAAATTGCTGTGAATAAAACTAGACACAGTTTATATATCTGTGGGGAAAAAAATCAATATTTTCTTTGGGATCTGATGTTGAGTCCACTTAAATCTGTTTAACTTCAAAATGCAGGTAGTATATTGTAAGATGAAGACAGATAAGTACAAAGCAGGTTCTCAAGCCTTGGAGAATGTTAAAAATTCTATATTTTTCCTACAGATAACCTTTTTCTTCTGTCAGCTGAGTTGGGCAATTGAAATAAAGGCCGGAGTTGCACAGAAGAGATGTTCTGTGGGCTTATCTCCAAATTGTGTCAGCGTTTTCTGCTCCCCCCTCTCCCCTGCCTGCTTTCCTTGAATATCAAATGTAATTCCTTAAATCCATTGTAGGAGGTGGATTCACGTGTGTGTGAGAGGAGTTGTGGGCACGCCAGCCTTTGGTCAGGGTGTTGGGGACACATTTGGGGACAGATTTGGGGACACAGCAGGAGCAGGGGCTGCCACCCCCATGTCCTGGGTGGCCAGCGTCCCTCGCGTGTGGCTGCCGTTCCCTGCCAGCTGTTGCCATTTTGCATTCTGTTTTTGTAATCAGCCTCTCTAAAATGGCTTTATTGTTGGCTGATCAGGTGTATCCTGCCATAAATAAAACATTGGCAGTAATTGGCTGTGACAGCTCCGCCGCCGCCGCCCCGAGCCCCGGCCCCTCTCCCCGGGGTAATTGGCTCTGACGGCTTCTGGTAGCTGCAATAATACTGATCCATGAGCCTGTGTGAGCTGCATAATGCCTCGAGGATTTTGTACCCATCAATATGTCCTCAGCTCGAATCATTTTTTTCATACTTTTTCCGTGGCAGTTTATTAAAAGGAATGCTTGCTGCATTTACTGTGTGTTTGGTATCTACACAGCCTCAGCTGTCATGGCAGATGAAAACACCATCCTGCAATTCCGAGCTGCTGATACAAAGGAAACCCCCCTGCCATTGCCCACAGACACTTCAGCCCCAGTCTGTCCTTTCTGTAGGTACATTGATGCTTGGGAATGATCCCTGATAATAAAACGCAATAATCTGTTGGCAGGGGCGCAACTGCTTTTGTTTGCAAAACTTAATAAGCTGTGAGACAAACACAGAAATATGCAAAGGCAGAGCTCTACGTGCTCAGTGAGGCCTGACAGTTTCGGTTCTAACCACAGCTGAAGGCGTGCTGACTTGTTTGCTACCTTGGGTAATAACTCAGATTTCTTTTGTGGTGTCTGGTGGAAAAAAAAAAATCAAAATCTTGTATTTGCTGCTATTGGATCACACTTGATCTTATTAGGGCATTCTGAGAAATGTAAATGGCAGCAAATCCAACTCGGTTGGATCCTAATCAGCTGCAGCACCAAAGTTATTGGGTTCTTAACCAGAATTGGCACATAGAGCTGAAATTCATTAAAAGTGGTTCTTAAAGTGGGATTAGTTTTTCTCGGTTACAATTACTGCTGGCTCATCACGGAGAGCAGGATTTCTGTGGGTGAAGTGTGCCCAGAGTAATTCACTGTCTCAACAGGAGTCGTGACTCTTTGGGGAGGAAGTTTGTACAAATATCCTGTCAACTCTGCTCCCTGACAAGCTTAGGGCTCTCTCCTAGGGAATAATTTCTAAAGGATTCCAGGAGTGATTCAGGAGCTGCTCCAGAGCAGAGCATGTCTGCAGTGGCTGAGGAGAAGAAGGTATCACTGCTCCTGAGGAAGGTATCACTGCTCCTGAGGAAGGTATTACTGCTCCTGAAGAAGATTTTTATTTTTATTTTTTTTTCTTTTAAGTCTGCTGATTCTGCCATGGGTTATGGGTTTGCAGTCATGCAGCACCACAGTGCTGATGACTCTTGTGGGGGAACAGCAGATAATTCCTAGTGGGATAATCTGCATCTTTATTTTTGGAAACAAAGCCCTTCCCAGAGAAACAAACCCTCTGCTTTCCTTATGTCATTGTGGGGATGTCTGGCAAAGTTTTAGCTCCTTGTTTCATGGACTCAGCTGTGTCTTGGTACTGGAAATAAAAGTTGTCTGTGTAATTATGTGCTGCAGAGAGGAGGTGGATGATCAATGCCTGGCTGCCTGTTCACTTTGGGTTCCAGCAAAAAATGTTTCCTATTCAGCTCATACTTTGTTTTTATAATTGTTTGTGTCTTGAACCTTCAGGCAAAACCCTGAAGCAAAGTATTCCTCACTCTGTGTTCCTTCCACTGCTGTTTTGGAGGAAAAGGTACTGAAATGTCATTCTTTCCACCAGATGAGCTCACAGTGGAAATAGAATTTCAGGATGGGATTTCCTTTATTTTTGGTAGATTATCTCCCCTGAAAATTACAGTAATCACTTGGGTACAAGCTTTTCTGAGGCAGAAAAAAGCAGTTTCAGGAGCTCACTTCTGCATTCAGAAATGTACCTAGAAACCAGAAAGTGGCAGGGTAGAGTTTGAATCCCTTTTCAGCTTGTGTGCACTGTGAGCACTCCTTCTGTCCCTCTGGCCACTGCAGATCATCTGCTGTGTTCCAGGTAAACCTGAATTTGAGAGCATGAGGATATTTCCAACCATTCAGCCTCTTCTGTAGTCTGGCATTTTTATCCACCCCATCCCAGGAACCAAAAGCAGGGAAGATCAGTTTATCAAATATACCCAGCAAAGTCTTAGGAATTAAAAATAGCAAAATGCAATTACAGGCTAATTGATGAATGTAATTAGATGTAGATTTGACCAAAACTAGGTTCTGCAGCATTAGCAATTTAATTACAAAATGCCTTGTGATTGTAAAACTAGCAAGAAATACTTTGCTGGTAGCTGTAGCTGCTCTTTCACATCCTGTTTTTCACAAAATCAGCTTTAGGAGCCATCGTATGAGCAAGTGAAATATTCAAATTTGCATCAGAGTGAATCTTGCTCTGGAAACTCGAGCACAGAAATTGCTTACACAGTTTGAACTTGAGGAAGGTGTGGTTTTGGTCTCCTCCTCTCCCAGGGCAGCAGTGACAGTCCCAGGACTCTGTTCAGGAGCTGACCCTGCCCAGGTAATATTTTAAAAGCTGTTTCTAAGCTCATCTTTATTGGCTTAACTAAACCCCTTGGCTTGGAACTTGGATTTCAGCATTGGTGTGGCTGAAGACCTTTGTACATGGGAGGAGGAGGAGGAGGATGATGATGGTGTGTGGTGGGTGCAGAGCAGTCCCTGCCCTGTGCTGCTTTGGGGTTTGATTGATTTTGTTTCTTACCAGTATTTTGGAAAGGCCTCGTGAAGCCCCTGTGGGGTTTCAGAGGCTGCCAGAGGTGGATTTTGGAGCAGCCTGTGCTTGGTGTACTGTGCTTGGTGTGCTGTGCTTGGTGTGCTGTGCTTGGTGTGCTGTGCTGTGCTGTGCTGTGCTGTGCTTGGTGTGCTGTGCTGCTGCCCTGGCCTGGGGCAGGTGGGACCTGGGAGGGGACAGCAGGACTGGGGAGGGGACAGCAGGACACAGGAGGGGACAGCAGGACCCAGGATGGGACAGCAGGACCCAGGAGGGGACAGCAGGACCCAGGAGGGGACAGCAGGACCCGGGAGAGGAGAGCAGGACCCGGGAGGGGACAGCAGGACCCGGGAGGGGACAGCAGGACACAGGATGGGACAGCAGGACACAGGATGGGACAGCAGGACCCAGGAGGGGACAGCAGGACACAGGATGGGACAGCAGGACCTGGGAGGGGACAGCAGGACCTGGGAGGGGACAGCAGGACCCAGGATGGGACAGCAGGACCCAGGAGGGGACAGCAGGACCCAGGAGGGACAGCAGGACACAGGAGTGGACAGCAGGACCCGGGAGGGACAGCAGGACCCAGGAGGGGACAGCAGGACCCAGGAGGGACAGCAGGACACAGGAGTGGACAGCAGGACCCGGGAGGGACAGCAGGACCCAGGAGGGGACAGCAGGACCCAGGATGGGACAGCAGGACTGGGGAGGGGACAGCAGGACCCGGGAGGGGACAGCAGGACCCGGGAGGGGACAGCAGGACCCGGGAGGGACAGCAGGACTGGGGAGGGGACAGCAGCAGGAGCTGTCCAGGTGCTCCCAGCTGGGACAGGACACCAAGGGGAGATGCTGCTCTGGCATTATTATGGAATAGTGTCAGCAAAGGGCACAGTCCTGCTGAGCCCCTGGGAAAGCCCCTCAATCTCTTTAGCAGCCTCTGCACCCCAAAGAGGATTACTCTGGTCCATAGGGCATCTTCTCACTGCTCTCCAAGGCAGATTGATTTATTTGTCAGGTGTGTGAATGACAAAACACAAAACTTGAGTTAACTTGTTCTCTTAATAAAATGTACATTTCATATAGCACTTGAGATGTGCTCTTCTAAATAACCTCATAATGATCTACAAGCTTGCCTTGCCTTAAGAAGATTAAGGAATTAATGTCAAATTACAGACACAACTGCAAATAGTACTTGCTGTGTTCAGTGTGCAGGAGGGGTAGACACTTGATAAACATGAAAGATGTTTTTAAATTATCTGTTTTCTTAGAGGAAGAATCACAGGTCTGAGGATAATTTGTTGTTGTGAGGGGAGGAGATGCCCTGGCCAGTGCCACTGCTGTGCTCTGAGGGGTTTGGCTGAGGATCCAGGCAGAGCTGCCCAGCAGCTGAAGGTGTCAGCTCAGCTCTGCATCAGCCAGTTCCAGTGTGTCAGCACAGGCTGGGGATCACAGCCCCACAGTCAGGGCTCCTGTGTGCAGGGTGAGTTTTGGGTGAGACAATGACAAAATGCCTAAGAAGATTGTCTGTGTTACATAATGCTAATGGAATTATGGTTGGATAAACACGTTAATATAAGGGAGGGAGAAGATGCCCAGACTTTAGCTGTGGGAGGCATCAGTGTTGCTGCTGAAAGCCATGGCATAATTTCTGGAAATGGTTTTAAGTTCAGTGTAGCTGGTTAAAAATAACATGTAATAAGTTTTCCTTTTCCGAGCTGTAAATGGCTTACCTTAATCTGTCTATTTTGGTCAAGTGAAAGGGAAATGAGGTCTGAAGAATTGCTCTTTAGCAAAAGATGTGAGAGCCACCGAGATTGCTGCTCTGTCAGTGGAATTGCAGGTAATTTTTGTTAGGTGCACAGCAGTTTGCTCACGTTCAGAGTCAGGGCAGGGGGTACAGAGAGAATGGGTCCTGCTAAAACAGGGGCTGCACATTGATCCTTTCTGGGAAGAGTCTGGACTGAGGTTTGGAGCTGTCAGGGGCTCTGGGTTTGCCTTTCAGTAGATGAGGTTTTAGTAGTTACTGTGCTTAATTCTTGCTGATGTTCTAAGGCAAAGAAACTTGTGAGAAGTTAAAACCTCTCATTGCTCCTTGCACTGGGTGTTGGAGAGCTGCAGGTTCTGTGAGCAGGAAGGCTGGGACATCCCCTGGCTGGCTGTGACACTTGGTTTGGCCTTAAAAGCTGTGATTCTCCTGCAGCAGGGATCTCTGAGGAAGGCAGTCTGGGATGGAAGTGTGCTCTGGCCTTTGTGTACATCAGTCTTTCCGCCTGTTTGTGTTGCCAAGAATTTTTCTGACCTTTTCCAAATCCTTATTTTCCTGGCAGTGGCTTTGTGTTGAAGAGACAAATTATTTTCTTCTGCCTCTTTGGCTTTATGTTGAACTTGTTTAAATATTGAATAATATTAAATCTTTTGGTCATAGTTTGATAACTAAATGGATGTTAATTAACTGAAATCCTATGCCTTAAAATCTTTCACTTACAAATAATAATTAAAACCTCCAGTTCAAGGATGGCTCCTGCAATCCATACTCTGCCTGATATAAAAAACCTGGGAAACAGAAAAGCTTCTTTATTCACCTCAGTGAAAGGTGCATGTGAAGTTTTAGAAAACAGAGCTGACTCTTTATTCAGGATGAGGTGGTTAATTCTCCTCCAGCTGGGAAATGGTGCCTTATTTTTAATAGCTTTGTACTTTGATCAGAGGTGGTGTCTGATTTTGTTATCAGCACACGGGTGGCACTTCAGGGACAGCAGAGATGAATGAACCCGGGTGTAAATTTAGAAAATGCATTTATTCCCTGAGCATGCAGAGTGCTGCTGTTTCCCGATCCCCAGAGGTAAATATTGCTGATTGCAGAGCTGAGCAGGGCCGGGCCGGGTGCGAGGGGACCCCGGCGGTGTCAGGGATGGGGAGTTGGCTCTAGAGGGTGCTCTGAGCCAAGGCAGCGAATCCTTCCCCTCTTGAACAGCCACTGCTGACGTTGTGCTGAGGAAAAACAATAAAAATGGCTCTGCCTGCCTCCTGCCCTCCTCCCCGAGCACATGGGCTCGCACTTTATTGGAAACCTCAATATTAGTTTGGCCTGGAGAGTTTTTCTGCGAGATGCTGCTTAATTATTTAGCTCTAGGGGGATTCCTGCACTGTGAGCTCTAACATCCTTCGTGTGTTCTCGTGCTGATTTAAATAATTTGGATGTTTAAGTATCTTTGGAGGTCTTTAGAGAGCATAAATAAAAGGATGAATGGTTCAGACTTGATGGCATTTTCTCCATTTCTTGGACAGGAGGTGAATCACTGCATTTTTGCCTCAATATATTAATAGAGAAAGAAGCAGTGTCTTGACCTGCTGTGATTTTTAATATCCCTTTCTAGCAGCCAGTAATAACTGGCAGTAAAACATGTAATAACAGACAAATTCCACAGTGAGGTTTCACACAGGGTTTTTTTGCTGTTGGCTCTGAGTGTCTGTGTGACACTTCCATCTCTTCCTTTCATTTTCCAGTGCTGTGACCCTGCCCCAGCCGTCCTTGGGAGGGAATTTCCTGGGCTCTGTAAAACCTCCAGGTGCTGATGGTGCTCAGGGCTGACTCCCAGGTCTCTCATTCAGCTTCAGTTTTAATTGATTTTTCCTCCAAGCATGGCAATTGTTTCCTGGATGCCAAGAAAAAGTTTAAAGCTGGAGGTTTTGGCCAGGGAATGTTTACATCTGCAAGTGTCACATCTGTGCAGATCTCTTGTCTCTGTGCTGGGTTTTGGCTGTTGCTGTTCTTCTCTGGCTTAAAGAAAGCCCTGAGTGCCAGCATGGCCATTGTGGCACATGAAAACTGGGGACTGTGCTTGTTTGGGCTCCCCTTTTCTGTTCCACTGATGGTTCTTTGTGCAACTGTTTTCCCCTGAATATGCAGTTGGGTAATAGCAATCTCGTAATTTTTACCTCTGACTCGAGTGGTTATGAGGACAGTAATTGTTTCAGCCTGATGGAGATTAAAACTTGTCTCCCATGTCAGTTATTAAATGTGGAAATAGCTGCAGGGTGTGGAATAAAATATTTGATTTACAGTGCAGCCCTGTGAAAGGCTGTAACACAAGAACTGTATGGATTTGTTTGGTGTAAAAGCTTCATTTGAGAGGAGAAGCAGCAGCCTCTGACCATTTCTGGTTGTGATTTCTATTTTAGTAGGTGGGAGCCCAGTGTGGTGATTTGTGTGGTGGGATGATGGTAATTGTGAGCTGGAAGATGAGTTGTCTGTAATTCTCAGCCTCTCAGTGTTCCAGTTTCTTATCAGCAGAGTTGACTGGGGCTGAGCTGGCTGTAATTCATGGAGTTTTCCTGTTCCTGAGTTAAAGGTTAAAGTTATTACAAGCATGTGTGTGAGCTGTTGCTGGCATTGCACAGTGCTCTGGATGCTTGCACATTATTGCTGTGGACATATTTTTCTACTTAACGTGGGGAGCAGTTGTTTAATTGGAAAAGCTGTTACTTCTCTTGATCCTGAGCATAGTAAAAATCAATGTCTTCTCTGCAGTCTGAACTAATAGGAATCAAACTCATTGAAGGATGAAAATGGTTTAATCAACAGAGAGATGTCTTAAAGGTTATTTAAAAAACAAAAGCAGCCACCAAGCCCACAAACAAACCACAGAGCCCAGCCCAGGTCTGGAACTAATGAGGAAAACGGGGTGCTTGGCACCTTCAGCTGGACTGACAAGGGAAGGGAGGAAAGTTTCCATCTGCCCTGGATGGAGGGATATTCTTGGGAGCCATTTGATTTCAAAGGCTTTTCTTTTAAACACCACTTGTCTGTATCTTCAGCCTTTGTATGAACTGACAAAAATGAGGTCTAATGATGGGTTCCTTTGTAGTGGGAGCCATGAAAGGGACTTTGTCTTTTCATTCCAAGAACTGAATCTAAGGCCATTGTCAGCCTTGTTCTTGACCTCATTTGTCCAGCGAGCTCTGCTTATTTCAGATACATTTCAAACTGGGTTTCCTGGCTGGCTCCTGGTACCCCAGAGGGGAGATTTCCATGGGAGGGGAGAGGAGTGACAGCTGCATGTTTACATGTGTGTGAGGTCACACAACTGCATGTTTACATGTGTGTGAGGCTACACAGCTGCATGTTTACATGTGTGTGAAGTTACACAGCTGCATGTTTACATGTGTGTGAGGCTACACAGCTGCATGTTTACATGTGTGTGAGGTTACACAGCTGCATGTTTACATGTATGTGAGGTCACACAGCTGCATGTTTACATGTGTGTGAGGTTACACAGCTGCATGTTTACATGTGTGTGAGGTCACACAACTGCATGTTTACATGCGTGTGAGGTTACACAGCTGCATGTTTACATGTGTGTGAGTTTACACAGCTGCATGTTTACATGCATGTGAGGTTACACAGCTGCATGTTTACATGCATGTGAGGTTACACAGACCTGTGCTGCAGCAGAGAAGTGATTTCAGAGTTTCCTCCTGGAACGTGCTGGCTGAAGGTAATAAAGAGTGAAATGGATAACCTGGCGTGTGTTCTGTGACTGCTCAGTGCTGGTTCTGTGGAACTGGAACAAAGTGTAGCCTTTAAATGGTGTTTTTACCTGTCGATGTGCCCACCAGCATGTTCAGATCCTAAAGCAAAGCAGCAGATCTCATTTCAGGAGGAAGTTGCCTGCCAAGCTTTTCTACAAGTCTTAGGAATGGATTGTTAACGAGCTCGTGATGTGACATGTATACTTCTTTCTGATAAAACATTAGCATGGAAATCGAGCAGTTCCTGTCATTCACCTCTCCAAACCCTGACAGAGCTCAGGAAGGGAGGGAGCAGCACTCAGAACGGGAAGGTGCTGTGGTTTGCTCTGGGAATCACAAGTTGGGATTTGCCTGAGCCCCCCTTTCTGGGTTCCTGAGCCCCCCTTTCTGGGTTCCTGATGCTCCCTCTGGGTCCCTGAGCCCTTTCCATGCTGGCTCAGTTGTTCCCTGGTCCATGGCTCGGTCCATGGGGGCACTGGCAGCTGGGCACACTCAGGGCTTTCCTGGGATGTCAGTGAGCTCTGAGCTTTGTGGGTTTCTGTGCTTTGTGAGTTTCTGTGATTTCTGTGCTTTGTGGATTTCTGTGATTTCTGTGCTTTGTGGACTCTCCCCCAGTGCTCCCAGTGGGGCTACCAGCAGCACAGAAATTGCATTTGCAGTTGCAAACCCCGTTGCAATGCCCTGGCAGCTCCCTGCAGCCCGGGCACAGCTCTGGCCCCTCTTGTTGAAGGGGTTTGCAGTGGCTGCTGCCTCCGAAGCTGTTTGTTGTTACATGGGGAATTGTCTCACACTCTCCTGCTCCAGGAGGGTTTGTTTTCCTGTGGGTTTCATGCAGGACTTCCTCAGTGAGTGTTTGTTTTCTGAGCTGGCCCTGTGTGTGTTTCAGGGCTGGGTTTGCAGGGGATTTCATCCCAGCTGTGATGCCTGGGACGTGGGTCACACTGGGGGAATGGCACTCTGGGATTTCACAGCTTCCTGCAAGGACTTCCAGGGAAAATCCACAGAATCCTCTCACACATCCTCGCTGCTGGGATGCCTTGCAATTATTTGGTTGCCTCATGCTGGTGGGGGTTATGTATCTGAAGTTTTTGCTGTTTTATCTCCATATCACAAGAAGCTAAATAGAACACCTGGGATGCCTTTTATGTTGAATTCTTTAATAGGCCACTGAAGGAACTGTATAAAGGAAAAACTGATGTGTTGCAGGTTTAGCCTTCCTAAAATAATGAATTTAAGCATTCTGTAGTAGCTGAGGTACATGTGAAACCAACATAAATGGAGTTAAGACCATTGTGTGTTTTATTGGGAATTTGAAGGAAGTTCAGAGTCAGAACACAGCCATGAGAATGGGATTCCAAAGCCTTCAGTGTGATCCTGTTGTTTTGTGTTGGATACTGACACAGAACATTGTGTTGACAGGCAGCTCAGAGCTGATTTCTGCTGAGATGTGCAGCAGCATCCTTTGCTTCTGAGAGGGTTTGCTGAGTTGGTGGAAGCCCTGCTTAGCTGTTGCCACCTCCTCATCTCCAGCGTGAGCAACATTTTGAAACTCATTTTGAAAAGCTTTTTTGGCTGTTAATTGGTTGATAGCAGCTATCAAAAATCTGCTGCTTCCTTTCAGTTGACTCAAAGTTCCTGTGTAGGTGGCTGCAGACTGAGTGCTGTGTGAAACACAGCCCTGCACCAGTAAATCCCTGTCTGCTGGAGAAAAAACAAATCAAAACGAGTCCAGCAAACTGCTAAAATAATAATGCTTCCTGTGGGAGTGAAGCTGGCTTGTCTGCTTACTCTTGGAAGCTGAGGAGAGGAGAGGAGAGAAGAGAAGAGAAGAGAAGAGAAGAGAAGAGAAGAGAAGAGAAGAGAAGAGAAGAGAAGAGAGATAAAATGAGAATTATTCCATGACTGGGGGGGTTCTGGGAGGTGTGGAGGAGCAATGCCTGCATTAGTGCCTCCCTGAGTGGGACTTTGGGAAGGGAAGGGTTCCTTCCCCTGGGGCTGAACGGGACCCAGCTGCTTTCAGGCTCTTGATGTTGTCTCAGGATCACACTGGAAACTTCCTGGTTTTAGAGCTTATCTGGAGGGAGAGGTTATTCTAGGTACAGTCACATCCTGTGGTTGTTGTCACTTGTAAAAGAAAAAAAAAAAAATCTTTGGAATTTTCAGAGGCCTTTGAATGTGTGAGTGATTGCTGCTCCAAACCCGAGCTGCAGCCTCAGTTCCCATCCCCTCTGTGATCTCAATAAAAGGCTGTAAATCCATTGCAAATGTTCCATTGCTGTGTGGAGGAAATCCCCTGGTGGAGGATCAGGCTGGCTCTGGAAGGAAGATTGCAGAGGAAGCATTTGGGAGTCATTTCCTTCAGTGAGTGCAGCTTGCTTTATGCTACAGCAGTTTAAACATTCCACAGGCTCCTGATGGAGGTATCAAGTTTTCCATTCCCAGAGTTGCTCTTAGTTCAAACTGGAGGGAAGAGCAGGCAAACTCCCATTGTTTTACAGCTGCTTTGATAGAGCTGGAAAAGATGCATGTGCTTAGTTCTTCCTTCCCTCCTTTGGCTTCACCCCTCCCACACACATTTAACTACTGAGAATTTTATTTTGTTTGCTTTTTTATATTCATCTGAGAACAAAGAGCTTCTTGTTTGTTTTAATCCATTTGTTACATTTTCAACTATGTAAATTTTTCCTTTTAAACGACTTTTTGGGATAAATATTTGGATTTTTTTTTGTCCTATAAGATAATACATTCTAAAAGGACTTGTGTGCATTCCTTTGTGTTAAATTCAAGAAGCTGCTGAACAGGTTGGTGTCTTGCCCTAAGTACCACAAAATCTGGCAGACACACTGCATTTTGTTTTAATATTTTTGGCTTACAGTTTACCATTCTGTAATCTGGAATTTCCCAGGGCAGGGATTTTTTTACAGAAACACTTTTGAATTTAAGTGTTGCTCCCTACAGAGAAGAGGAAACAAACCAGATGAGAAGTACCAGAACAAAAAAAAAAGGGTTTTTTCCCCCTTCTGTCTTCCCAGAAAAATCATCCTGTACTTCTGGCTGAATTTTACCCTCTTTGAGGTGCAGATATCTGAGGTCATTGCCCTAGAATTGGGTTTAACCCTGCTGTGTCCCCTCCTCTGCCTCAGGTTGCTTCTGCTTGGCCACGGGGGGCTGCAGTCAGGGGTTCCTGTCCTGGCAGGGTTGGGTGCTCAGGGGGGTTTGGGGTCAGGGTTTCAGGATGATTTGGGGTCAGGGGTTCCTGTCCTGGCAGAGTTGAGTGTTCAGGAGGGTCTGGGGTCAGGGTTTCAGCAGGATTTGGGATCTGGGGTTTCTGTCCTGGCAGAGTTGGGTGTTCAGGGGGGTTTGGGGTCAGGGTTTCAGGGTTTCAGGATGATTTGGGGTCAGGGGTTTCCATCCTGGCACAGTTGGGTGCTCAGGAGGGCAGAGCAGGCAGCAGGGGCTGGGCTGGCACTGCTGGGAGCTCTGATTTCATTGTATGGGCACCTGGGAGTGAGCTCTGACAGGGCTGGGCTCTGTCTTGTTGGGCTGTGGTTGGTTGGGGTTTTTCTGGTATTTTTGGTTTGTTTGTTTTCCCCAGCACTTCCTAAGCCAGGCCTTCCTGTGAACCCTGCTTTTCTCAGTGTTATCATGTGAACTGCCTGGCTCACAGCTCCCCGGGGAGCACTGTGGCTGTTTGGTGCCTGCTGTGACAGAAGGGCAGGAGCAGCCAGGATGCTGAGTGTGCTCACACTGCCCAGGGCTTGGTCCCAGGCACAGCAGAGCCCAGGGAGGCACCCCTGGCATCCTGTCCCTGTTCTCAGGGATGCTCTGCCTGTGCCAGGGGCATTTGGGGCATTTGGGGCTGTGTCACAGCTCCCCGAGGAGGGGCAGGCAGTCCCAGGCAGCTTTTCCCTCCTGAGGAGCAGCAGGGAGCACAGGTGAGGGCAGTGAGCTGGGTTTGTTTCTGAGCCAGCCTTTGGCTGTGTCTGTGCTTTGAGCTCTGAGCTGTGCCCAGCTGGGCTCTGGCAGGGTGACCCTGCAGGGCTGGCACTGGGCAGTTGGTGGCAGTTGCTGGTGGCAGTTACAGGAGGGCTTTGCCTGCACTTCTGGGGCCAGGGGTCGTTAAGAAGAGGCTGAAGTTCCTCAGATGTTCTGTGAGCCCAGAGTGCTGCTGTGGTGCTGGAGTTTAACAGGACCTGTGAGGATTTAGAGCTTGGCCAGAGGTCACTGGAGCATCCTGAGCTCCAGGTGAGTACAGGGAGGGAGCCTCAGTTCCTG
This sequence comes from Setophaga petechia, assembly GCA_024362935.1. NCBI lineage: Eukaryota > Metazoa > Chordata > Aves > Passeriformes > Parulidae > Setophaga > Setophaga petechia. Next base: position 4,781,643 of record JANCRA010000047.1, read on the forward strand.
AGCCATAAAATGTGTGACAGTGCTGGTAATTCTGTTTAACAGGGGAACCTCACCCCAGCCAAGCAAAGTCTAACCCAGCACAAAAAGCCAGGCTCTGAAGGTCCTTGGTCTGTAAAGGTGCAGGTTCCTTTTGGGGATTGGAGAGGCAAGGAGATGGCTCATGCCAGTGCCAGCAGTTTCACTGTAAATGGCATTAACCCTTGGCACGCTGGTTTGTGAGAGGTGCTCTGTGTGTCAGGGGGTGCAGTGGAAGTGTGGCTGTTGAGCTGTGAGCTGGGTTTACAGCTGAGTTTAAAGCAGTTCACAGCAGAGTGTACAGCAGTTTGCAGCCTCCCTGGGCTGGGGGTGCAGCACCAAATGGCCTTTGGGCTGTGCTGGGCAGGGGCAGCAGGGCCCTGGCTCTGCTCTCACAGGCTGTACTCAGCAGTGTGGAGCAGCAGCCTGGTGTAACTGTGGAGCAGGGGCTGCCACAGCTCAGAGCAGGTGTCCTGTGGGTGTCACACACCTGCAGGGGCAGGCACGGCTCCTGCTGGGAGTGGATTTGGAGCAGTGTGTGTGCAGACAGCAGTAGGTGTCTTGTCAGGAGCTGGGGATCAGTTCCTCTCACTGTTTGTGCCAAGAAAAATGCATTATTTACAGGAACAGAGCCTCACCTCTCACCTGGCCAAAGGTTTTGTGTCTAGATAGAGGCAGGTGCTTTGATGTCCGAGTGCAAACAATCAGAAATGAGTTACAGGCACTCGGTGCTGCTGTGCCCTTTCCTGCTGGCAGCCCCAGCCATTCCTCTCCCTGCTGAGAGATCTGCAGGTGACCCCTGCAATTCTCCAGCTCACTTTCAGGTTAAGCTGCCTGTGTGTCAGGTTTTGTTTCACTGGAGGAGCCGTGGGGGTTTGGCTGGGGTTACACCCCTGGCACAGGCTGGGCAGCCTGTGGTGAGCCCTGCAGCTGATGACACACAAGGAAACGCTGTTGGACAACATGAACCTGTTGGTTTGTTCTCCATGAACCTGCTCCCTGCCTCTTCCCCCTGGCCAAGGTTAAATCTGAGGGGAGAGCTTGATTTAGTGGAGCTCTAAGGCAGTGTTGAGTCTCCTGTTAAAAATAGGTCCGGCTTAGCAGGGGGTTAGTGCTGGACAGGGAGGTTGTGTTGGATTGGCTTTTAGGAAACACTTGTCATCTCTGTCTCCGTGTTCTCAGAAGGAGTTTAAGGCTCCTTGGTGCTCATTCAGTCTGTGTGAGCCACTGGTGTTCTGCAGCCTGCTCTGAGCCTGCCCGGGTGAGCTGCTCCAAGTGCTTGTGGCACCTCTTTGTCATCAGCGTCTCTTGGAAAAAAACAACTTAATGGCCCCGTTTAATCTGTATAATCTCATTAGGGCTGTTTAGGGCCAGTTTGTGCTCCAGGTGTTTGCATACCTGGGAGAGCAGGAATGGCTCCTTTGGAGCGGTTTTTCCAGGGGTGGAATGTTGATGTGTGCTCCATGGCTCGTTCTGTCAGAAGTGGGGAATGCTGCTGATGGATGGGTCTTGTGTCTTGGAGGGATTACATCTTTATTTAATATTCCTCCAATTTGTGTGTCTGTGTTTAATATTCTTCCAATAGGGTCGGAGTGGTGCGAAGTTATGAATTATTCGCGTTTGTTATGAGTCGTGTGTCTCGAAAGCAGCACATTTTCCAGCCCTTTGAAGATACACTGTCTGTCACTTCTCAGTGCTCAATCTTTGATGAGCTGAAGTGCGTGGGTACAGGATACAAAGTGTTGGAGCGTTCGGGGAAGCGCTGAAAGCCAAAGCTGTGAGCTAACAGGTGCTTCCCAGATTTTAGCTGCCACAGGAGAAGGTGTGCAGGGCTGGATGTGCACACGCCTTTGAGCGGTGTCAGGAGTTACTGACAGCAAGCCAAAGCCTTATTTCTTCAGATTTCCAGCTTCTGTTGTTTATTGTCACGACCTTAATGTTTCTTCAGCTAGGTGTTCTATTTAATTATGATGTTTATAGTAAATATCAGCTCCCTTGGCTGTGTGCTCAGGCCTGTAGCATGCGGAGTGCTTTGCTTGTAACTGCATCCCTTGTCTCAGTTCATTATCTGTTAATGGTACTCGACATGACAGGCTTGTTTTGATAAATGGAGCCTGCCAAGAAAGCTGGGATGGATTTTGCAGGCAGTGGAGTCGAGCTTTGTTTCATTGTGCAACACCAGAGGGCTGATGCACGCTGGACCAAACACCACAGAGAGCACTGAGAGCTCTCTGGGCACTGCTTCCAGCCCTGCCCATGCACTCAAGGTCTCCTCTTTCCAAAGTATTTTCCTAACCCATATGGAAGCAGATTTTGCCTGGTCTTGATGGGCTTTGTGAATGTGTAACTCAAATTTCCCCCCCCTTTTTCAGATCTCCAGCTTTCAGAAGGGATACAAAGAGAAATGCTGCTGTAAGTTGATAATGCTGTGGCTAGCAAAGGTGTATTTCATGGCCAGGAAAAGATCTTTTCTAGTCCGTTTTCAAAAGACCAGATAAAAAGTCCCTATTGCAAAATGGAGCTCGAGGCTGTAGTCTGTGCATGTTTTTTATTTTAGTCTCTGAAATGGGGGCAGATCTCCATATCTCCTAGGAAAGCCAATTAGTGAAAGTTGAGTTGTCTCTGATGTCGGTGATTGAGTGCTGTGGCTGTTCTGCTCACTCAAGGATCTCCAGAATGCTGTATACAAACAGATGGGACTTGAGATGATTTCTCTGCCATCTCCCACACTGCTGAATTCGGAAGTTGGTTTGTGTTGGATTTGCAAGACGGTGTCTGAGATTCAAGAATAGTCTCCAGTTCTGTTGCTGTGCTCAGACTGCCAGCTGCTGCTGTGCTCTGCACTGTTTGGACAACTTTCATCCTAACGGGATACAAAGAAATCCACGCATCTTAAAATTATTATTATTATTATCTGAATGCCTTTCCCCAATATATCCTGACTTTAGGGATTTGTGATCCGAGCTGCCTGAGTCACCTGCCCTAGGGGGATAAGGTATTTCTGAACAACAACCATCAAACAGGGTATTTTTCAAGTGATGAAACCTGGCCTGAATTAACTTCCTGCTGGGAAGCTCTTTTGGAAGCCATTAGGAACAAAGCTGATTGGAATGCACTCTGGAGCAGTGAGTTCCCTTCTGCTTGTGCCAGGGCTGGGCCAGGTGTGATGAGGAGATGGAGGGGCTGAAGGCGCTGCGGGCGCTTTGTGCTGACCTGAGCTCTGAGTTCCAGCCCCGGCAGGGTTGGGGCTATCACACAAAGTGTGCTTTGCACCAGGTCTGGCCAAGGCAGGCTCCAGTTCAGGAGCTGCTGTGCCATGAATATTGCAGGAGTGCAGCTCGTGCTGCACCGCCTCAATTTGTATTGATCACAGCAGCCCTGCGACGCTGGAATTAATCAGCTTTTGGGCAGCTATTTCTAGAAAGTACAGGATAAATTTCAAACTTAGATCTTTGTCTGCTGAAGGACTCCTGGGCTCTAGTATGAAAATGGTGGAAATGGGTATGGATAAATAGCAGGAAGATACACAACTACAAATAATTAGCAGCCTCTGGAAAGATGAAGTTGGCAGGCAGTACTTGAGGGTGTTGCTCTAATTAACCGGGTCTGTGAACCTTAATGATTATCATTTTTTCCTAATTTTTTTTTAACTTGGCTTTGTAAAACTAGCTCAGAGGTGGTGTACTCCCATATTTATTTTATAGGTAAAATATTACTGTACAGCTAGGAAATGGATTTGCTCGGCAGGGATAAAGTGTATGTTGCCCCAAGGTAATGGATTACACAGATGACTTGTTTTGCATGTTATTCTGCAAGGGAAATAGCAGGGCTTTGCTCGAAAATTAAGGCGGTACTGACAACTGAAAGGTCATGGTTGTGGTGTAGAGGAACAACACAAGACATGGGGGGATGAGTTACAGGTTTGCGTGGAGATGCACAGTAAGACAAATACTCCTTCTTTATAAAAAATCCAATTAAAAGCAGATGAATTTCTGCTCCTAATGGGGGGAAGGAAGGCGTCGTAGGGAAGATTTTGAACAAAATGGCTCACTAATTGAAGGTAGGGCAGCCAAATCCCTGTGCAGAGTGTGTCAGAGCATGGCCCGGGCTGGGATGGCTCCCTGGCCGTGCCCAATGTGCATTTCCCACCCTGAATGCCCCCTGTGCATTTCCCACTCTGAACTGCCCCTGTGCATTTCCCACCCTGAACTCTCCCCATGAGCATTTCCCACCCTGAATGCCCCCTGTGCATTTCCCACCCTGAATGCCCCCTGTGCATTTCCCACCCCGAGCTGCCCCCTGTGCATTTCCCACCCTGAACTCTCCCCATGTGCATTTCCCACCCTGAACTGCCCCCTGTGCATTTCCCACTCTGAACTCTCCCCATGTGCATTTCCCACCCTGAACTGCCCCCTGTGCATTTCCCACCCTGAACTGCCCCTGTGCATTTCCCACCCTGATCTGCCCCCTGTGCATTTCCCACCCTGAGCTGCCCCCTGTGCATTTCCCACTCTGAACTGCCCCCTGTGCATTTCCCACCCTGAACTGCCCCCTGTGCATTTCCCACCCTGAATTCCCAATGTTTATTTCCCACCCTGAACTGCCCCATGAGCATTTCCCACCCTGAATTCCCAATGTTTATTTCCCCCCGCGCAGCCCGGCTCGGGGGATGCTCCCCGCTCCGCTCTCCCTCTGTTCCAGCGCTGCCATCAATCACGGGGCTCCCGGTTCCGGCGGGAGGCGGAGCGGGGCCGGCCGGGAGCCGGTGCGGAGCCGGTGCGGAGCCCGCCGGAGCAGCGGGGCCGGCCGGGGGCCCGGGACGCTCCGCTGGGCTCCGGCCGCAGCTGCTGGGCGGCGGAGGGGCCTCCTTTTGTTCAGCAGCTGCGCCGCCGGCCCCGCTTCCTCCGTGCCTGCCCTTCCCGGAGCCCTCCTCCTCCTCCTCCTCCTCCTCCTCCTCCTCCTCCTGCTGCTGCTGCTGCTGCCGCTCCTCCCGCCGGGCTCCGCCGCCGGAGCGGGGCCGGGCTCGGGCTCGGGGCTCGGCCGCAGCCGGAGCGCGGTGAGTGCCCCCCGTGCCCCCCGTGGTGCCCATGGGACTCGGTGCTGACCGCTTGTGTTCCCGGCAGGGGAATTAAGGCTGCTCTGCAAGTTGATTAATTGTTACCTGGCTAACGATAGCTGCCTGGATGGAGGAAAGGCTTGGCTTAATTCTCTTTTCCGCTTTGGGTTGCTCCAGTTTTTTTGGCTGCTTTTTTTTTTTTTTTTTTCAGAAAAAAGTTGGATCGACTTGGTAGGTGAGGCGTGGGTAGGTTGTTATTGGCCTGGGAAGTTCAGAACGCTCTAAAGGCTGCAGGGCTGTTGGTTTTGTTTTGTTTGGTTTCTTTTTCCATAACAAATGCTTTACCTCCCCGTTCTAAATATAAACAGTTGGGGTAACCGGACTGCTGTGTTTAATTCTGTTTTTTAAAAGCGAATGAGATGAGGAGATAAGGATTGCATTTTCTTTATCCTGGAAGAAAGTACTTTTTCATTCCGCTCGGTACAATGGAATGCCTTTGAAGCGCTAATTGGGACAGTGTGTGGTGTAACTCTTTAAACGATGTTTAATGGTGTTTTAAGATAGTGACAGGAGACCTGCTCGGCCACTTTGTTCCCTGAGGAAGAAACCAGCTCTGCTTTGTTTTGCAGTTGGATTTGAGCTCGCCTGGGTCCATGTGGCTTTGCCCTGCGTGGGGCATTGTGTGCCGGGATGGCTGCTCCGGCCATATGGGGCTGCTCTCATTGTCGGGGAGTGGGAACGGCGCTTGACAAGGCCACTTCATTCCTTTCTTTGTTGGTTTAAACTTAACATTACTGCCGGGCATGCAGCAGGAGGAGGTGGCGATGGCAGCCCGCTAAGTGCACTTTCAGATGCTGCTCAGATTTGTTTTTTCTGGGTCCCGGTTCGGATCCGCCGGGTTCCAGCCGCACAGACAGCGCTGCTCCATGCAAAGCCCTTAATCTGCAGGCAATTAGCTGCAGACGTGCAGCCCGGCCCGCATTTCCTCAGTTTTTGTTGTTGAATCCCTGTGCCCAGTGACCATCAGCAGACGGACTGACAGCAAGCTGCGAGCGGTGCACGAGCAGCGTTTCAAAGCTTCTATTTGTTTTTTTCCAACGCTGTAATTTGGTAGTGTTTAAACTATTTTATAAAGATCTCTGGGAGCAGTGAAAGGTGGTTTTCAGTCCCGAGCACTTGAGCGCTCATTGTGCTCTGGCAGGCTGGGTGCTTGGCAGGCACTTCTGGAAATGTTATTTGATCTGGCAGCGCGATAGAATTCACTTGGATTACACAATTTTTTTCACCCCCCGGTTGCTGTTTGAAAGTGATGCATCAGCGAGTGTTGTTCGAGAGCGTATTTTAAGAGCCGAACTGCGTGTATTGGCTTTAAACAGGATTCCAGAGAGAGGCAGCTCAGAATTTGTCTTGTTTTGTGGTTAGGATTTATGAATTGAGGCGAGGGCTGACGTAATCTATCCGACCACTTCCTTTGTGTGTGTTTTAGAGTTGATAGTGCTTTGTTTTGCTTAAAATAGCCAGGACTGCTTCTTGAATACTTTTCTATCTCCTTTCTGCTGTGGCCTTCGGTGTAAGCAGACAACTTGTTCCAGTTGTGTGTGATTGTGTCCCTTTGAGGAAATGGTTCCTTCCTTTTGTCACTAGGGTTCAGTGAATTGCTTGTATGCTAAGTAGATGAGACTTTAATTTTAATTAACATAATGATGTGTACAGCTGTTCTGTCAGCCCTGTCTTTGCAGTTTTACTACAGGTTGTGGAGAATCCCTTGATGTGCCCCTCAAACCTTTTTTGCTCACTTTTGTTTGTGTGAAGGTGACAGAGATGGGGCTTTGTCTCCTGGTGAGTGTTAACAGCTCCCTGCCAGAGAGCCTGGGTTTGATTCTTGTGTGTGGGGAAGGAAATAAGCTGTTTATCACTGACCTAATCCTAAACCTCCTTGTCTCTCTTTATGCTGCCTATTGTTCTGTTTCAGAGCGGGCAGAAGTCACCTCTACATTTCTTACAGTTTAATTCTTTGATGGCTCCACAGCTTGATAGAGCTGGCTCTGAGTGTTGGGTCAGTGTGCACATGTTAATTGTTAATTTTAAATTGTTCTGGGACTTGAGGAGATGTTGGGGGATCTGCTGTATGTTGGGTTGGAAGGCACACACTGTTTAGTTTTAAAACCATGCAGAGCAGCATTCTGTAACTTGTTGATGTATGTTGCTACCAGGACATTTCTGAGAGCCAGTGGCTGGTGAGAAAAGCAGCTGTGAATGAAGGCAGGGCCCAGAAATAGGTGCAGATCACTTTTATTGCTTTTTGTGAGCTCTAATGTTCTGGCCAAGATACCTATTCCTGCTCTAAAGTAACTTTTATTTTCACTTGAACCTTGTGTAGTTAAAGTGCCAGACTCAGTAAATGACACATGAGAGCACCGAGTGGTTCTGGTCTGTGTTTTAAAGGTAAATAAAATGAGAAATGGTTTCTAAAGCAGGTAGTCCCGACCAGCAGGCACCCTGGTGCTCTGTGAACACCAGAAGCCTTACCTGGAGTGATGAGCAGATTAATGTGAAATCTTTGTTAATGTCACAAAGCCATGTCCGGAGGGGCCCTGGGGCGCGGGGCGGTGTCAGCAGAGCTGGAGAATCCAAACTCTGTCCCTGCACCCTGCTTGGCCTTGCTCCTTGCCTGGCTGCTGCTCCACTGCTTCAGAACTCAGCACAAATTTCTCTGTGCTGTAGACTGGAAAACCTTTAATGATGTAACACTTCCAGATAGATAAAGAGGACCCATGAAATGCACACTCTCAGAACAACTTCATGAAAAATAATGTCAGGCACCTGGAAATGAATCAGAGGGAAACCTGGTTTATCATAATTCTGCTTTCTTAACAGAAGTGAAACTCTTTTAAAAGAGTGGGCAAAAATAGTATTTATTCCAAAGTTTGCCTGGGGTAGAGGTTTGAGTTCTGACCTTTGGATACAAAGTGAGAACAAATAGTGTTGAAAAATGTAAATGATTAAAACAAGCTGGCCTTCCCTAGGAAACATTTGTGTCAAGTTTATCCAGGAAAAGGGCTTGGTAATTGGATTAATGTTTTACTAGTGCAATAGATAGTGTTTGATTGTGATGTGTAGATTCTCTCATAATGTTTTTTTTTGTGTAATTGGTGTGTTTGGAATTCAGGCTCTTTCTAATGTTAGCAGAAGTACAGAAGAAGTGGAGGCTGTAAATTCAGCATTAACGATGTAGCTGTGCTCTTCTCTGGGGAAGGAATGGCAAATTTTGAAAGGAAACTTGGTTTAATTAGTCTTCTGTGAATGGATATCACTTTCATTTTCATGAGATGACAATACAGTGTGAAATAACAAATCTGGAATGTGTTAGTACTGGGACCTAAAAGTTTAGATACTTGCAGGTTTTTCATTCCTTATTTTTCCCTTTTTTTTAAAGTGAGCTGACTGTAAAAAGCTGTGATTAGGTAAACCTTTTACTGAAAGCAACCAATTTTGGTGTAGATAATTGCTGCGTCTGTAACACCAATTTTGTACATAAAATACATTTTGTCTTAAATGCTGATTTGAATTTTCTTGAGACTAGCAAGAAAAATTGCCTTGGTTTTGGCAGTGTTTCCTTGGTGAATTTGCTTATTTGTAGAGATCAGAATTACTTGTTTTTTTGAAATAAAACTGAGATTTTGCTAATAGGCAGTAAGTGTTCCAGCAGCATCTGCAGTGCTGTCCTTACTGTGGGAAGCTCTCTGCACTTCTGTTCCTGCCCACAGCAGGTTTTTCAAGCCAGGCACAAATTGAACCTGTGGTTTTTGCTGTTGAGAAGTTTCCTGGCTCTGCTCAGTGCCTGATGAGCACAGCGAGCAGTGAGATCAGTGTGGGAATGACTGAGCCATAACATGAGTCAATACAATTCAAGCACTTAAGGTTGGGGACTTTTTTCCCTGAGTTTGACACAGTAACAGATCCCTACAGAATTTATTCTTCCAAGCAGTCAAAACACACTGTATTTGCTCCTTTTCCTATTGAAATCTAACAAAGAAGCCAAAAATCAGATTTCCATTTCCTGGTAATAAAGCTATTCCTTCGAGATTCGAGCTGGGGATGGATTTTTTATATATATATGGCAGTTCCTGCTTAATAATTGAATGTTCTTTGGTGTCTTGTGTGCTGACGTGTGAGAGTCTGTCAGACAGAGCTGATTTGCCCTGTGTGGTTGACGAGGCAGACGGGAGACCTGCTCACCCTCTGATGACCAACAAGTCTCGGATTTATTGATTAACAGAAACACTTTTATAATCACAGCAATAAGGCTCATCCATATTGCAAAACTAGAGCTCACTATTGGTCAGCTATAAAAAGTCAGTCCCACCTTTCTCAAGATGTTTGTGGCTTCTTTTTTACCTCCTGTTATCACAGATTTTCTTGAACAACTTCTTGCTCAAAGAAACCATGTCCTTGAATTAGCACTGTTGCTTTCTCAGATGTATTTTCTCACGTCAGTTTTTCCCATCGACTGTCTCAGTAAAAATCTGTCCACATGTGGTTAATATCAGCCTTCAATTGGAGCCCCAGCCCGGGCTTGCAGTTAGAACTGGTACTAAAGAGTTAAGCACAGCCCAGGGTTATCAGGTGTTAGGGAAGCAATCTCCCTTTCCCAGAGCAATAAAATCATTGTGAGGGGGTTGGAGATGGGTGCAGGCTCCTTGTGGTGCCTCCTGAGCAGGAATTGCATTGTCCCCTCTGTGCTGGGCTCATCCTTGGCACACTCAGAGCACCTTCAGTGTTTGCCCCTTGCAGCTGGCAGTGCCCAGCAGTGCTCAGAGCCCTGATGGTGCCCTCTGATTGTGGGTGTGCAGATTCTGGGGATCCTTGGCACACTCAGAGCACTTTCAGCGTTTGCCCCTTGCAGCTGGCAGTGCCCAACAGTGCTCAGAGCCCTGATGGTGCCCTCTGTTTGTGTGGGGTTCAGATTCTGGGGATCCTTGGCACACTCAGAGCACTTTCAGCGTTTGCCCCTTGCAGCTGGCAGTGCCCAGCAGTGCTCAGAGCCCTGATGGTGCCCTCTGATTGTGGGTGTGCAGATTCTGGGGATCCTTGGCACACTCAGAGCACTTTCAGCGTTTGCCCCTTGCAGCTGGCAGTGCCCAGCAGTGCTCAGGGCCCTGATGGTGCCCTCTGATTGTGGGTGTGCAGATTCTGGGGATCCCTGGCACACTCAGAGCACTTTCAGCGTTTGCCCCTCGCAGCTGGCAGTGCCCAGCAGTGCTCAGAGCCCTGATGGTGCCCTCTGATTGTGGGTGTGCAGATTCTGGGTGCCACCCTGGTCTGCTGCCCTGCCAGGGATGCTCAGCGAGGGCACCGTGTTCTGGGTAAACTGAAGGGATGCAGGAGCTGCAGGGCTCTTACAGCTCCATCCCTTGGTGTTCCTGTGCCCTGACAGGAGCCACAAAACCCAGTCCTGGTGCTCAGTTTGTAACTCAGGGAGCGAGTGACCCATGCTCCCGTGAAGGTTTTAAGATTAAAATAAATATTAAGTTTTAGTCTTTAGTGGAAAAAAATGAGATGTGTGGTTTGAATTATTGTAGTTTGTGACTACAATAATGTGAAAAATAAATATAGCTGTGATTTTAGATCAAACTAGGCCTGACTTACCTTGGGGTTGGAGTTGCACTGGAATTTGGGAGGGTTGGGACCCCGTGTGTCATGTCAGGTTTGTCCTCTGGTACCTCTGTTTGCCCTAGGAAGATGTACAAGGTGCACAACCTCCATGGGGTGGTAAAAGCTGTTCCCGTGGATTTTTAGGGCATGGAGCCAGCAATATAAATGGGAATGCAGCTAAACATGCACATGCTGAACTTTACACTTCAGCTTTTTTACCAAACACTGCTGTATAAAGTTCTGTTCTGGCACAAAACCTGATTGGATCCATGCTTGTGGCTGAGCTCTTCTCTTCTCAGGGCTCGCTGTGGCATCTGAGGTGCCAGAGGAAAATATAAAAATATATAAAAATAACCCTTGTTGTGCTCACTCCTGGGGGACTCCACAGTGTCCTGACAGGGAAATTGTTCAGTGCACATCCCAGCTGGAGTGCAGAGAGCTGCTGGGGATGGTTAGAAGTGCTGTGTGGCAGGTTGATAAAATTCAGGGCTTTTTCTGCTCTGTGAACCCCACTGGGATGATGTGGAGCTGCTGTGGCTCTCATGGGACAGCCCTTCCATGGAAGTTAAAATGTTCTGCCTGTTCTTTTTGGGCACATAAACAAGTGCTTCAGCCCTGGAGAGATGAGGAGTAAAATAAATACTAAAAACTTCCTCGTGGTTATCTTATGGAGAGGGTTGAAATTTCCCTGCCTCTTCCAGCCTAAACGGTACTCATGACAATTTCAGTTTATTTCTGTTTTGAAGCATGATGTGTGAGGAAGATAGTGGTTATGTTAGGGGATTTTTTTGTCTAGATTTATATGGGGATTTTTTCTTAGAACTCTTGCTGTGGTTTTGCTTTGTTTGGGGTTTTTGCTTTGATGTGTTGTTTTCTGGAGGTTTTGGTTTGGTGGGGTTATTTTTTTTTTGTCCCCTCTCCAAAAAGACTGTTATGGGAGGGTTTTTTAAAACTGAGCAGCAAGTGTGGAGTTATCCCTGTCTGGGAAGCAGTAGGCAAAGAAATAATACACACAGCACTAGTGGGAAATAATGAAAAAGTTTCTCACTTGGCTGAGAGCTTGAGAAATACCCTTCTAAAAGTTTCTTTTTTCTTGCTGTTATCCATACCACTAGATACTAAAATGCTCTACATTACTTCTTATTTCATGTTTTGAATAAAAAGCAGCAGATAACTTTGAGAACAGTTTTGAAATGTCACTTCTAGCCAAGTTCATTCTGATTCAAAGAATGATCAGAAAGATCAGCATATGTGAGGAGCAGTCAGCAAGTAATGAATGTGAGCAGAGCTGTGTGTGTTATCTCAGGGGAGAGGCTGGAGGAGGCAGGAGCAAACTCCTGATCCCTCCAGGGCTGCCTGCATTTCAGGAGCTCCCAGGTGCTTGGGCAGCTGGCACCCAGTGGGTTTGCTGGGCTGGTTTGGAAGGCTCTGCAGCCAGCCCCTGCTGAGGTTTGTGTTGGAGAACCCAGGACATCCTCAGTGCTGCTCCTGCTCACCTGCAGGGATGGGAACTCCACAGGCAGGAGCCTTCAGAGCTGAGCTCTTACAGGGAAAACACCTGAGTGCATCACAGCCCTCATAAATCATGTAATTGGTTTTGCTGTCCTTGGCTGCTGAGGATCACAGGTTCTCATTTGGAAGAGCAAGGAGGTATGGTAACCCCAGTTTGTTATTGTGGGAATGAAGAAGGTTTTGAAAGGCTTTCCTTGGTCAGAGATGGGTCAAACACTGCTCTGAACATTCGTGGTGCTCTGCTCAGTCTGCTCCACTGCAGGCTGCAGGTTGCTTTATTAAACAATTAATGTTGTTTCAGAGCTGTTAGTGGTGTCTAACCTTAAAGCTTCACCTTGAAAATAGAGTCAGGAGTTTCATATTGCTTCATTTCAGGAAAATAGCCTCCATTTGGAGGTGTTTTCAGTATGAGACATGGCTTGTGTGATCTTCATTTGCATGTCATGGAGTATTAGTGTGTCATTATGACAGCTGGGAAGGTTTTCCTTTTTTTTTCAATTTTATTTATATTTATTTATATTTTATAAGTGTGCAAGGCCACAAACCCACACTGCTGCCACAGGACCTGTGCCATGTCCTGGTTTTGCTGGTGGCAGGTGATGGGGTGTGCTGGTAGCACAGCATGAAGGAGGCCACCCATTTCATGTGTAGCTCAGTGGTTATTTGCATTGGTTATTCTGTGCTTAATGGCTTAAGGTCTTACTGTGCAGCCTTGTTCTCTCAGCAGCTTACAAGATCAGCCCCAAATGCAGGATCCAGCTCGTGCTGCCCCAGCAGCTCCTGCCTGAGCCACCCTGCAGTTCAGAGCCCTGCTGCAGAAATGATGTTAATGTCTGAAGCGTGACCACAGCCTGAAGTTATTTCATGCAGTGTTAAAGTATTTCCTCTTGGTGTAGATTAGAAGCAGATTAATCACTCGGAGCATTTCTTAATATTTTTTTTCCCCTCTTCTCGTGGAAGATGGGGCCAGTGGTGAAGCCCCTTGCAGTGGGTGGCTGGGCACTGATGGGGTCACTGCTGTAGCAGAGGTGTTGCTGTTTGAAGATAATTTTATGGAGTTGAAACACCCAATCTGTGAGAGCTGACAGCTGGTCCTTTTTAAAAAAATACTCTTAATATGAAAAAATAGTGCTTAAAATGTGCTCAGGAAGTCGTCTGGTTGTAGCCCAGGAGCAGTGATGTGGCTGCAAAGAAGGTGAATTTGTCAGTTGTCTTTGAAACCATGTTCTCTTTTTTTAGAAGGACTTTTCTGGCTTCCAGAAAAGCAAACCAGCCTGAAGGGAAAAGGCTGTGAAAGTCAGTGCAGTGAGCAGCCCTGGGAATTGGTGTTTGTGGGTTGAGCAGTGTGGGGCTCCCTTGGGACCTTCACCTTGGCCAGGGGATGTGTGAGAGGCTCTGAGATGCAGTTCTGGGGTGGAAACATGTTGGAAGTCAAAGGCTGACATTGACAGCTTTGGTTTCTCTCACTTAAGGTCATGCAGGAGCTCATATGATCCCTGGAAACACAGACCCCCTTTGCAAATACCTTTTAACACGTGTTTGGAGCCCTTGGGCAGCAGTGCTGCTGAGCAGCTGCATTTTCAGCAGTGCTCCTTTGTCTGACCAGTCTGTGCTCACTCTTCCTGCCCAGGACAGTGTCTGTTTGCTTTTCCAATCATTTTCCTGCTGCCTCATGGCAGAACCTGCTCGTGCAGCAGAGATTACAGATCACAGGTCAGCCTTGCCCAGCCAGGTTTTACTGCTTTAAGTGCTGGATATTTCTGTGTTTGAGGTTTTACTGCTTTAAATGCTGGATATTTCTGTGTTTGAGGTTTTACTGCTTTAAATGCTGGATATTTCAGTGTTTGAGGTTTTACTGCTTTAAGAACTGGATATTTCTGTGTTTGAGGATTTACTGCTCTAAATACTGGATATTTGTGTTTTCTGTGCGTGCAGGAAAGGAAGCCAGGTGTAATTGAACCCATCTCAGTTGTTGAGGCTCGGAGCTGGTGAGGAGCAGGCTGCAGCCAGGCTGTGATGCGAGGCAGGGCTCAGGCCTGCATTTCACACATGGATAAGCACACTTAATCTCCTGATTAGAGCAGCCGGGCTCTGCCCTGGGCTGGGCACAGCTCTGACGTCTGCTCTGTCATTAACCAAAATAAGCTGCTCCTCGGAGAAATGAGACCAACGCTGAAATTAAAGGCAGCTTCTCCAGACAGAAATATCATCTGTCTTCATGCTTATGCATCAAGTGTTTTAAAACAGCAGACAAGAAAAAATGTCCTCTTAATAATATCCCCTGCTCACCCTGGTAACCTTGTGCCATCCTCTGCCCTTTGGCTGAGAGCAGGATTGCTTTGTTTCCTCTCGTAGGGAATTTTATGGAGCATTGAAGTGGCACAGCTTTAGTCTTACAGATAGTCTCTAAATCTCAGGATGCTGCTTTCTTTAGAGAGAAACTGCTTTAATTACAGGCACATTTCCCTGGGAGGGTCTGGCCAGGCCACTCGTGTGGAGCCCACCCTGCAGTTACTCCTCCCTTTTGAGAAGCTCCCATGCACAAGTGTGGCTGCACTTCAATAAAACTGCTCCTGTGGCTGAACACCAGAGGTTTTGCCTTTCCTGCTCAAAGGGGTTTTCCAAAAATAACCTGATCTAGTTCTCTTTGGGGTGATTTAAATAACTATAGTTTGGAGCTTTCTGGAGGATGAAAGGATTGCCAGGGGACAGCTGAGTGTCCAGCCTTTTAAAAATGAAACATCCAGTGGAGAGATGCTCAGCTGAAAACATGGAGGGAGGGACAGTTTGGTAGATATTTGTAGACAGGCTCCAGAGATGGAGGCGCCAAAATAAAATTTAGAATGGAAACTGGAATTAGTTGAGAGTTGGAGATGAGTTGCACTTGCAAAGCAGCAATGGGCTGGTTCTGTAAACACAAGTGAGTGTGGTCAGTATCCTGCAGAATTCACTTCTGTCTTAAAATTAATGACCTGCAGGCAGCAAAGGGGGATATCCTGGTGGCTTCAATAATCAGGCATGCCATAAAACCAGGCTGTTCTAGGAGGGACACGTGGTTCTGTTCCATGGAAGGATTCTTTCCTGTTACCATTGGCTTGGCTGTTACTGTGTGCCGGGAATTTCTCTTTATGCTTTGATTTCTTTGTTGGTATTTCCCAGATCTGAATTTACAGCACTTTGGAATGTTTTTATTTCACCTATTTTAGTAACAATACTGCAGACTTCTCTTTTTTTGCCACAGACTTGCCTGTCAGGAAATCCATCTGCATGCTTTTTCAGGGTTTACCCTTGTTGCTTCTCAAAGTCTGTCTATCTGTTCAAAATAAATTGCTGTGCAGAACAACAAGTTTTTGTTCAACTTTTTTTTTTTTTTCCGTTTTAACTGTTGTTAAGCAACCTCATAATGCAGATGTTTTCATGGCTCCAAATGACTTCAGGTTCCCCAGATAATTGTTCTTGTTTTAACAGCAGCTTCTGCAGTCCTGTGGGCCTGTTCTCCCCTAGCAGGGGAGTTATCCTGCATAATATGGGATAACTCCCTGCAGTATAGCAGTATTATATATATATAATATATTTATTATATATTATATACAGTATTATATATATATATATTATATTATATATATTATATATAGCAGTATCCCATATTATATCCTATAATATGGGATAACTCCCTGCAGTATAGCAGTATTTTATATATATATATTATATACAGTATTTTATATATTATATTATATTATATTATATATATTATATATAGCAGTATCCCATATTATATCCTATAATATGGATAACTCCCTGCAGTGTAGCAGTATTATATGTATATAATATATATATTATATATTATATACAGTATTTTATATATATATAATATTATATAATATATATATATTATATATAGCAGTATCCCATATTATATCCTATAATATGGGATAACTCTCTGCAGTATAGCAGGGAGTTATCCCACATTATACAGTCATTTTTTGAAGTTCTGGTTTTTAATGGTGTGATGGGATGGCTGCTCTACATTACTCAGCCCTGAGTTGTGGTAATCACTTCCATTAATGCTGAATGACTTCAGAGCAGGGTAAATACAGTGCTCATATTTATTGTGTGCTGTGAGTGCAGAGGCCATGAAAGCAGCTCTGAGGTGACAGGAGCAGCTCAGAGCAGCCACTCCAGGGCCCAGATCAGAGCAGTGGGCTGGGGTGGGGGCTGTGCTGCCCCCCTGGCCCTGCAGCCGGGCTCTGTCTGCTCCTGGGTCACCCCAAAGCTGGGGCTGGGAAGGGTTTGGGGGAGGCTGCCCAGAGGGCTCTGTGTGTGTCAGATCTGGGTTTGGGGGAGGCTGCCCAGAGGGCTCTGTGTGTGTCAGATCTGGGTTTGGGGGAGGCTGCCCGGAGTGCTCTGTGTGTGTCCCAGCCAGGGGACACCTGAGCAGCAGCCCTGTCCCTGTCCCTGTCCCTGTCCCTGTGGGTGTGCTGGCAGCCCTGCTGCTCTGCCCTCCTCCCCAGGCACTCATGGCACAGAGAGCCAGCCTCATTGATCTGCTCCTTTGGGCAGTGCAGAGACTTTCTAAGGCTGCATTGATTTTGTTGTTGTTCTTGAGCCAGTGTGGAGAGAGAATGTGGCTTATTTGGGATGACATTCCTTTCATGGCAGCCTGTGTGTAAAACTGTCCAAAAGCAGGTGCTGGCTCTTGACTGTTGTGGATGTGCTGCAGAAGGTGCCCATCCATTTCTGGAGGAGGCAGGAGCTGATCTGTTCACTCCAGACCTCCCCCAGCCCTTCAGTCTGCTCTGTGCTCAAAGCTGACTCCTGCAGAATTTCACTCCCAGTCCTCACTGAATTCCTGACCTCTCACAAATAGAAAGTTGTTCTGCTTGTCCTCCCTGTGCCCACGAGAATAACACAAAGGGAAACGTTCCTTTGCTGTCTTAAAAATCCTCAGGATTGCCTGGGCTTCCTCTGGAGAGGGTGGCTGCAGACACAGCAATAACCTGGCACTGCTCTCCATTGAGTGCAGGGGTGTTTGTGCTGTGGAAATCTTGCTTTGCCTGTTCCTTGGAGTTGTATAGCATCAGGGTTGTGTTGAAGAGAGGGGCTTAGGATCCCATCTGAGCTGTGACCCTGGAGTGACCCTGGAGTGTCCCTGGAGTGTCCCACAGCCCCTGGCCCCAGGATCTCACTTGGGCTGTCATCCTGCCTGTCTGGAGTGACCCTGGAGTGTCCCTGGAGCGTCCCACAGCTCCTGGCCCCAGCTTTAGGATCCTGTCTGAGGTGTCATCCTGCCTGTCTGGAGTGTCCCTGGAGTGACCCTGGAGTGTCCCTGGAGTGTCCCTGGAGTGTCCCACAGCCCCTGGCCCTGGGTGATGCCACCGTGCCCAGCCAGGGCCGTGGCAGCGTGGCTGGAATGTGCAGGGGAGCTGAGCCCTGGCTCAGAAATGTGAGATCTCCTGTGTGCTGTGCTCAGGTCAGGTTGGGTAAACAGCAGAGGGGCAGCAGAGGTCACAGGCTGTCATGGGAAGCCCCTGGGGCTGTTGTGCCTGGAGTGGCCCTGACCTCCCGGGCTGCTGCAGCAGGGCTGCCCATCCCCTGCCCTGGGATGGTGGGCACAGCACAAGGGAGCAAACAGCCTTTAATCCATGTACTGACAGGGCTCACAGGGGCTGGGGAGGGTAAAATGTAACTCACAGTGCCCAGTGCTGGCACTGCCTTCCAGGGCTGGGGTTGGGTTATAGACTCCAAACAGGAGATAAGGGAGACACCTGATAAGGGGCACATCAATCACTGGAGAGACTCCTAAGGGCTTTTTAAGGCTTTAAGCAAATCTTTTTTCCCAGGAGGGTCCCAGACTTGTCCCCTGAGCATTCCAGAATGGGCAGTGGGATCCCTTCAGCACCCACTGGGCACCAGCAGGATTGGCACAGAGGAAAATGAACATTTTTACTGACTGGGGCATTCATGTTATGGGGAAAATGCTTTGTGTGTGTGTCTGTGTACTGCTGGCAGGGAGAGATCTGTGTTCTGGCTCTGTGTGTTGGTGGTTGGTTGGAAAATTTTGTAGGTAAACCCAACAGGATCTGGATTTTCAAAGTTGAATGAGTGTCTTTAGTACAATTTCACCCCAACAGTGAAAAACTGTCCAAGAATAGTGGGGCAAACCCTTTGCTGTACTCCCATTTCCTTTTTTCTTACTTTTGCCCCCTTTTTCCTCCCCTCCTGTGCTGGGGTCTGAGTTTGCCCTCAGCCTGCCCTGCTGGGTGTGCTGCTGGCAGTGGCAGATGATGGATGGACCCTGGAGTGGGAATTTTCTGAGGGATGTCCCCGTGAGCTCGTGATGCACTTGGTCCCTCAATATCTGCAGCTCCTGTTTGCCATGGCAGGCAGGAGATAGGGGAGGAATGTGGGAGAAAGTTGAGAACAGATGTTCCAGTCCCTGCTGGGAGCTGGAGGTTAAAGGTGTGAGGCTGCCCTGCAGCTAATGAGCCTCAGCAGGGTGGGCTCTGTGGAAATCCCCAAATTCCCCTGCTCTGAGCTGGGCATGAGGGCCTGAGCTCCTGGATTCTCCTGGATTCCTGGAGTTCAGCTCTGCTTCCATTCTAATTTGTGTCATTTCTCACAAATGATCTCAGGGCTTTTCTTAGAGCAGTTCTTAAAACCTTATAAACATATGGGGAAACCTTTATGGGCTGTTTTCTGTTTTCTCTGTTCCTTTTTTTTTTTTTTTGGGTTTTAATCCCTTGCACTTAAACTGAGTTAAAATTCTCCCTTGACATCAAAATTAGAAAAGCTCTGTGGCAGGAACTCTAGCAGTGGCAGCACATAGTTCCTTTAATCTGGCATTTGCTGAAAACAGTGCCTTTTTATCTGGCAATATGAGACTAAAGGCTTACAGAAGAATGGTCCTGTTGTGTTTATTAAGACTGGTAACACATGACCAAACAAATCCTGTTAAAAGATTTATCTGTCTAACTTCAATAAGAAAAAGGAGCTCCTCTCCATATTTTTAGTTGCCCTGCATTCTTAGATGCTGTCCTGTTGTTACAGTCTCGGAGCATTTCTGGTGGAGTTGCTTTCACATTGTCTTTAAAACCTGACTCTTTAATTCTGGCTAAGAGGTTTAAGTGCTTAATGTGCAGGGTGGTGCTATATGTGCCTTTTGCTCTGGCAGGGGTTTCCAGGTGTCCACACAGAGCAGCTGCAGCAGGTCACTGGTGGGAGCAGCAATATCCTCCTCTCCAGGCTGGGGCTGGAGTGTCACAAGGGTTTTGTGGCTGTAAAAAAAGTTGAAAGTTTAATTTGAGCTAGATTTAAAATGCTGGGGGTGGGTGTGGGGAAATGAACCAGGTGAATATGGGACAATGATCAGTTGAAAATAATGATTATGAACTTCTGCACTTGAGATTATTAGATGAAGTTAAAGGTTAAATCGTGCCTGCTGGATTTCTCCAAAATCCTGGTGGGGAATTCTTGCTTCCTCATCACTGGAAACCTGAGCATTTCAATAGGAATATCAACATGTGAATATGATGGGATGTGGTCAGTATCTGCAGTTTCTGCTCCAAAGCAGAGAATAGGAGACTTTAGTGAGTAACTCTGCAAACACATTTTTGGCTCGTGTTTGATCTCTAAACAATTCAGGATAAAAAAGACCTTGCAAGTCTGATGGCAGAGTGGGTGGAGATAAAGAAAGTTATCCCAGGGTGCATTTAATAAACTTATTGAAATGGCCAGATCCTGAGGCTCCAGTTAGAAAACAACACCAGAAAGGTCTTGGGGTGTGATTGCAGTGAAATTAATATCTTTCCTCATGTTTTTCAACTTGCACTGAGCAAATAAAGCACAGGGGCTGTTCTCCCTCTCCTTTGTGTGGCACACTGAGCTGTTGTGCAGTGATGGTTCCCTCTGAGCTTCCATGGGGTGTTCCTGGGCTGGATTCCCTGTGGAGGAGTGAATTCCCCAAGGCAGTGAGTGCCCTGCAGGCTGGGCTGGGGCAGAGGGACAGGAGCAGCTGCCTTGGGGGAGTTTGGTGCACAGAGAACCAGCAGCTGCCAGGGAAATGCCCAGAGACCCAAGGGCCAGAGCTTGGCCAGCCCCACTGCAGATTTCAGTGCTGCCCTAACCCCAAATCCCAAACCCAGCATCTGTGGATTGCTGCCCAGGGATGTGCAGGGAAAGCTCCCAGTGCTTCTGTGGCTGCTGTCATGCTGGTTTGGGGTCCTTTGTCCATTCCTAATTCCACAGAGAGTGGCACAAGTGTTTATTCCTAATTCCACAGAGAGTGGCACAAGTGTCCATTCCTAATTCCACAGAGTGGCACAAATGCTCATTCCTAATTCCACAGAGAGTGGCACAAATGCTCATTCCTAATTCCACAGAAAATGGCACAAATGCTCATTCCTAATTCCACAGAGAAGGGCACAAATGTCCATTCCTAATTCCACAGAGAGTGGCACAAGTGTTTATTCCTAATCCACAGAGAGTGGCACAAGTGTCCATTCCTAATTCCACAGAGAGTGACACAAATGCCCATTCCTAATTCCACAGAGAGTGGCACAAGTGTCCATTATTAATTCCACAGAGTGGCACAAGTGTTTATTCCTAATTCCACAGAGAGTGGCACAAGTGTTTATTCCTAATTCCACAGAGAGTGGCACAAATGCCCATTCCTGATTCCACAGAGAGTGGCACAAGTGTTTATTCCTAATTCCACAGAGTGTGCCACAAGTGTTTATTCCTAATCCACAGAGAGTGGCACAAGTGCTCAGCCCACTCAGCAGCTGGGATAGTGAGAGGTGTTGAGTCAGCAGAGGAGTTTTCACTGCTCACATTTTGGTGAAGAGTTTGGAGCAGCTTCCTGTTCTGTGGTGGGTGAAGAAGGAATGTGTGAGATGTGGATTTTTCCTGGTGCAGCTACTCTGAAAGTTCTGGAGTGGTTTATTCTTAGACAAAAGCAGTCAGTGCTTCATGGTGATGTTAGTTTAATCCTGCCAAATCTTTTGAAGTTGAGTATTTGGAGTGAAATCGACTTGGAAATGTGATATATTTATGTAGGAAAGCAATGGCTGTGAAAATTATTTTTTACGGGATCCCTGAAATGGGAGCTGGGAGGAAAGTGGCCATTGGAGTGGAAATTTCACAGCTGAACAGGCTGAGCAAAGTGTGGCACACACTGCTCTTGCACAGCCCTCCAGTAAATGAAATAATCTGAACGTGGTGTTTGTTTATTCAGTGTTACTCCTCTATGCAGAACAGTGTTGTACAAAGAAAATAAACCCAGGAAAAAAGATCCCCATAGTAATTGTAACAAAAGCACTGCAGGATTTGTGGGGAGTGTTTCAGCCAGCAGGCTCCCAGGGTTTGCTGTGCTGGCAGCCTCAGGACAGGCTGCACTGCTGCACTCGACATTTACCTACAATGGAAGTTTGGCAGGAGCAGCCTGCACTGCAATTGTGGCTTTCTCAGAATTGTTTGCACAGCTCTGGCTCCTTGAGACTTACACAATACAAGGTGGAGCTCAGAGTGTTTCAGATGCAGGTAAAATAAATATGGATGCATTATCTGTCAGTTACTAATCAACTTTTTTATTTATCTTTAAGACAGGAACTTTAAAATCGTTTTGCCTTTAAGTTTAGAGGTGTGGGGTGGTTGGCACCTTCTCAGCTCTTCATCCTGAGGCTTCAAGGAGAAGCCCTGGAGCTGGCCAGGTTTCAGACTTGCTCCTTCTGTCATTTACTGCCCATCCCCAATAATGAAATGGTGACTGATGGGGATTTTTTAAATTGGAAACAATTTAAAGAAAAAAAACGGGCATTTTGCACTTGTCCAAGGAAGGTGCTTGTGCTGCAGCTGTGCCACGAGAGGGGCGTGATCCTTTCACTGATCTTTGCATGAGCAGCAATAGGAAAACCCCAAGCTGTGCTGTGGGGGAATTCCCTCCCCTCTGGAAGCGTAGGAGGTTTGTCCCTGAGTCCCTGCAGGCTCTCAGCATTCCCTGGCAGCTCATGAGGTGTTCTCCCCTGCCATCAGCTCCATCACATGCCCTGGGAGCTGGCAGAGCTGCTGGGGACAGAGCAAACAGCATCATTGCCTGCCTGCCTTCATTTCCTACATCCTTCATTTCCTACATCCTTCATTTCCTACATCCTTCATTTCCTACATCCTTCACTGCCTCCCTGCCTTCATTGCCTGCCTGCCTTCATTGCCTGCCTGCCTTCATTTCCTACATCCTTCACTGCCTGCCTTCATTGCCTGCCTGCCTTCATTGCCTGCCTCCTTCATTTCCTCCCTGCCTTCATTTCCTACCTCCTTCATTGCCAACCTGCCTTCATTTCCTACATCCTTCATTGCCTGCCTGCCTTCATTTCCTACATCCTTCATTTCCTCCCTGCCTTCATTGTCTCACCTGCCTTCATTTCCTACCTCCTTCATTTCCTCACCTGCCTTCATTTCCTACCTCCTTCATTTCCTACCTCCTTCATTGCCTGCCTGCCTTCATTTCCTCACCTGCCTTCATTTCCTACCTGCCATAATTTCCTTCCTGAGCCCAGGCACAGCCTCACTGCAGCAGCAGCAATTTGTCTCTTGTGTTTGTCCCTCTTTTCTGTTTGTCCCTCTCTTGTGTTTGTCTTTTCTGTTTGTCTCCTCTTGCTCCCTCTGCTCCAGGAGCAGCAGGGACAGCAGCACTGAGGGCTGAGATCTGTGTAGGACTGAAGGAATTTCCAGTGCACGGGATCAGGGACTCCTCAGCTGACTTCTCAAAACTCAGACCAGCCTTTTTCCCTCTCTGATGTGGTTTCAAAAGCTTCATGCATGAGCAATCAATGTTCTCAGGTCCCTGCCTTTCAGACATCCTACACCGTGGGCTAATTCTGAGTTACACCACGTAGTAGCTTCCTGGAAACTGAGGAACTGGATGTGGGCAGATTCAGCATTATTGGTGAATTAGGGAAAAAAAAAAGAAAATTTACCTTTGTGAGTTGAATGCCTCCTTTTTGAAATATCCTCCTTTCATGGAAGGTCCTGTTTTTATATATGGAAAAGCAGATTTTGTTAGTGCTGTTGTAACTCCTGTGGTTTGGTTTGGTTTCAATTAATTAATTCCTGTAATCTGTGGATTACAGGTTAGCTCTATTTTTGGCAAAGCAGGGTAGGGGCAGGACTTGCTAACAGATTGCCCTGGAAGTGGCAGATGGCATCCCTTACCCTGTACCAGCTTTGTAGGGCATGGCTTGTGAGTGGTGCTGAGATGTGGAACAATACTGCCATTCGCTGAGCTCCCTCATTTGCTTCCAGAGGAGAGCTGGGGACTCTTCCTCTTTGCACTTGTCCTCTCTTAAATGTTTTATGGGGTTTGTTTTTGGCACTGGCCTGCTCCCTGTTAGCTGCAGCTGTAAAGTGGTGCCTGTTCTCCGTGGGCACTGCCCGTCCCAGAAGTTATTATGTGTTTGCAGCCAGCTGAAGATTGCTTTTAAGGAATTGAGGGATCTTTTTTGAGGATGGAGGTAGCTTCAAACATTTCACAGAAATGGTAACTTCAGTGCCTGGAAGTCTTCAAAAGGCTGCTTTGTATTTTACTGCTTGTGCTTTCCACACCGAATCGCTTTAGGATGTGGGGTTTTGTTGGGGTTTAATTTTTATCTTAAGGAATTGAAGGAATTTGGAATACTAACATGGCCTTTTTCCCTCTTTCTCTCCCCTCACCTCCTCAAGAACCTTTTTAAAACGCCGGGGTTGCTGGAGTGGTTGAATTTTTCCTGGCTTTGCGTGAGAAATTCAGAAGACTGAAGCCCAGGCTCACTGTCTACCTTTCACGGAGGCCCAGCCGTGAGAGGACAGAAGAAGGCACGTGGCGAATCATGACGGCGGACAAGGAGAAGGACAAAGAGAAGGAGAAGGACAGGGACCGGGACCGGGAGCGGGACAAGGAGCGCGACAAGCGGGACAAGGCGCGCGAGAGCGAGAGCTCGCGGCCCCGGCGCAGCTGCACCCTGGAGGGGGGCGCCAAGAACTACGCCGAGAGCGAGCACAGCGAGGACGAGGACAACGACAACAACAGTGCCACCACCGAGGAGTCGGCCAAGAAGAGCAAGAAGAAACCCCCCAAGAAGAAGTCGCGCTACGAGAGGACCGACAACGGCGAGATCACGTCCTTCATCACCGAGGATGACGTGGTGTACAGGCCTGGAGGTAAGGGCAGCCTAAAGTTACATCATCCTAAAGTTATATCATTGTAAAAT
This sequence comes from Setophaga petechia, assembly GCA_024362935.1. Classification (NCBI taxonomy): domain Eukaryota; kingdom Metazoa; phylum Chordata; class Aves; order Passeriformes; family Parulidae; genus Setophaga; species Setophaga petechia. Next base: position 4,806,120 of record JANCRA010000047.1, read on the forward strand.
TACATCATCCTAAAGTTACATCATCCTAAAGTTATATCATTGTAAAATGACATCATCCTAAAGTTATATCACTGTAAAATTACATCATCCTAAAGCTACATCATCCTAAAGTTATATCATTGTAAAATTACATCATCCTAAAGCTACATCATCCTAAAGTTTTATCATTGTGAAATTACATCATCCTAAAGTTATATCATTGTGAAATTGCATCATCCTAAAGTTACATCATCCTAAGGTTATATCATTGTAAAATTGCATCATCCTAAAGTTACATCATCCTAAAGTTATATCATTGTAAAATTGCATCATCCTAAAGTTATATCATCCTAAAAGTCATATCATTGTGAAACTACATCATCCTGAAGTTATATCATTGTGAAACTACATCATCCTAAAGTTATATCATCCTAAAAGTTATATCATTGTAAAATGACATCATCCTAAAGTTATATCATTGTGAAACTACATCATCCTAAAGTTACATCATCCTAAAATTATATCATTGTAAAATGACATCATCCTAAAAGTTATATCATTGTAAAATGACATCATCCTAAAGTTATATCATTGTGAAATTACATCATCCCAAAGTTACATCATCCCAAAGTTACATCAGTCTCGTTTGGTGCTGGCTCTGGTGGCTCAGGCTGCTCACTGTGCTCTGGGAGCTGGAATTATCCCTGTCCTGGGGGCTCAGAGTGCTCCTGGGAGTTGGAATTGCCCCTGTCCTGGGGGCTGCTTCTGGGAACTGGAATTAGCCCATCCTGGGGCACTCAGTGTGCTCCTGGGGACTGGAGTTACCCTTACTCCTGTCCTGGGGGCTCAGAGTACTCCTTGGGGCTCAGTGTGCTCCTGGAAGTTGGGAATTGCCCCTGTCCTGGAGGCTGCTCCAGAGAACTGGAATTACTCCAGTTCTGGGGGGCTGAGTGTGCTCCTCAGTGTGAGTTGGGAATTACCCCTTTTCTGGGGGCTCAGAGTGCTCCTGGGGGCTGGAATCACCCCTGTCCTGGGGGGCTGCTGCCTTGCCCTTGCAGACCCACGTGGGTGTGCATGGAAAGCTCCTGGCTGTATCAGCACGTGCTGAGTGCCATCCTCCTCCTCCTCCTCCTCCTCCTCCTCCTCCTCCTCCTCCTCCTCCTCCTCCCACAGGAGCCTGAGCAGTCTGGCTTGCTCTTAGCTGGACCAGTGTTAGTCAGAACAGCTTCTCTCTCTAGAAATGCCTCAGCTTCAGTTTCAGCTGATTTCATCCATCACTGCAAAGGAGCTGCTTTTGCCTTGCTGTCAGGAATATTTGTTTTCCAGCAGGGGCAGCTGGGAGCCTGCGGAAGCGTCAGCTTTGGTGGCAATCTTATTTTCAGTGTCAGAGGATGAAAAATAATTCAGAATCTGTTGAGAACAGCTGTTGTGTGGGCCCAGGAGTACAATGTGATACACTGGCTTTATTGCAAAAAGGGTTTGCTTAAAATGAAGATGGGAAATCAGTTTGTGATGTCAATTTTATTCTGTAGGAGGATGGAGCAGTGGCTGTGGCTGATCCAGGGAAAGAGCAAGGAGAGCCATGCTGTTGGTGATAATGGGGATATTTTGTAGCTGTTCTGTAACTGAAACCCTGTTTATTAAATATACATTTTGTTAATAGTAATCAGCATAAGACATGTACCCTGGCATTGAAACTTTCCTTTTGTGTTGGCTCTTTGTGCTGTTGGAAAACTTGTCTTGGAAACTGCTGAGAGTGAAGAGAACAAACATGAGCTCAGCCCTGGAGGGGCCTGAGCATGGCTGGGACCTGAACTGAATATACCCATTTTTAAATTAGATTTTAAAGGGAATTTCTTGTCAGGAGTGAGATCTTGACTCCACATCCCTGTGCTGGAGGTGTTCTAAACCAATGTGAGCATCCATTGCATACAGGGAGATGTATTTGTGGCTAAGGGTGAAAATCACAGAAATTTTAAGAGGGATTAGAGAGTTTAAATTAATGAGACACAGCAAGGATGGAAAGAGATGGAAAAGAAAGGTGTGTGCAGAAGGGATAGCCATCTTCAGCTTACATCTTCTGGGCTTTGAGGAGGGGAAATCCTTTCCAATCATTTGATTCTTTCTCTTAAGTGCTCTCGTCTGACGTGGATGAAAGTTCAAGGTCTGCATTTCTTGGTTAAAATCTCATTCTGTGTTTACCCCATTGCTGTAGAGTACTTAATCCAGCACTTAAATCTGCTTTTTTTCCTGTGCTGAGCTTAGCAGCTGTATTGGAGTAATAGCAAATAAACTGTAAATAAACAGATAATCAAGATCATTGAATTTTTTTTTGAGGGAAAGGTTTCAGTGTATTGTTACCATGTAAATACTGCTCTTATTAATTTGCATAGATATAATGAATGCTGCACAGCTTTAAATAATGTATTAAAAAGAATTGAGTAGGGCTTAGACAACACTATGCAATTAATCTTCTCTGCTTTGCTGGAAATCACACAGGCCTAGCCTAAAAGCTTGTTGGCCCAGTTCCCCATCTGTCCTCTCAGTTTCCACACCCTCCCTCCCATTTCCTTCCAAATCTGCTCTCTGGGGTTTTCCTTCTTCTTTCCCTTGCAGTTCTCACCTTGCTGTTGTCACATTGCCTGTTGCAGTAGCATTAATTTCTGTTGCACAGTGTGTATTCAAATTTCCTTTAGGCTTCCTTAGCCCAGGGAGATGGCAATGAAGGAGAGTTGTGCTAAAACTGAGAGTTATTTTTTCCTCTTGTTGGATTTCAGTGAGATCATTTAATGCTGATTTTCCTTCCATTTCCCATGCAGACTGATCCCTTCTATGTGCCTGGCTTCTGCCAAAATCCACCTGAGGAAGGGCTGTGATTGAATTAAAGCCCCAGGATCAGTGCTGAGGGTGTTGTGGTGCTGTGGTGGCACCTGGAGTGCTGGGGTGGCTGTGCCTTGGTTTGGAGCCTGGCAGAGCAGGGGCTGTCCCCTGCAGCTGGGGACAGCACTGCTTGCCCTGCCTGGTAGAGCCATTGCAGAGGATCTGCAGGAATTAAAGGGATTTGTGGGGCTCTGTTTGTGCAGGGCAAGTCTGGCACCTCCAGCAAAGGCAGGAAAAGCCTGTTAGGAGTGGCACACGTGCAGCAAAGATAATATGTGCTAGAGGAGGAGTTTCAGACTAACTGGTAATTTAATTAATTTCTTTTATCAGCCTGGATTCTTGTTCCTACCCCTCCTCCATTTTCATGTGTTTAATTGAAAAAACAACTCCAGGCAGGAGGAGCCCTGGCAGGAGGTGGGGCTGAGCAGCCACGGGGTCTTTGCTGGCAGTGGGGCATTTTTGGGGCACAGCTTGCTGTGAAAAGGTGATTGCTTTGTAACATCTGTTAATGAAGCATTGTGGGTGCACCTTACAAGGAGAGCTGTGCAGTGTTGTGGACATGCCTGAAAAGTGCAGGAAAATAATTGGTGTGGGGAATGGTGTAGCTGGGGGCCTGAGCTGCAGAACAGTTGCTTTTATGAAATTGGGAACTGCAGAGTACAATTAGCTGTCATTAATTTTGTTGAATAGAAATATGTTCCATTTATTGTACAATCAGGAGCCAGGCTTGAATGAGTTTAAATAGATGAAATCTAAATTATACTGACAGTCCATTAAACAGCAGCAAAACCCCTTAAAGAAAATGGATTCACTATGATACCGGTTTATAATAAAATCATTTGCCAAATAAGAACTATAGTCCAGGCACTGGGAATACTCCTGTGAGCTTCAAATGAACACAGTAAATTGGTGGAGCCATTTATTGCAGAGAGGGCTCCAGCTCCTGTTCCCTGACAAGGAGCCAGCAGTGCTGCCTGAAATCTGCTCAGCAGGAGGAGCCCCTGAAAGATCAGCCTGGCAATTTGTGTGCTGGGAGCCTCTGGGGAGGAGAGGCTTGCACAGCCCCTGCCTGGGAGTGGGGATAAACATCCCCTACCTGTGAGTGGGGATAGAGAGCTCCTACCTGTGAGTGGGGATAAAGAGCTCCTACCTGTGAGTGGGGATAAACATCTCCTACCTGTGAGTGGGGATAAACATCCCCTACCTGTGAGTGGGGATAAACATCCCCTACCTGTGAGTGGGGATAAACATCCCCTGCCTGTGAGTGGGGATAAACATCCCCTGCCTGTGAGTGGGGATAAAGAGCTCCTACCTGTGAGTGGGGATAAACATCTCCTGCCTGTGAGTGGGGATAAACATCTCCTACCTGTGAGTGGGGATAAACATCTCCTACCTGTGAGTGGGGATAAACATCTCCTACCTGTGAGTGGGGATGCACAGCCCCTGCCTGTGAGTGCCCACCCCTCCCTGTCAGTGGGGATGCCCAGGTCCCTCCCTGTCAGTGGGGATGCCCAGGTCCCTCCCTGTCAGTGGGGATGCCCAGGTCCCTCCCTGTCAGTGGGGATGCCCAGGTCCCTCCCTGTCAGTGGGGATGCCCAGGTCCCTCCCTGTCAGTGGGGATGCTGCTGGAGCCCCATCACGGGTCTGGCAGTGCCACCCCCCAGCTGCCTTGCTGGGTTTGTCACTGAGCCCCTTCCCAATGCATTGCTGCTGCTGCTGCTGCAGGTTTCTCAGTGCTGACCTTTGTGTGCAAGAGTTTGGCACTTCTCCTAAGCCTGGGGTGCAGGCAAGTTCACATTTCAGCCTTTAAACTCCCTGAGTGCTGTAAATGTTGATCCTGATCCTTTGGGAGGTGCCTCTTGCTCGTTAATGATCTGTGACTGCTGGCACCCTGCTCCTGGTCACATTGTACTGCTCTGGGGGTGCTCAGGGTGCTGACATTAACCCCATTCACATTTAACTGTTCTGGGGGTGCTGAGGGGGCTGGCATCTAACCTTATACACATTTAACTGTTCTGGGGGTGCTGACATTAACCCTATTCACATTTAACTGTTCTGGGGGTGCTGACATTAACCCTATTCACATTTAACTGTTCTGGGGGTGCTGAGGGGGGCTGACATTAACCCTATTCACATTTAACTGTTCTGGGGGTGCTCAGGGATGCTGGCATTAACTCTATTCACATTTAACTGTTCTGGGGGTGCTGAGGGGGGCTGACATCTGACCTGGAGCACCTGGGAGGGTCCTGGGCCTCCCCTGGCTCTGGCTCTGAGCAGTTTCTGCAGAAGGGGCCAGGTCAGGGACTGGCACAGGGCTCTGGGACCACTGACCCTTTTCATTTCAGGCACCAGGATGAGGAATGTACATATTCCTTAATTCAGCAGAGTGAACATCCTTCAATTGCTGCTCCCACAGCTTGAGCTCAGGGTTTCTCCATGTCTGTACACACATGCAGAGGGAGCTGTGGCTGTAAATATTCCTTATTTCAGGAGTGTAAATATCCTTGATATCCTCCCACTGCTGGTCCCACAGGCTGGTTTCAGGGTTTCTCCATGTCTGTGCACACATGCAGAGGGAGCTGTGGCTGGTCAGGCCTGATGGGGAGGGGTTGTGGATAATTCCCTGACAAAGCTTTCCAGGAATATCCTCCCTGTGGAAGGGTGTGCTGTGCACAGAGCCCCTGGCTTTGTTCCTTGCATGATGGAAGGGTTGACTCATTAGGTGAAACATGAAAGGATTTAATTGTGAGGATGGCTACTACAAAAACTGCAGCATTCAGGCTGCTAAAGGTTCAGAAAATGGGGCTGGTTTGGGGTGATTTTCCAAGAGAATTTCTACATCCGTGCATTGAAGCTCTAATTTAAAAGCAGCTTTTAGTGTGGGAATATTAATGTAACCCTTCAGAAGTAGGGCACATCTGGTGAGGATCACAAGCCCAAAGGCAGAATGACTCTGTGCCATGTGTCAGGGAAATGCTGCATCTCCAGTGGGACGTTTGACACGAGATAGGGAAGTGAGCAATGCACTCCTGGCTCAGGCTGGCAGGGGATGCAGGGGCTCTGCAGGGCACTCAGCATTTCCTTACTCTGTTTTGCAAAGCTTATGGAAAACCCTTTTATTTTTATTTTTATTTTTATTTTTGTTAATTTCCTTTCAGAGCATTTGCTGGCTTGTCATTGCTAAACTCAGTGGTTTAGCAATGAAAATGGAAATCTGGGATAACCAGGGCTGTGGGAGTGCTGGGATGTGCTGGAATTGTGGATTAATTCCTGATCATGCAGGAAATCTGGGATAACCAGGGCTGTGGGAATGCTGGGATATGGAGGAATTGCTGGGTTAATTCCTGATCAGGCAGGAAATCTGGGATAACCAGGGCTGTGCTGGAATTGCTGGAGCAATTCCTGATCATCTGGGAAATCTGGGATAACCAGGGCTGTGGGTGTGCTGGGATGTGTTAGAATTGCTGGATTAATTCCTAATCAGTCAGGAAATCTGGCATAGCCAGGGCTGTGGGAGTGCTGGGATGTGTTAGAATTGCTGGATTAATTCCTGATCAGGTGGGAAATCTGGGATAACCAGGGCTGTGGGAGTGCTGGGATGTGCAGGAATTGCTGGATTAATTCCTGATCAGGCAGGAAATCTGGGATAACCAGGGCTGTGGGAGTGCTGGGATGTGCTGGAATTGCTGGATTAATTCCTGATCAGGCAGGAAATCTGGGATAACCAGGGCTGTGGGAATGCTGGGATGTGCTGGAATTGTGGATTAATTCCTGATCAGGCAGGAAATCTGGCATAGCCAGGGCTGTGGGAGTGCTGGGATGTGCTGGAATTGCTGGAGCTCCCAGATGAGCTGGATTTGAAATGTCTCTTATAAAACTCTGGGATTTTGGAGGTTTTCTGTGAAAATGCAGCAAAGCCCATGGCCAGTCCCTCCCAGGACAGGGGTGTTGCTGTCCCTGCTGTGTTTTGAGCAGCAGCTCCTTCCCTGTGTGTCACAGGGGTCACCAGGCTGTTCCCTTCAATGTTTGCTGGGTTTGGGGTTGGCATCTCTGTTTAGCAGGCTGTGTGTGAGCTTGCTGAGCTGCAAGGTCAGGATCATTAATCAGGCACTTCTCTCCCATCCGTGCTGTGTTTTCATTCCGAGGGCGCTGCTTTTGTTGTAGTGATTGCCAAGACTGTTTGGAGCACAACAGACCTTATGTTACAGCAGCCTTGGAGAGCGCAGTTGTCAAAAGCAAACAAAAATAATTACTGTGTTTCTGTCTTGTCAAATGTAATTCGAGAAAGCGCAGGCCTTCCCCGAGGTAAATCTGATTTAAGTTTGCTGTGTTTCATCTGTGATTGGTTGCCTTGGTTTTCTTCACAATTAGAAGAGAAAATATGTTGGTGCTCGGTTCTTAATGGCGAGCTGACCACGAAAAATCTGATTACTTTCCTCTCTTGTTTTGGTCTGGTTCACAGGCTGTGACCTGGTCATTGTTATTAACTCAATCCAGAGTGGTCTTTAAATTCCTTTCTTTATGTTTTCCTAGCAAAATGTCTATTCAAATCCAAGTTAATTTTTATGCAGTTAATTCCCTTATTTATCATCATAAATAGTGTCTATTTTTGGATCACACTCAGAATAAATTACACAATATGCAAATGCAGTGGTGGTTCTTTCAAAGTTTAAGCTGTATTTGAATTTATCCTGTTGTTATGCTCTTTCTTGGAGGCACAGAAGTTAATGCCCATTATTGTAAAATCTTGTGTTTTCAAAGATTGCGTTTACATCGAAAGCCGCCGGCCGAACACGCCCTATTTCATCTGCAGCATTCAAGACTTCAAACTGGTAAGGAACATTTTCCCCTCTCCTCCTTTCCCCTGCCCCAGGCTCCAGGGGGATATTGCTTGGCCTGGATCCCTTCCTGCAGCTCCTCTGAGCGAGGCTTTACCCTGAACCCGGAGCTGGTTTTTGTTAAACCCCAGCTCTGTCTTTGGGGCAGCCTGAGGAGCTCGGGCTGAGGTCCCAGGTGTGTTCAGCTGAACAGGAACCTGAGCTGTGAGCTGTGTTGTGGGCAGACTGGGGCTCAGGAAGGTCAGTCTGGCTGTGCCTGGTCCAGCACAGCCCTGGGAGGAGGCAGAGCCCTGGCAGCCTGTGCATCTCAGCTGCCCATGGGCTGGGACAGCACACCAGGGTGCCCAGTTTAGTGGGGAGAAACAGAAAATAACATTGAAGGACTGTGAGCATTTCCTTCTCTAGCAGTGAGAGTCAGGGAGCTGAGCAGGAACAAACCAGAGAAGGATTTGCCCCTTTCTGTGAGCCTGTGCCCCTTGGAGGTTCATTCTGTCCCCTCTGGATGCAGCAGGAGCTGCTCACAGCCAGGGCACAGGGCTGGCACCTGGCACAGTTCTGTCAGCAGGAGATTTGGGCACCTCTGGGAGTTTGTTTCTGCTGCTCCTTATTGCTGTATTGAGTCCTGAGCAGGTAATAAACTCTCCTTATCAATGTATTGTGCACAGCCATAGATCACCCGGGCTGCTGCTATCAGAATAAACCTGCCTTCATCCCTGCTTTCCTTCCCAGCTTTTCCAATTATTCTGTGAGAAGCACAGAGAGGTTCCTCAGTGCTGCTGTGCCAAACCTGTGGCTTTGTTCCCTCTTTGCTCCCCCTGTTTTTGGGGGGTCCCTGTGTTTGCAGAGCCCCTCTGCCCATCTGCAGGGTCTGCTTTGGGTCTGCCTGGTTCCAGTCCTGTGGTCCTGCTGAGCTGCAGGAATTGCTCAGATGAACAAAAGCTGCAGCCTCTGGGGCTGGGCCACTCATTTCAGCTCAGGGAATTGCAGCTTTAGTACCTCTGGGTGGTTTTGAAGTGGTTTCTCTTCACTTGTGTTTTCAGCACACAAAGGACTTGGCACCAGGGCTGCTGGCAATTGTGCATAATTTTTGACATGGAAACAGTGTCTCTGTTCTGTGTTTACTTTTGCCTGCTCACAGTTCTCAAATTTCTCTGTTAATTTAATTTTTCTTACTGACATAATGCATAAAAGGAACTTGTATAAATGACAAAACCAAAACCCTCTTGATGCTGATTATACCAGCAAAACTAAATCCCCAGTGTGTGTGTGGCTGTTGATTTTCCTGTTGGGGAAAGGGAGGATGAGCAGTGCAAAGGACACTTGATTTCTCTTCTAGTGTGAGATACCAACAGGAAAACAGCCTTGTTTTGCCTTCAGCTAAATATGTCAAGTGAAGCAGGAAAGTTAAAGTCAACAGCTTTGAAATGTCGCCCACTAATTAAATACATTATGTGTTGGTTGTCACAAAATAAAAGTTTTTGGCTGAGTGTGTGAGCCTTACCTTATGCTTCCCTGTTCTAGGTGCAGTCTGAGGACAGGAGTTATGGGGGTGTTTTACTGATAAAACAGGAACATAAAGTTATATTTAATAAAATGAGAGGGAGTTAGTTAAAGGTGACCCACTGAAAATCAGGATGTCCTTGCTGGACCAGGATCACTGTGGTGGTTTGGGTTTTGTTTGGAATTTTGCAGAACTTTGAGCAGCTCTCTGGGAATCCAGTGGTTTATTTTTCAGCACTGAAATGTGTGATGTTGGCTGGTACAGGTGCAGCTTCCTTTTCCTGTCCTCACAGAAGGATGGGGTGGCAGGGCAGGTGAGAAGGTGTCACATCCATAAATGCTTTTCTTTGTTGGCTTCACTTCACCAGTTTGAATTATTGAGCTCAAAGCATTTTAAGAGTGAATTTGCTGTTGTCTCTCAGGAAAGTATGAGATAGTTGTCTGGATTTAAAAAAAGGCAGTGGATGATTTTTTTCTCTACTGATTGGGTTATTCTGTGCTGTCTGTGTCCCAGAACATTTTATTAATCTCTTTTTGGTGCTAGTTCATTTTCTTTGGATTAATGCTATCCTCTTTCAGGATTCAAGACCAGATTATGCTTGAGGACTTTGATTAGGAACAAGCTGTGGTGAGGCAGGATTCAGTCTGAGCTTGCTCTATTGCCTTACATGTTTTTATTGGTTATCAGCTCCCCTTCACTGCTGATATTCAATATTTGCTCTCCCTCGTCTCAGGGCAGCTGAGCCAGTGCTTGGCTTCAAGGGATCTCCTGGAAATCTGGATTATGCAAGGTCAAGATTGGCTTTAAAGCAACTTTTTTCACCTTGTTTTTCCCTTGGGGAGCACTTCTTCCCCAGTTTAAGCCTGTCCTATCCAGCTTACAATGTCAGTTACTTTAAAAATGTTGTTTTTAAAGAAAGGAAACAGCAGAATGTAATTGGGAAGCAGGGAGGTGGAGAAAGCCTGTGAAGGGGCAGAGAAATGTGGCTTTAATACTTTCCTGGCATTGCCTGTTGAGCAGCTTTAAGGAGGAAAATGTTGTTTTCAGGATGGTGAGAGTGGGATCCTTACCTGGGGATTCAGGCTTTGCTTGCTCTGGGTGTTTTTGTTCCAGAACAATCTTACAGCTTAGGGCTTAAATTACACAGGCAAATCAATAAAATGGAAGCAGTAAATGCTCTGCTGCATTAAAAAAACATAAGTTTCTGTGATAATTTTTTTGCTGTGGAAAACGTTCAGGTTGTTTACATCAGGAATTGTCTCCTGGATGTCAATCTGCTCTTTCCCTTCATCCTGCAGCAGCACCAGTGCATTTGGAGCAGTGCAGTGGTTCCCCCAGCAGCCTGCTGCTGTCAGAAATGCCCATTTCCCATTCATCAGGAGGTTAGGGAAGCATGCTTCTCCTTCATTTTCATTTGGCACGAGTCAAACACGTTCAGAACCCTCAGCCTTGACCAAGTGTTCTCAAATGCTCTGTGGTGCCACAAAGGCCTGAGCAGGGCTGGCTGGGCCCTGTGTGAGCTGGGAATTGTCAGGAATTGGGGAGGGGGGCCCAGTGCTGCCTCTCCTGCCCTCAGAGTTCATTTCCCACACTGACCCAGTCCCCTCACCCCATGTCCTCAGCCTGGCTGCTGCTGTGGGCTCTGAGCTCATCAAACCTCCCCAAACTGCTGTCGGTGGTCACAGGGGTTTGTAGAGGATGGAAGAGTCAGGATCTTGATTCCATGATCAGAAGGCTTGATTTATTATATTATGATATATATATATAACATTATAACTATACTACATAGAGATAGAAAGGAAAGAGGCTTCTTCAGAAGCTGGCTATGCTAAGAGGGAGACAGAAAGAATGAATAACAAAGGTCTGTGTCTGCAGAGAGTGATAGCAGCTCCACCATGAGTGGTCAATAAATCCAAACATCCACAGGGACCAGTCACAGGTGGACCTGTTGCATTCCACACAGCAGATAATAATTGTTTACATTTGTTACTGAGTTTCTCAGCTCTAGCAGGAAAAATCCTACAGAAAGGATTTTCACAAAGAATGTCTGCGACACCAAATCACTTTGGTCCCCTGAGCTGCTGGCACAGAGGGTCTGCTCAGCCAGGCCTGGGTGTCATTCACACCCAGCACCTGCTGCTGCTTCCTTCCACCCCAAAAGGAAACAGGTCCTTTTGTCAAAAATTCTGTTTTAATTGGACAGTGCTGTGTTTTCAAAGTGGAAATTCTCACTGAATTTCCTTTCAGATCAGGCCATTTGAAGAAACAGATTTGTATTTTCGTCAGGCTGAGGGTATGGCTTCAGAGCTGAAGGGTTTTTTAATCAAATAGTAGTATTTAATGTGTTTCTTTTGTAGTTTACACTGATTGTAATACAAAGAATTATAAACAGTGAAATTTCCTTTTATCTCTTTGTTTGTGGTTAACAAGTCCTAAAATTCTGTCCATTCTCTTTATCTTAATTAAAATGTTGATTGTGATTACTTCTGGCTGATGAAAACACACAATTAAAACTCAGCTGAGTGACTTGTGTGAGAAAATCCAATAAATGTGCAGAAATTCAGCTCCTGTGTGCACCCAGTGGGTTAAGGGACATTTTATAACCCCACACCCCAGATACAGAAATTAAACCTGATTAAGGGAGGCTGTGGTGGGAACTCCAGCAGGAACATCCCTGTGAATCCCTGAGGATCTCAGCAAAGCTCTCTGTGCACAGAGCTCAGCCAGGGCCAGTGTCCCAAGCCCTCCTGTCCCTGTGAAGCTGCCTCAGGGTGGGTGTGAGCAATAGAACCCTGCAGTGTTGGGTACAGGATTGTTTTATCCCAATCAAAGTGTCCTCCCCACCTGAATAGCCAGCTGTTGGCTTTAAATATATGATGCAACAGCAGTAATTACATTTCAGATATGAATATATTAATTATGTAGTGCCTGTAAACCCATGCGGATCCAGCTTTGATTAAGGCTCAATTTAAATATCAAAAGTAGTGCAGAGCCATGTCTGTGGGAAAAAAAGGGCTTTATCTGCTGCAGAGATCAGAGTGGGAGAATTCAGTGAGTTCTGGTGTTTGGGAGAGGGGCAGGAGCACAGGGTGGGATTGCTGAGAGCTGAGCTGGGCCAGGGAGGCCGTGCTGCTTTGGGAGAGCTCAGGTGAGCTCTGTGCTGCTTTGGGAGAGCTCAGGTGAGCTCTGTGCTGGTTTGGGAGAGCTCAGGTGAGCTCTGTGCTGCTTTGGGAGAGCTCAGGTGAGCTCTGTGCTGGTTTGGGAGAGCTCAGGTGAGCTCTGTGCTGCTTTGGGAGAGCTCAGGTGAGCTCTGTGCTGGTTTGGGAGAGCTCAGGTGAGCTCTGTGCTGGTTTGGGAATGTTCTGGAACAGCTCAGGTGAGCTCTGTGCTGCTTTGGGAGAGCTCAGGTGAGCTCTGTGCTACTTTGGGAGAGCTCAGGTGAGCTCTGCTGCTTTGGGAATGGTCCTGGAGCTCAGGTGAGCTCTCTGCTGCTTTGGGAATGGTCCTGGAGCTCAGGTGAGCTCTGATGGCTGGGCCAGGGAGGCTGGTGCTGGTTTGGGTGAGCTTGGGTGAGCTCTGATGGATGTGCTGGTTTGGGAATGGTTGGGGAAGGATCCTGGAGCAGCTCAGGTGAGCTCAGGTGGCTCTGCTGGTTTGGGAATGGTCTCAGAGCAGCTCAGATGAACTCTGATGCATGTGCTGGTTTGGGAATGGCTTTGGAATGGTCCTGGAGCAGCTCAGGTGAGCTCTGGTGGCTCTGCTGGTTTGGGTGAGCTCAGGTGAGCTCAGGTGGCTCTGCTGGCACCAGCAGCCCCAGCTCAGCCAGGTGGGGAGGGGACACAGGGACAGGAGCACTGGGACAGCAATGGGAACACACCCAGTGCTCACAGGGAGGATTCACAGCTGAAATGTGGAACACCTGGGACAGCAGGTGCAGGTGAAGGCAGAGGTGGAGGAGGAGGAGCAGAGGCTCGGGGTGGGTGAGGGAGGAGCAGAGGCAGCTGCTGCAGGCTCGGTGGGAGCTGAGAGCAGCTCATTGCTGCAATTACACTCATTTATTTCTGCATTCCTACCAGCACAGCAGAGCTCAGACCTGCCCTCCCATCCTGCCGTTCAGACCTTTCCTGGTGCGAATTTCCAGCTTGGATAAATGAGTCCAAATTGCCTTTTTAAGGTTTTCCTGTGTTCCAGAGGGACCCAGAACACCACCAGCAGATGGATTTCAGCAGCCTGTTTGTGCTTTCTGCATCCTGCCTTAATTTGATGTCACATTTAAAATGCTAATGGCCACACTCTGAATGGGAGCATCAGAGGGAAACTTTACACCGGGAAAACGCTGAATTTGCCACACAAAAGGAAACGTTATTAATTGTGATGCAGTTGCCCTTTGTGCCTGTGTGTTTACTTGATTGAAGCATCTTGACTGTGGAGCTTTCTCCTTGAAGCCTGATTTGAATGGAGTGTACAGCTGGATTGCCCCAGGGCCTTGTAACAATTTATAGTCTGCATGGAAAGGCAGAAGTGCATAAAAAGACAGTTGTGAAATGCTGCTAGTGCCCTGTAATAGAAAATCTGGCTGTGATGACCTTGGCTGCCTGGGCCCCTGGGATCGCTTTGCTCCCATCCCAAGGATTAGAAAATGGAAAGGATTGCACCTCACCTGGAGTAAAGGAGGGGAGAAATCACAAGAAATTTGTTTTTTCCAAATTATGCAGTTCATGCTTCCTCTCCTTTGCATTCCTCCTGCATATGGCCTTGCATTTTAGCAAACATATTAAATTTACATCTGTTATTCTCTGCACTGTTACAGGAGCTGGGGTTTTTGCATGCAGATATCTGGGTGAGGTTTCTGTAGCCACAAGCATTTATGTATTTAAAAGCCTCATTCTGTTTGCAGATGAATTGATGTTCTGTTCCTGAACTGCAGCTGAATTAATTTGTGGCAAATTTTTCCTGGCCAGTTCCGAGGCAGCGTGACCTTTCCTTTTTGGTGTGGAAAAAATGCTGATTAATACAGATTTTTTTTTTCCCCTGCTTCTCCACATCCATCGCTCTTTCTAGGGCCAAAAAAAGGCAAAAAAAGATTTTCTGCTTCCTCCAGATCACTGCTAAACCTTTCCAAGGCGAGGTTGGACCAAGCTTGGAGCAGCTCAAAGGGGCCAGAGCAGCCTGGCTGATGGGAGCCAGACAAACGAGGCCTTTGAAGGGACACTGAATAATTTAAAATCAAAAATTTAGCCTGCAAATGAGATTGGCTTTTATGTGTAACGTGCAGCAGATGGGAGTGCTGCTGTGGCTGCAGTGGGGCAGGGTGGGTGGGAGGGGGCTGCAGGCACTGGTGGGGAGGCAGAGGGGACACTGAGGATTGCAGGGCAGGGGCTGGTGACACTGTGAGGATTGCAGGGCAGGGGCAGATGGGGTGGCAGAAGTGGCACTGTGAGGATTGCAGGGCAGGCAGTGATGGGGTGGCACAGGTGACACTGAGGATTGCAGGGCAGGGGCTGGTGGGGTGGCACAGGTGACACTGTGAGGATTACAGGGCAGGCACAGGTGACACTGTGAGGATTGCAGGGCAGACACTGATGGGGTGGCACAGGTGGCACTGTGAGGATTGCAGGGCAGGCAGTGATGGGGTGGCACAGGTGGCACTGTGAGGATTGCAGGGCAGGCAGTGATGGGGTGGCACAGGTGACACTGTGAGGATTGCAGGGCAGACACTGATGGGGTGGCACAGGTGACACTGTGAGGATTGCAGGGCAGACACTGATGGGGTGGCACAGGTGGCACTGTGAGGATTGCAGGGCAGGCAGAGGTGGCACTATGAGGATTGCAGGGCAGGTGGGGTGGCAGAGCTGACACTGTGAGGATTGCAGGGCAGGGGCTGGTGACACTGTGAGGATTGCAGGGCAGGCAGTGATGGGGTGGCACAGGTGACACTGTGAGGATTGCAGGGCAGGCAGTGATGGGGTGGCACTGGTGACACTGTGAGGATTGCAGGGCAGGCAGAGGTGGCACTATGAGGATTGCAGGGCAGGGGCTGATGGGGTGGCACTGGTGACACTGTGAGGATTGCAGGGGAGGCAGTGATGGGGTGGCACTGGTGACACTCAGGATTGCAGGGAGGGCACAGGTGACACTCTGAGGATTGCAGGGCAGGGGCTGCTCAGTGATTAAATCCTCTGATGCTGTCACTGAGCCGTGAGGCTGCAGATAACATTCTCTGCCTGAGCTGAAAACAAGAATCAATACAAACTCCTTGACAGGGGCTAAATTATTAAATAGAGCCTTCCTTACAATGTTTCATTATCTGGGATTTACCTCAGCTGGTGATTTGTCAGCAGCACAGGGAGATTTGCTGGGTGTTTTGTATTAAAATCATTCCAGATGCATATGAATCCATTTTGATAATTCCCCTCCTTTTTACAATGCTTCCCTGTGTATTTTTTTTTTTTTGGTTGCTATTACCCAGATGCCACTTTGAATTCTCACACAGATCCTAAGCTGTGCTGCACAGTGAGGTTTGGGCTTGTCACATCTGTGTAAAAATAAATCCTTTTTGTATGGCAGGCTGTTCTCTAAGTGCTGCTTTCAGGCTGGTAAATTAGCAGGGGATTTGCAGTGTCTCAGGTGAGCCTCAGACCCGAGGCACGAGGCTGCTCTGTGGATTTATGGGCACTGGAGTTTCATTGGACTCAGCTGAAATATAGAACAACATTCTTTTATTCTGTTGTGCATCTTGGGAAGGAAGCAGGGGCAGGAGCCATCCATTCTGAGCTGCTAACCCAGCATATTTGGCACTCCCAGGGTGCTCAGGGCTGTGTGGAGATGCTGTGTGCAGACCTGGCTGAATGTGTCATTTCAGCAGTGCCATTATTTTGTCAATTAACCAATATTTAAGATTTTGGGGTTGTTTTTCTGATAGCCTAGACAGGGTAATGCCCCAGTGCAAGTGAGTGAATTCCTGCAGAGCTGCAGAGTTCTGTCACAGTTACAGCACAGTCCTTGGGAGGGGCAGTGTTGATGTTTGGGGTGTAAAGCAGATGGCAGCACTGTTCACAGTGAGGGTTAACAGCTGGAATTAAGGCTGTATGTGTGTTTTTGAGAGCTCAAATCCAGCTCTGCCTCCATTCCTTCCACATGGCCTGGATCTCTGCAATCCAGCCCTTACAACTTAGGGGCTACATAAAAAACCCCAAACAAATACACAAAACAGCAAAACAAACAAAAAACCCCACAGAATAATCCACAGGGGGTTGTTGTGAATTTTTTTTCCTTTTTAACATGATTGCCCTGTTTGCTTTGCCCCAGTTGGCATCCAGCAGTTGGAATGTTCATGGCTGGCTTGCTGGCACAGGAGCACTGGAGGATTATTCCCCCAGGAAAGGCTCCTGGGCTGATATTTAGAATTTCTTTAAGCCCTTTGTCATGGCAGCATGTCTTCACCACCTTTAGCTTTCTATTTTCCCTTTCTCCTGCCTTGTTTCCTCCCCCTTTCCCAAGGTAAACCTGTTTCCTACACCTGTGCTGAGATAATTGAGTGCTAAATAAATCATTGTGCGCCAGCTGGAAAATACCCAGAAAAAAAATGTTATCTCTGGCTTTTAGGAGGAAAAAAAAGTATCAAATTGTACATTAGCTGGGTTTTATGTAGCAAGAGAAAATGGAGTTAGGATAAATGTAGCCGTGTCCTCTGGTGTTGAATAGTGAGAGCATCTGTCATGTTTAATAATGCTTCTGACCTTTAGGATTATTGAAGTCGAAATTTTCTCTCTGGTCATTTGGGGCTACTTGAGCACTGTCAGGTTTCTTGTGGCTCTGCTCAGCCTCCAAAGGCACATTGTTATGCTTGGTGAGCTGCTGAGGATAATTCATTAAAGGAATTTGTTTTCCTGCTTTCCCCAGGGTTTCCTTGAGGGATGTGAAATGTCACTGAATTCCAGAGGGGCTCCCAGCCCCAGGGATGTGCTTGGGATGGCTCTGTGGGGTGGGGTGATGCTCTTGGTGCTGCTGTGGAATAGAGGCACAGCCTGGGAGGGACAGAGGAGCACGGGGGGAAAGGTGTGGGTGCTCTCTGAGCACCTGTTCTGTGCCTGAGGGCAGGAAAGGCAAAATCTCCTTTTTTGGGTCCCTGTTCTGTGCCTGAATGTAAGGAAAGGCAAAATCTCCTTTTTTGGGTACCTGTTCTGTACCTGAGAGGCAAGAAAGGCAAAATCTCCCTTTTTTGGGTACCTGTTCTGTATGTCAATGGCAGGAAAAGCAAAATCTCCCTTTTTCGAGCACCTGTTCTGTTCCTGAGGGGCAGGAAAGGCAAAATCTCCCCTTGTTGAATATTTGTTCTATACCTCAGTGGCAGAAAAGGCAGAATCTCTCTTTTTGAGTACCTGTTCTGTATCTCAGTGGCATGAAAGGCAGAATCTCCCTTTTTTGGGTACCTGTTCTGTGTGTGAGGGGCAGGAAAAGCAAAATCTCCCTTTTTTGGGTACCTGTTCTGTATCTCAGTGGCAGGAAAGGCAGAATCTCTCTTTTTTGAGTACCTGAGTGGCAGGAAAGGTAAAACCTCCCTTTTTTGAATATCTGTTCTGTGCCTGAGTGGCAGAAAAGGCAGAATGTCTCTTTTTTGAGTATCTGAGTGGCAGGAAAGGCAGAATCTCCCTTTTACTCAGCAGGGAGTGATGGAGCCACTTAGGAAAACCCTTCAAGGCAGCTCCACCTTGTGCCTGACAGAGCTTCAGGTGCTCTCAGGCTGGGTTTGTCCCCTGGTGTCACCTCTGGGCACGGGTCCCTGCCTGGCACTCGCAGCCAGGGCTGTGATGGATCTGCATTTTTGACACTGCAATCACTGAACACCAATCCATGGAGAATTTGGACTTGTAGTTTTGATTAAAGTGATTGATTTTTAAAGCAGCCTCGGTTCGTTTTGGGCCATTAGAGGGTATTTGAAAGGAAAATAACTCTTTAATTAAATTAGTAGTGTGTAAGCATCCTGCTCTGCTTTCTAAGCAGAACTTCTGGGGGTTTTTAAATCATATTCCCTTCAGTTGGTTGTTGGCACATTTTAAGGTTAAAAGCGATGCAGAATTATTAAGACCAACAAACCCGTGCTGAGCAACTCTTAAACTTCAAATGAAGTTTTTCCTTTGGGAAAACACCCAGGTTGTGTTGTTGTGTAAAGCAATTCTTGTCCACCCACCTGGATGTGATATTAATATACCCCACGGAAGGAATGCTGTGTAAACAGCAAAGTGCTTCCCTTTTATTTGTAAAACATCCATTTCAGACTACAAACACGTCTAAAAGGTTCAGTTTATGGGGAGAATCACATAAGTAAGATAAAAGAATGTGTATGTTTCAGTGCTGTGCAATAGAAAGAGATAATTTATGCTCTGTATCTGCGATTAGTGACCCGAGGCTGTTGAACTTCCTCTTTATGGATGGGGAAAATGCTGTGACAGTTTTCAAGGGAATTGCTCTCTTTGAGTTTAAAGAGATGAAAATGGGGCTGCTAACAAGGACCAGCTTCAGCGGGCGCTTTCATATTCCTCGTGTTTAATAAAAAAAAAGGGAGGCAAGAAAAGCAAAGGCAATTGGGTGCTTTAATATGTGTGACCCCAGGGGCTGCAGGCAGCAGCAGGGGAATGGAGCCGGGGCTGCAGGAGCTGCCCTGGGAGATGTGAGCCCTGCCCGGGGCCCAGAGGGTGCAGCAGGGTGTTTGCAGGAGGGAGCTGCAGTTTGGTGCCAGTTCTCCTGCTCTGAGGGGTTGTGTGCCCTGCCTGGGGCCCAGAGGGTGCAGCAGGGTGTTTGCAGGAGGGAGCTGCAGTTTGGTGCCAGTTCTGCTGTTCTGGGAGATGTGAGCCCTGCCTGGGGCTCAGAGGGTGCAGCAGGGTGTTTGCAGGAGGGGAGCTGCAGTTTGGTGCCAGTTCTCCTGCCCTGGGAGATGTGACCCCTGCCTGGGGCCCAGAGGGTGCAGCAGGGTGTTTGCAGGAGGGAGCTGCTCTTTGGTGCCAGTTCTGCTGTTCTGGGAGATGTGAGCCCTGCCTGGGGCTCAGAGGGTGCAGCAGGGTGTCTGCAGGAGGGGAGCTGCAGTTTGGTGCCAGTTCTCCTGCTCTGAGGGGTTGTGTGCCCTGCCTGGGGCCCAGAGGGTGCAGCAGGGTGTTTGCAGGAGGGAGCTGCAGTTTGGTGCCAGTTCTGCTGTTCTGGGAGATGTGAGCCCTGCCTGGGGCCCAGAGGGTGCAGCAGGGTGTTTGCAGGAGGGGAGCTGCAGTTTGGGGCCAGTTCTCCTGCTCTGAGGGGTTGTGTGCCCTGCCTGGGGCTCAGAGGGTGCAGCAGGGTGTTTGCAGGAGGGAGCTGCAGTTTGGTGCCAGTTCTCCTGCTCTGAGGGGTTGTGCTGCCTCCCATGCTGATATTCCCCACCCAGGGGTTCCCTCTGCCTGGGCTGGGCTCTTGGTCCAGGGTGGTGAGCACCAGCCTGGGCTGGGAATTAGAGCTGCCCTCCCTCACTGGGGCAAATCTGGGAGGAAATTGCTGAGAAGTGCCCCCTGATTTCAGGTGTGGCTTTGCTGCACCCTCAGAACACAAACTCTGGGAGGTTTGAGCTGCTTTGGGCCCTTCAGCTGCAAAATTGCATTTATTGAGGTGAAATATCACCCTCAGCCTCTGATCTGGAGGTGATTAAAGCAAGGACTGTTTGTTACCAAAGACATTGGGCCAGGAAAACAAACAGCTGGGAGCACATCTGGAGCACGGCTGCGTTTGCAGCAGGCACAGTAAATATTGAAATTGGAGCTGATGCTGCCTCCCATCCAGATGAATTTCTCATGTGCTCCTTGGGAAGCACTTGTGGGACGAGTGCTGCAGTTTACACCAGTTCAAGTGCTGGGAAATGCCTTTGGATTTGTCAGTGTTGCTGGTGCCAGTGCATGAATATTTGATTTCACTTTTCCAAGGAACTGAGCACTCGGGGAGCTCCAGGGCGTTGTGGGGCAGGGTCCCAGGGAGATGGTACAGCCAGAGCTCAGACAGCTGCACAGGCAGCTGGAGTGTGCCCTCAGCATTGATCCAAAGGCTTCTCCCCCTGACTTGTGTGGCACACACAGGCAGAGCTCCTCGTTTGATTGCACAATCTCTGACACTCCCATTTCCCCAGAGACAGGCAGTCTGCAGAACCAACTTCATGGAAGTGTTAAAACCTTTCTGAGAAGACTCTCTTTGGTGAAGGGAAGCTGATGTAAATCATGAGCTCTCTCTAAACCATCAAACCAAATTTATACAAATTCCCTGAATGACTTCTGGTCATTTTTCTGTTTTGGAAGGGTCCCTGCATTTCTGGTAGCTCAGAGAATGCTCCTGTTTGCAGTGGGTCTGGGGACAACTGGCTGTGCTGGTTCCCTTGGGGTGAATCCTTGTGCCCAGGCCAGGGGAGAAGCATCAGCCCTCATCATCATCATCATCATCATCATCCTCATCATCATCCTCATCATCATCCTCATCATCATCATCATCCTCATCATCATCATCATCATCCTCATCCTCAGGAGGCTTCTTGAGTCAGAGCCTTTGAGCTGGCACTGGTGGGTTCCATCCAGTGCCTGCAGTAATAGAGGAATTAATTGGAGTTCTGCACAGGACTGAGTGCTCTCTGCTGCTTGGGCTCTGAGCTTTCTGCTGCTGGGCCTGGCAGTGAATTAACACCTTGACTTCTTTAATAGAAGTTATTAGTGGCTTCATTTGTTGGAGTTGTAATGCTGTGCTGATTATATGGCCCAAGACAAACCATTAACTTTGGAATTGTGCATTAGCCTGGCTGGCTGTGTTCACTGCAGCTCAAAGCAGAGTGCACATGGTGGCCATGGGATGTGCCAGAGGTTTAAAAACCACATTTCTCTATTTCAGAGCTGCTTTTCTTGTGCCCCATCCCAGTTGTCTGTATGTTCACACTTCCAGCACCCAAGAAAAGTTGATTTTTTTCTTTGTATCTCTCTCCCAGCTTTTCCTTTGAGATTTTTTCTCTTCCAGCAGGTAAATGCATCCTGTTTATTCTCAGTGTAGTTATTTCTGATTTTAGTGTTTTCAATATCTGGCTATTTCCAGATGAATGGAGAGCATCTTTGCAATCTTTCTGTTCAGATTAGATTGCAGCCTGTGGAGCTGCTTGGGGTATGTTGGTTTAGTCCTGATTTACATACAAACACAAAGAAGAGCTCTGAAGGTGTTGCTAATTCAGCTGTTGACACCAGGGCAGGCAGCCCCAGTCTGTGTCAGAAATTCCCTGTGTGCTGAGACAGCCCTGTCTCCTGCACACTGACATTTTGAAATTGCTGCTTGGTTTCCTCGATGAGCTCTCTGGTGTTGCCCATTAATTATGGGCAGGGTTTTGGTGGGGCTGTGCTGGCCCTGTTTGCCAGCCCTGCAGAATTGTGATTTTGCTGTGGTTGCAGCCAGCAGCTGCTCAGTGACGAGGTAGACGGGAGACTTGCTCATCCTCTAATGCAGACAAATCTCAGCTTTATTGATTAACAGAAACACTTTTATAATCACAGTAATAAGGCTCATGCATATTGCAAAACTAAAGCTCACTATTGGTCAGCTATAAAAGTCAGTCACACCTATTCTCAAGATGTTTGTGGCTTCTTTTTTACCTCCTGTTATCACATAATTTACCAAACAACTTCTTGCTCAAAGAAACCCTGTCTTTGAATTAGGCAGCTGCTGTTTTCTTAGATGCTCTTTCTCACGTTACTTTTCCCATGGACGGTGTCTCAGTAAAAAAACTGTCCACAGGTCAGTGCACACCTGCTGGAGGTGAACTGCAGTGAGTGACCATTTACCTTGAGTGGCATCTCTGGGGAGCTGCTCAAGGAAACATTTTCACTCTCCAGGCATTCATTCATTTCCCAGCACACTTTGTTTCCTCCCAGGAGCAGCTTTGCTTTTGTGGTCAAACAGCCAAGTCTCACTCTGGCTGCTCAGTGCATTTTCTTTCCTTTTCTTTTGTAATTCCCAACCCCAGCCTGTTGGCAAAGTGCTTTAATTTTCCCTGTTATAAATTCCCTGCCCATGAGGTGATGTTTCAGCAGGCAGTGACTGTTCAAACTCGGGGCTGGGTTTGCAGAGCAAACTCCTGCTCGTTTTATCCTCCAGCTCTTGGTGTGTCTGTGTTCAAAGGTAAACCCCACGGTGAGATGGTAAAGAAAATGTGGCCTCTTGATATTTAAAAGGTGAGAAATCTATTTAAACTGTGGATGATGGCTTTGAATAGCCCCACTGCTGAGTGCTGCTTGTTTTAATAGAAGTGATAAATACAGTGGCTGGTGCTGCTCTGCAATTAGATCTGAGCTATGTGCTATAAATGACATTTCATGGCAAATGTCAGGCGGGGCCCGAGTGGTGTCTTCATTTCAGTGTTGCTCTTCTTTGGCACAACGCTAAAAAAACCTTAATGGAATTTAATTAGCAGAGCATCCATTCAGTGCTCAGTGAAATGCATTTGTGACCCCATTAGGTGCTGCTGGTGCTGAGCTGGGGATGCTCAGGAGGGTCCCTGGCACTTCTGGGCCAGCAGCTCCCCCAAATCTGCTCCTGGGAAAGGCAAAATCTGAAAATCTGTGACCAGAGTGGGCTGGGGGAGGCAGACAGCAGGGGCAGGGATGCTGGGGTCAGAAGCAGAGCTGATTTCTCTCTCAGGGGTGTTAATTACAGCCCGTTAATGACTCTGGGGTGTTGGTGCAGTTACAGCAGAGCTGTGGCACCTCCAGGCCTCACCTGCATTTGTGGGTTTATATGAAATGCATGTGTTGAGTTTGCTGTAAATGGGATTTCCCTGCCCAGCTGGGTGCAGGTGGTGCCCACTGATGGAGGGGCAGCAGCTCTGGGGCTGGCAGCACCTTCACTGCACAATTACTGCAATTCCACTGAGCAGGGACACGAGTGGGGAAATAAACCCAGGAAACCTGGATGGGAAAAAGGAAACGGAGCAGAAAGAGACCACAGAGGGATTAAATGAGGCAGTAAGCAATGACCCATAACCTTCATGGAACATCTTATCATAGTTTTATTTTAAGCCAGTCAGTTTTTAAACATAACTGCTTTTTTTTTTAACAAGAAGAGATTATCTTCTGTCGTTTAGGATCACAGTGATATTTTAAGGATATTTTGTACCTAAGTGCATTTCACTTAAATGAGAGCAGGTGACTTGCTGGTTCTCAGCACAGTGAGCAGCTTTGTTTTGGTAAAGCTGGAAAGCTGATGGGATAAACAGTGGAGTTTATTTTAAATACAGACATCTCTCAGTCATCACCTGGAATGAATCATGTTCTTTGTGTCCTCTAAAACCCTGCATGAGGCTGTGCTCAAGGTGAGACGTGTGAGTGACACTAAATAAAACAAAGGGCTGACACTTGTTCCACATCAGCCAGCTTTTGTAAAACCTGCTGCATTTGCTGAACTTCCTTAGAGCTGCTCTGTGCTCGGAGCATGGGGAGCTCCAGTGCTGGCTCCTGGTGAGGTGGGGCTCCCTGCTGGGTTCACCAGAACCACTTCAGTGCCTTTTATTGCATTTCCTGTGAGGTGGGTCTCAGGGTCTCCCTGCTGGGTTCACCAGAACCAGTTCAGTGCATTTCTTTTTGCTGCATTTCCTGGTCAGGTGGGTCTCATGGCTGCATTCACCAGGCTCAGTTCATTGCATTTCCTTTCATTGCATTTCCTTTCATTGCATTTCCTGGTGAGGTGTGCCTCAGGATCTCCCTGCTGGATTTACCAAGCTCAGTTCATTGCATTTCCTGTGAGCTGTGTCTCCCTGCTGCATTCCCCAGGCTCAGTTTGGTGCCTTTTATTGCATTTATTGCATTTCCTGATGGGTCTGTCCTGCTGCAGAGCTGCCACAGTTCTCATCCTTGGTGTGTCCCAGCAGAACATGCTGTGCTCTCAGGGCTGAGCTGTGTTCTCAGGGCTGAGCTGTGCTCTCAGGGCTGAGCTGTGTTCTCAGGGCTGTGCTGTTCTCAGGGCTGTGCTGAGCTGTGCTCTCAGGGCTGAGCTGAGCTGTGTTCTCAGGGCTGAGCTGTGTTCTCAGGGCTGAGCTGTGTTCTCAGGGCTGTTCTGTAGCTCAGGGCTGTGCTGAGCTGTGTTCTCAGGGCTGAGCTGTGTTCTCAGGGCTGAGCTGTGTTCTCAGAGCTGAGCTGTGTTCTCAGGGCTGTTCTGTAGCTCAGGGCTGTGCTGAGCTGTGTTCTCAGAGCTGAGCTGTGTTCTCAGGGCTGAGCTGTGTTCTCAGGGCTGTGCTGTTCTCAGGGCTGTGCTGAGCTGTGTTCTCAGGGCTGTGCTGTTCTCAGGGCTGAGCTGAGCTGTGTTCTCAGGGCTGTGCTGTTCTCAGGGCTGAGCTGAGCTGTGTTCTCAGGGCTGTGCTGTTCTCAGGGCTGAGCTGAGCTGTGTTCTCAGGGCTGTGCTGTTCTCAGGGCTGTGCTGAGCTGTGTTCTCAGAGCTGAGCTGTGTTCTCAGGGCTGTGCTGTTCTCAGGGCTGTGCTGAGCTGTGTTCTCAGAGCTGAGCTGTGTTCTCAGGGCTGTGCTGTGTTCTCAGGGCTGAGCTGAGCTGTGTTCTCAGGGCTGTGCTGTGTTCTCAGGGCTGAGCTGTGTTCTCAGGGCTGTTCTGTAGCTCAGGGCTGTGCTGTGTTCTCAGGGCTGTGCTGAGCTGTGTTCTCAGAGCTGAGCTGTGTTCTCAGGGCTGTGCTGTTCTCAGGGCTGTGCTGAGCTGTGTTTTTCAGCAAGTCTGGCAGCTCCAGTGCCAAACTCCCACGCTGGGAGACAGCAGATGGCATCTCCTGGGCACTGAGTGCAGGGAGGGCGGCCCCAGGGCTCTGCAGAGCACAGCACAGACAGCTCTGGGATGGTGTGCCCTGCTGGAACAGGGGGCTTGGGCTCACTGTGCAGTGTGTGAAGGTGTGCACAGGCTGCTGGTGGATACTGGGGTGGCTCAGTAGGCTCAGGTGTGTTCTGGGGCTCTGGTGCCTCCCCCTGCCCTCCTGGGAGGAGCACAGGTGACCTGTGTGTGGTGTTTGCAGCCAGGGCTGCTTCACATGCAGTGGATGCAGAACAAACACTTGTGAGCAGCCCCTGGGTGTGCATCCATCCCCTGGGCTGGGCCAGCTGTGTCCCTGCAGCTGGGCAGGGCTGGGGAGCCTGGGATGCAGGCAGGGGGAGTGTGAGGAGAGTTTCACATCTCAGTGTGAGCAATTCAGGCAAGGTGAGTGTGAGGAGAGTTTTATATCTCAGTGTGAGCAATTCAGGCAGGGGGAGTGTGAGGAGAGTTTTACATCTCAGTGTGAGGAATTCAGGCAAGGTGAGTGTGAGGAGTGTTTTATATCTCAGTGTGAGGAATTTGGAGCAAGGTGAGTGTGAGGAGAGTTTTATATCTCAGTGTGAGGAATTTGGAGCAAGGTGAGTGTGAGGAGTGTTTTCCACCTCGGAGCTCCTCCTACACCAGGCTGAATCCATTCCCAGCATGCTGAGGTGATTCAGTGATTTCCAAAAGGAGTTTTGTTTGTGAATAAAAAGAACACGTGAAAAATTCTTGCTGTAAACAGTCAGCAAATGTCAGTTGTGAAAAAATTCGATATTGTTTTGTCAATAGATTACAGTGTGCCCTGCACAGATCACAGGAATGGGCCTTTACCCTGCAAGCAGCAATATTTGCTGCCCCAGCAGCTCATTCCCAGCTCAGCTCACACTCAGTGCATCCTCAGATGGATCATCACAGCTTTCCCAGGGCTTCTCATTCCCTGCCTCCATCAGCCCCAGTCACACCAGCACAGCCTCAGTGCCCAGAGCAGCCCCCAGGGGAGTTCCCACAGAAACCCCTGCAGGTGGAGCACTGGGTAACAGCAGCAGGTTTGGGGCACAGCCCTGCCCTGGCCAGGGGCACTGAGGGTTAATCTGCACGTGCCCACATCACTGCTTTTATTTCACATTTGTGTTCCTTGCTGAGCACTGACAATGCTGCTCTGTTTGCAAGGAGTAATTATGTGTTGCTATGCAGGCATCTGAATTAAATAATCAAGCTGCAAAAATAACATTCATTTGTAGTAATAACCTCTGCATTTCCAGGCTGGGTTTGCTTGGCTTACAAACAGCTGATCAGTTTTCTTAATTAATTAGCAAACAGCCTACAAAAAGATACCCTGAGAACACTGGATTCCACGTGCTGCTGTGGAGAGGGAGGAGAAATAATCCTTGCTGTGTCTCCTTAGCTCCTGATTGCCAGATGGGTTCATTTGTGCTCCCTCTGTGGGGGGAAAAACCCCAAACCAGTGAATCTGAGTGGTCTTTATTGTTCCTTTTCTCTCTTTGACTAATAGCAAATGTCAGAATGGACTGAGAGTGAGGAGGAGTGGGGTTTCACGTGGCAAGCAGGTTGGCAATGGAGATGTTCTTTCCTTGCCCTGTTTGTTTCCCTGGCACTGCTGTTGGTCTGTGCCCATCTGGCTGGGCTGACCCTGCTCTGAGGAGGGCAGGGTGGGATTGTTCCCCTGGGAGGAGCTGCAGGATGTCTGTGGTGATGCACAGGGGGTTCTTGCCCTGCTAATGGAGACCCTGCAGCCTCTGGGGTGTGCAGAACACCCAGGGCAAACAGCACCTTGGAACTGTCACAAATGCTGTGAAATCAGGACATTCCTGCTTTTTAGAGAGAATTTGCAGCATTATTTTTTCCCCTTCAAGACAGAGGCTCATTTTAAATAGAAGTTGACCAGATGCCTGTGAGCTGAGATGCTTTAATCCATTTACAGATCCCATCTAATTCTTGTTCAATGTCCAAACCTGATTCATGCTGTTTAAAAGGAACAAAACCCAAAATGTCAGCGAGAATAAAACCCCCAATGAGCACTTTGTGAGCGCTGCAGCAAAAGACAATATTTTCATTAAAGGGGAGAATGTGGTTTTGCAGCACAGGGAATTGTTTGAGCTGACTGAAAGACACTTGAAATTTAAAGCTCTTGCCGTGGCTGCACTTTCTGCAAGGCTGGATTTGGCATGTGACTGACTGTCTGCAGCTTTTCACATGTAAAGGTGTAAAAAAGGAAAAAAAAAAGTCACACTTTTAGGAGGGAGGGGACACTTCCTTTGTGTGCACATGGTTTGGAAATAACGAGTCTGCCACAGGAGTGGGTGCCTTGACACCTCTGAGTGCAGCCTGCTTTTTAAGTGACATGAGCATTTAGGAAACTGGCTGGCAAAATAGCATGTGTAGGAATTTCTGTGCCATGAGGGATGGAAATGTGAAAAGGGAGACTCTGACAGACGTTTTGTATTTTTAGCAAGATTGAAGCTTCAGGTTAAACCCCACAAAATGCTCTGTGCTGGAGAGTGGGCACAGAAGAGGGGTTGTCAGGGTGCAGCTGTTAAATGAATTGGACCAAAATGACCAATGGTGGTAAAAAAAGGTATTTAGGAAAGAGATCAGCTCATCTTCCCCCAAAAAGCACCCAGAGAATTTGCAGAGAGATGCTGGGTTGATGTTTCCCATCACTGCTGCGAGCTCCACTGAGAGAATTTATGAACTCTTAGTGAGAGGGTAACAGATTATTTACTTGGACTTTTTAGTCTCCAGAATTCAGAGAGACTGCCCATAAAAGCTGTGGTGCACAGAGCATTATTTCAGCAGAACAGCTGAGCCTGCAGCCCCAATTCCTGAGCAGCAGGCAGCAGAAATCAGAGCCTCTCACTCGCTGTCCCTTTGGTTTTTCCTGTTTGCTCTGATTGCAGCTTTGGTGTTTGAAAGGCTCCAGCCCGGGGGGCTCAGAGGGTTTGGGGATGGTGTAGGGGCTCAGCTGGGGATGCTCAGAGGGTTTGGGGATGGGGATGTGGAGGGGGCTCAGCTGGGGATGCTCACAGGGTTTGGGATGTAGATGTGGCTCTACTGGGGATGCTCAGATGGTTTGGGGATGTGGATGGGGATGGTGGAGGTGGCTGAGCTGGGGATGCTCAGCCCAGGGATGCTCAGAGGCTTTGGGATGTGGATGTGGCTCGGTCCAGGATGCTCAGAGGCTCTGGGGATGCTCAGAGAGTTTGGGAATGGGGATAGGGATGGTGGAGGTGGCTCATCCTGGGGATGCTCAGCCCAGAGATGCTCAGAGGCTTTGGGATGTGGATGGTGGATGTGGCTCAGCCCAGGCTGCTCAGAGGCTCTGGGGATGGGGATGTGGCACAGCCCAGGATGCTCAGAGGCTCTGGGATGGGGATGTGGCACAGCCCAGGATGCTCAGAGGCTCTGGGATGGGGATGTAGAGGTGGCTCGGTCCCAGCTTTCCTGGCACAATGCTGCCACTGGCAGTGGTCTGCCGGTATTGCACAGCTCTGCTCAGGAAATGCCTTTCCCGGGAAGGTTTGGCTGTTGTTTGTTCAGCAGAAGGGCTCTGACACCGGCTGCTGCTGCAGGGGAGCCAGCAGAACCTGCCCACAGCCCAGGGACCTGCGGGGGAGCCCCAATGGGTTCAGGAACAGTCTTAGAGCAGCCCAGGGGATTGCAGCCCAGAGGAAAACAAGGCTGCACTTGCCTCATGCCAGAAGAATGTTCCCTTCCCTTCAGCCTTTGTTGTTCTCTGTTTTGGAGCAGCAGGGAGAATTGCAGACCAGGGGGTTCAGAGTCTGTAGTGACTCCATCTCAAAGTTCTCTTTAAGTGGTGTTTATGCTTCAGTTTTCTTCTGAGAAGGAACAAATTGGTGGCTGGAGCCTCAGTGAAAAAAGAGCATTTGGGGAAGACAGTTTTGTGTAAATTTTGCTGTGAGGTTGATGAGCAGTCAGAGCCTGTAATTATTGTGATTGAAGTGCAGTATCCTATTCTTTTGTGTAATAAAGAACATCTATGATTATGTCTGGATCCATCTGTCCTTGGGGGAAAAAAATCTATTATCTCTTGGTTCCCACTGCTCAGAATGGTTGCACTGAATGGTGTTACTGTGGATATTCTTTTTTGCATGTTTGGCCATAAATACTTCTTATTTGTGGAAATCAGCAGCCTGCACGAGGCCAAAAATTGCAATCCTTTTCTGATCCCTGCCTCTTTCCCTGGGTTAATTAACAGGAGTGAGTAGATTGGGGTTTGCTGGTCAGATGCAGAGACACAGCTGATGCAGGAGGGTCTCCCTGCCTTTGTCTGGGCTGGAAATCAATCTGTCAGCAGCACAGGCTGCAGAAATGCTTTCCTCCCTCTGGGTCTGACCTGGGGCTTTCCCAGGGAGGGCTGTGGGGCTGTGGCTGATTTCCCTGTCACTAACACCCCAGGGTTGTTTTCCAGAGCAAGAGGGACCATCTGCTGATGAACGTCAAGTGGTACTACCGCCAGTCCGAGGTGCCCGACTCGGTGTACCAGCACCTGGTGCAGGACAGGCACAACGAGAACGGTGAGTGGGGCCAGCCTGGCCTGGTCCTGGCTTCAGCAGGGCCAGCCTGGCCTGATCCTGGCTTCAACAGGGCCAGCCTGGCCTGATCCTGCCTTCAACAGGGCCAGCCTGGCCTGATCCTGGCTTCAACAGGGCCAGCCTGCCTGATCCTGGCTTCAACAGGGCCAGCCTGCCCTGATCCTGGCTTTAACAGGGCCAGCCTGGCCTGATCCTGGCTTCAACAGAGCCAGCCTGGCCTGATCCTGGCTTCAACAGAGCCAGCCTGGCCTGATCCTGCCTTCAACAGGGCCAGCCTGGCCTGATCCTGGCTTCAACAGGGCCAGCCTGGCCTAATCCCAGCCTTAACAGAGCCAGCCTGGCCTGATCCTGCCTTCAACAGGGCCAGCCTGGCCTGATCCCAGCTTTAACAGGGCCAGCCTGGCCTGATCCTGGCTTCAACAGAGCCAGCCTGCCTGATCCTGGCTTCAACAGGGCCAGCCTGCCTGATCCTGGCTTCAACAGGGCCAGCCTGCCTGATCCTGGCTTCAACAGGGCCAACCTGCCCTGATCCTGGCCTTAACAGGGCCAGCCTGGCCTGATCCTGGCTTCAACAGAGCCAGCCTGCCTGATCCTGGCTTCAACAGGGCCAGCCTGGCCTGATCCTGGCTTCAACAGAGCCAGCCTGGCCTGATCCTGCCTTCAACAGGGCCAGCCTGGCCTGATCCTGGCTTCAACAGGGCCAGCCTGGCCTGATCCTGGCTTTAACAGGGCCAGCCTGGCCTGATCCCAGCTTTAACAGGGCCAGCCTGGCCTGATCCTGGCTTCAACAGGGCCAGCCTGGCCTGATCCCAGCCTTAACAGGGCCAACCTACCCTGATCCTGGCTTTAACAGAACCAACCTGGCCTGATCCTGGCTTCAACAGGGCCAGCCTAGCCTAATCCCAGCCTTAACAGGGCCAGCCTGCCCTGATCCTGGCTTCAACAGGGCCAGCCTGCCCCAGTCCCAGCTTTAACAGAACATTTCTGCCCAGGGGTGTGGGACCAGGATGTGGTGTTAGAAAAGGGCTGGTGGTTTTTACCTGCCTGGGGTCACTGCTGTGTGCCCTGTTCCTGTAATCAGGGCCATTCCAGGTGTGCTGGAAGTGCTTGGCTGCATTATTAATAATAATTAATAACAACAGCAACAACATTGATAATAGCATGACAAATTATTATTATTATTATTATTATTATTATTATTATTATTATTATTATTATTATTATGAGTATGATGATGATGATTTTTACTATTATCTCCTTGAAGGAGAATGGAAAAGCAGAATCACCCTGGACCCTTGGTAGGCCTCTAGACACTGTGCTGATAATGAACTGAGCACCAGATTATCTGCAGGAATTGGGGATCTCCTCTGGTTTTTGTGGTTCTGCCATGAGCAGGGCCATGAGAACTGTGTCTCTCAGTCGTGCTCCCTTGCAGTGAATATTCACTGTGATTAATATTGCAGTGAGGGATGGAACTGAAGCACTTGGAGCTGAGTTTCCCCTTTTCTCTTTGCAAAAACAAGTGTGATCTTGGCTTTCATAGAAGCAGAAGGAACTTTAGTACATATCCCAGTGTCATTTATCTCCTGCCTCCAGGGAAGACATAACATTTGCTTCTGTTCTTACCAGGAAATTTCCTTGAGGCAACTGTTAAAAATTCTGAAGATACTCCAAGGTGAACCGTGCTGATAAAAGTTGATGATTGAAATGTGGAATGCAGCAACTTTCTGGTGCCTGACAGAACAAAGTTGAGCACACGCTCCCCTTATAAAGGACATTCTGTGTGTGCTTTTAGCAAGAGCTCCACAAATCTAACATTTCTGTTACTAATTTATTTGAAGCTTCTAACAATGAGATTACAGGCACCGTGTCAAAAGGTATTTTTGATAGCATGGCTGCTTTTAATGCAGTCTCCTGTGTGTGGAGTATTTTTGTGTCTTCCTCAAAGGTATTAGAAAGAAGTCATGGAAAAAGTTGTCTTCCAGTTCTTTTGTTAGCACTCAGAATTTTCTGTGTTTGAACATGAATGTCAATATTTACCTCAAAGCCAGAGCTCTGTGCAGTTACCAGTGCCAGGATTTTGTTGCAGATTTGACATTAAATATGCACAGGAGCCCATACCTTCTCCTGGAAACCAAACAGATTCATTTCCTTGGTTCCTCCCAGCCAGGAGTGACTGCTCCCAGTGGTCAGGACGAGTCCCAGTGCCCTTGGAAGGTTTTTTCCTTCAGAAGTCCTGGGAGAATTGATGGATGAGAACAGAAGTGATGTTCTTGCACATTAATTCCTACAGCCCACACTGAGTGTTTGTCACCTCAGAGTGCACCCGAGGAGCCCTGGGGCTGTGCCCTGCTGGCCCTGGTGGCCCTGGTGGCCCTGCTGTGTGTCAGGGCTGTGCTGCTGTTTGTCCCTGCAGACTCGGGGCGGGAGCTGGTGATCACCGACCCCGTCATCAAGAACCGCGAGCTCTTCATCTCCGACTACGTGGACACGTACCACGCTGCTGCCCTCAGGTGGGCACACCTGGGACACCTGGGGACAGGCTGGGGACAGCTGGGGATGGGCTGGGACACCTGGGGACACCTGGGGACAGCTGGGACACCTGGGGACAGGCTGGGGACACCTGGGGACACCTGGGGATGGGCTGGGACACCTGGGCACACCTGGGACACCTGGGGACACCTGGGGACAGGCTGGGGACACCTGGGGACGGGCTGGGGATGGGCTGGGACACCTGGGCACACCTGGGGACGGGCTGGGACACCTGGGGATGGATTGGGACACCTGGGGAAGGGCTGGGACACCTGGGGATGGGCTGGGGACACCTGGGGCTGGGGACACAGCCTGGGGACAGCCTGGGGCTGGGACAGAGGCGTCAGGGGCTCTGTGGGGACAGCCAGGGGCACAGAGGTTCCTGGGGTCGCTGCCCCCCAGCCCGGCTGTGTCCTCCCCCTGCAGTGCTCTGTGCCCTGGTGCAGCAGGGAGCTGCAGCCCTGCCAGGCTGCCCTCCATGCCAGGCACTCAGTGGTGCCCAGCAGGAGCTGTGTGCCATTCCTGCCTGCCCAGGGCATGGCTGCCTCCTGCAGCAGCACTGCCCTTCCCTCAGAGCCCCTCGTGCAGCCCTGGCTCTCTGCTGGGCTGCATTAAAGCCTTGCTGTGGGTGCTGTCCCTGCTCACAGCTCAGCCCAGGCTGAGGGAGCTCCCTGGTGTGTGCCCTCACTGTGCCCTGCTGCCCTGGCACCCTCCAGGCTCCTGGAGCTGCCCAGGCTGAGGGGACCCCCTCACCTGAGGTGTTCTCAGAGCCCAGCAGCCAGGGATTATTTGTCAGCTGATTTTCAGCATGCCAAACATGCATGGATATTGTCAAGATGCAAATTGAATAATCTCCCTGATAATGGAGCTCAGATGGTGTTTCACCACAGCCATCTGGAGACATTTTTTTGTTCAGAGTCACTTTGCTGAAGCCACTTACTTCAAGACAAACTGGCTTCTGTTCTGGTGGGGGAAAGCCTTTGATTTACATATTGAACCTTCCTTATAAACTCAGAGCATTGCAGGGTGTGCTGGGAGCCCCTGGGACTGCCCAGTGCCTCTGCTGAGTGCCAGTGCCACACCAGGGGCCAGGCTGGAGATCTGGAGATCAAACACACAAACTCAGCTCTGTGGCTGCAGATTCCCTGGGACTGCTCCCACTCCCCTGCCTCATCCTCTCAGTTCTTTTTCCTTTTAAAGAAGAGATAGGGACAGAAAGATAAAAATGGAATTTCTGTGTGTGCCAAACAAACGTGGGAAATAACCTGTGAGTGCAGAGGATGAGCAGAAGGAAAATTGCACATGGTGTTCCTGCAGAGAACACGGGGGAGGCACAGTGTGTCGTGATGCATGAAAGGTTAACACGAGATTCTAATTTATTATAATGCCAGATTATTCCTCTGCCCTCTGCAAACAAATGGCTCTGGACACACAGTGGAGTGATGACAAACTGGGGAATAAAAAGCAGTGATTGTAACTAGCAATATTCTGCTCTAACCAGTGGGAAAATTTAACTAGAGGGTGGTTGTAGATCTCTGTGGAAGTGTGTAATAAACATGATGTGCTTTTTACCTCTCTGGTGAGATGCAGAACTCCTGGTCTGGAGTGCTGGGAGCAGGAGGTGCTGCTGCCATCCACAGAGACAATGCAGCTTAGCTGCAAAATGCTCATTAGCTGCCAGGTGAATTATTGAAAGGAAGCCAAACCTCTTTCCCTGGAATAGTTCTAAAATGTGAAATATCAGAAGGAACCCCCCCTGCTCATTTTCAGTCTCTCTGAGTGACTAAACTTGGAAAGCAGTGCCAGCCTGCAGGGAGGAGATGAGTGTGAGAGCAAGGCTGGCACTCAGGGTGAGTGGGGCCTCTCAGACCTTGGAGAGGGAATTTTGGAGCTGTGGCTGTGGCTGTAACAGCTTTGCACATTGGAGGCTGTCAGCATTGCATTCAAGCTGTTGTTTGTTGGGCTGATGGTATTTGGGCTGTGCTGGCTGGGGGAGAATTAATGAGAGTTTGCAGAGCAGCACCTGAGCCACTGTGACTGCACCTCCTTCCCTTTGCCCTGTGGGAAGGGCCCACACTTCTGTTACAGCATTTTTGTTAAAGCATTTTTGTATTTATGGTGTTCTGGACATTTATGGGAGCAGGGATGCCTGTGGCTGCTCCCCAGATTGCAGTGGCACTTAATTAAAGTAGCTGTTACTCAAGCTAGAATTCTAATGCCATTTCCTCCTCTTTCTTCCTTGCAGAGGGAAGTGCAACATCTCCCATTTCTCTGACATATTTGCTGCTAGAGAGTTCAAGGCACGAGTGGATTCATTTTTCTACATCCTGGGCTACAATCCAGAGACAAGGTAAATGAAAATGGCTTTTAAACTCCCCTTCACCACTGACCTGAGCTGGTGTTCACTCAAAGGTTGGGCTCAATGATCCTGGAGGTCTTTCCCAACCTTAATTCTATGAAAATCACTCAGGGGAAGAAAGGTTCAAACCCAGCTGGCAGGAGGCTGGGATGCAAGGGAGAAGCTGCAGATTTCTGAGTGTGTGTTTATAGAGGAGAAAAATAAGAGCAGAAAATAAAATTGTGCAGTGAGTCCTGATATCCAGGTGCATCTCTGGGTAAATAATGTGCTGCTTCTCAACAGCTTCTTGGAAATATGGAAGTTTTGTAAAGCTTGCAAACTTCAGCAGGAATTCTTGGCTGTCTTGTTGGCTGGATGTACACCCTTGAAAATACCTCCAAAAATCATTTGCATATTCTAGTCAGCACAGTTGAAATTTAGACACTTCTAAGAAATCAAATGGAAAGTTTTAAAGTGTGGAAATTCCTGCTTTCATGTGTAATAACTGTCCAGGGTCCCTGGTTTCTGCCTTGCTGCCTAGAACAAAGAGAGGCACAGGAAGGATTTTTTTGGGCTCAGTCCATGTTTGAGGAAGGTGTGTCCATGCTCTCAGTCTGCCTGGGCTTTGTCCAGCCAGCCTTGGGCAGCTCTGGTGGCAAAGCTCAGCCCAGGCTGTGGCTTGGTTATTTTCTGCATTTATGGGATTTTCTAGCACAGAAAACGCCCCACAAGTGCCAGCCTTGAGCAGGTTGCTGTTCAGAGGTGTTTCCATGAGTGAGAGATGAAGAATTGGGCTCAGGTCTGTGCCCACTGAAGGAGTTGGGCTCAGGTCTGTGCCCAGTGAAGGGAGTTGGGCTCAGGTCTGTGCCCACTGAAGGGAGTTGGGCTCAGGTCTGTGCCCAGTGAAGGGAGTTGGGCTCAGGTCTGTGCCCAGTGAAGGGAGTTGGGTTCAGGTCTGTGCCCAGTGAAGGGGATTGGGCTCAGGTCTGTGCCCAGTGAAGGAGTTGGGCTCAGGTCTGTGCCCACTGAAGGAGTTGGGTTCAGGTCTGTGCCCAGTGAAGGGAGCTGGGCTCAGGTCTGTGCCCACTGAAGGGAATTGTTCTTTGAACACAATCAGCTGTGCTCCTTGATACCAGAGATATCCTGGAGAAAAGTCTCATTTGAACTGGAGGTTAGATAAGCATGTAAATAATAAATATTTGACTTGTTCTGTGGTGGATTTATTGTTCCTAAAGCAGATCTGGATCTTTGTGCTCCAGGGCATTGCCAGCCACTGAGTGCCTGCGGTTAGGAGGAGCTCCCTGGGTGGTGTTCATTATGAAATTGCCTATTAATGAGGCTCCCTTGCTCCCTCTGAGGTGTCCCAGGCTGTCTTGGTGGGCTGGACTGCTGAAACTCCCTCCTTCAGGCATTTCCCTGTCTCTGGGGATTCATGGTGCTGAGCCCTGGGGATATCCCAAATTCAAACACCTAAAATCCTCTAAAGTGCTTCTGGAACACCACTGGTGTCTTCTTCTGAGCAGTCCACGAGGCAAGGCTTGGGGAGGTTTTCATTGGTGAGGTTTTCATTGATAAGGTTTTCATTGGTGAGGTTTTCATGGATGGGGTTTCCTGGATAAGGTCTTCATTGGTGAGGTTTTCATTGATAAGGTTTTAATTGGTAAGGTTTTCATGGATGAGGTTTTCATGGATGGGGTTTTCCTGGATAAGGTTTTCATGATGAGGTTTTAATTGATAAGGTTTTCATGATGAGGTTTTAATTGGTAAGGTTTTCATTGATAAGGTTTTCATGATGAGGTTTTCATGGATGGGGTTTTCCTGGGTGAGGTTTTAATTGATAAGGTTTACATTGATGAGGTTTTCATGGATGGGGTTTTCCTGGATAACGTTTTCATGATGAGGTTTTCATGATGAGGTTTTCATGGATGGGGTTTTCATTGATAAGGTTTTCATGATGAGGTTTTAATTGGTAAGGTTTTCATTGATAACGTTTTCATGATGAGGTTTTCATGATGAGGTTTTCATGGATGAGTTTTTCATTGATAAGGTTTTCATTATGAGGTTTTCCCGGTGCCCCTCTCTGATGTTCAGCACCCTCCCTGACCCTCAGTGTGTTTCGGTTTGGGGTTGGAGTGTTGGTGTTGGTGCCCAAGGGATGATTTCTCCTGTGAAATGGCATTTTTGGTGCTGTGTGTGTGGTTTTAAACCCACTGTCTGGGTAGAGGTGCCTGTTAATGCTTCCAGCTCTCAGAGAATGACTGAGCCTGAAAGGATCAATGAAAGGACAGAGCAGAGCACTTAGTGATCAGCTAATTACTCCAATTAGCGGCTCTGCAAGGTCGCTTTTTCTTCATTGGGTTTGCAGCCAGGTTTCTTTTTCTCACTCAGGCCTGTACTTTGTGTTGGAGTGGGGGAGGTTATTTGGTGATTTTTGAGCTGTGTTTTGGTGCTCGTGGCTGGCTCTGAGCTTCTGCTGCCGCATTTCCTCTGCTGTGGGAAGTGAAAGTGTTGGGGCACATTTCAGGGCAGCTGTTGGGGTTTGTCAGTTCCACGTTCCCATTGATATCTGAAAATGTTTTGGGCACATTTCAGGGCAGGCTGTGGGGGTTTGTCAGTTCCATGTTCCCATTGATCTGAAAGTGTTTGGGTACATTTTAGGATGGGCTGTGGGGGTTTGTCAGTTCCATGTTCCCATTGATCTGAAAGTGTTTTGGGTACATTTCAGGGCAGCTGTTGGGGTTTGTCAGTTCCGTGTTCCCATTGATATCTAAAAATGTTTGGGTACATTTTAGGATGGGCTATGGAGGTTTGTCAGTTCCACGTTCCCATTGATCTGAAAATGTTTTGGGTACATTTCAGGGCAGGCTATGGGGGTTTGTCAGTTCCATCTTCCCATTGATCTGAAAGTGTTTGGGTACATTTTAGGATGGGCTATGGGGGGTTGTCAGTTCCACGTTCCCCTTGATATCTCAAAACGTTTTGGGTACATTTCAGGGCAGCTGTTGGGGTTTGTCAGTTCCATGTTCCCCTTGCTCTGCTTTCCTCAGGAGGGGTTTTGGTTCCCCAGGGGTGAGAAGCAGCCCTGGTTGTGTGAATTGTTGTGTTACAGGTCCTGAAGGCTGCAGGGAGCCCTGCTGGGGCAGTGTGGGCTGGGACCCCAGCAATCCTGGTGGGCACTGTGTGTGCAAGGGGATTTCTGCCTTGGGCATTCTGGGCTCACCATGGGAGGCGCAGAAACTTCTGCAGCACCCTCAGATGCAGCTCAGCATGTCTGGGATCCATTGTAGCATGTTTATGTGTTTGCAAAGAAGCTATTTTTGTGTGTTTCTATTTGCAAAATAAATTGGAAAAACCCCAGACTGCAGAAAGATCCCCAGCACTGGGGGGTTTGTGTAGGATGAGGCCCTTTTGTTGTTGGAGGACGCAGAGCTCCAGGAAATGTTGTTTTGTCCTTTCTGTGCCTTTTGAAACTTGTGATCCACAAGGAAATCGTGTATCCACCTCTGGTACAATGAACATTCCTCACCGGATTGTAGCAAGAAAATGAAGGATCCTTCTGGGGCCTGGTCTGCTTTGCTTACTCTATCTTCAAAATAGAATATTTGGGGAACTCTTCATCCTTCTTTAGCCTCATGGTAGATGGAGGCATCTCAGAAACTGGAGAACAGAGGGATGTGTCCCAATTAAGGCCCTGTGTGCTGGAGGGGACACTGCCTTCATGTCAGTGGGTACCTAAGAGCATGTTTGGCATCACCCAGTAAATAGAGGGGTCAGAGATGCAGGCTGCTGCTGGAGCTTCAGGCAGGGAGAATCAAGCCTGGCTCTCGGGTGCCAAAGAATAATATTCCTTAAATGGGAGAAGAATATTCCTTAAATGGGAGAATACCGCGTGCCTCGCAGATCCTCTCTGCATTTATCAGTGGATCCCTGGCTCTATTCCCAGATCCTCTCTGCATTTATCAGTGGATCCCCACTGTATTTATTTATTAATCCCCGGTGTATTTATCAGAGGATCCCTGGCTGTACCAGCAGATCCCTGCTGTATTTATTTACAGATCCCTGGCTGTATTTATCAGCAGATCCCTGGCTGTATTTATTTACAGATCCCCGGCTGTATTTATTTACAGATCCCCGGCTGTATTTATTTACAGATCCCCGGCTGTATTTATTTACAGATCCCTGCTGTATTTATTTACAGATCCTTGGCTGTATTTATCAGCAGATCCCTGGCTGTATTTATTTACAGATCCCTGGCTGTATTTATCAGCAGATTCCCGGCTCAATTTACGGATCCCCGCTGTATTTATCAGCAGATCCCCGCTGTATTTATTCGCGGATCCTCAGCTGTTTTTTACGGATCCCTGGCTGTATTTATTTATGGATCCCCGCTGTATTTCCAGATCCCCTCTGTATTTATCCGCGGATCCCCGGTGTGTTTATTCACGGATCCCCGGTGTGTTTATTCACTGATCCCGGCTGTATTTATTCGCGGATCCCCAGCTGTTTTTTACGGATCCCCTCTGTATTTATTCCCGGATCCCGGCTGTATTTCCAGATCCTCTCTGTATTTATTCCCGGATCCTCTCTGTATTTATTCCCGGATCCCGGCTGTATTTCCAGATCCTCTCTGTATTTATTCGCGGATCCCCGCTGTATTTCTTTTCGGGCCCCGCCGCGTTCGCTGCCGGCGGCGCGCGGGGCCGCTCCGGAGGGAGGAGGAGGAGGAAGGAGGAGGATGAGGGAGGGAGGGAGGGTCACAGCACATGCTCAGTGCCGCCGGTCCGAGGGCGAAGTTTGTGCGTTCTGCGTGCGGGCTTAGGTCACAGCACAAGCTCAGTGCAGTTCGGCAGCTCGGGCAGCCCGCATGTGCCTCCATTTTGAGCTGCGAGAGGGCAAAAGGCGCAGCTCGGGCCGGGAGCGGCGGGCGCGGCGATCCTGCCCGGCCCCGGGCGCCTGGCACAGCCATGGACGATCCCCTCGGGCCCTGCAGGTAGGCAGCGGCACCCCGGGCACTGCCGCCGGGCCCCGCGGGGCTGGGGCATCGCCCCGGGGCTCCTGCCAGCCCTGCCAGCGCGGCAGCGGGCACCGCGGGCTCTGGGGGCTCCAGTGCAGCCGTGGGCATGCAGCTGTGGGCACTGCAGCCGTGGGCATGCAGCTCTGGGCACTGCAGCCGTGGGCACTGCAGCTGTGGGCATGCAGCTGTGGGCACTGCAGCACCCTGCAGCTCAGGGATGCTGTGACAGGAGGGGGCTGCAGCAGGATGGGGCTCCTGGATGGGTGGTACCTGCTGATGGAGGGCGCTGAGCCTGGCACTGAACCTGGCACTGACCAGGTGAGAGAGAGGAGCAGGGGCTGCTGTGGCAGTGCTGGGCTGTCCTGCCCGTGCAGGTGGCACTGGTGCAGCTGAATGGCAGCAGCTGTGCAGGGCAGCAGCACTGCCCTGTGCAGGACTGCAGCTGTGCAGGGCAGCAGACAGCAGCTCAGGGCAGCTGTGCAGGACAGCTGTGCAGGACAGCAGACAGCAGCTCAGGGCAGCTGTGCAGGGCAGCAGCTGTGCAGGACAGCTGTGCAGCACTGCAGCTCAGGTCGGCAGCTCGGGGCAGCTGTGCAGCACCACAAGGCTCAGCAGGGTCGGGGTCAGGCTGATGGGATGAAGGGCAGGGCTCTGGTCCCTGTGGGACAGCCAGCAGTGTCACTCTGGATGGAAATGGGGGTGAGGGGACCTGGGGCTGTGCTTGGGTCACACCTGTGTGTGTGTGCTGTCATTGCCAGGGTCTGTCCCTGGGTCTGTCCTGCAGAGCTGGGCTCACCAAGTCCCTTGTTCTGCAGCTGGGCAGGCTTTGGGTGGAGTGGGACAGGACTGTGAGTGCTGCTCACAGTGGCACCTGGAGCAGGGCTGGCCCTTAGCCCTGCACACACTGTTACTCACCTGGCAGGGGCTGCTCACCTGGGCACAGGGGGACACACAAGGGGAGCAGCTTCAGACTGACAGAGCAGAGATTGGGATGGGAAGAGAGGAAGAAATTCTGCCCTGGCAGGGTGGGCAGGCCTGGCACTGGTGCCCAGAGCAGCTGTGGATCCCTGGCAGTGCCCAGGGCCAGTGGGAGGTGTCCCTGCCATGGCAGGGGTGGCACTGGATGGGGTTTAAGGTCCCAACCCAGTCTGTGATTCCTGTCAGAAGCTGAGGAATGAGTGATGGATAAACCTGCAGAATCCTGCCCATGTCAGTGCCACGTCCATGTCTGTGTCCTGCCCCAAGTGCCATTCCTGTAACCATCTCCTTTTATACCTGCAGAGCATAAAAAAATCAACAACACCTCTTTGATGTGGATCACTTGGGCCATTGGCTGAACC
Organism: Setophaga petechia; assembly: GCA_024362935.1. Taxonomy (NCBI): domain Eukaryota; kingdom Metazoa; phylum Chordata; class Aves; order Passeriformes; family Parulidae; genus Setophaga; species Setophaga petechia. The sequence continues at coordinate 4,846,942 of JANCRA010000047.1, forward strand.
AGGTCCTGCTGATGATGTCAGAGCTCAGCCTGGCAGGATCTGCTCGTGGTTTAGGGTTAGGGTGAGGATCTCATGGTTAGAGAGGAGTGTCCATGGGCCTGAGCTTTGGACACATTCTTATTCCTAATAAAGGAGCTCCTTGAGTGTGTGCAGGCATCCCCCAGTGCTCTGCTGGAGTACAGGGAGGTGGCAGTTTGTGTCCTTGGCACTGGTTTTAAATGTTCCCTTCTGGGCAGAAGAGAAGGGCTTGGGCAGCCAGGTCACCAGCAAGCAGCTCCTCAGGTTTGTGTGAATTGGGTTTAAAAAATAAAACCAAACAGCAAAAGCAGAAACCCTACAGAACCCCAACCCCCTGCTCCCCCCTGGGGCAGTGGGGCTGGGCTGGGGGGCTGAGCTGGCCTGGGCAGTGCTGGGCTCTGCAGCCATCCCCTGCCCTGGCACAGCTCTGCCCAGCAGGTGCTGCCAGCTCAGCCACTGCTGCTGGGTGGTCTGGGGAGTTAGTGCCACTCCAAACAGCTGTTGGAAATTGCTGATATATCCTGGGAAGTGCTTGGATATTCCTTTGGATGAAGAATAGTCTCTTCCCTTTGTTCTGCCTTCATTTCAGCTTTTTTTTGCAGGCATAAATCAGCAGGATTACCTCTTTCCCCTTCCTTCCAGTTCTTTAGGATGTAATTTGTTTTAATTAGAGCTTGTTTCCAGGTGCATGGTGGAACTAGGGATACCTCCCAGCTCCTTTCATGCCTCCCATTCTTCATGCTTGTCACCTGTGACACCTGTGAGCTGCTCAGGAGCTGCAGGTTTGTGTTCTCAGGCAGGTTCAGAGCCAGGGGTTCATCACTGCCCCTGGTCTGATGGAGATTCACAGAGAAGGCCCCCCTGGCCTGCACAGGAGCTGGGGCTGTGCTGCTGCTGGGGGCTCAGGCTGGCTCAGCCGTGGGTGTTTGGGTGCAGGGGCACTGCCTGCCCACTTTGGGAACTGTACAGGACAAACCCTTCAGCAGCACCAATCCATGCTGAGCTCATGTACACATCACTCCCCAGTGCCAGTGCTGCTGGTGAACAGCACCAGTTCTGTTAAATCACATGGGAGCAGATAAAAACCTTTACATTGTGCAGTGGTTCCCAGTAATTCATTTATTTGAACTTGTGATCAAATGCAGAAAGGTGTTTGCCTTATCTGGAGGTGAGCAGGTGTCAGAGAGGTGCCCGTGGCACCTGCCAGCCAAACATTCCCCTCCCAGGAAATTCCTGTGTGAGGAGAACATTTCCTTCCTTTGGCTGAATTTCTGTCACCTCCATCCAGCCCTGGGGAGGGGACAGCACTGAGGGCTCTCTGGGCTTTTTCTCCTCTCTTCTATAAACATGCTGAAAGAACAACTTGATTTGAAGAAGCTTTTCCTGTGTGTGTCTCTGAGCAGGTGCTCCCTGCTGCAGCAGCCCGGGGAGCAGAGCAGCCTCAGTCCCTGGGGCTGCACTGCAGGATTGGGGCTGCTCCTCCCTGCCCTGGGCAGCAGGCACTCAGACCTGCCCTTGGAACCTCATCTGCTCACACACAGCTTGGATTGTTCACCCACAACACTAAATTGCTTCTGCTTTTTTTTTTTAATTATTGCAATAATATAATAATATATAATAATGTTATAATTATATAATAATATATTATATAATTATATTATATGTAATAATATAATATATAATTATATTATAATAATATAATATAATATATATATTATATAATATATAATAATATAATTATATATTGTATAATACCTAATAATATAATATATTATATATTATATATTATATATTATATAATAATATAATTATATATTATATAATAATATAATATATAATTATAGTATAATCTAATTTTAAATTATTGAAAACACAGTTACAACGGGTTTGAAATGAAGCTCAAGCGTACAAGGGGCAAGGATATTTTCTGAGCATTAGGATACTATTTCTGTAAAATGAAATATAAAATCTTGCTGTAAAGGTGAAGGTGAAGGACACAGGTGAATTCAGGGACTTGTTTCTCTTATTTAACTCAGGTTTGAGGCAGTTGTGGGGTTTTTGGTTAAAGGTTGTGCAGCCTGAACGTGTTTGTCCCTGTGGTATTTTGCAGTGTGCAGTGTTTGAACATGCCATAAGATAATTTTGGGTTAAAATGACAGATCCCCTTGGCTCATGTCCTGCCTCCCACCAGTGACCATAACCAGATGCTCTTGGCTGCAGTGCCAGCCCCTCTCAGCCCTGATAAACTGCTTTTTAATCTGCTCAAGCTGGAGCCGAGTCATTTTGTTCTCCCCTGTTTTGTCCCTCTAAGATGGAACAAAATGATCCTTGCCAGATGTTTTTAGAGCTGCCTCTGAAGAGCAGGAGTCTTTTCTTTCATCTTGGGTATTGGACTCTTTGAATTAAAGGATTCTTTTTTTAAGAAAAAGTCTTTTCTTGGGACTTCCTTGGGAGTTTCTGTTAATTTTGCAGAAATCACAAGTATCCAGGAGTTGCTTTGCTGTGTCCCACTCTCAGTGGGTGTAACTGATTGTCTGGCCATTAATAGTGCCTGGTTAGTCAGTGCCCAGTGTGGGACTGCAGTTTGTAATTATTTTATAACACGTGTCTAACTTGGGCCTGCTTTATTCAGTGCAGCCTCTGGTGTTGATACCAGAGCCCCAAATCTCCTGAGATTCATTGTTCAGTGCTGCAGTTTGTTATTGCCCATTAAAAACAAACATACAGCCCAACCCCTTGATAGCCTGGCTTGAAGATGTGCCTTCCCTCTTTTAATCTATATAGAAACAATGACCAGCCCTGCCTGCTGCCCAGCTCTGGAGCAGAGTCCTGAGCCCAGCTGCTCCCCAGAGCTGTTCTGCTGTGCTTGGGGCACCTCTGGTGGCCTTGTCCCTGTCCTTGGTGGCACCGTGTCCATGGACAGGGCTGCCAGCTGTGCCAGCCTTGGGGAGCTGCTCAGTGGTGGGGACACCAGGCAGGTGACAGAGAATGAAGCTCATTTCTGTGCTGGGAATTGTGCAGGCTCTGCTGTGCCAGCCTTGGGGAGCTGCTCAGTGGTGGGGACAAGGCAGGTGACAGAGAGTGAAGCTCATTTCTGTGCTGGGAATTGTGCAGGAGCTGCTGTGCCAGCCTTGGGGAGCTGCTCAGTGGTGGGGACAAGGTGGGTGACAAACAGAGGACAAAGCTGGTTTCTGTATTGGGAATTGTGCAGGCTCTGCTGTGCCAGCCCTGGGTGACTGGTGAGTGGTGGGGACAAGGCAGGTGACAAACAGAGGATGAAGCTCATTTCTGTGCTGGGAATTGTGCAGAGCTGCTGTGCCAGCTTCTCCCTCTCTCCTTGCCAGTGTGGGAGAGGAGAGCTGTGCCCAGCCTGTGCTCACCCTGACCTGCCCTCAGTGCCCTCCAGGCTGCCCTGGTGCTTCAGGAGGGGCAGGACAAGGGCCCAGGGGGAGCTGGCCCTGCTCCCTGCCCTGCTGGGCTCTGGGCACTGCCCTGGGCACCAGGGCTGCTGCTCGCCCTGCTCCCCTCCTGCTCTTTGATACTGCAGCTCTGGCTCCAGCTCCTCTCTGACCAGCCCCTGTTTACTTTGCAGAACACAACGTTGCCATGGCAACAGGTTACTTTTCAAAGGGAACATCTTGTCATTATATTTAATCCACTGCAGCTGAGGAGGACTGAAATATTAAGTTGTTGTTGCTATGGATACTGCTTTGTTACAGCAGTTTCTTTTGTGTCACATTTCATATCCAGCGTTGGCTCCTTTTTTCCCTTTCCCGTGGAATAAACAAGGGTGCCATTCCATTCTCATTGTAATTGCCCTCACCAATATGATTTAGCTCCAAATGTGCACTGCATTTTAGTTTCCATAGCAAGAATTTTCCCCTCCATTTGAAAGCCATGGCTGGGGCTGTGGAGGCACAGGAATCACAGAGCACATCCTGTCCTTGGGCAGCCTGGGGCTCTGTGCCCTGTCAGAATCCAGGGGATGGAGCAGCTGAGCCCACCCTGAGCTCCTGGGCAGGGGGGGATGGCCCAGGAGTGGGGAGTGGTGCTGGAAGGACACACAGAAATGTTTCTGTCTGTGTTTCATGAGGAGTGGTGCTGGAAGGACACACAGAAATGTTTCTGTCTGTGTTTCATGAGGAGTGGTGCTGGAAGGACACACAGAAATGTTTCTGTCTGTGTTTCATGAGGAGTGGTGCTGCAAGGACACACAGAAATGTTTCTGTCTGTGTTTCATGAGGAGTGGCTGGAGAGTCCTGCTGGGTCCCCACAGAGGGAGCTGGGCCCAAGTCCCATCCCAAACTTTGGTTTTGACTTTGCAATTTCAGGATGGTCCAGCCTTGGTTCTTCAAGGTCTGTTTGTCACACTGAATGTGCTGCAGCTGAAGGAATTGGGGTCTGGGGATGTTTGGTTCCTCCTGCCTGAGCTGAAACCAGCCCAGGGCTCAGGGTGGGCACAGCCCTGCACAGGAACCCTGAGAGCAGGGGTGGGCATGGCCTTAAGATGAATTCTGGGAGGGAAGGAAGAGCATCAGCATTTTGTGTTGTCAGCTTCCCCTTTGCTGCTCACAGGGAAGGATTCTGACACCTTGTAGTAGCCTGGTGTTTAATGTATGACTTTGTAAATAGAAAATTGATTTCCTGCTTCAGTCATTTTCTTGCATAGCCTGAAAACAAGAAAACAGTGTCAGGTTGTCTTTCAAAAATAGCATTGGGGGAAGACATTTGGATGTGCTCTGGTTGTTTTCTGGGGGCTTTTGGCCCATGTTTGGAGTGGATTTGTTTCCTGGGGGGTGGCACTGTCCCACACGTGGAAGGGGAAGCTGCCCAGGTTGCTCAGCACACCTGAGCACATCCCCTCCTGTTCTCTCAATGATTTTAATTTCTGCTCCTGCTCCATTTGTATCAGAAATGCAATGACAAACAAGAGTATCACCCTGAACTTCATTGATTGCAATTCTTTCTCATTGCTGTTCTTTTTGTACCTTAGGAGGCTGAACAGTACCCAAGGTGAAATCAGAGTGGGACCCAGCCACCAGGTAAGGGCTTTGTTTGTGTTCAGTGTCCAGAGATGGTTTTTCCTCTGGATGTGTGCAGTTGTTTCAAATTGCTGTGCTCAGACATGGGGAGGGGTTTTAGATCATCTTTAGGTGACTCCCTGCAGTGAGTTCTGCAGCCCTCCTCAGCTCAGTGACTGAGATTTTCTGTGTCAGATGCAGATATGTTCATGATTTTCTGTAGTTGGGTTAATTCCTGAGTAGGATTGAGGGAATGTGAGTAACTGCTGGAAGTTAAAGAAGTGCTTTAAATCATTGGGATTGTTAAAACAGAAATTGAGGGAGCTGCTGAGTGTGTTCACACACTGGGAAGCAGAATAAGGCTAAGACTCTAGATGTTCCTGGTATGTTAATTCTAATTTGAGAGAAATCCTTCATAAGCATTGGAAATAATCTGTTCTTAAAGAGTATTAACATACAGCTTGCTCTGGTTCATAGGGCCAGATCTGTCCCTGGCAGCTGGGCCTCTCCTTTTCCTGAGGAATTGACTTTGTAGTGTCCAAGTGCTGGAGTTTTGCATCCAAGTGATGAATATTCATTCAGACCCTCTTAAAAATCCTGTTTAAGAACTAGTGAAAGTAAATATTTATGGAACCTGATGTCACATTCTTGAGGATGTTTTGCCTTCAGAGGAAAAAAGTCCTTGGCAATTAAACCTGTAGTGTTCTTTTCAGTAGCCATAACAAGAGCCCTGTAAATGATACCTTCAAAACAGCTTTCATCTCAAATTGTCATCCCTTCAAATTGTCATATTTTGGCAGGCATTAGTCACCCTGCTCTGAGGTGTAATTACCACGTGCAGTTATGGATGGGGAGGAAGGAGGTCCATGGATGTAGAACACTGTTAATTCTTGCTTGAGACTTGCATTGTTGCCTCCCTCACCCTTGGTTCTGGCAGGTCCTCACTGGCACCCCCAGAGCAGAGGAATGCAGAGCCTGAGCTCCCTGCAGGCTCTGAGCCCCCCTGTGCCTCAACTGTGCCCAGGGGGGTTCACAGGGGTTGGGCTGGGGAATCCTCAGTGCCCTGAGCCCCCAGTCCTGCCTTGTGCCCACAGCAGCAGGGACACGAGAGGAGAAGGGTGGTCTGTGGGATTGCAGGGTCTGGGAGCTCACCTGCCTCCTCTCGGAGAGCCCCTGGGGCAGCCAGGGAGGTTTGGGGTGTCCCTGGGACAGTTTCTGGCTCCAGATGACAACCAGGGAGGTTTGGGGTGCTCCAGGTGACAACCAGGGAGGTTTGGGGTGCTCCAGAGGGCAATCAGGGAGGTTTGGGGTGCTCCTGGAGCAGCCAGAGAGGTTTGGGGTGCTCTAGATAACAACCAGGGAGGTTTGGGGTGTCCCTGGGGCAGCCAGGGAGGTTTGGGATGTCCCTGGGGCAGTTTGGGGTGTCCCTGGGGCAGTTTCTGGCCCCTGGGGCTGCCAGGGAGGTTTGGGGTGCCCAGCCCTGGAGGGGGCACTCGGTGCTCTGGGCAGGGCACAGGGTGGGCACAGGTCACAGCTTGGTTATCTTGGAGATCTCGTGCAGCCTCAGAGGTGCTGTGAGGAGGAGGAGGGAGCTGCTCTGGGTGTCACTGAGCACTCTCAGGGCCCAGGAGGCTGAGCCTGGCTGGGGCAGCCCCTGCTGCTGGAGAGCCTCACAGGAACCCCAGGGCTGCCTTAGCCCAGCCAGGAGAGAGCTGCAGTGACATCCCCATTTTCCCAGGCAAGAAGTAAAATAAAGTACAGATTAAAGAGCAGAACATGAAAGACATCTGAACCTGTGACTTGTAATTACTGGTTATGTATAAATGTTGCCTCTCAAATACGTTTAGCGTTGTGAGCACAGGAGGTAATTATAGGGCTTAAAAGCTGTTTCTGAAGAGGCTCTCAGCTATCTCATCTCGGAGCAGGAGATGACTAAAGATGCTAATTGGGTCTCTGGATAGAGTGTAATACTTATTTAGAGGCAGTGTTCGTTTTGCTGAGCTGTCTCCCTTTCAGGAAATGTCTTTGTTTCCCTTCAGAGCCCCAGTGATTTACCCAGCATTTCATTCTGAACTCGGTGTCAGGTCTGTGGGGTTTCTTGCTGGTTTCCAGTGGGACCCGTGTGAGAGCTGCCTCCCTCCCTGTGTGCTCTGGGAGGGTTTCATCAGCATCCCTGTGCCAGGGCAGCTGCTGTGGCTGAGGGGAATGGTCCAGCAGCTCCAGGCAGGGGCTGTGCAGAGCACAGTGCTTTCCTTCCCAGCTCTGCTGTGCCCAGAGGGGCTCCACGGGCAGGGGCTGAGGTGCTGTTAGCCCAGGGTCACCATCAGAAGGTCACTGCCCCGTGAGGGGAGAGCTGCATGAGGGGGTGGCTTGGGCTCTGTGCCTCAGCATCCTCCAGGTTCTGGAACTTGGAACAAATCCTTCAGCAGCTGTTTGAGCACCTTCCCCTGCCAGCTGCCAGCACTGCAGAGAGTGCATGGGGCTGTGAGTGCTCCTGAGCCAGGGGCAGCTGCTGTGTGTGTGTGTGTGCCATGTGTGTGCCATGTATGTGTGTGCTCTGTGTGTGTGTGTGTGTGTGCCATGTGTGTGTGTGTGTGTGTGTGTGTGTGTGCTGTGTGTGTGCCATGTGTGTGCCATGTGTGTGTGTGTGTGTGTGTGTGTGTGTGTGCTGTGTGTGTGCCATGTGTGTGCCATGTGTGTGTGTGTGTGTGTGTGTGTGTGTGTGCTGTGTGTGTGCCACGTGTGTGCCGTGTGTGTGTGTGTGTGTGCCGTGTGTGTGCTCTGTGTGTGTGTCTGTGTGCCCTGAGCTGCAACCCAGTGCCATGTGTGTGTGCTCTGTGTGTGTGTGTGCCATGTGTGTGTGTGCTCTGTGTGTGTGCCATGTGTGTGTGTGCTCTGTGTGTGTGTGTGCCATGTGTGTGTATGTGTGCCCTGAGCTGCAGCCCAGTGCCGTGTGTGTGCCCTGTGTGTGTGTGTGTGCCATGTGTGTGCCCTGTTTGCAGTCTCCCCGAGCTGCAGTCCAGTGCCACGTGTGTGCCACATGTGTGCCCTGTGTGTGCCACGTGTGTGCCCTGTGTGTTCCACGTGTGTGCCACATGTGTGCCCTGTGTGTGCCACGTGTGTGCCCTGTGTGTTCCACGTGTGTGCCACGTGTGTGCCCTGTGTGTGCCCTGTTTGCAGGCCAAGCTCCCCGAGCTGCAGCCGTTCCCATCCCCGGACGGGGACACGGTGACCCAGCACGAGGAGCTGGTGTGGATGCCAGGAGTCAACGACTGCGACCTGCTGATGTACCTGAGGGCAGCCAGGTGAGTTCTGCACCTCCTGCCGTGCTCTGGGCTGGCTGCAGCCCCTCCTTCCCTCGGGGACGTGTGTGTGTGTGCTGGGGGCATCAGCTGAGACCTGGGTTTGAGGTGAGAACGCTGAGCTTTGGGCCAGCACAGCCCCCCATCCCCGTGGCTCTGCAGGTGCAGTGCAAGGGCAGCAGGGTGGGCTGGGGTGGGTGCAGGGAGCAGCTGCTCTGGTGCAGCAGCACAGCATCCCTGCAGGCAGTCAGTGCCATCCCTGGGAGCTCCAGTTTGCACCTCAGCTCGTCCCTGGTGGGCTCAGCAAACCCCTGGTGGGCTTCACAGAAATTCAGAGCCTCTGGAAATTACTTGTAGCTTGCAGGAGTTCAGAGGCTGGGGAATGTGCAGTTTCAGTCAGTTTTCTGACATTAAAACCAAGATGACAGCACAAAGTTTGCTGTCTGCTGAGACTGTTCTGTCTGCAGGTTTCAGCTTCTGTAATCCTGCTCAGGCTCTGCTGCTTTGGCAGTGCAGACTTGTGGCTGATGAAAGCAAATGAGATTGGATTGTAATGCTGGATTTGCTCTGCGTGCTGGGGTGACTCAGCTTTGCAGCTCTGTGCTGCCTTATTTGATGCACAGTGTCACAAGGCCCTGAAATCCAGGATTTGGGGTGTGAGCTCAGTGTGTGTGTGGGGGGGGGCACTGTGCACCTCAAAATCCACAATTAAAGGTGTGAGCCCAGTGTGTGTGTGTAAGGCACTGTGCATCCTAAAATCCATGGTTTGGGGTGTGAACCCAGTGTGTGTGTGGGGCAGTGTGCACCTCAAAATCTGCAATTAAAGCTGTGAGCCCAGTGTGTGTGTGTAGAGCACTGTGCACCCTAAAATCCAGGGTTTGGGGTACGAACCCAGTGTGTATGGGGCACTGTGCACCTCAAAATCCACGATTTGTGGTGTGAACCCAGTGTGTGTGTAGGGGTCTGTGCACCTCAAAATCTGCAATTAAAGGTGTGAACCCAGTGTGTGTGTAGGGGTGTGTGCACCCTAAAATGCACAATTTGGGGTGTGAACCCTGTGTGTGTGTAGGGGTGTGTGCACCCTAAAATGCACAATTTGGGGTGTGAACCCTGTGTGTGTGTGGGGCCCTGCAGTGCCCCCAGCCCAGCTGAGCAGTGTCCCTGTCCCCTGGCTTTGCAGGAGCATGGCAGCCTTTGCAGGGATGTGTGATGGGGGCTCCACAGAGGATGGATGCGTGGCTGCCTCGCGGGACGACACCACCCTGAACGCCCTGAACACGGTGAGTGAGTGGGGCACACAGCACACAGCCCCTCCTGGGCACGGTGAGTGAGTGGGGCACACAGCCCCTGCCCCTCCTGGGCACAGTGAGTGAGTGGGGCACACAGCACACAGCCCCCTGAACATGGTGAGTGAGTGGGGCACACAGCACACAGCCCCTCCTGGGCATGGTGAGTGAGTGGGGCACACAGCACACAGCCCCCTGAACACTGTGAGTGAGTGGGGCACACAGCCCCTGCCCCTCCTGGGCACAGTGAGTGAGTGGGGCACACAGCACACAGCCCCTCCTGGGCACAGTGAGTGAGTGGGGCACACAGCACACAGCCCCTCCTGGGCACAGTGAGTGAGTGGGGCACACAGCACACAGCCCCTGCCCCTCCTGAACATGGTGAGTGAGTGGGGCACACAGCCCCCTGAACATGGTGAGTGAGTGGGGCACACAGCCCCCTGAACATGGTGAGTGAGTGGGGCACACAGCCCCCTGAACATGGTGAGTGAGTGGGGCACACAGCCCCTGCCCCTCCTGGGCATGGTGAGTGAGTGGGGCACACAGCACACAGCCCCTGTCCCTCCTGGGCACAGTGAGTGAGTTAGGGCACACAGCCCCTGCCCCTGCCCCTCCTGGGCACGGTGAGTTAGGGCACACAGCCCCTGCCCCTCCTGGGCTCTCACATCAGGGAGGAGGGCACCCAGCCTTGAGCCAGGCTTTGGGGCACGTTTCTTGGGGGGAACCCCTCTCAAGCACCAGGTGGTTTTCAGAGCTCTGAGCTACAGAACTCAGTGATGAACTCGTGGGTGGTGCCTCAGGGGTGACCCCAGGGGTGTTTTTGGGGGGCTGCTCAGCTCGGGGCACAGCTGGAGTTGGCACTGGCTCAGCTGCCCCTGAGCTGCCCTTGGTGCAGGCTGGGTTAGCTGCAGGTGCAGTGCCTGCATTCTGCCCCTGTGTCCTTCCCTGGGAGGGAGCCCCTGAGTGCCTCAGCCCCTGCACTGGGCTGAACTCTTCCCTGACTTCCTTCTCAGAAACTCAAACTTGTGTTAAGGTCAATAATCATTAAAGAGCTTTTGGAATTGGAATTTCTTTGCCCTTATCTATAATAATAGCCTAATGCAGAAAATTCATTTAACTTCACTGCTTCTCTATCTGCTTTAATTACTCCCTTTAATCGCTTGGCAGCCCCAGGATCTGCAGTTGCACTTGTGGAGTTCTTGCTTCTGAAATTAGATTAGTCCCAAAATATTTTGGTTTTGTTCTTCTGGTTCTTTTCTCTTTGTGTTTCTAGTGCATGTCTATTTTAGGAAATGCTTTCCTTGTCCACTTTGAATTTTTCTAGAAAAGAGTTTCCTTATAAATAATAGTTCTGTCAGGGATATTTTAAGAAACTTTGACTTATTTCTGAGACCCTGCTTTTTTGACTTGAAACAGTTTAGATAGCTCACCTGTTGTCCTGACAAAATGGTGCCTCTTTTGTCTTTCAGTTCACCACCTATTTAAAAGAGATCAGATTTATCTGATAAATGATTTGTGAGCCTCTTAACCCGCACTAAGTTGTGTCTTTGTTTAGAAATTACCATATGCAACCCAGAAGATGAATGTAAAAGAAAATGGTGTGCTATGATTTCTTATTATGGAAATCCAATAAACTTCAGGGCAGCACTTCACATAAATCAGTCTTGACAAGCTCCTTTGCTGCTGTTTTATTTATGTAATAACAGGTGCTGTAAGCCCCCAGAATGATTTATTGTTAATTATGGCAGATAGAAATGAAGATCATGGGAGGCACAGTGAACACACAGACATCACACACGTGTATTTGTGTCTCAGCTCACTGCAGGGGTTGTTCACTCAGCATTCCAGGTGAGCTCCAGCTCCTGGGCCTGTGTTTGTCTCTGTAACCCTGAGGAGGGAAATGGAGTTTTCATTTGGGGTGGTGCCCCTGTGGGACTGGGAGGGCTGGGGGAGCACACAGCAGCTCCTGCAAGCCTTTCCCATAGTAATGGTGAGGAAATGATCCCAGAAGGCTCCTCCTGCCCTGGGGGAGTGGTGGCAGGTCTGGGAGTGCAGGGAAGGAGGGAACAAGGTGAGTATTGAGCACAGACCTTGCTGTGCTGGGGAGGAGAGCTGGGGGAGGTTTGGGAGGAGTTCCTTCCTCCCTCTTTGCCTCCAGACTCTGATTTAGCACCAGATGTGGTTTAAGATCCTCTCTGTGTCCCCAGCAGTGCAAGGGCAGGAGCTCAGGACCTCTCTCATCCTCCTGAGCTGTGCCTGCTGTCAGGGGTCCTGCAGTGCTGCTCCCAGCCCAGGCAGGGATCCATCCCCTGCTTTGTGCTGGGGTTTGACAGAGCTGCAGAGGAAGGATTCCTTGCCAGAGGTCAGCCTTGCCTGGTGCTGTGTGGGACTGCAAAGCCTGGGCAGACCCTGGGGCAGGCAGGCTGCAGACTCAGCGTGGAGCTCAGAATCTCTGGGGTTTGGTTCTTGTTTCTGCTGGGGAAATCACAGCCAGCCACTCCTATTTATCCCCAGCAGATGAAAAAATAGCACCATTAAGCTCATGTAGTGCCACATGGAGGAGAGCCCAAACAATGATATGCTAATATTGTGTAAATCTCTCTTTACTAATAGTGTTGTTGTGCCTTCTCATGGCTCTGCTGCATGGGAACGTGTCATTATGAGTGACAAACATGACAGGCTAATCTCAGTGCAAGGAAATTCACTCCTAACTAAGATGTCACCCAGACAAATTACTCCCTGTTTTAACTTGCCCTTAGACCAGATTTTCTTGTTCATTAACTACAGACAAGGTTGAAAGCATTAAAAAAAATTATTTAAATATATGTTAGCATTTCTCCTTGTGACTGGTTTTGCTGGTGGGTGATGGTAATGAGCAGCTGCTCTCCTGGTTCACACAGGCAGGGCCAGGCTCCCTGCCCAGGCCTGTCCCAGTGCAGGAGGCAGTTCTGCCTCTGGAACTTGCCTTCATCCTCATCCTCACTCTTGCAGGCAGGTCAGAAAGGGCCAAACCCCACTGCTGTGATTGCTGATAACATTTTGGGGGAGTATGCAAAGCACTGCTGCTTTTGGAAGGTGTTTTTAAAGTGCTGTGGTGACTGTTACAGGTAATTGGCATTTCTTGCCCTGGCCCTGCCTGCAGTGCCCCACAGCTGTTCTGCAGCTGCATTTGGGCTCTGGCACAACAAAGTGGCTGCATCACAAACATCAGGATTTGAATCTTCAGCAGCAGCTCTCTAGGTGCCTAAAATAGATTCGAGCTGGGGGAAAGAGATGGAAGTTGGGTATTTTTGTTTGATTTTGTCTGATACCCAAATTATACCCTACAGGGCACTTGGGGCTCCTGTCTTGCTGGGCTTTAGAAATGATAACAATTAAAAGGAGCACATTCCATTTTCACTGTAGGGCAAGATGATGTCCACAGCTGTACAGAACATCCACAGCCCACTGAAATTTGTCAGCTCTGCTACTGAAAGAAGTGGCCTGAATTGCATTTTGTATTAGATCAGGTGTTGGGCTGGAGTTATCACACCCAAAGGTGGAGCTGCTCGTGGCACCAATCCCCATCCTGCTCCTCATTTTCCATTTTTCCTTCTCCCTCACCTTGGGACAGGTGACCCTCCCATGGGAGAGCCAGTGTGGAGCTGGGGAGCTCTGGAACTGAGGATGTCCAGCAGTGCTGGGTGTGCTGCAGCCCCTTTGAAGAGTTTCTGGCTGAACAATCCCCTCTGCCCTAAGGCCCAGCCCAGGCTGGGGCTCTGCTTCTGAAGCAGTTCAGGAACACTCCCATGAGATTGCAGCAATTCTTCCTTGGAGAGAAAGGCTCTGGGATCCCTGTGCTCCTAATGGAGTGCAATTACTGAATGCTGAGCCCTGCCTGAGCTGGGCTGTTCCAGGCACAGCACAATGGCTGTAATTGCCAGAGGAAGCCTTGCTGGAGCAGGAGCTGCCAGATGCAATGGCACTCTGCTCTAAAAAGGTCACAGGAAAGGGACATTTAAATTAAGTTATAAATTACAATTGAAGAACAATATTTTGATGAGCAAGCCCAGGGATGTCAGAGCTGCAAGATGTAATTCATGGGTTCATTACAGACTGGAGGTGCCTGACAGCTGAGCCATGCCAAAGGAGAATTTATTTGCAGCATCACCCAGACAGCAATGGCAGCTCTGCTCAGAGGCTGCAGTGGGAGCTGGAACCTTGTGGGATTGTGCAGCCTTGATGTGAAATCCCTTCCCTGGGTCCTGGCTGTGTGTAGAGCAGTGTAAAGGAGCCTTTGGGCACGTGCACAGCCAGAATTGTGCTTTAATCCTGCCCTGTGCTGCAGAGGTTGCTGTGTTTTCTGTTTCAAGGTACATTTGTGGTGGTTCCCTTTGTTGCAGTTGTTCACAGATCAGATCTCACAGTGGTGCCAAATTTGGATGCAGAGTTAGTGCTAAACATGGAGATTCTCTGGCTGGCTGGACAATGATGCAGTGTTTATAGAAATACCTGGAGAAGTTCAAGCAGAAGTTCATGAAACCAGAGGCAGTCATCATTAGCTGTTATTTATACTCTGAATCTTGCCAATAAAGTGCTCAGCAATACTGAATGGCTGAAAGTAGAAAGCAGAGAAGGAGCACAGACTGGAATGGAACATGTAAATTTAACTCCAGCACTTAGAGAAAATATTTTTCCTTTCTGCTGCATTATTCTACTTCTGGCATTTATAAAACTTTTTTTTTTCCACTCCCACCTGCTAAAATTAACATTTTTCAGGGGCCTCTAAGCTTGTATCATGTTTTCACAGGGGTCTTCTCTGCCCCATGCCCTTCTCATGTCTGTGCTGATGGGGTTTGGGGTTGTTATTAATGAATTACTTGCTCAGAAGTTCACCCCACATAATCTGTGGCTGGTCTGGGACAGCCTTGCTGGCCTGTAAACTTCTGTTTTTCTGGAGCAGCTGCCTGTCAGGCCAGGCTGTTCTTTCTGGGCTTGTCTGGTTTATTTTGCTTGCAGATTGAGCTGCCTGGGCACTGGGGCTGCCAGGGAGGAGCACGTGCTGTCCTTGAGGCAGAACAAAGATGCCCTGCAAGGCACAGAGAGCTCTGGCACTGCTGCTGTGGGGAGGGAGCACGGGGAGGGAAACAGGAGCCCCATTCTCCTCAGCACTGTCACAGCTCCCGAGTGAAAAATCCTCTAGGTAGTGGCATGCACAGAAAAGAGGCATTTGCAAGGTGAGCTGGCAAAACAAACAGTGCTTTTTTCTTTGAGATGGATTTGTTCCCAGTGCCGGAGTGCAAACAGGGAGGAAAATTAATGTGTACCCAGCAGAAAAGGCAACATCTTATTTTCATGCCTGTAAGTAGGCATTGCATACCATGGGAGCCTTAGAACTATTTACTTTTAAGTTTTTCTTTTTAATTTTTTTCTCCTGCTGACCACAGGAGGCTGGAGCCAAGTTGTGTGGAGTGTAACCCATCGTGTTTTAATTTTTATTTTGTCATGGCTGACACCACATTGAGCCCTGTGAGGGGCAGGGAGGTTTGGGCTGAGCCTGACCTGGGGCAGGGGCAGGAGGGAGGGGGATCCTGCTTGCTCTGCTGCTGCTCCCCTCAGAAGCCTCAGGCACCCCTCAGGTTGTTCACACTCACCTCATACATCAGCAGGAGCAATCATTAGGCACAGAACGTCTCATGTGGCTCCCTGCAGTGGTTTTTTCCCCTCCAATATCAGATCACTGCTAATTCCTTTGGATGATCTATTTGTCTTCTTTCTTTTCAGCTCCATGAAAGCAACTACGATGCTGGGAAAGCCCTGCAGCGCCTGGTGAAGAAACCTGTGCCAAAGCTGATTGAGAAGTGTTGGACTGAAGATGAAGTGGTAGGAAATGATTTATCTCCTCCAGCCTTTATGGTTCACCTTGCTGCTCTTGCTTTTTTATCTTGGTTTGTTTTTTTTTAAAGAGGTTTTCTTTATGAGCAGGAAGAGGGTGGGTGTGTAAATAAAAATACACAGGCATGGGTATAAATGAAAAAACCTGATGCAGTGCATGACAGAATTAATTACTCATGGAAAAGTGGCAGCAGAAAAGTTTGGTTGATTTTTTTTTTTTTTGCCTTGAGTGGGTCAATTTTTGAGCTGGTTAATTGGTGAAGTGTTTAAAGAAGTAAACAAAAATAAAAATGTGATCCTGGTAAGCTACTAATAAAGCTGGCATTGGTGTTAGGAAATAGAACTGATTAATGGAGGAAACTCTCGTGTTCTCTTAGTGGCTTTAATTATTCAGGCAGTGGCTGGAGAGGTTTTTGAGCTGTAGGTTCTCTGCAGGGCTTTCAGGGAGTTGTGGCAGTGCATGATGTGTGCTCTGCTCTGCTCTCTCCTCACCCAGACCTTGCCCAGGGCCCGTGTGGGGCTGGTTCCAGACCCTCTGTGGCTGGAGGGGGATGCAGGGGCTGGGGCTCTCTCCCTGCCCAGGGCACTGAGCTCTGTGTGGGGCTGGCACTGCTGGGCTGGCACTGCTGGGCTGGCACTGCTGCCCCACCCTGGCAGGGCTCTGCCCTGGCTGAGCTGGGGCTCAGGTGGCTCCAGCCTCACCCCAGGGGCCAACTGTGCCAGCCCCTCTCTCTGCCTCCCTCTGTAGCTTTTTCTTTTTCTCCTTTTCTTTTTCTCCTTTTTCTCCATCAGCTGCCCTGCACTCAGGGCTTTGGGTGATGCCCCCACGTTAAATGAGAGAGAATTGAGCTTTCCAATGGAAAAAACCAAAGTTTATTGAAAAGTGAAGCACTGCTGCAGGAGTGCAGGCTGTGAGCACAGAGTAATGATCACTGACTCCATAAATCATTGTCAGCCCCAGCTCATTTTATCCTATTTGTTCTTGTTCTGCTCCATCCAAGTTTCCAGAAACATTTGGCAGCCCTCCAGGCTGGGCAGAGCCAAAGATCAAACTGTGCCTTATTTATAGACAGCAGAGCTCCACCTGCACAGCCTCAGAGCCTCCTGCTCCTGCAGCTCCAGCCCCAGGCAGCTGGGCTGTGTCCTGCAGCATTCTGGAGCATTCTGGAGCATTCTGCAGCATTTTGGGACCATTCTGCAGCATTTTGGGACCATTCTGGAGCCTTGCAGGGGAGGTTTCCTTATTGCAGCCCTGGAAAACTGAGAGAACTCTGACCACAGGGTGCTGAACTGCAGAGGAATTCTGCAGAGAAGTGTTGCTCAGAAAATACTGAGGTGTCAAACCCTCCTCTGGCCCAAACAGTGAAACTGTGGTGGCAGAATTAACTCTGTGTGTGCCTTCATCTCAGGGGCAGGGATGTGCTGGGATAATCCCAGAGGGTTCTGGGGGAAATGGAGGCCCAGGTCCAATCCCTGTCCTAATTTGGGCTGGACTTGTAATAAATCTCTCCTGGCAGCCCAGCAAATGTGGTCTATTTAAATTTAAATACTGAGATTTAAGTTTGCAGTTGGATGAGTAAGCAGATCCCACACCTGATACAGAGCTTTGGTCAGTTAACCTGAATAATAATTATGATTATGATAATAATACCAGCACATTTAGAACTTTTTGTGGGCTCTCAGCTGGCCAAAGCCAAAGCCTTTGTTTTCCATTGTGTCCAAACTGGGAGGCAGGAGCTGCTTGGCAGTGTCAGACCTGATTGAAGCAAAGCATGGGAGTTGTGTTGTTTTTCCTGCTGCTGATGTGGTTGCAGATGTTTAGATGGAATTAAACAGAGGATAAAATTGGCCTCTGATTGAGTTACATGGGGGCTGTGCAAATATGAGGGCTGGGCTTTGTTGTTTGCCTCGTGCCTCTGAACCTGTGGCTGTTTTTAAAGGTTTTTGTCCCAGTATGTGAATGCAGGGCCCAGGGTGGGAGCCAGCCTTGCCCACAGCCTGTGAGGGTGGCCAGGGCAGCTCCAGCAGCTCTGTCCTGTGTTGAGGGCTCCTTCCCCACCTGGCAGCCCCCATTTCCAGCAGGGCTGTGGTGGGCTGGGCTTGGTGTCTGGCAGTGCTCAGGAATTCCCTCCTGTGGGCAGGGTGCAGCCATTGTCACATTCAGTGCCTGGCTGAGGCTCCTGAGCACACCCAGCCCCAGCAGCATCTCCTGGTGCCCAGGGCTGCAGCTGCACAGGCAGCAGGGTGCAGGAGGGGAGCAGAGCTGTCCTGGTTTGTGGCTCCTGCAGGTTTAAATCTCCTCTCCAAGCCAGCCCAGGGGCTCAGAGCACTGAGCTCTGCTCTGCACCTCTGCTCTCCTCTGGAGATGCCCCAGGTGTGGGGTTTGGGTGCAGGCAGCCAGAGCCCCTGGGATGGAGAGGGGATGGAAGGGGCTGCCCTGCCCTGCCCTGCCCCACTGGGCAGCCCCTGCTGCTGCTGTGGGAGGGGGTTTGCAGCCTCAGGGGGTCTGGCAGTGCCTCTGTTCCTCTGATGATGGAGCTGGACACCAAACCTGGGCCAGGATCAGGAACTGCTCCAGCTGGGGTTAAATGAGCAGCCCCACTCCATCCCCTGCCATGGTTCCACTGGGAGCATCTCCCATGACAAACTCCTTAAAAATTACCATGAAAAATCCTGGCAGAAAATCCTCTCTGCAGAATGGCTTCTGTACCTCTGAGCCTGCTCCAGGTGCAAAAGTGAGCTCCCAAGTGGGATCAATAACCTGTCAAAGGGTGTGTGGGATCAATAACCTGTCAAAGGGTGTGTGGGATCAATACCTATCAAAGGGTGTGATTGATACAGGGTACAGTGAGCACCTCTGGTTTAAGGAACCTGATGGGAAGGTTTTCTGTTCTGGAGTGCTTCATGTGCTGGAAGGACAGGAGCTGGCTCTGGCTCTGCTCACCCCACAGCCCAGGTCCAGCTCTCACTTCTGTCTCTTTGTGCTTTTTCTCTCTTTATCAGAAGTTCTGATGAAATCAATAGGGCTTTCAGGAGAGAGAAATCTGAATCAGAACTGCAGGAGCCTGCAGTTTATTAGGTTTTTAATTAAACATGATGAGCACATTTTAAATACCACAAAGGCCTGGGGCTGAGCTGCATCTAATGGAAACAGATTAAGTCACCCGTCCACACTTGGGTGGTTATTAATTCTGTTTATTTATGCATGCTTGCTGCAGGCAGAGCTTGCTGCTGCTCTGCTGCAGTTTGTTGCACAGGGATGCTCTCCTGCATGGAGCTGTGCTCCTCATTAGCATTATGAAGACCTGGTGGGGTTTAATTGAAGCACCTTTGGAACTCGGGGCTGTGTCTTGCCAAGCTGGAGGAGACCTGGGTGAAGCTGTGCTTGAGCTTTCTTTACTGGGCAGTTCCTCCCTTCTGCTCTACACTGCTCCATCCACGTTCAGTTCTCTGGAGGAAGCTGCCAGGTGTTCCTTAGGAAGGTTCTGTGGCTGTGTGCACCCCTGTGCAGAGCTGCCAGTGCCACCCCTGCTATCTGCCTTTTATCTTGAAATATTCTGCCTTCTCAGTATTTTACATGGCTCTTGATGTGGAGTGGTTGAGGTAAACCAGCTCCATTCCAACCTGCTCCTCCATTTATGTGCAGGGCTGGTTAATCCTGGCTGCTGCTAAATCCTAATTGGCCGTGTACATCGATTTACAAGTTCATAAATTTTCAAATATCCACACCTGGCTTCAGCTTAAACTCGTTTATCATAAAGCACAAGTGGAGATGCTTCTGCCAGAAAGGACAAGAGACAGCAAACTCCTTTCCTAATGTGTTTGCAAGGGTTTGTAATCCAGTGTGGCAGGTCAAGGAATTACTTATGCAAAACCCACAGACTTATTTGCTTGGCTTCTCTGCCTGGAATCATCCTCAAAGGTCTCACCCACCCTTTTTGGAGTGTGTGCTGGTGAAAACATTGTTCTCATGTTCTGCTTTGAAAGCAGGGCTCTTCAGAGCTGCTTACTGGGGCAAAACTACCATGGATTTTATTTACTGTTTATGTGGCAGCTACAGAAATTCAGAGCCAGATTGAAACAGGGCCTCTGGAATGGAGGAGTGGAAAGAAACCACAAAGGGGTGTTGGAAAAGCTGAGCACATTGCAGGGCTGGCTCCTGCAGTGGGCTTGGGAGGTTTGCACCAGTGACTGCTCAGTGTCATTGTTCTAGGCACAGAAAATAAACAGGGAAATGCCACTAAATGAACATTTGCTGGGATTTAGTGATGCAGCCACGTCTGCAAGTGTGATGATAATCAGGAACAACTGAAACTTAGCTGAGCACTGAGATAAAAAACCACCAGACTCAGATTGATGGGGCCTTGTAGGAGCTGTGTTTTAAGAATAAATCAGATTTTAGTTTAAGCACATGTGGGAAGGTCTGGTCTGTGTCTTATTCTAAGAACTCAGAGTGGAAAAGAACCATCAGCCCTTGCAGTCAAAAGTGACCAGTGAAGGATGAAATTATTCTGCTTGGGGGGAAACGTTGTTATTTAAAGGTTGCATAAAATTATAGTTACTGAGTAGCTGGCAGGTTTACAAAATGCTGAGGTGCAGTACAGCTGGAAAATACAAGGTGTAGTACAGCTGAAAAAGGGGAAATTTGGTTTAAACACGGGTTCCTAGATGAAAGATAACAATCTTTTGTTTGTGATTAACTTGCATCAGTCTTTGATCCAAGCCCTTGTTGAGAGGGATCAATACTGCACATACAGCACTGAGTTTATTGTCAAGTCCTTTTGGAAATAAGGCAGTGAATTAAAAATCAATTATACGTGCAGAAAAGTTTGTGTAGGGCAATCAATTCTGTCCTTTTAGTTTGCCAAAAGATTCCATTGTTTAACCAGCTGTGAAAAGGAATGAATTTTAAAGGCCTCCAGCAAATGAGGGAGCCCAAAGGGGCGGGGGGAGAGATTAAGAAAAAATTATTTCAGCATTTCATGTTCAGCAAAGGCTCTTGAGGGATAAATCCATAAATCCTGTCAGTGACCTTGGCTGCAGAGTGGGTGATTGCAGTGCTTTCCCTGATGCTGATCTTTGCCCAGCTGCCAGAGCAGTTGCTGTTTCCTCAACAATATCATTTTGGGGTTTGCTGGGCTGTGTGTGCTCCTTGATCTCTGTCTCTCTGCCCTCACGTGGAATATTTTTATCTCTTGAGCACTTCCCATGCTACTGATCCCAAAATCACCAGCCCAGCCCCTTGGCCTGGCCGGGAGCTGTGTCTGGGTGGGATGGGGGAGAAACTCCAAATTCCAGCTCCAGCACAGCCCAAACCATCCTGGGAGCCTCCAGGAGCTGCTCTGGTGTGTTCCAGAGCAGGGTTTGCACTTGGGGGCTGCTCTGGTGTGTTCCAGAGCAGGGTTTGCTCTCAGGAGCTGCTCTGGCGTGTTCCAGAGCAGGGTTTGCACTGAGGAGATGCTCTGGTGTGTTCCAGAGCAGGGTTTGCACTGAGGAGTTCCTGTTGTGTTTTCAGAGCAGGGTTTGCACTCAGAAACTGCTCTGGTGTATCTTCCAGAGCAGAGTTTGCACTCAGGGTTTGCACTGAGGGTTTGCACTCAGGAGCTCCTGGTGTGTTCCAGAGCAGGGTTCGCTCTCAGCAGCTCCTGGTGTGTTTTTCAGAGCAGGGTTTGCACTCAGGAGCTCCTGGTGTGTTCCAGAGCAGGGTTTGCACTCAGGGTTTGCACTCAGGAGCTCCTGGTGTATTTTCCAGAGCAAGGTTTGCACTCAGGAACTGGTCTGGTGTATTTTCCACACCAGGGTTTGCTCTCAGGAGCTCCTGGTGTGTTCCAGAGCAGGGTTTGCACTCAGGGTTTGCACTCTGGGTTTGCTCTCAGGAGCTCCTGGTGCATTTTCCAGAGCAGGGTTCGCTCTCAGCAGCTCCTGGTGTGTTTTTCAGAGCAGGGTTTGCTCTCAGGAGCTCCTGGTGTATTTTCCAGAGCAGGGTTTGCTCTCAGCAGCTCCTGGTGCATTTTTCAGAGCAGGGTTTGCACTCCCAGCCCCTGATCTCCCCGTTGCCAAGGGGAGGGATGTGCTGCCTGCAGGATTAATAAACACCACAGAGCTTGGGTGTCAGAATTTTCCAGCTCATTTTCAAGGGCATCTCTAAAATGGAGCTCCCTGGCACTTCCTGGCTGTCTCCATCATCCCTGGGTGTGCATTTCCAGATGGGAGCCACTGCTGGGGCTGTGGGGGCTGCATCCCTCAGGGCACAGGGGTGCTTGGATAAACAGAGAGGGCTCAAGGAGCTGCTGTTGCTCAGCAGCAGGGCCAGTTTGGTGTCTGTGAGTCTGTCCCAGCCTGGGGGCAGAGCAGGAGCTGAGCAGAGCCCAGCAGAGCCCTGGGCTGGGCACAGAGCCCTGTCCTGGGCACAGAACCCCGTGGTGGGCACAGAGCCCTGTCGTGGGCACAGAGCAGCCCCTGCCTGCTGCTCCTGACCTTTTATCAGATTTGATCTGCCCGGGGATGGATCTGGAGTCTGGGTTATATGTATTTAAGCTCCTGCTGTATCCTGTGCTGCTGCAGAAGGCAGCTGAGCCCTGGCACTCTGAGGGGCAGCTGGGGAGTGCAGGGATCATCACGAGTGGGATTTTCTGAGCTTTGGGCTTCTGGCACAGCAGGAGGAGCGAGGGAGGGGCTGTAACTCACCTCTGCTTGTGGTGAAAGTGCAATTGAAATAGAGCAATAAATAATGAAGTGCTTTAGTATTTTTCTGTGTTTAGTGTGTGATAGAAATCTGCAGCTTCTTTCCAAGTGATTTTGGCTCAATCCAAGTTGATATAGGTAAAAGCATCTCCTTTTCAAATGCTTATGTTGGAATTACACTTTATTAAACGCACAGAGCCCAGGAATGGATTAGTTGATGTGGCAAATGTCTGTTTTATTTTGGAGGAGTTGTTTGCTGTCTGAATGGCAATTTGCTGTTCCTAACAAGATTGCTTTACAACCACAAGAGCCCCAACCCCTAAAACAAAGCGAGTGCAGACAGATGACAGTGCTGTCTGCCACTTGACAAGATGATATTTGATTTTTGAATTTTTTTCCCTGCTAGTTTGGGTCTCTGTCTGAGTCTTGGCTTTGATTCTTTGTTAGAACACCGAGGCTGACAGCCCCAAACCCCCAAACTTCCTGAATGTCACTGCATTCTCTGTGTTCTGCCCAACAGCTTAGCTGGGAATTATTTAGTCTGGCCCAGTGGCCATTGCAGCAGCAAATGACAAAATGCTCTTCAAATGGGTGTAGTGACATAATTCCTATTGAAGAAATGTTGATTACTGTCACAGTGTGGATGCTCTGTGTGCTTTAGTGCTCAGGGCTTATCTTTCTTGCACAACATAAGCAGTATGAATGCCAAAATACACCTCATTTGCAAGTGCTGTTTGCATGATAAATTTTATTTTTCTAATCTCCCCTATCAACAGAACCAATTTTTTTTTAATCTTTCCGATGACATAAAAATGCATTTTAATGAAGCAAATTGCCAGGCTTTGTCTGCTCAGTGCACGAGCAGGGCGGCCACGTTCAATTAGGCTGAGAAATGATCATTTGTTCCATTGCAGGCTGGAACAGGGCCCGTGCTCAGCCACCATCCATCACCAGTTGCTCAGCTCCGTGTTCCTTAAATCACCTGCCATCCTGTCAGGGCTGGGAATCCTCCACGGGAGCCATTATTTAATTTAAGTTTGTAAAGGTGTCACTTGTTTGATAATAGGCTGCTTCTGTAGTGGATGAGTAGGGACTAAATATTCATCATTTTGTGCATCCATCCCAGATCCCTCATGAGTTGCAAGGGTAGCAGAGCTGGCAGTGGTGGTGCCATGGCAAGGGTTTGGCAGCACTGAGGATCCAGGGGAAGCTGCTCACCCTGCAGGGGGAGAGGCAGAGGGAGGTGGCACTGGGGGCTCCCAGGGAATGGGCACTGCCCGAGGCACAGGGAGGGGTGTCCTGGGCAGGGATGGCATTGGGGTCAGTGCTCCTGGGGCATTCCAGCTCGGGGTGCTCAGGGCTCTGTGAGTTCTGCTGGGGCTGCAGAGCTTTGTTTGTGAGCCTGGCCCCACACTGCCCCAACGAGAGGGGTCCCTGTGGGCTGCAAGGAAACTCAGGTTTGGAGTGGAAATGCCCCTGGGGGGAGTTTGGGGTCCATCCCTGGCCATGGAGGAGCTTCACCCTGAGCTGTGGCTGGCCCAGAGCATCCTGGAGCACCCAGCTCCTGTCTGCTGGTGGGGAGCTGCCCTGTGCCCTGTGCTGTGCCCTGTGCTCTGTGCTGTGCCCTGTGCTGTGCATGTGCCCTGTGCCCTGTGCTGTGCCTGTGCTGTGCCTGTGCCCTGTGCTGTCCCTGTGCCATCCCTGTGCTGTCCCTGTGCTGTCCCCCTGTGCCCTGTGCTGTCCCCCTGCTGTCCCGTGCAGCTCACAGTGTTGGTCTGTGCCCTGTTCTGTCCCTGTGCTGTCCCCTTGCTGTCCCGTGCAGCTCACAGTGTTGGTCTGTTCCCTGTGCTGTCCCTGTGCCCTGTGCTGTCCCGTGCAGCTCACAGGTGTTGGTCTGTGCCCTGTGCTGTGCCCTGTGCTGTCCCTGTGCCCTGTGCTGTCCCCCTGCTGTCCCGTGCAGCTCACAGTGTTGGTCTGTGCCCAGAGGCTGCAGTTCAGATCTGCTGCTGTGCCCAGAGTTGTTTGTGCAGTCTGTGCCCGTGGCTGTGGCTGTTGTGTGCTGAGGGTTTGTGGTTGTGTTTGAGCTTTCACAGCACCTCCCCTGCTCCCCCCGAGCCTGTCCCACCCCGGGGTTCCCCAGCCTTTTGTTCCTTGTCCCTGCTGCCCCAGCCCTGTGCTGCATCCCTCAGATTTATGTGGCTTTTAGGCCGTGGGGAGATTGATCAGCCAGGCCTTATGCATTTAGAGGAGCTGATAAATGGCCCAGCAGCACATTCCCCTCCACTGCTCTGGAATAACTTCAGCCCTCAAATCAAACATCCCATTTGCCACAAACTGGGGAAGGCAAAGAGGGCACCTGTGCTTTATTAGGGTGCATATTTCATTGATGTGTTCTGGGAGGTGCTGTCCAGTTCTGCGTGTCTGGGGAGGCAATTGCACAGCCTCAGCACCCCCTCCACAACACCCACCTTCAAGGTTCCCTCTGCAGCCTTCACCTTTGTTACAGCTGCATTTCTGTCCTTCATTTTCCAGTCTTTAATCATTTCCTCTCTTTATTTGTGGTCCCTTTTTCCCTGCTGGCCCCATTCTCCCCCTCACTGAGGATGTGTCCCTCAGCCTGGGATTTGATTTTGCCATCCCCAGTATTTCTTTCATGGAGCTTTGCATGCTCAGGTGTCTCTTCACTCCAGTGCAGCCAGGGCAGGCTTGCTCTGAGAGGAATTTAGGGAGTTTCCAGAGGCTGCCTGGTGTTGTTTTGGCAAGGGTCAAAACCTGGAATTTGTATCTGAGTGCCTGAATTCCACCCTGGGCATGGCTCTGTTAATGATTTACCTGGGAAGGCACTCCAGAAATACCTGCCTTCAAGAGGGATAATCCCATTTTGTCTCATTATTCTTGGATTTGTTCATTGCTCCAAAGTCTGGGGGCTCTTGAAGTGCTTTTATTTGTTTCCTTCTGCCATTTGCATAAAAATCCCTGTTTGACTGCAGAAACTGTCTCCAGAATAATTGACAATAATGGTTGAAGTCCCAAGGGAAGAACATTTCTGTAGTAGGGAACTTCACTGGAAATGCTGTGTGAGCCTTGAAGGATGACACAGGATATTTCAGGTAGTCCTTGAAAAGGAACATGTCCAGCTCTTTCTGTCCACTTGCTCTTTGGTTTTGAGGTACAAGAAGGCTTTTTGTACACCAGCATTTTAACAGCAGCTTAAAATAACAACCAGAAATGAATCACATTGTTGAAAAGGCAATCTGGAGTATAATCAAAAGCTTTCTGTTGTCTCTTGTCAGCAGCACATTGTTTTGCTTTTCTGGGTCACAAATGTGCCAGACCTTTGTCCTGTTTAACTCTTCAAAGGCACCTTTAAAACATCATTTATGTAAAAAACACACTCAAATCATTTTAGCTCTGTTAGCAGCACTGAGGAGCTGTCGATTGCAGGAGACAGAGAATGCTGGATAAACAAAAAGCTCTTTTGGGCAGGCCCAGGACTTGTTGCTGCCTTTGGAGGGTCCTCCTGCCCTTACCCCTCTGTGCCTTGGTTTGGGAAGGGGCAGAGAAGAGGAAACTGCAAAGTGAGCAGCCTTAAACGAGAGGGGCTCCATCTCTGCCTGCTCTTCGTCCCTGCTGAAGTGTGGGTGAGGTCAGCAGGGCTGGAATGCCTGCAGTGCTGCAGAGCTGCTGTGCCCACAGTGGAGGCTGTTTATCCAACAGCCCTTCCAGAGCTGCAGGAAGGGAAAGTCAGGTTTCATTTCTCGTGCTGCTGCTGCTGCTTTAATGCCCAGGGCAGGGCTTGATCCCAGCATCAGCTGCTGCAGCTCTGCCTGGGCTGGGCTGGGCTCGGGTTTCTGATTTTATCTCCTTTAGGGGATCAGATGGCTGCTGCCACTCGCTGGGGGTGATCTGGGGGATCTCTGGGTGATATCTGGGGGATCTCTGTGGGATCTCTGCCTCCCACAGCTCACAGCAGTCAGGAGTGGAGCAGGGGGCAGGTGTTCCTCACAGGAGCCTTTGGAGCTGTGTTTACAGCCATGCCTGAGCAGGGGTGGGGAGGCACAGGGACAGTGTGGTGGTGCAGCCCCTTGGCTGTTTGTCAGCAGCTCCCATCCATCTGTCTGTCCATCCCTGCGTCCCTCCATCCACCCCTGCATCCATCCCTGCATCCATCCATCCATCCATGGATCCATCCATCCCTGCGTCCATCCCTGCATCCATCCCTGCATCCCTCCTGCTCAGGTTGCCTGGCAACCTGGCCTGGTGCCTCCCAGCACCAGGGATGATTTATTGGGGATGATTTATGGTGGGGCTTTTAACAGGAGGGGCCTGGGGCTGAGGGCTTGGGAGCATTTGATCCCAGAGCTGATAATCAGGGTACAATTAGGGCAAACAGAAAGGCTGCTCGTTTAGACAGAATTGATTTTTTAAAATTTATTTATTTTATTTTATTTTTCTGCTGGTTTGTTTTCTTTCCCATCGGGCTCCCCCACACACAGGTACTGCACAGAGTGGGAATCAAAGCTTTGCCTGGTGCTTGGGGTGAACCTGTAATGTTTCTCTTTGTAAAAATAGCTCTGGTTAAAATCCTGATGGGAAAATACAGCTGGGGTCAGCACAAAAGGTTAGCAACACCCTGACAGCTCCAGGCCCGGGGTGAAGGAAGAGCTGAATTCTCCTGCAGCTCTGGAAATGTCTGAGAGCTGTTGTGTCACCTTCAATATCGTGTTGCCTTTCATGCAGACTCCTGCATTGATCCCTGGCATTAAACAGAGCAGGGGAGAGGAGGTTTGTGACCTGGCATTTAGGGATGGCTCATGCTGTGCTCACCCCCTGAGCGAGGTGCTGGGAGGAAACTGGGGCAGCCTTTGGGCACCTGGGCTCAGCTGCTGCTGGCTGGAGCCTGTCCCAGGCTGGCTGTGGGGAGGGCTGGGCAGCCCCTGCACAGCATCTTGACAACAGCATTTCTGTGTGCCCGAGGAGGCAAAGAGGAGAAAAGGGATGATGAATCCACTCTGACCTCCTGAATGGCAATATAAATACTTTATTGAAAATCCTAAATAAATGTGTTTGTAACCAGTAATCCTGCTCTGCATGCAATCTCATTTAGCCAACTGGGTATGCAAATGTGCTATTAATGTGTTTGCATCCAGTATAAATACACAAATCTAATCTGTTTATATGTGTCATTTACACACAGCTGTGCTCACGCTCACTTAATACCAATATTTCCAGCCAGCGAGAGGTACCATGGGAGCTCCATTGTTCCTAACAAAAGCAGCTCCGTGGCAGGGGGGTCATTATCATCCTGGATCTTTTGGCATTCCCTGAGGGAGCTGTTGGTGACTGGCTCTGGCTGCTCTGGGGGCTCTCCCGCAGAGCTCTGGGTCCAGTCCCCACACTGGGCCAGGCTCTCCTTTTTCAGGATGATTTTTCAGGAAGACAAAGCGATGCAGTCGGGAGGGAGAGAGGAAATTGTTGGGCACCTTGAAGGCTTTCAGCTGATGTATTCCTTGTCAGTTTGTTTAGAGAGGACACTTGATCTCCCGGGCAGATGGCCTGGGGAGTGTGGGGTTGGTGTCACGGGTGGGTGACCAGGGCTGCACTCTGCACAGGGCTTTGAATTTCCAGTGGGAGCATCCCTGCCTTGTCCTACAGACTGGGATCTAATCAATACCACCAAAATATTTTGGTTTTCTGCGTCTGTGCATGAGAGAACCGGGTGAAAATGTGATTTTATTTTCAAATATCTAAATGTGCTGCATGCTGAACAGAAGTTTTGCAGCTTGTGAAGATCAAGAAGTAAAGATGCTTTCATGTATTTAGTGTTTACCTGTTGTTAATGGAAACCTCATAAATTTTCCTACCATATTTATTATTAAACTTTAAAATGCATATTAAATATGGAAGGTGGTGACAACTTCCATTGGCATCTGCCTGGAAAGCCTGGCCTTTCCAGACATGCACTAAACTTATTGCTTTCATAACAGCAAAATCTCCCATTTTATTTGCTTAGAATTAAGGAAAAGGTTGAGAGAAGAACTTACTGTTCTTGGACATAGTCTAAAGAGGTGATTTGATTTTGTTTTTTATTAGAAAGATTGAGAAATAAAATCCTCATTTCCTGGATTGAGAAAGATCAGAAGAGGCCCTGTGTGTAAATGTTCTGCATTACACAATGCTCTTCACTCATTAACCAGGTGGAAATCATAGGGAGGGAATGAAACAGCACATGGAATTTCTTAGAGAAAACAATGAGCTCTGGACTGGATTGCAGCACCACTCAGAAGGGACACCTTAATAGCAGTGATGAATCTGCAGGTTCATCAGAGCTGTGCTGCCTTTCTGAAGGTTTCAGGTGGAAATCTTCAGCTGGAAGTTGACTGAGCAGGTTGCTGGTTGTTTTTGCAGTGGATGTTACTGGTGCACCCTTTCAGCAGCAGCTTTATTTGGGCTTTTTGGGGTGGAGGAGCACTCGGGGTTTGCAGCAGGCAGCTCCTCCTGCCAGGCTGTGATGTGGGCATGATGGAAACCCTGACGCAGGAGCTCAGGCTGGCACTGCCAGCCCCGTGCCAAACGTGCCAGCTGAGCTCTGCTGGGCACAGAGTGGGTCTGTGGGTCTGTCCAGGAGGGGTGACACAGGGACCTGCAAGGCTCAGAATGGGTCTGTGGGTCTGTCCAGGAGGGGTGACACAGGGACCTGCAAGGCTCTGTGGATGTTTCCGGAGGGGTGAAACAGGGACCTGCAAGGCTCTGTGGATCTTTCAGGAGGTTTGATCCTTGGTATAAAACAGGGCCCTGCAAGGCTCTGTGGATCTTTCAGGAGGTTTGTTCCTCTGGGTGAAACAGGGCCCTGCAAGGCTCTGGTGGGTCTGTTCAGGAGGGGTGAAACAGGGCCCTGCAAGGCTCTGTGGATCTCTCAGGTTTGTTCCTCAGGGTGAAACAGGGCCCTGCAAGGCTCTGTGGATCTCTCAGGAGGTTTGATCCTTGGTATGAAATAGGGACCCTGCAAGGCTCTGTGGATCTCTCAGGTTTGTTCCTCAGGGTGAAACAGGGCCCTGCGAGCAGCAGCAGGCTGACATTAACACGCTTGTTCCTTGTTCTGCCCTGGTTATTTATAGCTCCTGTGGCACGCAGGATGCTGCAGCATCTGATGCATTTCATCAAATTATCAAATGGCAGGAGGAGGCCTCGTGCTGGGGCTGGTCAATAGCCATGGAAACCACCCCATAAAACTGAGCTGTGTCTGTCAGCACCGGCTGCCCCACAGGCCCTGGGATTTCCTAAAGCTGCTTCATTACCCACAGCACTTCTTTAATTGTGGCACAGTTTGTCTTCAGTGAGCAGCACAAACAATAATGCTGACAGAATCCTGTCATAAGCAATCTTTTAAAGTTAAACAGAAGTGCTGAAATTGGAATGTTTGTCCTAAAAATCCAAATTATGTACTTGTAAAAATGAAACCATTGTGCTTCAGAGCCACTTCCACTTCTTACCCAAACTTATCCATGGGCCTGAGCCTCAGCCCTGTGTTTGAGGCTATTTTAGCTTGGCAGCTGTCGCTGTCAGATGCCTCCTGTGAGCAGTGCAGCATCTCCTGCAGCACTGGTGCATGTCATCTGTGCAGGGCAGAGCAAATTCAATCAGTGTCAGGCACTCTGCTTTGTGAGACACCAGGGAGCAACAGGTCAGCTCTGATTTGGTGTGTAGCTATTTTGTTCTGTTATGTTTAAAGCCATTTTGAGGTCTGTGTTGGGCGTGACTTGGAGAGAAGTCCTGTTCTTGCTGCAGGGAGAATGGGCCATGCTGCCTGAATTAATGGACGTCTAGAATAGGAAGGAAAATCTGAAACTGGTTTTTTAAAAAGTATTGTTAAGCTCTAGAATTTCTGTCTGAGTTTCTGAAATTATTTTTGGCGTGCTTTGTTCTTATTTGTATATTAAGAAGTGTCTCTCCAAGAGGCACAAAGCTCCTTTAGAGTTGGGTATCTCTCAGTGGCCCGGGGATAGTTCTGTACATCAATAAAGGTGGCAGCAGAATTGGCCAGAAGGATGGACTTCATTCCTACTTGGAAATTTGGAGCAGCATTCAAGGTCCCTCTAATTCTGTTATTCTGATGGGCTCCGTGCTAGGCTTGCATTTCCAGCAGGGACTTCTGGCATCCCATGGGGTCAAAGGATGTTTGTCACAGGTTTTATTAATAGAGTTGAATCACAACACAACCCAAATATAACATAGTTTGGTTAAAAGGAATCCTAAGAAATAATTAAATGGTTGCCTGAGAATTCAAGTGTACCATAGTAAGTCTTGAGCAGAATAAGGAATAGGAATTGGGGGTTCTCATTTTATGCAGTGCCTGCCTTTCCATGTTTCCCCATTTAGCTGTTGAATTCCTGCAGATGGGAATTGCACTGCTCTCTGGGATGCTGGGAGGGTGTTGGGCTGAGTTTGTCACTGCTGCTGCCACCTTCTCTTGCCCAGAGCACCAGCCAAAGGTTTGTGGTGCCAGGGGAGTGACCCACCCACTCACCCCTGCATTAATAATTCCTTGGGAAAATTCACCTGGTAAAATGAGTGTGTGAGTGCATTGGGGACCAGCTGTGGCACTCAGCATCCTGCTCTGCACGTACCCGGGTGACTTCTGCCTGTGTCTGGGGGCACACAGTAAAACCTCCCGTGGCTGGGAGCTGGGGCACCCCCGAACGCTGCACTGCGGGGTGCTGTGAGGGCTGTTGGGAAGGAGCAGGTGGGGATGGGGAAATCTCACGCTGTAATCTCCGAGCCTTTACAAGCGCTGCTTAATTCCCGTCTCCGTGGCCCCGGGCACGTTCTTGGCGAACTCGGCAGTCTTGCTGGTTCTGAGGGTCAGGGTTAGGTGAGGATAGATCCCTGTGCGAGCAAACCTGCAGGATCCTGGAGGCTCCACAGAGGCTGTTCCCTGGGCTGGGAAGCTGAGAGCTCCGTTTGAGCAGAGAATTCACCTTTTTGGGAGTCCTCATGCCCTTCACGACATGGAAGCCTCTGATCCCTGCCCACCTCCTTCCAGCAGATGTTTGCAAAAAGATGCGATCCAAAATACATTAAGCCAACTTGAGGCTCGTTTGTCTCTAGGGGATTTTAAAATCCCATCTCCCTCCCTTCCCTGGAATAGCAGGGCCCACATACTCAGCATCCATTATCTTTTTTGCAGACAGAATTTGTTATTTACTCGTTGTTTATAGCTGTACACAGTGTTTATAGCAAAGGAAAAGGCCTTTTATTTTTTTGTTTGTTTCTTTTTAGGGAATTATGAATTCTCATTTCCCTCCTTTCCCTGGAATAGTAGGGCCCACATACTCACCATCCCCTATCGGTTTTGCAGGCAGAAATTTCCTATTTGCTTGTTGTTTAAACCTCCATACGGTGTTGATAGGAAAGAAAAACCATTTTTATTTCGGTGTGCACAGGGAAAGAAGTAGTCCTTCCCTAGAATAGAGAGAGGCACTTTGTTCAGCCTCACATCGCTGCTGGCTCCTGTGGGGATGTGCTGGGGCCGGGAGAGGCCGCGGGCAGGGCTGGAGCCCCCGGCCGCGGCTGACCGGGGGAAGGGGCCGGGGGAGGACGAACAGGAGGGAGAGGGGATCGAGCAGGAGGGAGAGAGGACGAGAAGGAAGGAGAGAGGACGAGCAGGAGCGAGCAGGGAGCGGTGCCGCGGCCGCTCGGCGCTGGCAGCTGCCGGGCCCGGGGCCGGGCGGCGGCCGCTGCCGGGGCTGCCGGGGGCGGTGTCGGGGCCGAGCCCGGCGGGCGGAGGAGGCGGCGGCGGTGCCGGGCCCGGGGCTGAGGGGGGCCGGCGATCCAGGCCGCCTTTTGCGGCGCGCCCCGCGGAGCCGCCCGCCCAGCCCCGCCGCCATCACACGCTGGGCGCCGCCGCCTCCGCCCGGCCCTGCGCGGCTGCTCCGGGGCTCGGCTCCGCTCCGCGCCCGGCCCCGCTGCCGGCCCCGGCCCGAGCGAGCCCCGCCGAGGAACGCGGGGGCTGCGAGCCTTTAACCCCTGCGGCACCTGCCCCGAGCCCCGCGCCGCGCTCTGCCCGCGCTGCCCGGCCCCGGCTCCGGCCCCGGCCCCGAGCGGCTCCAGGCGGCCCCGGCTCCGGCGGAGCTCCGAGCGCTGAACTTGCATGCGGAAGGAGGGGATGCGGCTGGGGATTTTCGGTGTCTTTCCCGAGCCCTTTCCCCCGTTCGCAGCCCTGTAGGTGCGTTCGCTTCCCCGGGCTCCCGGAGCCGATTCACCGCCGCAGTTCGGGGGATTTTTTTTAATCTTTTTTTTTTTTTAGCATTTTTTTTGCTGCTGCTGACAGGCTGTTTTTGTTATCTTTTATCGCAGAAACGGTTTATTAAGGGGTTGAGGCAGTACGGCAAGAACTTCTTCAGAATCCGAAAGGAGTTGCTTCCCAATAAGGAGACCGTAAGTACATTTGGACTTTATGTAATTCGCTTTTTCTCTCGTTGTTTCGCTGTTTGATCTTGCGAAACTCTTTCCTTTTTACCCCGAATTCTTCTCAGATAAACGGAAGAGAAATCCTCAGCCAGCCAAGGCAGCTGCTGGTTTTTAGTGCAGTTTTTAGGTCTTGGGCTGTGAAAGATGTTACATAAAATAATCGTCATGGCTGGACGGAGCCACTGAGCCTGGCTGAAGTGTATTTATGGAGAGCGAATCTAATTTTAAATTCTGACATTACGACGGGATAATACATTTTGTGTCACCCGGTGGGGCTCGAGTGGCATCGGGTAAATAAAGAAAACCTAAACCGAAGCAGCTCTGATGGGATCGGGGTCTGCCGTGACCCGCTCCGTGCCGCGCTCTGCTTAACCCTTCCCTGCCGGGATCCGCCGTGTCCCGCTGTCCTCGGGGTTATGTAACCCCAAACCCTGCACGGGAGATCGGGGCGCCTTGGGAGCCCCGGCCCCTTTGCCGTTTGCCCCAAAGGAGCCTCGGGCTCTGTCCTGCAGGTGTCCTCTAGCCTTTGGGAAAGTGCTTTCGTTTTTGTGCTGGGTTTAGGAGGGAGGCAGCTCCGTGCAGATGGAGCTGGACTGTGTTCAGCAGCGTGTCAGTGATTGGGAGCGTCACAGAGCGCTCAGACTTGTGTAGGTGTGCGGGCTGGGTGTGCGCTGGGGAGAGCGTGGCTGTGGTGATATTTAAAAAGCTCTCGTTCCTGTGGGATGGCTCCATTCTCCTCCCCGAGGTTCCTGTGAGACAGTGCTGTGATAACACAAATCTCTGGGTGGTAGATAGTAACACTGTGTGAGTTAAAAAGGAAGGGGAGGATGAGACAATTACGAGTTCACTCATCCTGCTGAGAAAGGAAACTCAGATTGCTGCTCCAGTCTTGGTGGACTCGAGGATCCTGTTGGGTTTTGAGGCGTGGAGGCCTGGAAAGGTGACAGCTGGGAGGGAATGCTGGAATAGTGTGGATCTTATCAGCGTCCTACAAACCTACACCTACATCCTACAAACCTACACCTTTCCTCTTTCCTCCAGAATATCTCCCAGAATGGGTCTAGAACAAATCAGTGTTTGCTTTTAGAAATGAATTCTGCTGATGGTAAAGTTCTTGAGTTTGAATTACAGCAGCTCTGAAGTATGTTGTGTCTTTATAAACTGGAATTTATATTTTAAATATGAAATGTGTTTGTTTGTTTGTTTTGTTTTTGTGATGGAGAAAAACATTTTTCAGGGAGGAGGGAAAAAAAGCCCTGAAAAACGGAGAGTTTGGGGCAGGTGCCTGCCCCGTTTGTGCTGCTTAACTTCTTACATTGGAGCTTGGATATCGACTTTGGGGTTTCTGTACAAGTTTTGCAAGTGCTGTTAAACCTCACAGAAGCTCTCATTTTTCAAGTGTTATATTTTTGTTTCATTAGGTCTAATTCTTTACTACAGAGAAGACTAAATATTAAGTCTGAGCTGTGGGAAGTATCACGTTGATGGGTTTGGGCTCAGAGGTTTTTTCAGCCCTGTGGTAACTGATCTACAAATAACCTTTGACCTACCACGGGTTGTTTATAATCTCTGCTTCCTATTTTTGCCCACAGGCCTCACTTCTGCTTTCTTTAATTCCCAATCTTTTCCAGCCAAAATTTACAGCCCTTCTGCTGTAGGAAGAGATTGCAGCATAAAGGCTGCAGTAAATATTTGACTGTACAGTTTTGCTTCTGTTCCTTAAAGTGGAATAATGAGTAATGTAAATGACTAGGCTGTGGGATTAATCTGTCTGCATTTTTTCATCACCAAAATAATTTCAGATACTTTGCCTGCCATTTTTCTGTTGCAGTGTAAAGTAACCCTGTAGCAATTCCAGAAACACCAGAAAAAGGCTTTATTCTCATGTTCAGCCTCCATATTAACATCAGTGAAACTCTGAAAAGTTGTTTAATGGATACTAATGGATAATGGATAACTAATAAAACTGTAAAAAGTTGTTATATGGATACTAAAGCAACTTCCAGGTGCTTCAAGATGTGTCAGGGGCACTCTTGCAGTGACTTGCCCCAGTGGCTCTTGGACATCTCATTTATTCAGTTTTCCTTCCTGGTCACTGAAGGTTTGGGGAGGGGACCCAGGGGTTTTGTCTCAGCAATCCCCACTAAAAGTTAAATCTCCTTATTACCATGATTTCTGTAAAATGAGTCCTTTCCTAGACCTTCACTGGGGGGAAATCCTCCCCAGTGTCACCCTGAACCTGTAAACAGTGGGAGAAAAGGAATACAACAGAAGCAGGGAATTCTTGTAGAGGCCAGGCCTATTTCATGTTATTTCATGTTAAACCAAGCTGAGGCTGCAGGAAATGAGGATGTGACCATGACATTGAATTTCTTGTGTGCTTTGGGAAGGTGGGACGTGGCCCTGGTG
Organism: Setophaga petechia; assembly: GCA_024362935.1. NCBI lineage: Eukaryota > Metazoa > Chordata > Aves > Passeriformes > Parulidae > Setophaga > Setophaga petechia. The sequence goes on from JANCRA010000047.1 coordinate 4,882,006, forward strand.
GGATGAGAATCAGGCCATGCTGTGCTGAGGAATGTCCTATTTCACTTGTGCCTTGGCTTTCCCCCTCCACACTTAGTGTGCAATATCTTTGTGAAAACCCTGTGCTCAGCAATGTGTGTTTTAACTAGTTTAACACAGTTTTTCAACAATTTTTAAATGATTTCTTCTAAATGATAATCCTCAAGGAAAAAAGCTTCATGAAAGAGAATGTTTATTCCATATCAAAGGTGTGTGTGTTTGTTTGGGTCTCCACTCCGCTGGTTGATTTCACATTTCCAGTTTATTTCCATGTTTATGTCCAGGAGGGTTCCCAGTGGAGTGGGAGTGAATAACTGCAGTGGATCAGGGGAGGTGCTGCTTTAATGTAGGATCAGTGCTGACCTGGAGGAAAGGTGCCTCTGTGCACCTGAGCCAGGAGATCTTTAAATGAAACTCCTGGAACTGCCTTGGCTTTCCACTGACCTGTCTGAAATGCCCCTTCTCCTCTGTTTCCATGCTGCTTTTTTCCTTTTATCTTGGCTGGTTTCCCCTTGGCTGCAGGGATGAGTGCCCTGCTCCCCTTTGGTTCCTGCCTAGCAGCACTTCTGATTGCTCTTCATGGGAAGAAGTGAATTTTGGAGGCTTTTCAGTGGCATGAACAGTTTTCAATAATTACTTTCATTTAAATTCCCATGTTGTGAGAATGAAAGGTGCACAGCTGGCAACAGTTTCCTTAACTGTCTGCTTTGGCTTTAAATGTGGTTTTATTCCCCTCCCATCCACCCATTTGGGGATAATTTGCTAAAACTTGGTGATAATACAGGATTTTCCGAGTATTTAACATTCTGCTCTGAATTCTTTAGATGATTACACTGAGCTACTTGAATTGGAGAGTTTTAGAAGCACCAGCACTGTGATAGGCCTGAGATAAAGGTACTTAAATGCCTCCAAGGTTGGGGCTTGCCTTGCTGTGTCCTGGGAGCAGCTTAACTCTGTTGGCTTGGTGCAGGAGGTCAGTGCAAACAGGGAATGGAGCAGGAGGGTGCCAGGTCCTGGTGTCACCTTGCTGGGACCAGGGCTGGCTCCTGCTGCTCAGCCTGTCCTTGTGCTGCTCTCTCTCAGCACAGGCTGCCCTTGCAGTTTGTCCCAGCAGGATCAGGGTTGTTCTCCTGGGGTTCCTGCAGCCTGCTCTGGCCAGGGGGTTGTCTGAGCAGTGCCCCAGCAGTGGGGTGTGTGTGGCTGTCCCTTTCCTAGGTGCAGGAGCAGGGGTGTCCTGGTACCCTGCCACCCTGCCACGGCCTTGGCTGCAGCTGAACTGAGCTTCTGGAGCCCCCTTGGCCCTCCTGGGGATGGGCCTGGGCACTCTGGGCCCTCCTGGGAGCTGGGGTGACAGCTCTGGGGAGGTTCTGGGGGTCTCCAGAAGTTCCTGTGTCCCCCAGAAGTGGGGGTGTGTGTGACTGTCCCTTTCCTAGGTGCCATGGCCTTGGCTGCAGCTGAACTGAGCTTCTGGAGCCCCCTTGTCCCTCCTGGGGATGGCCCTGGGCCCTGCTGGGAGCTGGGGTGACAGCTCTGGGACGTTCTGGGGCTCTGCAGAGGCTCCTGTGGTGCCCAGGGCTGTGGGCAGGGTCCCCGAGCCCCTCTCTGCCCCTCGCTGGCCCTGCAGGGAGCCCAGCAGCAGGACAGGGGCTCTTTGTGCAGGCACACAGACTCCAGGCTAATTTTGGGTTGAATTTCCCTGCTGAGCACATAGGTATCTGTGGTGTGTGTGATTCTGGGTTTGGCTGCTGAGCAAGAGATGACAGAGTGCAATCCAGAGATCTTGCCTCTGGGTGGATGCTCCTTTATTTAGCTCTGAAGCACAGTGTAAACAGGAGTTATGAATATTGGCTGTTTCCTGACACTGAAATACCTGCAGTGTGCTGTATTTATGCACAGAAGAGCTAAATATGCATCATTTCTTTAGGAAAAATGGTCTCTCTTCTGATAGTAAAATCTTCCTCTTCAAATTAAATGCTGCTGGGACTTACCTCAGAGACTAAATAAGCTGTGCTGTGTTAGTGTTAGGAGGCAGAACGAGTGCAGCGTGAGCTTTCAGCATAAACTTCTGTTTAATTTTAGATTGGGGTTTAGATAAACAATTTTATTCTTGCCTCATTAATGCTTAATCTCGTGTTACATAATACACAATATTGGCTTCCTGAGTAGCACTTAAATATAGTGCAAACGTGGAGTAGCTGAAAGGTCAGTGCAGTTACCATATGTGCAGGCTGGCAAGGTGTCTGTCCCCTCCCCGTGGCACTCCTGATGGCAGCCAGCAGCCCCAGGAATATTTGTGCAAGGCTCTCCTGAGCATCTGAAAGGTAGAGCTGCTCCCTCGACACGATTGTTCAAATAGCAGAGTGCCTTTGATCAAAGCAGGGGGATAATTAGATGAATATCTCTTGGTCTGTTGGTATAAAGTGATTACTTAGCCCTACATTGGCTTTTTAATATTTGCATTTAGTGGTGAGCCTTGTTTGTAGCAGGAGCTGTGGCGTGGGCTTTATCCCTGCCTGCTCTCCCCAAGGAAATCTGCTTTATTTGAGGCCACGTTCCCCCAGTGATGGAATATTAATACACTGCAGTCAAGGCACATTATTTCCTGCTTGTCTTTGCTGTTCAGAGAGGGACAAGCTGTGGAAGCCTTTTCTGTTTGAAAGCTGAACCTTTTTCTTTAATAACTTGTTCTAGCCTGGATGCAGTCAGAGCTGAAATTTTCCATTAGAGTTTGAAGCGACTGCCAACATAAACAGCCACTGCTTCTTTTCATTTCATCTGCTCTCTGCTGCTGCTGCTGCAGAGCGTGGCCACTGCAGGCACAGGCTCTGCTCTGTTCACCCAGGGGCTCCTGGGCTTCACCTTCCCCAAATTATTTCAAATGAGAGCCCCAGACTTCTCTGTGTCACAGCAAAATCCTCCTGGGCTTCGGTCCAGGTAGCAGAAGGGGCAGAGGCAGCAGCTGCTGTTGTGTGTAAGTGAAACCCCCGAGCCATTTGCATAACAAACTCTTCTGGAGGGAGCCTGCTGCCTTTTTATTTTTTTGTTTTCCTGTTTTTGTGAGCAGCCTCAGCTGAGGGAGGAGCAGCTCTGGGCTGGCGTTTGGCTCCAGGTGAGGCAGGGCAGCTGCAGCCAGGCCCTGGGAGCTGCTCCCCAGGAATGCAGGGACATGCTGAGCTCACAGGAGCTGGGCTCAGATGGAGATGTTCCTGAATTTAAATGGCTCTGAGCTGAAGGCTGTTTGCAGAGGGATGTTCAGTGTGTGTGCTCGCTGTGCTCTGGTTTGTTTTCAGAAGTTTAACTGTTAAACCTATTGCAAATGTCATAACTTTATTGGATAATAAACCAGGAGGTTTGGAAAGGCCTTTAAAGAGATGTGAAGGTTTAACTCACACACAGCATGGTGTCTTTCTTCATCTCTGAAGGGCTTGCAGGTGTTCAGGTGAGCACAGCTCCTGGCAGGCAGAATTCCCATACACCTGGGTTCCTTTATTTCAGTTCCCTGAGTGTATCCTGTATTCCCAATCCTGTGAATTCCCATCTCCTGGAGGTGCACACACATGTGTCTTCCTTTATTTCAGTTCCCTGACTGTATCCTGTATTCCCAATCCTGTGCATTCCCATCTCCTGGAGGTGCCCATACAGGTGTGTTCTTTATTTCAGTTCCCTCAGTGAATTCCCATCTCCTGGAGGTGCCCATACAGGTGTGTTCTTTATTTCAGTTCCCTCAGTGTATCCTCAGTGTATCCTGTATTCCCAATCCTGTGCATTCCCATCTCCTGGAGGTGCCCATGCAGGTGTGTTCTTTATTTCAGTTCCCTCAGTGAATTCCCATCTCCTGGAGGTGCCCATGCAGGTGTGTTCTTTATTTCAGTTCCCTCAGTGTATTCCTGAGTGAGTTCCCATCTCCTGGAGCTGCATCTTGCCTGGCTCTCAGCAGCCCTTTCCCCTGGCCTGTGCCACGTGTGTGCTCATGGATTAATGATTGATTAAGGACTTCCAAAAGATGAAAATACCCTTTCCCAAACCTGCCTGTCTCAATTCCAGCTGAAGCAGACAAAACCAAGGAAAGGAAGTACCTAAAATGTGCTTTGTTTTTATTGTTTTTGTTTTAAATCTCTTAAGCGTTCTCCTAAGACAATAAGAGGATTAATTTTCAATTGTATCTTTTTACTTTTCTATGCCAAAGGTAATTTACAGCGTCATCAGCTCAAAAAATGAGCTGCTTATTTGACTTTCTTCCTAAGAAACCCTCATAGATGGAGAGCATTAAAGCAGAAGGTGTGCTCACTGTGCCAGCTGGACTCTGGAATTGACTTTAGCATGGGCAATAAATCAGCTCTGCACTCCAGTGGCTTTTTTTTATTATTTTACATTACAAGATTGGATCTCATTGTTTATTTTTCTCTGAAGGTTTAGAGGTAGGTAGGAGTAAAATATTGTTGCAAGTAAAAGAGGGCCATTAGGCAATTGCATTGAGCTCTGTCAGGGAGCCAGAGAGGACAATTTCTGCTTTGTAGGGAAAAGTCTGTAGTCGGAGATACAAGCCAAGATTATTTGGGTAATTGATACAATATTGTCTGAGCCTTCCTCAGCAACTGAGAGAACACAATGCTGCTCCTCAGAGTTCTGTTCCACTGCATTCTCCTTACTTTCTGTTTATAATTCACCATCCTAAGGAATTTCGGTTTGTTTATTTTCCTATTGTGAATTCTCTTTTGCATCTGTGCTGAAGGGTATGTGTGACTCTGGTTAAAATGCTTTTGTTCATCAACAGCTGTATATTTATTCTGTATTTTCTTTCCCTGTGAGAAAAACCAGCAGCTTTTTTTCTTCCCTGGCAGTTGTCAGATTGTATCAAACACTCAGACATCAACCCCGAGGTCCTGTGAATTGCAGGTACATAAAATAGGTGTCTGCTAAAGGATTTGTGCAGTTTATTTTCATGGCTGAGTGTCCCAGCCTGGCAAGGCTTTTCCACGGCTGCCATGCATCAAAGCCTTGGTGCTGTTTGCTCCCCATCCAGTCACTGGCTGAAGATGAGCTGTAAAGCTTGAAAATGGCTTTCAGAAAGGCAAAGATGAAGCAGTGCTGACTGTGGGACATCCTGTCCCAGAGCAGTGCTCATGTTCCAAAATCCAGGTGACTCCTGGAGGAAATGCATCCGTGAAATTCCAGCTGGGGCCTGGCTCTGGCCATGGCTCAGGAGGGAGCAGTGCAGGTGATGCTGTGTGTGGGTATTGCAGGGTGTCAGACACAGATTACAGCTGCAGGAGCTGCTGCAGTTGGCTCTGAGTGTTGGAGTTGAAGGAGTAAATGAACAGCAGAGCTCCAACGTGTGGGAGCTGTGAGCTGTGTCCCAGGGCAGAGCAGGGCTTGGTTCTGTGAGCACACAGGGGCTGTGCACAGGAAAAACCCTCTGTGGGCAGAGGATGAGGTGTGCTGTGAGCACCTCCCTGCCCAGAGCACACAATGAGCTTTGTTCTTCCTCAGGAGATCCCTCAGCATGAGCTTTGTTCTTCCTCAGCAGATCCTGGGCTCAGGCATCACCTCCTGCCCCTGTCAGAGCAGCACCCACCTCCTTCCCTGCCCCACTGCAGCCCCAGCACATCAGTCACTCCTAAAGATGCTCTAACGTGCTGCTGGAGCTGGCAGAAGAGACAATAACAACTCCAGGAGACAGATGCACTCATTTTGTCAGTTTTGTTTCCAGCCAGCTGTAAGAAAGAAGCAGTGCTTGATTACTGGGGGTTTTTTGCTGCTTGGTTTTTTTTTCATGCCAAGGAAGGCTCCCAGGAATTACAGAGATGGTGGAATAAAGTGAGAATGGGGAGCTGGAATAGAGGCTGTGCCATAGGGGAGTGAAGCAGTTTGTGGGTAGAACTGACTCTGTAAGCAGAAGAAACATTTAACATCACACGTTGAAATCTGCTGCATTTGCTTTTGCTTTGTTTTTCCTTTGCAGTCTGTATCTGAAGGGAGAACACTGAGGAGTGTGATGGAATTGAGATTGTCAGCACATAAAGATGCTGGTGATTACTTCTAGGTGAGGGTGATGTCGTTTTGGGTGAACTTCTCCTGTTCCTGTTGCTGTTCTGCAGGGTGCCAGGAGGGCTGTAAGTGTCAGCCACAGCCCTGCACACCTGCTCCAGGGTGGGTTTATGGGTCCATGGCATGTGAGGGGCTCCTTTCCCTGCCAGAAGGTGCATTCATGTCTCCTGTATGTGGAAAAGCTGTGAAATGCTCAGGCTTTGGGTTTCCTACTCCTGCTCATGAGGAGTAAGGGTCCTGCAGGGCTGGGATCCCCCGTTTGTGGTGTTGGTGCCTTTTCCCTGGGGCCAGGAGGGGCTGCATCCTGCAGGACAGAGTTCCAGCCAGAATTGCAGCCCTCCCTCCCTTCCTGCTTCAGCCTGCCTAAGAGGGTGCAGGTGATGCCCCAGCACCCCCTGATGATCAGAGCAGGTTCCACAGAGAACCTCCTGCTTCTTGCATCTCTTTTTGAAATCCCAGAATGGTGGCAGGCGTGTTTCCTTCTGATTCAGGTCCTCCAAGGTTAAGTTTGTCCATTGCCCTTTTCTTTGCACCCTTGGTGAGCTGGGCAGCTGTAAGTGAGGGAGCTGCTCTCAGGGTGATTGCTGTGTTTGAGAACTTGGGGCTTTGAAAAACAGACAGAGTGTTACAGGAATGATGACAAAACCCCAGCTGCTGACGTCCTGTGGTTGGGAAATCTTCCTGACTCTGGTCACCTGGGATGAGCAGCACTGGCAGGGAGGGTTGTTTGTCTTACAAGGAGAACGTGCTGGCCAGTGCTTCTATTGCCATGGTGAGGTGGTTTGTTCTTGGCTGCAAGAGCTGGGCTGATCCTCCCTTCCCCAGACACTGTGTGGGCTCCCTTTTCAAAACCCTGCAGTGCCCCTGGCACAAGCTGTGGTTCTGTAGGATGCCCCAGACCCTTCAAGCTGTGATTCTGTAGGATGCCCCAGACCCTTCAAGCTGTGATTCTGTAGGATGCCCCAGACCCTTCAAACTGTGATTCTGTAGGATGCCCCAGACCCTTCAAGCTGTGATTCTGTAGGATGCCCCAGACCCTTCAGAGAGAGGACAGCACATCCCAGGTTGTAAACGAGCTCTGGCTCCTGCAATCTGAGAATCCTCACCCAGGGCCTGCTTTGTGCCTCTTGTGTAAAGCACCAGGACATCCCAAGGAACTTTGATTTATTTTGCTAGCTCTGCCCTTCTGTGTGGTTCACAAACCTCTAATGGGCTGTGAAGCTCTGAGATTTCTGAGTTGAACAGTAGAAGTTTTAAGAACCTTCTCTACTACATGAAAGACTTAACACTTTCCACATGCTGGGTTTTTGGATCATGAAAAGCTGATCTCCTACAAATAGTTTGTAAAGCTGAGGCATCCTGGGCCAGGGCTGCTTAATGCTGTTGTGAAATTGGGGGGAAGGAAAAAAATGTAATGAAAACTCTGGGCTTTGGGCCAGCAAGGAAGATCTGATACAGTGAACGTGTTCCTGCTGCCCTTTGTTACTGTTGAGTTTGATTAGCTTTGTTTCTGGTAAGTTTAATTACAGTTCTATTTTATTTTTATGGCTAGGGAGGGGATCTTTGCCAAAGCCCAAGTCTTTCATTACCTCAGCTGCAATGAGAGGGAACTGGAGAAGTAAATCATGCCACCTTCCAACAAACAAGCCAAAGTAAAACCAAAAGAAACCCCACTAAGCTCTAAACCCAGCCCTCTACTCTCTCCTTGCCCTGTTCCTGCAGTCTGCTGCTCTCCATCTGTAATTTTCCCTTTCTGAAGCTCTTCTAGGGTTGAGGGTGAGTTTCCTTGGTGCAGTAGGTTGTGTTGTACCTGTGGTGGTTGTGCCTCCCTGAGCTTGTGTGGCTCCTCTGCAGCCCTGTCCCACAGCCAGCCCTTCCTCCATGGGTTCCTTCACTGCCCTGCAGGAGTGCAGCTGGAAAATGGCTCAGGAACTGGGACAGCAACAGGAGGGCTTGGTTTGGGCCCTGGTTTGGCTCTGCAGAGCCTTGCCCACTGAGATGTGATGGCAAACACGTGCCATAGACCCTGCACAGCCTGGGCTCCAAAGGAGCTCTAAAAACTCCTTTCCATGGGCTCTAAAGGAGCTCTAAAACTCCTTTCCATGGGCCCTAAAGGAGCTCTAAAAACTCCTTTCCCTGGTCCCAGTGCTGGGGGAGCTCCAGGCTGTGGGGCAGCTCTGCCTGTGTGACTGGACCTTCACCTTGCTGTGCAGCAGTGACAGGGACAAAGGGCTCCCTCCCTCCGTGCTGTGCTGAAGTTGTATTGATTTAACAATTCCACCTCGTGTTCTTACTCTGTGCCATTTGATGGGAGAGATTTTTTTTTCTTCTTGTTGCCTGGCTTTAGAAAAACATTGTTTTTAGAGCTCCTGGAAAGAAATTGTCTGCTCACTGTGGGCCTGAAACTGCCCTTCCTATCTGCCACCTATTTATTCTGTATTAAGGTTCATCATGGTTTTGTTTCAGGCAAATCCGTGTGTCTGAAACTTGTAAGATTTTAAAAATGATGCAAATGATTTTCAGCTAAAGGATGAAGAGGAGGGAAATCTGGATTTGAGTAACCAGAGAGTTGTAGCCCAGCACTGCCCAGGAGATGTTTGGAAATCCTGCATTAGACTCTGAGGAGGTTTTATTTAATAGGAATGTGGTGCTGTGGAGAAGCAGGACATTGTGTGTGAGCTGCTGGTTGTGGCTGGGGTGAGCCCACCTGCCCTGTGTGGCTGGAGTTCCCTGGGGCACATGAACAGGGCTGCTGCTGTGCCAGTGCCAGCCCCTGGGGCTCCCCCATGCCCTGGTGCCCTGCCTGCAGCCCTGGGTCACAGCTCTGCCCTGCTGGCACTGCCCAGGGTGCTGCAGTGATTCAGGAGCACGAGGAGATGCTGTGAATCACCTCGGCATTGCTGCCGTGGCTCTGAGTGCCAGCACTGAGCTTTCACATCTCCTGCAGCTGCTGAAGTTCTGCTCTGACCTTTTCAGGGGAGCTTGCATAGCAAAGGCATGGGAAACGTTTAACAGTGAGTTTGGCATTATGTTTGGCTGCTTTAGTTGTCATCCCTGAGCTGAGATTGTGGGTGGAATCCTGCAGGCTGTGGATAAACAGCATTTCTGGGGCACTGCTCAGTCTGGGGCTGCCATTCCATAAAGGTCACGTCAAAGTGAGGGGAAAACCCCAAATCAAGTCAGCAACAACAACACAAAACCCCAACCCAAACTCAGACTAGCAGGGACTTCATATTTTAGGAATTAGAAGTTCTGATTTTTCAGATGTTTCTGCTTCAGTCTCTCCCCAGCCACTGCAAGAGCTTAGTTGTTCTAATTAAGTTATGTGTGATACTCACAGACCTTTTTCCACGTTTAATGTGGTTTTGAAAACTTGAATTTTTGTGGGTGCTGTGGGAACTTCTGCCTGTTTGAGCTCTGGTTATTGGGTGTTTGCTTGCTCAAGGTAACTGCTGTGAGTGACTGTAAGGAAATTGTATTAGTGGCAGGTTTGTTGGGGGTTTTTGTTTGGATTTTATTTGCAAGGGGTGTTTCTTTGCATTTGCAAAACATTTCCTACTCTTTTTGTAATGTTTTAGTGTTTGTCTGGCTTTAACATCCCCATGTCTCTGCAGTGTGAGGGTTTGCAGTGCTGCCCTCCTCAGCTCCATCAGGATGTACACAAACCTCCCAGGAGCTGCTCCCTGCTTTCCCTCCATGGATGGGTGCAGGCTCCTGGGTTATTCTGCTCCCCCAAACTCCTCTGGTGCTGCTCAGCTCTGCCATCACTGATGCTCCAGGGCTGGAGGTGCAGAATTCCTCCTCCCCATTCCCATTCCTGCCTGCACGGGCTGGGGAAGGGCTGGAATTCCCAGCTCCTGTGGGAGGGAATTGCACATGCTGCAAAATAAACACTCCAGGAACCCTCCCGTGCCTGGGCTGCCTGGCAGGTGTTTGTGGAGCCTCCTGAGTGTTTGTGTGTGAGAGATCCATGGGACATTTTAAAGAGGTGGCAGTGCTGCTGTGAGAAATAACACTGGAAAAATTCCACTCAGATTCCAGGGGTTCAGTGTTTTCCCTTTTAGTTTTATCATAGGCACCTTTTGCATGAAAGCATGGGGCTTAATTTGCAGCTTTTGTTTCATTTCCCCCCAGAGATGTCACTTTTTGCCCTGTTTGCTGGGTAGCAGTTGCTGACAGCAGTGTCAGCACAGGGAGTCCTGGTTACCCTCACATCCTGTGGGAATGGGCTGAACTCCAACTGATTTCACATGTCAGGCCTGAGCAACAGAAATAATTAGAGAAATTGCCTGTTTACCTTACAAAGAACACCTGCAAGGATGGACCAAAACCAGATTGTGTGTCTTAGCAGTGTTGCTGTGCTGAGTTAATGAGGGGGAAAGCAGGAGAGGTGGAATTACTTGTGGGATGATACATGAGACATCCACAACTTCCCCTGTGCTTGCATGTGGGCAGATCAAGCACAGCAAAGTGGGTTTTTTTAAGGAGAAAATAGCTCTTGTGGTGTGTCTTTCACATGGCACAGGATTTCCTTCCCAGAGCTGTGTGATGTCTCTCATCCCTGCCACTGCAGATCTGTGCCTTGCTTGTGGCAGCTGCCTGCTGCTTGGATGTGTTTGTAATCAAACAGGAACTGCCATTTGGGGCTGGGTTTTTGCTAAGGCTGTGAAATGTGGGTTTGTGGAGGGTGGAAGCAGCTTGGGAGGAGCAGGATGGGTGGGGATGAGCTGGGGGCTCCCGGGAGGGTTTGTCACAGTGTCCCTGTGTGTCCCCAGCCCTCCTGGCTGCTCCTGCAGGATTTGCAGTGTTCTGTGTGCAGGAATTGCTCCTTGTGCCCTGCCTGTGCCCCTGTGCTGAGCCTGGCCCCCAGCCCTGGCTCCGTGTCAGGCACTGCTCGTGTTTCACAAATGGAAATCTTCCTCAGCCAGCAGGGAAATTCAGGATGTGTCCCTCCCCAAATCCACTTTTATCACTCAGTTTCCGTGCATGCACATCAGCACCCTGAGCTTCCATGTCAGGCTTTTTTCCAGCACTCAGCTGTGCCTCTGGGTCACTGCATCTTTCTGAAGAATTTATGTAGGGTGTGATATTTTGCTGTAGTCAGTGAAATCCAGAATGAAATGAGACTTTCTAACAGATGAAAGCTGCTGTGCTTTGTCTGGAACCACAGGATGGTTGGTTTGTTTGCAGGGGAAGCAAACCTGTTCCAGAAAAACAAAGTTTAAAGAGGAGAATGCAGTGGGGAATTGTGGCTGTCGGGGATGGAGCAGAGCAGGATGTTTGTGTGTGCAGTTTTGTTTGCACACAGTGCAGGGGTTGGAGATCAGTGTTCAGCACTTGGGGAAGCTCTGGGGCTGCAGCTTATCAGTTCATAACAGTTTGTCCTTCCAAGAGCCACACAGGTGGAACATCAGCAGGCTCCCAGGGGAGGAGGAGGAGTTGGTGGAATGTGTTGGGGTGAACTTCCCCCTTCTGGGGGCTCCTGTCCTGCTTTGTGACACCTCAGGGCTGTGCTGGATCCGAGCTGTGATTCCACTGATCCCTGCTGGGCAGGGACAGGGCTGTCACCTCCTGTCCTGACTGTCCCTGTCCCCAGGGCTGCTGGCACAGCCTGGCTGCCACAGGGGAGGGTTCCTGGATTCCTGCACAGGACAGAGCTGCAGTGTTTGGGTGAGGGATGGGCTGCAGAGGAGGGCAGGGCCTCTGGGCTGAGCTGCAGCTCTGCCCCAGGGTCACTGTCCCTGTCCCCAGCCCTGGGCTGAGCTGCAGTTCCTGCCCCAGGGTCCCTGTCCCTGTCCCCAGCCCTGGGCTGAGCTGCAGTTCATTTCCAGCCCCTCAGGAGTCAGAGCCCTGAGCCATGCCCCACACTCCTGCTGCCCTTTTCCTTTCCCCTGGTTGTGGGGATCAAATTCACCTTCTGAGGGATTCTGATGTCAGATTAATGTTTGCTGGAGACACCAGGGTGGAACAGGACTGGGAAGGATTGGTAATTCTTTCACTTCTGAGCTCACTGTATAGGTATTATAGTGAGCTACAATGAATTGCTCTTCCTAATGCTGCTTTACAACTCTTAGCTTTGTCTTCTAGTTACATTTTGCTTGCTAAGGATTTTTCCTGACAGAAAGAATTTGAGACTGGAGGGAAGCAACAATAAGTGAGGGATAAGCAGCTTACGTGGCAGTTCTTTGTGGTTTGGGGGTGGGGGGTTGCTCAGTGTCCTGCTTCAATATTCCTCTTTTCTTACATGGCTCTGATAAACAGGAAAACACTGAAATACCCCTCAACCTTCCACACTTAATCTAGAAAATCTCCTGCTTTAGGGAGCTGTTCTTGGAGAGCAATAAAAGGAAAACAGCTGTTCAGGGAGCAGATCTGAGAGAACAGAGCCTGTTTAAAATCAGGGTTTAGTGACAGGGACTGTGCTGAGAGTTGTGTTTGCTGTGCCCATAACTCAGGGCAGGAGCCATCCCCTCTCCCCCTGTGCCATGGTGGCTTTGCAGAGATGAGCTGCTGCATTCTGAGCTCACTTGATGCTTTCCAGGTGTCAGGGGATGGGATTCTTCCTCCATCTGCCCTGCTCAGATGTTGGACATCCTGTGCCTGTGATTTTTATTAAGAGGTCACACTGTGTCTGTCTTCAGCATGGAATCAGAGGGGCTGATAGTTCACATGGTGAAATAACCAGGTGTGAGGACTTTTCAAATTGTTGTTTCCAGGAGATTAAATCTTCCCATTCCTCATTAGCAGTGGGGATAATTTCACAGAGCTTGTCTCCTGTATGTAATGATCAGCATTCTCTGATTTGTGTTTGTAATAAACCCTTAAAGCCCAGCAGCTCCCCCGGGCCAGGAGCTGGGGCAGGAGGGGAGTGTGCACGTTTGACAGGCCAGGCTTTGTGTGATTGAGCACAGATGTGTTTGGAAAAGCCAAAACATCTGGTGTGTGCAAGTGTGGAATGCAGGGCAGTGCTCAGGCACATGGGGGCTCAGGCAGGGCTGCACTGCTGGGGACATGCAGTTCTGAGTTCTGTGTTTAAATAAAAGCACTCACAGAATGGGACATTTGACAAAGAAGTGGCTGATTCTGCCTCACCTCTCAGCTCTCCTTGCCCTGTTGAAAATGGAAAATTTCAGATTCTGTATTTATTTTCAGTGGGTTTGTTTCCTTGGTTTTGTGGTATGTTATCTTGTCACTGTCCAGCACCTGGTAATACAAACCTGCCAATTTACTGGGTTCTGACTTCACCTGGGGGGCCAGGAGCTTCCTGCAGGGCAGCAGACAGAAGCAGCAGCTCCAGTGAACAGGCAGGCAGTCCCTGGTGGCCCAAAACTGCTGCAGGATTGACTGTGGCTGTCCTGAGAGGCTGCAGCAGCCTGGGGGCTGGAGCACTGCCCACACAGGGACCAGTGGGTGACTGGAGCTGGGGTTGGCAGGTGCCTGGGAGCTGCTGTGCCCAGAGCCAGGGGCTGCCCAGGTGAGGAGCAGGGCCAGGAGCTGCTCTGCTGAGGGAAATCACTCTGGAAATCCTCTCCTCCCATCAGCAGGATGTCATCCCCCTCACCTGGGCATTTCCAGCTGGATGGGGGTGCCCTGAGCTCAGGGTGCTGCTGTTGCATTGTCCCTGCAGGGTGGCTGAGCTGCAGGCAGTGTTTGCCCTCAGCCCTGCAGGCTCTGTCACCCCGGCCAGGGCTGCTCTGGTGACAGAATTGATCCCAAGTGACACTTGCTGGCAATGGGGTGGTTCAAATACCAGCTGGAATTATTGCTGTGAAGTACTCACCTAGCAGCAAAAACAGCTCCCAGTTACAACTCAGAAAAAGTTTTGGTGATTATAGTTTGATTCTGTTTGTAAAGCTGGCATGAGGAAATAATGAAAATATTTTTGAAGTAGTAAAACTTTCTTGATCATTACAGGCCTAATTTCAGTTGTTGGGAAACAAATAAGCATCTGTACACCTTCCTGAGATGCAGGGGGATTAGGTTCCCAGCTGAATAGCAGAATTAAATGTTTCATACTTTGTTTGAACAGGAATTATGAAAGTAGACAGTGCTCTGTCCTTGTGCTCGGAGTGTCCCTTTCTCATGCACATGCACAAATTGGCCTTTCACTTCAATTAATTAAAGCTGACATGCAAACCACAACAACAGGCAGCCTGGGTGGCAGCTGGAATGACCAAAATGTGTCGATATTTGTTTATTGGCTGGAGTAGCTGCTGGTGCTGGATGTGGTTCTGTGAAACCCAGGAGCAGAGGAGCTGTTGCCATTTCCTGGCAGCCATTCCATGCTGCCACCCCAAACCAGCTCCTTCTGAGCAGCCCTTGCCGAGGCTCAGAAATGGATTTTCCTCGCAGCCACTGTCATTCAATTATCACCTCAGGAAATGCACAGATGTAACTGATGATCCCTTTCAAGCATCCTGCGGTTCCCCACTCCTCCCATCCTTCATCCCCTGCCTGCTCCATCATTAGCTGCAGCATTCCCATGTATATTTGATGGGTGACCCTGGCGGCTGTGGCTTTGAGGATGTGCAGGGATAATAAGATTGTGCATGTAATGAAGGGCAGATAAACAGAGGAATGTTACAGGATGGAGTGGGGTGGCTGCAGTGCTTTGTGGCTCTGTGGCTGTGTCACTGTCACACCCAGGAGCCAGGCTCCCTTGGCTGTGGGGTGGAGATGGGCTCAGTTCTGGGCTCTGGAAGGGCAATGGGGTTTGCTCCTCAGCCTGAGCTCCAGCCATGCCCAACCAAGAACCTCAATTATGGAGCAAAGAGAGAGTGCAGTTAAAGGGATAATTGGCACCTCCATGGGGCAGATCCTGTTCTGGGCACTGTGCTGCTGAATTCCCATTGTGGTGCTCAGTGTTGGTGGGGAGGTGGAGGTGCAGTGGCAGAGGCACAGTCCAGGGCAGACAGTGCCCTGAGAGCTCTCCTCAGTGCCTGGCATTGCTTTATCTGGGTATTTATCCACTCCCTTTCAGTCCTGCTGTGTCAGTCCAGGTCTGAGAGCTTGCCCTGAGCAGGGCTGGCAGGAGATGCTGCCTGTGCCCCCAGGGCTGGGGAATGGAACAGGGAAAATCACCTTGTGCCACCTTTCAGAGGCATTTCAGCTCAGCTCCTCATTCCCTGGGCCTGGGAGTGCTCGGGGCTGAGAGGTGTGGGCAGCACCAGAGGTAAGCTTAAATTATTGCAGGTAAAAGTGGTGGAGAAAATCAGGACTTATAACCCCAGAAATAATGGTAATGCAAGTTGCAAAGGGAAAACTGAGTAGAAAATAAATACAAAAAATAATATATAAATTATATATATTTTTAATATTTTGTTATATATAATTTATATACAATTATTATATTTTATATATATAATTTATATACAAAATTTGTATACATATATATAAAATTTTAAATAAATAAATAATAAAGTTATATAGATATAAGTCCAAACATGTATAACTATATATTTGTATATAAATATATCATTATATATATAATGATATGTAATATATTACATATATTATTTATATATAATTTTTTTTAATAATAAACAATAAATACAGTAGAAAATCAACAAATGTGTATAAGGCTGAGGTCCTGAGCTGTCCCTGTTTTGATAACCCCGTGGTGGCTCCAGCCCCTGGGATGTTCCTGGTGACCCTGGCAGGGCTGCACAGGCCTGGGAGCCACCACTGCTAAAGACAGGCTCTGATAATTAATAATGGATGCAGCCAGCAGTGTGTGAGTTCCTGTGGGGATTGGGAACTCTGTTGATTAACAAAGAGGAGTCTCTGGAGGAAGAAGCCTTAATTACAAAAGCTTTCTTCCCATTCTGGCCTGATGCAGAGAGGGGTGGCAGCTTTTAACTGGGGCTCAGCCTTAAAACAATGCCCCAGTGTGCTCTGCGTTTGTTTGGCACAACTGCTAAAGCTGGTGCTTAAATCCCTAAAAACGGAGGGAAAAAGAGTTGTTTGCATAGCCAGGGTAAGTTCCATAAAATGTTAATTATCTTACTTGCTGCCAGTTTGTGCAACCTTAATTACAAGCACTGGAAGAGATGAACAAATGAACTGCATGGAAATGGTGAGTTTGGTGTGGCACACAGAGCAGTTATGGTGTTTTTTGGGCATAATTTCAATTTCTCTGTGGTTTGCCAGAGCCGTGCAGGCAGGGGTGAAGCAGGGATTGCACTGTCAGAAGGAGCAGAAGGAAATGCTGAGCACTCAGCCAGACCTTCCCAGGGTGGGTAACCCTGCCTGCAGGCCTGGCCTGGGATTCTCAGGGAATCTGGGGCTCTCAGTCTGGAGCTGCTCACTGAGCTGGAGGTTAATCTGCACCATTGTCCTGCCCACTCAGGACTGAGCTCGGCCAATTCAGAAATCTTCTGTCTCTTTGTATCCCCACACCATAAAACTTCAAAAGGATGTGCTGGGACCTCATTTGTAAAACTTCATTGACTTTGCCATCAAGTGAAGATGCTGTACAGTGCTGGAGTGTTGCTGTGCTGCTGCAGATAATGTTTGTTTTGAAGGAGAGATTATTTACATCCAGCTCATGTTCTCCTTTCCTTTTTTCCCCCTGACTCTGCAGCTCCTGCACTGACTCTGTCCTCTGATAGTGATTCCTCTAACAGTGATTTCATTCCTCTAACAGTGATTTCATTCCTCTAACAGTGATTTCGTTCCTCTGACAGAGATTTCATTCCTTTGACAGAGATTTCCTTCCTCTAATAGTGATTTCCTTCCTCTAATAGTGATCTCCTTCCTCTGACAGTGATCTCCTTCCTCTGACAGAGATTTCCTTCCTCTGACAGTGATTTCCTTCCTCTGACAGTGACTTCCTTCCTCTGACAGTGATTTCCTTCCTCTGACAGTGATTCCTTCCTCTGACAGGATTCCATCACTCTCCCATTTTGTGGGACAATTAGCAGGGGCTCAGAAGGGCAAGCACATTGTCCTGGGGCAGTTACAGAAGTGTCACCTGTGTGTTTAGGTGACATTGTTCTAGTCTCTTCACTGCTTGAGGAACTTGGGGGTGAATCTTCAGTCCCAAGGTTATTTTGGCACTCCCAGGAGTTCTCTCAGGAGCTGTGGCAACCCTTCAGATAGAACAGAGCCCTCATTTGTGGGAGAGAGGAGCTCCCTCTTCCCCTGGTGAGGGAGGGCTGAGCAGGGTACCAGTGCTCATTTAGCAGAAACAATTAGAAAGCATAAAGCTCTGTCTGACTGCAGGATTTTTCCACAACAAAATGAAATCCAGAAGATGCAGATGGAGCCTCGGCTGGGTTCCCAGGAAATTCTGTGGCTGTTCCTGTGCTGGGAGTAAATTGAGAGCATAAAACCCAAGGAGTCAGCCTGGGTTTGTTACACACCTGTCTCCTCTCTGGATTGCCACTTGCTCAGCCTGTTTGCCAGGAGTTTCACATAAATAACGATCCCAGGGAGTTTAACCCCTCTGTGTGCAGGGCAGGGAGGCAGTGGGGGGCAGCCAATCCCCCAGAACTGCAGTGCAGTGCCCAGCAGGGGCCTTGGAGCCAGGGCTGGCTGTGCTGCCATCCAGGAGATGACAAATGGCCCGAGGGGCTGCAGGGTGGAATGGCTGCACTTGTACTGCCAGAGAGCCCAGGCCTGCTGGGATTCCTCAGAGAGCATCCCACGATTTTTAATGGGGCTTTTTGTAGTGTTAAGTAAAATATTGCTTGATTTTTAAAAGCCTCTCTTAAAACCTCAGTGATGTGTTGGAATATGCAGGATTCCTGTGCACCCAGGTGGACATTAATCAGTGCTACTGAACAAGCTGCTGAGACTTAGTGCTTAATTAGAGCATGTGCAGAGCTGTTTGTCATGGCTGGCAGAGGCACAGACTGAGCCTCTCCCTGCAGAAATGGCCGAGTGCAGCTCCTGGGCTCTCACCCTGCAGCTTGGTCAAGGGTTCACCTTTTCTCTCCCTGGGCATGGATTCATGAGAAGAGCCAGCCACAGAGTCCCTAAGGCTGGAAAAGCCCTCCAGGATCATCGAGCCCAGGCTTTAACCCAGCCCTGCCATGGTCACTGCTGCACCTGTCCCCAGGTGTCACCTGCACCTGCAGGGTGCTGGCTCCCCCTGCC
Organism: Setophaga petechia; assembly: GCA_024362935.1. Lineage (NCBI taxonomy): Eukaryota > Metazoa > Chordata > Aves > Passeriformes > Parulidae > Setophaga > Setophaga petechia. The sequence continues at coordinate 4,900,171 of JANCRA010000047.1, forward strand.
CTGCTGTGTGATGGGAGGGATGGGTATTTCCAGCTCTGTCTCCTGACAGTGCAGGGCAGTGTCCTGGGTGCTTTGTGGCCCTGCCCAGGCTCAGTGTGTTCACTCTGCTGTGATCCAGACCCGTGTTCTGCTCCTGCCCTGGGCAGACGCTGGGAGCAGCCTGTGCAGGGATCCAGGGAAGCACTGGAGACTGGTTTTACTGCAGGACTTTATAAGAGTATTAGCTGAATTGAGTTGACTTAATAAAATCTTGAAGCATTCCAGGTAGATTGTGAATTCATTAAGGCCACAGCTGGACAGGCTGTTCCTGTGCTCTGCCATGGCTGGTTCAGCCTGTGAGCAGTGCTGTCATTTACCTTTTCTCTTTCATTTCTGCACAGCTATTCCCCTCCTCCCTGTCAGAGCTCGGCTCTGGGGAAATTAAACAGCAATTATTGTGTTTGCTCACTGTGTTATACCCTAGCAGATACTTGCAGGGAGGTTGGGGTGTGTGACTGGCTTGCACTGGAGCTGTCAGGGCCCTCCTGTCCAGGGATGCACACCCAGCATCACCCTTTGTGTGCCAGGCAACACTGAGCACAAACACCTCGGGCTGTGGGTTTCACATTGGAAAATTGCTGACAAGAAATAGAAAACCAGAGCTTGCTGAGGCAGAGGGGCTGCTCTGGTGGGGATGGTGTGCTGGGGGAAGGATGGAGCTGGCAGAACACCCAGGTGAGAGTGACAGGAGTGGGACAGGCAGGGCAGAGGTGGCCCTGGCAAGGACAGTCCCTGCTGGGGCAGGTGAGGGCTGGGGCCCCTCCAGGTGTCAGAGGTGCAGAGAAACCTCCCTGCTGTGAGCTCCTGCAGGAGGGGTCTGAGCACATCGTGCTGTGCAGAAATAACCTGCAGAACACAGCTGAAAGGAGATGAAGTGTGACTTCTTTATAGGCACCTACCAGGAGGGGTGAGATGGCCTTGGCAGGAGACTGGAGTCGTGAGCTCTGCGTGCATTTCAGAGCTGCTGAAAGCTGAACTGGTGTTTTTAGTGAGGAACATAATCCCCTCTGCCTTGTGAAACTTGGGAATGTCGGTGTTGTCAGGGAAATGTGCCGTTAAAAGCCTGAATAATGCTTCTCATTTTGCTTTCAGTGTGTTGGGGACAGTTAATCAGATGTTAACATGGAAACACGGAGCTGTGTGTGCAGGAAAGGAGAGGTGCTGGTGTGTGCAGGGAAGGTGAGGCTGCAGTGACCTGGAGGGGAGCCCTGAACCCTGGAAGGAAAGGAATCTGCTCCCCATAACACTGGAAAAGAGAAAGCTGGGCCTTGGAGATGGTTTGGGAGGGCATTAACAGCATCTTCAGGGATGTGGCACATACAGCACCCTAGAGGTTTCACCCTGCCTAATCAAGGAATAAATTACAGCTCATTAGAGGGGTGTCAGTGCCCCCTGAGCTGGGCCAGTCCGGGGGTGACAGGGATGGCTCAGGCTGCTCTGCCTTGGTTCTGCTGTGCTGCAGCCATGGCCAGCCTGGCCATTGCTGTGCCTTGGTTCTGCTGCAGCCATGGCCAGCCAGGCTATTGCTGTGCCTTTACTGTGCTGCAGCCATGGCCAGCCAGGCTCTATTGCTGTGCCTTTGCTGTGCTGCAGCCATGGCCAGCCAGGCTCTATTGCTGTGCCTTTGCTGTGCTGCAGCCATGGCCAGCCAGGCTCTCTTGCTGTGCCTTGGTTCTGCTGCAGCCATGGCCAGCCAGGCTATTGCTGTGCCTTGGTTCTGCTGCAGCCATGGCCAGCCAGGCTCTTGCTGTGCCTTTGCTGTGCTGCAGCCATGGCCAGCCTGCCCAGAGCAGCCTCAGGACAAGGACACTGTGTTTGCAGGCTGGCACGACAGGCTGGCCCTGCTCATGGCCTGGGAGCCACAGAAAGAGCTTTGGAGCCTCCCAGGCTGGCCCAGCTCGGGGATGTGGGATGTGCTGACTGCGAGACCTTGTGGTGAGCCGAGGTGAGATCACCGGGAACAAAGTGATCATTACAGGCCATTCATGTCACAGCGTTCATGCCTCTGTGTTTGCTTGCAAGCAAAAGCAGCAGCTAATTTGCAAGGCAGCCTTTTGTCCCGGGGCCTTTGATCGATGCTGGCCTGTGTTAATGTTTCAGGAGGCTATTGATTTCTGCAGCAGCTTTTGTTCCTGAATTTATGTGCCCTGGCTTTCAGCAGCACGCACTGTGCATGTTTGATTAAAGCTCATTTGACTTCTTGCAGGGAGGCTGGAAGCTGGTTTTGCTCCCTGTTTGGGGAACCAGAGCTTGCCTGACTCAGCCCTTTGTGCTCCAGCCTGTGCCACCCATGCAGGCAGCAGGAGGGGGATGATGCTGCCAGGCTGAATCCCTGGGCACACGGTGGCAGGATGGGGCTGATGCTGCCAGGCTGAATCCCTGGGCACACGGTGGCAGGATGGGGTGATGCTGCCAGGCTGAATCCCTGGGCACACAGTGGCAGGATGGGGTGATGCTGCCAGGCTGAATCCCTGGGCACACGGTGGCAGGATGGGGTGATGCTGCCAGGCTGAATCCCTGGGCACACAGTGGCAGGATGGGGCTGATGCTGCCAGGCTGAATCCCTGGGCACACGGTGGCAGGATGGGGTGATGCTGCCAGGCTGAATCCCTGGGCACACAGTGGCAGGATGGGGCTGATGCTGCCAAGCTGAGCCCCCAGCAGTTCATCTCTGGGGCACACAGTGGCATCAGGATGGGGTGATGCTGCCAGGCTGAATCCCTGGGCACACGGTGGCATCCTGGGCAGCAGGATGGGGCTGATGATGCCAGGCTGAACCCCAGCAGTCAATCCCTGGGCACACAGTGGCATCCTGGGCATTAGGATGGAGGTGATACTGCCAGGCTGAGCCCCAGCAGTCAATCCCTGGGCACACAGTGGCATCCTGGGCAGCCCAGGGGATCCTGCAGGGAGTCCTTTCAGTGGGTACCTGTGTAACCTGGCACTCTGTGTGTGCTCCCCCTCTGGCTGCTCTCTTGCTCCCTGAGCCCTTTCCTGAGTGCTGCAGTCTGACCAGGAGCTGCAAGTACAGAACATTCTTTAGTTCTTTCATCTGTGCATTGTAGCTGGGCTAAAACTGGCTGTTGAATAAATCGACTTTGACTTCATCTTTATCCCTGTGCAGTTGTGGCTGCACTTCTGAGCCAGTCTCGGGGGGAAAAAGCATTATGGTCATGAGGCTGGCATTTTCTATAAATATCCACAGTTTCTTTTTTAAACTTTGGTTTATGATCTGCATGTATAAATTGTTAAACTTCCCTCGGGACCTGATGGCTTTGCAGTGTGTAAATGGAGCTCTAATAGGTTCCCATTCCCTATTTTATGATGGGAGGAGAACAGATTGGTTCCCACTCTGCTGTTGCCATGTGTCAGAGGACACATTAATTCACTGACATAAAGACATGGGATTTACTGACTTGCTCCTTGGTGCTGACACCTCAGATTTGATACAAATGAATTTATAGGTAAAAAACGACCAGTTTCATTTGCAGGAGACTTTGAGCCTGTGCAGAGCATTGCAAAGCCTCCCTGCAGAGCCCAGCCTGGCTGCTGGCACAGGCACAGCCCCAAGGGGACAAACAGCTGGCCTGGGTGGACTCTGAGCCCGCTGAACAAGCTCAGGAAATGGCATTTCTAAAGCAAACACAGGCAGGGGCAGAGCAGGGTGCTGGGCTCAGAGCTGCTGTTCTGCCCAGTTTGCCATGAGCCCATCACCAGGCAGCTTCAGAGCCTCTGCAGGAAACACATTTTTAATATTTTTAGTAGGGCTTTAGTCCCTCAGAATCAAGAATTGTAGGTAACGTTTTTCCCCCTTTCTCCTCCTGCCCAGCCATCACTGTGAATATTTTTTATTTTAACATATGGAACACAAACACAGTTCCATGGTGGGGATCAGCAGCATCATCCCAGTCCATGGCAGCACGGATTAAGAATGATCTGTTCTGCCTGTTGCCAGAATGTGGTCGTGTTCTTTCTTCTGGGGTTTCTATTTTTAAATTAGGCACTGGTAAAATTCTTAAGTGTCTTAAATGTCAGCAGTTAATGTCTAGAACAACATCCTCTCTTTGTCTTCGCAGTGTTTCAGCGTGCAGGTATTGGTTGTGGCTGTAATTGCTTGTTTGGGGCCCTGGGGAGGGTTTGGATTCAGGCAGGGTCGTTATTGGAGTTAACTCCTGCTCTGCCCGGAGCAGGGGCTGCAGGATTTCCCCACGGAGGCAGCAGGCTGAGGTTATTTGATCACATAAAACACAGTTCAAAGGAACCCTTTTTGTGGGCAGTTCAGGTATGTTTGTTCTGATGTTGATTTTTTTCAAGGGGCTGGTTAGAACTTCTCCGTTTTTCTCTTGCAACTTGAAAGCAACAACACCTTTTACCTTAGAGGCAGACAAGTCGCCAGGAAATGATGGGGTTTCAAAGTAAGAGAAAAGAGATTAAAACCACATGCTGTTCTTTGGTTCAGCCTTGCAAACCCAGGTTTGAATGGCAGCTGCTGCACTTCCTGAATGTAAGCCAGATTCATTATGCTGTGAAATTATCACTCATTTCTCTAGGTGTGCTCTTTTAACTGCTTAATTAATTTAGATGTGGGTATGTATATTCAAATTAAAACACGATTTAGTGTGGTGGGGTTGTGTTACGGTTATAGACTTGTTGTTGAGCATGTTTGTACTCAAACTTTGAGCTCCTTACACAGAATATTGAACAATGGCTGACAAAATGGCAGAGTGTGCTTGGGCTGAGCCCTGTTCTGTCTGTGGACAGCAGGAGCTGGGGCAGGTTTGGGGTGGCTGTCGGGTTTGGGGTGGCTGTTGTCAGGTTTGGGGTGGCTGTTATCAGGTTTGGGGTGGCTGTTGTCAGGTTTGGGGTGGCTGTTGTCAGGTTTGGGGTGGCTGTTGTCAGGTTTGGGGTGGCTGTTATCAGGTTTGGGGTGGCTCTTGTCAGGTTTGGGGTGGCTGTTGTCAGGTTTGGGGTGGCTGTTGTCAGGTTTGGGGTGGCTGTTATCAGGTTTGGGGTGGCTCTTGTCAGGTTTGGGGCTGTTGTCAGGTTTGGGGCAGCTATCAGAGCTCAGTGCCAGGGGATGCTGACAGTGACACAAGGGCACCCTCTTCTGAGGCATCCAGGTGGAGGCTGGCTCCTGGTGCTTCCCAATCTCTTTCCTTTCCTAAAGGAAAAAACATTTATTTACTTATTTTCCTCTTTTGCAAAAGCAGGCAGAAAATAATGAGGGTTTTTTGCACGTATCACCTGAACAGTTCTTTTTTTCTGGTTGAAATCCATCGTGATTCTTCCTGGGAAAATCCCAGCGAGCCGGGGGAGGCAGGGAGCTGGCAGCCAGGTTTGCAGGTCCCTGTAACCCCCTGCTCTGTGCTGTTTGTGCTTGCAGGGGGAGCTGATCACCTTCTATTACTACTGGAAGAAGACCCCCGAGGCGGCGAGCTCGCGCGCGCACCGGCGGCACCGGCGCCAGGCCGTGTTCCGCAGGATCAAAACCCGCACGGCCTCCACGCCCGTCAACACCCCCTCCAGACCCCCCTCCAGCGAGTTCTGTGAGTGCAGCCCCAGCCGGGCACGGCCTGGGCAGGGGGCAGCCAGGGAACGGTGCCACAGCTCCCGGGGACAGCGGGGACATGGAGCTGGGGCAGGCGCCCTCCCTGCGCCGCTGCTGGAGCGCGGAGGGTGCCTTTGGTCAGCCGGGTGTGTGCAGGCCGTAAACGTGAAAGCATCCTCAGAGGATGGAGTGCTGCCCTGGGCTTGGGCTTCCCTACTCTTTTTCTTGGTGCTGTGTTGTAATTTCTCCAGGCTTGTTACAGTAATGGGGATTGGAAAGCACAGAAGGAAGGAAGTGCTCCCTGCCTTTGGAGGGAAGTCCCTTGCATCCCTCTGGGTGACCCCCACCCTCTGCTGGAGCTCAGGCTGGGCTGCAGCCAGCACTGGCTCAGGCAGTCTCGGAGGAGCAGAGGCCTTGCCTGGAGCAGGAGTGTCCAACCCAAAGCAATTCCCAGAGCAGTGCCTGCTGCCTTGGCAGGGCCCCTCCAGGGACAGAAACCTTTGGTACCCTGGGAGGTTTAAATCTTTCTAAACCCACATAGAGAAAATGGACGTGGGCAGGTGGAGGATGTGGTGAGCAGGCTGGACACAGAATTCTGTCCTGGGCAGAAGGGAGGGAGCAGGAAATGGTTGGGGGCTTTTCCCTGCTGGACTGATGGGATTTACTGCTGGTCTCTGTGTAAAGAGAGAGGATCTGGACTCCACACCTCAATCCCAGATACTCAGCATGTGAGAGCTTGTGGCTGGGAGGACCCATCCTTATGGACCTGACTGCAGGATGAGAATCAAAATTCATTTAGCAAAAGAAAGCAAGTGCTAGCCTGGGGTCAGCTCTGCAGTCAGGGTTTGAGCACCTGCAAGTATTAATGTAGGAATCAGGGCAGTGGTAGCTATTAAATATAACCCTGTGTTAATTTGAAGGGTAATGAGTTGCTGACAAATGCTGATGGCAAGTCTTGGAGAATCTGTGAGCTTTAATCCATAAACTGTAACCTGCATGTACAAAACATCCTCTTGGAGCCTTTAGAAAAACACTGCTCCTGTATCAAGGAATTCTCTTCTAATTAAAGATTAGAACAGAAGAAGCCTGAGGGCTTCCTGCTTGTGCCAAATTATAGCCCTGTTATGTTGTGAATTTATAGTGGTGGGACTAGAAAAATGCAGTGCTCTCAAAAGGGAAATATTTACTCCTGAGGTATTTAGAAGGTAAGATACAGCTTTTGTGATGTCTGCATATTTTCAGTGGTTTAGATGCTGCTTTTGAGCTCATAGATGTGTAATCAGTTAACTTGCCACAAAGGAAAAGGGACCCTTTGCATATTCTCCTCTTCTTCAGAACATGACATTTTTGCAATGTGAGTTTGCCATAGGTTAAAACTTTGAGTCCTGCATTAAGGACAGGAGAGCTGGTGTTAGTTATCCTTTAGTGCCTCTCATGCAAAAGGATCTGAACATGCTATTCCAACAGGTCCATGGTATGTAAGCATTGATTCCTCCACCCACAAACACCTCTACTACTGGGTAACAAAAACCAGAAAAGCCACTACAGGACCTGTTCATGGAATCTTGTAGGTTTTAAGTATAGAATATTTTATTTCAAATTTGACCAGATTCTAGAGATAAATGCCTTTTCTCTTGAAAATTGTGGGTTTGGAACACAGCCTCTTGAACTCCCCACGGATGGTATTTGAAAGACAACTTACCTGGAAATGTAGCACGTGCTGAATCAGAGGTTCCAGGAGTTGTGTCCCTTGGCACATTCCTGGGATCCTCTTCAACCTGCAGCATGATGAGATCTGGCTTTGCTCAGTGTGAAAAACCAGAAATAATGGCCATGCAAGGCAGGGTGGGCGTGGGGAGTCACGATCTATTCCACTTAATGCTTATTTTAGCCAAGTAGGAGGAAATAGAAAATCCTGCTGAGTGTTTATTTTCCATTTTCCTCTCTCTCCCCCCCTCAGTGGACCTGAGCTCGGCCAGTGAAGATGACTTTGACAGCGAGGACAGCGAGCAGGAGCTGAAGGGCTACGCCTGCCGCCACTGCTTCACCACCAGTACGTCCCAGTGCCCGTCCCAGTCCCTGCTGGGGCTCCTCTGCTGCTGCCTGGGGCTGGCTGCAGCCAGCAGGAGCAGCTCCTGAGCTGGTACAGCTGTTCTCAGCAGTGTGGGGGTGAATCAGCTAAAATATGCAGCGTTTCTAACAGAGTTAATCAGGCTTTGCCATTGCAAATTAATACTGCGGTGACAAAGGAGGAGCCTGAGGTAGACATTTAGACAGGAATAAATCTGCATAATCCATAATCTATGTAATCAATTTGGGACATAATGAGTCACTGTTGGGCTGTGGCTGTCGCACACAAAACTTCCTGGTGCTGCACCAAATCTCCTGTGCACCAGCCCCTTCCTGTGGTCGCTTGGTGCTGGGGCATTTGCAGCTGAAAGTGGAAGCCCCAGAATGGGGAAGGAAATCAGAGCTTCAGAGCTCACTTCTCTGCAGAAACCACAGCTTTGGAGAACAACAGCTGCTTGTTAGCTCCCAGGTAGAACAGATAAGGTTTCTTTTCGTGCCTCAAAGCTGTAGTTTCTTAAGCAAGCAACCGTAGTTGGTAAAAACTGAATATTGAGGATGTGCGCTGGGACAGGACAAACTTTTCCAGAAACATATCCAACTCTGTTACCCATAGAAAAGCAGCTTTTTTTAGCAATTCTGTGTGTTTGTGCTGGGCTGGGTGCTCTGTGAGGTGCTGAGCTGTTGCTTTCCCTGCCCCAAGCCTCCAAGGACTGGCACCACGGGGGCCGGGAGAACATCCTGCTGTGCACGGACTGCCGCATCCACTTCAAGAAGTACGGGGAGCTGCCGCCCATCGAGAAGCCCGTGGACCCCCCACCCTTTATGTTCAAGCCTGTGAAGGAGGAAGATGATGGCCTCAGTGGGAAGCATAGCATGAGGACACGGCGCAGTCGAGGCTCGGTGCGTTTCACCCTTGTCAGCGCAGGGGTAAAAGGAGCCAGAGCCCTGAGCTGGTTTATCATGGGCTGTGCTGCTCCTGCTGCCTGTGTCTGCCAGGGGGGCTTTGCTCAGGCTGAGCTGTCTCTGGAAAAGGGGGATGGAATGTCCCTGCAAGCTGTGTTATTTCTCTGTCATGACTGGCAGTGGGCTGTCACCATGAGGGGGCATTGACAGTGCATTGCAGATCCTGTGCTAGTACATGCCCTCCTTCCAGCTGCATCCTGTCGGAGGTGTGCCCTTGGGAGGGGGTAAAAAAGTTAGATGGTGTTCATGTGGTCTCCTCATGTTACTGGAGTTAAAACCTCTTCCCTCCAGAGAGCTCTGCTTTGCCTCTGTGGTTGGTGTGCTCTGAGTTGTGACTCGGGTGGGGCACCAGGAGCCTTCCTGGGAGCAGCTCTGGGTGATTTATCTTGGAGTGCGGTTCAGCTGACAGAAAGCAGCACATAGATTTCTTTCCTTGCCCTCCCCTGTCTGTCTTTCTGAACAGGATGATGTGACCATTGACTGTAAATACCTCATGAGGCTCCACTCTTGGGGAGTGTTGGCTTTCATAGCCAGCCCTCCAAAAAACTGCCAAACTGGCAGGGAAACAGCATTAATTATTGAAATGTACTCTCCTGCTCCCTGATAGTCAGAGTAGATAGTCAGAGCTTTGTGCTTTCTAAAGCACAGGAGGAGCACGCTGGAGCTGGGGTTTAGACCTTGGCCTTGACTGCCAGCAGATGGAGCATTTTTCATGGAACATGGGGGTTCTCTCCTGCCTCAGGCACCCTTGTGTGTGTGCTGTGTATGGGAACATCTTCCTAAATGCCATTTCTAACGGACACTGCTGATTAAATAATCAGCACTTTGAGTAGGCAGATTAAGGATTTGCCTCCTTTTACATTTGAGTCCGGTTGGCCTTTGAAGGACGAAGTGCAGAAACGCTGCAGCTTTTTGCTGCCAGGGCTGTGCCAGGGCTGTGCTCCCCGTGGCCCTGGCGGGCAGAGCACTCTGAGCAGCCTCTCCATGCCGAGCTGACCGGGCTGTTGTCCCCAGATGTCGACCCTACGCAGTGGCAGGAAGAAGCAGGCAGCCAGCCCCGATGGCCGCGCCTCGCCCATCGCCGAGGACGTGCGCTCCAGCGGCCGCAACTCGCCCAGCGCCGCCAGCACCTCCAGCAACGACAGCAAGGCTGAGTCCGTCAAGAAATCCACCAAGGTAACCCCACACCTGGGCTCTCCCGGCCACGAGAGGCCTCTCGGGCAGGTAACCTGGGCTCTCCCTGCCAGGGCTGCACGCTGAGGCCTCTTGGGCAGGTAACCCTTCCCCTGGGCTCCCTTGGGCAGGTAACCCTTCCCTGGGCTGAACACTGAGGCCTCTCGGGCAGGTAACCCCACACCTGGGCTCCCTTGGGCAGGTAACCCTTCCCTGGGCTGAACACTGAGGCCTCTCGGGCAGGTAACCCCACACCTGGGCTCCCTTGGGCAGGTAACCCTTCCCTGGGCTGAACACTGAGGCCTCTTGGGCAGGTAACCCTTCCCCTGGGCTCTCCTGGGCAGGCAACCTGGGCTCTCCCTGCCAGGGCTGCACGCTGAGGCCTCTTGGGCAGCTAACCCTTCCCCTGGCCTCTCAGGCAGGTAACCCTTCCCCTGGGCTCTCCTGGACAGGTATCCCTTCCCCTGGCCTCTCAGGCAGGTATCCCTTCCCCTGGGCTCCCTCGGGCAGGTAACCCTTCCCATGGGCATCACACCTGAGGCCTCTCGGGCAGGTAACCTTTCCCCTGGGCTCCCTCGGGCAGGTCACCCTTCCCTGGGCTCTCCCAGCCAGGGCTGCACACCTGAGCCCCCTCAGGCAGGTACAGGAGGCTGGGGAGTCTCTCCATGACCCAAAAACCCTGTGAGTGTGGGTAAGGCAGAGTGTGGGGCAGCCTGGAGCTGACCAAGGAGGGATGGGAGTGATCCAACCTCCCCAGTAGCCCCACATCACCTCACTGCTCTCACAGTAAAGTAATCCCTCCACTTCAGATGCAAATGCAAGCATTAAGCTCAGGGGAGTAATGCAGATCAGAAATGCTGAATTTAAGACTAGTAGACAGTTTTGGGGATTTTTTGTAAGCAGTACTTAATCTTTGTTTACAAAGGAGTATGAACATTTAGTAATTGAGTCTGCTTCTGCTACTGTTTTCTGGAGGTGCATTTGCTGGATTGTTCAGAGCAAGCTGACAGTTGAGTCTGTTCAGATGAATTGAGTGCCTTTCCAAGAGAGCTCTAAAGAAACAAAGCCACATGAAGCTGAAGGCTTACCATTAAGCAGTGTGAATTGAGAAGTAGCAAGTTAAAAATAAATATTACACAGATAAAAAAAAGTCAAAATGAGCATGGAGTAAGTTTTCACATTATAAAACTGAAAACTTGGCAGAATTTAAAGTTAGGTAATTATGTGATGCTCAGAGCTTTTCCAGGCCACGGGAGAAGGTAGTAATCTCAGAATAGCTATTCACTGTTGGCCCTGTATTTGAGGGGTTCTAAAAATATTCCTCTCAAAATATCAAGAGTAGAGCAAGACTTTTCATGTAGCAGAAGGAGGTTTATCCTGTTTCCTGCGGAAATTCTGGCTCTGTCTTGCACCAGTTAATAACTGTGTTGGAAGGGTGACCTGGGTCTGCTGTGAGTTCCTGATGGACTTGGTCCTGCCCAGCTCTCTTTAAAATATCCCTTCATATGAGGAATGCTTTGTGCACTTTGCCTTTTTCCCACCAGTTTGATGTGCATTGGAGTGCTCTTAAATACTGACTGTGCCAACTCCTGAGTTCTGCTGCTCCTTAATTTGTGTTAAGTGGGGTGGCACTGGCCTACACTCAACTTACTTTTGCATTCACACCACTGGTAAGTGTTGTGTTGTGTTTCCTTTGTGGCAGAAGATAAAAGAAGAGGTATCTTCTCCTCTCAAGAACTCCAAGAGGCAGCGGGAAAAGGCAGCATCTGACACGGAGGAACCTGACAGGTCCAATGCCAAAAAATCCAAAACTCAAGTGAGTCCCACAGAGGAGTATTTCCTCTTAGGAGAATGGTTTGAGGTGGGGAGGGGCTGCAAATCTGGTAACAAAGCGAAAACATTAAATCAATTTAAGCCATAGCAAATTGTAACTTAATCTGTGGCTGGAAAGGGACCAATGTTATAATGTGTTCCTCCTGCTGAAAACAGTGGAGTGATACGGGGTGAGTCCAGAAGTTGGGTTTTTTCTTTGTTTTAATATTAATATCAACCATATAGGAGTGCACTGGATTGTTCTCCACTGTTTTCCTCCAATTTTGTAAATTTAAATTTGGGTTTTTGTCTTCTCTGACGAGTTAGAAGACCACCACTCGAGTTGTCACAAGACAAATCTTTTCCATTGCTGGTCACCTTCATAGTGAAGAAGAGTTTTGCTATGTTCAGCAGGACCCCTCCTGTATTTCAGTTTGTTCCTATTGCCCCTGGGCACTGTGGTAGGGTCCTGGTTCTGCTGTCTGTGCACTTCCCTTGGGTGTTTGTGTTCCTGAGCTGCCTTGGACCCTATGAGGTTCAAAGGGCACCTGTGTCTGGGCAGTGTGACAGACCCCATCCTGTGGCACACCTGGCACGTCCTGGTGTGCCTTTCCCGGGCTCAGTGGTCGCTGCTGCCTCTCCCCACAGGAGATCAGCAGGCCCAACTCCCCCTCGGAGGGAGAGGGCGAGGGCGAGAGCTCCGACAGCCGCAGCGTCAACGACGAGGGGAGCAGCGACCCCAAGGACATCGACCAGGACAACCGCAGCACGTCCCCCAGCATCCCCAGCCCCCAGGACAACGAGAGCGACTCGGACTCCTCCGCTCAGCAGCAGGTGCTGCAGGCGCAGCCCCAGGTGCTGCAGGCCCCGAGCGGCTCTGCCCAGGCTGCAGCTCCCACGCCGCCGGTGCCAGCCCCGGTGCCGGCGCCTCCGCCCGCGTCCAGCGCCGCCCCGGCGCCATCGCAGCCGTCACCGCCCGTGTCCCAGCCCTCGGGCCAGCCCCAGCCCTCTGCTCCCCCTGCTCCCCACTCGCACATCCAGCAGGCCCCCGCGCTGCACCCGCAGAGAATCCCATCGCCGCACCCTCCCCTGCAGCCCCTGAGCGTGTCCCAGAGCCAGCCCGCGCCCGCCCCGGCGCAGCCCCCGCTGCACGGCCAGCCCCAGCCCGCCCCGCACGGCCTGCAGGCGCAGCCGCTGCTGCCCCACGGCCCCGGGCCCGCCCAGCCCTTCTCCCTGCCCGCCCAGCCCGCTCAGTCTCAGGTGCCCCTCCAGACCCAGGCCCCGTCCCACCCGCACTCGGGGCTGCAGGCGGCGCAGCCGGTGCTGCCGGGCACGGCCTCGCTGCAGCCGGCGCAGCCTCCCCGTGAGCAGCCGCTGCCGCCCGCCCCCATGGCCATGCCTCACATCAAACCTCCCCCCACCACCCCCATCCCGCAGCTGCCCGCTGCCCCGGCCCACAAGCACCCTCCCCATCTCTCGGGGCCGTCTCCGTTCTCCATGAACTCCAACTTGCCCCCGCCGCCCGCTCTGAAGCCGCTGAGCTCGCTGTCCACTCACCACCCTCCATCGGCGCACCCTCCTCCCCTGCAGCTGATGCCTCAGAGCCAGCCCCTGCAGTCCTCTCAGGCCCAGCCTCCCGTCCTGACCCAGAGCCAGAGCCTTCCCCCTCCTGCCACTCACCCCCCCTCCGGACTCCATCAGGTTTCCTCGCAGCCCCCGTTCTCCCAGCACCCCTTTGTGCCCGGGGGCCCCCCTTCCATCACGCCTCCGTCGTGCCCCTCCACCTCCACGCCGCCCACCGTGCCTGGCATCCCTCTGCAGACCCCCATCTCCACGTCAGCAGCTTCTAGCGGGACAGTGCCCGTGGTGACAGCCTGCACGCTGCCACCCATCCAGATCAAGGAGGAGGTCCCCGATGAGGCTGAGGAGCCGGAGAGCCCTCCACCCCCACCCCGGAGCCCATCCCCAGAGCCCACGGTGGTGGACATCCCCAGTCATGCCAGCCAGTCAGCCAGGTATGGAGCTTTCATCAGTGTTCTGCTTGCCCTGCTTTACACTCCACTGTCTGTGTGTATAAAACCAGTACAGTACAGTGAGTTTTCTCCTGGCTTTCTGGGAAGCTGGTAGTGTTTGGTCTAAGTGTAGATTGATACTTTTTAGTGTGAATGCTCTTGCCCCTTTTCCAGTGTTGAGCTCTTCTCTTTTGTGTTCTTTTCAGGTTCTATAAGCACCTGGACCGTGGCTACAATTCGTGCTCCAGGGCAGACCTGTACTTCATGCCTCTGGCAGGATCCAAACTGGCCAAGAAGAGAGAAGAGGCCATCGAAAAGGCCAAAAGGGAAGCGGAGCAGAAAGCCAGGGAAGAGAGGGAAAGAGAAAAAGAAAAAGAGAAGGAAAGAGAGCGGGAGCGTGAGCGTGAGAGAGAAGCGGAAAGAGCTGCGGTAGGTGCAGTGCTGGGTCAGAGCTGGGTCAGGGAATTGATGGCTGGGTCTCAGCTGGGTGGTGGCTGCAGGATGCAGATCCCCAGGAGCACTTTAACCCTGTCAGGGCTCTCTGAGCATGGAGCTGTGTGTATGGACTGAAATCCAGCCTGCTCTGAGCACCTCTGACCTGCCTGGGACTGTCTTCTCCTTAAAGGAAAGAGAGTTTCTGCCCCAGGTCTGGTTCTGCAGGAAGCCAGAGCAGCTGGGCAGAATGAGGCCAGTTGTTGGCATTGCCCTTGCAGCAGGAGGGCACTGTGCAGGCACAGCGAATGCCTTTGTGTCCTGTGCAGGCACACGAGTGCTGCCTGCTGGCAGAGGCGCTGGCGGTGGAGGGCAGGTGTGTGTTTATGCGTGTGTGGCTGAGGTGTGCTGACCCGAGGCTGTTTCCCCGCTGTGTGCAGCAGAAGGTGTCCAGCTCCTCCCACGAGGGCCGTCTGGGTGAGTCTCAGCTCAGCGGGCCGGCCCACATGAGGCCTTCCTTCGAGCCGCCGCCGACCACCATCGCGGCCGTGCCGCCGTACATCGGGCCGGACACGCCGGCGCTGCGGACGCTCAGCGAGTACGCGCGGCCCCACGTCATGTCCCCGACCAACCGCAACCACCCCTTCTTCGTGCCCCTGAACCCCACGGACCCGCTGCTGGCCTACCACATGCCCGGCCTGTACAACGTGGACCCCGGCATCCGCGAGCGGGAGCTGCGCGAGCGCGAGATCCGCGAGAGGGAGATCCGCGAGCGGGAGCTGCGCGAGAGGATGAAGCCCGGCTTCGAGGTGAAGCCCCCGGAGCTGGACGCGCTGCACCCGGCCACCAACCCCATGGAGCACTTCGCCAGGCACGGGGCGCTGACCATCCCGCCCGCCGCGGGGCCTCACCCCTTCGCCTCCTTCCACCCGGGGCTGAACCCGCTGGAGAGGGAGAGACTGGCGCTGGCGGGGCCGCAGCTGCGGCCGGAGATGAGCTACCCGGACAGGCTGGCGGCCGAGCGCATCCACGCCGAGCGCATGGCCTCGCTCACCAACGACCCCCTGGCGCGGCTGCAGATGTTCAACGTCACCCCCCACCACCATCAGCACTCGCACATACACTCGCATCTACACCTACACCAGCAGGACCCCCTTCACCAAGGTGAGCCCTGGCAGCTGGGCACTCAACTGGGGAGCGGCTCAGAATGGGCCCAGTGTGACCCTGGAGCTCAAACAGCAAAATCCCTGTGCCCCAGGAGCTGGGCACTTCCCCAGGGAACAGCTCAGAACGGGTCCAGTGTGACCCTGGAGCTCAAACAGGAAAATCCCTGTTGTCCATGTTGTGGTTCTGTGCCATGGAAGGTTGTGGTAACTAAATTGCAGTTACTTTTTGTAGGGTGATGATAACACCACAGAGATGTTCCTTCAGACTCTCACTGTGAAAGGTTTGCTGGTTTGTTGTGGGTTGGTTTAAGTATTGCTGTCCTAGAGCAGCACCTTACAGTTGTAATAATTAATAGTCTCAGAAATGGATCTGTGCCTTGCTCATTTCTGTAGCAAGATACGTGGTTACTGCTCCAGAGGTCTGGAGCCCTGGAGATGAGGCACTCAGCAGGAATTTTCACATTTCCTGGTGACAGACTGGAGAGAACATGGCAAGCCAGGCATCAGGTGCTGCAGCTGCCAAGTGAGGGGAGGGGAAAGTCAGAGTGAAATGCAGGTTCTGGTGTCTGGCTACCAGTGCAGTGTTTGTGCAAGCAGATGTAGAATCCTTTGCCCTGGAGCAGTGTCCATGAAATGTGGGGGGATGCCCATTTTGGGAGTTGCAGGGAATGTGAGTGCTGCTGCAGAAGCCAGCTTGGACACCAAGGAAAGCAGCAGGATGGTGAGAGGTTCTTGAGGGCTGGGGGGCTGCAGGTAAGGGATGGCAGAATGCTGAATATCAGCATTCCTGAAGCTGCTGAGGCTCACTGCAGAAATCACAGATGGGCAGGCAGGTTTGCAAGGCCCCTGAGAGCTCAGGAAATCTGACCCAGGCCATGTGTGTACAAGGACCCTGCTGCCAGGTGAGACAGTCACGGAGCACCTCTGTGCAGGTGAGTCTGGATGCTCCCCAGGTGCTTGTTCTGGACAAAACCATGGCCTGTGCTCTGTCCCAGTGCAGAGAGGCTGCTGCAGACACAGCCAAGGCAGTTCCTGCCAAGGCTCTTTGTGAGTGTTTGAGCCAAATTTGGCTTTGTGCTCTGCCACGTTCAGGCACAGTCAGGGGCTCTTGGTTCTTGCTCCGGGTGGCTGCAGTGGTGCTCAAGGCTTTACAACCCCTGCTCTCCTCAGAGTGGGGATGAACAGAGGGTACAATGACCCCACATTGGTGCTGGGCACCAGCTGAGGGAATTGTTCTGGCTCTCTGTTCCTTTCCCCTGTGGAAACTCTTTCTCTCCTTCTCTCTCAGGCTCAGCAGGACCTGTCCATCCCCTGGTGGATCCTTTAGCAGCTGGACCCCACCTGGCACGTTTTCCCTACCCACCTGGGACCATCCCCAACCCATTGCTAGGGCAGCCACCTCACGAGCATGAAATGCTGCGGCATCCAGTCTTTGGTGAGAGCATTTTTGGGTGCTTTGATCTGCAGTGCCATCTTTTATCGTGGGGTTTAACGTTTCTCACTGGGGGAGTCGAGCTGTGCCTTTGTGGGGTGTGGTTGGGGTGAACGAGGTGCAAAGCAGAGTGTGACCGTGTGGTGCTGTCCCCAGGTACCCCCTACCCTCGGGACCTGCCCGGGGCCATCCCCCCGCCCATGTCGGCGGCGCACCAGCTGCAGGCCATGCACGCGCAGTCGGCCGAGCTGCAGCGGCTGGCGATGGAGCAGCAGTGGCTGCACGGCCACCCCCACATGCACGGCGGGCACCTACCCAGTCAGGAAGATTATTACAGGTGAGCCTGCCAGGGGGGTTCTGGGCACCTGGGGATCCCATGCCACTTCTCCACATTCCTTCTTTTTCCCTGGGGATTTTCTCCTCTCCTGCTGTCTGAGCTGTGCTGAGAGCTGCTTTGGGCAGGTGGGAAGTGAAATGCAGATTTCTGGCACAGCGTGAGTGGCTGAGTGTGTGTGACTTGTTGCAGGATCCCCAGCCATGTCCCTGTGCCAGGGCAGTGCCCAGGGTGCTGCTCTGTGGGGTTTGCAGGCAACCCCAACAAGGGAAGAGATGAGAGTCTTGACTCCATATTTCAGAAGGCTAATTTTTTATTTTATTATATATATTATATATTATATATTATATATTACATATATAAAATATATTTTTATTTTATTATATATATTATATATTATATATATAATATATATATATTATATTAAAAGAAAATTATATATTAAAACTATACTACAAGAATAGAACAAAAAGGATTTCATCAGAAGGCTTGAAAGGATTAGAAAAGAATGATAATAAAATCTTGTGACTGCTCACAACCTCAACACAGGTGGCTGTCATTGGTCATCAAGTAAACAATTTCACAAGCTGGGTAAACAATTCTCCAGATCCCATTCCAAAGCAGCAAAACATGGAGAAGCTGAAGCTTCTCAGGAGAAAAGATCCCAACGAAAGAATTTTTTATAAAACATGTCTGTGACAGTGCTCAGAGTGCAAACCTGCAGCCCCTGCTCCCTGCAGGAGGGCAGAGCAGCTTCCTGTGTCTCACACCTCCTGTGCTCTGTTCAAATGAGTTTTCTTTCTCTTTTCAAATGAGTTTTCTTTCTCTTTTCAAATGAGTTTTCTTTCTCTGTTCAAATGAGTTTTCTTTCTCTTGCAGTCGACTGAAAAAAGAAGGCGACAAACAGTTGTAATAAATTATTTATTTGTAACGCTGGCTATGGAAACCCCAGTCCTTGGGAAGGAGTGGAACATTTTTACATACAAGAAGAGCTACAAAAGGAAAAGAATATCTTATAAAGATTTCTTTATATATTTAAAACAGAAGCAACCACCCAACAAGTAGAGACTTATCAGCATAGTGTTCATTTGTAGAGAAGATTTCTCAAGACTGGTGTGGGTCTCCCTGCATGAAGATGTATTCAGAAGCCTCTTGGAAATACAGGACTGTGTGGAACATTCAGAGAACTTCCTGCAATCTTGTTTTTTTTTTTTTTTTTCTCTTTTCTTACTAGTTTGTTTTCAGTAGGTGCTAGAATCAGGTTCACAACACAAGTCACTGTGCGTGAAGGGACACTCGATGCATCTATAGGTAACTAAAAAAAAAAACAAGGATTGCAAGTAGGTGACATAACAAGCTCTGAATCCAAGTGCTATAATAATAAAAAAAAATCTACTTTTATTTTAATACATTGTAGGAAATCTTCATAATTTTAAAAGAGAGCTCAGTTCTGCAGCATGGCTTTTTAAGTCTGTAAATAACTTTTTTTGGGTAGAGGGGAGAAACAAAACAAAACAAACTCCAGAAACGTTTATCTTGATTTTCAGTAACATCACAAATTGTGAATTCCTACCTGGTATTGACAGAATACAGAGTTGATTTTTTAATAAAATATATATATATAATTATCCCTTTAATTAAAGGGAATGATGGGTTATCAATAATTTCAAATGGGTAAAAGCTTGACATTTGGTTTGATATCAACAATAAGCATTAAAGGGATTTGCAGGGATAATGTTGCAAATGACTGTTTCTGTTCTTGGTTTTTTGGTTGGTTTGGTTGTTTGGGGTTTTTGTTGGTGTTCCATCTCTCTGTTCTGCAGCTGATTTTGTTGACTTGGGTTTCTCAGCAGCTCAGATGTCCCTTGGACCCCGCTGCTCCTTTTGGTGCCACCTTCAACGGTTCATTTTTGTGTGGCCATAAAACACTTCTTTCCTGTGAGATTTGAAACTTAACCTAGCTCCATTGGGTTTAGCTTTGGGCAGAAAGTTCAGAGAAAGAATCTGTTGTAAAAATCTCTTTTTTAGCTGTTCCATGGCGCAGACCAGTGCAGCCACAGTGGTGTGTGCAGTGCACACCTGGGGAGGACCTGCTTTTCCTGCCCTCCTGCTACATGAATTCTTAAGGAAAGTGGACTTGGCAAGCTGGTTTTCATTAGGTTGTGTTGCAAAGACCAGTCTGTTTTTCTCTTTGAGTGTTTGAGTTTGGGTTTTCCCTAAGCAGAAGCTGCTTTACCTGCCAGCAGGGCAGTGTCCCTGAGTGCCAGGGGCAGTGGCACTGCCTGCACCCCTCAGCCCTGCAGGGCAGCTCCTCTGCTGCTTCCCCAGGCTGGGGAGAGGAGAGGAGCACAGGTGAGCATTAAAGGAGACAGCTCTGCTTACCAAGCACATTTTTAAAGTTTTTTTCCCCAGTTTTTATTGCTGGAGCAGAGGCTGATGCGACCAATGGACATCTGGACCTGCTGCTCGTTTTGTTCTGCTGGTGCACAGCTCCCCCCTTCCCTCTCACTCAGGAGTGCTCTCTGCTGCTGCACCTGTGCCAGGGCTGTCCTGAGCCCCTCTGCTGCAGCTGTGCTCCCTCAGCTGCACGCACAGTGCTCATCCCTCTGTGCTGCTCAGCCCACCAAGGCAGGGTACAGGGGGAGCAGGGGATTTGATTTTCCTGCTGAAATTGCCTTTGTGCTGTGCCCCAGTGTCCAGTGCTGAGGGTTTATCAGTGCTGAGGGTTTGATCAGTGCTGAGGGTTTGATCAGTGCTGAGGGATTTGATCAGTGCTGAGGGTTTATCAGTGCTGAGGGTTTGATCAGTGCTGAGGGTTTGATCAGTGCTGAGGGTTTGATCAGTGCTGAGGGTTTGATCAGTGCTGAGGGATTTGATCAGTGCTGAGGGTTTATCAGTGCTGAGGGTTTGATCAGTGCTGAGGGTTTGTCAGTGCTGCTGTGGTAACTCTGGTGTTGGGAGGGCCAGGTTCAGTTCCTGGGGTGGGGAAGCACCAGCTCAGCCAGAATGGAGGGAAGGGGACTCCTGCCCATGGCTGTGGGCAGTGATGGGGTGCAAAGGTCTCCCTGTGGAGCTGGGATTATTTCTGCTCACGGCTGAGCAGCCAGGAGGATGGGCCTGCTCAGCAGAGAGTGCCTCAGTTTTACTTTTAGTGCTTTAAAGGTCTCATCAGGCACATTTCAGTTCAGTTTCTCCCCTCCTCTTGTTTTACTGTGTGGAATTGGGGAGTTTGGGAGAGTTCAGCCACTTCAGCCATTTCTTCTGACTCTTCTCCTGCTGTTTTTTAGCCATAGTTCTTCAGAAAAAGGAAAAGCTAATTTCCTCCAGTGGTCCTCTCTGTATTCCTTGTTTGTCAGCTGAAGTTGCTGTCTGTTCTAAAGCTGTTCATTGATTTTAATTTTTTTCTCCCAGAAGAGCATTCTAATAATTTTATGGGAGCTTTTTTGTTCACATGATTCAGAATTAAGCACTGAAATTGCTCAGTTTTAGCCAGTGATTAACTACAACTTTACCTGCAGTGGCTTCTGAAGCCATCTCGGTGTTCGATGCCCTGTTAAAATAAACAACCCAGACCTTTTGATTTCCTTTCAAGAAATCTCTCTTTATTTTTCCTCTGTTCCGAAAGTTCTTTTAAGATTTTGCTTTGGTGTTTTTGAACCGTCTCTCTTGTTCTATGTCGTCATGGTTGAGCTTGTTTCACTGCACCGTTGAGCAGAGTGTACATTCTGACTGCTACATTTATATATATCTTGAAGCTTAATGTATATATGAGTAGTTTGCCATGGGATAACACAGTGTAAACAGAGTAGAAACCCAGAAATCGTGACTTCTGTGTTCTCTCCATTTGAGTATTTTGTAATTTTTTTGAAATATTTGTGGACATAAATAAAACCAAGCTACACTACAGCAGCCAGGTTTTGCCTGCAAGTGAAATGTGTCTGGTGATTGTTGTTGGTGGGAGAGGAGCTGCTCTCACCTGGGCTGATGTGGGTTCAAACCTGTCCTTTTTTGGCCTTATTTATTCCCTCTTTGAGATAATTTTGTTTTTAATACACAGTACACAAACACCATGTCCAGTTCCAGTTCTGCATCCTTGGGTCCCATTGCTGCTCTGCTGCTCAATTTACTGGGGATGCCCTGGGGATGCCCCAGCAGCTGCACTTTGGGGATTGCTTTTCCTGAGAGGAGAAACTGGGAACAGATTTTTCCTCATTTGTGCCAGTGTTGGACACAGCTGACCCCGAGCTGGCCAGAGCTGCCCTCCCCAGGGGAAACTGCAGAGAGGGAGATGCACAGTAACTCACTGAAAAGCTGAAATTTGCCTTCAGTTCCATCAGTTGTGCTCCCCAGGGGCTGCAGTGTGTGCCAGGTGAGGATCAGCACAGTAATTCAATGCTCCCTCACTGAAAAGCTGAAATTTGCCTGCAGTTCCATCAGTTGTGCTCCCCAGGGCTGCAGTGCCAGGGGGGATCTGCCCCTGCAGGTGCCAGGGAGCCCTGGGGTGGCACCGGGAGCTTGGCAGGGCTGGGAGGGAGGGAGGGAGGGAGGGAGGGGGAGGCTCCTCCCTGCTCTGGGGTTTATCAGGAATAGCAGAACTCTGGAATTGGGGCTCAGGGCACACAGGAGTGAGCTGGGAGCTGCTGCTGCAGGGGCTCCATGGCAAATGCCACGAGGGGCTGCTCAGTTTATACCCCTGGCACTGTGTGAGGGGAGGGGCAGCTCCTGTCTGCTGGGAACAGCTTCTCAAAGTGCCTTTTCTGAGCCTCTGCGATTTACTTTGACATTTCTTGTTTTAATTCCTTGTGCTCAGTACAGAACCTGAGGGGGCTCAGGCTGCCCTGCCCTGCTGAGCAGGTCCTGAGCTTCAGGTGTGAAATGATGAATTCCACAGGGAGGGGCTGGGAGGACTTTGACCCCTGGATAAATGGAGCAGTGCAGGTGTTCAGATGTGGTTCTGTGTCCATGGGGTTGTGCTGTGGCAGGGTGAGAGCTGGAGCCATCAGCTGTGTCCCTTTGCCACCTGCACCTTGGCAGAGCTCCTGAGAGGCTCCAGCAGCACAGGTGGGGTTGGGTCAAATAATTTTCCCTTGGGAGGTTTTTCCTTCCTCTAAGTTGGATTGTTTTAGTGCCATCCAGCTGTCACTTTTATCCTTCTCTCCAGTTCACTCCTTCACAGCTTCATGCTCTTTTTGGAGTGGCAAATAATGCAATGGGCATCAGCAGCAGTGCTTTAAATAATAAAATGGCATCAGCAGCAGAGTTTTAAATAATAAAATGGGCATCAGCAGTAGTGTTTAAGTGAAATGGGCATCAACAGCAGTGTTTTAAATAATAAAATGGGCATCAGCAGCAGTGTTTTGAGTGAAATGGAATCAGAGCAGTGTTTGAAGCAGTGCCAGGGCACCCTCAGGAGTAGAGGAGCACTCTGTGGTGTCACCACTCTGCTTTCACATTCCTTGGCTGCAGGTTGTGATTCCAGACTACAACAGGCAGTGGATTGCAGAAACAAATTCTCCCTTTTATGTTATTTAAAGCCAGGCTCCTTGGCTTCACTGATTTCTTCTGGAGAGTTTCTGGGCCAGAAAATGTTGGGAGGTGTTGTGACAGAAATGCCTTCATCTAAATGTAAATGTTGCTGCCCTGCCTCGGGCTGCCTTGGAGAGGCTTTTTCTGTGGCAAACAGCTCAAAGTAATGGTCCCAATCAATTTATTCGTGTCAATAAAAGCTCTTTTATATGTTCATTTGAGATTATTCTGGGCTGCTGGGACTGTGTTTGTTTTTGAGCAGGTGTGTCAGATGGAGCAGAGATGAAGGAGGAGGAGGAACCTGTGGGTCTGGTCGGGAGCAGGGACAGTTTGGGGGTTTGAGGGGGACAGAGGGGAGGTGCCTCAGTATTGGGACACAGGGAAATGGGAGAGAACTGCCAGAGCTGCCCTGAGCCTGGGATGGCTCAGCTTGGGTTGGGTGGAGTAAAGGAGTTAAACACAAAGGCCCCGACACAAACAGAGATTTCTGAGTCACCCCAGTGCAGAAACATCCGGACAAAGTCAGCTTGACATTCTCTGACCCCACCCTGGAAAGGGAAAGCAGGTAAGAGGGGCCACACCAAACTGCAAAAACAACTTTTAAAATGTATTTTGTGCTGTGCATTGAAGTGTGAATTCTGTCTGTGCATCTCCTGCCAGCACCCCCGTGAGCAGGGCTCTGTGTGCCCGTGTCTGATTCCCTTTGGCCCTGAGCTGCAGTTCGGGGTGCCCTGGGTGGGTTCTGGCAGTGGGTGATGCCCACGGGAGCTGCTCTGCCCCTGGGGCTGCTGTGGAACCTGCCTGCACCTCCAGCCCCTCCTTGTGTCCAGAGCTGCCTGGCATTGGTGACAAATGACAGAGCACAGATCTGTCCCCTGGCATTGGTGACCAATGACAGAGCATAGATCTGTCCCCTGGCATTGGTGACCAATGACAGAGCATAGACCTGTCCCCTGGCATTGGTGACCAATGACAGAGCATAGACCTGTCCCCTGGCATTGGTGACAAATCACTGAGCATGGACCTGTCCCCTGGCATTGGTGACCAATTACAGAGGATAAATGTGACCCCAGGGCTGGGTGCTGCCTGTGCCAACCTGTGCAGGTGCCCTCGGTCCTGCCACCACTGCCAGGCTGCTGCTGCCCTGCCCTGGCTCACCTGAGCACTGAACAGAGGTGAAGCTGCTTCCTGCCTCTAATTTACACTTCAGATCTTTCCAAAGAGCTGCAAACAAATGGATTCCCACTGTTTATGCAGCAGAGAAGGAAGAGAACTCAGTAAAGGCTTTGAGAGCCTTGAATCCTCACGGCTCCAGGGTTTGTAATGCAGTGCCACGATTTCAGTGTGGTTGGGGTTATTCACACCCTCTGCTGTGTCCTGTGGCTCTGCAGCTGGGGCAGGGGATGCTGCAGCCCTGGAGGGACCCGTCCCGAGCAGCTGCTCCGGGAGTCCGGCTGGATTCACCGGGAGGGAGGAGAGCAGCGCTCACAGCATCCCCTGCGGGTGAGAAGAGCTGTTTGTACCTGGATTTACCTGGAGTAAGGAGAGCAGCATCCCCTGAAAGTGAGAGCTGTGGCTGGAGCTGTTTTACCTGGATTTACCTGGAGTAAGGAGAGCAGCATCCCCCTGCAGGTGAGATGGGTGGGAGGAGCTGTTTGTACCTGGAGTGATGGAGAGCAGCAATCACAGATCCCCCTGCAGGGGAGAGCTGTGACAGGAGCTGCTTTTGCTTGGATTTATCCAGAGCAATGGAGAGCAGCGATCACAGCATCCCCTGCCGGTGAGAGGAGCTGTTTGTACCTGGATTTACCTGGAGTAAGGAGAGCAGCATCCCCTGAAAGTGAGAGCTGTGACTGGAGCTGTTTTACCTGGATTTACCTGGAGCAATGGAGAGCAGCATCCCCTGCAGGTGAGATGGGTGGGAGGAGCTGTTTGTACCTGGATTTACCTGGATTTACCTGGAGAGCAGCGCTCACAGCATCCCCTGCAGGTGAGAGCTGCGATGCTGTGGCAGGAGCTGTTTGTGCCTGGGCTGCTGTCCCCGGTGCCAGGGCAGGATTCGCCACGGGATGGCAGCAGATCCTCGGGAATCGGGAATTCGGGAATTCCAGCCCGGAGCGTCTGTGCCGCGCTCGGGGGAGCAGAAACCTCCTCAGACAGGGAAATTCGGGCATCCCCAGGGCGGGGAGAGCCCAGTGGGACCAAGGGGCGTTTCCCATTTGATTCCTGCTCTTCCCCATCTTGGGGGGCATTTCCCATCTCCTTCATCTCCTTCCTGCTCTTCCCCTCCTGGGTGGGCACCTCTGGCTCTGCCTGGCTGTGCAGAGTGGTGCCAGTCCTGCTTCACTGTGCTTGTCCCACATCCAGGGCTGGCAGAGAGAGCCCCCTTTGGCCCCCTTTGGCCCCCTTTGGCCTCCTTTGGTCCCCATGTGTCCCCCAGCCACGTTGTTGTCCCAGAGCCCCTCCCTGAGTTGCCACCAGCCTCCATACCCAGCTTCTTCTGGTTAAATTTCATTTATTGCCCTGGAAATGAGCACATTTAACACCTTCCTGCTGTGTCCATGTAAAAAACCATCCAGGAAATGCCTCCTTTGGGCTGCCTGCACGGTCCAGGCTGTTCTTGTCTTTTCCAAGGGCTGAGCACTGGCTGCTGTCAATGCCCTGTGCTCCTGAGCTCCCGGTGAGTGCAGCTCTCTGCCCCCCTCACTGAGCTCTCTGCACTGTAAATACTTTTCTCAGGATGAAATTCCCTTCTGCTCTTCCTGATGTCCCTGCTCCAATGGCAATATCGATTTCTTATATGCAGTGAGCAGGATTTACTGCTGATTTTCTGGAGACGTTTCCTTGGACTCCACTCCATCATTCTTGCTCCCAGAGCTGCCCTCACATTTAACTTTTCCCAGCCCCTTCAGCTCCCCCTTCTGCACCCACAGCTTCCCCTCACCTCTACTTTGGTTCAAAGGCACAGAGAAGAGAACCAACCATGAATTCCCCGAGAAGGAAACCCAAAGTCTGGGATTCCAGCTGGGTGAATTTCTTGCCAGTTTCAAAGGGAGGGAGGTGACTTTGAGAGCAGCAAGGTTCAACCCAGAGCTGGTAATCAATGTCTGGAGAGGGAGCAGAGGGACAATTCCCCCAGGTCTCCTCCTCTGTGCTCTGTATTGCTTTTTCTGTGTCAATATCCAGGCTTGGCCAGGCTGCTGTCACTCTGTGCTCCCAGTGAGATGCAGGAATTGTTCTGCTGGTACCTGGACTGGCGAGTAAAATCCATTTGCCCCATTCTGCAGGTTCTGGGCAGTCCATAGGGACAGGGAATGGGGCTGGGGCTGGCAGAGCCCATCCCTGCCCTGCCTGGCCCTGCAGATTCACCCAAGCACTGACACCCAGCTCCCTGCCAGCTGAGGCTGCAATAAATAAATGAAATATCAGCCAGGGCAGGTGGGTGAGCCCAGAGATGCACACAGGGCTGTGCAAGAGGGGTTTTAGAAAGAAAGGCCACAGTGCAGGGAAGGCTGTCACACAAGCACACAATAATCCATTTGCTGCCTGCCTGCTGGAATGCTGGGCTGGTGGGAAATCAATCCCAGGCCCAGGGCTGAGCCTCTCCCTCCCCATGGCAAGGCAGGATCTCAGCACACGGTGGGGAGGGACGTGAGGAGCTTCCCTAAGTGCCTCGTGCTCCAGCATCCCTGCCATCCATTACAGAGCCTGAACGGCCCTGCTGGGGCTGCTGCTGGCTCAGAGCTCCCAGGTTTGTGTGGGAGCTTCCCCTGCCCCTGCTGGCTCAGCCTCTGGGTGCCCCAGATCCTCCACACAGACCAGGGAGAGCTCTGAGGTTGGAGCTGACCTGAGTGGGGTGAGGTCTGCACAAACCTGGGAGTGCAAACCCCAGAGCACTCCCAGGTCTGCGAGGTCTGCACAGCCCTGGATCCCCTGCACAGCCCTGCTTTGTTCCCCTGCACAGCCCTGGATCCCTGCACAGCCCTGGATCCCTGCACAGCCCCTGTTCTTTGGCACAGCCCTGGATCCTTGCACAGCCCCTGGATCCTTGCACAGCCCTGGATCCTTGCACAACCCCTGTTCCATGCACAGCCCTGGATCCTTGCACAACCCCTGTTCCATGCACAGCCCTGGATCCTTGCACAGCCCGTTCTTTGGCACAGCCCCTGTTTCCCTGCACAGCCCTGCTTTGTTCCCCTGCACAGCCCCTGTCCCTCTGCACAGCTCCCAGCCCTGTGTGCAGGTGACAAATGCCAGCAGAAATATTGATGTGGGCACAGCCAGTTAAAGGTTTGTGTGTGCCATAAACACAGAGAGAAGAGACCAGACACTCCTCGAGTGAGCAAGAGGGCACAGACAGACAGACAGACGGACAGGGAGGGTGTGATGGGCAGGGCAGGGCTCAGGGCAGCTTTACCAGGGGAAAGAGAACAGAATCCAGCAGCCCTGGAGCAGGGGCACGCTCTGAGCAGCTCTGAGGACATGGGACAGAGCTTCAGCCTCATCTCTGGCTGAGCTCAGCATAATGAGGGCACAGCCAGCCAGGCCGGGCTCATTAGCCGTGCTGCTGCCCAATTAGGCTGGGAGCTAATTGCTCATTAATGAGAGCATACCTGCTGAGGCAGCTGGGCTTCCCTGGCACCGGCTGGGGAACAGCAGAGAGGGGATTGAGGGCAGGGAAATGGAAATCTGGGAACAGCAGTGGGGACTGAAACCAGGGGAATGGAAATCTGGGAACAGCAGTGGGGACTGAAACCAGGGGAATGGAAATCTGGGAACAGCAGAAAGGGGATTGAGGGCAGGGAAATGGAAATCTGGGAACAGCAGATTTCTGTGCCACAGCTGGGATTACAGTACCAGCAGCTGGGATTGCTGTGCCACAGCTGGAATTACGGTGCCAACAGCTGGAATTGCTGGAGCAGAAGGGCCAGGCTGCCCCAGCCCTGGCACCAGTGAGCCAGGAAGGAGCTCAGCACTGGGAGCATCCCCTGCCTGAGCTCTCTGGAGGCTTGGCAGGAAAACAGACCTGGAAATACCCGGGCTGCAGCCCCTTGGGGAGCAGGAGGGCTCCGTTTGGGAGGGCTGGAAGGAGAAGGGCTGGGTTTGGGTGAGGTTGGAGCAGGAGAGCTGTGTTTGAGGGTGTGCAGGAAGGCTGCGTTTGCAGGGCTGGGAGCAGCAGGGCTGTGTTTGGGAGGGCTGTGAGCACCAGGGCTGTGTCCGAGGGTGCACAGGAGGCCGGGGCAGGCCGGGGCAGGCCGGGCAGGTTGGTGGCTCCCGCCGGTGCCCCCAGCCCCGCGTGTCCCCGCAGGAATCCCGGCGGGCGCCGCAGCGGGGCCGGGCTGTGTAAGCCGAGCCCGTGTCCCCGTGTGCGGCATCCCCAGCCCGGATCAGCGCTGTCAGCTGCCGGCCGTGCCACAGACCCCGCTCCCGGCCCGCGACATCGCCTCGCTGCACCCCGGGCTCCGACAAACATCGCGGGCTCCCAGGGCGGGGATTGCTGCTCAGTGCTGCCCGGGCGGCTCGGCCGGGCTGGGCTCAGCCTGATCCTGGTCCTGATCCTGGTCCTGATCCTGGTCCTGATCCTGGTCCTGATCCTGATCCTGGTCCTGATCCTGACCCTGATCCTGACCCTGACCCTGGTCCTGATCCTGACCCTGATCCTGATCCCGACCCTGATCCCGATCCTGCTCCTGATCCTGACCCTGCTCCAGGCTGGGCTCAACCAGACCCAGCTCAGCCCTGACCCTGCTCTGTGCTGGGGAAAGAAAGCTCTCTGCTGGCTCCCTCCCTCCTCTGCTGTGTTCCATGGCTGGGAATGAACTGATCCCTGCTCCATGCTGGGTTCCACCCTTCCTTCCTGTGTCTCATGGCTGGGAATCCACTGATCCCTCCTTTCTGCTGGGTTCTAGCCAGACCTGGCTCAGCCCTGATCCTGCTCTCTGCTGGGGAAAGAAAGTTTTCTGCTCTCCCTCCCTCCTGGCACATCCTGTGTTTCATGGCTGGAAATCCACGGATCCCTGCTCCATACTGGGTTCCTCCCTCCTCTCCTGAACCATCCTGTGTTTTATGGCTGGGGATGCACTGATCCCTCCTTTCTGCTGGGTTCTAGCCTGACCCAGCTCAGCCCTGATCCTGCTCCAGGCTGGTTTCCTCCCTTTCCCGCTGTGTCTCAGGGCTGGGAATGCACTGATCTCTGATCTCTGCTGGGGAAAGAAGGATTTCTGCTGGGTTCCTCCCTTCTCTCCATAACCATCCTGGGTCTCATGGCTGGGAACACACTGATCCCTGATTTCTGCTGCTCCCATCCTGGTTCCTCCCTTCCCTCCATAACCATCCTGTGTCCCATGGCTGAGAACACACTGATCCCTGCTCCAGGCTGGGCTCAGCCAGACCCAGCTCAGCCCTGATCCCTGCTCCAGGCTCAGCCAGACCCGGCTCAGATCCTGCTCTGGATAAATAACTTTGTGGCCCAGCTCCTGTGGATGGCCAGAGTGGCTCTGAGCCTCCTGCAGGCTGCAGCAAGGGCTGCTTTCAAACCAAACCAGGGGAAACTTCCAAAATATGGAACACCTCATAAAGCTGGGGAGGGGGAAACGGGCTGGGCAGCCCAGCCATGGCTCAGACCCTCAGGAGGGAGAATGTGCAGCACATAAACCCAGGGAGCCAGCTCAGGATGCCAACTAATGAGCTTTTTAATTAGCTGCAATTGCAGGCAAGGTTTAAAACCCAAAGAAGTCAGTAAATTAAAGATTTAAAGGACTGAACGGAATCGATGAGGGGTCAGCACTTAAAATATTAAAATGCCAAAGCAGATGACTTTAGGGGAAGTTTGCAGTGCTGCAGCAGGGCAAGCAGCAGGCTCTGGGCCTCTGGTCCTGAGCCCTGTGGTGGAGCCTGGCACCTGCAGAGAGCCAGAAATCACCTGCATGGGCAGCCTGCAGCCCCAGCCCTGCAGCCCTCCCTGCTCTGGGTGCAGGATTTGGTCACCCTGCCCTGCTCTGGGTGCAGGATTTGGTCACCCTGGCTGTGCTGGGATGAGTCCTGGCTGACTGAGGCAGGTGTGCAGCTCTGTCTGGGATGGGAGGAGAGGCAAACGCTGCAGCTCCTCCCCTGCCTGTGGGGCTGTCCCTGATGAATTCACTGTCACTCGTGGGGCTGTCCCTGGTGAATTCACTGTCACTCATGGGGCTGTTCCTGATGAATTCACTGTCACTCGTGGGGCTGTTCCTGGTGAATTCACTGTCACTCGTGGGGCTGTCCCTGGTGAATTCACTGTCACTCATGGGGCTGTTCCTGGTGAATTCACTGTCACTCGTGGGGCTGTTCCTGGTGAATTCACTGTCACTCGTGGGGCTGTCCCCATTGTCACTCCCACGTCTCCACAGTCCTGCTGTGCTTTCCCCACTCCTTTGTCACAAGTGCAATAAACAGCAATGGGGTTTGGAGTGAGGATTTTTCTTCTGGAGAAAATCCAGATATTTCTCTAAATGTCTGATAAATGAGAGAATAGGCCAGAAATGTGGAATATTCCTGCATGCTGAACAATCCCCTGAAGCCAAAAGCAGGCAGGCACTTCCTTCATTCCAATGTTCTTCTAAATGCTGCCCAGCATGTTTCTCAGCCCTTTGTAACCTAAAGAACTGGGGCAGTCTGGCCCAAAATAATCTGTGTGGAGCATTTATTTCTAAACTATTTTATTCCTTAACTTATCTCTAAACTACTCTTAGCTAAAAGGGGAAAAAAACCCCTCAGAGTTAAAGGAGCACAGGATGCTCCTGGAAACTGAATTAGCATTCTCAGAGCCTGGGCTGCTCCAGCTCTGCTGCTCCCAGCCCTCAGACTCTGCCTGTGCTTTTCCTTTCCAGCAGCTGATGTGCAGTGACACTGCTCCCTCTGGGAGGCTGCTGACAGGCGCTGTCAATATTTCCTTCTGAGAACCCCCCAGCCCTCCAAAGTGGGGCTGTTCACCCCAAACGCTGCAGCTCTGCCTGCAGAGAAGGTTCCCCCTGCATTTCCTGCATCCCTGGAGCTCAGTTTTCCATTGTTGTGTTTTCCTTCTGCTTCTCAGGGAAAAAGAGAGCAGGACTGAGAGCGTTCCCTGTCACTTCTGGCAGCTGCTGGCTGGGCTGCTGTCTGAGCCTGGCTGTGCTGCTGTCAGCTGGAAGGGCTCCAATATTCAGGAGTCAGGCACCCAAAACCTGGGGCTGGCAGCAAAGTCAGGAAAATGAAACACAGACACTTGGAGGAGCCTTTCCTTGCACCGTGTTTGTGCTGTTCTGCTGTTTCACCCCTTCGCTCTGACATTCCAACAGTTCTGCTTGCAAATCCTGCTGTGATATCAAAGGCCAGGGACTCCCCTTGAGAGGGAGGAAGGGGCAGCTCTCAGCCACAAGCCCTGGCTCCAGGAGTGCAGGCTTTGAGAAAGCCACGAAATACCCAAAGCTGTGGCTGTAAATCACCAGTGCTGCCAGCAGCTGAGCTGTGCTTCCCCAGTGGGAAGGTGGAACTCACAGCATTCTTCTCCAGCTGGACAACTCTGCCCATTGAAGGAAAAGGAGGATGCAAAGGAGACATCCCAGCCCTCCCTGGGGGCTTTGCTCCTGTCAGCACTGCTTCCTTGGCTATTGGAATTTTGGAATATATATATTTTTATAAATTCCAAAATTTTTATATTATATATAAAAATTTATATTTTTATATATAATATTTAAAAATATATAAAATATATATAATATGTATTATTATATATATTATTATATAGAATATAGAATATATGTATATTATATTCTATAAATATAATATACATAAATAATATTATTTATGTATATTTATTCTATATATTAAATATATAGAATATATAGAATATATAGAATAAATATAATATACATAAATAATATTATAAATTCTATATATAAATATATAGAATATTAGAATATATTACATATATTGAATATATATATTATATATTCTATATATATAAATTATATATAGAATATATAATATACATAAAATATTTCTAAAATATATCAATATACAAATATAATATATTATAATATATATTATATATGAAATATTTATATTTATATATAATATATAAAATATATATTGTATATAATATATATTATTACATATTGTTTATTTATATATATATTTATTTATATATATATATATATATATATATATATATATATATATATATATATATATGTGTGTGTGTGTGTGTGTGTGTATATATACTATGTATTCCAATTATATATATTATTGGAATAT
The DNA here is from genome assembly GCA_024362935.1 of Setophaga petechia. Lineage (NCBI taxonomy): Eukaryota > Metazoa > Chordata > Aves > Passeriformes > Parulidae > Setophaga > Setophaga petechia. The sequence continues at coordinate 4,931,948 of JANCRA010000047.1, forward strand.
CCTTTGGGATTCACTGGGCCCCCATGACCCCAGGCAGGTGAGCCAGCCCCAGGCACAGCCCTCACTCATTTTGTGCCAAGCTTGTGCCCCTTGAATCAATCCCACAGCAGCCTCTGTGTTTCCTCCCACAATTGTAATTTCAGCTGAATGGAGAAGGGAACCCCTGAGCTGCACCAGGCACAGCCCGGAGCACAAACCCCGCAGTTTTCCCTCAGGGAGGAGCAGCCAAGCCCTGCCCTGGCAGCTCCAGCAGGAATTCCTGCTGGGAAAAGAGAGAGTGCCTGCTGGACTGGGAGCCCCGGCAGGGTAATTAGCTAATTACCTGTGGCCTGGTTAATGAGCCTGGCTGGCTCTGGGAGCCCTGGGGCTGCCCGGTTCCTGTGGGGCTGCCCGGGGTGTTCTGTTCTGTCGGGCTGTGCCATCCCCCGGTGTGCCATCCCCCGGTGTGCCATGCCCCGGTGTGCCATCCCCCGGGTGTGCCATCCCTCGGGTGTGCCATCCCCGGTGTGCCATCCCCGGGTGTGCCATCCCTCGGGTGTGCCATCCCCGGTGTGCCATCCCCCGGTGTGCCATCCCCGGTGTGCCATCCCCGGTGTGCCATCCCCGGTGTGCCATCCCTCGGGTGTGCCATCCCCCGGGTGTGCCATCCCTCGGGTGTGCCATCCCCCGGGTGTGCCATCCCTCGGGTGTGCCATCCCCCGGTGTGCCATCCCTGGGCTCTGGGGGATGCTCAGCTCCCCAAATCTGGGTTCATCCCCGGGACAAACCCCGGCTGTGGCACCGCGGCTCTGCTCAAACGCGGGGATGAGATCGGAGGCGAAGTTTGAGCCCCGAGCTCGTCCCCAGGCAGGACAGAAAATAGAACCCAGCGAGGTCTCTGGGCTTTTCCCCAGCCCGGCGATGCTCTGTTGGCCAAATGTCATTTCTGATTTTATTGTGCTGCTCTCCTCTCTCATTAACCCCTTGTCTCCCCAGCTGCACACAGCTCTGCCCTGCGGCCCCCGTGGCTGTGGGGAGCTTCTCTGCCTCTCTGAGCTGGAACCCCCAATGTGAGGATGCTGCTCCTCTCTCCAGGCTCTCCTCCAGCCCTCCCTGTTTACATTAAAATGTAAATAACATCAACATTATTGTAAATAACATTAATGTAAATAACATCAACATTATTGTAAATAACATTAATGTAAATAACAGCCACCTTTGCTGGCTCTCCTCTCCCACAGCACCCGAGTCTGCCATCCCTGCTCACACCAAACATTCCCCCTTGCTGTCCCCGCCTGCTTTTATGATTTTATTTATTATTTTATTATTTAAATTTTATTATTATAACATTTTAATTGTTTTGTGGCTCTCCTCTCCCACAGGACCCCAGTCTCTGCCATCCCTGCCCCTGCTCACACCAAATATTCCCTCTTGCTGTCCCACTCTGAATTTGTCATTTACATTTTAACCCTTTGCGGGCTCTCCTTTCCCACAGCATCCCAGTCTCTGCCACCCCTGCTCACACCAAATATTCCCCCTTGTGCACAGAGCCAGCCCCAGGTGCCCTGAGCCAGGCTGAGCCCCGTTGGTGCCACGGGGACACAGAGGGGACACAGGGTGACAGTGGCTGCCCCCTGTGCCCCCTGTCCTCCCTCCCCTCAAACCCTCACCCTCATCACCTGATAAAGGCTGTTAAAGCCAACAGCCTCATTGAGCCTTTCATCATCTCGGGTGCTGTGAGCAGGAACCCGTTCATGAACTTCAGGAGGGGAAAAAACCAAACCCAAACTGAAAACTCAGCCTTGCCCTGCCCCACGCACAAACCCCCCAATAAACACAGCCAGGAAAAGCCAAAATCAAACTGAAAACTCAGCCTTGCCCCAACCCACCACACAAACCCCCCCAGTAAACACAGCCAGGGTGTCTGGGGTGGGTGCTCACCCCACAAACCCCCCAATAAACACAGCCAGGGTGTCTGGGGTGGGTGCTCACCCCACAAACCCCCCAATAAACACAGCCAGGGTGTCTGGGGTGGGTGCTCACCCCATAAACCCCCCAATAAACACAGCCAGGGTGTCTGGGGTGGGTGCTCACCCCATAAACCCCCCAATAAACTCAGTCAGGGTGTCTGGGGTGGGTGCTCACCCCATAAACCCCCCAATAAACACAGCCAGGGTGTCTGGGGTGGGTGCTCACCCCATAAACCCCCCAATAAACACAGCCAGGGTGTCTGGGGTGGGTGCTCACCCCATAAACCCCCCAATAAACACAGCCAGGGTGTCTGGGGTGGGTGCTCACCCCACAGCACCCAGGGTGCTGCTCTGCCTCTCAGGGCTGGCTATAAAAAGCCAGGAAAGCCCAGAGGAAGCAGGTGATGGGGCAGGGCAGGGCCAGGTGGGCTCAGGCTGGCAGGGATGGGGTTTCTCTGAGCAGAGGGTGCCTGGGCAGCAGGGAAACACCCAGACAGACAGACAGACAGACAGAGAGCAGAGAGAACCCGTGTGTGGGTGGCAGCTGGGGTTACCCAGCCTGGCTGAGCCCTCCCCTGGGGGAAGAGGGAAATCTGTGAGTGAAACTGAGAGCGTTGAGGGCAGGGCAGGAATCCCCAGCAGCAGCAGCAGGTGCAGAACGCCTGCCTGGGCTCCTTCCTTCTGTGCTGCACTGCCCGGGGAGCTCCAGAGACCTCACAGATGGATATGCCATAGATATCCTATAGATATATTATAGATATCTTACAGATGGATATGCCATAGATATCTTATAGATATATTACAGATAGATGTGCCATAGATATCTTATAGATATATTACAGATAGATGTGCCATAGATATCTTATAGATATGTTATAGATATCTTACAGATAGATATGCCATAGATATTTTATGGATATCTTACAAATATCTTACAGATAGATGTGCCATAGATATCTTATAGATATATTATAGATATCTTACAGATAGATATGCCATAGGTATCTTACAAATATATTACAGATCTCTTACAGATAGATATACTGTAGGTATCTTACAAATATATTATAGATATCTTACAGATAGGTAGATTATAGATATCTTACAAACATATTATAGATATCTTACAAACATATTATAGATATCTTACAAACATATTATAGATATCTTACAGATAGATAGACCATAGGTATCTTACAGATATCTATGGATATCTCACATATATACCATAGATATCTTATAGATATACCACAGATATGTTACAGATAAATATATTATGGATATCTTACTGATAGAAAGATTAAAGATATCTTATAGATGTGATATAGGTATCTTACAGGTAGATATACCATAGGTATCTTACAGATAGATTGACTATAGATATCTTACAGATAGATATCTTACAGGTGGATATGCTATAGATATCTTACAGATATACTGTAGATATCTGTAAGATTGATATATCATAGATATCTTACAGATTAGCTCTGCTAAACCTGAGCTAAACCTCATCTCCTGAGCTAAACCTGAGCTCTGCTAAACCCGAGCTGGGGTCTGAGGCAGGGGGATTGTTCTGAGGGTGTGATCTGCCTGCTCCATCACTCCTTTCCACCTGCCAGGGGTGTTCAATGCACAAAGCTCCTTCTGCGGGCAGGGAGGCCGGGCTGAAGCCCGAGGAATTCCAGCTGCAGCCCCTGCCAGCATCCAGCAAGGGGAGCTGAGCAGCTTTTCCCTTCCCTGAGCCGTCCCAGGTGAGCGGGAGCTGCTCTGCTCAGCCCCGGGGCTGATCCTGGAGCTGGGCTGAGGTCAGAGCCCAGCCTGATGTGCACAACAGCTGGGCCAGGGCTCTGCTCCACAGCCACACCTCGGGCTCCTGGGTCCTGGGAGTCTGGGACCCTCTGTGGGACAGTTCTCCTCCTTGGGCTGTGATTTTCCATCCCCGTTCTGGGCTCAGGGTCTGGGAAGGGAAGGGAAGGGAAGGGAAGGGAAGGGAAGGGAAGGGAAGGGAAGGGAAGGGAAGGGAAGGGAAGGGAAGGGAAGGGAAGGGAAGGGAAGGGAAGGGAAGGGAAGGGAAGGGAAGGGAAGGGAAGGGAAGGGAAGGGAAGGGAAGGGAAAGGAAGGGAAAGGAAGGGAAAGGAAGGGAAAGGAAGGGAAAGGAAGGGAAAGGAAGGGAAAGGAAGGGAAAGGAAGGGAAAGGAAGGGAAAGGAAGGGAAAGACTGGCCAGGCAGGGGCAGGGAGCTGCAGCCCTGAGGAGAAGGGGACTGCAGAGCCCAGGAGAAATTAAAATGTAAATGACTTGAACAATGCTGGGGTGGCAGAGCTCTCATTTCCCTGGTCCCTCTGGAAGGTGAGGAGCACCAGGATGTGTTGAGCATGGAACTGAAGGGCTCAGGGTGCACACAGAGCTCCGGGGATGGACAGACAATGACCCCAGGTCCCCCAGGTCCCCCAGCAGGGCAGGGATGCACACAGAGCTGCAGGGACAGACAGACAATGACCCCCAGGTCCCCCAGCAGGGCAGGGCAGGGCTGGTGGCAGCAGCTCTGCCATCCCTGGGCCCCCCTGCCCATCACTGCCCTTCCCACCACACGCCCTGAGCTCCAGGGCAGCCTGCAAGAATTCCATTTATTCATTCATTCATTCGTGCCAAACCCCCAGGGCAATGCCCCAAACTGGGGGGATTTGCTCCTCCCCTTCCTTCCCCTGCCTTCATGCTTTGATTTAAAATAGAATTTATTTTATAAAAAGGGGTTTTTCTGCCTCCCAGATGCACTGTGGAGCTCTTTGCTGGCCAAGCCCTGTGGCTGTGGTGCTGGGAGTGCACATGTGGGCAGAGAGGGGACAGAGCTGCTGCCATAAGGATTTTTCTTCCCTCTCCTTGCCAACATAATCAAAATAACTCACTTGCACCTAATAAAATAAAATCAGAATCCAAAAGCCTTCCTTCCCTCCAGCAGTCTGTCTGGATCCCATTCCTTGAAGCTGGGCTGGGAGTGCTGGGGGGGCTTTATTTTGGTTTTGTTGTTAACTTCTCCAGAATGAAAAACACCAACAGTGATGGGGAGCTGCAGCTCGTTCCTGACACAGATGGAAGCCGAGTGCTCCAAAACTGCTCCTTTTTGGGGCCAGACTTAATCCCAGGGCTTTTCCTTTCCTTGCTCCTTTTCTCCCCTTTCTTTCTGTTTAATTTGGTCTCTGCTTGCCGAGGGAAGGTGGGGTTTATCCCCTCCTTCTCTCTCGAAATACACAGAATAATGTGTGCTTAAATATATGGAATAACGTGTGCTTAAATATACAGAATAACGTGTGCCTAAATACATAGAATAGTGTGTGCTTAAATACATGGAATAACATGTGTGCTTAAATACATGGAATAATGTGTGCATAAATACATGGAATAGTGTGTGCTTAAATACATGGAATAACATGTGTGCTTAAACATATGGAATAGTGTGTGCTTAAATACATGGAATAATGTGTGCATAAATACATGGAATAGTGTGTGCTTAAATACATGGAATAACATGTGTGCTTAAATACATGGAATAACATGTGTGCTTAAATACATGGAATAATGTGTGTGCTTAAATACATGGAATAACATGTGTGCTTAAATACATGGAATAGTGTGTGCTTAAATACATGGAATAACATGTGCTTAAATACATGGAATAACATGTGCTTAATACATAGAATAGTGTGTGTTAAATACATAGAATAATGACGTGTGCTTAAATACATGGAATAACGTGTGCTTAAATGCATGGAATAGTGTGTGCTTAAATACATAGAATAGTGTGTGATTAAATACATAGAATAACATGTGTGCTTAAATACATGGAATAACGTGTGTGCTTAAATATATGGAATAACGTGTGCTTAAATACATGGAATAGTGTGTGCTTCAATACATGGAATAACATGTGCTTAATACATAGAATAATGTGTGTTAAATACATAGAATAATGATGTGTGCTTAAATACATGGAATAACATGTGTGCTTAAATACATAAAGTGTGCTTAAATACATGGAATAACGTGTGTTTTTCCAACCAGCCCTGCTGTGCCCTCCCCTCTGCTCCAATTTCCATTTTGCAGACTCTGGACAGGGAATGTGGAAGCAGCAGCCCTCAGGATGTGCCAGAGGTGAGGGACCCAAAGGAGCTCAGAAATAAAATACAGCAGAAAGGTGAGGAATTCCAGAGGCGTGGTGGCAATCCTGTGCATTCATTAACTCATTTGCATCTCCTGCATATGTAAATTTGGACTGCTCCTGTGGTCAATTAAAAACCACACACATGTACACACACACAGACATGCACATATATATTTATATATAAATATATATATATTATATATATTTTTTATATATTTATATATTTTTATATGTGTGTTTTATAGATATTAAATAGATATGTAAATATATATTTATATAAAAATATATATTAAAATATATATTTATATATGTGGTATGTGTTTTATAAATAAATATATATAAATATATATAAAATATATATGTATATATATAAAAGCCCACTCAGATTGACAGACAAATTTAAGAAATAAAGGACCATGATGCTCTGTGGTGGAAGGCAGAGGAACAAACTCCATGTGCCTGCCCTGCAACCCCCAATTATTCAAAGAGGCAGCTACAAAATAAGTGGGAAAATGAAGAGCCCTGATCAGTCACAAAGCCAGCTCTTTTCAGATCAGTGCAGTGTGGAACATCCTTGAGTGAAACAGAGTTCTCATCCAAACCTGTAATTTCCAGGTCATCACTGAGTTTGGAGTGTGTCTGTTAGCAGAGCAGTGCCCAGCCTTGGGGAGGAGGCAGCACAGAGATCTATGAATGCAATCAGAAATATTTCCATCAGTGCCGTGGTTAAAAGCTCACTCAGCCCTCCTGAATCCCCTCTGCAGCAGCAGAGTGTGGCAAAGAAGGGGAAAATCTGAGCATAAAACACTTGGGGACATGGGGTGAGAGTCATCATGCAGAAATTTGCAGGTTGGGGTGGAAAAACATCAATGCTCAGTTCTGGGGTTTTTTTTATATATATATATATATATGTTTTGTTTTGTTTTTTTTTTAAATATATTTCTAAATATTTAAATTTATATATAAATATATAAATAGAGATATAAATAGAGATGTAAATATATAAAATATATAAATAGAAATATATAGAAATATATAAAAATATATAAAATATATATAAATAGAAATATATAGAAATATATAAAATATATAAATATATATAAATAAAAATTTATATAAATATATAAAAATATATAAATATATATAAATAAAAATTTATATAAATATATAAATATAAATATTATATATATATAAAATATAGAAATATATAAAAATATAAATAAATATAAGTATATAAATATAAATTTTATTTTTATATTTATTTATATAGATATTAAATATTAAATATAAATATATATATAATATATAAAAATGAATATATATATTTATTATATATATATTTATATATATAATATATATATCTCTCAATTTTATATATATATATATATATATATATATATATATATATATATATATATATATATATATATAAAAATATATATATAAATTTTTTTTTCTTTTATATATATATATATATATATATAAAAATAACAGGACTGTGGCTGCTGGCTGGGCCCTGGCAGGGCACAGGGCACACACCCTGAGCATGGACCAAAGGCTCTGGCTGATGCCACCCAGCCAGTTAATGCACCAGCCAAAAACTGCTCTTATACCCTGAAGAGATTAGTGTCTGTCATTGGGGCTTTTACTTTAGAGCCTGATAGCTGGAGATTTAATCCTCATTCAGAGCAGTAATTATTGCTCACATGAGCTGGGCTGGTGCAGTCAGTGAGCTGAGCTCCCCGAGGACAGAGCAGCCGCTTTTACCAAGTCCCCGCTGTGCTGTGCAATGCCTGCAGGAATGCTGGAATATTTCCCCCTTTTTCCATGGAAAAGTGCAGAATTTTGGGGTTTGGGTGCTGAGTAGGGACCTGCACTGCAGGTGGGATTCACCCTCCTGCAGTAGCCCTGGGCAGGGCTGGCTGCATGGCAGGACAGGGATGTTCCTGAGCTGATGCTGTGCCAGATGCCACCAGAGCATGGGCAGGGTGTGGGGCGAAGGGGTCAGGAGCTGGAGCTGTTCCCAATGGACAGAAATGTGCCATAACATCATTTTTAATGCTAAATGCATTCAGTGGGGCTGCTGTGGGCTGAAACAGGGCAGCTTTGCAGCATTTCTGATGGTTTAGGGTTAGGTTTAGGGGTTTTAAGTGCTGGAATATGGGGGAGAATCCCCCTTTTCCCATTATATAAGGGTTAGGGTTTTAAGGGGTTGAATTGAGGGGGAAAAACCCCTTTTTCCCACCATATAAGAAATTTAAAGGGATGGATGGATGGATGGATGGATGGATGGATGGATGGATGGATGATGGATGGATGGATGGATGGATGAGGGATGGATGGATGGATGGATGGATGATGGATGGATGGATGGATGGATGGATGATGGATGATGGATGGATGGATGGATGGATGATGGATGATGGATGGATGGATGATGGATGATGGATGGATGGATGGATGGATGGATGGATGGATGGATGATGGATGATGGATGATGGATGGATGGATGATGGATGGATGGATGATGGATGATGGATGGATGATGGATGATGGATGGATGGATGATGGATGGATGGATGGATGGATGGATGGATGGATGGATGAGGGATGGATGGATGGATGGATGGATGGATGGATGAGGGATGGATGGATGGATGGATGGATGGATGGATGGATGGATGAGGGATGGATGATGGATGGGTGGATGGATGATGGATGATGGATGGATGGATGAGGGATGGATGGATGGATGGATGATGGATGGATGGATGGATGGATGGATGGATGGATGATGGATGGATGATGGATGGATGGATGGATGGATGGATGGATGGATGAGGGATGGATGGATGATGGATGGATGGATGGATGGATGGATGGATGATGGATGGATGGATGGATGGATGGATGGATGAGGGATGGATGGATGATGGATGGATGGATGGATGGATGGATGGAAGGAAGGAAGGATGGATGACACAAGGAGAATGTGCTCCACAGCAGCAGCCCCTCAAGGATAGATGATCTTGTTCCCTTTGGGACCTGAGGCAGACCATGGGCACACCATGGCACAGTGGCCCTGCCTGCAGAGCAGCTCCTCAAACGGGGACAATCCATAAAAATGTGGTTTTTGGAAGGGGGGATTTGCTGTGGCTGTGGATTTGAATTGGATTTCATTGTCAGAGCTGCTGAAGGGCCCCAGCAGGTTCCCAGCCATGGTGGATCCCATCCCAGCCCAGTGAGGCTCACAGACACAGCCCAGGCACGGCTGCAGCGCTCAGGAGCTGCAGGCTGGGCTGTGTTAATATGCAAAGTGTGCCTGCCTTCCCAATTAAATGGGAAATGCTATGATTAAAGGCAGTCAGAAGATATTAGATGGATAGTGCTGAACCGTGGGCTTTATTTGCTGCACACAGGAGCCCAGGGGGAGAGGCTGAGCCGGGAAAGGGAAAATGCCTGAATGCCAGGAAGGGGGAAGGAGGAGGCTGTTTGCAGCAAGTGCCTCATCCTGGGCTCTCACACACGAGCTGCTCACGTTCTGGCCCCTCATCTTGGGGTGAATCACAGCACAAAGCCCTCAGAGTGCCACAATTCAGAGCTGCAGAGCCCTGAGGCAGAGCTCAGAGTGGGACAGACCTTCCCTAAGCCCCCCTTGTCCTTGTCAGCATCAGCAGTTTCTGTTCCCCTGGGCTGGGAGAACACAGGGAGAGGTGCAGCGTGCTGGATAATTTACAATTAAAGCCCTGGAGATGAGGAGATAAACCAGGAAATGTGAATAACTGAGTGCAGGGTTCCCTCTGCCTGGGCTGCTCCAAATCAGCCCCAGCTTTAACCCCCCTGGCTCTGCTGTGAGCCCAGCCCAGGCTGGCAAGGGGCTGTTCTCCATCAGCCCCAGTTTTAACCTTCCTTTAAGCCCTGCTCTGAGCCCAGCCCAGGCTGGCAAGGGGCTGTTCTCCATCAGCCCCTGATTTTAACCCTCCTTTAAGCCCTGCTCTGAGCCCAGCCCAGGCTGGCAGTGCCCTCTCCCTGCTGCTGCTGCCTCTGAGCTCTGCTGTCCCCAGGGCACTCCCTGCCCCTGTTTCATGGCTTGCATTTAATTAAAAGGGATGGCAAAGCCAGGTGTATTTATGGGGGTTTCTGATGCTCACATTCCCATTTCCAGGTGCTGTGGGTTCCCTTCCAGCCTCAGCTGGGATAAAGCCCAATTAAATAAATAAATAAAATAAATAAATCCTGCTCTGGAATTGGCTCTGCAGTGTGGAGCTTCATCCATCCCAGCACTGGGGAAACAGAGAGCTCCCAAAAGTGGCTGTGAGGACAGCACAGCCCTGGGGAAGGGCTCCTGAGAGCCTCATCCCCTCTGTGGCTGCTGGTACGAGCAGAACCCAGTGAGGGGCACCTCAGGAGCTGCTCCTTGCCCTAAGCCGGGCTTTGCTGGGCCCTGGGGGCAGGAGAGCAGCGCAGGGCAAGCCCAGCCTGCAGGGCACGGCAGGCACAGCTGAGGAATCCATGCAGTAACTCTGCTCTCCACAGCCTGGGATGCTCCTGGAATGAGCCTCTCCCACCACAGACTCTGCTGGCGAGGCTGGGGAAGGTCTCCACGGTTCGAGGAGCCCTTTTGAGCTGTGCTTGGTCTCTGAGCAGCAGTGAGCCCCAGGTGCAGGCGCTCAGGGTGCCCATCCATCCCTGCCGAGGCAGAATCCCCAGCTGAGCTCCCATCTCGGGTGTCACATCCCCACAGGGGACAGCAGGAACTGTCCCTGGGCAGTGCCAGCCTCAGAGGGCCCTGCTGAGCTCCTGGGCAGGATTTAGTGGCTGTGAACTGCCAGCACTGAGGGAAACCCTCCTGCAGGAGCAGCCACACCTGGCACCAGCCCAGCAGAGCCTCCCTGCACACCCAGGCTCCCACTGCAACTCCAAACCCACCAAATCCGAATGCAGGTAAAACACAGCAGAGCAGGAGAGAGGGAGAAATCAGATTTCCTCTGGGTTATTCACTTCAGTAAAGGAACAAAAGGATGCAGGGAAAGAGGAAGGAATTCTCTGACCCTGCCACATCCATGCCTGCCCCAAAAACACAGAGTAATGGCCAAAGCTGTCAGCCTGGCACTGCCCAGCCTCTGCTCCCTTTCCTTTCCTTTTTCCTTTTTCTCCTTTCCTTTCCTTTCCTTTCCTTTCCTTTCCTTTCCTTTCCTTTCCTTTCCTTTCCTTTCCTTTCCTTTCCTTTCCTTTCCTTTCCTTTCCTTTCCTTTCCTTTCCTTTCCTTTCCTTTCCTTTCCTTCCCAAACCTTCCCTTCCCTTTTCCTTTTTCCTTTTTCCTTTTTCCTTTTTCCTTTTTCCTTTCTTTTTCTTTCCTCTCCTTTCTCTGTGATGTTAGCAGGAGTTAACATCCCTCAATTCCCATCTTTCCACCTTCTCCCTTTATGTCTAATCTCACGTTATTTAAACATCACCTTATTATTATTTTTTTTCCCTCTGTGAATTTCACGATGGGTTTCTTATTTCCCTCCATTTTTTTAAGGAATGGTTTATTAAGAAAAGCTGACTGCCCCCCAGCACTGATGAATAAACCCCCCCTCAGAGGAGACAGTTTTATTCTGTGGGTCGGAAGTCTGCCAGCCCAATTTATGGTTGGACATAAGATCTCCAAATGTGGATTTATGTGTTGTAGTATAACGACAGGTCAATGAGATTAAAACTATGTTCATGAGAGAGCTGTGAGGCAATTTGAGTTTCATGGTTCTGTGGTGATTGGGCATTCAGTCTAAGAAAACCTGCCTTAATAAAACACTCCCAGGCCCGGGAACAATCTGCACATTATTCATTATTGCAGCCTCCCCAGCACCCCCTGACCATAAAGCAGGGCAGGGGGAGCAGCTCTCCCTCCTCCCTGCAGATGAAGCCATCGGGGAGATGGTGCCACTGATAACAAATGGGCTGAATTAACAATGGGAACACTTTTCTCCCTCATCATATGGTGCACATAATCAAAACAGGGCAGGGCAGTGCGAGGGGAGAGGAGAGGCTCAGCCTCCCAGGAGTCTCCTCCAGCAGCTGAGAAGCACAGGGAGAGCAGGAGCAGCTGCTGGTGCCATCCAGAGAACTCCCATCCTCCAGGTGTCTGTTTGGGTAGGGAACATCACCCTGCACAGCCTGGCCAGGGGGCTGAGAGGGGCTGAGCCGGGGGCCTGGACTGGCAGAGCTCACCTGGGGAATCAGCACAGAGCCAGGAGCCTGGGCTGGCAGAGCTCACCTGGGCTGGCAGAGCTCACCTGAGGAATCAGGGCCAGGAGCCTGGGCTGGCAGAGCTCACCTGGGCTGGCAGAGCTCACCTGGAGCACAGCACACCTGGAGAAATCAGGGGCTCCCACCAGCCTCCTGTACACATCCCAGCCTGGGGCTGTTCTTTTTCTGGGCTGTCACAGGCAGGGCTTTTCTCTTCAGGATGTCTCATTCTCATCAGGGCTCCTTTTCTTCATCATCCTAATAAAGATTGTCACTCAGGAGAGATCACAGGATGCAGTGCAGGGGTAGGGAAGTGTTCCATGCTGTGTTTCCAGGTGAATAAAGCAGCTCCTCGTGCTCCTTTCCCCATGCAGGTACATGGGGATGTCCCTCCAATTCCCCTTGGCCTGAGGATCCTCGGGTCCAGTACAGCTGGTGATTGCTGGAGGTGCTCAGCACTCCTGAGTATGGAGCACAAATGCTGAAAAACCAGAGCAGGAGCACGGGGAACGCAGCAGCCCAAGGGCAAAGGAAGGACGTGGAGAAAGGAGCCTGGAGAGGGCCAGGGCCCAGAGGCGTGGGGGGTACAGTAAGGGTAAATGAAGATGGAATAGAATGTAATCTTATCCCCCAGTGAGTTGCAGCTGGACCAATTATTAAAATTAGGAGCAGGCCAGATCTTAACAGACCACCCCTATAGCCAGTAAGAACAGGGGTATAAAAGAGTGGATTGGTGGGACCTGGAGTCATTGCTGACTGCTGCAAGGACCAGGAACAGTCAGTGCTTGGAGGAGGTATGAAGCTCTGGTGATATGAAATCCTTGCACTGTGATGGTAATAGAACACTTGATGTACAAGACAGCACAGAGGAGACACTGGGAGCTGTCATTGTGCTGCTCTCTGACTGTTCCACTCATCCTGCACTGGACACCCAGAGCAGGAGCCCCTGCAGCTACAGAGCTGCTGCTGCTGGAGGGGCCAGAAATGCCTGTGGAGCAAACCCACCTCAGACAGGAGAGAGACAGCAGGACCTTGTTCAGTCTGCTCTGTTGTCAGGCACTGGGCCAGTGGCTGAGCTCGAGGGGGGACTGGCTGCAGGATTTACACAAATGCAGGAGAGGCGAGGAGCGCCGGCAGCACCAATCTGATTACAGAGTCATTTATTTCCTGGTCGTTAATAATTTGTGCAATAAAAGATTGCGTGCCTTTCTGAGTTAGTAGGAGTTATTGGCATGAATTTCCCTCCACGCTGGTGTGAGGCTGTGCTTGGAACATAAATTATTAGTTTCTTATCGCGCTCCTCCTCATTTTTCATGCTGCCACAGCCGGATCGCCGGCAGCCAGCCCCTCAGCTCGCTCCTATTTCATGCTGCACGGCAAGGATGGCTTTTCCATCTTTAATTACACAGCTCCCTCCTGCTCTCCTCCCTGCCAGGGTCCCCTGGGCTGGGCCGTGCCTCCTGTGCTGTTTGCCAGCGAGGTTTTGGGTGAAAACCTCGATCTTTGAGGCAGTGACAGCCCCAGCACCCTGCAGCTCCTGTCACCGAGCTGCTGGAAGCAAACTGCACGTGTGGAGCTCAGCTCAAGGAGGCTGAGCCCAGAGCATCCTGGGCAGAGGAGCAGGGAGGCCCTGGCAGGGAGGCAGGCCCTGCACAGGATGGATGCTGCTCCATTGAGAAGTGTGAGGCCTGGCTGTGGCTGTGCGTGCTTGGGAAGCAGACGCTGGGAAAAGGGTTGAGCAGGAAGGCTCCTGGCAGCAGAAAGAGCCAGAGATGAGGAGGGAATGGAGCCCCCAGGTTCTAACCCAGATCAGCTGAGAGGAGACCCGAAAACACCACGTTTATAACCAAGGTCCCAAAATAGCACCAAATTTATTGTGACTGCTTGGGACAGGCAAATGTCTATCCCTGGAGAGGAAAATACTGAAAAGAAAAAGGAAAACAAACTTAACTGAAATCTTAGCAGAAAGAGCCAGAGATAAGGAGGAAATGGAGCCACCAGGTTCTAACCCAGATCAGCTGAGAGGGGACCCAAAATCACATCCTCCTTTAGAACAAAGGTCCCAAAATAGCAGCAAATTTATTATGACTCCTTGGGATATGCAAATATCTATCCTTGGAGAGGAAAATACTGCAAAGAAAAAAGAAAACAAACTTAACTGAAATCTTAAGCTTTCATCAGGCCCCCAGATGAACCATTTGATGCATTGGAGGACAGTCCCCAAGTGCTCCAACAAACACATCTCCACTCTTCCTGTGATCCAGCAGTTCCAAGATATTTATCGCTGCTTTTTCCACTTCCCAGGAGAACTCCCTTTATCACAACCTATTCCACATTTGTTTTGCTGCCATCAACACCTGCCAGGGCCATGCTTTGTGCAGAACAAGCTGGAGCTGTGCCACGGGCAGGATGTGTCAAACAGGGCATCCACGCTGCCTGTGGGTGATCCCCACCTGGGGACAGTTCCACACCTCCCAATCCCTCCACCCCATTCCTCACATTTGATATTTGACTCCAGGATTCCCAGAAGGGGAATTTTCTCCCCATTTCTAAACACTTTCAGGATGCCCTTCCTGCAGCCCCTTGGGGTAAAGGCCCTCTTTTAGTCTCTGTGGTGACTACACATGGAAAACAGGGGGAAAATAACTAAAAAATCCGTGCTACAGAGGCAGAACATCTCCAGGTGTGTCTCTGGCAGGGTGTGGAATCCGCGGGGAGACAAGACAATACAGTATTGTACTTCCCGTGTAGGCTGTGCATCAGAGGGACTTTGCGAGTAATCCGATTATCTCCTCTCCGGAATCAAAGCAGCGAGGGAAGAGGTTTTCCCCTAATCCTAGCGCCATCTCTGGGAACGCTCCACCGTGCAGAATTACTTTCACAGCGGGGACGGGAATTAGGGGAGAATTTTCCTTCTTCCCGGCACCTCAGCAGCTCTGGGGGCTCCCCCCGGTTCCCCGCGCCGGGGCGGCATCCCGGAGGCAGGAGAGCATCCCGGGGCCAGGGCAGCATCCCGGGGCCATCCCGGGGCCAGGGCAGCATCCCGGGGCCATCCCGGAGGCAGGAGAGCATCCCGGGGTCAGGGCAGTATCCCGGGTCCATCCTGGGGCCAGGGCAGTATCCCAGGGCCACCCCGGGGCCCTCCTGGGGCCACCCCGGAGGCAGAGCAGCATCCCAGGGCCACCCCGGAGCCCTCCCGGAGCCATCTCGGGGCCATCCCGGATTTATCCCGGATTTATCCCGGATCCACCCCGGGCCCATCCCGGCGGGACGCGGGGCGGGCGGGCAGTCTCGGCCCCGGGGGCTGGGCCGGGGGCCGGCCCGGGCTGGCGCCGCTCGGTCCCCCCGGGCGCTGCCGCCGCCGCCGCGGTCGGAGCGCAGCGGAGCCGCCGCCACGGCTCAATTAACGCGGCGGGCCCGGCGCTGCCTCCCCCGGGCGCTGCGGGCACCGCCCGCCCTGATCCGATCTGATCCCATCCCGAGGGGCCGGGGGGGCTGCGAGGGGAACACAGCCCTGCCGAGAACCGGGGGGGACACAGCCCTGCGAGGGGAACACAGCCCTGCGAGAGCCGGGGGGACGCAGCCCTGCCGAGAACCGGGGGGACACAGCCCTGAGAGGGGAACACAGCCCTGCGAGAGGCGGGGGAACACAGCCCTGCCCGGGGAACACAGCCCTGAGAGGGGAACACAGCCCTGAGAGGGGAACACAGCCCTGCCCGGGGAACACAGCCCTGAGAGGGGAACACAGCCCTGCCCGGGGAACACAGCCCTGAGAGGGGAACACAGCCCTGCCAGGGGAGCACCGCCCTGAGAGGGGAACACAGCCCTGCCAGGGGAACACAGCCCTGCCGGGGGAACACAGCCCTGCCAGGGGAGCATAGCCCTGCCAGGGGAACACCGCCCTGAGAGGGGAACACAGCCCTGCCAGGGGAACACAGCCCTGAGAGGGGAACACAGCCCTAAGAGGGGAACACAGCCCTGAGAGGGGAACACAGCCCTGCCGAGAGCCGGCCGGGACCGGGCGGGACACGGGACACGGGCATAGCCCGCAGGAACCGAACCCAGCCCCGGGGAAAGTGTTTCAGGCTGGAGAACGAACAGAACCTGCCCTGAGTGAGCCCATCCCGGGCTGCAGAACCGGGCAGAGCCCGCAGGAATCGAACTCACCCTGAGACCATCCCGGGCTGGGACACCGGGCAAAGCCCGCGGGGACCGACCCCAGCCCCGGGGAAAGTATTTCAGGCTGGAGAACCGGAAAATCCTGCAGGAACCGAACCCAGCCCGAGACCATTCCAGGCTGGAGAACCGGGCAAAGCCCACGGGGACGGAACCCACCCTGAAACCATCCCGGGCTCAGACACGGGCAAAGCCCTCGGGGACCGAACCCGCCCTGAGTGAGCCCATCCCGGGCTGCAGAACCGGGCAGAGCCCGCAGGGACCGAACCCACCCCGGGCTGGGACACGGGCAGAGCCCTCGGGAGCAGACCCTGCCCTGCGGGAGCAGGAGAGCTCTCCAGGAAAGGGGCAGGTCATTGCACCTGGGCACATCCTCCAGGCAGGAGCTGCTGGCCAGGGACGGGATGCCAAAACAGCTGAATAAAAGGAGACCGTGAGATAAGGGTGGAGAATTCAGTCCCAGAAAGCAGAAGGGAGCAGGACTAACCTAACCCTGGGGCTGGTTTGGAAAAGGTCTCTGCAGCTCTTTGAGGCCAAAAAAGGCTTTTGAGGAACACACACACCGTGAGGCACAGTGGGGCTGGTTCCTGTCGCCAGGAGATGATTGTGTGTCCTGTCCTCAGGGACAGCACAGGCCACAGAATTTTGGAAGGGGAACAGTAAACGTTCCAAACAGTAAATGATGTTCTAGTTATAAAAATTAGAGATGTTTTTCCATAGCTCTCAAAATACAGCTCAAAAAGAATGGAATAGAGACAGATCTGCTGCAAGGGTTTTCCTTCCTGATCTGTCACTGTTCCTGCAGTGTCAGGAGTCCTCGTCATTCCTGTTTTTCTGGTCTAGTAAGAGCTATGTCATTGCATCTCTGGCCTGACCTACAGTTCCCTGCAGACTTCATAATTACAGCCTTCTTCAAAACAGACATCACTTACCATGCCAGGAATTGTCACAGTGTGGAGAAGTAGATCAAAATCCATTAGGGAACAAGAGGTGGCCAGATTAATTTCCACCTGAAATTTCAATTAAGCTTTTCAGGGTAGAATTAGCGTGCAAGCCAAGCCTAGACGTGATGACTCTGGGGTTTGAATTTTAGAATTGGTCTGCTAGAGAGAAATGAGAGTTTTCTCTTGAGCCTGTGGCACCACTGCCAACAGCTGAGCGGGGCCATGCACGGCCCTAAATATTTCAGAGGCTGAAAGCCACAAGTATGTGGGGGTTCTCCTCATGTTAATGTGTCTGATGGGTTTAAAAGCCTGAGATCCCCCTGGAAACAAGGCAGGACAGATCCCCAGGCCCTGCAGCTTCAGCTGGAGCCACTGTGCTCTCTGGGCAGACACTGAACTGTCCCTGAGGTAATTCCAGGGCACATGGTGATGTCTGGGTCCCTGAAGGATCCAGGAGGATGTGCTGGGCTCAGGGATGGATCTGAGCATTGCTGAAGGATCCAGGATGGATCTGATCTGAGCATTGCTGAAGGATCCAGGAGGGATCTGAGCATTGCTGAAGGATCCAGGAGGGTGTGCTGGGATTCAGGGATGGATCTCAGCATTGCTGAGGGATCCAGGATGGATCTGAGCATTGCTGGGCCCTTCCCAACCCTTTCTCCTCATGGTTTTGGAGACATTTCCTGCCGAGGGGCCCGGGCTCGCCTGGTGCTCTTTCCCTGCCCTGCTCTGGGGAAGGGGCAGAGGCACTGCAGGCGTTGCTGCAGCCCCAGCAGGGCTTGTGCTGCTGCACAGGGTCCCAAGCAGCCCCCCCAGGTCCTGCCTGCTGCAAATGCTTGGCTGCTCTGCATTTCTGCTCTTGCTGAAGCACCAGCCCTGGCTGTCCTGGAGGGGAGTCACAGAAAGTGGAGGAGTTTCTCATCCTGAATGGACAGAAGAGAAAGGAGCTTTGTAGGCTTTGGTAATTTTTTTTTTTTCATAACTTACAGTAAGATTGTGAGCTGTCCCCCCAAAAGCACAAGGGGGATATTTTGAATCCTATTTTTTTTTTAATTTGGCAGAATTTGTCCCCAACTTCTGGCACCTGCAGGGCACATTTTCCCATCAGTGTGAGTGTGTAAAATGCCATCAGTGCATCCTCAGCGTGCACACAGACCCACACAAACTTTGTGTATTTGTGTGTCTGTGCATTCCACACACGCTCAGTCCCAGGGACAGCCCTGGGTGTCCCCAGAGGATGCTTTTCTTGCATTTGTGTTGTGTCACCCCCATTTCTGAGCTCTCACAGGCACTCCCCTCTCCCTGGCTCTCCTCAGCCCTGGATCTATTTCCTTTTATTATCCTGGCAGGAGCTGAGCTTCATTAGGGAAGTGGAGTCTCTAACAAGGATGGGGAATGGCAACAACAAAAGGATGCAGCAATATAAAGTTATGTCAAAAAACCTTTACAAGAAAAACGGCTGACATTAGAAACAAGGGGCATTAAAAATTCAGCAGGGTTGGGAGGGGGGGCCAGGACTGGGGAGAGAGAAACAAATAAATACCCAGGCTCAAAACTAATAAATCCTTTTATTTGGGAAATGCATCAAACCCTGCATGCTATTAGAACTGGTTTTATTTCTATTACTGTTAATAACAATGATAAATACATTTTTTTCTGGGGTCTCAGTGTGGGCTATCAGCGTTTTAAATACACATTTAACCAGGGAGGCAATCTTCCCCTGGTGCTGTTTCTGCTGCTGATGCTCAGTGCCTGGGAGCTGTTTCCTCCTGCCCAGAATGGAGCTGCCCTGCTCAGCCAGCAGATAATTTTGGATGGCTCTTGACCAGGAGCCCAAATTTAGTCAGTTATAAGTGTACACTGTAAGTTACACCAGCCCTGTTGTGTGGCTGATCAGAGACCCTGGAATCTCGTGATCCCTGAGCTTTTCCAGTCAGGCCCTTGTGGAGAAGCTGTTGACCCAAACACAGAAAATCCCCCAAATTTGGCTGATCTGCAGGCAGGGATGAATCAATTTGTGTAGGAGCTGAGCAGGCCAGAGGAGGAGGAGGATGTGGAACTTGGATTCCTGTGCTCTCCAGGCACTGGGGACTGGTTCAGCTGCTCTTTGCCTCCAGCCCTGAAGATCTCAAGCCAGGATTTATTTCCTTCCCTCGCTGCACACTGACAAACACAGGGGGAACCTGGAGTGCTAATGCAGGGCTGCAATCAGCAGAATTGGGAATTAGAACTGAACTCCCCCTGCCACCCCTGCCTCCTTGGGGGGCTGCAGATGGAGCAGCGTCCCTGTCCCATCCCAGGGACAGGCAGGGCAGCTGGGGTTAATGGGCAGAGGGGAAGCTTTGTGTGCAGGCAGCCCCCGGGGCTGGGGGGGTTAAACTGCTCTGGGATTGCTCCTGGGAGCCCCTGAGCACTGAAACTCCTGCCCAGGCAGGAAGGGGGGCAGTGAGCTGGGGTCGGTGTGCTGGCAGGAACAGGAACAGGAGCCTCTGCTGCCTGTTGGCACAGCTCTGTGTGTGCTTTTGTGTGTGTTTGTGCTTTTGTGTGTGTTTTTGTGTGTGTGCAGGGCTCTCACACAATTCTCCCCCTAATATTATTCATCCTTATTACGTATCATTATTCTTTATTATGATTTATACGCCGTGCCATGGCTTTATTATGATTTATGCCCCCATCCCCAGAAGAGCTTATGGAAGGCATCACACAGCAAGAAGACAGCAGCCCTGTTCAGGGGAAGAAACATGGCTTTCTCCCCCAGCAGCAGCTCTAATGCTCCTCCTCAGCCATTAGGAACCTCATCCCTGGGCTCCCACAAAGGGATTTGGGTGTAGTTGTACCCAGGCTTCAAGTCAAGCTTTTATCTAAGCTCATGGTCTCCAATTCCTCTGCTGATGTCCTTCCTTCTCCTGCTTCTTGTAGGTCTTCATTTTCATCTTGCCTATTAAAAGATTATTTTAATGATTGCCCTTGAAGCAATCTTTGTTCTGTTTGGGGAGGAACTTCCTTGGCTGCTTTAGGGCAGCTTCCCCCAGTGCCACTCTGAAAATCAGTCACAGCTGAGGGACATCTGCAAGGCTCAAAACAAGAGTGGGAGCTTCCCACCTGGGTCCTCGTGTGTAAATAACAGTGATCCAGTGCAAAATGCCTGCTGAGCTGCCAGAAACGTTTCAGTGTTTGCCTGGAGGATCCTCAGCCTGTAAGTGACAGGTTTGGAGCCAAAAGGTCCTGTTGGGGTAACAGGGTAACTCAGCTGGAAGAAGGAGCTTGCTCTGGAGGTAAGGGCAGAATATTCAAAGAGATGTAAAGGAGGCAGAATATTCAAAGAGATGTAAAGGAGGCTGAAGCTCATCCCCCCCAGATCCCATCCTCTGCCAGAGCCACACTGCCCTCAGCCTCCTCCTCCTCTCTCTCCCCATCCACTGCTGTGCTCTGAGGACTTTTCCTGGATGCACTGGGGGAGAGGCAAAGCTGCCAGGAACCAGGAATTTCCCAGAGCAGCTCATGGCAGGGAGGCTCAGGGGTTGTGAGTTATGGCAAAGCCACCACAACCATAAAAACAGCCCCACCCCAGCCTCCTCTCCCTCGTGGGCATGGTGGTGGACACAGCCAGGGAAATGATGGGGCTGAGCTGGGAAAGGCTCTGGGAGCCTTCCTGGGGCTGGGAATGCAGCAGTGAGGGGGTGAGGTGTGGCTGAGGCCAGCACAGCTCAGTTTTCCATGGGCTGGGCAGTGTGAGGAGGCTCCAGGCCCCTTTGCTGGGCGTTCAGCCCTGGCTGTGCAGCCCCCAGGGAGCCAAAACCTTCCAGGCCAGCCCCTTCCCCTGGGGCAGAGCAAAGGAGACGAGCTCTGGGCTTAGGTTTCTGTGCTGAGGTTGGGGATTTTGATCTGGCATCCAGACTGGATGCCAGGAGTTTCTAAAGCTGGCCCGGGGTGGATCTGATCCTGCTGGAAACCTTGGCACAGCTCATGTGGAATCCAGCGAGGCCAAGGGAGAGCAGAGCAGCTGGGTGGGACAGGGCTGCTCCTGCTCCTTGCACAGCCTGGGACAGCCTGGCCCTGCGTGGAAGAGAAATGCAAATGATAAATAATGTCTGGGGAGCTGATCAAGCACACACGGGTGCTGCCTGTCTGTGTGTGTGAGTAAGTGTCAGAATTAGGGAGCAGCAAGTATTTAATCACAATAAACAGCCACATTGTCTTCCCTCTTCCCGAGGAGCTGGTCGAGCATCCAGCTATTTTATTTATTTATTAAATATCTCTGGAGATAGTTCAGCAGCAGGGGAGTGCTGCTCTGTCTCCCGAACGATGACTGCCATCAGGCTGGAGAAATCAGTCATTTCTGGCAAGGAAAAAACCCCTCTTTGGTGGGTTAATGATGCAGGGTAAATCCTGACAGTGGCCAGTGGTCTGAGCACATGAGACATGACCTGAGGGAATCATAGATTCTGGGGGGGCTGTTGCTGCTGCTCCTCTGTAATGGGATTGCTGCTTTATAATGGCTTCAACTTCTTCTCCTTTCCCCCCTTTATCATTATTGACCAAGGAGCACCAGTGAGGCTGGAGAATAAATAGTTCCCTGATGGTTAACAACGGGCTCTCCACCGATTGGAATTCAAGCTGTGCTCCCTGTTATATTCTTTATAATCACACTTTATTGCATGGGGCGGAAAATAAAGCATCTCCCTCTCCATCCCCCCCTCCTTTCCCTCCTCGCCTCCCCTGGGAAATTGGGTGCTGCCTTCTCCTGGGGCAGGTGAGGAGGCTCCGGGCTGAGCACCCACCACGGCACAGGCAGGCGATGGGGGACAGCAGGAACATTCCCAGAGGGGACAGCCCCGTTCCCAATAGGGACAGCACAACTCCCAGCAGGAACATCCCCATTCCCAATAGGGACAGCACGGTTGTCAGAGGGGACAGCACCGTTTCTAACAGGAGCACCCCCAACAGGATCATCTCCATTCCCAGCGGGAACATCCCCAACAGGAATATCCCCATTCCCAGCAGGAATATCCCCAGCAGGAACATCCCCATTCCCAGCAAGAACATCCCCATTCCCGGCAGGAATATCTCCATTCCCAGCAAGAACATCCCCATTCCCAACAGGAACATCCCCAACAGAAACATCCCCATTCCCAACATGAATATTCCCCATTCCCAACAGGAACATCCCCATTCCCAACAGGACCATCCCCGTTCCCGGCAGGAGCATCCCCATCCCTCCCCGCCGCTGTCCGGGACGGTCCCGCCCGGGTGGAGCCGCGGCGGAGGCGAGGCAGGATCCCGCTCTGTGTGTGTGTGGTGTGCAATGTGTGCGATGTGTGCGATGTGCGTGTTCGTGCTGCATCCCCATCCCCTCCCTGCATCCCCGGATCCCCATCGCGGCCCCGCCCGGCCCCGCGGCCGCCCCCGCTGCCGCCACCCCCGGCGGCGCGGCCGGACGGGCCCGGCTGGCTCCGCCGCCCCCCGCCTGGGGCCGGCCCGGGGCTGGCTCCAGGCTCCCGGGGGCGGGAGGTGATGATTTTCCAGTGGGTATTTGTCAGGTCAGAGTCTGCGCCGCCCGCCGGGCTCCGCGCCGCGCTCCCCGGGTTATTTATTACCTCTCTCCCCGGCGGCAGCGCTGCGGCTCCGGGGCCGCTGCCAGCAACCCGCGGCGGCTCCGGGGACCGGCCGGGGGGTTCCCGAGCAGCGACGGGCGGGCAGCGCCGCTCCGAGCCGGGCAGGGCTGCTCCTGGCCCGGCCGTGCCGCTCCGAGCCGGGCAGGGCTGCTCCTGGCCCGGCCGTGCCAATCCGAACCGCTCCGAGCCCGGCCGTGCCCCGTCCCTGTCCCCGCTCGGCACCGGCCCTGGTGCCCCCGCTGTCTCGGGGCATTCCCGGAGCATTCCCGGCCCCGGTGCCCCCGCTGTCCCGGGGCATTCCCGGAGCATTCCCGGCCCCGGTGCCCCCTCTGTCCCAGGGCACTCCCGGAGCGTCCCCGGCGCTGCTCGGAACGGGACAGGCAGCAGGGAAAGGCTTTTCTGCAGCCCGATGTTGAAAAGCTCCCCGGCTAAGCGAGGGCAAAGGGAGTTGGGTGCCCCTGTGCCCGTGGTTTGGGTCGGTGCTGCTGGGGACGGAGTTCCAGCGGAGCATCCCAGAGGCTCGCTGGGCTGAGACTCCCGGCTCCCCAAACGCGCTCTGCCGTTCCTTAACCACGAGAAATGAGGGTTTGCAGGGAGTGCAGCCGTGCCAGCTGGGCAAGGCTGGCAGAGCCTGCACTCCGTGGGTTTCAGCTCTGGAGGCTGGACTGCAGACCGGGACCGTGGCTCACCCTGGCTCTCGCCCATACCCGAGATCAGACGGTGCCAGTGAGGCACAGCCTTGCCTGGACAGCTCTGGGGGCTCTGCTTGTCTGCCTGGGCTCCAGCGGTGCCCAGCCTGGGCTCTGGGCAGTGGGGTCAGAGCCGTGGCATCCTGCCAGCCAGGCCTGATGAAAAACGACCCAAAATCCACAGGGCAGCACTGTTACACGATTTACATTTACGGCATTTTTGTTGAGTCACCGTATGCAAAGTTGGATTTTTAGATAAAACTGGATTCAGTCCCCAGGCTGACCTTATCTGCTGTCACAGGCTGTGTTGTGTTCCTAGGATACCTCTAATCCAAGGATTTCCCAGTGCTTTCCAGACGTTCATTAACATTTCAGCCTCATTTCAGCCCGCCTGATTCCTTGCATGCAAATTCCTTGTGAGCCCCATCAGTTTGGTTCCCCTGGCAGTGGCCAGCGTGTCCTCCCCTGGATTTTGTCCCTGGGACTGGGGCATGAGCCTGCTCCAGGTGGTGGGACAGGGACATCAGGGCAAGGCCTGACTTGTTGGCTGGAAATTCCCCCATTTTTGGGGGGGAATTCTGTTTGTGATGGGGATTCCAGGCTAAGGTTTCCCTTCTGCACCTTCTGGCCTGGTCTGTCCCTTGGATGGAGGAGAGCTCTGGCTGCTGCTCTCCCTGGAAAGCACAGGCACTCAACCCTGCTCCTCTGAGACAGCTCCAGGCTCCCCACATGTGACAGACGGGCCACCCCCATTTCTTGTGCAAGGACAAGGAATTCATAATTCAGCCTGGCTCCCGACAGCTGATCCCGTGATCATTAAGGTGCCTTTCAGATTGACACTTCTGTGCTGCTTGCAGGGCTTTACCCAGGTGTAAAGAGTGGGAACAGCTCTCCCAGAGCTCCTGGGACACACAGGAAAGCAGGCAGCAATGGAAATATTGTGTAGCTGTTGTTTAGCTGTATATTTATTATTTATTTATTATTTATTATTTATTTCTGTCTTGGTGTCCCCTGATCGTGGCCATGTCCAGGCTCCCCAGAGCTCCTGAACTCTTTTTTTTCTCCCTCCTGTCCCCACTCCAGGCAGGGAAACCAAGTCCCAAAACGCTCAGGGGTCCCTCTGGGGCTGGGTCAGGGCAGCCTTTGGTGAGGGGGGACACGAGGAGGGGACCTGGGGCTGGGAATCGCTGAGGAGGGGAAGGTGCTCAGCAGCACTCAGGGCTGCTAATTACTAATTACCCCCCGCTCCTGCTTATCCTCGGGAGAGCTGGGAACTCTCCCTTTGATCCTCCTGCATTTCATCTGATAATTGGCTGGGGGCTGCAGAGGTTGCTGCTGGGGTTTGGGAGCTGAGGGAAGGAGGTGTCCTGAATCAAGGGACAATCCCGGAGGTGTCCTGAATCGAGGGACAGTCCCAGAGGTGTCCTGAATCGAGGGACAATCCCGGAGGTGTCCTGAATCGAGGGACAGTCCCAGAGGTGTTTCAGTGCTCTGCTGAAGGAATGCTTGGGACACCACTCACCCTGCAGTCCCTGCTGAGGCACTGCTAAGATTTATTCCTTTTTTCTCTCGAATGGCCTCCTCTTTGTCCCACACATCCTTACAGTTCCCTTTTTCTGTGTGCAAACACAGATCTCTCCCGACAAACACAGCACACTGGTGCTGCTCTGAAGGTTAATCCAGACTGGTACTTGATTTCCATTTTTGCTCAGCCGGAGCTGATCCAGTCCTTGGGGTTCTGACAGAAATACTGAATGGGTTGGGGCACCAGGCATTCCTGCAGTCAAACTCAGAGAATTCCCTGGTGAGTTATGCTGGGGCTGCTCCCCGGGTATCCACAGGAGGCAGGGGGAGAATCCTGTGCTCAATAATTCATGGATCCATAAAGATTTTATATATTTTTTGAGCAAGCAATAATTCTCTGGAAATTAAGGCTAATTAAAAGCAATACCATCCTTACAAATGCAGTTACTTGCTTAGGACAATTTTATATTTGCTTCCTGTGCTGCTCCCATGTGCACCCTAATCAGTGTTTTGCTGTAATTGTGAGCACAGACCATAGCAGAGAGACAGACTCCTGAAAAGCTGGGCTGTAATAGACTTGAGGGTCTCCTGGATATTTACAGTGCATTAGGCTCTTTTATTTGGGGGTCAGTGCAGCTTTAACCCCTGAGCAGTGGTTTATGGCTGATGGGTGCAGAGAAGTGGCTGCTGCTTGCTGGACTTAACAGGGACAACAGGAACTCCTAAAGGTCTCCTTCCTCTGCTCCTCATCCTCAGGGATGGGCCTCACCTTCCTCCCCAGCCTTTCCCAGGTAATCAGGAAGGAAATGTGTGCTGGGACCCAGGGGTGCCATGGCTGCATGCAGCAGTTTTGGCTAAAGGAGGATGTGTGACAAACAAAACCCCTCCCTCCTGCTGTGGGGAAAACAGTGATTTGTGTTTGCCAGAGAGCTTTGATAATAATTTTAGGCATCAGGCATTAAAATGATCTGTAAGCAGCCTGCTCTGACATTTCTGCCTTTGCCATGTGTGCTGTGTTACTGCTCACAATTCCCTGGTTTTCTCAGTGGTTGAGTTATTGGACTTGAGAGAAGCAGAGCTCTGCAAATGCCCAGGACGGGCTGGAAACACCTCAGGAGTTCTGCAGAGGTGTTTGCTCCCAGGCTGGGCAGTGAAGCACCTGAGTTTGGGGTCCCCAGGTGCTGCTGCAGTCCCACAGTGAGGCAGAGCAGGCAGAGGTTGGAATGCTGACTCCACACGGAGCAAAGATCCCTTTTGGAAGTCTGACAACAAATAAAACTCCGAGGTGAGCAGCTGCAGCAGCAGCTTTCCTCTCCACTCTGCCCTGGCTGTGAAGGAGCAGAGAAGTTGCTCCTCTTCTGAGAAACTCAAATCACCACGAGAAGATCCAAATATGTAAATGCCTATTTACATGTTTTTTGAAATTCCCTTTGTTTTGTTTTGGTTATCCCTTCCTTATCTCTTATCTAAGTTTCTGTTTGATTGAAGCCCTCTGTTGCAGCGTAGTCGTGGTTTATATCCAGCAGCCTGTTTTTATTGGATTGTAGGATTTAAGAGAAAATGGAACCAAACACGAGGAGCCCTGGTGTGGTCCTGCCCCAGGAGCTCCTCAGCGAGTGAGGGCTGAGTACAAAGTTCTGGGATTGTGTTTGTGAGCTCACTGCTCGTGCCTGGCTCTGTTTGTGGGGATGGTTTTGGGGGGTTTTGTTCAAACATAACCAATGTGCAGAAGGGACCACGGTGCTCCACTTCCACCCCGACAAAAGGCAGCATTCTGCAGCAGCAGGATTAAAGGGGAGCAGCCCAGAATTCCTGGAAAAGCATTTTTTAATAGGCAAAGCCCTTCCCGGTGCCCTCCCCAGCGCTGGGCTGTCAGAACATCTCTGCTAATGAAGCAGTCTGGCCTGGGGCTGCTCCTGCTGCAATCCCATCCTGGCAGGAGCAGGGAGGGGAGGACAAACCCAGGGAATCCTGGCAGGGGCACAGCCCTGGGGTCCCCGAGGCTGCGACAGCCTGAGGGATGGCTCTGGCTGCCTCAGGAGGGGCTGGGGTGGCTCCCTGCTCTCCTCCCTGTCCTTTGTAGGGAGAGGATTGGGGTATGGATGGGATTGGTTCATGGACGGGATCTGTTTGTGGATGGGATCTGTTTATGGATTGGTTCATGGATGGAATCTGTTTGTGGATAGAATCTGTTTGTGGATTGGTTCACGGATGGAATCTGTTCATGGATGGGTTTGTGGATGGAATCTGTTTGTGGATGGGTTTATGGATGGGATCTGTTTGTGGAATGGTTTATGGATGGATCCAGGAGCTCTGGATGCAATCTGTGCTGGATTCCTGCACAGACAGGAGCTCTGGATGGAATCTGTGCTGGATCCTGGATGGAATCTGTGCTGGATCCTGGATGGAATCTGTGCTGGATTCTGGATGGAATCTGTGCTGGATCCTGCACAGACAGGAGCTCTGGATCCCTCGCTGGGCTCAGGTTGCTCATCTGACAGGTAGCTGCGTTTCTCCCTCCTCCCAGCCTCAACCTGTCTTTCCTGTATCTGCAATCAGGTTTTAAAACAGCTCAAAGGACCTTTGATGTGAGTTAGAAACTCGGAGGTCTGCTGAAACACATGGAAATAAGTCACATCTAGGAAGTTTTCCCTTCTTTCATTGGTTGAGTAGTGGAGGAATGTCCAGGATAAGGAATTTGTCCCTGAAGCTGGTGATAGGATGTGGAGGAAAATCTTTCTTTCTTAAGTTTAAGAGCTGTGCTTGGAGCATTATCTCCACTTAGAAAGCTCTTTGTGGCACAGGTAACTCCTGGCAGTTGTTGACACATTTGACCTGAGAGAGAGGTTTTGTTTCAATCCCAGGTGATATATCCCAGAGGTGGGGAACTGAATGCTGAGAAATGATCACTATTTACTGTTTGCAGTGCTCTGTGAGCAAATTAAGACTCATGCTTTCACTTTGCTGGGCGCCCTGGAAACACTCAACAACAAAAATCCTCGGGGAGAGATTCCTGCCCCAGACTGGGAACCTGCTCCAGTTTGGGGAGTGTGCAGAGCAAACCTGGCTCCCCTCTCTCCACGTGTGCATGGATTTGCCTGCTGCTCTCTGATCTGCTCTCCAGTGCTGGATCTGTTTACACTAATCCCAAAAGCTCTGCTATTAGAGACTGCAGCTGAGCACTCCAGGCTGTGCTGGGAGCTCAGGGCTCTCTCTGCTCTGCAGGCAGGACCCCTCAGCGACCCCAGTGCTTGGGGCAGGGATGGCATCAGTCTCAGCCCGTGCCTCTTGCACCCCCAAACTGCCCTGAGATCTGCCAGAGCATCTTCCCCGTGTGAGAGGGGCTCCTGCAGGAAGGAGGGCACCCCTGGGACCTCTCCTGGAGCAAACACGGGGCCTTCCCTTGGAGAAGGCTGTGGCCAAGCTGTCCCTGCCCTTGGAGTGGAAGAGTAACAGCTCTGATGGCTGTAAAGGAAAGAAGCTTTGAGAAAAAAATCCCCACTCCCTTAAAAAAGTGCAAGGAAGCCAAGTTCCAAAGGAGATGGAGTCAAGGGAAGGCTGAAGAAGAACCCAAGGCTCTCAGGAGCCCAGGCAGTTGGATGTGGTAGGAATGAAGGTTTTTGGGAGCTAAGAGTGAGCCCCTCTCACCACACAGCCCCTCTGCCCTCCACCCAGGATGCTCTGAGTGCCACAGAAATGTCTGTGTCTCCCACAGCCTCTCCCAAGCCTTCTCCTTGGATCATTAGGTGATAATAGAAAGTGATTTTCCCCCTGTCATCTCGAGCAATCAGAAGCATTAAGAATAAGAGCCTAAGCCTGAAAGCCTCAATGAGAGGGTTTGATGGGTCTGTGGATCTGCCTCCTTCATTAGAGCCAAAGATGGATCCCAGAGCTGGAGCTCCTTGAGAATAAAATGGCACAAAACAAGGATGGTGTCAAAAATGCCCCTGCCAGCTCTGCCAGGGGCTGATCTGACACAGCAAAGCCACTCCTCACTGGCTGCAGGGCAAGGTCAGTCTGCCCCCAGCCCACCCTGCATGAAGGTAAGTCAGGGGACACGGCCTGGGACAAACTGGGGACTTGGTGTGGTTCTGGGAGCTCCGAGGCAGAGCTCACACAGAGCTCCCACTGTTCTGCCACTGCTGGAGACTCGTGGGCCACATTTCCCATCCCATGGTTAGGGGCATAATTTATTGTTGTTCCCATCCTAGGATTCTTCCTGTCCATTGGATCCCACTTTGGCATCCAAAGGCAGGGAACTCCATCTTGTTGAGGTGACACATCCCTGTAACAAGCACACAGCTTCATTTTGGGCCACAGCTTGTGACAGAAAAGAAATTCACCCCGTGTGTCCATCCCTCCATGGATCCGTCCCTCCATCCATGGATTCATGGATCCATCCACCCATTCATCCATCCCTCCATCCATCCCTCCATCCATCCCTCCATCCATCCATCATTCCATGCATGGATCCATGGATCCCTCCCTCCCTCCATCCATCCATCCATACCCCCATCCATCCATCCGTCCCTCCCTCCCTCCCTCCCTGGATCCATCCATGGATCCATCCCTCCATCATCCACCCATCCATCCATGGATCCATCCATCCATGGATCCATCCCTCCCTCCCTCCCTCCCGGTTCAGCTCCCATCCGCCGGGCACTGCCAGCCCCGTGCCCGGGGGTGCCGAGGGGTGGCACAGCGGGCTCGGGCCGTGTCCCCGCGGGGCTGTGTCCCCGCCGGTGGCCCCGGGCAGGCTGCAGCCGGCGCTGGCCCCGCCGTCCGTCGCTCACCCCCTCGCCGCCGCCGGCGCGGCGCTTCCCAGCGCCTCCGCTGTTTAAATGGGCCAAGTTAGAGAAGCGGCGGCGGCGGAGGGAAATCTTGTTTGGTCGGAGTCTCCGAACTGTGCGGTGACTTCTGAGCACCGATCAATGCGTGTCTGTCCCGGCGCGGGGGCCCGGCCCGGCCCGGGGGCTGCGGGGAGCGCAGGGCTGGCGGGGATGGCTCTGTAGATGTCCGTGCGGCTGTGCGTGTGTAGATGTGTATTTATAGATATATATTTCTATATGCGTGTGTACACAGAGGGGTGAGGAGCGCAACACCGCGTTTCTGCCCATTTCCTGCGGGAGCGGGGATTCAAACGCGGCTGGCGGGGATCAGAGCGGCTCCGCTGGGAGCGGGGCGAGGCTGCGGCGGCAGGTGAAGGAAGGTGGGCGGCCCCGGGGAAAGTTCGCCGCCGCCCGGGTGTCTGGAGCCCCGCGGGCACAGCCGGCACCGGCCGGGGCTCCGTCCTCCCGCCGGGCGCCGGCGGGGCGGGGAGGGGTCGCGGAGCGGCGGCGGGGGCGCAGCGTTTAATTTTAATTATTGCATATAAATAAATAAACCAGGTGTCAGTTTAAAGGAAGCAGGGGGGCAGGGTGAAAGGGGGCTGGCTGGCTGGCTGGCTGGGCGGCGGGGAACCCTCCAGCCTGGCGAGAAGGTGGGTTGATCTAGGGGAATCAATAAGCTTTTTTTTTTTTTTTTTCCTCTCCTTAAACCAAAATAATGTCTATGGCAGCAGAGACCTCTCCGAGATGTCAGGTATTAGTCCGGAGGGGCAGATCTGCGAGGCGCACGGCAGCTCCCGGGTCTACGGTACATTAGGCTCTCCGTGGGAGCGGGATCCCAGACAGCTCTGCTGGGGAGCCAGCCCAGGAGATTTGTTAGCGGGCTGCTCCGGGGGATACCAGCCACCTCCGGCACCCGAGCGCCAAAGGTGCCTGTGCTGCTGCTGCTGCTGCTGCTGGCGCATTTCAGCCAAACTCCAGCCGGAGCGAGGGCAAGTTGAGCCGGAGACATTGGAGCCGCTGTGCTTCGGAGACGCCAGGGCGCACGGGGAGCGCGGCGGCACCATGCCTGCTATCAAGAAGGAGCGACTTGACAGGGAGGAGATGGCCCTGGCAGCTTTTAACCAGCCCATGGAAACCTTACCTGACTACCTCGCGCCCCTGGCCGCCGCTGCCATGCCGGTGGTCACCCCGCACCCGCCGGCTTACGAGCAGATCTTCGCCCACCGCGCGTACCTGGGCTTCCACGAGCCCCACCACCCCCACCCGCACCACCCCCACCACCTCCCCGAGGACCTGATGCTGGAGAGGTTTTCCTCCATCCCGGATTTCCAGCCCTTCTTTGACAACGGAGAGCCTTGCATCGAGGTGGAGTGCGGGGAGAACAAGGCGCTGCTCTACATCAATAAGTTGTGCCAAGGGAGCAAAGGACCCTCCATCCGCTACCGGGGAGAGTGGCTCACCCCCAACGAGTTCCAGTTCGTCAGCGGCAGGGAGACGGCCAAGGACTGGAAGCGCAGCATCAGGCACAAAGGTAAAGGCAGCGCTGGGGTGCCCGCGCCGCCCCGCTCCTCCTCGCATCCTCCCTCTCGCCCCCGTGCTCGGGCAGCGCTCTCGGCGAAGCCGAGCCCCCTCCCCGCTCCCCCGGCCCCTCTCTGCCGGATCCCCGCGCCCCGGTACCGCCGAACTTTTCCGAGCCATTTGGGAACGGTTCCCTTTGGGTGGGGTTGGGTTTTTGGGAAGGCGGCGGCGGGGGGGATTTGGGGGGCTCCTCTCCGCCGGGGCGAAGTTTGATGTGGCGCGGGCGGAGATTTGAACAGCGGGCGGGTGGCGGGGTGCGGGCCCTGGGGCTCGGTGCCCCCGGTGCCCCGGGTGGTCAGTGCCCGGGGGTTCGGGGTGGTTGGTAGGTCGGTGCCCGGGGTGCTCGGTGCGGTCGGTGCCCCGGGATTCGGGGGGCTCGGGGTGCTCGTTCGGTCGGTCGCCCCCCACCCGCCCTCCCTCCCGCCGCCCCTGCGAGCCGCCGGTGGTGTCGGTGGCGGCGTTGGCGCCGCGGGGAGCGGCAGCGCGGCCCGGGCCGGCACCGGCGGGGCGGCGGGCGGGGCTCGGGGGTGTTCCCCTCGCAGCTGGGTGGTGCGGGACCTCCGCGGCGCCGGCGGCTGCTGACGGGCGCCTGCCCTGCCTCCCTCCCCTCCCCGCCCGAGCCGGCGCCGCAGTCGCGGCTCCGCGGCGGAGCTGCTGCTGCTGCTGCGGGCGGCAGGTGGAGAGCGGGGCCGGGGGGAGCGGCGGGGGCGGGCGGGCACGGCCCGGGCGGCTCCTAATGAGCCGAGAGCTGGAGGCGGCAGCCCGGGGGGCTGAGGAGCGATTAGGAGGTGACTGACACCTCGGCGCGTTATTGATCGCCGGAGAGCGGGGGCAGCGCTTCGGGGCCGCGCTAATTGTCGCCGCCCGGCGCTTTGATGGCCGCGCTCCCGCTGCCTTCGGGAAGCCTCAGTTGCTCTGGGGTGAGTCAGGAGGAGCGGCGGGAGGTGCCCGGGGCCGTGCCCGCTGCGGGGGCTGCGGGAGCGCCTCCGCTTCCCCGGGGCTGCGGGAGCGCCTCCGCTTCCCCGGGGCTGCGGCAGCGCCGGCTCCGAGCCCGGCGGGGCTGCGGGGGCTGTGCGGGGCTCCCTTCCCCGGGACCTGCGGGGATTGTACCGGGGTCCTCTCCCCGGGCTGTGCCAGACCGTGCCGGGCTCC
Source organism: Setophaga petechia (assembly GCA_024362935.1). Classification (NCBI taxonomy): domain Eukaryota; kingdom Metazoa; phylum Chordata; class Aves; order Passeriformes; family Parulidae; genus Setophaga; species Setophaga petechia. The sequence goes on from JANCRA010000047.1 coordinate 4,964,790, forward strand.
CCTCCCCGGGATCCTCAGGGCCGTGCTGGGCTGTACTGGGCTCCCTTTCCCCGGGACCTCCCGGGCTCCTCTCGGTTCCTGCCGGGCTCCCCTCCCCGGGACCCTCGGGCACAAACTCGGCTGCAGGGCAGTCGGGGCTGGTGCTGCCAGGCAGGCAGGCAGGGGAGGGCTGTGTTTATATGGAAGCAGACGCGTGCCTCCCCCCTCCCCCCTTCCCTAAATGCTTTCCTTTTATAAACGTGCTGATTGCTTTTTCTTCTTGTGCTTTTTCTCCTCCTCTGCATATAGGGAAAAGTTTGAAGACTCTTATGTCCAAAGGAATCTTACAGGTACATCCTCCAATCTGTGATTGCCCTGGGTGTCGAATTTCGTCTCCAGTGGTAAGATTATTGTTAAACTATGTGCTTTAGTTAAGACATCTTCCCTCTCCTCTGCCTCCTTCCCTTAAAAAAAAAAAAAAAAGAAAAAAAAGAAAAAATTTTCCTTTGCTTCTGTGCTGGTGGAACCGTGATCTGCGAGGGTCGTGGAGGCTGCCAGAGCCCTGCCTGCCCTGGGAGGGCTCCAGCAGTGTTAGAAAGGAGCTTGGAAGCAGAGCAGACGGCAAGAGAGAGCAGTGTTTGAGCTGGAGGAAGCAGCACTCGGTGGGATTTTTTGAGCAGTGTTTGAGCTGAAGGAAGCAGCACTTGGTGGCATTTTTTGAGCAGTGTTTGAGCTGAAGGAAGCAGCACTCGGTGGGATTTTTTAGTTTTCAGGGGGAGCTGTGTGTGTGTGTGTGCAGAGGCAAATCATTGAGGAGCCTCTTTGGTGTTCCCACCCCTTGGTTTCTGTGCATTGTGCACAGGTGTGAAAGTGGCTAAATAAAGCAAAAGGGAAATGTAATTGTGCCCACGTGTCAGAGTGAGAGCAGGCATTGCACAGACCGTGGGTTAGGTGAGCTGCATGAGGAACAACTCAAATGCTGACAGCTTGAGCATCGTTCATGGCATAGCTCAGTTATGGCTCTTACAGATCTTTCCTTCCCAACTTGTGGGTTCCCTGTGTATTCTTGATTTTATCCTGAGACTTCCGAAATCCCTCATCAGCATTTTCGTTGGAAAAATGTTGATAGTATAAATAAAAGGTGACTGGAATCATAGTAAAACAGTTCATGGTGTGTAAAGATAACCATGAAGTCCAATAACATCTAACTGGGAGGGCAGAGCTGTTGGTGTGGGGAACTGAAGCAGCTCTTGGTCTGAAAGAACAATAACAACTTAAAGCATTGTCAGTAGCACTGTGGAAACAAACAGGTGGAAATTTGTGTGATTTTATCCACTGGAAACCAACCATTTTTGGTTTTGTTGCTTGCTTGGGCTGGAGTGGGCAGTCTTTAGATGCAGTTTCTCTGTGATTGGAAAGGACAGAGCTGGGAGTTCCAGTGCTTCCTGCCTGGTGCCTCTGTGTGTTACAAACACCACGGGAAAGGGTTCAGAGCAGTAACCAACAGCTCCAGAAACGAATGGGGAGATTTGTCCTGCCTGTGTGGCGGGGCAGCAGCAACCCCACAGCCCTGCCTGGTGTTTGACCCCAGCTGTGCTGGAACCTGGCTCTCCCCAGCCCCTGGAGTGGGTGGCACAACGTGGGATGTGGTGTGAGCGGCTTCCTCCAGCTGGGAGTTCTGTCTGTCTTGCCACTTGTGTGGCTCAGAGCCAGAAATCTGCCAGTGCCAGGGATTGCTGCTGTGGGGATGCTGAGCAGTGCCTGGCCCAGGTGATGCTGAGCAGTGCCTGGCCCAGGTGATGCTGAGCAGTGCTTGGCCAGGTGATGCTGCTGTAGGGATGCTGAGCAGTGCCTGGCCAGGTGATGCTGCTGTGGGGATGCTGAGCAGTGCCTGCCCAGGTGATGCTGTGCTGCTGTGGGATGCTGAGCAGTGCCTGGCCCAGGTGATGTTGGCTGCTGTGGGGATGCTGAGCAGTGCCTGGCCAGGTGATGCTGTGCTGCTCTGGGGATGCTGAGCAGTGCCTGGCCAGGTGATGCTGCTGTGGGGATGCTGAGCAGTGCCTGGCCAGGTGATGCTGCTGTGGGGATGCTGAGCAGTGCCTGGCCAGGTGATGCTGCTGTGGGGATGCTGAGCAGTGCCTGGCCAGGTGATGCTGCTGTGGGATGCTGAGCAGTGCCTGGCCAGGTGATGCTGCTGTGGGATGCTGAGCAGTGCCTGGCCAGGTGATGTTGGCTGCTGTGGGGATGCTGAGCAGTGCCTGGCCAGGTGATGCTGCTGTGGGGATGCTGAGCAGTGCCTGGCCCAGGTGATGCTGCTCTGGGGATGCTGAGCAGTGCCTGGCCAGGTGATGCTGAGCAGTGCCTGGCCCAGGTGATGCTGAGCAGTGCCTGGCCAGGTGATGCTGCTGTGGGGATGCTGAGCAGTGCCTGGCCAGGTGATGCTGCTGTGGGGATGCTGAGCAGTGCCTGGCCCAGGTGATGCTGCTGTGGGGATGCTGAGCAGTGCCTGGCCAGGTGATGCTGCTGTGGGGATGCTGAGCAGTGCCTGGCCAGGTGATGTTGGCTGCTGGGCGTTTCCTGGGCTAGCAGTAGCCAAAAGGTCGTGATGCACTTTCCTAGCAGCAGCATTTTCAGGATTTTCAGGTGCATTTCCAGCAGAGACAGCTCTGCATGAAGGCAGTGTGTGGCACAGCCTTTGAGAGCTGGGTTGGGAAAGTACAGATAGAGGGGAAAAAAGAGGTTGGTGCAGCTTTGGGCAAGGAGAAATAAATCTTTCTGGACTTGCCTCCCACTGCTTCCCCAGCTGGGAAAGGGGTTTGGGATGTCAGAATTTGCACAGCAAGGCCAGAGCCTGGTGAGGAGTTCTGTCAGAGCTGTTTCTCAGTGCTCTCTGCACTTTCTGTGCTGTGCTTAGCTCATGTCCCTGACCAAAGGACAGTTCCCACATTTTGATCCTGAATTCTTTTGGTAGTGCTTTGGTAGCTGCATCCTCTGCACATCCAGAGCAGTCACACAAGGAGGAGGATTAAGAATTACCATGGTTTTTATTTCCCCATTTAGTGATTGTCCATTTGAGCACCACTGAGATCCAGGGGCTGATTCTCCTCAAAAGTAGAAATGCTTTATTTATAATGGAGATGACAGAGACTCGCAGTGCCTGGTCCTGGTGTGATCCGGTGGGGGTGTGCAGATGGGGAGCTGCTCCCAGCGCTCTGAGATCAGTCCCTGGACAGCGGGAATGGGCCGGCAGAGCTCGGGCAGTGCCCGTGGCAGGGGCAAGGCAGGGTCTGCGCCTCTGCCTGATCCATCTGCTCCCCGCGGGCAGCAAAGGCAGCGCTGTGCTGCGGGCTGAGCCCGGCTGTCCCTGCGGGAGCGGTGACAGTGTCCCCTGTGTGTGTCCCTTGTGTGTTCCTAGGCAGCCCCGAGCGTGTCCCCTGCCAGTCCCGTGTGTGTGTCCCCTGTGTGTGTCCCCTGTGTGTGTCCCCTGTGTGTGTCCCCTGTGTGTGTCCCCTGCCAGTCCCCCGTGTGTGTCCCCCGTGTGTGTCCCCTGCCAGTCCCCTGTGTGTGTCCCGTGTGTGTGTGTCCCCTGCCAGTCCCCTGTGTGTCCCGGGCATGTCCCGTGTGTGCTCCCTGGCAGCCCCGAGCAGCCCTGGCGGCTCCGAGCCCCTGCCCGGCTCCGGCCGCGCTCGGTCTGGAGAGGAAATTGCAGCGAGCCGCAGCCGCGGGCTGGCAGCGCCCCCGGGCCGGGCTCCGAGCCCCGCTCCCCCCGGCTCCCCCCGGTGCCCCCCGGCCGCCGCTGGCGCCGCGTTCCCCGCCCGTGACCCGGCGGCCCCGGGGCTCGGCGCCCGCCCCCCGCCGCCCGCGCCGCTCGTTGCTGCAGCTGCAGACGGGGCCGGCGCCGGGGCCGCTCCGCACCGACCGCCGGTTTCCTGCGCGCCCAGCCCGGGGGGAGCGGCCCCGCCGGCGCCTCCGCCCCCGCGCCGCCGGCCGGCAGCCACCCACCCATCCATCATCCATCCCTGTGTCCATCCCTCCATCCCTCCGTCCATCATCCATCCATCTGTCCATCCATCCATCCATCATCCGTCCATCCCTGTGTCCATCCATCCATCCGTCCATCCATCCATCCACCCATCCATCCATCCCTGTGTCCATCCATCCATCCATCATCCGTCTGTCCATCCATCATCCGTCCATCCCTGTGTCCATCCCTCCATCCATCCATCCATCATCCATCCATCCCTGTATCCTCTGTCCCATCCATCCATCCCTGTGTCCGTCCATCCGTCCGTCCATCCATCAGTCCATCCCTGAGTCCATCCATCCCTGAGTCCGTCCATCCATCATCCATCCATCCATCCATCCGTCTGTCCATCCATCCATCCATCCATCCATCCATCCATCCATCCATCCATCCATCCCTGTGTCCATCCATCCATCTCTCCCTCCCTCCCCTGCCATGCAGGTGTGTCTGAGTGCCCCTGCCAGGGCCGAGGTGCAGGCACAGCTGTGTTGAAGCAGGGGCTGCCCCTGGGCTTTGTGCCCTCACTGAGGTTTCTGGATGGGACAATGGCACAGGTCCCTTTGGTTTTGGGGAGGCACAGGCTGCCAGACCTTCCAGAGTGAGCTGCAGTGTGAGCAGGGCTCTCCCTGTCAGTTTTGGGCAGGCACAGCTCATGTTGTGTGGAGCCCTGGATGGGTTCCAGTGTGTTCTGATGAACCCCATTCCCTGCACGGCTCCCTCTGCCCCAAACCCACCCCTGCACTCTCTCCATCTCTGCTCCAGCCCACAGCCAGGGCTGGAAGGGGCAGTGGGCTCCCAGAGCCAGAGGGAGGGGAGAGCAGCTCTGAAATCCTTATTGAGGAACCAAAAAAATACCTGGGATCTGTGAACTCCAGCATCTGATGTCCAGGATAACAGTGGGAGGACAAACCTAACCCCTGGATTGTTTCCCTTGCAGACACAGTGTGACCCTTGCTGAGTGTTCCATTCTCTGGTGCTGCCTCTGAAGGGGAGCTGGGGCTGGGGGCTGGCTGCTCCTCATCCTCTTTCCCCATGGCTTCTGGGACAGGGTTTCTGTTTGAAAGGTGGCTCTTCTGGGGTTCAGGTAGAGAAGACCCCTTTGCCCAGAGCTGTTGTGGCATGGCCACATTCAAACAGACAAACCAAAGGAGCCATAGATGATGTTTGGGGTTTGCCCCGTGTCCATCACAGGCAGAGGCACAGGGTGGCTGTGCAGGGCTGTGCACTGGCAGTGGGAATTCATTTACTGGGCTGTGTTTTGCTCTTGGTTTGATTTATGTGTGATTCCTTTATTTGCTGCTTTTTGCTTTCCTCATCGTGGTTGTTGTTTTCCTTTGCTGCCCCGAGGTTCAGGCCTCAGTCCAAGACTTTGTCAGGGATGGAGGGAGGAACTCTGTGCTGCACTTCCAAATGCCAGTGAGGAGCAAAATCTGGTCTTTAGCCCTGAGGCTCCTGAGCCTCCTCCTGGGCCCTGTTTTGGGTGGAAGGCAGCTCTGTGTGTCCCCAGGGTGGCTCTGTGTGTCCCCAGGATGGCTCTGTGTGTCCCCAGGGTGGCTCTGTGTGTCCCCAGGGTGGCTCTGTGTGTCCCCAGGGTGGCTCTGTGTGTCCCCCAGAGTGGCTCTGTGTGTCCCCCAGGGTGGCTCTGTGTGTCCCCCAGAGTGCTCTGTGTGTCCCCAGGGTGGCTCTGTGTGTCCCCAGAGTGCTCTGTGTGTCCCCCAGAGTGCTCTGTGTGTCCCCAGAGTGCTCTGTGTGTCCCCAGAGTGGCTCTGTGTGTCCCCAGGGTGGCTCTGTGTGTCCCCAGGGTGGCTCTGTGTGTCCCCCAGGGTGGCTCTGTGTGTCCCCAGGGTGGCTCTGTGTGTCCCCAGGGTGGCTCCGTGTGTCCCCAGCGTGGCTCTGTGTGTCCCCAAGGGTGGCTCTGTGTGTCCCCAGGGTGGCTCTGTGTGTCCCCAGCGTGGCTCTGTGTGTCCCCAGCGTGGCTCTGTGTGTCCCCAGGGTGGCTCTGTGTGTCCCCCAGAGTGGCTCTGTGTGTCCCCCAGGGTGGCTCTGTGTGTCCCCAGGGTGGCTCTGTGTGTCCCCCAGGGTGGCTCTGTGTGTCCCCAGGATGGCTCTGTGTGTCCCCAGGGTGGCTCTGTGTGTCCCCAGAGTGCTCTGTGTGTCCCCAGAGTGCTCTGTGTGTCCCCCAGAGTGCTCTGTGTGTCCCCAGAGTGGCTCTGTGTGTCCCCAGGGTGGCTCTGTGTGTCCCCAGGGTGGCTCTGTGTGTCCCCAGCGTGGCTCTGTGTGTCCCCCAGGGTGGCTCTGTGTGTCCCCCAGGGTGGCTCCGTGTGTCCCCAGGGTGGCTCTGTGTGTCCCCCAGGGTGGCTCTGTGTGTCCCCCAGCGTGGCTCTGTGTGTCCCCAGAGTGGCTCTGTGTGTCCCCAGGGTGGCTCCGTGTGTCCCCCAGAGTGGCTCCGTGTGTCCCCCAGAGTGGCTCCGTGTGTCCCCCAGGGTGGCTCCGTGTGTCCCCCAGAGTGGCTCTGTGTGTCCCCAGGGTGGCTCTGTGTGTCCCCAGCGTGGCTCTGTGTGTCCCCCAGGGTGGCTCCGTGTGTCCCCAGAGTGGCTCCGTGTGTCCCCAGCGTGGCTCTGTGTCACTCCTGGTGCTGGGCTCCTTTCTTTCCTTCCTGCTGTTCCCCTCTTGGCTGCTCCACAGTTTCCTTGCAGAGCCAGGAGCAGAGCAGGACAAGGAAGGGACATCCTGGGGCTCCTGGGCATGGTGGGATCCAAATTCAGAGGCTTTCACCAGAAGGGGAATCTCCCACAGCAGGCACGAGTGGAACTTTGGAACTTTGCTGTGCTGAGGGGACTTTGCCTGCTGGAGAGTTCCCTTGGCAGGATTCATTCTGAAATTTCACTGTTAACTGAGCAGATCAGATTTGGGTTCCTTTCTGGGCTGCCCTGGGCTCAGGGGTGGGAGTGCAGAATGTTGGGGTTGGTGTGCAGGAGCTGTTTTCATAACTCTGCCTTTGTGCCCTCGGGGCTGCCTCATGAATGTGGAAAAAGCCCCTCTGTAAAGCAGACTTATAAACCTCCAAATCCCCCCAAGGACTCTGGCACAGTCTGTTGGTTTTTATTTGTGGTTTCATGCTGATTTGGCTTGTTGCTTTTAATCCAGCACGTTTTAGTTCAGGTTAGTGTTTGTCGGAGGTTTTGGAGATGGATGGGCTCTTTTTGTTTGTTTGCAGGGCTTGTTTTGGTTCTGTTTTGTTGTTTTAAAGGACTTGGCCCAGGTGGATTTTAACCTGTGCTGCACTGCAGACTTGCAGGGTGAATTCTTAACAGAAGTTGATTCAGACTCTGTTGGATTCCATCTCTTTGGAGGAACTGGAGATGAGGGGACTCCTGCTCTGAGATGGGGTGAGGGACCCCCAGAGCCCACCCAGGGCTGAATCTGGGGTGCTGAGCTTGGTCCAGCTCCCAGGGCTCCTGCTCTGGGGGCAGTGGGAACCCCTGTGCTGCTGCTGCTGCCACAGAAAGGTCCCCAAAATCCACTGCTGTGGGGTCAGGGGGCATTCCAGAGGGGGATTTTGGGGGGTAACCAGATGGAAATGGGGATCAGCTGGCTGGAGAGGAGCTCTGAAAGGCTCTTAGAGGGTGTGGAAGTTATTGTTGATGGTCCCAACTCTGCTCCTCTTCCTCTTCTCCCATTGCAAACAGCTGGAAATGGGGATCAAGGTGGCTGTGAAAGGCTCTTTGGGGTGGGAGTTATTGCTGATGGTCCCAGCTCTGCTCCTCTTCCTCTTCTCCATGGCAAACAGTTGGGAATGGGAATCAGGGTGGCTGTGAAAGGCTCTTTGAGGGTGTGGAAGTTATTGCTGATGGTCCCAGCCCTGCTCCTCATCCTCTTTCCTGTGGCAAACAGCTGGAAATGGGGATCAGGGTGGCTGTGAAAGGCTCTTTGGGGGTGTAGGAGTTGCTGCTGATGGTCCCAGGTCTGCTCCTCATCCTCTGTTTTCCATTGCAAACAGTTGGAAATGGGAATCAGCGTGGCTGGAGAGGAGCTCTGAAAGGCTCTGTGGGGTGGGAGTTATTGCTGATGGTCCCAACTCTGCTCCTCTTCCTCTTTTCCCATTGCCAACAGCTGGAAATGGAATCAGGGTGGCTGGAGAGGAGCTGTGAAAGGCTCTTTGGGGCTGTGGGAGTTGCTGCTGATGGTCCCAGCCCTGCTCCTGGGCAGGACGAGCAGCAGCTGCCCCTGTTGGGGGCTGCAGCAGCAGCAGGAGCTGTTATTGTTCTGTACGGAGGCACAGCCAGCCCAGATCAATGGCACTGACAGTGCCAGCACAATGCTGAAGGATTTAATTCTGTGGATTATTAAATACCCTCTGGAAAGGAAAATATTAATTGGATTGCAGGCTTGGGAGGGAGCAGCGGAGATGTAGGAGCAGCTGTGGTTTAAGAAAATAATTTTATCTTGCAGGGGCTTTGAGGGGCTCGGGGGGATGAGGTTTGCCCTGGTGCAGGAGCTGGGTGAGGGTCCCTGCTCTGGCAGGGGAGACAATGGGGGTGGAGGGTCTGCTGGGATGGAGGGCAGAGCAGGAGCCCTGTGTGGGGCCAGGGCTGGTGAGAGGGGAAGGAAAATCCCAGCTGAGCTCGGTGTGGGAGGGCTCCTGTGAAGGGAGAGCAGCATCTCCTCCTTGGGGTGCTCCCAGGGCATCCCTCACCCACAGCCAGCCCTTCAGCATTCCCTGCAGTGCAGGAAAAGGCAATTCCTGAGCCTCACCTGGCCCAGGGGACGGGCAGCTGCTGCTGGAATTCTGACTGAGGGAAGGAAAGGGAAGGCTGGGGAGAAAGACACAAATAAATGTGGGGGAGCAGGGCAGGCAGCATCATCTCGTTAGTGCCGTGTCAAGGGCAGCGGAAAGGTGACACAGGAGAAGTAATTTTGCTGTCAAAATTATTTAGAGATGTCATTAAACTGCTTAGGGCTGTCTGTGGTGCTTCAGGGCACAGGCACCTGGTGTTAATTTGCTCTGCTGTGTGTCCAGGCTTGCTGGCCTGGCTCAAAGGGAGCCCAAGAGCTCCCTCAGAAACTTCATTAATTTAAAATTGTCCATCAGGTGGGCTCTGGAGGGCTGTGAGCCCTGCTGAGGGCTCGTTCTGGCTCAGTTTGTGGGGCAGGGAGAGCAGGGAGCAGAGTCCTGCTGGAACCTGCTGGAACCCAGGTCAGGCTGGGCAGGGCTGGAGCTGTCCCTGCCATGGGGCACTGCCACCCTGGCACAGGGAATTTTAGGGCTGGAATTGGCCATTTGCCATTGCCAGGGGGTGGAATTTAGGGTTCCTTCCAAGCCTGGGGGTTTGTGATTGGTTCTGGGCTTTGGAAAAGAAATCTGCTCTGTTCTTACTTAATTATTGCTTGACCCAAAACACTACACTTGATCACTTTGTTTGCTCTCTATATTTTTGTTTTTCTACCTCATTTGTTTGCTTTAGTGGAGTTTGTTTGTTTGTTTTTCCTGCCCCTCTCCCCCTTTGTGCATTGTCCTGCCCCGTTTCTCCTGTGCCCAGTGTTTCCTTTATCTGGAAATCGTTTTGCTCCTCAGGGGTTTGGCACCTTCCTCTGCTGAAATGCTCCAGCCCTGCCCAGCCTGACCTGGCCACCTCCAGCAGGACCTCCAAAGGACTTTTCTGTCACCAGGAATCTTCCAGGTTCTGTATTTGCTGTATTTTCTGACTTTAGACAAGTTGTGTTTGCTCGGAGCTGGTGCCCAGTTCAGCGCTGGGGTTGGATTTAAAAGCAGCTCTGGGATTTTAAAGGACTCCAGGACCTCTAAGGGATTTTTCTAAAGTCAAAAAATTCAGAAAATTCAGAAAATAATACAGAAAATATTACAGAAAATACAGAACCTGGAAGGTTCCTGGTAACACAAAAGTTGTATTTGCTCGGAACTGGCGCCCGGTTCAGTGCTGGGATTGGTTTCAGCAGCAGCTCTGGGATTTTAAAGGACTCCAGGACCTCTCAGGGACTTTTCTAAAGTCAAAAAATTCAGAAGATAATACAGAAAATGCAGAACCTTTGTGTCCTGGTGTTTGGTTGGAGCTGGTGCCCAGTTCAGCGCTGGGATTGGTTTCAGCAGCAGCTCTGGGATTTTAAAGGACTCCAGGACCTCTCAGGGACTTTTCTAAAGTAAAAAAATTCAGAAAATACAGAAAATAATACAGAAAATATTACAGAAAATACAGAACCTGGAAAGTTCCTGGTGACACACAAGTTACAGAAAATAAAGAAAATACAGAAGAAAGTACAGAACCTGGAAGGTTGCTGGTGACACACAAGTTGTGTTTGCTCGGAGCTGGTGCCCAGTTCAGCGCTGGGGTTGGTTTCAGCAGCAGCTCTGGGATTTTAAAGGACTCCAGAACCTCTAAGGGACTTTTCTAAATTCAGAAAATAATTCAGAAAATAATACAGAAAATAATACAGAAAATGCAGAACCTTTGTGTCCTGGTGTTTGGTTGGAGCTGGTGCCCAGTTCAGCACTGGGATTGGTTTCAGCAGCAGCTCTGGGATTTTAAAGGACTCCAGAACCTCTAAAGGACTTTTCTAAATTCAGAAAATACAGAAAATAATACAGAAAATACAGAATCTGGAAGGTTCCTGGTGACACACAAGTTGTGTTTGCTCGGAGCTGGTGCCCAGCTCAGTGCTGGGATTGGTTTCAGCAGCAGCTCTGGGATTTTAAAGGACTCCAGAACCTCTAAAGGACTTTTCTGAAGGGCTTTAGATGCCCTGTAAGCCAGCACAGCTGCTGGGTTGGACTCTGGCTGTTCCTGCCTGGTCTGTGTGTGTGTCAGGGCTCTGGGCTGGATCCCCCCCAGCAGCTCCAGCCCAGCCCAGCCCAGCCCAGCCCGGCCCTGCCTTGGTCCTGCTCTGTCCTGGCTGCTGGGGATGGAGCTGCTGCTGCTGCTGCTGCTGCTGCGGGGTTGCCAGGGCAACCAGAGATGGCCCCTGAAGACAGGAAAGGGCAAACATTCCTCTGTGCCTCGGCGTGATTGAATGAGATTAGATGGAATTAGATAATCCTGGAATTCTCACTGATTTGACGCCAGGCCTTTATTAAATAAGTAAAAGTACCAGCCCTTATAATAAAAATGAATTCTTTCAGATCAATAACTTTCCCTGCTGCTCGTCACAGCTGTGATTCTTGAGATCTCTTTTTTGCTGTGGCACGATCTGCCTTTTTTTAATTTTAATTTTTTTTTCCCTTCTCCCAGAGGGGACAAATAATATCAATTCCTCTTTTATTTCCCCCTGGTGATTCACCCACTTAACCCTAAGGTGCCCTTGCAGAGGAAGGCACTGCAGGGTTCTTCAGGGATGATTCAGTGCACTGGAATTTACAGCTCTGGGGTTACTTAAACACTGCCCAGCATCACTCTTAGCTATTACAGTGTTCTAGAGTTTAAGGAAGAAAATGAAAATACATGAAAATAAAAAAAAAACCCACAAAATACTTGGGAAAATTTATGGAAAATTAATGAAAAATTCGTGGCAAAATACATGGCAAAATTAAGGAAAATTCATGGCAAAATTAATGGCAAATTCATGAAAAATTCATTTAAAATACATGGGAAAATACATGGCAAAATGAATGGAAAATACTTGGGCAAAATTCATGGGAAAATACATGGGAAATTCATGGCAAAATTCATGGCAAAATACATGGAGAATTCATGGGAAATTCATGGGAAATTCATGGGAAAATTCATGGAAAATTCATGGCAAAATTCATGGCAAGTTCATGAAAAATTAATTTAAAATACATGGGAAAATACATGGCAAAATTAATGGAAATTATATGGCAAAATTCATGGAGAATTCATGGGAAAATACATGGGAAATTAATGGAAAATACATGGCAAGATTCATGGAGAATTCATGGGAAAATTCATGGGAAAATTCATGGCAAATTCATGGGAAAATTCATGGCAAATTCATGGGAAAATTCATGAAAAATTCATGGAAAATTCATGGAAATACAAAAATAAAAAATTCATGGAATAAATAAAAATAAAAAATTCATGGAAATACGAAAATTTGCCATGTATTTTCCATTAATGAAAATACAAAAAAAACTGGGCAGTTTTTTGCTCCTTGTGGGTTCAAACTCTTGGCACCTGAGCCCGGCCTGGCTGCACAGGGGCTGATAACACCGTGCTCACATCTCCAGTTAAACCTGGCTTAAACCTGAGGCAGGCAGGCTGTGCTCACAGGCAGCAGTGTTCCCATCAGCCCAGCTCCAGTTAAACCTGGCTTAAACCTGAGGCAGGCAGGCTGTGCTCACAGGCAGCAGCGTTCCCATCAGCCCAGCTCCCTCCTCATCCTCACATGGGCAGGGCTGGCACCAGAGCCCTCTGTGCCCACAGGGCACCAGCAGAGCGGGGAGGGTTTGGGCTGTTCTGGGTTCCCTCGGGCTGTGCTGGCCCCTCTGAGCAGGGGTTGATTTATTCACAGGGATTTTTCTGTTGCTGAGGGTGTTGCAGGCACAGGGATCAGTTCAGCTCTCCCAGCCCCTCTGCAGAACGCCTTTAATTCTGAATTAAAATCCAATTCATTCTCTAATTCCTGCATTAGCAGCGTGATTTCTTACAGCATCTTTGGCTTAAATTCATGAGCAGCTCTGGCTCTGGGCTGGTTTGTATCAGCCCTGTGGATCTGGGTTTGGGTTTTTTTGAAGTCTCACCTTGCTGTGATGGATTTCTCAGGCAGAAGTTCAGTTAAGAGTAATTCCATGAGGCTGGGGAGCATTTCTGTCCCCTGGCGTGTGCAGAGGGCAGAAATCATCCTTGCTTTGGGAGGATTTAGCTCTGCCTTTGATGTGCCTGCCCTTGTCTTTAAATCACTGCAGGACCTGCACCAAGTGTGTTTAAGGGATGTTTGAAATGATGGGCTCTGAGTTCCTGTGCTTTTCCTTGAGCTGCAAAACTTCATCCTGGGAGTGACCCTGCTGTGCTGGGACCCCCCAAGCCCTGCACTGCTGCTCGTGGCAGGCCATGGGAACAGGAGGGAAATCTCATTTTCCCCACATCATAAGGAAATTCTGAGTGAGAGATGGGCAGGACAGAGGAGGCTGAGAAATGGGTGTGCAAAGGAAACTGAGCTGCCCTGGGGACAGCCCCACCCTGAGCAGCAGAACAGCACCAGCTGCTCATTTCTAGGATCCTGGGATGGGTTGGGTTGGAAAGGACCTTAAAGCCCTGAAATCTCATTGCAGCCCCTGGGCAGGGACAGCTCCCCAGCCCAGGCTCTGAGGGGGCTCAGGAGGGCACAATTCTCCCTGCAGGGCTCTGATCCCACCCTCAGAAAGTTCTGTGCTGTCAGAGCAGGCACCTCGCAGGAATCCAAGCACGTTGTGTTGGCACTATTGTCCCAGCAAAAAAAGATATATTGGTTTAACATATTTTCCATTAACAAGCTTTAATTTGCATAAATTATATCACCCTCTGTTAATTTATTATTACTTCTTCGGTTTCCTCTATTTCATTATTTCTCCTGGGGGTTATAAAATTACTGGGATTATTCTGCTTAAGCTTTTTAAAATACAGTCACAGTGCTGTGTTTTCCCATTCACCTTGTATTTCCTCATTGTTCTGAGGCTCATTAAAAATCTGAAGTGTCACAAGAACTTCCCTGGATAGGAATTCTGCAAATCTTTGAGAGCAACCTACCCAAGTTTGCTGATTTAAACCCGAATAATTTTGGAAGTTTCTGTCCTAAATCACTGCTGGAATGAGAAATGTTTCATGTCCATGCTGGGTCAGAGCTGGCTTTTCCTCACAGAGCAGAAAGAAAACTGTGCCAGGTTTGTACCAAACCAAAACTGTGCCAGGTTTATACCAACTGTACCAAACCAAACTGTGCCAGGTTTGTACCAAAGAAAACTGTGCCAGGTTTGTACCAAACCAAAACTGTGCCAGGTTTGTACCAAAACCAAAACTGTGCCAGGTTTGTACCAAAACAAACTGTGCCAGGTTTGTAGCAAAGAAAACTGTGCCAGGTTTGTACCAAAACAAACTGTGCCAGGTTTGTACCAAAACCAAAACTGTGCCAGGTTTGTACCAACAGTACCAAACCAAACTGTGCCAGGTTTGTACCAAAACCAAACTGTGCCAGGTTTGTACCAAACAAAGCTGTGCCAGGTTTGTACCAAACCAAAACTGTGCCAGGTTTGTACCAAAACAAAACTGTGCCAGGTTTGTATCAAAGAAAACTGTGCCAGGTTTGTACCAAAACAAAACTGTGTCAGGTTTGTACCAAAACAAAACTGTGCCAGGTTTGTATCAAAGAAAACTGTGCCAGGTTTGTGCCAGACCAAAACTCTGCCAGGTTTGTACCAAAGAAAACTGTGCCAGGTTTGTATCAAACAAAGCTGTGCCAGGTTTGTACCAGACCAAAACTGTGCCAGGTTTGTACCAAACAAAGCTGTGCCAGGTTTGTACCAACAGTACCAAACCAAAACTGTGCCAGGTTTGTACCAATGGTACCAAACCAAAGCTGTGCCAGGTTTGTACCAACTGTACACAATCAAACTCTGCCAGGTTTGTACCAATGGTACCAAACCAAAACTGTGCCAGGTTTGTACCAAACCAAAACTGTGCCAGGTTTGTACCAAGCCAAAACTGTGCCAGGTTTGTACCAACAGTACCAAACCAAACAGTGCCAGGTTTGTGGGGAAGAGGTGAGGCACAGGGGTTCAGCAGCTCGGGTGGCCCCAGAATTTTCCTGCAGAGCTCTCCCTGTGTGTGCTGAGCCTGCAGGGCAGGAAATGCAGGTTGGGCTCTGGGCAGGAGGCAGCAGGTGAGGGGCAGCAGCTCAGGGCACGTTCCTGGTGCCAAGGGGCATTCCCAGGTGGGAAGGGCAGCAGGGATGGCAGCACAGGGTCTGCCTGGCACTGAGCCCTGGGACAGTTCCAAGTGGTTTTTCTCCTGGGAAGCTGAGAAGCCTCAGAGAAAAGGAAAACAATTCTGATCTCATTTGCTTCTCCTGTGTTCTGCTCACGTGGAATGGGTTTGGAGATTGTTCACCCACAGGTGATTGTTCCATTGGGTTCTGCTGTGGATTGTTTTCACTCTTTGGCCAGTTGGGGCCAGGCTGTGTGGGGACTCTGGAAAGAGTCATTATTAGCTGATTTATTATATTATTAGCTAATAATGAAAGAGTTTTCATTATTATCTTTTTAGCATTCAGTAAGTATTTAGTACAGTATGGTATTCTTTAATTCTTTAATATATTATTCTTTAATACTCTTTACTATAATATTCTATATAGTATTCTTCTATAGTGTTCTTTAATATAATACAGTATCATAAAATGATAAATGAGCCTTATGAGAGCATGGGGTCAGGTTTATCATTCCTCCCTGCCACGGGGGTCCCACAAACACAATCCTGGTGCCCTTCCCCTGTTCCTGTCCCAGCTGCCCTCCTGGGCTGGGTAAATAACACCCAGGGATGAGCCAGCCACGAGTGCCCTCCCTGGGGGCTGCATTTCCTTCCCCCAATCCCACCTTGGCTGGCTGGGTGGAAGATCCTGCAGTTATTATTCCTTTCCTTGTGTTTTTACAATCCTGCTCTTGTCCTTTGTTTACCCTCCCGACCCCAAATGTGATTTCAGAGGGGATTTTCCTGCAGTTCAGCTGTGTCCAAACACAGGCAGGGGTGTGCCTGGTGCTGCTGTGCTCCTGCTGTGTTTGGGCAGGGCTCACCTTCCTCAGCAGCTCAGGGAGAGCAGATCCAGCTGAGCCCAGGGAGGCTCTGCAGGGATTTGTCCTTCTCATCCTGTTTGTTTTAATGGGGCATTCACTTCTCAGGAGCTGCCTCAGACCTGAGCTGCTGCCTGCAGAAATAAGGGGTGTAAGAGTTTGAGCCCCATTTGATTTAACCCTTATTTTGGCTGTCTCCATGGGAATTTGGGTTTGTGCTGGGTTTGACCTGGGTTTTGCCTGTGCAGAGATTACCCTGTTAAATAAGTGAAAGTAATTATTATTGGTGTGGTACTGCATACCTGGGGAGGTCAGGGCACGTTGTGCTGTGCTCTGGCTTTGGTATTTTACTTTTGCTTTGAGCTGGAGTGAGGGAAATCCTGAGAAAGATTCCTGGAGCAGGATTTGTCCATGGCAGGGCTGTCCTGAGCTGGGGACTGGGATCCCTGGAGCAGGATCTGTCCATGGCAGGAATTCCTGGAGCAGGATTTGTCCATGGCAGAGCTGTCCTGAGCTGAGGCAGGGATCCCTGGAACAGAATCTGTCCATGGCAAGAATTCCTGGAGCAGGATCTGTCCATGACAGAATTCCTGGAGCAGGATCTGTCCATGGCAAGAATTCCTAGAGCAGAATCTGTCCATGACAAGATTTCCTGGAGCAGGATCTGTCCATGGTAGGAATCCCTGGAGCAGGATCTGTCCATGGCAGGAATTTGTGGAGAAGGATTTGTCCATGACAAGAATTTCTGTAGCAGGATTTATCCATGACAAGAATTCCTGGAGCAAGATTTATCCATGGCAGGAATCCCTGGAACAGGATCTGTCCATGGTAGGAATCCCTGGAGCAGGATTTGTCCATGGCAGGAATTCCTGGAGCAGGATTTGTCCATGGCAGGAGTTTCTGGAGCAGGATTTCTCCATGGTAGGAACCCCTGGAACAGGATCTGTCCATGGTTGGAATTCCTGGAACAGGATCTGTCCATGGCAGGAATCCCTGGAACAGGATCTGTCCATGGCAGGAATTTCTGGAGCAGGATTTGTCCATGACAAGAATCCCTGGAGCAGGATCTGTCCATGGCAGGAATTCCTGGAGCAGGATTTCTCCATGGCCCAAATCCCTGGAGCAGAATTCCTCCTTGACCTTTGAAGCAGAAGCCACCCTGGCTGTGTGCAGGGGTGAATCCAGAGCTGAGATTTGCAGGAGGATGTGATGGAGCACAGGCCCAGGTGGGATTTCCCTTTCCCTCTGCAGCCTCCTGCAGTGCTCAGGGGTGACCCAGAGCTGCTTAGCAGAGCCCAGGAGGATCAGGAGGAGCCTGGGGCTGCTGCAGCTCAGGGGGTTTAGGATGGCCAGAGTGTCTCTGGTACAGCTCCTGTTTCCTGGGCTGTTTTGCTTTGAGAGGCCTGGGAAATCAGCAGGTAGATGTGAAATTGGGGTTAAATTGGGGTTCTGGGGTTGCTGTGCAGCAGTGGAGGGGAGGAGGTGCTGTCACAGCTCCCCTGCTCTGCCCAGGTGTGTTTTACCTGAGTCCATCCAGGGCCTTCCCCAGCATCATTCCAGCCTGGGGCTGGTGCAGGGCAGCCCTGGGCTGTTCCCTCTGGAATTCTGTGGTTTCCCTTGGCTTTCTGCACGTGGGCTGGGGTTTAAAGCAGCTGCAGAGTGTCCAGCAGCAAAACCCAGCTCTGCAGCAGGTTTGGGTTCAAAAATCAGGGGAACCTCCAGGCTGTGGGCACAGAGTGTTGGTGTGGGTTTGTGTGCAGCAGGTGAGGGCTGGGGGCTCTCTGGGATTTCTGCTGAATTCTGGAATTCTCTCAGGCATCCCCAGCCCTGCTGAGTGTGTCACAGGTGAGGGTTTGGGGGCTCTGGCTGGGATTTCTGCTGAATTCTGGAATTCCCTCAGCCATCCCCAGCCCTGCTGTGTTGTCACTGCTGCAGAGTTGGGAATTCTGGCTGGGATTTCTGCTGAATTCTGGAATTCCCTCAGGCATCCCCAGCCCTGCTGTGTTGTCAGAGCTGCAGGGCTCTGTCCATGGTGTCAGACCCCAGCTCTGTTCCCACCCTGGAATTCCTCAGTGCCCAGAGGGGAGAGGCCATTTCCAGATTAAATGTTCCACCTTCCAAACTTCCCCTCTGTTTTGCTCCAGTTGACTTTGGTTCTGGTTCTGCTCCCATGTGAGATTGGGGTTTTTTCACCTTCTCAGAAAACTCTTCCCTCTGGCATTGCTCCTTTTTCTTTCTTCCCTTCCAGCTTCTTGTTTTCCACTCTTTTGATGAATTATTTACCTCTCTAGTATTACTTTTTTTTTAATATTCTCTTTGTGTTTACCTTCAAAACACACAACTCCCAACACTGCCCTCACCCTCCTGTGCTCCTTGGGAAGCCCCTGCATTTGTTGGTCATTCATTTCCCAGTGTTATTGATAAACACAAATGTTGTAAAATCCTGTGGTGTCACCTGGTGGGGCACCCAAGGGTGCTGAGCCAGCTGAATGAGTGTTCTGGTGATTTTTGGGGTGCAGGGTTTATCTATAGCAGCTGAATGAGTGTTCTGGTGATTTTTGGAGTACAGGATTTATTCTTTGCAGCTGGGTGAGTGTTCTGGTGATTTTTGGGGTGCAGGGTTTATCCTTGGCAGCTGAAGGAGTGTTCTGGTGATTTTTGGGGTGCAGGGTTTATCCTTTGCAGCTGGGTGAGTGTTCTGGTGATTTTTGGGGTATAGGGATTTATCCTTTGCAGCTGAATGAGTGTTCTGGTGATTTTTGGGGTGCAGGGTTTATCTATAGCAGCAGGGTGAGTGTTCTGGTGATTTTTGGGGTATAGGGTTTATCCTTTGCAGCTGGGTGAGTGTTGCTGTGATTTTTGGGGTGCAGGGTTTATCCTTGCCAGCTGGTTTTGTGTTCTGGTGATTTTTAATGTGCCCAGTCCCCCAGAATCTGTGCTGGGCAGGGATTTGGCCACTCCAGCTCTGCCCTCTGTCCCCAGCTCCTTCCCCTGCATTTCCTTGGCCTGATCCCAGCACTGAATCTCTTCTAAAACAATTTATTCCCATTATTCCATAGAATGCCTTGCTCTGGTACCAACATTTGCTTCCAGCAGCCACCTCGGGGTAAAAATAAAAACCCCAAACCCTCCAGTTGTGCTTGGAGCCCTTTGCCATCCATCAGCCAGGGGTCACAGGAACTGCAGCTCAGGTCTGAAACCTGCAGGAAATCAGTCTTTGTTACACGTGAAATAAAGCAGTCTATGGGGAAAATAACCATAAATGTTCATTATTTGTACAGGAAAATCAATTTGTAGGCCAATTGACCAAATAAAGTAATACAATTTGCTGGGAAATCCCCCAGGTGTGGCAGGGAAAGGCAGAGCAGGGCTGCAGGCTGGGGGCTGTGGTGGGTGGGAGGGACAGGGGGCTGGGAAAAGGAGTAAAACTGCAGGGAAGGGCACGGGGAGGGGGGAATTGGCCTCTGGGGTGGGTGTGCAGCATTCTGGGTGTTCACCAAGGCAGGGACAGCCCTGGCAGCTGCTCCAGAGGTGCCACAGCTGGGGCTGGGAACAGAGGGGAAATGCCTGAGAGCACCCACACCCTCTGCTCCTTGTCCCTGCACCCCAGAAGGGCAGCAGGCAAGGAGGGAAAAAGGGGAAAAATCCCAAAGTTCTGCCTCTATTTAGGAGGCAGGAGCAGTGCTCACCTCACTGGTGTGGGGTGGCTGTGGCTCCATCACAGGTGACTCTCCCTGCCTGGGGAGCTCCATCACATCCCTGCTCCTCCTTCCAAAGGGGTTTGGAAACAGTGGATCCAAAGGCCTGAGAGATTTTCTATCCTAGACCTGCCTCCCTTCAAAGCCTGGAAATTCCACTTGGCTTTGTCCAGGAATTGTGGCTCTTGCTCTATTGACAGATTGTCCTTTGGGTTTCTGACTCACTGGGAGATTCTGAGTGGGAAATGCTCCCCTCTGCTCCCAGATCTTGTTCATTTTTTCTGTTTCCAGCTCTTGTTCATCTCTTTCTGCTCCCTGCTCTTGTTCATCTCTTTCTTTAGGGCCTCACAAACCCCTGTTGTTCATGCTGATGGGAAGAGCTGCACCTTCCCTCCTGGGCTTCCTTTTGGGTTAAAACATTCATATTTTCTTTTCAGGACCCAGTTTCTGTGCCCCCAATAACCAGGATAGCCCCAGGAGGAGGATGAGGGGCAGGGAATGTGCTGGTGCTGCACATCTGAAGGGTCACAGCTGAAGGGGAGGGCAAACCCTGCCAGTCCTGCAGGGGATGGGTCCCCACTGCTCTGTAATGCCCTAATTAAAGCCATTCCCCCGGGTTTGTTATTGGGAAAAGCAAAGGAAAATATCCCAGGCTCTCTGAGCCTCCCCCTTTCCTCTCCCCTATCTTTATTATCAATAAAAAGAGGGGGAAAATGCTGTCTGGGCTTGAGGATTTCCTTCACATATGGAAGAGATTTAGAATCCTCCTGCTCCCAGAGCTGCCCCAGCATTCCCTGGCTGCTCCCTGTGTTTCCCAGCCTTACCTGTGAGCAGGGGCTGCTTTCTCCTGCAGGTTTTTATCCAGCAGGAATTATTTCTGAGGGTTGAACCACCTTGCAAACAGCTTTGGTATTTTCGAATTCCTGGCCTCTCTGGGGTTCCTGTCCCAGTTCCACTGGGACTTGGATTAAAAATCAAATCCAATTCCATTTTATTGGCTGAAGTTGCAGATTCTGTGGGGCAGTGGCAGTGCAGCTCTCTGGTTTGCAGGGTGTTCCTGCTGCTGGCAGGGTCAGGAGTTCCCTGGGCTGCTGGCAAAGCTTTCACTGAGTGCTGAGCTGGAATTATTTGGTGGGAAATATTCTGGAGGCAGAGACTGGTGCCTGATTGTGCTGCCTCCTTCCTTTCCTGTCAGGCTGGGGATGAAGGGCTGGGAGAGGCTGGAAGTGCAGGGCTTGGTCAGGACTGGGGAAATCACAAACAGAAGTGCCTGTGCTGCAGAACCCTTCAAAAAGTGACAAAGTGTGAGCTGTGTGTGCTTTGTGTGACAGCTGTGCCTTGTCAAGAAGAGCTTTCTGGCAGAGATGAGCAAGTTTTTGTGTGGTGTTTGTGGAAACTCTGAGGTTTCTCACCAGATCTTGGTGTTTTTGTGTCTCCCTGGCAGAACCGGGGCCGCCTGGCAGAGAAGAGGAGCATCCCCCTGCCCCCCAGCAGGGTCCCCAAGAAGGAGCTGGGCCCCCTCCTGTCCCCCAGTGAGGACAGCCAGGACAGCGACAGGAGCAATGGGCAGCAGCCCCAGGTGAAGCAGGAGGAGGATCTGCACATCAGTATCATGAAAAGAAGGTACCCACGGGCAGGGCTGGGGGGAAACGGGCACAGGGACCTGGGCACAGGGAGCCCTGCCCCAGGGGCACCTCCAGGGCTGGAATCACTGCCAGGGGCACCTCCAGGGCTGGAATCACTGCCAGGGGCACTGGGGGCACCTCCAGGGCTGGAATCACTGCCAGGGGCACCTCCAGGGCTGGAATGCACTGCCAGGGGCACCTCCAGGGCTGGAATCACTGCCAGGGGCACTGGGGGCACCTCCAGGGCTGGAATCACTGCCAGGGGCACTGGGGGCACCTCCAGGGCTGGAATACACTGCCAGGGGCATCTCCAGGGCTGGAATGCTGGAATGCACTGCCAGGGGCACCTCCAGGGCTGGAATCCCAATGTTAGGGGCACTGGGGGCATCTCCAGGGCTGGAATCCCAATGTCAGAGGCATCTCCAGGACTGGAATCCCAATGTCAGGGGCACTGGGGGCACCTCCAGGGCTGAAATCTCCTGCCAGGGGCTCCTCCAGGGCTGGAATCCTGCTGCAAAGGACACTGGAGTCACCTCCAAGGCTGGAATCCTAATGCCAGGGGCACTGCAGGCACCTCCAGGCCTGGAGTGCTGGAATGCACTGCCAGGGGCACCTCCAGGGCTGGAATCTCCTGCCAGGGGCACCTCTAGAGCTGGAATCCTGCTGCAAAGGGCACTGGAGTCACCTCCAGGGCTGGAATCCCCCTGCCAGGGGTACTGCAGTCACCTCCAGGGCACTACCAGGGGCACTGCAGGCACCTCCAGGGCTGGAATCCCAGTCAGGGGCACATTCCAGCTCACAGAGAGCTCCTCAGTGTTCAGCTCCCAAATTCCAGCTGCTCCCAGCCCTCTGGAAAAGCAGAATTTCAGAGGATCTGTGGCCCCAGAGAGCACAGCCCCAGAGGACAGTGCCTCAGCCCCCTGGGCTGTCACCTGCCCGTGATGCACAGCAGGGCTCAGCCCCTGGGACAAGCCTGTAAAGCCAGAGCAGAGGGAGCTGAGGGCTGTAATTGCTTTTCTGGTGGTTTATGTGCTCCTTGGCTGTGCAGAAGCTGTTCCCCTTGCTCAGACAGATGCTGGTACCCTGAGCAGCTGAGGGAAGGAGCAGCCAGCTCTGCCCATAAAGCCTCCTGTAATTAATGGAATCACTGCAGCTGGCCAGTGGTGCTGCTGGAGATGGAGAGGGGTTTGGGGATGCACCTGGGCTGCTCAGGAGCTCTGGGAACCCTCCCAGTCAGCTTTGCTGAGCTGCCCTGCCCCTCCTGCCCCTTTAATGGTGCTTTTAATGCAGCAGAATTAGTGCTGGATTGGCTCATTAGGGGGCAGAACAACGTGATAACTGCAATTGATAACGCTGGGCCCCCCAGACACAAAGTGCCCTTATCTCAAATCTTTAATTACTGTAATTGCTGTGCCTGGTTTGTTGGGAAATGAAGGAGGGATGTGTGGCACTCCCAGGCAGTGATCCCCAGCCTGCCAGGGCTGTGCTCTGCTGCAGCTTGTGCCCCTTGGTTAATTTTATTTCCTGGGAGGGAGCTGGATTCTCCCAGCTGGGTTCAGCTCTCCCTGATTTTGTGCCCTTGCTCTTTTCCTTTCCCTGATTTTGTGCATTTGTTCTTTTCCTTCCCTGATTTTGTGCATTTGTTCTTTTCCTTCCCAATTTTTTACCCTTCCTTCCCAATTTTGTACCCTTCCATTTTTTCTGATTTTGTACCCCTGTTATTTTCATTTCCCTGATTTTGTGCCCTTGCTCTTTTCCTTTCCCTGATTTTGTGCCCTTGCTCTTTTCCTGTCCCTGGTTTTGTGCATTTGTTCTTTTCCTTTCCTGCAGTGTGGCAGGCAGGTGGGACAGGTAGAACTCCTGTGAGGGCAGGAACAGGTGGGGAAAAACCAGAATTCAGTGCCCAGGGAACATCCCCTGCTCCCAGCCCCAGCATCCCTCAGAGAGGGGAGCCCAGGGGTCTCCTGCCCCAATGGGGGGAGATTGGACACCTCAGCTGCTCCAGGGGGAGCAGGGACCCCTCCTGATGGCCTGGGGTGGCTCTGGGGACATGGGGAGCAGCCTGACCCCCATCCTGCAGGCCCTGGGTGGCCCTGGGGACATCAGGAGCAGTGTCACCCCCTCCTGCCGGCCCTGGGTGGCTCTGGGGGTGGCTCTGGGGACAGCAGGAGCAGCACAAAGGCTCCAGAGCCCAGACACGACAGCTGGGCCCTGCAGGGGCTGTGCCCCATCTGCTCCTGCCTTAATTCACCTGCTGTGTCCTCCCCCCGGGCTGGGGGGGCTTTGCTGGCCCCCACTGAGAGCAGAACTGGGTTAAACTGGGATGGGGAACTGGGCCAGGCCTGGGTTAAACTGGGATGGAGAACTGGGCCAGGCCTGGGTTAAACTGGGATGGAGAACTGGGCCAGGCCTAAGCAAACCTGGGTTAAACTGGGATGGGGAACTGGGCCAGGCCTGGGTTAAACTGGGATGGGGCTGGAATTGGGGCTGGACAGGGCAGGAATTGGGGCTGGACAAGGCAGGAACTGGGGCTGGAATTGAGGGCTGGAACTGGGGTGGACAAGGCTGGAATTGAAGCGGGAATTGGGGTTGAACGAGGCAGGAATTTGGGCTGGAATTGGGGCTGACCAAGGCTGGAAATGGGGCAGGAATTGGGGTTGAACAAGGCAGGAATTTGGGCTGGAATTGGGACTGGACAGGGCAGGAATTGGGGTGTGGACAGGGCAGGAATTGGGGCAGGAATTGGGGCTGAGGGGCTGTGGGGGTCCCCAGGCTGGAGCAGGTTCAGGCAGCAGATGATGCTCAGCCCTGCCCCTGAGCTCTGTTTTTGGTTTATTTGTTTGTTGCAGGATTCACACCCACTGGGACCTGAACATCTCCTTCCGAGAGAGCTCCTGCAGGTACCGTGTCTGGGCCCCTCCCTGTGGTGGGCTGAGAGTTTCTGGTCTGTTCCTGGGTGCTGATGGATGTAAATGAACATTTCTGGCAGTTCTGGGGTTTATTTCTTCCTCCCTTTGTTCCTCATCCTCCCTTCCCACACACCCTCTATTTTGTCGTTATTTTGGGGGAAATTTTGGGGCAAACAATCCCTTTTACATTGGAAGAGAGGATTGATGAGATTTCTAAAGAAAGCCCAATTTTGCTGTGCTTACTCTGGTCCTAAGGAGGTGGAAATTCATAAATTGAGGCTCTCCAGTTGCAAACTGAATATTCCTCTGTGACCCCTGACATCCTGGGCGTGGTGCATTATCTTCATGTGCTGCCAGCAGGCACAAACTCTTCTCATCCTTTAAAAATCCAGAAATTTACACTAACACCTGGCATTTTGAAAGGTTTTTTTCATTCTGGATTTCCAGATCAGGGTGCAGCCCTTGAGTTGTAGAAATCTGCTTGGTTTGTGGAATGAGAACAATAAATCTGAGCAGCTGGGAAACTTCTCAGGGAGGAGAGAACAGCAGGAGGAGGCAGGCTGGGGTCTGGGGGGCTCCCTCCACTCCTGGGTGCTGGGGAAATCAGGATCTGCTCCCTGGGATCTGCCAGGGAGAAATTGGAGTTTTGCTAAATGGAGTTTTTGATGTTTTGTGTGAGCCTGTTCAGTTAGAGATGGAAAAAAGGGAAATTATTGCCACTGATGGAGCAATGTCCTTGTCTTTAACTGGAGAGGGATTAAACCTTGGCCATGGGAGTGAAGGTGGGAAATCCAGGTGGACTCATCCTCCAGCAGGGAGCAGTGAGGGCAGAGGAATCCTCTGGTATTGAACTGGTATTCCAGACTGTGCCTCTGAGCCACAAACCCCCACAATTCCCACATTTCCCAGCGTTAGGAGCACCAGCCCCATCCCACAGCGGGCACAAGGAGCCAGTGCAGCCCCTCAGCACCCACAAAAACAGGTTTGTGAGAGGCTCAGACTGCACACCCTGCCTGGCTGCTCCCACTGCAGGGACTCTCCAATACAAAGGGATGGATTCCTTCCATGCTAAATTTCAGCCCAGAGCAGAATTTTATGGCTGTTATAAACTCCTAAAAGGCAGAGGTTTGGGATGGAAGTGCTGACAGTGCCTTAATTAATGGCCCTGTGAGCAATGATTCTGCACAATGGCAGCTGAGGGTGCCAACACCTTTGGAAATTAGAATCCCTGTCTTAAAAAAATTATTCTGAGCTTGCAGTGTGTGGAATAAAATAATGGTCTGGTTTTTAAGTCAAATGCATTTCCTGGCCTTCCTCAGCTTGACTGTTCCCTTCAGTTTAGCTCTGACCTGGGAGAAACCTCAGTAATTCCCCTGGGAACAGAAGTTTTGCTGTTCCTGAGGAGTCCAGCAGTCAAAAGCTGCACATCCAGCCCATATGAAAGGGCAAAAACCTGGTTGTGCTGTGTGGCAGAGGAAGGATTTGGGGTTTTCTGTATTTGAGCAGCCCAGATTGGCAGCCTCCAGCTCTGTAAAGCAGATTTCAGTTCCAGAACCTGGCAGAGAGGTTCAGGTGTTATCAGAGACCTGCCCTGCTGGGTGTGCAGCTGCTGAAGGGGAATGAGCAGGGGAAAAGGGACATAAATCAGGCTGGGGGGAAGGAGGAGGTGAAAAACACCTGGGAAAGGAGATGGGAGAAGCAAAGAAAATGGAACTGCAGTGATTTAGCTCCGTGCTTTGGAAGGAGAGCAGGGGAGGATTGAAAAGCAGCTGCTGGTGGAGGTGTCAAGGCTGCTCCTGACTCAGCAGAGCTCTGCTGGGTGACACAGGTGACACAGGTGACACAGTTATCAGTGGCACAGCCCTGCTGCTCTGCCCTGCCCTCCCAGCCCTGACACAGCATCCCCATGGGGCTGCCTGCTTTCATTTATATTTTTTTTTAGTAAGCTTTTCCTTTCTAATCTCCTAGACCTGGGAGGGAGACTGAAAGGTCAGGGGGGGTTCAGCAGCTGGGGGCTGAACCTGAGCCCTGAGCCTGGGCAGGTGAGAGCCCTGGGGCCAGGCAGGGCACAGTGTCCCCAGACAGGGACCTGCCTGTCCCCTCTGGCCCTCCCTGCTGCTCCCAGCTGGGAAAGCTGAACAAGTTGAGCTTTGCCCATCAGATGAAGTCAGGGAACAGAAGATCCCAGCTCTGCAGAGCTGTTCCCACAACTCTGGGGACAATTTCATTCTTGACTCTATGGAAGACTTCAAAGTCCCCAGTGAGACACCACAGATGTGTCAGCCATGGCAGGAAAAGGACTTTAAATATCCTATTAAATAAATATCCTAAATAACATCAGGCATGAATTTAACCTTTAACATCAGGCTGGATTCAGCCCATCCAGCTCCTTTCTGCCCTGGGTTTGGGCAGTGGCTGCTCAGGGAATTCTGCAATCCCCATCCTGGCTTTTTGGGAATCAGGTACAGCAGAGGTACCCGAGTGCCTTTCCCTGTCCTACAGGGGATAAGGCCAAACAAGGGGAAATTTGGAGTGCTGAAAAGTACGAGGTAATCTCAGTTAATTATGTCATCATCATTTCATTAGCAGCACTTTGTGCTCTTGCACTCAATCCCAGGAAGATTTATCTGGCTGCAGGGATGGGGCAGGGAAGGGAGAGCATTTATGGACTAGCAGAGATGCAGGTGCTAAAGGGGAATGGCAGCTGATAAACCAGTCCTAACTTGCATTCAAAGCTAAAATTGCATTTCAAATGAAGGTGGGGAAAGCTGTAGATTCCTACAAGAAAAGGGGAAAGTTTATTCAGAGTAATTCTGGCTGTGTTTATCCCCAGTGTGCTGAAATCTTTGGTACATGGGAGGGGGTAATGGATTTTTGTAGGGTATCCTGAAGGATTTGGGATAAACTGAGCATCTGAGGGCCACAGACAGCCTTGGGAAGAATTCCTGACACCTTTCAGCTCACATAATCCTCAAAGAGAGCCAATCCACAAATAAGAACCAGCCTGCTTTTGGGTCCAGACTTGCAGGGCTGGAGATTTTCTGTGCTCACAGCCCGGTGGGTTGGGATGGTTTGGAGTGTCCTGGACACACCTGGGTGCTGTGAGGGATTCCTGTGGATCCTCCCTCCCCTCCTGCCCAGCACCAATCAAAGCTGCTTATTTTATTTTCAATTTTTCCCCATTATTTTATACGGCACATTGCATTATCTTAATTTATTTTAATATTTCATCAGCTGCCTTTGGTGAGGGGAGTTTGGGGTGTTGGAGGAGCCCTGAGCCCCAGCAGCTGTGCCAGCCCCACATCCCTGTCCCTGCTGAGCAGAAATCTGCCAGTCCCACACCCAGGGATGTCTGTCCTCCCCCTCTCTCAGGGTGCTGCAATTCCAGCTTCTTTTTATTTATGAGCTTGCAGGGAGCTGAATGACAAAGCAGGCTTACAGTAAAAACATCTTCATACTTATTTCCACCTTATTTTGGAGTTGCCAGCCCTACTGATCATTTTTATGAACTGTCATGAGCATTAATGAAATTTTATGGGCATTTTGCTGGGGACATTGCAGGATGATTAATTTGTTTTTCCAGGCTCAGGCTGCAGGGAGATTTAGGGCTGTGCTGCCCTTGGGGAGGGTTGGGATTTTCAGGCCTCTCTGCTCCCTCCAGTTGGGAAAACTTTGTTTATCCTCCCTCATTTCCTCTCATTTCCCCTTCCCTGCCTGGGTGAAGCTCAGGGTGCAGGGCCCTGGCAGGCACAGGGGGAGGCTGGGGAATTGTTGTGTCACATCCATGTGTGACAAGGACAGAGTGACACACAGGGCTTGTACCAGTGGGGAGGTTTGAAAAGTTACCCAAAAGGCCGAGCAATAAAAATATAATACAAATCCAATATCATATATAATAATAGCAATAATAACAATAATATCAATAATAGCAATAATAATAATAATAATAATAATAATAATAATAATAATAATAATAATAATAATAAATATATATAATACACAATATACAATATAATGTAATACATAAAACATAATATACATATACATCATATAATACATATACATCATATAATAATACACAAGAAATAATATATTTATAGTATATACTTATATTTAATAATATGTTTCTATATATAATAAATATAATGCAATACAATACGTACAACAATATATTATATTGTTACATATATAATAGTAGTATATATATTGTATAATATATAAAATATATATAAAATATATATTATATAATTATATATAATATATATTATATAATTATATATATAATATATATTATATAATAATATATATAATTATAATATATAATAATATAGTATATTATTATAGTATAATAATATATAATAATACAATACATATAACAATATAATACATAAGTATAATATAAAATGTGATATATAATACAGTATAATAATATATAATAATACAATATAATATATAAACCTATACAATGTAATATACAATATAAATACCCTATACAATATATTTATATGATGAATATATAAAAATATATTTTATAAATTAAAATAATAATAAGTGATGGCTTTCCCTGAGCTTTGCCTGCTGGGTTCTGTCCAGAGCACAGAATTCATTCCCATGGGGAACATCCTGCTCCTGTGGCAGGGGGCATTTCCAGGAGCTGCCTTGGCTGGCTGTGCCAGGGAGGTGCCAGGCCTGTGCCAGGGAGGTGCCAGGGCTGTGCCAGGGAGGTGCCAGCCCTGCAGGACAGGTGCCAGCCCTGCAGGACAGGTGCCAGCCCTGCAGGAGCCTCAGGCTGCTGTCCCCACCCTGCCCTGTCCCCTTGACCCCAATCCAGCCCCGGGTGCCCTGGGGTGGCTCTGGGCTCTGCCAAGGTGACCGTGGCCAGGAGGGCTCGGTGGGGCTGAGCTGAGGCTTTCCCTGATCCCAGCCCTGCCTGTGCTGACTCAGGAGCCTGGCTTAGAGCTGGCCTGGGACACTGACCTTGCTCAGGGCCACACCAGGGCACAGCCAGGGACACTTGTTCTACTGCTGGGAGACACTGATTGCTCAGAATTCCCTGAGAATTCCCTGCCCAGCCTGGCCAATCCTTCATTAGTCTGGTGCTCTGAGTGTGGGAGGACTCATAGCTTGTGAATTTATTTTTTTAAAATGTTTAGGATTTATTTAAAAATTAAATTTAACATTTAATTTAAATTATAATTAAATTAATTTGAATTTTAATTAATTTTCAATTAATTTTATTTTTTAGAATTAATTTTGAATTTTTTTTTTAATTTGTTTAGGAAGCTTTATATTCTGGTAAGGAAGAAGCTGAGGGGATTGATCAGTTGTTGGGAATAAACCTGATTTTAGTCTCAGAGCGCTGGATTTGGCCTGGTCAGGGCTGGCATGGGGAGGTCTCTGTTCCTGCACAGCACAGACACAGCTCCCACGTTTTTCCCCTCTGAGCTGCCTCCATTGACTGGGAGCACTGGGGGCTGATTTTCTGGCAGGTTCTGAGCAGGAGGTCAGGGCAGGGGGGCAGAGCAGCCCCTTCTGGGCCTGCAGATCCATGGGAGTGAGATCAGTGCCCAGGGAGGTGGGCACGGTGCAGGAGCAGCAGTGACACTGCTGGAGCTTCACCTGGGGCTGCAGCAGGAACTGCTCTTGCAGCTCCTGCAGCTCCTGTACAACCCCAGATTCACCAAATTGAGATTTTTTTAATCCAGGGGCTGGACTGGAGTGCTGATGGTTCTTTAGAATAATCAGTTATGAGCTTTTTAATAGAAATGAGTTATTAGTTTTTTTTAACAAATGCTACCAGTTTTTTAAGCAAATGCTTCATTTGTAAATGCCAGAAAATCTGAGTCCCCCTTGAGAGCTGGCCCATCCCTGCCATGCCCCAGCTGTGCTGCTCCATCAGGGCATTCCTCAGGGCTGGCATGATGCCACAGCATTTATGGACCAGTCTGGGCTCCCCTTTCATGGCTCCCATAAAAAGCTCATTATTCCCTCCCCAGGGCCTGATTTACATCCTTCCCACCCCGGGCTTGGGGCAGCCCCGAGGCACAGAGTGCTCAGCTGGATCCTGAGCCCTGCAGGGTCACCAGGGCCAGCCCCAGCAATGCCAGGGCCAGCAGTGCCCAGGGGTCCCCAGGGTCACCTCCTGACCTGCAGGGTCCCCAAGGCCAGCCCTAACCCTGTCAGGGCCAGCAGTGCCAGGATGTCCCCAGGGCCACCTGAAACCTCCAGGGTCCCCAGGGACAGCCCTAACCCTACCAGGGCCAGCAGTGCCCATGTCCCCAGGGCTCCTGAACCCTGCAGGGTCCCCAGGTCCAGCTCTAACCCTACCAGGGTCAGCAGTGCCCAGGATGTCACCAGGGCCACCTCCTGAACCGTCCATGGTCCCCAGGTCCATCCCTAACCCTGCCAGGGCCAGCAGTGCCCAGGGTGTCCCCAGGGTCACCTCCTGAACCCTGCAGGCTCCCCAGGTCCAGCTCTAACCCTACCAGGGTCAGCAGTGCCCAGGGTGTCACCAGGGCCACCTCCTGAGCCCTGCAGGGTCACCAGAGCCAGCCTAACCCTGCCAGGGCCAGCAGTGCCCAGGGTGTCCCCAGAGCCACCTCCCCATGGCTGCTGAGCCCTGCAGGGCTGGGCACTCCAGCTGTGCCCTGGGCAGGCTGCCCAGGGCTCTGTTCCCTTGTTTTGGGTGGGAAATGTTCCCTGAGGTCCCATCCAACCCTCCCCTGGTGCAGCTCAGGGCTGGGATGCTGCTCCTGACAGCAAAACTTGGTTTTTGTGCTGCTGAGAGCAGGAAAGGAAAAACCCCCCTCGTGTTCCTGCAGCTTCTGGGGATTTTCTCCTCTCCTGGAGCTTCTCTGCCTCTGCTGGTGCCTCAGCCTGGCCAGGCAGGGTCAGGAGGGAATCACAGCAGAGGGAAGGATGTGAGCCTGCCCCTGAGCCATGGGACATCCCTGGGCCAGCCCTGGGTGCAGCTGGCACTGCCCTGCCCTGCCCTGCCTGCCCTGCCCTGCCCTGCCTGCCCTGCAGCTCTGACCCTGCTCCCTTTGCATATTGGATTCTCCCTTTCTTTATTGGAGGGAGGGGCAGAGGGTCGGGACAGTTTTATGGCTGCTGTATTGATCAGTAAAATTTAATATAATCCCTGCACTTACTGCCTGATCGTTAAGGGGATGGAGAGCCGGTGAGATGTGTTCTAAAAGAAATGTTTTTCCATTTTATTTCCTTCCTATTTCACTTTCTGAGTCTCTCTTCTGTTCCAGTCCCTTACTTTGCATTCCTGCAGAGATTTTTGAGTGCATTTTCCCAGCTTTGCTTTGATTTGATGGAGTTTTAGGGAAGGTTCCCCACTCTGGTGTGGTGCTGGGCCCGTTCCCCACTCCCTCAGCTCTCCTGAAGTTTCTGGATCTGTGGAATTCTGTCCCTGCTGGTTTGGGACTCCCTGAGCTTCTGTCCCAGCTCTCCCTGGAGCTCCTGAGGCTGCAGGGCCAGGTGGGCTCTGCTGTCTGCTCCATTCCTGGGCATCCCCAGGGAGCAGAGCCCAGAGCTGCCAGCCCAGAGAGGTCTGGAGCAGGGCAAGGACAGCCTGAGCTCCAAAATTACACCAACAGCTCACTCTGGAGCTCCAGATTTACACCAACAGGTCACACTGGAGCAGAGCAGAAACAGCCTGAGCTCCAAAATTACACCAACAGCTCACTCTGGAGCTCCACATTTACACCAACAGCTCACACTGGAGCAGAGCAGAAACAGCCTGAGCTCCAAAATTACACCAACAACTCACTCTGGAACTCCAGATTTACACCAACAGCTCACTCTGGAGCTCCACATTTACACCAACAGGTCACACTGGAGCAGAGCAGAAACAGCCTGAGCTCCAAAATTACACCAACAACTCACTCTGGAGCTCCAGATTTACACCAACAGCTCACTCTGGAGCTCCACATTTACACCAACAGCTCACTCTGGAGCAGAACAAGAGCCTGAGCTCCAGATTTA
The DNA here is from genome assembly GCA_024362935.1 of Setophaga petechia. Classification (NCBI taxonomy): domain Eukaryota; kingdom Metazoa; phylum Chordata; class Aves; order Passeriformes; family Parulidae; genus Setophaga; species Setophaga petechia. The sequence goes on from JANCRA010000047.1 coordinate 4,996,751, forward strand.
CACCAACAGCTCACTCTGGAGCTCCAGATTCACACCAGCAGCTCACTCTGGAGCTCCAGATTCACACCAGCAGCTCACTCTGGAGCTCCACATTCACCCCCACACCTCACTCTGGAGCAGCCCTTGGAGCTGCAGCTGGCTGGATCTCCTCCTCTGCAGGGCACTGCCCCTCTCCTGGCTGGCATCTCTCTGCAGTGACCCTGGAGCTCAAGCAGGGCACAGCTGGCAGTGCCAGCAGGGTGGCAGACCCTGCCAGGCTCCCTCAGCCTCACCCCTGAGGAGGATGGGGCGCTGGGAGCAGCCCCTGCCCCATCACCTCCTCACTCTGGCAGAGGGAGCTGCAGGAAGGGCAGGGCAGCCCCTGGTGGGAATTATTCCCATTTTGCCCGAGCTGTCTCCTTCCCCCCGTGCAGTCTGTGAGCAGAGCCTGCGGGCGCCGGGCTGCCTGTGCTCTGCACAGCCCTGACACTGATTTATCCTCTGCTTAATTGTCTCCAGCCATTAGTCTGCTCATCCCTCTTCTCCTCAGACATGCACTCGCTGCTAATGGCTGCAAATGAAGCACATTTGGGAGGCCTTGCTGCCAGCCTGGTCTGGCTGGGGGTGGCTGTGACCCTCGGGGACATCTGTCAGCACCTCTGTGCCCACTGGGGCTCACAGGGCAGCAGCCAGGGGGGCTGGGGTGGAGAATGGGACTGGGTTTGGCCTGATTCAGTGGATAAACTGAGGCTGGGAGGGACTGGGGTGGAGAATGGGACTGAGGTCTGCCTGGCTCCAAGGGTAAATTGAAGCTGGAGTTTACCTGAGTTTAAACTGTGGCTCCCTGAGCTTGGATTTGCTGGTGCACCTTTGTACACCAAAATGGTTTTTATTGGGGTGGAGAATGGGACTGGGTTCTGCCTGATTCAGTGGGTAAACTGAGGCTGGGAGGGACTGAGATCTGCCTGGCTCCAAGGGTGAACTGAGGCTGGAGTTTACCTGAGTTTAAACTGTGGCTCCCAGAGCGTGGATTTGCTGATGCCCCTGTGCACACCACGATGGTTTTTATTGAGCTGGATGGGGCTGGGGTGGAGAATGGGACTGGGTTCTGCCTGGCTCCAAGGGTAAACTGAGGCTGGAATTTACCTGAGTTTAAACTGTGGCTCCCAGAGCTTGAATTTGCTGATGCACCTGTGCACACCACGATGGTTTTTATTGGGGTAGAGAGTGGGACTGGGATCTGCCTGGCTCCATGGATAAACTGAGGCTGGAAGGGGCTGGGATGGAGAATGGGACTGGGTTCTGCCTGATTCAGTGGTTAAACTGAGGCTGGAAGGGGCTGGGATGGAGAATGGGGACTGGGTTCTGCCTGGCTCCATGGATAAACCGAGGCTGGAGTGTCCCTGTGGCCCCCTGAGCCTGGATTTGCTGATGCACCTGTGCACACCTCGATGGTTTTTATTTTAAACCATGGAAAATCTCCTGACAGCAGCAGGTTTTGGGGCAAGGGGAGCAGCCCTGCTGGTGTGGGGATGATTCCCTGTCCTGGGTTCTGTTTTCCCTGGATCCATCCCGGTGTTCTGCCCTCTCTGGGTTCTGAGGAGCTGCTCCAGAGAGAGGGGGCTGCATTTTCCTGCTGGGTAAAGCAATCCCCCCCAGCAGCTGAAGGTGTTTGCTCTGGGCTCCATTGGGATGCGAGGCAGCGTGCAAATGCAAAGATGTAATTATCCCATTTTTCTCTTCCCACTCCCTGCTCTCCTGGCTCCTCTCCTCCGCCCTTTCCGGGCCTTGTGCTGATGGCAGCGTTTATCTGCATTTGTCCTCTGTCCCTGACAGCCACTTATTGATTGGCATGATTAAAAAGAACTGATAATCACTTCACATTAATCCCATAAATGACTTAAGACACCAAAATATTTGCATAATGCATCTTAAAGGTGGCAGCTAAAAGAGGATAAGACCCAAAACTGCTTGGCACAGGAGAAATGGGCTTCCCACTCACCTGTGGGCTTGCTTAAGTAATGAGCCTCGTGCTTGCATAAGGAGAGCTCTGGGGGGAGCCGGGAGGGGGCTCAGGGGATTTGGGAGCCCAGCATCCCTTCTCCTGCTGATCCCCCCGAGGGCTGGGGGATCCTGGAGGGAATCAGGGGCTGTTTGTGTCTGCAGCCTCCCCTGGAAATCTGCAGCCAGACGCCCGCTGAAAGTCCCTAAAGACTTTCTGTCCTGGGCTGATGAGCTTAGCAGCAGCTAGACACGGATTAGCTCCATCCCTGCTGCAGCCCGGGCTGGGCTGGAGCCCCGCGAGCTGCTCGGGGCCAGGCAGCAGCACCGGGGGGATATTTAAGGCAGATCAGTGCTGGGTAATTCTGCAGATAATGCACCCTCCGGGCTGCCCTGCCGGGCCCAGGTGAGGACACCCCGGGTGGGAGCAGGGAGGGAGCCGTGGCTGGGCAGGGAGGGCAGTGCTCCTCATTTATTCCTCATCTATTCCTCGTTTCTGTCCTTTCTGCCAAGTGTCTCTGGCTCTCCTGGCTCTCATCTTCCCTTCAGAGACAGGACAGGAGGAAAAGTTGTCCTGTTTAGCTGGGGGTGAGCCCCTGGTGCTGGCAGGATGGGGAGCTCAGCATCTCCTGCAAGCAAACCAAAGGGAGATGTTCCAGCACCACCAGCTCCTGCCACTTTCTTCTTCCTCCTCACTCCTTGTAGATCCTTTACTCAGGAATATTTTGCAACTGGAGAGCGGTTTGCCAGCAAAAGATTTCACCACTGAGCTGCAGTATCTGCTACAGCGAGTTGGTTGTTGTGTTCTTCCTTTCCATAGAAGGAAAAAAAAATAGGAAAAAAAAGGACTAACCCAGCCTAGTTAGCAGCAGTGTGATGCAAGGAGAGCAGGAAAATAATGCTGAATTGCTCTAACACAGTCTCTTTTCCCAGAAGGAAGAGCATTGTTTCAGGGTCTGTTGGAGGGGGAGTTGAAAATGGGTTTTGTAAATAAATCTGTCCCCTCAGCTCTGGGGAACGCTGCTCGTGGTGGGTTCCTCTCTGAGGAGAAAAACCATCATTCAATCAAACCCAACAGCCTTTTGTCCCAGCACTGATGGAATGGAAAAACTTGGGTTTTCAAGAATAGAAGGGTGGCAGCTGATAGAAAACTATCAGTTATTTCAGTTCAAGTTTCCTATTCATTCTGGAGCAGCTCTGCCAATTCCTCCGCTTGCAGTTTTTCCATCCTCGATGTGAGTCCTGGCCCACGCAAGTTCTATCTGGCAGGGCTGGGATCAGGAATCAGCAGCTCTGGCAGCTGCAGGGCCCTTGATGGGAAATGAGGGGGGAGATTGGGAAGGGCTTTGAAATTCCCAAAATTGAGGAGAGGCTAGGGAGGGAGAGAGGGAGGGAAGGAGAGAGAAAGGGAGGGAGGGAAGGGGCAATGCTGCAATCCAGCAGTGCTGGAGCACACAAAAACCTCTCCCAGCTGTGCTCACATGGAGGGGAAAAGATCACTTCAGGGGGATGGGTGCTGTAGGTGCTTTGAGTGGTGGGATTTCCTTAACGTGGGGTTTCTGTGCTCTGCTGCAGCCGTGACACCGACCTGTCCAGCATCATCTCCAGCCTGCAGCAGGGCCGCCAGCTCGGCATGCCAGAGAGCCAGAGCCGCTGTGAGCTCAAGAGGAACCCCCTGGACGTGGGGCTGGCAGCAGCAGGTGAGGGCTGGGGCACCTCTGCTGCCCTGGGCTCGTGGTTTCCTCCCCTCCTCTCCCTCTCGCCTGTGGTGGTGCTCGCAGGGGTCTCAGGATGAAGGGAGAGATCTTGACTCCATGTTTCAGAAGGCTAATTTATGGGTTATATTTTATTATATATTTTTTATGATATATATTTTATTAAAAGAAAATGATATATTAAAACTGTACTAAAAGAGCAGAAGAAAGGATTTCATCAGAAGGAAAGAAGTGGAATGATAACAAAAGCTCGTGTGACTCTCAGAGTCCGAGCCAGCTGGGCTGTGATTGGCCATTAATTAGAAACAACCACATGAGACCAATCAAAGATGCACCTATTGCATTCCACAGCAGCAGGTAATCACTGTTTACATTTCGTTTCTGAGGCCTCTCAGCTTCTCAGGAGAAAAATCCTGGCAAAGGGATTTTTCATAAAATATCACGGCTACACTTGCCCCCCAGTCCCTTCGTTGTCCTGTTGGATTTTTCCGTGTTGCATTTCAGCTGGAGGAAATCTTGTGGTGCTGTGGCTAAAGAGGAGGGTGGGAAGGGTGGCTGAAGAAGGTGGGGAGGGTTTTGTGGTGCTGCTGAAGCCCTTTGGGGGTCCCCAGACCCAGTGGGCCGTGTTAAAGGAGCTTGTGGCAGCACAGCACTGCAGCGTCCCCAGGGCTGCTGCCAAGTGAGGCAGAAAGGCCTTGCACAGAGCATGATTGGATTTGTAATTTCATTAATCTCAGGTTCCCCACGCTGCTGCAGGGCTGCCAGCTCTCTGGGAGCAGGGTGGTTTGGGTTTCTGGGCAGGTTTGGGGCTGTTCCCCTGGTTTGAGCTGCACCCAGTGTGGAACCAGAGATGCTCCTGTGGGATCCTGCCCTGGCTCAGGGAGGGAAGGGTGGTCTGGTGGTGCAGAAGTCCACAAGTGAGAGTCTGGGATAAATAAACCAACATCTGCTTGTTGATTGCAGGAGCCTTCCGTTGGAAATGAAAGTTGAGGAGAAACTGGGGTTACTGTCAGTTTTTATAGTGTTTTATTCAGTTTAATACCCTGCCCTTCCAAATCAGAGCTGCATCTCTCTGTGTGCTGTTTTGGGCTTCTCAGAAAATCTGTCTGGTTGTGTTCATGTGTTCTGTCAGTCATTCTGCTGAGTGTGTGAGTGAACCCCAAATGCAGAGGGAGCCCCACTCCTGAATGTCTTTGGAGGGTGAAAACTTCAATCCCATCTTCAGGATGGACTCAGGAGGGGTTTGTGGTGTGTGTGTAAATCAGCCATGGCAGCTCCCAGGCTTTGCTTTCACAGCTGAATCTCCAATCTCATCATTAACCATTTCCCAAAGCCCCTCTCCCTGTGCAGCTCCAAAAGCCAAACTGGCCATAAATCCATTTTTCCTGTGACCCTGCTGGAGTCTGCGTGGCTCAGCTGACCCTGGTGTCAGGATGGGTTTCAGTCTTGTTTGCTTTGCAGAGGAGCTGCTGGGCTGGATCAGCATTGCTGGAATTCCCTGGGACCCGTGGCATCCCAGAAATGCAAAGGGTTCTTCTCATTCCCACCAGGAGAAGAGATGAGGTGTGGGAGCTCTGATTCCTCTTTAATTGGTGTTTGAGCTGCTCTGGTTTGTTTCTTAAATGAGGAAGCTGTAAGAAATGGCCTCAAGTTGTACCAGCAGAGGCACAATATTAGGAGCAATTATTAGGGACAATAGGATCAATATTAGGAGCAATTATTAGGAACAATATGATCAATATTAGGAGCAATTATTAGGAACAATATTATGAATATTAGGAGCAATTATTAGGGACAATATTATGAATATTAGTAGCAATTATTAGGAACAATATTATCAATATTAGGAACAATTATTAGGGGCAACATGATCAATATTAGGAGCAATCATTAGGAACAATATTATGAATATTAGGAACAATTTCTTGGGGGAAATATTATCAATACTAGGAACAAGTTATTGGGGGAAATATTATCAATATTAGGAACAAGTTCTTGGGGGAAATATTGTCAATATTAGGAACAAGTTCTTGGGGGAAATATTGTCAATATTAGGAACAAGTTCTTGGGGGAAATATTGTCAATATTAGGAAGAGTTTCCTGGGGGAAGAGGCTGCCCAGGGCAGTGGTGGAGTCACCACCCTGCAGGTGTCCAGGTGGGTATGGGTTGGTTAATGGTTAGGGCTGGTTGGTTAAGGCTGGGTTAATGCTTGGCCTGGGTGGTCCTGGAGGTTTTTTCCAACCTTTCTGATCCTGTGAAATATTCATGAGTGAAAAAGGAGAGGCTGAGGCACACAGGAGGCCACAAGCCAGTGACAGAGCTCTAAGCAATGACAGGTTTGGGGTGTTTAGAAGAGCCAGGAGGGCACAGGAGGTGTCTGAGGGGACAGGGGGGCTTTGTCCCTTTGTCCCTTTGTCACCTCTCCCCAGGGCCAGGTCCAGTTTGTGCTTTGGGGCTGGTTCTGCTGGGAGGGGAGCTGGACAATCATGAATTTACACAGAATTTTCAGAGGTGCTGAAGCACTGCTTGCTGTTGTTGGAACCATTTTGTTCCAGCAAGAAGGGGAGAGGAACTTTGCCCCCAGTTACTGCCCTGTGTGTCCTGGGTTATGAGAATCTCCCCTCCCAAAGGCACCTGCACATAAACCATGCTGAATAAATGATGCTGGGGCCACCAGGTTCAGAAAGTCCTGGCTGGAGCTGCAGGGCTCTGCTCTGAAATGTTCCTGTGCTGTTTTATGGGTGGGATTTGGAACCAGGGAGGGCAAGAGGAGCTTTGGGGGGCTCCTGTGTGCTCAGGGTGCTGCTGGAGCAGGACTCAGCAGTGCCTGCTCCTCCCTGCCTCAGCCCCAGGGCAGGATGGGGAGCCAGGAGAGCACAAATGGCAGAGTTTGCTCATTGCCAGCCCGTGGGGGCAGCAGAAAGGCTGAAGCTGGCAGGGCTGGCTGGTTTGTGATTAATTCTGGGAGGGAATTCCTTCTCTTGTTGTTACAACCAGGATTAGAGGCAGTGCTGTAGTTTCCAGCAGCATGGGCTGGGAAATCAGCAATATCACTGAATCTGAATGGTCTTTGAAGTGCAGGAACGGGCTGGGATGAGTGAAAAATAATTGTGTGTGGTTCTGGAGCTTTTCTCACTTCAGGAAGGCAGGGAAGGGCTCAGGGCAGAGCTGCCTGGGGCTGGGGTGAGGTTGGTTCCCCTTGGCACTGCCAGCCTGCACAGAGGGTGGGCAGAAAAGGCAGATTTGGTGATTCCCAACCAGCCTGCACAGGGGGCAGGCAGAAAAAGCAGATTTGGTGATTCCCCAACCAGCCTGCACAGGGGGCAGGCAGAAAAGGCAGATTTGGTGATTCCCCAACCAGCCTGCACAGGGGGCAGGCAGAAAAGGCAGATTTGGTGATTCCCAAGCCCCCAGAGCAGTTTCCCTGCAAACCAGGGCTGGTCTCTCCTCGGCTGACCCTGCAGAGGATTCCCTGCTGTCCCTCCTGCCCTGCTGGTTCTGCAGTGGGCAGTGCTCTCCTTGGTGCTAATTGCACTGCAGCTGGCCATGGGAGGGAAGTTTTTTATCTCAAAAACACCACAGAGGAGAGGAAAGGTGCATGGAACGGGCTCTGTGCTTCCCCCAGGGTCTCCAGGTGCCTCCCCGGGCTGCTGTGCCCTGCACGCTGCTCCAGGGCCTGGGCCAGCACTTGGCCCCTGCTCCCCAGGCTCTAATGCATCCCTGTCCTGCACAAAAATCCTGTTAATTTCTCCTCTTTCTCTCCTCAAACACCCTCTGTTCTGCAGTGCCAGATTTCATGGGTTTCCAGTGGCAGTAGGACTATTTGCATGGATAGAAGTGGAGGATTCAGGCTCCCTCATGCTAGAGGAAGGTGGGTAGCTCTTCCCTCTCCTCCTCCTGCCCCTCGTGCTCAGGGACCTGCTGTGCTGGCTGGAGATGCTCTGAGAGGGCACAGAGGGAGACAGAGCCTCATGCTGCCCCAGGCAGGGAGGAACTCACTGCAGAGAGAACTCACCTGGGGCTGAGCCTGCCCTGGCTCAGGGGGAGCAGCAGCAGCAGGGCAGAGCTCCAGAGAGGCTTTCCAGGGGTTTTGGTCACTGTGATGGGAGTGACAAACCCAGAGAGGCTTTTCCAGGGGCTTTTGGTCACTGTGATGGGAATCACAAACCCTGAGAGCTCCAGAGAGGCTTTCCAGGGGTTTTGGTCACTGTGATGGGAGTGACAAACCCAGAGAGGCTTTCCAGGGGTTTTGGTCAAGGTGATGGGAGTGAGAAACCCTGAGAGCTCCAGAGAGGCTTTGCCAGGGTTTTGGTCACTGTGATGGGAATCACAAACCCTGAGAGCTCCAGAGAGGCCTTTCCAGGGTTTTTAGTCAGTGTGATGGGAATGACAAACCCAGAGAGGCTTTCCAGGGGTTTTGGTCAATGTGATGGGAGTGACAAACCCAGAGAGCCTTTTCCAGGGGTTTTGGTCACTGTGATGGGAATCACAAACCCTGAGAGCTCCAGAGAGGCTTTTCCAGGGGTTTTGGTCACTGTGATGGGAGTGACAAACCCAGAGAGGCTTTTCCAAGGGCTTTTGGTCAATGTGATGGGGATAACAAATCTGAGAGCTCCAGAGAGGCTTTCCAGGGGTTTTGGTCAAGGTGATGGGAATGAGAAACCCTGAGAGCTCCAGAGAGGCTTTCCAGGGGTTTTTGGTCAGTGTGATGAGAATGGCAAACCTGAGAGCCTTGCAGAGCTCCAGAGAGGCTTTTCCAGGTGCTCCTGTGTTCCTGCTGCTTTTGCAGCCCTGGAGAGCAAAGTTCATCCCCAAAAACACCCCAGAGCTGAGCTGTGTCCCTGGGAGAGGATTTATTCTGTGCTCACCCTCTTGTCCTATCTTTCCACATGGTGCCCTGTTGGCCAAGCCAGGGAGAAGGAGAAGTTTTTGGGCTGTAAAGAGATGAAAATGTGAGAATTCAGAGATTCAAATGTGAGAATTCAAAGAGATTCAAATGTGAGAATTTGGGGTTTTATTACCTCAAAAACACCCCAGAGCTGAGCTGTGTCCCTGGGAGAGGATTTGTTCTGTGCTCACCCTCTTGCCCCATCTTTCCCTGTTGGCCAAGCAAGGGAGAAGGAGGAATTTTTGGGCTGCAGAGAGATTCAAATGTGAGAATTCAGAGATTCAAAAGTGAGAATTTGGGGTTTTTATTCGCAGTGTGGATGCACAGCTGGCTGCTCAGGCCTAACCCTGGGCTCTGTGTCCCTGCCATGGCCTTGCAGTGACCTGGTTTGCCTCTGCACTGAGCCCCAGAGCTTTCATATGCTAAGGAGGAGTTAATGTTGGGGATGAAAAGGAATTGGGATCAGGGATGTTGCTGCTAATGGTTGGAGACAGGATCCCAGCACAGGGCTGGGGTAATGAGCTGGGCTGCAGACATGTTTTCATTTAGCTGAGCCAAACAACGGCGAGAAAAAGCAGCAGCCTTTATTGGACTGCTGCCTCAAATTGAGCAGAAAATCAGCACCAAACGGGCAGCCAGGAGCTGGAAGGGCAGGCCCTGTTGTTGACGTGTTTTCCCCTGAAGGACAATTGTTCACCTTGGCAGCCTGAGGGTCTGGGCTCTGTCCCTGCCCTGCATCCCCTGCCCTTGGAGATGGAGCACTGTCCCCTCTTGGGCTCTGTCCCCTCTTGGGCTCTGTCCCCTCTCTGGTCCCTGTCCCTGCTCTGCATCCCCTGCCCTTGGAGATGGAGCTCTGTCCCCTCTTGGGCCCTGTTCCCCTCTCTGGGCCCTGTCCCCTCTCTTTGCTCTGTCCCCTCTCTGGGCCCTGTCCCCCCTCTCTGGGCTCTGTCCCCTCTCTGTCCCCTCTCTGGGCTCTGTCCCCTCTGTTCCCCTCTCTGGGCCCTGTTCCCCTCTCTGGGCTCTGTCCCCTCTGTTCCCCTCTCTGGGCTCTCTTTATCTTTGGTTTTGCCCCTCCTGAGGCCCTGCAGGAGTGGGATGTAACCCAGGGCCTTTGTAATCCCAGCAGAGGAGTTGGGAAGTGAGGGCAGAGTGGGAAGAGCCAAGGTGGGAGGGATTGTTTCCTTTGGCTGTGCCAGCACAGGTCACTGCAGGGGTTTTGCTGGGTTTTTGCTCAGGTTTTACCTTGGCTTTGCCCCTGCTGGAGCAGAAGGAGCTGAGGAGGGTCAGGCCCTGTTGTTGGAGTTCAGTCAAGGTTGGAAAAGACCTCTGAGATCGTGGGGGCAGCCAGGAGCCACCTCAGCATCCCTGGTGGCTCCTGGTGGCTCTTGGCCTCCTCAGTGCAGGTCAGGGAGCTGGGTTGGGATTTCCCAGGGTGGAATTGTGGCTCTGTCTCCGTGGGGACTGTCCTGCTGCTGCCCTGTCCCCAGTAAAGCTCTGCTCCCACCCTGCCCAGGCAGTGAGCGTTGCTCTGTGCCAGCCACGAGCAGATTGGGAAGAGTTATTTAGGGATGGAGGGCTGGGCATGGGAAGGGTTTTATTAATGACTTGCTGTGAGCAAGAAGAGGCTCAGCTGCCTCTTTCATTCATTTCTCAGCTCTGCACAATCTTTTTGTTCCCAGTTCCTTTTCTCTTTTGCTTCTCTCCCCTTCCCTGCTCTTCCCCCTCCTCCTCCTCCTCGCATTTCTTTCTTCTCAAACCCCTTTTCTCCCCCAGTTCCTTTTCCATTCTTAATCCCCATCTCTCTCACACACATCCTTCTTCCTCTGCGCTCCTCCTCCTCCTCCTGGGTTCCCTGCCCTCCCTGCCTCCCCAGCTCCTGGGGAAGGAGACAATTTGAAGGTTTTCCGCTCTGCTCTCAGCTGAGAGCCTCCTTCCCCCAAGCCAATCAATGGGAGCCTTCCAGCCCCACTGGGGCTTGGCAAACATGAGATCAATAAGTTATTAGCACCATTCTGTCAGCTGTAATGTGGAGATTGATCGGGGCCGGGGCTCCTGCTCGCAGCCTGGCACTTCCCCAGCCTGATAAAGATGACAGATTAAGGGAATAAGAAAAAGGAATTAAGGAGTCTGGCTGTCAAAGCTGTCACGGGCTGCAGGAGCAGCGGGGTTTTTTTTCCAGGGGCTGAATGAGTGCAATTGGACATTTCAGTGGTGCTAAGGGGGTCCAGCCCCACCAGCAGCTCTGCTGGGCTCAGCCTGTGCTGAGGGAACGCTCTGGAAGGGGCAGCCAGGGAGCTGGAGCAGCTCTGCTGCCTCCTGAGCCTGCAGGGGGACAGGGACGCTGGCCCTGAGCCAGGTGACATCCCCAGGGCTCAGGGACATGGGGCCAAACAGGTTTTGCCCAAGGGGTTTGTGCTCACAGGACCCCAGAGTGATGGGAAGGGAATTAAATAAATAAATAAAATAAAATAAAAATAAAACAAATTTATTATAAATTTATTTATAATAAATTAAAATTATTATAAATTTATAATAAATAATATTTTATTTATTAATAAATATTTTATTTATTAATAAATAATTTAATTTAATTTAATTTTAAATTAAATTAAAAGGGAGCACCCAGTGCCTCCCCAGCCATGGCAGGGACGCCTTGCACTGCCCCAGGCTGCTCCCAGCCCTGCCCAGCCTGGCCTGGGCACTGCCAGGGATGGGGAGTTCACAACCTGTCTGTGCCTGTGCCTCTGGTTTGTCAAACTTTCCCCTGGAACTGCTCCTTTCCAGGCAGGAAAAGGAGCCTGGACTTCCAGCCCACCCTCCCAGCTGCGTCCTTTAGAGCTTTTCTAAAAGAAAGTTGAGATTCACAAGTTTGTGATTGCTAAAAAGCCTCTCTGCAGCATATAAAATTAATTCACATCTCTCTCTTAAGTGCAGTATATCCTTTCCACGAGCCTTTCTCACACTATGAATATTTACCACCTTCCTGTGCCTTCGGTGCACGCTGTAAAAATGAATTTTGGGAGAACCTGGGAGCCATGGGGATGCTGGAGCACCTTCCATGGTAGATGGGCAGGCACAGGATGGCTCCAGCATCACCTGCACCTCCCTCTGGGTCACCCCCGGGGCCTGAGGTGCTGGATGTTCCCTTCAGGTGCTGGTTGCAGCTGGGAGATGGAGTGTGAGGGGTGGGAGGCAGCAGGAGCCTGGGGGTGGGAGATCCCAAATCCCAGAAGCTCAGTGCTTCTCTGTCCCCATTCCAGGCTCTGGGATTGTTCAGGATCCCAAATCCCAGAGGACTTTGTGCTGCAGTAACCTCTGAGAGCAGCCCCAGAGCTGGGGTAGTGTGGGACAGGTCCCCATCCACAGGGCAGAGCAGCTGGGCTGAGACTGGGACCCTTTGCAGCCCCTTCAGTAAAATCCTCCCTGATTTGCCCTGCCCAGCTGTCCCAGGGGTGTCCTTGGTGTAGATCCCCCGTGCAGGGTGGGCCAAGCCCCCCTGTGCCTTTGGGAGTCCTGGGGATGGGGTCTCTAATCCCCCCAGGCTCCCAGGGCTCTGCTGAAAGCTGCTTAGCTGGGCTGGGAGGGTGGCTGTGCTCGGGTGGGGAGCTGAGGATTAGAGCAGGCCAGGAGACAAAATATCCCCCCGGGCTGGCTGCAATGCCAGCTGCTGCTGGGGCACTGCCCAGCTCCTCTGCTGCTGCTGCTGCTGCGGGGCCTGGCTGGGCACAGGGGGCTGAGCTGGCACAGAGGGGCTGAGCTGGGCACAGGGGGCTGAGCTGGGCACAGGGGGCTGAACTGGCACAGGGGGGCTGACCTGGCACAGGAGGGCTGAACTGGCACAGGGGGCTGAGCTGGGCACAGGGGGGCTGAACTGGCACAGGAGGGCTGAACTGGCACAGGAGGGCTGAACTGGCACAGAGAGACTGGCTGAGCCCTGAGCTGGGCACAGGGGGCTGAACTCGCACAGAGGGGCTGCAGAGCCTGGCTGAGCCCCGGGCAGGGCACAGAGGAGCTCTCCTGGCACAGAGGGGCTGAACTGGCACAGAGGGGCTGTGCTGGCACAGAAGGGCTGAACTGGCACACGGGGGCTCTCCTGCAGCCCTGCTGCCCAGCCCTGTCCCCGTGCCCACTGCAGGAGTGCAGCAGGTGAGTGCTGGACTGCCCTGAAAGAGAGGAGTCCCAGCTCGGTGTTTAAAGAAGTCAAACCCCACCTTTGCTTCCTGAGCTGCAGGGGCAGGTCCCACCTGCTTTAATGATTCAATTAACTGCAGGGTACAGCCAGGGTACAACCAGGATACAACCAGGGTACAGAGAGGGTACAGCCAGAGTACAGAGAGGGTACAGCCAGGGTACAGAGAGGGTACAGCCTCACAGCGAGGGTTGTAGCTCCCATCCTCTGCTCCTCACCACTCATCCCAGCCCTGCCACCCAGCTCCACCTGCCCAGCCCCTCCCCAGCACCCTGCACTCCCCCCAGCCCTGCACCTCCCCCTGGCAGCCCCCCAAGCCCCTGAGCCCTCTCACAGAGCCAGGATGGGAGCAGCCAGTGCCCATCTCCCCTGACTTTGCAGCAGCAGCAGCGAACCCAAATCTGCTTTGCAAATGAGCTGGCAGAGCAGCTCTGGGTGTCTCAGCCCCCTCCAGAGCCAGGCTGTGCGTGTGGGGCCGTGCTGACACCCAGCACAGAGCCCAGGGCGGGCTCTGCTCAGCCCGGGCACCTGCACAGGTGCAGAGCACCCACCTGAGAGGATGGGCAGGCATCTGGGGCTCTGCTCCCCAACCCCTGCTCTGCCTCCTCTCCCTGCCTCCTTGCAGAGCACTGCAGCTGAAAGGGAGCCAAGTCAGGGCCGGGTTTAATATTACAGCTGAAAATGAAAGACATTATCAGTGGAACTGCAGAGTTATGAAGCCAGGCCGGGCAATAACCTGGTGCCAGGTCAGAGCTCTGCGGGATCCTGGTCCTGCCCCTGGCTGGGAGGGAGATGGGGCTGAGGTGTGTGGGAATGGGCTGGGAACGGCTGGGAATATCAGAGAATGGCAGGGAATGAGCTGGGAATGGCAGGGAATATCAGAGAATGGCAGGGAATGAGCTGGGAATGGCTTGGGAAAATCGGGGAATGGCATGGGAATAGCAGGGACTGTCTGTGAATAGCTGGGAATTGCAAGGAATAGCTGGGAATGGCTGTGAATAGCAGGGAATAGCTGGGAATGGCTGTGAAAAGTGGGAATATCTGGGAATGGCTGTGAACAGCTGGGAATGGCTGTGAAAAGTGGGAATATCTGGGAATGGCTGTGCATAGCTGGGATGGCTGGGAAAGCTGGGAATATCTGGGCACGGCTGTGAATATCTGGGAATAGCTGGGAATATCTGGGAATGGCTGTGAATATCTGGGATAAGTGGGAATATCTGGGAATATCTGGGCACGGCTGTGAATATCTGGGAATAGCTGGGAATGGCTGTGAATATCTGGGATAAGTGGGAATATCTGGGAATGGCTGTGAAAAGTGGGAATTTCTGGCACGGCTGTGAATATCTGGGAATATCTGGGAATGGCTGTGAAAAGTGGGAATTTCTGGCACGGCTGTGAATATCTGGGAATATCTGGGAATGGCTGTGAATAGCTGGGATAAGTGGGAATATCTGGGAATGGCTGTGAATATCTGGGATGAGTGGTAATTTCTGGCGCGGCTGTGAATATCTGGGAATAGCTGGGAATATCTGGGAATGTCTGTGAATATCTGGGATAAGTGGGAATATCTGGGAATGGCTGTGAATATCTGGGATGAGTGGTAATTTCTGGCGCGGCTGTGAATATCTGGGAATAGCTGGGAATATCTGGGAATGGCTGTGAATATCTGGGATAAGTGGGAATGTCTGGTAATTTCTGGCGCGGCTGTGAATCGCAGCCCGCAGGGAGCAGCGGCTGGCGGCAGATGGGCCCGGGGGTGGAGGGAGGCAGGGCCGGGGGAGCCTGGGCAGAGCTGTGAACGCGGGGAGCGCTCGCTGCTCACACTCGGGGCTGTCACATGGAGCCCGTGCTGCTGTCACAGCTCCTGCCATGGAGACTCCTCTGCCTCCAGCCCGGCAGAGCTGAGCCGAGCCCTGGAGTTGGTGCCAAAGCCACGAGCGCTGGCTGGGAGCAGCCCTGGGGAGGAGCAGGATGTGGGATTTGGCCTCCAGCGCTGGGGATTGCAGCATCGGGGCGAAGCTTCCAGGAAAATCGGCACTGAGGGATGGAGCATGGCAGGGACAGGGACCCGGGGGCTCTGGGGTGCTCCCTGCGAGCCCTGAGCTCGGGGAGGGGTGAACTGAGGCAGGAGGAGTGGGAAAATTCCAATTGTGTGGACAGAGAAAATTCCAATTGTATGGACAGAGAAAATTCCAATTGTATGGACAGAGAAAATTCTGATTCTGTGGACAGGCTCTGGGGGTGCTCCCTGCGAGCCCTCAGCTCAGGGAGCTGACATGGCTGTGCAGGAGTTGTGTGAGGGGTAAACTGAGGCAGGAGGAGTGAGGAAATTCCAGTTGTGTGGACAGAGAAAATTCCAATTGTATGGACAGAGAAAATTCTGATGTAGTGGACAGGCTCTGGGTGTGCTCCCTGCGAGCCCTGAGCTTAGGAAGTGCAGGAGTTGTGTGAGGGGTAAACTGAGGCAGGAGGAGTGAGAAAATTTGGATTTTGTGGACAAGCTCTGGGTGTGCTCCCTGTGAACCCTGAGCTTGGGAAATACAGTAGTTTTTTGAGGGGTAAACTGAGGCAGGAGCAGTGAGAAAATCCCGACTGTATGGACAGGCAGCTGGGGTGTGGGTGCTGAGAGCACTGTCAGGGAGGCTTCTGTCCTTCCCTGGCTCTCCCAGCCCCTCTGCTCTGCTGTGCTCCCTTGCCTTTGGGTTGTGCACCATCCCCAGTGCCAGTTTTATTGAGGGATTTGGTGGCAGGGTCCTGGCAGGCTGGGTTTGGAGGCAGAAATGCCTCCTTCAAAGCCTTGAAATGGTCCTTGGAGCTCCTTGGCAGAGGCACCTGCTGGGGCTGCTGTGCTCTGATCCCCAGTAAATCCCAGCCACGGCAGCACCTGGGCTGCTCAGCTGCATCCCTGGTGATGGGGAGTGATGCTGAGTGCTGGGGACAGTTCCTTGGCTGGAAATGTCCCCTGGAACGGGAGGATGTTGTTGTTGTTGTTATAAATAGGAGCAGGGGCTTTGGAACCTCCCCTAACCCCACATTGCAGCAGCCTGGCAGTGCTTGGGCTCACAGGCACATCCAGCCCTTCCTCACTCCTTTTTCTGAGATTTTTTTATTATTGTTATGATCATTTTCTCCCTTTTAAGATGCTGCATCTTTAACAAGCCCCTGATAGATGAGGGTTTGGTGCTTGCAGTGACAAACAGGCTCTTCCTTCCTGCCCATATGCACCATCATGCTTTCAGTTTCCCCGGCGTTATTAGGGGAGGATATTGATTCCAAACCTGCTCGGGGACGCTGTAATTGTGTCTCAGAGATTCGGTGCTGCTCCGGAGGGCTGCAGTAATGCACAAGGCTTGAGTGTTTCCGTGCAATCCAGAGGGGGAAGATTGCTGAGGACCTTGAGGTTTTGAAGGAGGAGGAGGGAAGGAGGGGGAGAGACTGAGAGAGAGAGAGACAGAGAGAGACACAGATACTGTGGTAGGAAGATTCAGAGATCTGTTGTGCTTTTTTTTTTTTTTTTTTTTCCCCTTCCCTGTGTTGTTTTTTTCCTCCCCTTCCTCTCCCCCAGTTGCTTTGCATCAGGGCATGAAAGGAGTGGAAACACCGGGGGGACAAAAGGCACCAGAGCAAATGATGAAACTCAGTAAGGAAATCAACTGGATTCAGAATTTATGGCTGGAAAACGTTGCATTGATCAGAGTATGAATAGTCATTATGTGCTTTTGGGCTGCGTGATTAGGAAAGCAGATCAAGGCTCTCAGGATGATGATTTTTCTTACTTTCATTTTTTTCTCTCTCTGCTCATAATATCAGAGTGTGTGTGCCTGTGTGTGTGAGAGAGAGAGCAGCAAAATACCAAAGTGTCTCTGGTCTCTCTGCAAAGTGCAGCCTCCTCTGACACTCAGCTCTCTGCTCTCCCTGCCAGATGAGATTTTAGGCAAGAGAAGAGTATGTTCCCCCAACAGCAGCAGTGAGTGTCCTCTGGAGAGCAAGAAAGCCCGGAGTGAGTCCCCAAAGGGTAAGTGCTGCCTCTCCTCCCCCATCCCCTTCCCCTTTCTTCTCCTTTCCCCGGAGTGGAACTTAATTGAGATGGAGGAGGGAGGGCTGTGGGGTGGGAGCTGTGTCTGGCACCGGGGCTGCAGGAGGAGGCTCTGCTGCTTTTCCTTTATCTGCTCGGGGGGAGCCTTGCAGGGCGACACAGGGATTGCCTCTTAATTACTCTAATTGCTTGCTGATCAAGAAAAAAAAAATAAATAAAAGGAGCAGGCTGCAGCCTTGCAGGTGGATTTTGGGGGTGTTCCTGCTTCTTCAGGCAGAAATGTCTCGGTGACATGTTTAATGTGAGAGGTGCACACGGGCTTATCGTGCTGGCATCTGCTCCTTTAAAGGGAAAAAAGGAGCCTGGCAGGGAGAACGGGGCTGCTGAGTTCTCTCTTATGCATTTATGGCACCGTTCCTATAGAGATGGGATCTGCAGAAGGTTTCTCTATTTAGGGTTTGGTTTGTTGTTCTTTTTATTTTTTTATATAGTTTTTTATCTCTTGATTTGCCCTCCAGTTCTTTTCCTGCAAACAGGATTTTTAAACTTTCTTTACGAGTGGCAAAGTGGGCTGGCTAATGGAGCCTGCAGTTAATGAGTTTGTCTCCAGGTTGAGTAAACGAGGTTTTTGCAGGCCGTTTACTGAAAGGCTTTGTTGTTAATATCGGGTAATCAGCTGTCAGTGATGCCCAGACCTGGGCACCCAGAGCTGCTCTGAGGCTGCTCCTGCCCAGCCCAGCCGTGCCAGGGCTGCACCCCCTGCCCCATCCAGGGCATCTCCGAGGGCAGCGCCCTGTCCTGGAGCCCCTGGGACCTCACCCCTCACCCCCTGCCCTGCAGAGCCCCTCTGGGTCCTGTCCTGCCCCTGAGTGCCCACAGTGCTCCTGGCTCTGCCCTCCTGCTGCCCAGGGCATGCTCTGCAGGCAGAGCTCTCTGAGAGGAGCTGAGTGCTGGTTTCACTATGGAAAATGCTAAATCCTCTCTCTGAGGTAACCCTCTCCTGCCCATTAACTCTTCCATAGCAGCAGAAATGCCTCAGATCTTGCTGGGAACCCTTTAAACTGCTCCTCCTTATGTTTTCCTTGGTTTTTTTTTCCCATTTGCTCTATTCCTGTTATCCCTGAAATGTTTCTGGTGGCTGTGCAGGTGAGTTCCAGGTGATGCCTCCACAGGTTCATGAACAGAAAATATAATGCCTGTCCCAGGGGCCTTGTTCCATCAGGCACGAGGCCCCAGGGACAGGCATTATATTTTATATTATATATTTATATATTTATATATTATATTTATATTTTGCTGAGGTTGTGCCCCTGGTAATTCCAAGTTTGTGGTTGAGAACTGAGTGCAGGGAACAGAACCAGTGGGGCCTGGCTGGGAATGGGCTGAACTTCACCCAAACCAAGGGATTGCTTTGGATTCATCCTGAAAAGTGCCTGGGCTGGCACAGCTGGATGTTTTTGGCACAGGATCAAGTGATCTCACTCTGTTCCTTTCCTTTGGCCTTCCCACCTTTATTTTTGTGGGCTGAGGAGCCCTGGCTTTGCAGGAAGCACTCAGGACCTGAATCCTGCCCCTTGGCTCCCAGAGCTCCAGGGATTCCCCCAGCTTTTGAGCAGAGGGGTTTCCAGGAAGGCCTGGATAAAGCAAAGTTTTGTTTTCTGCTCCCACTCTGAGGCGAGACAGAATGGAAATTCAGAGCTGGGGCTTTTGCTGATCTCCCCCTGGTTTTTATTAAATCCTTGGGGAGCTGTGCAGGAATTTTAGCCCAGGCTGTGCTGATGCTGGAATTCCTTGGAATGGTGAGGGGCTGAGGTTTCTGTGCTCTGGGGCTGCTCTCTGCTGTGAAAAGGGGGTGACAGGAGGGGCTGTGGCCCAGGGTTTGTGTCCCAGCCCCCAGCAGTGGCAGCTCCCATCCTGCTGTGGCTCCAGAGTGAGTAAATGAGTGTGCCATGGATGCAGCTCCAGAATGAGTAAATAAATGAGTGTGCCATGGATGCAGCTCCAGAATGAGTAAATAACTGAGTGTGCCATGGATGCAGCTCCAGAATGAGTAAATAAATGAGTGTGCCATGGATGCCATGGGGAAAACAGAATCCCTGTGTCCCAGCTCTGCTTGGGAGAGGAGGCTCCAGCTCGTGTGGGAAACCATTCCCAGATGGGATGGGCCCTGATGGGGTTTGGCAGCTGCTGCTGTGGGTGCTGCTGGGCACTGGGGGCTCTGCCTGGGGCCCAGAGGGCACTTGGGGATTTGGGAGAGGGAAGGGAGGCCAGGGCTGGCTGGAATTCAGGATCCCACCAGCCCCACGTGTCCTGCTGGAGGAGCCAGGGCTGCAGCATCTCCTGGGACCCCTTTTCCTGCAGCCTGGGGGTCCTGGGCCTGCTGGAGGTGCTGCTGCTGCTGCTGCACCTCCTGCATCCCTGGGGTGGGGATGGGCTCCAGGCAGGATCTGCCCCTTCTCCATGTCAGTGATCCCAGCAGGATCTGCCCCTTCTCCATCCCAGTGATCCCAGCAGGATCTGCCCCTTCTCCATGTCAGTGATCCCAGCAGGACCTGCCCCTCTCCATCCCAGGAGGATGTGCCTTCTCCATCCCAGTGATCCCAGCAGGATCTGCCCCTCTCCATCCCACACTGGCCCTGGGAGCAGCTCTGGCTCAGGCACGGCTGGGCTG
Source organism: Setophaga petechia (assembly GCA_024362935.1). Lineage (NCBI taxonomy): Eukaryota > Metazoa > Chordata > Aves > Passeriformes > Parulidae > Setophaga > Setophaga petechia. The sequence continues at coordinate 5,016,231 of JANCRA010000047.1, forward strand.
GATCTGGAAGAGCCTCTGGAAGGGGAGCATTTGGAAGAGAAGGCTTTGGAAGGGGAGGCTCTGGAAGGGAAGGCTTTGGAAGGGGAGGCTCTGGAAGGGGAACCTGTGGAAAACGAGTCTTTGGAAGGGTATCCATTGGAAGAGGAGGCTCTGGAAGAACCTTTGGAAGGGAAGGCTCTGGAACAGGAGCCTTTGGAAGAGAAGCTCTGGAGGAGGAGCAGTGGAAGGGAAGCCTTTGGAAAGGGAGCCTGTGAAGAGGAGCTCTGGAAGAGGAGCTCTGAGGAGGAGTAGTGGAAGAGGAGCCTGTGAAGGAGCTCTGAGGAGGAGCCTTTGGAACAGGAGCTCTGAGGAGGAGCAGTGCAAGAGGAGCTCTGGAACAGGAGCTCTGAGGAGGAGCAGGGGCCCCGTGGCTCCGCAGCCGCTCCTGGCGTGGCGAGGGGAGCAGAGGGAGCCAAGGCAATCCCTGCTGCTCCCTGGCTGAGTGCAGAGGCACCTGTGGGGCTGGAAACCCTCGGGGGAGCAGCCCCTGTGCCTGCCCTGGGCTCCCCAGAGCTCGCTCTGCTGATCAAAGGGGAGCCATGGCTGGGGAAATGGGGCTGTGCCAAGCAGAGCAGAACGTTCTGGAGCCAGGGCTGGGCTGGCAGGGCAGGGGGACACGGTTCCTCAGGGAATGAAACCTCCCCTGCCTGGCTGCTCAGCTCCTTCCCCAGTGAAACCTCCCCTGCCTGGCTGCTCAGCTCCTTCCCCAGTGAAACCTCCCCTGCCTGGCTGCTCAGCTCCTTCCCCAGCGCCTCGAGGCTGCAACTGCAGGATGGGGAAGGGAAAATCGGGAAGAGCGTTCAGCTCCTGCTGGAGCAGCTGGAAAATCCCTCTGGTGGGAGCCTCGGGGAGGTGGGAGAGTAGGATGGAGGGATGGAGAGGTGGGAAAACAGGAGCAGGATGGATGGAGAGGTGGGAAAACAGGAGCAGGCAGGATGGAGGGCTGGAGAGCAGGAGCAGGCTGGATGGATGGATGGAGGGCTGTGAGCAGGATGGAGGGCTGTGAGCAGGCTGGATGGATGGAGGGCTGGAGAGCAGGAGCAGGCTGGATGGATGGAGGGCTGTGAGCAGGCAGGATGGATGTAGGACTGGAAGACACACCTAGGGAAGGCTCTGGGGCTCTCCCCCTGGGTGGGATGAGCTCACAGGCTGCTGCTGCTGCTGCCATCCTCCTCTCTGTGCTGCCAGCCATCCTCCCTAAACCAAAGCAAGATCTCTGCTTAACAGAGCAGCCCAGAACCAGAGCTGGACTGCAGCTGGGCAGTTCAGACCCAGCCTCTGTCTGTTTGTCCCTCTCCTTGGGAGGGACATCCACGTGCTGGTGGCTTTGGCAGCTGTTTCCCCAGTTAGGCCTGGGGAAGAAATGAGGTTTTGGCCCTGTTCACAGCATCAGTGCCCCCAGAGCCAGGCTGCTGAACGTGGCAGGAGCGGGCACAGGCAGGAGAAACCCCTGAGGCTGCTGAGCCAGCCCTGGGCTCTGGGCTGAGCTGGGTTTGCTGCAGGTCCTTGGGGTTGAATAAAGGGAACCTTGGGCTGTCAGGGGATTGCTGATGGGCAGGCTGGGTGCTCCTGCCTTGTCTGGGAGTGCCTGGGCAGTGTCCTGGACAGGCCGTGCAGCAGGGGAGTGTCCTGGGCTGAGCAGGAGCTCCGTGCCCAGGGGCTGCCCTGGCAGTGCCAGCCGAGGGTGGGAGATGGAGGCTGGGCTGGGCTGCTCGGGGTGTGCTGGGGGTGCAGAGGGCCCGGCAGGTGCCTGGCCTGGCTGGTGCCTGGCCTGGCTGTCCCAGCCTCCCCGGGCTGGGCAGGGTCCATTTCACACCTGGCGGCTGCGGGAGCTTTGGCAGATCAGTCTCCAGCATTACCCGTAATGACAAAAGCAGACAGCAAAGCTCCAGCAAAGCTGGAATTACTGCTGGCTCAGTCATGTGAAATCTCCCAAGTTTTAGGCGTGGAAATCCAGCCTTTCCCTGGATTCCTCCTGCCTCTCAGCCACCCCCACTGTCCCTCCCCTCCCTGCACCTGAAATCTGCTCTGCGGCTGATCCGATGGAGTTTATGGTAATTAAGTGTTATTAAATCCCCTCCCCCCTCCCTTTTCTTTGCTCTAATGACACAGCTGTGGGGGGAGAAGGAAAAAAAAAATCAGTGTTTTTCTAAATCAGGTCTGTGGCTTTGCTCCTGAGACCTTTGGGTAAGAGCATCAGGAGGGAGCTGAGGCAGTGAGCTCCTGCATCCCTGGGGAGGAGGAGGAGGAGGAGGAGGAGGAGGAGGAGGAGGAGGGAATCCTCCCTGCTGGGAAGGAGCCCTGGAAGGGAATTCTGCCTTTCCTCCCTCTCCTGCTGCTCCAGGGGTGTCCTGCAGGTTTGGGATGGGGTTGAGGGCTCAGGGCTGTTCCCAGAGCAGCCCCTGCCCTTCCCTTGGGGTCTGGGTTTGGGGCTGGGGTCCCAGGGCAGGGTGGGGCCCCAGCTCCTGATGGCAGCAGGGCCGGGAGCAGCCCAGGGAGGCAGCAGGGTGCAGATGTGGGTCACTGGGGCACGGGCTGAGGCTGCAGGGCAGCCAGAGTGCTGTGTGAGGGGAGCCCTGGCCCTGCTGCAGGGCTGAGCTGAGCTGGAGTCATTTCCCTTCTGCTCTTGGCAGCCAGGGGTGCAGCCCTGCGGTGTTGAGATGTTGTGCAGCTCAAATTATTATTATTACTATTATTATTATTGTTGTTATTATTATTATTATTATTATTATTATTATTATTATTATTATTATTATTATTTTCAATCACTATAATTACCGTCATTATTATTGTTATTATCGTTACTCATTATTCATTGTTATTTATTTTCCTATTTCATTATTGTTACAATTTATTATTGGGATGATGATGAGATGATGGTGATATGATGATGATATGAAGATGATATGATGATGATGATGTTGATGATGATATGATGATGATGAGATGATGTTGATGATGATATGATGATGATGATGATATGATGTTGATATGATGATGAGGATGATGATGATGATGATGATGTTTCCCTCCCATATTTTGGGGAGGGGGTGGTGGTTTCATTACAACCTGTGGAAAGTTTCACCCCCAAAGGCCGAGCCCCGTGGGTTGGGTGTCAGACCAAGGCAGCAGCAGCCCCTGGGCTGTCTCATTTCTCAGCCCCTGTGTGCCCTGGGCTGGTTCTGGCTGCCCCCACTCTCCTTTCCTGACGGGAGCCCCTCTCTGAGCCCCCAGCAGCACTTCCAGGACACCCCTGTGAGCCCTGCAGCAGGAATTGGGGCACACAGCAGGGTGGCCCTGTCCCCCCCAGCCCCTCGGTGCTCCTGTCAGTGCCAGCCCTGCCACCCCCCTTCCCTGTGCCTGGGAGTTCCTCTCTGAGTAATGAAAAGGTTTTGCCTGTGGGAAAGATCCGAGATAAAACGGTGTTGGAGCAGCCAAGGCGGAGAGCAGCAATTACTGAGAGCTGTGCTTACAGTAAACACTAAACCCCTGTGGTTTTCCCTGCCTGGCTGCCAGGCTGGGATCCCTCAGGCACTCCGTGGGCAGGGAGGGGCTTTGGGAGCCCCCAGGGTACTGGGGCACGGCTCCAGAGGGGAACCAGCCTGCTCTGGCTGGGCAGGTGGGTGGCAGCACTGACCCTGGGGTGGTGTCAGCACTGACCCTGGGGTGGTGTCAGCACTGACCCTTGGTGGGTGTGAGCCCTGACCCTGGGGTGGGTGTGAGCACTGACCCTGGGGTGGGTGTGAGCACTGACCCTGGGGTGGTGGCAGCACTGACCCTGGGGTGGGTGTCAGCACTGACCCTGGGGTGGTGTGAGCACTGACCCTGGGGTGGTGTCAGCACTGACCCTGGGGTGGGTGTGAGCACTGACCCTGGGGTGGTGTCAGCACTGACCCTGGGGTGGGTGTGAGCACTGACCCTGGGGTGGTGGCAGCACTGACCCTGGGGTGGGTGTGAGCACTGACCCTGGGGTGGTGTCAGCACTGACCCTGGGGTGGTGTCAGCACTGACCCTTTGGTGGTGTCAGCACTGACCCTGGGGTGGTGTCAGCACTGTCAGGCCTTGCTCTGCTGAATTCTGAATTACCAACAGGCTTCTAAATCCTTACAAGGAAAGAATTCCCCCACACTGACAGAATTCCCCCAAATTCTCAGAATCCCCAGGTTGGGAGAGATCTTCAAGACCATTGAGTCCAGCTCAGCCCCAACATCTCAACTAAACCTTGGCACCCTGGACTCCTTTGGGATGCGTCTGGGAGATGTCCCTGAGCCCTGGTCTCATTTAGGATAGATTTGGGAGATGTCCCTGAGCCCTGGACTCATTTGGGATGGGTTTGGGAGATGTTCCTGAGCCCTGGAGTTGTTTGGGATGGGTCTGGGAGATGTTCTGAGCCCTGGTCTCATTCCAGAACTTTATCACCTTTCTGTAAAACACTTCTTCCCATCATCCAGCCTGAATTCCCCTCGGCACAGCCCAGCACATCCCCTCTGATATTTCCCATAAATACCAGCATGTGAGTGGGCACCCAGCTCTCCTGCAGCCAGACCCTGACTCCCAGCTGCTGCATTGCCCCGGGGCTGAGTGTCTGTGTGTCTGAGTGTCTGTGTGTCTGTCCGTGCCCAGAGACGTCGCAGACGCCGGCGCTGGAGGAGGTGGCTCAGATGACCCCCGAGGAGCACTACAGGCGCATGATGTCCGCCCTCAACGAGCACGGCTCCTTCGAGGAGCAGCAGCAGCAGCAGCAGCGCCTCTTCCAGCTGGCCAACAGCATGGCAGTGCCCAGCCACGGGGGTAGGCACGGGGCAGCGGGCTGGGGGCGGCCCCGAGCCCTGGGGCTGTGTTGGGATGGGTCAGGGAGATGTTCCTGAGCCCTGGGGCTGTGTTGGGATGGGTTTGGGAGATGTTCCTGAGCCCTGGGGCTGTGTTGGGATGGGTTTGGGAGATGTTCCTGAACTCTGGAGTTGTTTGGGATGGGTCTGGGTGATGTCCCTGAGCTCTGGATTCCTTTGGGATGGGTCTGGGAGATCTTCCTAAGCCCTGGACTCATTTGTGATGGGTTTGGGAGATGTTCCTGAGCCCTGGAGTTGTCTGAGATCAGTCAGAGCATCAGGGAGATGTCCCTGAGGTCTGGACTCCTTTGGGATGGGTTTGGGAGATGGCCTCGAGCCCTGGACTTGTTTGGGAGATGTTCCTGAGCCCTGGACTCCTTTGGGATGGGTTTAGGAGATGTCCCTGAGGTCTGGACTCCTTTGGGATGGGTTTAGGAGATGTCCCTGAGCCCTGGACTCCTTTGGGATGGGTTTAGGAGATGTCCCTGAGCTCTGGACTCCTTTGGGATGGGTTTAGGAGATGTTCCTGAGCCCTGGACTTGTTTGGGGGATGTTCCTGAGCCCTGGACTTGTTTGGGATGGAGATGGCCTCAAGCCCTGGGGTTGTTTGGGATGGGTGTGGGAGATGTTTTGGAGGGAGCTGGCTGCATCCAGCATGTCCTGGGCTGTGCCTAAAGGGGGCACCAGGAGGTTGCAGGATCACGAGCATCCCTGCACAGGTAGAGAGTATCCCTGCACAGGTACAGAGCATCCCTGCACAGGTAGAACATCCCTGCACAGGTAGAGAGCATCCCTGCACAGGTAGAGAGCAGGGCTGGCACGTCCTGCCTGCCTCAGGAGCAGCGGCAGCCCCAGCAGAGCATCACTGGAGCTGCAGGAGGATCTCTGCTCCCAGTGTGAATCCCCAGGGCTCCTTGTTAGGTTAATGAAGAGGCTGTCTTCTTTTCCACTCTGTTTGATTTGATTGGCTTCTCTGGGGGCAGGAAGGGATTGCTGTGGAGGAAGGATTTGCTTATCAGCAAAGGCACAAACACAAACCTGCCCCGGCCCCGTGGGGAGGTGGCAGCGGCTGGGGCTGGGCTGGGCTGTGCCAGGCTCTGCAGAGCCCCTGCAAGCTCAGCTCGGGTGGCTGAGGGGCAGAGCTGTGTGCCACAGGGCCGGGATGGCACCTGGGAACAGGCACAGAGGGAGGGACAGGGGTGACAAAAGGGTGGCACTGAATATTTAGCTGTGAGTGGAGCCTGGCAGGGCTTGGGCACAGCACAGAGCGTGGGGTGGCACCAGGGCTGGGACAGAGACTGGCCCTGGGTGGCTGCTGGCCACAGGGCCGTGTCCATCCCTCCAGAGTGTGCTGGGGGACAGCTGGGTCACCCCCTGCCCCCAGAATAACCAGAGGAGCTCATTACCTTGAGAGCCGGGCGTGTTTTTATGGTGATGATTAAATTCCCTCATCAGCATTTGTCAGGGGGTCACGCTGGGGTTCGGGGGTGGGCAGGGGGGAGCAGGAGCCTGCACAGGCAGACTGGCTGGGGGAGCACTGACAAGACAGAACTTGGTGTATTTTTGGATTGTCTCCACACCACAGGGCTCTGCTTGGGCTATAAATTATTAGTGCCAGTACAAAGCGCAGTTTATCTGCGGGCTCACACGGAGGCACCAATAACATTAATAATTTAAAAAATGTTAATAATTTAGAAATCTTTTTTTTTTTTTAATTGCTTTCCAGCCCCCCCCCCTCTCCCCTCCTCCTCCCCCGTTCTCCCAGTGGCATTCATCCCACATTCTGAATTCAGTCTGTCTCCGTGCCTGGAACCTCCATCCGCCAGCGTCCCTCTGTCAATCAATCTGATTTCCCAACTGTCAGAGTGGGATTGTAAATAACAGATCCTCGGGGGGGCCCGGGCAGGGGAGGGGGAGGCAGGGGAGAGGGGCTGTGAGCGGGGGTTGTTGCGGTCACTCGGGATCAATGCAGCTCCTGGAGCTGGCTGCACGCCAGCCCTCTAAATTACAGCCACCGTGGCAATCAGGAGTGACCTGGGCTTTTCAGATAATTAATTTATAAACATTGCAAGGTTGCACGGTCTGCCTGCCTCGGCGAATTCTCGGGGTTTTTTTTCTGTGATCTGATGGTGTTTGGCTGCTCCTTGCGTGCTCATGCAGATCAGAATGGTTTCAGTGTTTGTCCCCCTGTCCGGGGCAGAAATTGGGCACTGCTGTCCCCCTGTCCAGGGCAGAAATGTGGGGAGAAATTGGGCGCTGCTGTCCCCATGTCCAGGGCAGGAATGTGGGCAGAAATTGGGGCACTGCTGTCCCCCTGTCCAGGGCAGAAATTGGGCACTGCTGTCCCCCTGTCCCCCTTGCTGCCAGCACAAACAGGAACGTTCTCAGCACGGGGCTCCAGCCCTGAGCATCACCACGGTGTTTGATGCTGTGATTGATGGAGCTCAGGCTGGGCTGGGCACATCGTGGTGCCAGGAGAGCTGGCTGGGATTTGCAGAACTGAGGGAAAAGGGAGGCACAGAGATGGGAAGTGTGGCATTAGCAGGGTTTGCAGTGCTCCTGCAGCTTTACAGACCAGCTGTGGGAGCGTTCTCAGCCCAGCACGGGGCTCCAGCCCTGAGCATCACCAGTGTTGGATGCTGTGATTGATGGAGCTCAGGCTGGGCTGGGCACATCGTGGTGCCAGAAGAGCTGGCTGGGATTTGCAGAAAAGAGACTGATGAGGAAAAGGGAGGCACAGAGATGGGGAGTGAGGCATTAGCAGGGTTTGCAGCGCTCCTGCAGCTTTACAGACCAGCTGTGGAAGAGGTGTGTGTGCTGCTGGGTGTGAGGGCTTTGGGGGTCAGTGCTGGGGCTGATCCTGCCCGGGCTGTGCTCAGGGAGGTGAACCTGCCCGTGCTGCTCTCCCCAGCTGTGCTGTGGTTTCCTGTGGCAGGGTGACGGTGTGAGGGAGGTTTCCTCTGCGGGGATGTTTCCTGTGCACCCCGTGAAGGGCAGCAGAGGCTCTGGGGTGGGGTGTGAGCTGTGTGCAGGGGATTTCACACTGATGCCAGCACTGAGGGGCTCCTGAGGGTTCACTTGCAGAGAGCAGCCCCCTGGGAGAGCCTGAGTGTGCCTGGCACAGGTGTCCATGTCACTTGTGTTCCCTGAGGCCAGGGCAGGGCACTTGGGCTGTACCTGCATCACCTGGGGCTCCTTGGCCGTGTGCATGTGTGGCTCTGGCCTTGCCTGCTCTGTCCATCCCCGGGCACCGTGTGGGCTGCACTGACCCCTCAAGGGCTGTGCAGGTGTCATTGCACAGGTGTCACAGACAGGGTGTTACAGGGTGGGTGTCACAAATGTCACAGGCAGGGTGACACAGGCAGGCTGACGTGTGTCACAAGCAGGGTGACACGTGTGACAGTCCTGCCATGCTCCCAGGGCAGTGCAGGCTGAGCAAGGGCTGCGTTTCCTCCTCACCTGCAGCTGTGTCCAGGCAGTGCCATGCTCGGGCTGGCAGGGGGGTCCCTTCTGTGCCCCATCCTCAGCTGCTCGGGGCCCGGCCCTTCCCTGTCCTGGGCGGGTTCAGCGCTGCGGAGCCCCCCGGGGTCCCGGGCACAGACAGCCCCGGTGGCCCCGGCGGGAGCGGGGCAGGTGCCAGCGCGGCTCCGCTCGGGGCCGGCCGGGAGAGGGAGCGCGGGGAATGCCTCGCTCTCCTCCCGCTCCCCTCGCTTCCATCCATCCCTCCTTCCATCCTTCCCTCCCTTTTTTCCGCTCCTTCCCTGCCTCCCTCCCTCCGGCAGGAAGGCAATTAAGCCGCAAATCCACCCCCCTGCCGTAGTTGCACAATTTCCTCCGCCGCCGAGCTCCCAGGGCGGCGGGGGCGGATCGCGCCCGGAGCCGCTCGGCCGCTCAGAGCCGGGGCCGCCGGCTGCGAACCGGGGCCGCCGCTCCCCGCGGGGTGAGAGCCGGGGCCGGCGCTCCCCGCCGGGCTCCGCCGCCGCCCCGGCGCCCGAGAGCCGCCCCGAGCCGCGGGCTGGCCCCGGGAAGGGGGGACAGCCAGGGGAAGGGGGGACAGCCCGGGGGAAGGGGGGACAGCCAGGGGGAAAGGGGGACAGCCCCGGGGAAGGGGGGACAGCCCTGGGAGAAGGGGGGACAGCCCCGGGGAAGGGGGGACAGCCAGGGGGAAGGGGGGACAGCCCTGGGAGAAGGGGGGGACAGCCAGGGGGAAGGGGGGACAGCCCCGGGAAGGGGGGACAGCGGAGCCGCCGTGGCCCGGGGGCTGCGGGCACGGCCGGGAGCGGCCCCGGGGCACAGCGGGTCCGTGTGTGTGTGTCCGTGTGTCCAGCGGTCCCGGCGAACAGCGGATCTGTGTGTCCGTGTGTCCAGCGGGGCCGGGGCTGGGGAGCGGGCTCGGGGCAGGCCAGCAGCAGCTCCAGCAGCTTCTCCAGCATCTCCTGACCGTTCCCCGCTGTCCCCAGATCTGCTCCGGGCGCGGCAGGAGGTGGCGGCGGCGGCGGCGGCGCGGACCCCGGGCGCGATGGAAGCGCACATCCCCTCGGCCAGCAACTCGTCCAGCCAGCGCAGGAAGCAGGGCCTGCCCCAGCACAGGGACAGCCACTTCCCCGACAGGTACCGGGCACGGCCCCGGGGCGGGGATTGCCGGGCCGGGAGGGCTGGCACGGCTGGGATGGGATGGGATGGGATGGGATGGGATGGGATGGGATGGGATGGGATGGGATGGGATGGGCAGTTTGGGAGTCACCATCCCTGGAAGTGTTCGAAAAGCGTGTGGATGTGGCACTGGGGACATGGTGTGGTGGTGACCATGGTGGCTGGACTCAGTGGTTTTAGAGGGCTTTTCCAGCCTTTGGGGTTGTGTATTCTGAGCTGGGCAGAGCTGATTGGCCTGGGCAAGGTGTGCCCGTCTCCTCTGGGGGTTGTGCAGGTGCTGGGGATGCTCCTGCCCCACTCTGGGGGGTCTCTGTGGAAAGGGGGAATCTCTGCCTGTGCTGATCTGCATCCACATCCAGGGGAGCGACTGCCAGGCTGGGATGATCCCAAACCTGTGCTGGAGGTGCCACTCTCACCTGTCTGTGAGCACAGAGCAAGTTGAGGTGTTGAAGTTTGCAATTTGTAGCATCCCCAGATAATGAGAGAGGAGAAACGTGCTGAGGTGGAACAGAAAGAGAAGAAGTTTTCTTTGTTAGGGAAAAGAGCCTCAGCTTGCCTCTCCCACTGCTAGGAGTGCTGGAAAGCTGATATCCCCCACCCCCAGGAAATTCGAGCTCATTTATCTTGCTCTGTGCCACGAGCCATTCCCTCTGCAATCAAGAACTTCAGAGGGAAATTAAATTAAAGCTGTGTGCGTTCCTGACAGGGCTGGAGGGACACGAGGGGGCTGTGGGGATGCAGAGGCTGTGGATGCCATGGGATGAGCAGGGAAAGGCTCTGGCATTTCCACTTCTCTTGGCTTTTGTGCCGGGCTGGGGGCAGAGCAGGCTGCACTGTGGGCTCTGCCGTGTGTGCGTGGATGTGCTGAGTCCAGAATTTCCCCCCATTCAGAGCCTTGGAGATCCTGTCTGGTTTTCCTGCTCTCCCAGCAACACCTTTGCACTGTGGAGGGCCGGGCAGCCCTGGAAGCCTCTCTCTCTCCCCCAGCGTGTACTTTGGCTAACCCAGCCCATAAATCGCAGCTCCTGAGCAGCCCTGGGAGGAATGCAGGGCCGGAGGAGCCTCCTGCAGCCGCTCTGCAGCGCCTGCGGGCTGGAGAGGAGCCAGCCCGGCCCCGGGGCTGCTGCAGAGGCTCCACGGGAGGCTGGGGGCTGCTCGGGGGAGGGCCAGATCAGCCCAGGGGCGCCGTTAATTAATTAATTATTCATTAATGGGAGGCTGCTCATGGGGATATCCAGATAAACCCAGGGGTGCCATTAATTAATTAATTATTAATTAATTGGAGGCTGTTCATGGGGATGTCCAGATAATCCCAGGGGTGCCATTAATTAATTAATTATTAATTAATTGGAGGCTGTTCATGGGGATGTCCAGATAATCCCAGGGGTGCCATTAATTAATTAATTATTAATTAATTGGGGGCTGTTCACCAGGAGGTGCTGCTGTAGGAGGGGTAGGCTGAGCATGGGGGTGTCCAGATAAACCCGGGATGCCGTTAATTAATTAATTATTAATTAATTGGAAGCTGTTCACCAGGAGGTGCTGCTGTAGGGGTAGGCTGAGCATGGGGGTATCCAGATAAACCCAGGGGTGCCATTAATTAATTAATTATTAATTAATTGGGGGCTGCTCATGGGGATGTCCAGATAATCCCAGGGGTGCCATTAATTAATTAATTATTAATTAACTGGGGGCTGTTCACCAGGAGGTACTGCTGTAGGAGAGGTAGGCTGAGCACCAGGGTATCCAGATGAACCCAAGGGCGCCATTAATTAATTAATTATTAATTAATTGGAGGCTGTTCATGGGGAGGTGCTGCTGTAGGAGGGGTAGGCTGAGCATGGGGGTATCCAGATAAATCCAGGGGTGCCATTAATTAATTAATTATTAATTAATTGGAGGCTGTTCACAGGGAGGTGCTTCTGTAGGAGGAGTGAGCTGAGCATGGGGATATCCAGATAAACCCAGGGGTGCCATTAATTAATTAATTATTAATTAATTAGAGGCTGCTCACGGGGAGGTGCTGCTGTAGGAGGGTGGGCTGAGCGTGGGGAGGTCCAGGGGTGCCATTCATTAATTAATCATTGCATCTTTGCTGGTCAGAAAGGGGCTGGGAGGTTGGGTTTGTGGGGTGAGGCACACAAACACACGGATATGGATTTTCTTGGGCCAAGGTCGTGGCTGTGGCAGAGTGATCCCTTTGTCTCTTTGCTCCCTGGAGTCAGTGGAACTGAGGCATCTTGCCAAAAGCAGAGCCAAGGCACAGTCTGCTGGAGAATTCATTTGGTTTCGTGGTTTTGGTTTCCTGGATCCTTTGGAGATGGATTCAGCTGGGATGCCAGGGCCTGGTGGTCTGTTGGGGAAGATGCTTTGAGTTCAGTGTTATAAAAAGACTTGGAAGAGGAGAGGGTACAACTGAAAGGTGCCACTGTAACCACTCCAGCCTGGAGCTCTTCCATCTGCACGCTGCTGCCTCTCCTGCAGGGCTGGCAGGTGGCTGTACCCTGCAGAGCTGCTGGGATGCTGCTCCTTGGCTGCTGCCTCCAGGCTTTGTTGGCAAAGTTCTGCTGGGCTCCTTCAGCCTGGCGTGCTCCTCCCCGAGGTGCTCATCCCCGCTTCTCTCTGCGTGGGGAAAAATTCCTCTTGAGGGGAAAATCTCTCATGGCCTGTGCAGAGAAGGGGTTGGAGAGGAGCTGGGGCAGGGCTGGGTGAGATGTTGGACTCAGCTCAGTGGGGTTGGAGAGGAGCTGGGGCAGGTCTGGGTTTTTGTGCTGGACTCTCTGCTCACTGATGTGAAGCTCCTTGGCTGTGTTTGGTGCATTTTTCTGTGCTGGCAGCTGTTGGGAGTTGGTTTTTGTGCCTGCAGGGTGAGCTGTGGGGTCTGGGGGTCCTGCCCCTCTCGGGGAGAAGGAGATAGAGCCAGGCAGGTGCTGAGGCAGGTGTTGGCACAAGCAGAGAGGCTCTGAGCAGGCAGGGCGAGCACAGCTCATCCCCCAGAGCCGGGGGAGGCAGCAGGAATGCCAGGAACACGGGATGTGCCAGGCTGAGGTGCCAGCAGCCCCCCAGCCCGGGGTCCTGGTTAGCCCAGCCCCTTGGCAGGACTGAGCTGGGCTGGGAGCCTGAGAGAGGCACCCCTGCCTCCCCTGCCGGGGCTGACAGACACCCTGCCCCAGCCAGAGGCTTCCTCTGAGCCGAGATGTGCCCAAAATACCCAGCCTGGGTTCCTGGATTCCCTTCCTGCCATCTGCTGCTGCTATGGTTTGTTCTTCACCGCCTCATTCCTCCCCCCTGCTCTGGGGAGGTTTTCCTTTTCCTGCTGGCTCCATGGGCACCATCTCCTGCCCTCCGTGGGCACCATCTCCTGCCCTCCGTGGGCACCATCCCCTGCCCTCTGTGGGCACCATACCCTGTCCTCTGTGGGCACCATCCCCTGCCCTCTGTGGGCACCATACCCTGTCCTCTGTGGGCACCATCCCCTGCCCTCTGTGGGCACCATCTCCTGCCCTCTGTGGGCACCATCTCCTGCCCTCTCTGGGCACCACCTCCTGCCCTCTCTGGGCACCACCTCCTGCCCTCTCTGGGCACCATCTCCTGCCCTCTGTGGGCACCATCTCCTGCCCTCCGTGGGCACCATCCCCTGCCCTCCGTGGGCACCATCTCTCTCCTGCTCTCACCCACCCCAGCCCTGTGTCCCCCTCTCCTCTCTGAAGGCTCTGATGTTCTGACTTTTGCCCTGCCAGGATCCCTCCTGCCTGGTTCCCACCTGGCTGAAGGTGCTGCAGAGCAAAGGCCAAGGAGGTTGCCCTGGTTTAACCAGGCTGGTTTCAGCAGCAGTCTGGATTTTGAGAGGGCAGCACAAAGCAGCCCTTCTGCAGTGCCAGCACATGTTCTTTTCCTGCCTGGAAATCCCAACAGCATTTCTAGCAAGGCCTTTGATTTTATTTATTCTCCCTTGCTGGCAGTGTCTGGGGATGGCAGAGCAGCCAGGAGCTCTGTGCCTCCTGCCTGTTACCTCGGGTTTAAAGTGTCTCTTCCTATCAAATGCAGAGCAGAAGAAAGCAGAGCTTTCATGCATTCTTTCCCCCCCTCCCTTCCCCTCTTCTTCCATCCGTTCTAAATTTATTTCCATGCCTTGCCGGTTTCAATCTGCATTTCCTGACCCTCTCACATCTCCAGTCACAGCCTGTGCTCTGAGCCTTCCCCCAGAGCCTGGCTCGAGCCAGGGGGGAGCTCTGCTCCAGCCTGGGAGGATATGATGGGGTTAAAGTGAAAGCCTTGGTTTTAACAGTATAATGTGTAACCCCATAATGACTTTAAATATTGATTATTTGAAGGCCATTAGTGCTTATTGTTAAAGAAAAGTCGATACTTTTTAAGCCTTGCGAACCATTTGTCTCCTGTTAAAGGACATATCAAATTTAGCAGCGTGCAGTGCAAATCCCCTAATACCCTGCTCACAAGCCTCCAGCTGGCATTTCAGGGGGGGAAAAGGAAAAGGGGGCCGGGGAGGGATGTGAGCAGCACAGAATTGCTCTCTTCCAGGGAAGGACAAGGCTTATCAGATGTAATTGCCAGGGGCTAAATTCACCTCCTCAGAGCAGGGCACTGCCGTTCTGACTGAGCCGTGGAGGAAGAGGAGGAAGGAATTTGCTGGGGGATCTGAGGCTGGCAGGCACCTGGGAGGGGATGCAGGATCAGTGTTTGCTGCACACCTGGCTGAAGGCACAGCAGCCTTTGTTGAGGTCTCGGGGGCTTTGTGCTCTGGCCTTGCCAGTTCTTTTGCCAGCTGGCTGGGAGGGTGCCCAGCCCTGTGCCAGGGCACAGCCTGGTGCTGCTGCCTCTCTCCTGGGCCAGCTCCCCGTGCCAGGGATGGGGCAGAGGGACTGGCAGGGAGCAGGGCAGGCTCCAACAGGTTCTGTGCCCGTGGGTGGCTCTGTGGGGTGGCACAGAGGGTCTGTCCCTCGTGCCACACAGCTGAGGGGCTCCCCAGGGCTCTGCCTGGCCCAGGAGGGCAGGGAAGCTCTGAGGGAATGAACTGCAGAGTCTGGAGCAGATGTGAATTCCTCAGGGATCAAAGTCGCGCCCCGTAGCACAACATGAAAGCATCAAAACAACCTGGGATGGGCACTGGGCTCCACCAAGGGAGAACCTCTCCTTTTCCAGCTCCCAGCCCTGCTCCCATCCACCCTCTGCTTCCTGGGTACAGACTGGCACCAGCCAAGGAGCTCCTTTGTTTTTGGGCTCTGCACTGGCAGCCCCGGTGTCCCGCAGCAGCCGGGGGAAGGAGGGCACGGCCACGCGATGGTTAACAGCGACTTGATTTCCTAAATTGCTTCTTATAAAACGACCAGCACGTCTGCCAGGCTCGTCTCGCCGTGATTACAGCTAATTACGATCGAGCGGACACCTCGGAGCCCCCGTCACGCGCTTTAATTGTCCCTCATTCATCCGCGGGGCCGGCCCGGGTGGCAGCAGCACTTGGCAGCCCGGCGACCGCGGCCCCGGCTAATTGCGAGGCCTCGGGGATTAGGGCAGGTGATTACACACTTCACGGTGTAATTACATAAGCATCGCTTGGCTGCTGCCCCGGCTCGGAGGCGAAGGTCGAGCGCGGCGTTACCTGAGATTAATTGGAGCTGCCAGCGGCGCGCGGGCGGCATTAACATTGCGGCAGCCGCGATCGATCCGCGCCGCGCTCCAGACACCGCCGGGGCCGCAATTGGGTTAGGGCAGAGCCGGGGAGGAGGGGCACGGAGCCGGGGAGGAGGGGGACGGAGCCGGGAGAGGCCACGGGGCCGGCAGGCGGGGAGGGGGCCGTGGGCACCGGGAGTACAGGCACTGGGGAGGGGAGCGCAGCCAGGTCGGTGTGGATGCACAGAATGGGGTAAGGTGGAGCTGGGAAGGGCTCTCCTCACCCACTGCGTGCCCAGGAGTCCTTGGTCGGCTGTCCATGAGCTGTCCGTGGCCATGAGCTGATCCATGGACACAATCTGATGATCCATGGACACAATCTGATCCATGGACACAATCTGATCCATGGACACAATCTGATGATCCATGGACACAATCTGATCCATGGACACAATCTGATGATCCATGGACACAATCTGATCCGTTCCCATCAGCTGATCCATGGACACAATCTGATCCATGGACACAGTCTGATCCATTCCCATGAGCTGATCCATGGCCATGAGCTGATCCATTCCTATCAGCTGTCCATGCCCACGAGCTGATCTATTTCCATGAGCTATCCATGCCCATGATCTGATCCATTCCCATTATCTGATCCATGCCCATGACCTGATCCATTCCCATGATCTGATCCATTCCCTTGAGCTGATCCATTTCCATGATCTTATCCATTTCCATGAGCTATCCATGCCCATGGATCCATTCCCACAATCTGATCCATTCCCATGACCTGATCCATTCCCATGACCTGATCCATTCCCATGAACTATCCATTCCCACAATCTGATCCATGCCCATGAACTATCCATTCTCACAGTCTGATCCGTGCCCATGACCTGATCCATGCCCACAATCTGATCCATGGGTGACCAGGATACTCCCGTTGTTATCCCCCCACAGCAGTGCCTCTGCACGTGCTGTGTTAGTTGCAAAGTCCCAGGCACCTTCTGCCTCCCTGTGCCTTGGCCTCCAGCCTCTCCCAGAGCAGATTTTTCCAGGGAGATACTGTAAAATGAAAATAAACGGCCCGGCACTTGGCTGTGCCTCTGGATGCCCTGCTGAAGGTAATAATGTTGTAAGTGGCCATCAAAAGGAATTAAGAGACGTGCAGCCGGAAAGCAGATTTGCTTGCAGGCTCCCAGGGCAGATTTGACTAATGGAAGAGACCTTGGCTCTTATTCCCTTCCTGCCTTTTTTTTTCCCTGCCTTCCCTGCTGCTGCAAGTGCTCCCTGCCTCTCTCCAGGATTGTCCCCTTCCCACCACTCAGTCCTGCCTCTCTGAGTTTGCCCAGCCCCTGGCATCTGCTCTGCCCATTCTGCCTGGCTTCACCCACCCTGCTCCAGCAGGATTCCTTCCCCGTTGCCCTTCCTGCTCACATCCCTCTCCTGTCTGTATTTTCCTCTGCCTCACTTCAGCTTTCCTCTCCACGATTAAAGGTCACCCCTTAGCCCAGCTAGGACAGGGTTTTTTTGCAAGGCAAGCCAGTGATGCTTTCAGATCTTCCCCAAACCCACTCAAGCACAGAATTCCTTCTCAGGTGTGAGGTACTGGAGGCAGAAAACCAAATGTAGTGAGGGAGGGGCAGATGGAGCATCCTCAACCCTCCCCTTTAAGCTGCCAGGGAAAATCCTTTGGACAGCCCGGCTGAAAGGCCACAGGAGCAAAGGTGGGAAATGTGTGGGACCTGTGGAGCCCTGGCTGCTTTGTTCCCCTTTTGGTTCCGCTCTTTTTGCTTTTTTCTCTCCACTTCAGAAGCTCTGCATGAGGGTGAAGAGGCAGAGAGAGCCTCTGGGGCAGGATGCAGCTCATCTGCAGCCAAGATGTTCTTCCTGAGCCCTTCGGAGCCTGCAGGTTTTCAACAGGGCTTTATTTTGTGATTCCTGCAGGGAGATCTCCCACCCACCACCTCTGCTGTCGCCCCAGAACGCTCCCCACATCGCCCTGGGGCCCCACTTGAGACCTCCCTTCCTCGGGGTACCTTCAGCACTGTGCCAGACACCAGGTGAGCACCCAGGTGACACCAGGGCAGGGCAGAGGGGCAGCCTGGGACAGTCTGTCCTGCAGCCACACACATTTTCTGTGTCTCCCATGGCTGCTGGGACAGTCTGTCCTGCAGCCACACAGGATTTCTGTGTCTCCCATGGCTGCTGGGACCGTCTGTCCTGCAGCCACACACATTTTCTGTGTCTCCCATGGCTGCTGTGCCAACTTCCCCCTGGCTCTGCAGCCAGAGGAGCAGATTCCTTGGCTGCTCTTCCTGGCCCTGTGTTCCTGCCATGGTAGTGAGGGGGATGGCTGGACTCTGGAATGAAAAGCAGCACTCAGGTGTCCTTTTTCCCCCTGGGGAGCTGGCCCCGAGGCAGCCAGGGGTCAGTGCTGACAGGAATAACCTGCAGTGTTCTCCCTGCCCAGGTTACGGGTTCCTCCAGCCGGCACAGGCAGAGATGTTTGCACGGCAGCAGGAGATGCTACGGAAGCAAAACCTGGCCAGGTAGGAGTGGAAAGGGCTGGGTTTGTCCTGCTGTGGGGTGAGCTGGGTGGGGATGGCACAGCAGGGTCCCCGTAAGGCCTGTGGAAGCCGGTGCAGGTGTGGAGGTGACACCTGGCTCCTGCAAGGCTGGGTTGGGACCACGTTCCCCCAAGCCCTCACCAAATTCCGCGCTCTTCACGCAGGCTGGAGATGTTGGGTGGGTGTGGAGGTGACACCTCACTCCTGAAGGGCTGGATGGGACCATGTTCTTCCAACTCCCCATCAAAATCCCCACGCAGGCTGGGGGTGTTGGGCAGGTGTGGAGGTGTCACCTGGCTCCCACCTGGTGGGACTCCATTCCCCCAATCCCACGCCAAAATCCGCTGTCCCCATACAGGCTGGAGATGCCAGCCAGGTGTCACCTGGTGCCACCTGGCTCCTGCAAGGCTGGGTGGGACCAAGTTTGTCCAACTCCCCACCACAATCCCCATGCAGGCTGGGGATGTTAGCCAGGTGTGGAGGTCACCCCTCACTCCTGCAGGGCTGGGTTGGGACCATGTTCTTCCAACCCCTCACCACACTCCGCTCTCCCCACGCAGGCTGGAGATGTCGGCCGAGCTGATCCGCCAGAAGGAGCTGGAGAACCTGCACCGGCAGAGGCTGCTGGCCGCGGACCCGCTGAGCCTGCACCCGGGGCTGCCCCCGGACCACCCCGCGCTGCGCAGCGTGCACGATGTCCCCGAGGGCCAGGCGCTGCGGGACGAGCTGTCCCGCCGCAACGCCATGCTGGTGCTGCGCCACAACAACGCCCCGCTGCTGTCGCTGAGCGCCGGCGGCGCCGCCACCCCCGCCCAAGGAGCAGCCGCGCCGGGCGGGCCGCAAGGGCCCCTCGCAGCCGCGGGCCGAGCCGCAGGGCCCCGGCGAGCCCCGCGAGGCGCGGCCGGGCCGGGACGGCGCCCAGGACTGTAACGATGAGGAGATGAAGGACTCGGAGAGCGACGGCGAGGACAAGGCCGAGGGGCTGAAGGGCGAGGGCGGCGCGGCGGCGGAGCCGAAGGAGGGCAAGGACGGCGGCGCGGGCAAGGCCTGCGAGGGGGCCAAGGAGCCGGGCGAGGCGGGCGCGGCGCCGGGCGCGGTGCCCTGCGGCTCCTCCAGCGCCGAGTCCCCCAGCCACCTGCTGGGGCCCGCCATGGGCAAGGCCGAGGTGAAGTACCTGCCTCCAGCCTCCCTGCCCGCGCCACAGCCGCTGCCCTTCGGCTTCCCCTACACCATGAGCCCCTACTTCCATGCAGGTGAGGCTGGGGAGGTGCTGGGCTGGGGCAGGGGTGGGTTTGGTGGAGCTGGAATGGGGGTTCAGCTCCCTGCTCGTTGTTGTGGTTGTTTTGTGAGGTTCTCTTGTCTCTAAAGGAAGAGTTTGTGCATGGAAAGGGTGGTTGGACACTGGAAGGGCTGCCCAGGGAGGTGGTGGTGTCACCATCCCTGGAGGTGGCCAGGAAGGATGGATGTGGTGCTTTGAGCTGGGGACAAGGTGGGTGTTGGTCAAAGGTTGGATTTGATGGCCTTGGAGGCTCTTCCAGGCTGGTTCCCAGGTGCTCTTTGCCAGGGCAGGGGCTCTTTGTGGTGCCTCTCTGTGTCACAGGCCCTGGGCTGGATGGCACAGACAGACAGACAGACAGACAGGGAGGTCACTGCCAGCCCTGACAGAGGCTGGGGGTGGCACAAAGGGGGTCTCAGAGCCCAGCCAAGAACCCAAACCTGCCCCAGCTAATTACGTGGCAGAGCAATTAGCAGGAGGCAGGGCACACGGGGAGGGGAGCTGAGCTGAGCCATGCCAAGCCGAGCCGTGCTGAGCCGAGCCGTGCTGAGCTGTGCCGTTCCCCACGCCAGGAGCCGCCTGTGAGCGCGCTGCCCATCCCTCATTGGCGCTGCCTCCCGGCCGGCCAGGAGGAAGCGGTTTTGCAGCGCAGGCAGGTGGCCGGGGTGAGGGATGTGAGGGATGTGATGGGTGTGATGGATGTGATGGATGTGATGGATGTGGTGGGTGCTCCTGCTGCCCGGCCCTCCTCGCAGGAGCCTTTTCCTGCCGGCCATTGGGGAGGGCTGGGCTGGGCTCGTGGTGCTCTGGCTCTGCGGGGAGCCTGGGCTGGGCTGGCTGCCCTCCCTCCCTCCCCACAGAGTGTGAGATGCTGTAATAGCCCATTTATTATTATCACTTTGGATTTATGTCAGCGGCACAGCTCCGGGCTGGCTTTCCCTGCACTCCTCCCCTGGTTTGTGCAGCCTGTGCCAGGGCTGGGGTCTCTTCCTGAGGTCTCTTTGGCTTCTGGCTGGTTTCACCCAACGTGGGGCTGCTCTCCCCGGGGGTCTGTGCTGCTCCAGAGCAAACCCTGCCACCTGCAGAGCCTCGGGAGGACAGGGGGGTGTGGAGGATGCGGCCCCAGGGCTGGAGGTGGGAGTTCAGCAGCTGAAATATTGAGGGTTGTGTGGATCCAGGGGCTGCAGCCATCCTGGGGTGGGTGACAGATGTGTTCTGTGGCTCTGGGGGGGCACACAGCACCCCAGGGCAGGCAGGCAGGGCTGCACCCACCCGAACCCCTGTGACACAGGATTCCTGAACCCCTTCTTGCACAGGCACTGCTCCCTCAGCAGGGATGGGAGGCTGTACCCCAGCCTGGAGCCATGGAATAACCACCCAGCCAAGGCAGGGAGAGCTGGAGTGAGGAGAGAGAGGGGAGAAGCACCCAGCTGAGAAGGACAGCGAGTTTGAGGCAGTCGGAGGAGAAGGAGCTGCTCTGTCTGTCCCTGCCCTGTCCCTGCTCTGTCTGTCCCTTGTCCCTGCTCTGTCTATCCCTGCCCTGTCCCTGCCCTGTCCCTGCCGTGCCAGCTCCATTCCCAGAGCTGCTTTTGGGGCTGTGGCTCCATGACCTC
This sequence comes from Setophaga petechia, assembly GCA_024362935.1. Classification (NCBI taxonomy): domain Eukaryota; kingdom Metazoa; phylum Chordata; class Aves; order Passeriformes; family Parulidae; genus Setophaga; species Setophaga petechia. The sequence goes on from JANCRA010000047.1 coordinate 5,036,845, forward strand.
ATCTCCTCAAGGTTTCAGCCTCCTCCTCCTCCTCCTCCCAGGGCCCTCTGCAGCCCCGTCCTCTGGAAGAGGTGAAGGATGGAGTGTGCAGGAGGCTGAAATCCTTCTATTGATTGCAGTCTGGAGAGCAATTAACACAGCCCTGTGCTGCTCCAGGCACGGGCACAGCTGGCAGGGGCAGCAGCCACCACAGAACCCCAGGAGGGGTCGGGTTGGAGGGACCCTGGGGCTCCTCTGGTCCAAGGCCTCTTCCTGAGAGCCCCCTCTGGGCTGTGGGGAGCCTTGGAGAGCTCCAGGGGCTCTGGGGCTGTGCCATGGGTCATGGGGTGCTGTGCCAGGATCACAGGGTGCTGTGCCAGGGATCACCCTGGGCTGTGCCAAGGATCACAGGGTGCTGTGCCAGGATCACAGGGTGCTGTGCCAGGGATCACAGGGTGCTGTGCCAGGGATCACAGGGTGCTGTGCCAGGATCACAGGGTGCTGTGCCAGGATCACAGGGTGCTGTGCCATGGATCAGAGGGTGCTGTGCCAGGGATCACAGGGTGCTGGGTGCTGTGCCAGGATCACAGGGTGCTGTGCCAGGGATCACAGGGTGCTGTGCCAGGGGTCACAGGGTGCTGTGGCTCTGGTGAGCAGAGCTGTGCCCTGCCCAGGAGCTGCAGGACAGCCAGGGGGGCAGGAAATGGGGAAGGGAGATGGGTGGGAATGGCTGCAGGGGCTGTGCCTGTCCCTGGGCAGGCTGTGCTGCTTTAGAGCATCTCCCTGGTACCAGAACTTCCCCTGCAGACCCTGAGCTTTCCCTGCCTCCCTGGGTGTGCTGGAGGCTCTGCAGGGAGCCTGTGGGGCCCTGTCTGTGCCTTTCCCTGCCTGTCCCTCAGCCCTGGGCTATTCCCCAGGGAATTGGCTGCTCCCTGGCCTGTGCCCCCTCCCTGGCTTTATTTTATCTGTTTTTCCCTTGTGCTGTCCCACAGCTGTGGGCAGGAGCAAGGGTTACATCCATCTAACCCACCAGGGAGAAGCCCCAAGCCCACAGGACAGATCATTTTGTCATGACAGGCTCCTGGGAGAAATATTTTTCTCCTGGCAATTCCATTCTCCATGCACTGAGCAGAGCAGCTCATACCCCTCATAAACTCTTTCCCTGCCTGGGAATCCTGCATGTTCTCATCCCTGTAAATGTCCTCGTGCTCTGCTGCTCCAAACACCCCCAGCAGCCAGTTCCAGGGCTTGGTGTTGGCTTCCCCCCACCCTAAGGAGGCATTTTGTGGGATTTGGTTTGTGGGATTTGGTTTGTTCTGTGGGATTTGGTTTGTTCTGTGTCCTCACCTTTCCCCCCCAGCAGCTCTGAGTTCCCTGAGTGTTCCCGTCCCCATTTCCACCCCCTGTGCCTGTCCCTGGCTCCCTTTGGGATTTCTCTGAGTGTTCTGTCAGGCTGCAGGGCCGGGGGGGCTGCCCAGCCCCTGGGAGCCACTGTCACCCTCTGTGTGACACCCTGTGAGTGACAGGGACAGCACAGCCCCAGCCAGGGCACGGCTCAGGATTGGCAGGGTGGAGCTCAAGCTCTGGGGAGGAGCAGGAGCTCCCCAGTGATCCCTGGTGCCATCCCAGAGCAGCAGGAGCTCCCCAGTGATCCCGGTGCCATCCCAGAGCAGCAGGAGCTCCCCAGTGATCCCTGGTGCCATCCCAGAGCAGCAGGAGCTCCCTGTTGTCACTCCCAGCACGTTCCATGGGCAGGGCTGTTCAGAGCCCCGGGGCAGGCAGAGCTCTGTGCTCTGTGCACAAACCCTGCAGGGCTGCCCTGCCCTCCCTGCTTCCCCCGCAGCTGAGCAGCACTGAACACATGAAATGCATTAGCTGGGATTTCTCCTTCCCTCCCCCAGCCGGGGACCTCCAGCAGGAAGAGGCCTGTGAATTGACCCTGCCCAGAGCTTTAATTGACAGGTCATTAAAGATGAATGTGTGGCTGGAGACAAATATTCAGATTGCAGGCTGCTTGTTGTCCGTGTGGGATTTTAATGATTTATGTTCCTTTCTCCTCCCCTCCTTCCCACACCCCAGGCACCATGGGAGGTCTGTTCCTGGATGGGGAGGAGAGCCCAGCGCTGGAGGACATCAGCAAATGGACGGTGGAGGACGTCTGCAGCTTCGTGTCCAGCCTGGCTGGCTGCACTGAGTACACTCAGGTGAACCCAGGGGGGAGCATCCTCCTTCCCCGGGGGTCCTGATCCCCCCCAGCCGGGCTGGTCCCTCCTGGGAGCTGCATCTCAGAGCCCCGAGGGCCTTCCTGGCTTTTATAAAACCTCATGGATTGCTGAGCCTGCTGCCAGCCAAGCTGTGGGATGGGGCTGGGAGCTTCCCTGGGATGCTCCACATCCAGAACCAGGAGAATGCTGGAAATCCCTGGAATGCTGTGATTCCAGAACCAGGAGAGTCCTGCAGAATTCCCTGGAAGGCTGTGGTTCCAGAACCAGGAGAATGCTGGAAATTCCCTGGAATGCTGTGATTGCAGAACCAGGAGAGTCCTGCAGAATTCCCTGGAATGCTGTGATTGCAGAACCAGGAAAGCCGTGCAGGATTCCCTGGAATGCTCCACATCCAGAACCAGGAGAATGCTGGAAATCCCTGGAATGCTGTGGTTCCAGAACTAGAAAAACCCTGCAGAATTCCCTGGAATGCTGTGATTGCAGAACCAGGAGAGCCCTGCAGGATTCCCTGGAATGCTGTGATCCCAGAGCCAGGAGAGCCCTGCAGGATTCTCTGGAATGCTGTGATTCCAGAACCAGGAAAACTCTACAGGATTCCCTGGAATGCTGTGATCCCAGAACCAGGAGAGCCCTGCAGGATTCCCTGGAATGCTGTGATTCCAGAACCACAGCTCAGGGAACTCCAGCACAACTCAGAGTTGCCCCAGCCTGGCTGGGATTCAGCTTTGTCTCTGCACTAGAGCTGAGGGACACCCCAGGGGATGCTTTTCCCCAGCCCAGGCTTTTTGTGGAGGGTTTCAGGGAGGGTTTTGGCTCCTGCAGAGGAGGGGAAGGGAATGGCTGCAGTGAGTTGTGCTGGCTCCAAGAGCAGCAGCTCTTTGCAATAAAAATCCCCTTGGCTCCAGGGCTGGAAACACCCCTGGGGGATAAATCCAGGCTGAGGGGCTTTGAGTTCACCTTTTCCAGGGTGCCAGGGCAGCACAGGTGGCTCAGGTGTGCCCTGGGTGTGTCCCCTCAGGTATTCCGGGAGCAGGCCATCGATGGGGAGACCCTGCCCCTGCTGACAGAAGAGCACTTACTGAACAACATGGGGCTCAAGCTGGGACCTGCCCTGAAGATCAGGTCACAGGTAGGAGAATCTCCTCTCCCAGAACAGGTGAAGCTGCCCCTGGGGTGTCCACAAACGTGGTTTATGGGATGTCATTTATCCAGCAATAATTCAGTTGCAATTCTGTATCCAGAATGCTTTATTTGTCCTTGAAAATGTTCCATAGCCTCACCTGGAAGCTGTCACAGCTGTTTAAAGGGAGAAACCACTGACAGAATTCCCTGCCCAGGGGCAGAAATAAATAGTCCAGGATGAGTGGTGGGAGGGAGTAATAGGGATGCAATGAGGGGATAACAGGGATGCAGTGAGGGGATAACAGGGATGCAGTGAGGGGATAACAGGGATGCAGTGAGGGAAGCACAGGGATGCAATGAGGGGATGCAGCAGTGAGGGAAGCACAGGGATGCAGTGAGAGGATAACAGGGATGCAGTGAGAGGATAACAGGGATGCAGTGAGGGAAGCACAGGGATGCAGTGAGGGAAGCACAGGGATGCAGTGAGGGAAGCACAGGGATGCAGTGAGGGGATCACAGGGATGCAGTGAGAGGATAACAGGGATGCAGTGAGGGAATCACAGGGATGCAGTGAGGGAATCACAGGGATGCAGTGAGAGGATAACAGGGATGCAGTGAGGGAATCACAGGGATGCAGTGAGGGAATCACAGGGATGCAGTGAGGGGATCACAGGGATGCAGCAGTGAGGGAATCATAGGGATGCAGTGGGAAGCTCTCCCTTGGGCTGGTTCCAGGCACAGCAGTTCATTCCTCCTCCCCTCAGGGACTCACACCCAGAGCATCTCTGCTGGATCCTTTCCCTCTAGGGTGGGAGATCCCTCCTGGCAGTGCTGTGCTGTGCTGTGTGCCCGGGTTGTGCCCTGCAGGGGCTGTGGCAGTGCCCACGCTGCTCGTGCTGCCTTGGAACAATGAGAGGCTTCACTGCTTTCCCTGCAGCCCTCCCTGTTTATGAGGGGGCTCGTAAAAAGGGTCTGTGGGCAATTGTTCCCCGTGGGTCGATTCAGGAGGAAATAAAACTCTTATGTTCCTTAAAAAACAAGAGAGCCCTGAACAGCTCAGAGATGGGGCTTGGGGCGGGGGGAATGTGAGATACGAGCTTGAAAAATTCCTCCAGTTTCATCAATAGTGTTTAAAGTTGTATAACCAGGCAGGGCTGGGGGTTGCATGGGGGGAGCAGAGCCCTGATGCTGCTCCCTGAATAATGTCCCACTTGTCTGGGTCCAGCAGCAGCCCCTGGTTTTGTTTAAGCTCAAATGGGAAGCAGCTGTGGAGGTGCTGGGAGGCTGTGGGGCCTTTGGCCCGTGCTGGGAGGGAGGCAGGAGCTGCTGCAGGAGGCAGAGGTTCAGCAGTTTTATTTTCCCTCCCTGCCTTGGCCCTTTGAAGAGCAATTCCTGCTGTTCCAAAGCGGGCAGGCAGTGCTGTGCCCTGGGCAGAGGGAGAGCAGGGTCCTGCTGAAGTGTCCGTGGGTAAAAGGGCAGGGATGAGCCAGGGCCCCTCAGCTGGGCTGTCCCAGCACACCCAGGGCACACCTGGGGCTCCAGCAGTGCCCAGGGACAGGAGCAGGACTGCAGGACAGGATCCTTGAGGAAAGGAGAGGAGGAAAAACCTTCCCTGCTCTGATTTTCAGGTGCACTGGCAACGGGATTGCTCCATTCCAGTGATTTCCATAGAGCATCAGTCCCATCCAGTGCCTGCCCTGCCATGGGCAGGGACACTTTTACTGTCCAGGGTGCTCCAAGTCGTGTCCAGGCTGGCTTTGAACACAGCCAGGGATGGGAGAACCCTTGGGGCTGAGCCCAAACCCGGCGTCCTGCACACCCCGGGGGGACCCCTGGCTGCCATTGCCCCCTGCTGCCCTCCTCACCCACCCCTCAGCCGTGTTCCTGTCCCCATCCTGCCATGTTCCCACCACCCTCAGCCGTGTTCCTGTCCCCATCCTGCCATGTTCCCACCACCCTCAGCCGTGTTCCCATCCCCGTTCTGCCGTGTTCCACCACCCTCAGCCGTGTTCCTGTGCCCGTCCTGCCGTGTTCCCACCACTCCTCAGCCGTGTTCCACCACCCTGAGCCGTGTTCCTGTCCCCGGGCCGTGTTCCCCCACCCTGAGCCGTGTTCCTGTCCCCGGGCCGTGTCCCACCACCCTGAGCCGTGTTCCTGTCCCTGTCCTGCCGTGTTCCCATCCCCGTTCTGCCGTGTTCCACCACCCTCAGCCGTGTTCCACCACCCTGAGCCGTGTTCCCACCCTGAGCCGTGTCCTGTGCCCGTCCTGCCGTGTTCCCACCACCCTGAGCCGTGTCCTGTCCCTGGGCCGTGTTCCACCACCCTGAGCCGTGTCCTGTCCCCGGGCCGTGTTCCCCCACCCTGAGCCGTGTCCTGTCCCCGGGCCGTGTTCCCCCACCCTGAGCCGTGTTTCTGTCCCGTTTCCCGCAGGTGGCCAAGCGCCTGGGCCGGGTGCTGTGCATGGCCGGGTTCCCGCTGGCGCTGCCGCTGCAGCCGCCGGGGCTGCGGCCCCCGGAGCGGGAGGCGGCCCCGGGCGAGCTCCGCCCGGCCTCCACCGGCAGCGTGGCCTCGCCCTTCGGCGGCGCCGTGGCGCCCAGCCGGGGCTCCCCGAAGCAGGAGAACGGGAACCCTGCCCTGCTCGGCGACACCACCAAACCCCCGTCCTAACGGGGCCGGACCCGCGCCCCGCACCGCAGGAACGTTCTCTCTTTTTTTGGGTTGTTTTTTTTTATTTTGGATGCGTTTGCTTTTTTTAATTTGTTTGGGGAAAATAAAAGAAGAACCACGGAGATTTCTGAACTGTGAAAAAAAAAAAAAAGATTGAAAGGGAAGGAAGGAAAATGATCCAAAGATGTTGTCGTGGGACGACGCCAAGTGAAGAGAAGGATGCTGGAGGATGGAGGCAGCATTCCTGTTCCTTCCACACTGCTCAGTGGAGCTGGGGAGCCCTGCACAGGAGGGATGGACAGGCTGCTCTGCCTTCAGGAACTCGGGGCTGTGCCTCCACACGGAGGGGAAGGGGCTCTGCTGCTCCCGCCGGTACTCGGAGCAAAAACTCCCATCCACAGCCACCCCAGGCAAGCTCTCCTCCTCCCGCAGACTGGGCTCACTTCCTCATTCAGGTGTTCTATGCATCTCTAGCAACTTTGAAAACAATACCAAAGACAGACAAAAAGGATAAAAAGACAAAAAAAAGGACAAAAAAAGGACAAAAGGCAAGTTCCCGTCCATGTTTACTTCGTGCGGATGGTACAGAGCCCCCCTGCCCTGGCACAGGGGCTGGCAGTGCCCAGCCCTGCAGGGGTGCATTGATCCCCCTGGGATGTTTGGTTCCAAGAGCAGCCGGTGCTCCGGGGGAGGCTCCAGCCCGGCTGCCCCAGGCTCCTCCTGCAGCTGGGGGGGTTTGTTTGCAGCCTTGTCCAGAGCTGGATCCGTGCACATCTGGCTGCTTGCTCCAGAGGAAGATCACTGGACATCTGGCTGCTTGCTCCAGAGGTGGATCACTGCACATCTGGCTGCTTGCTCCAGAGGTGGATCTGTGCACATCTGGCTGCTGGGGACCACCAGAGCGAGCCCTGGCCCCCCCAGCCCTGGCTGCAGGGGAGGGGGCCAGGCTGAAGCAATGGGCAGAGTTTTTACTACTGTGAATGAGCTGGGAACTGCTGGGGGTGACCTCCTGTGACTTGTACAGTTGTGAGCAACAATCACATGTGGTACTTTTCTCTCTCTCTCTCTCTCTCCTCCCCCCAATCCCATTTTTATTTTTGGGTTTGTTTTTTGTTTAAACGTTGCACGTGCTGCCGTTTTTCTTACAGAATAGCTTTGGTGGTACTTTAGCTTCTTTATATTGTAAAAAAAGGAAAAAAAATTCATTATCCATCACATCACGATAAAAATGCTTTCCAGCAATCAATTTAAATAAAAAAGAAAAACACTTAATTTACAGATGGTACCTGGCTTTACCCAAGCAGTCTCTGTCCTTCCTTTCCTGGGTGCCCACCTGGCCTGGTGCCTCCCCACAGGTGCAGCAGAGCTGCCACATTCCTGCCTGGAATCCCATCCAGGCCAAGTTAGAGCCAGGAGAAAAAGGGAATTCCTTTCTCTTTGGGAAGAACAGGTAAGTTAAAATCTTTTCCAATGTGAAAATTTTTTCTTTATAGTTTAGGTGGTGCAGTTCTCACCTGGGCAGTGTTCCTGCATTATCAATTTTGCCTTTCCTTATTGCTTCAAGCCTGCACGTCCCTAAACCAAGAAACAAAAATTTAAAGTTTCCTTCTGCAGCACTCTTGGGGCAGCTTGAACTGATCAAGGCTTCCAGGGAAGCTGCAAAGCTCTGGCAGAGTGTCTGCAGTCCTTAAGGCATTCTGGGCACCAGGGGGGTTTGGTGAAGAGCAAAATCTGGGGATGCTGCTGGGGCAGAGAGGGGGAACCTTGGACAAAACCCTCGCCCTGGCCTTGCTCAGCTCACTCAGCAGGAGCTGGAAGGGAACCCTGTGCTATTGAAAGCAGATTTTAATGGGCTTTTATTCCCTCTGCTGAGCAGTTTTTTCTGGCCTTGCTTGGCCTCGGGTTTATTGGTACCAAAAGCAGAACTGGTAGAAAAAGCTGGAGAAGTCCAAATTGAGTTGAACGGTCCCAGTTGTGGCTCTGGGGCTGGTCCCACCTGTGCTCCTGGCTCTGACAGCAGCTCCAGGTGCTGCAGGGCTCAGGCTGGACAGGGCTGGGGTGCTCAGTCCTCATCAGAAAACTCCAGGTCCTGCACGAGGTCGTCCCCTCCCTGTGCCAGCTGCTGCAGGTCCGAGCGGGACAGGCCCCGGGGGCAGCTCCTCCTCTGCTGGGCACGCTGGGCATCCTGGGCATCCTGGGCACCTTCCCTGCCTGCCTCTGCTGGGGAGAGGGACAGGGTCAGTGATCTGCCTGCCAGGGGGGCACTGATTAATGCCAGGCACTCATTAACTCATCCTGGAGAGCCCTGCAGGGCTGGGCACAGCAGCTGTGCCTGGGGGGGCACAGGAGCCCAAAGTGCCCCAGGTGGGGCAGGAACAGGAGCCCCAGTGCCCTCCCTGGGGCAGGAACAGGAGCCCAAAGTGCCCCAGGTGGGGCAGGAACAGGAGCCCCAGTGCCCCCCCTGGGGCAGGGACACCAAGGGGAATTTGGGAGCTCTCCAGCAAGGACAGGGTTACCCCGTGCCCCAGGTGCAGGTCAGAACTCCCCACTCACCCTCTGCCTCGCTGTCCTCCTCCAGCTCTTCCTCCTCATCCTCCTCCACTTCGTAATTTCCTTCTTCATCATCATCTTCCTCCCCGAACTCCTTGCTGCTGCCTTCTGAGCTGTCATCTGAGGCTCTGCCCCTCCCTGCAGGGGTTTCAGGGTGTGAGTGGACATGAGCAGCAGCAGCAGCACACGAGGGGAGGGAGCTCAGCAGTGCCAGACTCACTGCAGGGCAGATTTCTCCTCATTTCTCACTGATACCCCCAAAGCCACTTCCCTGTGCTGCAGGGGCCCAGCCCCTCTTCCTGAGCCATTCCCAATTCCCAGCTTTCCCTCCCTGCCAGAAATCCAGCTGCAAAACCCAGGAGAGCAGGAGCCTCCCCAGCTCGGGGTTCTTTCCTGCTCAGACATTCCCAGTCTGGATTTTCTCCCCTCTTCAGCCCTTGCAGGGACCCCAGCCCGGATCCTTCCCTGCCTGACAAACATTTCCCATTCCAGGGGAAAGCTCACCCTGCTCTGATGGGATTCCCAGCACCCAGCACCTCTCCTGAGCCCTGGGGGCACTCTGGGGGTGTGATCCTGCTGCAATTTCTGCCCCAGGAGCAGCAATCTGCCCTGGATCCACAGCACCACGGAGGGGCTGCAGATTCTCCTCCCTTCCTTCCTGCTGCACACACCCAGGACATCCCAAACACCCCAAATCCCAGAGAATCCCAGATTTATCCCAAATTCTCTGCTCAACTTCCCAGGCAGGCTGCACAATTTGCTGTGGCCCTCTCGTGGTCACAGCCCAGGTGACAGCAGCCCCTGCTCTCTGGGATTTCTGGGCTCCTAGGGAGCATCAGTCAGGATAAAATGAATAATAAAATAAAAGAAATAAATCAGAAGTGCAGCAAGGACAGGATCAAAGGTCTCTGTGCTGGTGGGAGCCCCTGCCATGCACAGAACCTGCTCAGGGAATGTGAACAGGGAAAATGGGACTGGGGACAAGGAAAAGGGGAATGTGGACAAGGAAAAGGGGATTGTGGACAGGGAAAAGGGGAATGTGGACAGGGAAAAAGGAGCTGTGGACCGGGAAGAAGGAATTGTGGACAAGGAAATTGGAATTGTGGACAGGGAAAAGGGAACTGTGGACAAGGAAAATGGAATTCTGGACAAGGAAAAGGGGACTGTGGACAAGGAGAAGGCAAGGCCAGCCCCAGCCCTGTACCTTTCACAGAGAATCCACCATTCTCCTCCTCAGAGTCACTGTCCAGCTCAAAGAGATCCTTGAATTCCTTCTTATCCTCCTCCTTCCTCTCATCTGGCCTCCTGCGTTTGATTTCTGGGAAGTTCAAGTCTTCAAGCTGGAAAGAAAACAAACCCCAGAGTGAGAGCAGCCCTCATTTGTGCTTCTGCATGTCCAAGGCTGTGGTTAAAGGCAGAACTTGGCTCTGCCCAGGGCAGCTGGGGCTGTCTGCTGCCAGCCACAGGTCTGAGGGGTCCCAGGGCTGAGGGAGGCACACACAGCTCTGCTGCTGCTGCACTGATCTCACCCTCACAAACTGCCTGTGCTCCTGGAACGTGCAGGGTGGCAGCCCAGCAGGGATGGGGAGGAGGAGGAGGATGAGGATGAGGATATCCATGGGGCCCCTCTGGAGCAGCACACCCTGAGCCACTCCCTGGTTTTGGGGGCAGATTTCAGCATTTCAGGGGCTGAGGATGCTCAAGGGCTGCATCCATCCCCTGCCCTGCTGGAGATGATGGCCCAGAGCCCCTGGAGCAGGCAGCCACTGTCAGGGCCATCAGAGTCCCTCAATTGACACCTCAGTGTCCTTCACACCTCTCCGGAGGGGGATTAGGGGGAGGATTCACTTGCAGGGCAAAGATCATGAGAATGCAAATGAAATCCCGAGTGCTCTCTGAGCCCAGCTGCCCTGCCCTGCCCTCTGGGAGGCACTGGGGCATGGGCACACACCAGGGCTGGCCTGGGAGCACTCAGCACTCATCTGCTGCCCCTGGCACCCCTCAGCCTGGGCACAGGCACCCTCCAGCAGGCAGAACAGCCTGAGGGGGAAGGCAGAGGCACAGGCAGGGGATGGAGCTGGGGGTCTGCTCCTGCAGCCAGTTCCAGCCATCTCCCCCAGCCCCTGCAGGGTTATGGCCCCCAGCTGGGCCAGAGTGATCCTGGAGCTGAGCACTGCCCAGCAGGGATGGGCAGAGGGGGCAAATCACCCTCCACCACTGCAGGGGCCTCCTTAAATCATCATCATCCTCCCAGTGCTCTTCCTGCCACAGGGGAGAGGCCTCTGCTCCTCCCTGTCTGTGCTGCTGCTTTAAAAACCAGCCCAGAGGTGCCAGGGAAGGGATTGGGGAAGCAAAATGGACACGGGCACTGCCAAGCTGCTGCCCCATGGCTGGCACTGCCCCATGGCTGGCACTGCCCCATGGCTGGCACTGCCCCCATGGCTGGCACTGCCCCATGGCTGGCACTGCCCCCATGGCTGGCACTGCCCCATGGCTGGCACTGCCCCCAGAGTGGGCTGGGTAGGGAAGGACCCCAAATCTCCCCCAGCTCCACGGGCAGGGACCCCTCCCACTGCTCAGAGCCTCTGCCAGGGAAGGGGCAGCCCCAGCCTGGGCAGGCTCCAGCCCCACCAAGGGCTGACAGCATTTTCCACAATTCCCATAATTTCCAGCATTCCCAGCATTTCTGGGGCACAAGGCAGGCTCCTGTCCTGGGGTTCCACATTCCCACAGGGAAAAATCCCCATTTCCAGAGGCAGCTCTGGCTGACACCAGCACAACCTGAGCACAGCAAGCAGGACCTGGTGCTGGGTGAGCTGTGCCACCCTCACCCTTCTGAGACCCAAATAAAATAAAAAAAAATAAAAAAAAATAAAATAAAATAAAATAAAATAAAATAAAATAGAATAAAATAGAATAAAATAAAATAAAATAAAATAAAATAAAATAAAATAAAATAAAATAAAATAAAATAAAATAAAATAAAGAAAATATAAAATAAAATAATAAAATAAAATATAAAATAAAATAAGAAAAGAAAAGAAAAGAAAAGAAAAGAAAAGAATAAAATAAAATAATAAAATAAAATATAAAATAAAATAAAATAAAATAAAATAAAATAAAATAAACCCCAATGTGCTGTGGAGAGGCCCCAAAGGACTGAGACTTGCACTGGCACAGCCCACAGTCCCTGTGCTCATCACACACAAGCACTAATTAGCTAATTTGGGGGCCAGGCTTTTAATCCCCAGCTAGAGAGCTCCTATCTGCAGGGTCTCAGCAGGCTGATTAGTCCCCATCCCATTAAAACCATTGGGAAAAGCAAATGGAATGGGCAGGAAGGGTCAGAGCTGTTGTCTCAGGCAGGCTGCAGCTCCCAGCCAGGCTGGCTTTCTTTCCTCCCTGTTATTGCCTTTCTCCCCCCAATGGCTGCTAATGGGACATGGATTTTCCCAGCCCTAATGGGCCTCATGGTGCTCCCTCTCCTGCTGGGGCTCACAAAGCTGCATCATTAAACCACCAGTGCCCACCGAGCCACACAACAGCCCCATTCAGCAGCAGGGCTGCAGGGCAGCCTGCAGGACAGCAAACCCCAAATCTGCTTCTCTGAACAGAGAAAACCCCAAATCTGCCTCTGTCTGAACACAGCAAACCCCAAATCTGCTCCTCTCTGCATTGCAAACCCCAAATCTGCTTCTCTTGAACACAGAAAACCCCAAATCTGCCTCTCTGCAAAGTAAACCCCAAATTTGCCCCTCTCTGTACAGAAAAAAACCTAAATCTGCCTTTCTGAACAGAAACAAACCCCCAAATCTGCCCCTCTCTGCAGAGAGCTGCTCCAGCAGCAGGGCCAGTCTGGGGCAGGAGCTTGGCCCCACTCTGGGCTGTCCCTGTCCCCATTCCCAGGCTGTCCCTGTCCCCAGTGCTGTCCCTCAGCCCCTGTCCCCGTTCCCTGGCTGTCCCCAGGCCATGGCTGTGCTGTCCCCAGGGCTCACCCCCTGGTTTGCTGCTCACCCTTTCCTTGCCACTGATCTCCAGCTGGATCTCCTTCTCCCTCAGCTTCTTCCACTGTGTGTAGTACCTGCCCAGGGGCGTCCCCTCCTCCTTCAGCTGCTGCTCCCACTGCTCCTGTGGACAAGGACACACACACACATCCAGGGGCTCCCAGCACAGGGCAGGACCCTGCCCAAACCCACTTCCCACTCCTGGGCAATGGGGGCCAGCAGGACTCAGAGGATTTGTGAATTCTCAGTTATGGAACAGCTGCTGGGTCAGGAGGGTGGCACTGGGAACTGTCCCCAGCCAGGCAGGGCTGGGCACTGCAGGGACACACGGGGAGCCAAACGCTGAGGTGGAAAAGTGTCTGTGCCATGTCCCCGTGTCTGTGCCATGTCCCCGTGTCTGTGCCATGTCCCCGTGTCTGTCCCCGTGTCTGTGCCATGTCCCCGTGTCTGTCCCATGTCCCCATGTCTGTGCCATGTCCCCGTGTCTGTTCCCATGCTGTCCCCGTGTCTGTGCCATGTCCCCGTGTCTGTCCCCGTGTCTGTGCCATGTCCCCGTGTCTGTGCCATGTCCCCGTGTCTGTGCCATGTCCCCATGTCTGTCCCCATGTCCCCGTGTCTGTGCCATGTCCCCATGTCTGTGCCATGTCCCCGTGTCTGTGCCATGTCCCCAGGCTGGCCCCATGTCTGTCCCATGTCCCCATGTCTGTCCCCATGTCTGTCCCGTGTCCCCATGCTGTCCTTGTGTCCCAATGTCCCATGTCCCCATGTCTGTCCCATGTCCCCATGTCTGTCCCGTGTCCCCATGTCTGTCCCGTGTCCCCATGTCTGTCCCCATGTCTGTCCCCATGTCTGTCCCCATGTCCCCATGTCTGTCCCATGTCCCCAGGCTCACCACAGCAGCCGTGCTGGCCACTCCAAAGGTCACCCTCTGCCTCCTGCTGCAGATGTGGGCTGAGTTCTCCTGCAGCTTCTCCAGCAGCTGCCTCATGGGCCTGCAGTAGTTGGCCACCTTGCAGTCCCTCAGGAAGGATTTCAGCTGCAGGACAGGGACAGGAAGCACAAAGCCATGGCAGGGAGCCCTGTCCCTCTGCCCCCAGCACACCCCAGCTGCCATCACAGCAGCAGCTCAGAAAATGGGAACTCAGGCCCAGACCTTCCCTGCCTCCCCCAAAGCACAAAGGAACCATCAGCACAATTCCTCAGCTGCTGAAGCCTGTCCTGCCCTCACCCCCCTTCCTAAAGTATTTATTTTCCATAGGTGCTGCATATTTATCTCCACTGAGAGATGCATTTGTCATTGGATTTATCTCACTTGATCCCCCAGCTGCAGCCCCAGATCCATTCCATCCCCTGCCACATCCATTATCATTTTTCTTCCCTTGCACAAGTGTCACCAGGAATCCTGCAGCAGCCTGGGCTCTGGCAGTGCAGTCTGGAGCTGTGTGCTCCCTGCACAGTCCCTGCTCCATCCCTGCACAGCCCCTGCTCCACCCCTGCACAGCCCCTGCTCCACCCCTGCACAGCCCCTGCTCAGCCCCTGCTCCATCCCTGCTCCATCCCTGCACAGCCCCTGCTCCACCCCTGCTCCATCCCTGACCCCTCACAGTCCCACCCCTGGCTGCCACAGAAATTAATGGAACCTAATGAGACCTCAGCCCTGCCTGGAGGGGCAGGGACACAACCAGGGGAGTGAAACAGGATCAAGGACAGAGAGGGGGAAATCAGGGTCTGTGTGTGCTTTCCCTGCTCTGCCAAATGAACAATGGGACCTGGGCAGGGTGAAAGCACCCAGCACACAGAGTGTGCCTGGACATGGCACTGAGGGCTCCCAGCCCAGCCCTGTCCTCACTGGGGCTGCTTCTGTCCCCTGAGACAGCACAGAGCAAAACCCCAGTGGGAACTGCTGCAGGGAGCAAACCCTGCCAGGGACATTGCCTGGGACAGGGGACAGTGGGCAGGGCAGGTTTGGGAAGGAAAGGGGAAGGGGAAGGGGAAGGGGAAGGGAAAGGGGAAGGGAAAGGGGAAGGGGAAGGGGAAGGGAAAGGGAAAGGGAAAGGGAAAGGGAAAGGGAAAGGGAAAGGGAAAGGGAAAGGGAAAGGGAAAGGGAAAGGGAAAGGGAAAGGGAAAGGGAAAGGGAAAGGGAAAGGGAAAGGGAAAGGGAAAGGGAAAGGGAAAGGGAAAGGGAAAGGGAAAGGGAAAGGGAAAGGGAAAGGGAAGGCAGCACCTCCTGCCCAGTTCCCTGCTCACACAGGGACATTTCCCTGGGGTCAGGGCTGGGAGCAGCAGCAGAGCTGTGGGCAGGGCAGGGCAGCACCTCCTGCCCTCCTGGCTCCTGCCAGCTCCTCCCTCAGTGCCAGCTTTCCCCCCCTCCTGCCATGTGCTGCCTGCCAGGGCTCTGGGGAGGGAGGGAAGGGGCTCTGCCCCCCAGCCCCTGCAGGCAGAGACCCCCACGGGTCAGCCCTGGGCCAGCAGCAGCAGCTTTGAAGTGCCTCCCATCCCCACTGGCTCCCCTTTCATCTGCCAGGGCTTCCTGCCTTGCAGGCAGAGAATTTGGGAAGCTCAGCCCAGCTTCCCCCAGAGCAGCAGGAGCAGGAGGAGGAGGAGGAGGAGGAGGAGGCACACAGCCCCTGCCAGCTGGAGCAGCCCAGCAGGGAGGGAGGGAGGGAGGGAGGCTGGGCACACATGGATGGGAGCAGGGCAGGGCTGGAAGCTCTCCAGGAGAAAATCCTCTCCCCTGGCAGCTCTTGGGAGCCAAGGGCAGCCCCAGCCTGGCAGAGGCCTCGGGGCTGTGGGCAGAGCAGCCAGGCAGGAATGCAGCAATGCAGGAATGCAGGGATGCAGCAATGCAGCAAGGCAGCAAGGCAGGAATGTAGGAATGCAGCCATGCCCTGCACAGCTCCTGCTGCAGCCAAACCCAGCTCCCAGAGCTCCCAGAGCTCCCAGAGCTGCAGCACAGGGCTGCCAGCAGGGGGGACAGGGACAGCCACGGGCTCAGGAGCTGCTCTGGCTGCTCACACAGGGGCTGCCAGCTCCCAGCAGCCACGGCAGCCCCTGTGCCAGCCCGGGGCACACAGCCAGGAGCCTGGCACATGCCAGCCCCTGGCAGGGACACGGAGCTCTGCTTCCCAAACAGCCCATGGGGCACAGCCCCAGCACCAGGGACACCCCAAACAGCCCGTGGGGCACAGCCCCAGCACCAGGGACACCCCAAACAGCCCGTGGGGCACAGCCAGGGCTCCAGGGACACCCCAAACAGCCTGTGGGGCACAGCCCCAGCACCAGGGACACCCCAAACAGCCCGTGGGGCACAGCCAGGGCTCCAGGGACACCCCAAACAGCCTGTGGGGCACAGCCCCAGCTCCCCCAGCAGCCAGGGACAGCCCAAGCTGTGCAGGGGCTGGTGGCACACACCAGGACAAGCAGAGGCTCGTGTCCCCACAGAGGATGTGACAGCAGCCAGCCCTGAGTTGGAAGCAGAGGGAATGAGGGAACACATCCCAACACTGGCACACTGAGCTGGGCTGCCTGCAGCTCCAGGGGAGGGAGCCTGAGAAGGGAGGGAACACTGGGGAGGGAAATGGGGGAGAAAAGGCTGGGAAGATTGGGGGGGAAGATTGGGAAGGGAAAAATCAGAAGAGAAAATTGGGAAGAGAAAATTGGGGAGGAAAGACTGGGAGGAAAGACTGGGAAGGGAAGATTGGGGAGGAAAGATTGGGAAGAAGAGAAGGAAAGACTGGAAAGAAAGACTGGGAGGAAAGACTGGAAGGAAAGATTGGGAAGGGAAGATTGGGAAGGGAAGACTGGCAGGGAAGACTGGGAAGGGAAGAGTGGCAGGGAAGATTGCCATCTTGTGGAGAGCACCTCGGGGAGGCTGAGCAAAGGACAAGCTGGGGCTCAGAGCACAAGGACAAGCTGGGGCTCAGAGCACAAGGACAAGCTGGGGCTCAGAGCACAGGTTCTGCTCCAAGACCTCACAGCAACAGCTCTGAATGCCCAAAACTCAGCTGAGATCCCAAGCCCATCCCAGAGCAGCTGTGCAGCCTCTGCCCACTCTGGCTCCCAACAGATGGCAAACTGCAGAGCCACCTTCCCCAGCTCCAGCCTAACTGGATGTGATGCCTCTGCTCCTCCCCAAAACACAAATTAAAATTAAAATCAAGCAGAGGTAAATGGCTCTCCCTTCATTCTGAGGGCCATCCTGAGCTCCCTGTCAGTTTAAATCACTTTATCCCACCCTGTGCACGTTCATGGCAGCCCCAGAAGTGCCTCCCCCTTACCTGGATGACCGTGGGCAGAACCAGCTCTGGGAAGCCAATGCTGTGGGCCTGGCCATGGAGGTACTCCAGCAGCAGGTCATAGAGCTGGTCAATGAGCCCATCCTGAGCAGGAGGACACAAATCAGGGACTGGGCACGGCCTGAACCCCACAGAGCTCCCACAGCACCCAAACCCAGCCTGGGAAGGGGTGTCCAGCCTTTGGGGACAGGGACATGGGGCACATTCCTTTGGGGACAGGGACATGGAGCACATTCCTTATCACAGGGACATGGAGCACATTCCTTGTCACAGGGACATGGGGCACATTGCTTTGGGGACAGGGACATGGAGCACATTCCTTATCACAGGGACATGGAGCACATTCCTTTGGGGACAGGGACATGGAGCACATTCCTTGTCACAGGGACATGGAGCACATTCCTTGTCACAGGGAGCCCAGGTCCCACTCACCCTGAAGGCCTTTTCCTGCAGGTTGGCATTGGAGAGCTTCAGGATCACAGCAAAGTTGATGGGCTTGGAACTCATCCGTCCTGGCTTCTTGTTGAAATCCACTTGCTGGAAAACCTGGAGGAGAAAAAAAAAAACAAAAAAAGAGTTTAAATGTGATCAAAGCACAAAGCAACCAGCACACAACACAGCCAAGGGCAGGCAGGTGGTGGCACAGCCAAGAAAACAACCCAGGAACCCCAATTCCTGCTCACTGCCCCACAGTTTCCCAAATATCCCAGGCAGGGACAGGGAGGGAGCAAACAGAGCCACACCTGAGGCTGGGGGCCCTGGGTGTGCAAGGTGTGAACAGGAAACCAACACAAGCAAGGCTCAGGAAGCTGAGCTTGGCTCCTCAGCCCCAGCCTTCTCATGGTCAGAGGCTGCACCCCAGAGCTGGAGTGGGGTTTGGAGCTGCCCCCAAAGGTGAGGAGAGTTCCACAGCAAGACTCAGTGATGCTCACACCAAATTCACTATTGTCACTGAAATCACTGTCCCAGGACACCTGCTCAAGGCAGGGCCCATGTGGCCACCAAGGCAGGCTTCAATCTCATTTAAACATTACAAAGCCACCAGCTGATGACATCTGATGGCACCCAGAGAGGGGTGAGCAGCACCGCCTGCTCACCCACGCCCTGCAGCAGCCCCAGCTCCTCTCTCCAGTGCCCACACACTCTGGGACTGCCCTCCAAGGCAGGAGATCATTCCTCTGCCCTGTGAGCAGCAGCAGCAGCAGATCCATGAGCAGCCCCCGTGGTGGGGATGCAGCACAGGGAGGCTGGGAGGAGGCAGAGGCTGCTCAGGGCCCAGCAGTGTCCCCAGGAGCAGGAGGCTGGGAGGAGGCAGAGGCTGCTCAGGGCCCAGCAGTGTCCCCAGGAGCAGGAGCAGGAGGCTGGGAGGAGGCAGAGGCTGCTCAGGGCCCAGCAGTGCCCCCAGGAGCAGGAGCAGGAGGCTGTATTGATCTGTGACATTGCATCTGTCAGTCCAGGCTCTCTGGAAGGGAGGGACAGGAGTGCACACAAAGAGCCCCTGCCTGGGGGATCGATGCACAAACCTTATCATGCACAGCTATTGCTGGGCCCAAACACAGCCACTGATCCCCAGGGCACACTCTGGGGCTCCCTGGCACCTCCCAGGCCTGCAGGCAGGCAGGGCAGGGCAGCCAGGGGCTCTGGCAGTGGCCCAGGAGGGGCAGGGCAGGGCAGGCAGGGAGTGTGGCATCGATCCCCAAGGGCTGCAGCCAGGCTGGGCACGGCCTCACTGATTCCAGGAACCCTGGGGGGCACAGTGAGGGACCAGGGGCCACAAAACCCCACCAGGAAAGCACAGGCAGACACAGGGGAGGGGAGGACGGGCAGGAAGGAGAGGGATTCAGGGATTTCTGGCACTCCCGGGTGCCACGGGAGCAGCAATTCCATGTTCTCAGCTGCCAGGCCTCACACAAATCTTCCTGAAGAAGTTTTTTTCATTCCTGAAGTGTTTTTTCCTTCCATTTCCTGCTGTCTGCAGTCAGGAACCACCCTGCCCTCCCCTAGAGATGAGCACAGCAGCAGGACGGGGCTGGGGAATTCCTGCAGCTCTGAACTCCCCCTGTGCCTGCCCCAGCCCCTGGCAGGGCACTGTGCCCCCAGCTGCTGCAGGCACAGCTCCCACACAGTAAAAGCTGAATTCCAGTTTGATTTTCGATTTTCTCAGCAGTTCTGGGGCTGAATGCCAGGGAGCTGAGGGAGGGAGCACAGTGGGAGCTGGGGAGCAGGGGCCAGCCCACCTCCAGGATGAAGGGCAGCACGGGGATGAAGGTCCTGGTGCTCTGGGACAGCAGCGTGAGGGCGCGGATGCAGTGCATGCGCAGGGGGTAGAACCGAGACGTTGGCACCAGCCTGGGAGGGAAAAACAGAAAAAAATAAATGAAAATTTAAAATATTGAATAAAAATAAATGTTAAATAGAAATAAATCAAATAGTAAACAAAAAGAATAAAAATATTAAATAAAAAGAAATGTTACAATATTAAATATAAATAAATAAATAAAAATAAATGTTAAATAGAAATAAGTCAAATAGTAAATCAAAAGAATAAAAATATTAAATAAAAATAAATGTTACAATATTAAATACAAATAAATAAATAAAAATAAATGTTAAATAGAAATAAATAAAATAGTAAATCAAAAGAATAAAAATATTAAATAAAAAAAATATATTAAATAAAAATAAATGTTAAAATATTAAATAAAAAAATTAAAATAGTAAATTAAAATAATGAAAATATTAAATGAAAACAAATGTTAAAATATTAAATAAATATAAATAAAAATAAATATTAAATAGAAATAAATAAAATAGTAAACAAAAAGAATAAAAATATTAAATAAAAAGAAATCTATTAAATAAAATAAATGTTAAAATATTAAATAAAATAAATATTAAATAGAAATAAATAAAATAGTAAATCAAAATAATGAAAATATTAAATAAAAAGAAATCAATTAAATAAAAAGAAATGTTAAAATATTAAATAAAAATAAACATTAAATAGAAATAAATAAAATAGTAAACAAAAAGAATAAAAATACTAAATAAAAAGAAATCTATTAAAAATAAATGTTAAAATATTAAATAAAAATAAAAATAAATAAATATGAAATAAAAATAAAAAATTAGTAAATAAAAAGAAAAATATTAATTAAAAAGAAATAAAAAGAAATTAATCAAATAAAAATAAATTAAAATAAAAATAATAAAAATATTCAATAAAAACACAGTGCCTGTCTCACAGGGCACAGCCCCCAGAGCTGCCCCTCTGCCTCCCCCACAGCCCAGTCCAGCTCCGAGGGGATCCAGGTGGGACCTGACTCTGTTTTCCCAACGCTGGAATCACAGAATCAGGGAATGCTTTGGGATGGAAGGGACTTAGAGCTCACCCAGTGCCATGGCAGGGACACCTGGCACTGTCCCAGGCTGCTCCAAGCCCTGCCCAGCCTGGCCTTGGGCACTGCCAGGGGTGGGACAGCCACAGCTGCTCTGGGCCATCATTCCAGGGCCTCCCCACCCTCAGGAGGAGGGATTTTTTCCTGCTATCCCATCTGAAGTGTCCTCTCTCAGTTTGGAGCCATTCCCTGTGTCCTGTCCCTCCTTCCTTTGGAAACCCTCTCTCCATCTCCCTTGTGGCTCCTGGAAGGGCACAGTGAGGTCACCCCAAACCCACCCGGGGGTTCCCAAACCTCCACAGCCTCGCCTGGCAGTTCCTGCAGCTCATGCCAAGCTGCTCACACCCTGCTGGGCCTCACCCCATTCCTGCCCCCAGCCCCAGCCCCTGCCTGATCTCCTGGACAGGGAGGAAGGGGCCTGGAGCCATCCCAGAGCAGGGGGTGCCAGGGGGATGTTTGCATCCTCTTATCTGATCGTTTAAATCTGCTTATCTCCATCACCCTGGGGAGCTCCTCCAGAGCTGGGCTTAAAGCTGAGAATCTGGTTAGCAGAGCTAACAGGATTTGGGAGATCACCAGAGATCCCCAAATTCCCTCAATGCTCATGGTAACAGGCACCTCAGAGCACAAACATTTCATCCATCTGAGCTGATGTGAGGAGGGAATCCCCAGCAGACATCCTGGAAATAACAACTGTGGCCCACTTCTTCCAGTTCCAACAAACAGGCACCAAAAATGCAGCTTCTAAATGCATTTACAGAGCTGCAGATGAGGATTTTCTGGATCATTTTCCTCACAGTTACAAGGATAATCTGCCCAGGTTATTCAGCCTGAGACTTCCCTGGTACAAAGAGGAAAGAATAACCCACACCACAACTCTGTCACCCCCTAAACAGCTGCTCACACACATCTTGGGCTGGAAAATTTCAATTAAAAGCATCTGAGAGCATTCATGGTTAAATGCAAATCACAGAAGTGTAAAGTAACACACCAAAGCAGAGCAGAAAGAATGAGGAACTGCACTCACTTGATGCAGCCAATGATGACCTGTGTCAGGGGGTAGATGAGGGGCTCCAGGACCTCACTGGGGTGGATGGTGCTGAGAACTCGACACCAGAAGTACAGGCAGTGGATGTACTGCCAGTTATAGACTGACTGGAAGTTCTCCTGCAGGAAAGGGGGAAAAAACAAAGGCAGAAATGTGAAAATGTGGCATTTGATAGTGCTCACTCTGCTCCCTGCCCAGGCTCATTTTATCCAGAACACTGCAATGCCCAGGGAGGAAAAACAACCCTGGAGCTGCCATTCCCAGGGCAGCAAGTGCACTGGTACCAGCCAGGGCCTGAAGGAAATAAAGTGAACAAAACCAGGCTGCTGTGCCCAAGGGGGGCTGCTTTGAGAAGGGAAATTCCCAACCTCACAGCAGGGACTGGGACTGGCCAGGGAACCCTGAGCTGAGATATGGAGCAAATATCAGCCCAGAACTTTTGGGGAATTCTGAACTGAGCACTGGAGAAAGGATCAGCCCAGAACTTTTGGGGAACCCCGAGCTGAGAACTGGAGCAAATATCAGCCCAGATCTTTTGGGGAATCCTGAGCTGAGATAGGGAGCAAATATCAGCCAAGCACTTTTGGGGAATCCTGAATAATTATAATAAATAAAATAATATTTTAATATTTAAATTATAATAAATAAAATAATAAAAATATAACAGCCCAGCTGGAGCAGGAGTCCCTGAAGGAAACTCCTCCCTCAGCCCTGCAGGTATTGCCCAAACCACAGCAGATGCACTCACAAGGTGCCTCAGTCCCCACTTGTGTTTTTTTCTCCAGATTTCCAGGGCCCAGCTCATCTCTCCTGCACAGAGCAGCAGGATGATGCACAAGTGCTGAGACAGGCACAGAATGTTTAACTGCAGCCACTGTGCCAGGCCTTGCAGCAGGGCCCTGAGCCAGGGCACAGCTGGACACAGTGGCAGGGCTGTGCCAGCTCTCCCCAGCTCACAGAGATGCACAGAAAGATTTCCTCAGCTCCTCCTGCACAGGGCAGACGAGCAATCTGCTCTGCTAATCACCTTCCAGCACCATCCCTGCCCATTCAGACAGGCTTAGTGCTTGCATTTGGACATTTTGGTGGTGCCATGCCCCTCTGAAGGGCCACCAGCCCCCCCAGCTGTGAAATCAAATGGATTTACTCCTTGTCTGGGCCACAACTGAGGGTGTAAGGAGCCAGTGCAATCCAATTAGGGGATCTGCAGCCCAGACTTCATTTATCTCTGCTTATTTATCCCCATGTCTGACAGGCCAGGAGATTTAGCTGGGCACCAACCCTGCCCTGTTTGGGGGCAGCTCAATAGTTAATCTGTGGGGTCTGTTTTGCTAAACAGGACAAAATCCAGGATTAGCAATCTGACTCAGATTTCCCAGGTCACACTGGAGGTGGCTGAAACCAGGGCTGCTCCCCAAGCTCTGAGCTGCTTTGTTAAGTCCATTAAAAGCCCCAGAATTTACCAGGGAGCTGCATCACCCCAGGGAGGCCTTGGCAGAGCAGTAAAACCAGCCTAGGGCTAGGGCTGCTTCCAAGGAAAAAGCCATGGACACAGCCATTGTGGCAGTTCTGTGCTCCCCTTGGGATGTCTTTGGCAGCTGCAGTGTGCCTGCACTTTCTGCTTTAAAAACCCTAATCCTAGGCATAACCCTAACCCTAACCCCAACCCCAGGCAGGTAAACCAGCCTAGGGTTAGGGATGGTCCCAAGGAAAAAGCCATGGAGGCAGCCATCATGGCAGTTTTGTGCTCCCCTTGGGATGCCTTTGGCAGCTGCAGAGTGCCTGGAGCTTGGGGCTTTCTGCTTTAATAACCCAAAGCCAGGTGTAATCCTAACCCTAACCCTAACCCCAGGTGTAACCTTAACCCTAACCCTAGGTGTAACCTTAACCCTAACTCCAGGTGTAACCTTAACCCTAACCCTAGGTGTAATCCTAACCCTAACCCCAGGTGTAACCTTAACTCTAACCCTAACCCGAGGTGTAACCCTAACTCTAACCCTAACCCCAGGTGTAACCCTAACCCTAACCCTAGGTGTAATCCTAACCCTAACCCTAGGTGTAACCTTAACCCTAACCCTAACCCTAACCCTAACCCTAGGCAGGAGCACAGACTCAGGCTAGGGCAGATTCCAAGGCTGGAGGCAGCCATGCTGTGGCAGTTTTGTGCTCCCCTTGGGATGCCTTTCACAGCTGCAGTGTGCCTGGAGCTCTGGGCTTTGTGTCTTGCAGATCCCTCACCACAGGTGCTTTACCTGCCTGTTCTGTCCCAGAGGCTGGTGCACACTGTGCTATATTCTGATTAATGCATGCCATTCCTTCCTCAACACTCACACAGCCTGTCTCAGGCCCCTGTGCTGCCCGTGCTGGATCCTGCCAAGGCTGTGTAACAAATCCCCCCTTTCTGCCTGTAGCAGGGAGCCCCAGGAGGATGAGGAGGGTGCCCACCTTCTTCCTGAGGGTCATGGCACTGCGCAGGTGGATGGCCAGCTGGCGGATGTAGATGAAGCTGTGCTGGTAGGACGTGGGGCTGTCCAGGGCCAGCATCTCCACCAGGGTTCTCTGCATGAAGTTGATCATGGGCAGCACGTTGGGAGAGGTGAACCTGGAGTTCTTCACAAAGGCAATGTACATTTGCTGGGAGGGGAAGAGGATGAGAAAGCAATGTGTAAAATAAGAGTAAAATGCATTCTGGGACTCCTCTGCCCCTCCAGTGTGACCAAACTGTCACTGTGAGCTCAGGCTGGAGATTGATGGGGCACACTCTTCTGCAAGCAGTGAAAGAAATGAACTAATCATAAACTAAGAAGTAAATTAATTATAAATATTTAATATATAATTATATAAATAATATAGATATTATTATTTAACATAAATAATAAATATAAAGCCTTTAATATAAATAATATGTATAAATAATATTTAATATAAATAATAAATATAAAGCATAGCCTGATTTATAGAGTTTTCTACAAGTATTGTTCCTAATTCTAATTGGTTGGTAACTAGCTGTTACCTTGTTTGATTGGTTACTTCACTAGAGGTGGTTACATGCTTGTGTCCCTTTCTAGATATTGTTTGCATTTTTCTTTTAATGATTCAGGACAGTTTTTACAGGTGCTGTTAACAGTTACAGCCTTGGAATTCTTTCTCAGGAGAATAAGCAGATTTTCACTGTTATAGGATTTTATTCTTATGAGAACTCATCAGGTTAGCTTAGCTAGGTAAGTTCCCATCAGAACACTCACACTCTCTTAGTAAGGCCCAAACTATGTTTTACAAGGCCTTTCTCCTGTAAGGTTTTGCTTGTATTTAGCACCAAACCAGGGCTGCAGGGTTGCTCTGATCCCAGAAAGGAATAACCCAGCCTGTCCCTTCTCCAGGGCAGACAGGAGCAGGTTTGGACATGTGCCCAGCACTGCAGGAGGGGCTGGACACTGGGCATGGCTGGGCACAGCTCTCCTGCTCAGGTGCCACCGTGGCAGGCAGGAAAATACACCTGGGCACCCAGCTGAAAGGTCAGAGCAGCTCAGGGGGATGGCAGCACCCAGGAACCTGGGGGATGGAGACCCCCCTGCTCAGGCTCTGTGCCCCCAGCAGGAAGGGCAGCAGAGGGAAGCAGGAATCTCCCTGAGCTGACAGAGTTTCTGCCCTGTGTGGTTCTCTGGAGGCTCCCAGCATCACCCCCAGCACCTGCTCAGCTGCACTCAAGGCTCTCAGGTACCTGCACACAACCTGAGGAAGAAAAGGTGCAGGGCTCAGCAAAGCCAGGCTTACCTTGATCAGGGGGCTGAGGTAAACCTCCTTCTTGTGCCTGCAGATCTTGTTCAGCACCAGGAAGGCCAGGACCCTGACTGTCTCCTCCCCTGTGCTCCACAGAGTGACAGTTTGCTGGGACAAAGCAGAGACAGGTGAGTGAAGGCACAGAGAGCTCCTGGCTGGCCACACACAGGCCTGAACTCCCTCCTTCCCAGCAGAGGTGACACAGAGGTGACACAGAGGTGACACAGTGTGCTGTCAGCCACTGGCAGCCCCTCTGTCCTCACTGGGACACCACACAAACAGCCCAGGCTGATGTTTCCATGATCAATAAAGGAACCTGTCCAAAACCAGTACCTCTAATAAATACACAGCTTCCATTTGTGTGATTAAATACACATTTGAACTGCCCTGAGTGCCTCCATCTCCCCCAGGAGCACCTGGTGCCCCCCACACCAGCCAGCCCAGCTGCACCTGTGAGGAGCCCAGCACAGAGAGGGGGCTCAGGGCAGGGCTGGAAGAGCCTCCCAGAAATGCCTGCAGCAGCTGTGAGGGGTGCCAGCCCCCAGCCCTGCATGACTCCAGCCACCCCCACCAGCCAAGGCTTCCCTGGCTCCTTGCAGAGCTGCAGTTTGCAGTCAGTGCCACCCTGCTGCCCTGGGTGTCTCCCCACACCTCCTGGGCTGCTGCTCAGGCTCAGCAGTTGAGGCTGAGCTGCCACAGAAATATTCCACCCCCAGCTCCCGAGGGGAGAGGCAGCACAGGCATTCCCAGGGCCTGGCAGCAATTCCTCCATCTGGGAGGAGGAAGCAGCTTCCCAAAACACCTCCCTGGGGAGCAGCAGCTACAAACAGAGCCACCCCCACACTCACCTCAGCCTGGCATCACCTCGTGGCACCTGCAGAGAGGCAGGAATCCTCTCCAGGAACAGCAAAAAACAAGGGAACACTACGAGGGACTGCCTGCCAGGGGATGCAGCCCAACACCACAAATGCTCAGCTGAAAGGGGGGAAAAGCACCTCAGAGGCCAATGGCACATCCCAGCTGTCCCCTTACCTTGAGCAGGGCCCGGCACTGCTTGGGGAAGGACAGGTAATATGGGACTGTGCAGTTCACGTGCTGCAGCACTGCTGCACCCACTGAGGCCTCTGTCAGGCAGGACAGCAGCTGTGGAGGAGAGAAAACCACCCCAGCTGGCAGGCAGGGCTGTCACCCTCCTGTGCCAGCTGCATTCCACTGGTTCCAAACACTGCTCGGCCTGGAAGGAGCTGACACAAACCCCACAGCTGGGTCAGGGCAGGGGCAGAGGGTGAAGAGCTGCCCTGCAGGTCCCTCAGCCTGGGGATGGGGCTCAGGCTGCTGCCCCTGCATGGCTGATGGCCCCTGAGCTCATCACACAGCACCTCCCTCGTGGACACTCAAAATCCCAGTTTATCTGCAGGGCAGGACACAAAATGGCCCAGCTGCCCCTCAGTCTGCACAAGGAAACATCACCTGGGCTGCCTGGCAGCACCCTGGATCCCCCCAGGACTGCTGGGTGGGAAGCTGGAATTCTCTGGGTATTTGGGTCAAGTCTCCCTCAAGGAAAGGCTTTGGCAAAATGTGAAGAACCAAATGTCTGTGAGTGCAGCTTGTCCAGCTCAGCTGATGCAGACAAACCCAGATTCCAGTCTGAAGCCAAGGTGAGCTCCAGGTGACTCTGAGAGGCTGTGCCTGATGCAGTCCCAGCTGCTGGAAGCAGCACAGGCATTTTGTCCACATTTATTTTGCCTCCTCACCCTCCCCCTCGCTCTGCAAGGATTCTGGACTGAGCAGACTTGGCCAAGGACACCAAAAGGAGAAGATTTTGTTCAGGAATGGTGCCAGAAACCCCACAGTGGTGAAAGCTGGGGCTGAGGGCTCTCAGGAGGCAGCCCAGGAGCAGGGATTGCTCCCAGGGACTGCAATCCCAGGGACTGCATTCCCAGCTCTTCCTTGCCTGCAATGCTCTGCTGCTGGAGAGAGGCACCACAGCTTGAAGGGAAAAAAAAAAAAGCACAAAGCTCTCCTGATCCAATTCTCTTTCTGCTAAGTCATTGTGCCAGCTCCCAGCTGAGGCACAGCAGCTCCTGCTTGTCACTCCTGGCATCCCTTCCCTCAGTGCTGAAGAATCAGTGTTGGTTTGGTTTTAATATTCCAGTCTGGGGATGTTAACAAAGCAATCTCAAAAAAAAAAAAAAATTAAGTGGGGGAAGGAGTTTCCTCCAAATATAATCCACAAATCATCTCTGAAACAGCAGAAGTTTTGCATGGGTGGGATGGAACATTATCATAGTCAGAGATGCCTCATGTGAGGTCACCAAGAGAACATCTCAGTGTTTGCCTCAAGTGCAGAGATCACAGCACCAAAAACTGAATTAATGATGCAGAATGCAGGAACACAGACTGCAAACTCCTTTAAAGCCTATTAAATATTAATCTGCCAGACAAATTAAAACAGAGAGAGCTGCCAGAATGTTAATTCAAACCTTCTTTACTGCCTTACCTATTCTGACCCCAGCATCCTCTGAAGCTCCAAATTGTTAATTGGACCAAATCATCCCAAAACAACCCAGGGAAACAATGAACACAAATCTCAGAGGGGCAAACCCCACCTGCCTCACCCCAAAACAGCCCAGCAAGGCACAGAGTGACCCACAACCAGAAAATGATGATGTTTCTTACTTGGATGGTACAGCCAAGATAAACTTTGATGTCCAGTCGTAGCTTTCCCCACAGGGGGCTGGTGGAAGGGAGAACCATTCTGGAAAGGAGCAAGAGTTGGGGTTAGCTTTAAAAAAACCCTAAATAAATCAGATTTCAGCAGCAAAACGAGCAGTGAGATCAATTCCTTGCTTCCTTCTTCACTGGGGGGAAGAAAAGGAGAGCCCTGTGAGCACCAGCAGGCACTCAGTGTTTGGGAAGAGCTGGCACCCCTCTCCCAGTCCAGAGGCAGCTCTGGAAATCCCCCCAGCTCTCCTGAACATCCCAAACCCCCCAGACTCACTTGAGCTTGTTCTTGGGGGCTTTGGGGAGCAGCAGCTTGTGCAGGTGCTGGAACAGGTCCCGGATACAGAAGGACACCAGGGTGTTGAACACTGGGTGAAACAAGGCAGGAAAGCATTTTAAGTGATTTTCCACAAATTCCTGGTTTTCCTCATGGGAAAAGAGGTCCCTGAGGAACTGAAACCAGTGATTTCCATGGCAGAACTCCTGCATTTCCTTCTAGAACCCCCAGTCTGCCTCATATTCCATTTTTAATTGAAGATCAGAAGGCACAGGGGTCACCTCCCCAAGGAAACAGCACCAAACCCCACCCTTGAAGGAAAAGCTGCCAGAGCAGCAGAGCAAGACAAACTCCTCAAGGCACTGAAAGGGTGAATGAACTCCTGCCAGGGCTCATCCCCCCTGCCCCAGATGATTTCCCTTCCCTCACCTGCAGTGTCAGTCACCTGGAACTTGCTGGGGTCACCACCACTGTCCCCTTTGGTGGTGGCCACAGCTGCCTTGTAGGCCTGGGTGATCTCATGGAAGAGTTTTGGGGTGAGATTCCTCTGGGGAAAGAAGAAAAGGAGGTGTTGAGGGAAGTAAGGGATCTCCTGGAGCTCCTGCCCGGGACAGGGGGACTGGAATTCACTGGGAATGTGATGGCAAAAAGAGCTCCATCCTCAGGCACCAGGGCAGGGTTAACAAACTCAGTGACCTCCCCCAAAACTGGCTTTGAATTGCTGAGGCTTGAGAAGGAATTAATGAAAAACAAGCAGCTTCCAGTCTGAGCTTCATCCCCCTCAGCCATTCCATCACTGCTAAATATGGGACCAAGAAAGCTCCTGGAGCTGCCAGAGGGTAAAAAACCCAAATTTGATCATTCTGGCCTCTTCTGGGCCACATTTCTGCAGCTTCTCCCTCATATGGGATGGCAACACTCGAATTTTACAGGCCAAAGTCAAGATGAAGGCACAGGAGCTCTGGGGGCTTGGGACATAAATTTTGTACCAGATGAACAAATAAATAAATAAATTTTATGCCAGCCAAATAAATAAATAAATAAATAAATAAATGAATGAATAAATAAGTTTTGTGCCAGACAAACAAACAAACAAACAAATAAATAAATAAATTTTGTGCCAGATGAACAAATAAATAAATAAATAAATTTTGTACCAGATGAACAAATAAATAAATAAATTTTGAGCCTGATGAACAAATAAATAAATAAATATTTTTGGTGCCACATGAACCAATAAATAAATAAAAAAGTAAATAAATATTTTTTGTACTGGATGAACAAATAAATAAATAATTTTTGTGCTGGATGAACAAATAAATACATAAATTTTGTGCCACATGAACAAATCCCAAGCTGACCCTTTTACAGGCAGGCAGGAGAGCCCTCCAGTGCTGTGTGCTCCAACTCCCAGCTCACCTGGGCAGCTTTCTTCCACTCCTCCACCATCTTCAAGCTCACATGGATGAGGGAAACTTTCTTCCTTTTGACTTTTTCTTGCTCTTCGTCTTCATCATCTTCATCCTCATCACTGGCTTCCTAGAGAGACCAGCAGGAGGGACTGAGCAGAGGTTTCTACACCCCCTGGCTGGCCCCAGCTCTTTGACTGAGCAGGGCTGAGGAGGGAGGCAGGGCTGGTTTGGAGTGCTGCTCCCAGCACTCTGTGCAAAGCAGGAATGGTTCAGATGGGAATAAACACCTGATGGAGTGACAGCCCAGGATACTGGGAATAAATCCCCCCTGTGAGGCTGCCACAGGGAAGCTGGGGCTGCTCCACCCCTGCAAGTGCCCAAGGCCAGGCTGGACAGGGCTTGGAGCAGCCTGGGGGTGGAGCTGGATGAGTTTCAAGTCCCTTTCCAACCCAAATCACTCAGGGCTGGCACTGGAACACAAACACTGCCCATGGAACTGAGGTGTCTGATGCCAGAGGTACCTCCAGGGTGTCAGGGGGTCTGTGCAGAGCCTCCTCCTCCTCTGAGCTGTCCGAGGCATCAAAATCCAGCAGCTTGTGATCGTTCTCCTGCAGGAACTTGTAAAACTCGGGGTCTCTGTCCTTCAGCCTGGAGAGCTGATCTTTGTGCTCTGATGCCTTTCCCTTCTTCCTGCTGGGACAGAATCAATTGTTCATTCACTGCTCAGAGCTCTGCTGAGGCTGTGACAAAAACATGAACGAAATTGACAGCACGATACCAGATTGCACTGGGATAGATGGAAACACGTGGAAAAAGCATCACAAATCTGTTTCTCAGTTCCTCAGAGTAGCTCAGAGATGGGGACCACAGCATTTCCCTGGCAATGCCTGACCCCCCTTTCCATGGAGAAATCCCTCCTGATGCCCACCCTGAGCCTGCCCTGGTGACACTGAAGCCGTTCCCTGGGACCAGAGCCCCACCTGGGGCTGTCCCCTCCTGTCAGGGACCCGTGGAAAGCAGAAAAATCTCCTTTGCTCCAGGCTGAGCGCCTCTCACCTGCCCGGCCGTGCCTGCAGCCCCTGGGCCGCCTTCCCGCTCGGCCGCCTCCGCCTCGCAGCGCCGTTAAGGGCCCGGCCGCCTTCCTCCTCCTCCTCCTCATCCCCTTCCCAGCCGCCGTCATGCTCCGAGTCCGAGCCGGCAGCGAGGAACTCGTCCAGGCTCAGCTCCTCCAGTTTTCTGCGGGGGAAAAAAAGAGTGTGAGCGGAAAAGGAGCGTGTGAGGGGAGAGAAAGGAACGTGTGTGAGGGGAGGGCTCATCCCGGCGTGTCCGGGACGCTCCGGGACGCTCCTGGCTCCCCTCCGGTGCGGCGCTCACCTCCTCCCGGGGGCCGCCATGTTGCCTCCGCCACGCGGCCGCCGCTTCCGGTCCCGGCGTGTAGCGCGGCAGGGGCGGGGCGACAAGACCACGCCCACAAATATGTAAATTTACTCTGTTTTCATGTTTAGCCACGCCCCATAACAACACTGGCTCCGCCCCGCTGTGTTGGCCCCGCCCCCCCACCGATCTCTCTGTCCCGGGCATTCCCGGGCAGGATCGGGGCCAGCGAAGGAAGGGAAGGGAAAGGATGGGATTGTGTCCCTTCTCCGCACTGCAGAGCCCGTGCCTCGAGTGCCCTGACCAGTTCCGGGCCCCTCACATCGGGAGGGACATTGGGACTGCTGCAGTGTGCCCACTGGAAGGGTGTTGGGATGCTGGAGTGTGCCCACTGAAAGGGTGTCAGGGTTCAGTGTGTCCACTGGAAGGGGATTGGGGTGCTGTGTGTCCACTGGAAGGGCATTGATGGGCTGCAGTGTGTCCAAGGAAGGGGAATGGAGCTGGGGAAGGATCTGCACCATGTTCTATGAAGAAGCTGAGCCTGGAGAAAAGGAGGCTCAGACGGGACCTTCTCACCCTCCACACCAACCTGGCAGGAGGCTGTAGCCAGGTAGTGGTCACTCTCTTTGTCCACGTAACAAGTGACAGGACACAAGGGTGGAGATTTAAGCTGCAGCAGGGCTGGTTTGAGGTTGGACACCAGCATGAATTTCTCCATGGAAAGGCTGACCAGGCCTTGGCAGAGATTGCACAACAAGGCATTGGAGTCCCCATCCCTGGAGGTGGCACTCAGTGCCCTGGGCGGTGACAAGGTGCTCATCAGCCCCAGGTTGGCCTCCCTGGGGGTGTCCAGGAGCTCCTGGAGGTGACACTCAGTACTTTGGGCGGTGACAAGATGCTGATGGACCCATGACCCCAAAACTCTTTCCCTGCATAAATTATTTTGGTTGGCCTCCAGGACCTCAAAACTCTTTCCCTGCATAAATTATTTTGGGACACCCCTGAGGACCACGCCCACCTGCACCGGTCACGCCCCCTCATTAACCCCGCCCCTCACCCTTTGTGCGGCGCTCGGCAGCGGGGGCGTGGCCTCTCCTCATCGCCCCGCCTCATTCTCCGTTTGGCCCCGCCCCCGCCCGCTGGCCCCGCCCCCGGTGCCGGTGCCGGTGCCGGGCCCGCAGCGGGGCCGGTGCCGCTCGGTTCGGAGCGCTGGGCCCGCGCACGGACACACGTGCGGGGCCGGGCCGCCGCGGGGTTATTCCGGGTGACGGAGGAAGCCGCAGCCCCGGAGCCGCCGCCGCACCTGCCCGCCCCCGGCCCGCCCCGAATCCCCGGCGCGGGGCCGCTGCGGGTGTAGCGGGACCCGCAGCATCGCCCGGCTTGGGCCGTGGCCGCCCCGGAGCCGTGAGTACCGCCGGGGCACGGCCCTGCCACCCGCACTCCTCTTCCTCTCCGTCTGCCTCTTCCTCTCCCTGTTCTTCCTCCTCTCTCTCTCTCCCGCTGTCCCTCTTCCCGCAGGGCCGGGCCGCTCGGACCCGCGGGGAGCAGAGGGGTAACGGGATGGGGCACACCGGGGATGGGGCACACCGGAGCGGTAACGGGATGGGGGAACACCGGAGGGGTAACGGGATGGGGCACACCGGGGATGGGGCACACCGGAGGGGTAACGGGATGGGGGAACACCGGAGGGGTAACGGGATGGGGGAACACCGGGGATGGGGCACACCGGAGGGGTAACGGGATGGGGCACACCGGGGATGGGGCACACCGGAGCGGTAACGGGATGGGAGCGCACCGGAGGGGTAACGGGATGGGGCACACCGGAGCGGTAACGGGATGGGGCACACCGGGAATGGGGCACACCGGAGCGGTAACGGGATGGGGCACACCGGGGATGGGGCGCACCGGAGCGGTAACGGGATGGGGGCGCACCGGAGGGGACCCCGGGGATGATGGGGGACCCCCGGAGGAGCCGCCGCTCCATCAGTGCCGGCGCTGCCCCCGTGCATCCCTCCTCGCAGAGCAAGTTTGCTTTCGGGGTACCCCGCCGCACGGCCGGGGGGAGCAGCGCCGCCGCTTCCAAAGGTTTTGGCACAGTTGGTGTGGTTCCCAAATATCTGCAGGGCTCTGGAGCGGCCGATGCCCTTCCCAGCCCGTGTGGCCGCGCTCTCTGCGCCGCGGCATCGCCCCGGGCCCGGCAGCATCCCTGTGCCCTCCTCCCCTGTCCTCTGCCAAGTGCTGCCGGATCCCATTGAAATGGGAAACGCCGCAGCTCCGGGGCTGTGTCCCCTGCCCTGGGGGGCTCGGGGCTGGCAGCTGAAGGGCACGGGGAGAGGCGTTTTCCTTCCTGGAAACTTGTGGGACGCAGCTTTTTGGTGGCCTCTGCAGTGGCTGCCAGGGCAGAGGGCTCTCCTTGAGCCTCAGCATCGCTGCTGGAGCTGGAGCTGGAGCTGGAGCTGGAGCTGAGCTGGAGCTGGAGCTGGAGCTGGGGCTGGTCCTGGCAGCTCAGGCCAGGCTGGAAGCTGGGCTGGTTCTGCTGGCTGAGCAAAACCTCCCTCTCCGGGGAGCAGAGCCCTGCACCTCGGCAAGGAAGGACAGGGTGGCTGTCCCTGGCTGTCCCTGGCTGTCCCTGGCTGTCCCTGTGCTGTGCCAGGCTGCAGGAGCTGTGGCCTTGCTTTGGTGGCTCTCTGTGCCTGGTGCCAGCTCTGCTGTGCCTTCCTGCTGTCCCACAGCATTATTCTGGGGGGCTCTGCATTGCTGGAGGTGATTCTGGGGTGATTCAGCAACACGTGGATGTTTCTGGGTGCCTTTAGTGTTTGGTGCTGGTTTTGTTACAGGTTTGGTGTTCTGGGGTTCATTGGTGCTGGTTTGTTACAGGTTTGGTTCTTTGGGGTTCATTGATGCTGGTTTGTTACAGGTTTGGTTCTTGGGGTTCATTGGTGCTGGTTTGTTACAGGTTTGGTGTTCTGGGGTTCATTGGTGCTGGTTTGTTACAGGTCTGGTGTTTTGGGTCTCACTGACCCCTCAGGGATGAAAACCTTTTGGTTTTCAGCCAAAGCCAAACCCCGTTCCTTCTGCACCCCGAGTTTCTCCCCCGGCCCGTGAACATCTGCTGGAAATCCTTTATTCAGCAGAGCAGTGAGTAAGACCCGGGGAGATGTTGGGTGTAGAGATCTGAGTTTCCTTCCTGAGCACTGAGTGATTAATGAATCACAGCAGAGAGCAGCTAATTCAGAGCACACCAGGAGCTGGCAGGCGGATCAGGCACCTGCTCCCTTGGCTGGGGAGCCCAGCATCCACAGGGAGCAGCTCCCGAGCATCTCGGGGGGCTGGGGTGCTCCCTGTGCCTGCTGCCAGCCCAGGGCAGCTCCATGGGGGTGGCACTGGGAGGGCTTTGTTCTGCCAGCACAGACAGTGACCATCTGCCCTGCTCCCTTGTGCCAGCCTGGCTCTCTGGAGAAGGCCTGGAAATCAGAGCAGGCGTCCTCTGAAGGCTGCAGAGCTGCTGGGGAGCTGCTCTGGGCCCTGCCTTGCTCCATGTCAGGAACAGCCATTGCAGAGCTGCTGGGGAGCTGCTCTGGGCCCATTCTTTGCTCCATGTCAGGAACAGCCATTGCAGAGCTGCTGGGGAGCTGCTCTGGACTCATTCTTTGCTCCATGTCAGGAACAGCCATTGCAGAGCTGCTGGGGAGCTGCTCTGCTCCATGTCAGGAACAGCCATTGCAGAGCTGCTGGGGAGCTGCTCTGGGCCCATTCTTTGCTCCATGTCAGGAACAGCCATTGCAGAGCTGCTAGGGAGCTGCTCTGGGCCCATTCTTTGCTGCATGTCAGGAACAGCCATTGCAGAGCTGCTGGGGAGCTGCTCTGGGCTCATTCTTTGCTCCATTTCAGGCTCAGCAGCTCCAGAACTCGAGCAGCCCCACTGAAGCCCCATTGCTGCCTCCTGGGTCTGGGCACAGCCTGGGCTTGGGAGGCCTGAGAGGCTCCATCTGCTCTGCCTGGGCTGCTGCAACCATCCCTGAAGGATGTGGCTCCTCAGGAACAGGAATTTGAGCTCCTCCAGCTGCAGTTCCCAAGGGCTGGGACCTGCTGGCCCTGGCAGGCCCTCGTTGTGCCAGCGAGCTCAAGGCCATGGTGTCACATAGCTCAGTGTTTGGGGATGTGGCCTGTTCTGCTGCTGGCCAGGAGATGGGAGGGAATCCTTTCATTTCCTGCCTTGCAAAGACTTTCCCACTGCTCCAGAGAGGCTCAGAGCTGGTTCAGAGCAGGAGGTGCAGAGCTGGGCTGGTCTGGTTGGCAGAGAGGGGCTGGGGGAGGCTTTGGGAACCATCCCTGCCCGTGGTGTGAGAGGGCTGAGCCAGCAATGCCCACTGCTGAGCTCCTGGCTGGGAGGGACAGCAGAATTATTTCATGTCTGTAAAATTCAGAATTATTTCATTCTGTAAAATTCAGAATTACTTCATTCTGTAAAAAATCTCCCTGCCTGTTTGCAGCCAGCAGATCCAAGTGCTTTTTCCTGCTCTCCCTGCTGCTGCCTCACATCATGGAGTTTTCCTTCCCTTTAGAGGCCAAGTGGTGTCTCCAGCTGAGCCTCCCCAATTTGACCCCTGTCCTGTGACACCAGGGCACTGCTGGGCAGTGCTGCTGACCCGCTCTGAGCTGGCCCACCTGGAGCCAGCAGCAGCTGGCACAGCAGAGGGCACAGTCCCTGCAGGAGCGAGCATGCTGCAGAGAGGGATCAGCTCTGGGAGCCAGGAGTGGCTGTGCCCAGCTCAGGCTCCCTGGGCGCTCTCCCCTCGTGTTCACCTGTCTGAGAATGAGCTGGGGACAGAGATTGTGTCCCAGTGCACCCGGGCTGGGCCTGGCCCTGCTGCTGGGCAGGGCTGCTGCTGTGTGTGCCCAGGTTGGCACTGCCTGTGCCACAACCAGCAGGGCATGAGACACAGGCTGCTCTGCTGCTGGGGACACTGGGCAGGGGAATCAGGGCATGACCCACATTTCCAGCTCCTCTCAGAGCCACGGGGCTCGTTCTGCTCAGCTTTCGGTGTGCTCTGTGCTGGGCTCTGGCAGCTGCAGTCTAACCCAGTGCAGCTGGGGACCTGCACCTTTTGGCAGGAATCCATTTCCATTCCTTGTTCCTCCCCAGCCCGGGAGTTCAGTCCCAAACCTCCTCCAGTCCTGACCCTCACCTCCAATGACTTGAAAATGACCCAAATATTGGCACAGATGCCTCGGAGTCCCTCAAGCATGGAGCCTTGCTTGGAGCTGCAGGACAAAAGCTGAGTTTGGAGGTGGCTGAAGGAAGAGCTGCTGCCTGGGGGAGGTGAGGACAAGGCTGTGGGCACTGAGATGAGGATGGTGAGGATGCCCTTCATCCCCCTGATATATGGGAATGTCCCAGGGCATCGATCCTCTGCCTCCTGCTCCCTCCTGTCACTTTTTGGGGTGACTGAGAGCAGCTGGAGCTTCCCAACAAAACTCCCCAGGGAATAAGGAGGATCTAGGCTCTAATTAGGAGAGCGTGGTGATTGCAGGAGGGGCTGAGAGGCTGTGCCCAGGTCGGTGTGCTGAGAGCCAGCAGTGCCTCTGCCCGGAGCTGGCAGCTGAGTGCAGCTTGTCCCTGTCCTCCCCACCCCCTTGCTGAGGCTCCACATCCTCCCTGGCAGCTTGTCACTTCTCTGCAGATGTCTAGACAGGAGGATTCAGTGCGTGTCAGTGATGCCTAATTCATTTTAAAGAAAGGAAGAAAGAAATAAAAAAGCCCCAGCCCTCCTGGGTGCTGGGGATTCTCAGTCCTGCAGACTCAGCGCTGTCTGTGCTGCCCTGCCCTGCCCTGAGGCAGCACAGCCATGCCAGGCAGCTGCAGGAGCAGCAGGGGATGCAGGAGAGGGGGTTTGGAGGGGTTTTTGGGGCAGGGCTGTGCTCCTTGCCCTTGCTGCTCACCCCATTTGTGTGTTCCCATGTCCCCAGCTTCCCTGGCACTGCCAGCTCCCCAATTCCTGCTCCCCCCCGAGGGCAGGGCTGGTTCCAGGAGGGACAGCTCCCTTGCTGCCACTTCCATCCAAAATCTCAGCCCTGGCCTCTGCACAGGTGCAGAACTGTGCCCTGGGGAGCGCTGAGGATGTGCAGCTCAGAGCAGCTCAGAGCATCCCCTTGCTGCAGGAGCAGCTCCCTCCCTGTGCTCCCTGCCAGCCCTGCCTCTCCCAGGCCGAGCTCACTGAGCTGGAGCTGCTGATGCTGTCAGTGCCTGTGGGAGCTCCCTGGGTGCTGAGGAAGGACTGGACCCCAGAGCGTTTCATTTTCTGTGTCAGTGGCACTGGTGTGACACATCCTGCTGGGGACAGCTGCCTGGATTGAGTGCCTGCCTTGCATCTGGCTCCTGGACAGGCACAGCTGAATGGTTCCCATCCCTCTCTGATTGTGGGGAAGGGAGCAGGAAAGGTGGCAATGCAATTCTGTAATAAGTTTATTTTGTAATAAATCATTTATTATTTTGTAATGAATTTATTACAAAATAATAAATTTGTTTTGTAATAAATTGCAAAATAGAAATTGTTTTATAATTGCAAAATAGAAATTATTATTATTTCCCTCTGGAAGAAGGAATAATTTGGGATATCCCAGTTTGAGGGGTAAGGGCAGTGCAGACCTGCTGTGGCTGTGCAAACAGCCCTGGCACTTGATTATTGATGAAAAACTGCTGCTGCACTGTGATCCTCTCCCTCCCCAGGGATCCAAGCTTCTGCTCCATCCCAGGGGGGGTTTGGCTGTGCCATTTTGGAGGGCCCTGCCCTGGAGGGGGGCCTGGCCCCACGGTGCCACCTGGCAGAGCTGTTTGTGCTGCTGTGCCAGGCTGGGCTCCAGCTGAGTGCCACCGAGGGCACCGAGTGCCACCCAGGGCTTTGTGCCTTCCCCAGAGGCAGCCCTTGTGTGGGAGCTGCAGGGCTGGGCACAAACAGCTGATTTCCAGCAGGGCTGAGGCACAAAGGGATGGGGGCACACACAGGGGATGGATTGGAGCAGGGGGTGGGTTGGGGCAGGGGATGGATTGGGGCAGGGGATGGATTGGGGCAGGGGATGGATTGGGGCAGGGGATGGATGGATTGGAGCAGGGGATGGATTGGAGCAGGGGATAGGTTGGGACAGGGGATGGGTTGGAGCAGGGGATGGATTGGAGCAGGGGATGGATTGGAGCAGAAATTGGATTGGAGCAGAAATTGGATTGGAGCAGGGGATGGGTTGGAGCAGGGGATGGATTGGAGCAGGGGATGGATGGATTGGGGCAGGGGATGGGTTGGAGCAGGGCATGGATGGATTGGGGCAGGGGATGGATTGGAGCAGGGCATGGATGGGTTGGAGCAGGGGATGGATGGGTTGGAGCAGGGGATGGATTGGAGCAGGGGATGGATGGATTGGGGCAGGGGATGGGTTGGAGCAGGGCATGGATGGATTGGGGCAGGGGATGGATTGGAGCAGGGGATGGATTGGAGCAGGGGATGGATTGGAGCAGGGGGTGGGTTGGGGCAGGGGATGGGTTGGAGCAGGGCATGGATGGATTGGAGCAGGGCATGGATGGATTGGGGCAGGGGATGGATTGGAGCAGGGCATGGATGGATTGGAGCAGGGGATGGATGGGTGGGTTGGGGCAGGGGATGGGTTGGAGCAGGGCATGGATGGATTGGAGCAGGGCATGGATGGGTTGGAGCAGGGGGTGGATGGGTTGAAGCAGGGGATGGATTGGAGCAGGGCATGGATGGATTGGAGCAGGGGGTGGATGGATTGGGACAGGGGATGGATGGATTGGAGCAGGGCATGGATGGGTTGAAGCAGGGCATGGGTGGATTGGAGCAGGGGGTGGATGGGTTGAAGCAGGGGATGGATTGGAGCAGGGGATGGATGGATTGGAGCAGGGCATGGATGGATTGGAGCCTGGCAGCACGTCAGGCCCAGGGCAGGGGGGCTGTGCCCTGACCCCTGTGCCCACCATGGGAGCAGCTGCACAGGATGTGGCCCTGCTGCCTCCCAGCCCTGCTGCCAGACACAGAGTCCCCATCCAGGCTGCCAACAAAAAGCCATTCTGCAGGGCCTTCCTGGGGAAAGGGCAGCTCGGAGCCTCTCCCTGGAGGATGCTCTGTTTATTGCTCAGCACACTTCTCTTCACTCCCAGCAAAATATGGTGTTTTTGTGTGCAGAGAACAGGCCTCCCTTTGGGCAGGGATCATTTGCATTAATTAACAGAGCTGTTATGCACAGCCACGCTCTGGCGCAGAGGAGCCAAACAAACGCCTCCTTTTCTTGTTTTTTTGGGGTTTTTTTGTGCCACAAGCTCAGAGTTATTCCAGGGGAGGCAGCACATCCGTCCCAGCCCGTGGGGACACGTGCAGTGCTGCTGCTGCTGCCCACAGGAGGGGTTTGTGCTGCCTTCCCCCTGTGCAGCCCTGACCCTGCTGCTCTGTCCCTGTGCTGTTCCCCACTGGTGACACCCCACAGACCCTCATGTCCTGGGAATGGGGATTTACCAGGAAATGAGGGGTGTTTGGTGCTGCCAGCGAGGTGGCACAGGGCACAGGGAGCACTCTCAGGATCTCTAGCTGCTCACAGTGACCCCGAGAAATGTTAAAAGTTTCTTTTCCCAGCCCGAGCGCTTGAAGAATGAGTTGGAGCTCTTCAGTTCTCAGTCTCAAGGTTGTTTATTGTTTCTTATCTCTAAAAAATTTTTCCCCTGCCCAGCCAAGGTCTGTCCAGCAGGACAGTTCCAGGCACTCTGCCTGTCCCCAGCGCAGTGTTATGTCTTTATATTAAAAACTACCTGTACAATATTTACAATAACTTCCCAGTACCCATCACCTGTATTAGACAGTGAGCTCGTACTCTAAACCAATCCCAAAGTGCCACCATCACAGCAGAAGATGGAGGCCAAGAAGAAGAAGGAGAAAGGCTGGACACACTCAGATCCCTTCATCTTGCCCCCTTGAACCCTCATTCTAAAAACCCCAAAATTTACTTTTTCACCCCATGATAAATTCACTGTCATTCTACTTAAACTGTCATGGCTTGCAGATCTTCACCTAAGGTTGGTAACTTGTTCTATGGGTCATAATCAAACCCACAGATGTTTTGGGCTCCGTGCCTGCCCCTCTGGAGTCTAACC
Source organism: Setophaga petechia (assembly GCA_024362935.1). Classification (NCBI taxonomy): domain Eukaryota; kingdom Metazoa; phylum Chordata; class Aves; order Passeriformes; family Parulidae; genus Setophaga; species Setophaga petechia. The sequence goes on from JANCRA010000047.1 coordinate 5,076,851, forward strand.
CTGCCCCTCTGGAGCCCAGGCAGGGATGTGAATAACAAAAACTCTGTTTTTTGTGGGCACCTCAGCCAGCAGATGGGAATTAGGAGATGGGGTGCCCCGGGGATGCTGCAGCTTCCCAAAATGGGATGTGGGAGCACAGGACCACACTCCTGGGCTCTTCCCTGGTGCCCAGGGCATGGTGCCACCCTGTTGTCCCTGCCGGAGGGCACCAGCAGGCCCTGCAGGGATCTCGAGGGCACGGTGCCACCCTGCTGTGCCTGCTGGAGGGCACCAGCAGGCCCTGCCTGTGCCAGGGGTAGCAGGGACATTAAGGGCACGGTGCCGCCCTGCTATCCGGGCTGGGAGGCACCAGCAGGCCCTGCAGGGACCTCGAGGGCATGGTGCCACCCTGCTGTCCCTGCTGGGACACACCAGCAGGCCCTGCCTGTGCCAGGGGTAGCAGGGACATTAAGGGCACGGTGCCACCCTGCTGTCCCTGCTGGGACACACCAGCAGGCCCTGCCTGTGCCAGGGGCAGCAGGGACATTGAGGGCATGGTGCCACCCTGCTGTCCGGGCTGGGACACACCAGCAGGCCCTGCAGGGACCTCGAGGGCACGGTGCCACCCTGCTGTCCCTGCTGGGACACACCAGCAGGCCCTGCCTGTGCCAGGGGCAGCAGGGACCTCACGGTGCCCGGGTGATGCCGGCAGCAAAGGGCACTGCAGGCCTCTGTCCCCACGCAGGAAACTGAAAGATGTTTATTCATCTTTTCATCCTCCCCCAGACTCTGTACGTGCTACAACTGCTCCATAAAAGGCAGGGGCGGGCTGCAGCCGTGGCGGGGCAGGCTCAGGATGCCGTTTGCTATTTTGGGCTCGGCAGGGTGACGGTGGAGGTGTGCAGCAGCGGGGCTGAGGGGATTCTCCCTCACGCAGGGATGCGGGGGCAGCTGGCAGCCTCGGGATGGGTTCAAGCTGCTTTTTCCCTGCTGCTGCCTCCCCCTCCTTCCTCCTGCTGCTCAGTCATCCCCTGCTCTGGCACAGAGGCAGCCAAAGGCCTTGTGCATGCAAGCAGCAGGGGGAGGAAATCTCAGCGTGAATAAATGTTCCTTGAGCAGGCAGGGTTGTGTTTTCCTAGAAGCTCTGAATGGTTTGGGTTGGAAGGGAGTGTGAAAAATCATCTGGTTCCATGGGCAGGGACAGCTTTCACTGTCCCAGGGGGCTCTGAGCTCCATCCAGCCCGGCCTGAATGCAGGGGCAGGCACAGCTTCTCTGGAAAATCCATTGCAGGGCCTCCCCACCCTCACAGCGAACAATTCCTTCCCCATATTGAACCTGAATTTCCCCTCTTTGTTTGAAGCAGATGGGATTTCCCCAGCAGGCCTGCTCAGAGCTGTCAGGGTTGCTGTCAGCACAGGGTGCTTGAGCTGTGGTGACTCCCACAGGGATCACCCAGGGCTAAAGCCTGGATTGATGCCTTAAGTTTGAGCTTTCATATTTTCCACATTCTGTGCTGCATTGGTTTGTAACTCTGAGCTTCATATAAAGTGTCAGCAGTTCCCCTCACAGCTCAGGCACACAGAACAATCCTTTTCCAGCCCCTAAACCAAGCTGCAGCTCCAGGCCCAAAAAGAGCAAACAGGGAATGGAGGAGAGCAACCTGGGAGGGTGGGACTGCAGGACATGGAGCTGGAATTGGACAATGAACCCCAATATGGAAATGGACCAAAACCTATAAAAGTGTGGGAACTCGTGACACACTGTCCACCTTGGATCCACCTTGGATCCACCTTGGGTCCATCTTGGGTCCACCTTGAGTCCACCTTGTGTCCATCTTGGGTCCATGTTGGGTGCATCTTGGGTCCACTTTGGTCTGTCTTGGATCCACCTTGGGTCCACCTTGGATCCATTTTGGGTCTATCTTGTGTCCATCTTGGGTGCACTTTGGATCCACCTTGGATCCACCTTGGCTCCACCTTGTGCCCATCTTGAGTCTCTTTTGGGTCCATCTTGGTTCTGTTTTGGGTCCACCTTGTGTCCACCTTGGATCCACCCTGGCTGTGGCTCTTTCCCTGCCCAAGGTGACTCCTTTGAAGCCCATTTACCAAATCCCCCGTTTCCCCTGTCCCCCTGTCCATCCTCCAGCTCCCCTCCCGCCGTTAACCCTTTGTTTGCCCTGGCAGAGGCGGCGGGAGGGCGCTGCCCCCGTCGGTGCCCGCCGCAGCCATGGAGGGGGCAGTGCAGCTGCTGAACCGCGACGGGCACAGCATCTCCCACAACTCCAAACGCCACTACCACGACGCCTTCGTGTGCATGAACCGCATGAGGCAGCGGGGGCTGCTCTGCGACATCGTCCTGCACGTGGCCACCAAGGAGATCAAGGCCCACAAGGTGGTGCTGGCGTCGTGCAGCCCCTACTTCCACGCCATGTTCACAAGCAAGTAGAGTCCTCTCTTCCCCAGGGACAGGCTGGCAGCTCTCCCCTCTCCAAATCCCCTCCCTGTTCTCACTGCCCTGCCCTTTCATGTGTTATTTCTGTCAGCAAGAGCAGGAATATTCCTCATTTCACTGCCTTCCCTCAGTCCCTTTGCCCGTGTGCAGGATCCTGGTGTCCCCCTCCTGTGCAGGATCCTGGTGTCCCCCTCCTGCACAGGATCCTGTCCCCTGTCCTGCAGACCTGCTCCCCAATCCCTAGAGCAGGGCAGGAAACCTTCCAGAAACAAACCACTTGTTCCATGCATGGTTTAATCCTCCATTTCCCTCCCTTCCCTGATTCCCTTTACCCACAGCTCCCTGCACAGGATCCTGGTGCCCTTTCTCCTGTTCTGACCCCCATTCCCTAGAGCTGGGCAGAGAACTTCTCTGGGCTGTGGTGTGGAGGTGGATGCAGCTCATTCCATGCATGGTTAAATCCTACCTTGATTCCTTTTTCCCTCATCCCCCTGCCCAGGATCCTGGTGTCCCTCCCTGGCCAGGACCCTGGTGTCCCCCTCCAGTCCTGGTCCCCATTCCCCAGAGCTGGACAGAAACCCTCCCTGGGCTGGGATGCAGAGGTGGATGCAGCTGGTCCCACGCATCCTCCTGTGGGGGAGCAGCCCTGCTGGGGGGTTTTTGTTCATTTTGGGTGTCCTTTGCCCAGATGAGATGAGTGAGAGCCGCCAGACCCATGTGACACTGCACGACATCGACCCGCAGGCCCTGGAGCAGCTGGTGCAGTACGCCTACACGGCTGAGATCGTGGTGGGAGAGGGGAATGTGCAGGTAGGAGCTGTTCCCCCTTCTCCACAAAGCTGTTCTGTTCCACATTTGCCTCCTGGGTTCTCCTCTCTCCTGCTCAGCACTGCCAGCTGTGCCTGTGGTGGCAGCTGGGGCTGGCGGTGCTCAGGGAGCTGAGCTGCTTTTCCCAGAGGTGGCTCCTCAAAGCTCTGTGCAGTTCCCAGCCCTGTTCCTCAGCACCTGCCCTTCTCCTGGCCCTGGGGGCAGTTACAGGTGTCCTCCCCAGCTGTTCTTCACCTTAGAAACCAGGAGTGCTCTGTCCTTTCTGTGCCTGGAGGTGCTCACTAAACCTGCTCTGCCCGTGCCTCGCAGTGGGACGAGGGTGAAAATCGTTTCCTTGCCCTGGGAACTCCCTTTTGCCCCATTCTTTTCCACTCTGCCAGACCCTTCTCCCTGCTGCCAGCCTGCTTCAGCTCAATGGTGTGAGGGATGCTTGCTGCAAGTTCCTGCTCAGCCAGCTGGACCCCTCCAACTGCCTGGGCATCCGGGGCTTTGCTGACACCCACTCCTGCAGCGACCTGCTCAAGTCTGCCCACAAGTACGTCCTCCAGCACTTCGTGGAGGTGTCCAAGACAGAGGAGTTCATGTTGCTGCCCCTAAAACAGGTGAGGCCTGTGGTGGTGTTCACAGGGGTCCCAGGATGAGGGAAGAGATGAGAATGGTGACTCCATGAAAAGACACCATTGGCACCATAGAGACTGCGTACTGTAAGGGAAAGATAATAATGAAAACCAAGGTATAAACAGCAAAGATCAACCCCTGTACCTTTTGCACCATGGTCTAGCAAGAAAAACCAAGCAAAATGAATTTAAGTTTGCCATCCCAAAACCCAAGCAAGCTCCTTACGAGGAGATGTGGCTGGGATGTTTCAATCAGCTCAGCTGATGTTTCTTGCTGCTCATCCTGTGCTGCCAGTGTGGCCCTGGCTCATCCCCCTGGGCAGGAGCAATTCCCAGTCCTTGCTCTGTGTGGATCAGGGTCAGACAGCTCCCCTCACCCATCCCTGGGGCAGGGGGAGGTGACAGTGAGGGGAGGGTCACATCTGCCCCTGCTGCAGCTCTGCAGCCCTTGGCAGGTGAAGGGACAGTTCTGGGAGCAGCCAGGGCTGCTGGGTCTGTCCCAGGAAATATGGAAGGGACAAATGCCAGCAGAGTCATCTCCCTGCTGCCACTGCCAGTGACATCAGGGAGAATTGTCAGGCACTGCAGCAGCCTCAGCCACAGCAGGGGGAAAGGAAGATCCAGGGAGGATGGTCAGAGATGTCCCCACAAAGCTGCACCTGCTGCTTTTGGGGCACCCAGTCGCTGTTTGGAGCCCCCAGCGTGTCCAGGAGGCAGAGCTGTGCCTCTGGCACTGCTGTTCACTGTGCTGGGAGCTGGGAATGCCTCCACACCAAGCAGCCCTGCCCTCCCCAGGTGCTGGACCTCATCTCCAGCGACAGCCTCAACGTGCCCTCGGAGGAGGAGGTGTACAGGGCTGTGCTCAGCTGGGTCAAACACGACGTGGACAGCAGGAGACAGCACGTGCCCAGGGTGAGCGTGCTGGGAAAGGGCTGAGAGTGGGCTGGGAAAGGGGAGTGGGCTGGGAAAGGAGGAGAGTGGGCTGGGAAAGGAGGAGAGTGGGTTGGGAAAGAGGGAGAGTGCTGGGAAAGAGGTGAGAGTGCTGGAAGGGGGCTGGTTGTGCCCACCATCTCCGAGTGCCTGGGCTGGAGGAAGCTGCAGGACAGGGCAGGAGCAGCAGGTCCCTGCCCTACCACTTCCAGTCCAGCTTGGAAGGGACCTGAAATCCCATCTCATTTCACCCCCTGCCATGGGCAGGGACACCTTTGGCTATCCCAGGCTGCTCCAAGCTGTCCCTGAACACTTCCAGGGATGGGGCAGCCCCAGGGCAATGCTCTGAGTAGTTTCTCCCTGATCTCAAGCTGTCCCCTTTCAGTCCCCCATCCCCCTGGGACACCTTTGGCTATCCCAGGCTGCTCCAAGCTGTCCTTTAACAGTTGCAGGGATGGGGCAGCCCCAGGAGTTTCTCCCTGCTCTCAGCTGTCCCCCTCCCTGCCCTGCTGTCCCCCCAGCTGATGAAGTGCGTGCGGCTGCCCCTGCTGAGCCGGGATTTCCTGATGAGCCACGTGGACACGGAGCTGCTGGTGCGGCACCACTCGGAGTGCAAGGACCTGCTGATCGAGGCGCTCAAGTACCACCTGATGCCCGAGCAGAGAGGGGTGCTGGGCAACAGCCGCACGCGCCCGCGCCGCTGCGAGGGTGCCAGCACCGTGCTGTTCGCTGTGGGTAAGGCCCTGCTGCCACCCCAATCCCTGCTCCATCCCTGCCACCCCAATCCCTGCTCCATCCCTGCCACCCCAATCCCTGCCCCACATCCCTGCCACCCCAATCCCTGCCACCCCAATCCCTGCCCCACATCCCTGCCACCCCAATCCCTGCCACCCCAATCCCTGCCCCACATCCCTGCCACCCCAATCCCTGCCCCACATCCCTGCCACCCCAGTCCCTACCACCCCAATCCCTGCCACCCCAATCCCTGCCCCACATCCCTGCCACCTCAATCCCTGCCACCCCAATCCCTGCCACCCCAATCCCTGCCACCCCAATCCCTGCCCCACATCCCTGCCACCCCAATCCCTGCCACCCCAATCCCTGCCACCCCAATCCCTGCCCCACATCCCTGCCACCCCAATCCCTGCCACCCCAATCCCTGCCACCCCAATCCCTGCTCCATCCCCAGGGTTTGGCCTGTGTTTGCTCCCCTCACCTCTCGGGTCTCTAGCTGCTCACAGTGACCCCCAGATACATTAGAAAGTCTCTTTTCCCAGCCCAGCACTTGAAGAAGGAGTCAGAGTTCTTCTATTTTAATTCTCAAGTTTGTTTTATTGTTTCTTATCTATAAAATTTTCTCCTGTCCAGCCAAGGTCCACTCAGCAGGACAGTCCAAGGCACTCTGCCTGCCCTGGGGTGGTGTTGTCTTTTTATAGTAAAAACTACCTGTACAATGTTTACAATTACTTTCCAATACCCATCACCTGTGTCAGACAGTGAGCTTCTACTCTAAACCAATCCCAAAATGCCACCATCACAGCAGAAAATGGAGGCCAAGAAGAAGAAGGAGAAAGGCTGGACACTCCCAGATTCCTCCATCTAGCCCCCTGAACCACCATTCTAAAAACCCCAAAATTTACTTTTTCACCCCATGATAAATTCACTATTATTCTACTTAAACTGTCGTGGTTTGCAGATCTTCATCTAAGGTTGGTAATTTGCTCCACGGGTCATAATCAAACCCACAGATGTTTTGGGCTCCGTGTCTGCCCCTCTGGAGTTTAAACCTGCCCCTCTGGAGCCCAGGCAGGGATGTAAATAATAAAAATCCTCTGCTGGATGGACCTTGTGGGGACAGGAGAGAGAATTTTATAGATAAGGAACAATAAACAACCTTGAGCCTGAGAAATGAAGAGCTCTGACTCCTTTGACCGCCAGGCTGTGAAAAGAGACTTCCCAACTTCTCTCGGGGTCCCTGTGAGCAGCCAGAGACCCCGGCAAGAGGGGTGTCCTGCATTCCAACCCTGGCCCTCCCCGAGCAGGTGGAGGGAGCCTGTTTGCCATCCACGGGGACTGCGAGGCCTACGACACCCGCACGGACCGCTGGCACATGGTGGCCTCCATGTCCACGCGCCGCGCCCGCGTCGGCGTCGCCGCCATCGGGAACAAGCTCTACGCCGTGGGAGGGTAAGGGGGCATGGGCAGGGGGGCACGGATGGGCAGAGTGATCCTGGATCTATGGGGTGGTCATGGAAAAGCCTCTTCCCTGTGCACGGGGATCTCTGTGCCCCTGGGATGGCTCCTGCCAGCTGCTGCTGGGCTCCCGATGGCATCGCGGCCATTGGGAACAAGCTCTACGCCGTGGGTGGGTAAGGGGGGCACAGGGAGGGTGGCACACATGGGCAGAGTGATCCTGGATCTATAGGGTGGTCATGGAAAAGCCCCTTCCCTGCTCACCGAGATCTCTGTGCCCCTGGGATGTCTTTGCAGGGGCTCCAGGATGAGGGAAGAGATGAGGATCTGACTCCATGTTTCAGAAGGCTGATTTATTATTTTATGATATATATTATATTAAAACTATACTAAAAGAATAGAAGAAAGGATTTAATCAGAAGGCCAGCTAAGAATAGAAAAAGAAATGATGACCAAGGCTTGTGCCTGACTCAGTCCGAGCCAGCTGACTGTGATTGGCCATTAATTAGAAACAACCACATGAGACCAATCACAGATTCACCTGTTGCATTCCACAGCAGCACATAATCAGTGTCTACATTTCGTTTCTGAGGCCTCTCAGCTTCTCAGGAGAAAGAATCCTAAGGAAAGGATTTTTCATAAAACACATCTGTGACACTGGGATGGCTCTCTGGGGCAGGCAGCTGAGATTCCTCCTGGGAACTGTGGGAGAGAGGGGAGGAAAGAAGAGAGGTTCCCTCAGAAGGGTTTTCATGGCAGGAGCAGGACTGGCCCCACAGAAGTGACCTGGCAGGGATGTGTGGGAAATGCCCCACTGGGATTCCTCGTGGCCAATGCCCCCTCCTGAACTGGGGTATTGCCCTCCTGTTTCCCTCAGAATGCCAGACTGGTTTGGGTTGGAATTTAAATCTCATCTCATCCCACCCATCCCACCTTCCACCGTCCCACTTTGCTCCAAGCCCCGTCCAGCTTGGACACTTCAGGGATCCAGGGACAGGCTCAGCTTCTCTGAGCAGCCTCCTCTCCCCTTCTGCAGCTACGATGGCACCTCTGACCTGGCCACAGTGGAGTCCTACGACCCTGTCACCAACTCCTGGCAGCCCGAGGTGTCCATGGGCACCAGGAGGAGCTGCCTGGGGGTGGCAGCCCTGCACGGGCTCCTGTATGCTGCCGGGGGGTACGATGGGGCCTCGTGCCTCAACAGGTAAGGGATTGCCTTGCTCCATCCCCCCTGCTCCTGCATGCACCCCCTGGAGCTGGGAGCCCTGCTCCTGACCCTTGAGCAGATGTTTCACAGCTCACCTCTGTGGCATGGTCACAGGGGGCTTAGGATGAGGGAAGAGAGGATGATCTGACTCCATGTTTCAGAAGGCTGATTTATTATTTTATTATATATATTACATTAAAACTATACTAAAGAATAGAAGGAAAGATTTCATCTCAGAAGGCTGGCTAAGCTAAGAATAGAAAACAAAGGATGATAACAAAGGCAGCTGCCTCAGACTCTCTGTCCAAGCCAGCTGGGCTGTGATTGGACATTCATTACAAACATCCACATGAGGCTAATCCCAGACCCACCTGTTGCATCCCACAGCAGCAGATAACCATTGGTTACATTTTGTTCCTGAGGCCTCTCAGCTTCTCAGGAGGAAAAAAACCTTAAGGAAAGATTTTTAATGAAAAGATGTCTGTGACACATCTCCTTCTCCCCGTGGGGAAAACCCCCCTTAGCCCTCTGCCCCAACAGAGCCCAGCCTGTGTCAGCTCCCCCTCCATTTCCCCTGCCTGTCCCCAGTCTGTGAGACCTCCCCACGCCCAGGAGCTTTGCCCTGAGCTTTTCCAGCGTCCCACCTTTGTCCCTGTGTCCCTGCAGTGCAGAGAGGTACGACCCCCTGACGGGCACCTGGACGTCCATCGCTGCCATGAGCACCCGCAGGCGCTACGTGCGCGTGGCCACGCTAGGTGGGTGCTGCCAGGGGGGCTGGGGGTCCCGGCCAGGCTCCTGAGGGCTCCTCGTGCTGCTCTGCCCCAGTTCTGCCCCCTCTGCAACACCTCAGGGGAGGCTCAGCCCGGACCTGTGTGGGCACCTCCAGAGTGAACCTCACCTGTGCTGAGGCTCAGCCTCTGTGGGCACCTCCAGGGGGGCACCTGTGCTGAGGCTCAGCCCAGACCTGTGTGGGCACCTCCAGAGTGAACCTCACCTGTGCTGAATCTCAGCCCAAACCTGTGTGGGCACCTCCAGGGGGACACCTGTGCTGAATCTCAGCCCAGACCTGTGTGGGCATCTCCAGAGGGGCACCTGTGCTGAATCTCAGCCTAGACCTGCGTGGGCACCTCCAGGGGGGCACCTGTGCTGAGGCTCAGCCCAGACCTGTGTGGGCACCTCCAGAGTGAACCTCACCTGTGCTGAATCTCAGCCCAAACCTGTGTGGGCACCTCCAGGGGGACACCTGTGCTGAATCTCAGCCCAGACCTGTGTGGGCACCTCCAGAGGGGCACCTGTGCTGAGGCTCAGCCTCTGTGGGCACCTCCAGAGTGAACCTCACCTGTGCTGAGGCTCAGCCTGGACCATGTGCCATTTCCTAAGGCCTTTCCAATCACTCCTCCCAGGACAAATAGAAGTCCTTGGCCATGGGCTGGGGAGAAGAGCAGCTCACTGCCAAAGCCTTTTTAAGCACTGGAGAACTCTAACACAGTGCCACAGCCATTGTTATTTCTCCCTGTGCCCTGTAACAGTGCAGTTACTTGGACCCACAGCCCGTGAATGTCACAGATCTGTTCATACAAAGCAGAAAGAGCCTAAAACAGCAGCACAGGGAGGTTCCCCCCAAAGGGTTTTCATGGCAGGATCTGCATGGCCAGAGCAGGGCTGACCCCACAGAAGTGGCCTGGCACACAAGTGACTCAGCACGGTGGCACCTGTGCTGGGGCTCAGCCCAGAGCTGCATGGGCACCTCCAGAGGGGCACCTGTGCTGGGGCTCAGCCCAGAGCTGCATGGGCATCTCCAGAGGGGCACCTGTGACGTTGTGGGTGGCTGTGCTGGGGCAGGGAGGTGTCTTTAGCTCATGGCTGTGCCTGTGTCTCTGCAGAAGGCAACCTCTATGCAGTGGGGGGCTACGACAGCTCATCGCACCTGGCCACGGTGGAGAAGTACGAGCCCCAGGTAAGTGTGGGAGGGAGATCTGGGTGACTCTGGTGCTTCTCCCCTCTTCAGGAAGGCTCAACCCACCGTGCATGGCTGGGAGATGAAGGGGGATCAGCAGGGACACAGCATCCAGGGTGCCATCCTGAGCACAGCGAGCCAGAGCTGCTCTGGGAGAGCTCCCTGTGAGGCTGGGACACCAGGACAGCCCCTGGCCCCACTGCCCATGGCTCTGAGGGCAGCAGGGGTCCTGTCCATGCCCTGAGCTGTGCCCAGCTCAGCTGGGAGTGTGGCAGGCTGGGGACACAGCTCTGCTCCAGCAGGGTCAGTCACTGCAAAGAGATCAGAGAAGGTCCTGGAGGCTCTTCCTGAGCTGCAAAGCCCCAGCTGCACTCACACAGATTGGAAACAGATACAGCCAACCCCCGGGGCTGGGCTGGCATTCAGCTGGGGCACCACTGGTGGCCTGGCATGGGCATCTCTGTGCCCCTGGGATGGCTCCTGCCAGCTGCTGCTGTGCTCTCTAAGCCAACTGCTCTCTAATTCCTCCTGCCAACTGTGGGGCAGCGGGGAGGAACAAAGCGATTCCCCCAAAAGGGTTTTCATGGCAGGACTGACCTGGCAGGGATGTGTGGGAGATGCCCCTTGGGGTGGCTGACGGGTTCCCTATGCCCAGGTGAACACCTGGAGCCCCATTGCCAGCATGGCAGGGGTGTGTGGGGTGGCTGACGGGTTCCCTATGCCCAGGTGAACACCTGGAGCCCCATTGCCAACATGGCAGGGGTGTGTGGGGTGGCTGATGGGTTCCTGTGCCCAGGTGAACACCTGGAGCCCCATTGCCAACATGGCAGGGGTGTGTGGGGTGGCTGACGGGTTCCTGTGCCCAGGTGAACACCTGGAGCCCCATTGCCAGCATGGCAGGGGTGTGTGGGGTGGCTGATGGGTTCCTGTGCCCAGGTGAACACCTGGAGCCCCATTGCCAACATGGCAGGGGTGTGTGGGGTGGCTGACAGGTTCCTGTGCCCAGGTGAACACCTGGAGCCCCATTGCCAGCATGGCAGGGGTGTGTGGGGTGGCTGACGGGTTCCTGTGCCCAGGTGAACACCTGGAGCCCCATTGCCAACATGGCAGGGGTGTGTGGGGTGGCTGATGGGTTCCCTGTGCCCAGGTGAACACCTGGAGCCCCATTGCCAACATGGCAGGGGTGTGTGGGGTGGCTGATGGGTTCCCTGTGCCCAGGTGAACACCTGGAGCCCCATTGCCAACATGGCAGGGGTGTGTGGGGTGGCTGATGGGTTCCCTGTGCCCAGGTGAACACCTGGAGCCCCATTGCCAACATGGCAGGGGTGTGTGGGGTGGCTGATGGGTTCCCTGTGCCCAGGTGAACACCTGGAGCCCCATTGCCAACATGGCAGGGGTGTGTGGGGTGGCTGATGGGTTCCCTGTGCCCAGGTGAACACCTGGAGCCCCATTGCCAACATGGCAGGGGTGTGTGGGGTGGCTGACGGGTTCCTGTGCCCAGGTGAACACCTGGAGCCCCATTGCCAACATGGCAGGGGTGTGTGGGGTGGCTGACGGGTTCCTGTGCCCAGGTGAACACCTGGAGCCCCATTGCCAACATGGCAGGGGTGTGTGGGGTGGCTGATGGGTTCCCTGTGCCCAGGTGAACACCTGGAGCCCCATTGCCAACATGCTGAGCCGCAGGAGCAGCGCGGGCGTGGCCGTGCTCGAGGGGATGCTCTACGTGGCCGGGGGCAATGATGGCACCAGCTGCCTGAACTCTGTGGAGCGCTACAACCCCAAATCCAACACCTGGGAGAGCGTGGCCCCCATGAACATCCGCAGGTAAGGAAGGGGCTCTGCCCCTCTGGAGCCTCAGGAGCGGGGATCTCACCTTGCTGTGCCATAAGGCACAGACGCATTGGGGTTTTAGGGTTTGTGGCTGGCTCTGCACACTCCTGCCATGCTCACAGGGGTTGGAGGGACAGCCAGCAGGGCACAGCAGGGATGTTCTGCACTGGGATTTGTCCTCAGCACTCTGTGTGGCTGTAAAGAACCAGGGCTTGAGCTGGCTGAGCCCATGGAGATGATGCTGGGCTGTGGGAGGAGTTAAGGCTTGCAAGGCTGAGGATTTTGGGCTCGGAGGGCTTGGTATTTGATGGGGTTTGGTATTTGATGGGTTTGGTGTTTGATGGGTTTGGTATTTGATGGGGTTGGTGTTTGATGGGTTTGGTATTTGATGGGGTTTGGTATTTGATGGGTTTGGTATTTGATGGGTTTGGTATCTGATGGGTTTGGTGTTTGATGGGTTTGGTATTTGGTAGGGTTTGGTGTTTGATGGGTTTGGTATTTGGTAGGGTTTGGTGTTTGATGGGTTTGGTGTTTGATGGGTTTGGTATTTGGTAGGGTTTGGTGTTTGATGGGTTTGGTATTTGCTGAGGTTTGGTGTTTGATGGGTTTGGTATTTGGTAGGGTTTGGTGTTTGATGGGTTTGGTATTTGATGGGGTTGGTATTTGATGGGTTTGGTATTTGATAGGGTTTGGTGTTTGATGGGTTTGGTATTTGATGGGGTTTGGTATTTGATGGGTTTGGTGTTTGATGGGTTTGGTGTTTGATGGGTTTGGGGTGAGGGTCAGTCTGAAGGGGGATCTGTGGCTCTGTGCTGTGCTCTGCCTGTTGGTGCCCCAACAGTTCATTTCTCCCCGGGGTGTTTGTGGGGTGTCACAGCTCTGGGCAGGTCCCTGCCGTGCTGAGCTGCCCCCAGCTCCTCCCAGCCTCACCCCGTGCCCTCCTTGCAGGAGCACCCACGACCTGGTGGCCATGGACGGGTGGCTCTACGCCGTGGGCGGCAACGACGGCAGCTCCAGCCTGAACTCCATCGAGAAGTACAACCCCCGCACCAACAAGTGGGTGGCGGCCTCGTGCATGTTCACCCGCCGCAGCAGCGTGGGGGTGGCCGTGCTGGAGCTCCTCAACTTCCCCCCGCCCTCCTCGCCCACGCTCTCCGTGTCCTCCACGAGCCTTTGACACCGGGCCCGGCCGTGCCTCGGGCCCTGGGGACGGCCCCTGAGCCAGCCCGGCCCTCCCGGGGGGCTCTGCCCGCTCCGGGGCACCCCCGGGGTCACCAGGGCCACCAGAGATGCTTCCAGGAGGGCACAGAGCAAAGGGGGCTCTGCCTGCGGCCAGACCCATCCAGCACCCCCAAAGCTCCTCTGGGCAAGGGGACCCAACCATTGCTGCTTCTGGGATTGCTCCAGCCGTGCCACCGGGCACTGCCAGCCCTCTGGGGGCCCCGGGGACCATGTGTGGCCTCCCCACTCTGAATGTCACTGCAGCCAGCTCAGCCCGAGGTGTGTGCCCTGCTCCGGACGCTGCCCCGCTCCGAGGGCGTCTCTTTGATGCCTTAACCACAGCAAGAGAAGAAGCCCAGCCCAGGCACGGCCCTGCAGGATGGGGAGGGTCCTGAGCCCTCCAGGGCCCCCCTGGCCCCCTGGGGTCCCGGCTGAGCGTGGCTCTGGCCAGGCAGGTGGCACAGGGACCTTGGTGGCACCGCTGCCATTGCTGCTGCCCAGGCTCCGGGACTGGGGCTCCCTGGGTTTGCTGTTCCCCTCTCTGCAGAGCAGATTCTGGGTTTGTGGAAAGGAATCAGTTCTTGGAAGAAGAACAGTCCAGCCTTCTGAACGAGGAGGTTTGCCTGGCATTACTTTTTTGGGTATTAATTTTTTTATTTGCCTTTTTTTATTTGAGCGCTAATATGACTCCATATCCCTTTCTTTTTTACACTGCCCTGGTATTCCCCATCCCTCTGCTCTCCAGGCAGCAGGAGGATGCAGTTCCTTTTCTCATCTGTTGAGGAGATGATTCCTGTGCCCTGGAAGTTCTCTGTGGATGGGTGGGGTGTGTGCACGTGTGAGATGCCAAAAGCAGCACGGGAGGGACCCTTTCCAATTAGCGACTCCCTGGCAATTAAACAGCCACTCTAATGAACTAAAGCTTGGATAAATTAGCACTGTGAGGCCTGTCCTGGAGCCAGGGTCCCTGTGCTGTGGTGTTTTCAGGGTGTGCTGTGTGAGCCGTGAGCTGAGGCTCAGCTCAGGTGCTCTCCACACCACAGAGGAGCGACTCAACCACTGGTACCTCAATGTGTTCAAATGTTCAAATGTAGCATTGGAAATAGGGTCCAACTGTTTGGAACTCATTCCTTCCTCCTTTTTCCCCCCCTATTTCCCAGTTCTCACTCACAGAGCTCAGATTCACTCCTGTGGTACCTGTGGGCCCGAATTTTCAAGTAGCAAGAGATTTCTGCTCTTTAAACTCTTCTGAAAGAGGAGTTTAAAATAAGACAGGGACTCCCCAGCTTCAGATCCTTTTCTTGGCAGTCTGATTTCCCCTGGGCAGGTGCCTGCAGGTTTCCCAAGCCCACTCACAGTGCCTCACGTTGTACCCCTGGAATTCCCTGCAGCTTCTGCAAACCAGGGCTGCTTCCCCCTCCAGCCTCTCCCCAAGGACAGCCTGAGCTTCTCAGGCTCAGGAGGCCTTTTTGGCTTTTGGAACAGGCTCCAGATGCTCTTTTTGTCCCCTTCTCCCTGTCACAGCTCAGCAGGTCCCCATTTCCCTGCCCTGCAGAGCCCCCTGTGAGTGCCCAGGCTCTGCAGTTCTCTCCTGGTCCACGTGGGCTGCCCCAGGAAGGTCAGAGCAATCTGCTCTGTTCAAAACCTGATGAATCCAGTGAAATCTGCTCTGTTTTGTGCATGTGCCTCCACCCAAGTGAGCTCTCAACCCTTTCCATCCCGCCCCTGTAACCAACAAAGGGATTCCCCTCTCCTGCTGGGCTCACATCCAGGTGTCCCTTTGGAGGAGGATCAGCCCAAAAGCCCCACGGAGAGGTGGAAGGGGCTGGTGCTGGGCTGGGCCCGAGGTGCTGAGGAGCTCAGGAGGGGTCAGGAGTGAAGGGAGAGGGGAGCCCGGCCAGGAGCTGCAGTGCAGGAGCTGCTGAAGGGAAAACTGGGCTGGTTTCAAGCTAGGAGTGAGATGTGGCAGTGGCTCAGAGCCTCTGCTCCAGCCAGGGCTGCTGCAGGGTGGGGAGGGAGCCGTGCCTTGGGAGCAGAGCCTGAGGGAAGTGAGAAATGCAGCAGAATGTTGGTGCCACTCCAAATCCTAAGGGAAGTGAGAAATGCAGCAGAATGTAGGTGCCACTCCAAATCCTAAGGGAAGTGAGAAATGCAGCAGAATGTTGGTGCCACTCCAAATCCTAAGGGAAGTGAGAAATGCAGCAGAATGTTGGTGCCGCTGCAAATCCCGTGTGGTGCTGTCCTGCTTCCCCAGGAGCAGGGACAGGGGCAGAGGGACTGCTGTGTGCCCTGGCTGGCTCCTGAGCAATATCCCACTGACCTGACCCACGAGGAGGGAACCTGCTGTCTGTGCTGCCCCAACTATGCAGGAAAGGGCAAAAACACCCCCCAGCATCTCCTGGGGGTCCCCAGCCCCCCGACCCACACTGTGTGGACACGAGGTGTCAGCACCTGCCCTGGGACGTGCCAGGGTGGGATTGCTCCTGGTGCTGCTCGTCCCCTGCCGAGGAGGAGGAGGAGGAGGGCTCGGAGGGGACGCCTGTCTGTGTCTGTCTGTCTGTCTGTGCTGTCTGAGGGGAGGAGAACAACTCTGTGTGGCTTCCCTGCCAGTTCCAGTCCGTGCTGTCTCGCCCAAGATGTTCCTTGTCTGAACCCCAGCAGAGGAGCATCCCCAGCCCGGGGGGCTCCGGGCTCTGGGGTTTCTCCCAGCAGGGCCAGGCTGGAGCCCCTGCCCTGGTTTGGGGGCAGAGGCTGCCTTGGCCTCCCTGCTGGGCACACCTGGTCCAGATCCATGTCCCAGCGTCGTCACTTTGATTTCTCTGTAACTTTACCCGACTTTATTTATGTGGAACTCTGTTTTCTCTGAATTTTTTGCACTACATGGGGCTGGGGAGGGGATACAAGCAATAGAAGCCAACGTGTACAATAAAGACATTTTCTTGGATATTGGATCCTGCCTCGTGCATCCTTCCCTCTCCCTCCCCTTCCCTTCCCTGCCTCCTGGGGCTGCTCCCTCCCTCCCAGCCAGGGCAGGGGTCCTGAGCATCCAGGGGAGGTTCAGGTGTGTCAGGGGAGGGTTTGGGATGGAGATCAGGGAAAGGTTCATCCCCAGAGGATGTTGGGCAGCCTGAACTCCATATAAAGTGTCAGCAGTTCTCCTCACAGCTCAGGCACACAGAACAATCCTTCTGCAGCCCCAGAACCAAGGACACTGCTATAGCTTCAGCCCCAAAAAGTGCAAACAACAAAAAACCCAAAAGGCCCAAAAAGTGCAAACAGCAGGGACTTGAGGAGAGCAAACGGGGAGGGTGGGACTGCATCACCTGGAGCTGGAATTGGACAATGAACCCCAATATAGAAATGGACCAAAACTTAGAAAAATGTGAAAACTCATGACTCAGAGTCCATTTGGGCAGAGCGCTGGCCAGGTTCTTGTTCTGCCCAAGGTGTATCTTTTTAAGGCCTTTTAATAAATCCCCACTTTATTCCTTTAACTCTCTCCAGCCTTTAAATTCCTTTATTTATTGTAAACTCCACTTTATTCATTTTAACCCCCACTTTATTCCTGAACTCTGCCCAGCCCCTGTTCCATGCCAGCCTCTCACGGCTGCAGTGCCAGCTGCCCGTGCCAGCCCTGCTGGTGTCACTGCTGTCCCAGTGAGCAGCAGCAGGAGCTGCCCTGTGGCCCTGCTCAGATCTGGGAGGTTTCACTGAGCTCCAGCTGCAGCAGCAGCAGTTTGTGGTCACGGCCTGACCGTGTTAGCCATGGACCCAGAGCAATGAGATTTTCTGCACAGGGCAGAGCTGGGGCTGTGGCTGAGCTCACACAGGAGCTGCTGGGCTGTTCCCAGCTGTGCACAGAGCACAGAGCAGCCCCTGCCGTGAAAATCATGGGATTTGTGGTGGGGGCCCTCCGGAGGGGGGTCCTGGTGCTGTGCTGGGCCAGGAAGGGTTAATGGGGTCGGGGCACAAAGGAGCTGCTTTTGCAGGTCAGAAATGGGCAGAAATGTTGTGGCACATCCGTTCTCAGCTGCTCTCTCCTGGTGAGTGTGGCCTGACCGTGCAATCCCTTTTTGGGGAATGTTTTGTTACTGCAAGGGTAAAACACAAATGGGAGTGTGTCTGTCAGCCCCAGCTTGATCCCAACAGATTCCCCAGGAAAACCTCCTAAAATAACCTGTGCATTTGTCACAACACATCCTCGGTGGTGTTTCTTACATCACTGTTATTTGTATTCACTAAATCTGATTTTTTTTCCAAACACGCCATCAATTCAATTCGTTTTGACAAGATCTGATTTCCACAGCCCCGTGTTGATTTGTATTAATTATATTCTCCTCCTGTAATTCTCAAAGTTAATCCAACTCCCTCACAGCTGTTACATCATTTTCCCAGGAATTACTGTCAACTGGCAACCCCATAATTACCAGGGTGGTTTTTTACCCATGGAAACACTGATATCCCTGTTAAATTATGCAATTTCTTTGCAAATTCCCTGGTCCTGCAAGACTGAATTGCAACAGTGACTCAAGCCCTTTGTGTTCAGCTCTTTCAAACTTTCTAATGTTAATTCTATATTTTGATCCAGAGCACTCATTTTGTGTTTACTTCTTAGCAGCCACCTGAAAATAAAAAGGGTTTCTCATTTCCTATGACTGTAATTCCTGGGGGTTTTTCCAGCACAGAAATATTGAGTCTGCATTTACCTTTTGTCATTAACTTCTCGTTTTTATTGTTTATATTTCCATGCAGTGAGGCACTCACAACACAGTCAGAAATCTTCAGTTTGCTTCCTTTTAAAGCATTTCTTCTACAAATATTCTTTTTTTTTTCTGCTCATGCACATCTCCTTTTGCTCTTTGCTCCCTTGATCCATTTCCCACCACTCCTAGATTTTGGTTTGTGTCCTGTTTGATATTTTTCCCCATTTATTTTTATATATTTAACCCAGCTGGGAAGGGGGAACCCTTTGGAACCTTTCAGCCTCGGGGATTTTTGTTAATGCTTAAACAGCAACCACCAACTTTATCTCACTGCATCCTTATCACCGCCGGTGCGGCGGCCAAATTCCATTTGGGAAAACTTGGGAAAACGCTCTGGGATGGGATTGTTGGACGAATTCCTATCGGGAAAAAATTCCAGGATGGGGTTTCTGGGCCGAGTTCCTTTTGGGAGAACACTCTGGGATGGGTTTATGGGCCGGATTCCTTTTGGGATGAAGTTCCAGGATGGGTTTCTGAGCTGAATGGGAAAAGGCTCCAGTGTGGGTTTCCGAGCTGAATTCCTTTTGGGAGAATGCTCCAGGATGGATTTCTGGACTGAATTCCTTTTGGGAAAAAGTTCTGGGATGGATTTATCAGCTGAATTCCTTTAGGGAGGACGCTCCGGGATGGATTTCTGAGCTGAATTCCTTTTGGGAAAAAGTTCTGGGATGGATTTATCAGCTGAATTCCTTTAGGGAGGACGCTCCGGGATGGATTTCTGAGCTGAATTCCTTTTGGGAAAAAGTTCCGGGTTTATAAGCAGAATTCCTTTTGGGAGAACACTCTGCGATGGGATTATCAGCCAAATTCCACTTGGGAGAATGCTCCGGGATTGGTTTCTGAGCTGAATTCCTTTTGGGAAAACACTCCAGGATGGGTTAATCAGCCGAATTCCTTTAGGGAGAGCGCTCCGGGACGGGTTTCTGGACAGAATTCCATTTGGGAGAAGGCTCCGGGCTGGGTTTCTGTGCCGAATTCCCTCCGGCGCTCCGGGCTGGGTTTCCGGGCGGCCGCAGCCCCGTCCCGCCGGTGCTCGGGGTGGATTCCCAGGCACAGGTACCCGGCCCGCCCCTGCCAGCCCCGGGGCGGGAGCGAGGGCAGGACCGAGGGCAGGACCGAGGGCAGGATCGGCTCCGGGCTGCGCTCACACCGCGCGGGCAGCGGCGGGCGCAGGGCAGCGATCCCGCACCGCTCCCCGATCCCGCAGCGATCCCCGATCCCGCACCGCTCCCCGATCCCGCAGCGATCCCCGATCCCGCATTGATCCTGCACCGATCCCGCACCGCTCCCCGATCCCGCACCGCTCCCCGATCCCGCAGCGATCCCGCACCGCTCCCCGATCCCGCAGCGATCCCGCAGCGATCCCCGATCCCGCATTGATCCTGCACCGATCCCGCACCGCTCCCGGCATGGGGAACATCGCCTGTGTCCCGCAGGCTCCCGGCGGCTTCAGGAGCTCCTTCCGAAGGAAACCCTCGCTGAAGAAGGAGTGAGTAACCCCAACCGGCTCTGGGGTGTGGGAGCGGGGCTGGGTCTCCTGCGGGATCTCTCCCGGCGGGGATTTCCTATTCCCGGTGTTTTCGGGGGCGCTGGGCACTGCCAGACCCGGGATCAGCTCGCCCCGAGTGCCTGGGATGGAACGGGGGAAGCGCCGCTGAGTTCATTTTTGTTTGGGTAATGAAGCTTCCCCCGGCGGGACAGGCTGCAGAACACCTGATATTCCTCTGCTTTCACTTGGGAGTGCTCTTGTTCACAGTTGTGAGAAAACAACATTCCCACTCCTCGGGCTTCGGGGACAAAACCCCAAATCCCAGCACCCCGCTGTAGGATTTGTGTTTGTGAACCCAAAGGAGGAGCAGCAGAAAATGTGAAATCCTTTGGGGATTTGGGTGCAGAAAATCTCCGTGAAATCCTTTGGGGATTTGGGTGCTGGGCTGGCCACACTCAGGTACCGTGGCCGTGGGTGGCTGTCCCAAAATAGGGACAGGCAGGGAATGCTCTGCAGCTTCCCAGCGCGGCCAGAGCTGGGAAAGAGCTCTGCAGGGAACCAGGGGATTCCTCATGAACCCCTCTGTGCTGGCTTCAGGGTCAGGGCTGTGCCAAAACCCCCTAAACTCTGCCAGGCTGGGGGGTTTCTGATGGGAACGAGACCCTGAACTGTCCCCTGTGCTGCCAGAAATCAGGGACAACCTGTAGGGGCCTGAGGAGCTCCTGTGGAGTAAAAGAGAGGGGATTTCTTGGGAATTTGGGGTAAAAGAGAGGGTGGAATTTGGGGTAAAAGAGGGGGTGGAATTTGGGGTAAAAGAGGGGGCATTTCTTGGGGAATTTGGGGTAAAAGAGAGGGTGGAATTTGGGGTAAAAGAGAAGGGATTTCTTAGGGAATTTGGGGTAAAAGAAAGGGGGATCCCTTGGGGTATTTGGGGAAAAGAGAGGGTGAAATTTGGGATAAAAAAGAGGGGATCTCTTGGGGTATTTGGGCTCTGGGGGTCTCACACTTGGGAGCAGCCCAGCCCCAGAGCTTCTCCTGCCCCACTGACTCCCAGCTTCCCACGCTGGTGGGGATTGTCCTGGTTCTCTGCTGCAATCTGAGGAGGTCCCAGCTCTCCCCAGCAGCACCAGTGGCTGCCTGGGACTGGTGTGCAGGCAGGGAGAAACCGGGAGTGGGAGGGGAGGCAGAGGGAAGGCAGCAGGGCAGAAATGACCCCTGCCTGTGGATGGAGACCTGCCCTGAGGGTCCATCCCCACCCAGGGGCTCTGCAGGAGCTGGGTCTGGTCTTTGTGCCCTGCCATGGGCCAGCCTGGCCCTGTGAGGGTTTGGGGGCACAGGTGAGCCAAGCTGATCGTTTGGCTGAGCCAAGAGCTGTAAAAAAGCAGAGAAACCCCACAAATGGAGCAAAGTCCCTTTCAGTTCTCCCAGGCTTTGTCATCCCTGTCTGGGCTGCGATGACTCGAGAGCCCGTGACACATTGCACGCTTGGTGTCCTGGCTTCCTTATTTCAGGGCAGGATTCACCATGCCTCAGCCTGGAGCTGTGTTTCCATGTGTGTTTAGGGGTTTTTTTATTTCCCTTTTCCTCTGTAGACAAAATGGCAAGAAAAAGCTGCCCAGCTTCTTTGGGATAGATGGAAACCAGGAGAGAGACACGACCACGGACAAAATCCTGCAGTATATCCCAGCCAAGGCAAGAATTTCCAGCACCTCCAACCCCTCCCTGCTGCTCCAGGGGCTCATTCCCACCCTCCCCAAGCACAGAATTTGGGAGGGACGTTGGGTTTGGGTCTGGGGGCTGCAGCAGCTCTGTCCCATTGAGATTCCAGGATGGGATGAGCACCTCTGTGCAGGGGTGGAGGGGACCTGGCTGAGCCAGGGGAGCCCAGCAGGGATGTGGGGACGTGGGGACATCTCCCCTGCACCTTTCCCCTGGGTTCTTTTGTTCCTGGGTTGCCTGGGAGGGGACAGAGAAGCCTCTGGGAGGGAAGGGAGCAGGCTGGGAGCGAGCTTTGGCAGGTGGGATGATTCATTCCCACGGAGCAGGAGTGGATTAGCAGCAGCCTGGGAAGGGAATCAGGAAGGGCAGGGCTGCCCCGGGCACGGCCCAGCCTTGTGGCCTCATGGCCCCGTTCCCAGCCCTGCTGGGGAGAGCAGAGGGGAGCCAGCGGCCCCCGAGGGCTTGGTGGGTCCTGCTGGGTGGGCTGGGGTGGAATTTGGGAGCATTTGGGATGTGCTGGGTGGGCCGGGGGTGTGGGTGGAATTTTGGGGGTATTTGGGATGTGCTGGGTGGAGTTGGGAGCATTTGGGGGTGTGGGTGGAATTTGGGAGCATTTGGGATGTGTTGGGTGGGCTGGGGATGTGGGTGGAATTTGGGAGCATTTGGGATGTGCTGGGTGCTCATTTGGGGACAGGGGACTGAGGCACAGCCTGTGTGCCAGGCAGAGGGAATTGCAGGGAATCACCTGGATCCAAAGGGATCAGGCAGCAAAAATCAGGTCCCAGATGGATCCTGGATTCTTCCCTGGGGAAGCAGGATGAGCTGTCAGAGTCAGTGGAGCCAGCGGCCCCTGAGGGCTTGGTGGGTCCTGCTGGGTGGGCCGGGGGTGTGGGTGGAATTTTGGGGGTATTTGGGATGTGCTGGGTGGAATTGGGAGCATTTGGGGGTGTGGGTGGAATTTGGGAGCATTTGGGATGTGCTGGGTGCTCATTTGGGGACAGGGGACTGAGGCACAGCCTGTGTGCCAGGCAGAGGGAATTGCAGGGAGGGCTCCCTGTGGGACTCAGCTGCACCCAGAGGGATCAGGCAGCAAAAACCACCCAGGAGTGTTCCCCGGGGAGGCAGGATGGGCTGTGGGAGCCCGTGGAGCCTGGGGAAGGGTCCTGGCAGGGGTCACTGGGGGATGCCCGTGTGGGCAGCCCAGGGAGTGCAGGATCTCCCAGGGATGGAAGGAAGGAAGGAAGGAGGGTGGAGCAGGTTTCAGCCTTTACCCTCACCTGGGGCACGGGGGATGCAAACCCTGGGCTCAGCCACGAGCCCCCTGTGTGTCCTGGAGGGTGCCTGGGCTCTGCCCCTGTCCCCGATGCATTTTTGGCTGCAGCAGCAGCGGCTGCAGGGCCGGCTCAGAGGAGATGGCACCGCCACTGCTGCCCACTGGGACGGGCACAGGGACACCCCTGCAGCCCCTGCCCTGATTCCCAGAGCTCCCGGTGCCCCGGGGCCGCTCGTTCGGTGCTTTTCCCATGGAGCAGCAGCAGCCCCGGGCTCCTGCTGCCAGCTGAGCTCCTCCTGCTGCTGCTGCTGCTGCTGCACGGGGGCTGCGGGCCCGGAGCAGCTCCTGAGGAACTGGTTCTACCTGCAGGGCGAGGTGAACGTGTCGGGGCCCGGGAGGAGCCGGGACTGCCGGGAGCACCGGGATAACGGGAACGGCTGGGACGGGGCTGGGCAGGATGCCCGAGGCACGGACAGTGCCAGGCCCTCAGCCTTGGCATCCCCACGGTGTGGGGGCTGAAGGGCAGCAGATTTCAGGGCTGACCCCGTTTTTTCCACAGCTCCTGTGCTCAGCCATCCCTCCGTCCCCTCCCAGGCCTGTGGGCTGAGGGAAATGTTCATTTGTCCCTTGCCACACCAGGGGCTGTGCAGGCTCTGCCTCTCCCTCCTGCCTGCGGGAGGATCCCTCTGGAAGCTCTTTCCCAATGTCCTGCTGCATTCCCAGCTCCCACACTGCTTTTTCCCCTCAGCCTTGCTCATTCCTGGGAGGTTTGGCTGCCACGTCCCCAGCAGCAGCAGCAGCAGCAGTGCCCCAGCAGCTGTGGCCTGTGCTGTTCCTTATCTCCGTGCCCATGATTTTATCACTTCACCCTCTCCCCACTCCCAGGTGCTGCTGGTGCCCTTATCCTGTGTTTTGTTATTGCTGCACCCGTGACCAGCTGCTCTTTGCTCTGCATTTGTGACACAAATGCCATTTTTCTTTGCTCTGCATTTGTGACACAAATGCCATTTTTCCTACACTGAGCTGCCCCACTGAGACCTTTACTGTGTTCCCTAAATTCTGCTCCATAGCTGGGAAACTGGAGGGAGGATTTCAGCAGGAAAGGGTTAACTCATGTCCTAAAAACAGCAACCCAAATTCAGCCAGGCCCTGGAAGTGAAATGTGCCTGTGTCCCCCCTCTTTTCCAGCCAGGAGCCCCAGCTCTAGGTCAGGATCTCCCCACGTTGGCAAGGAGACCCAACAACAAACAGCCCATCCTGGGCACCTTTCCCAGGAGTCCTGCTGGGAAGATGTTCTGGGAATGTCCCTTCCACCAGCCCTGATCTGCTTTCCCTGTATCCTCTGCACAGATCATCCAGAAGCAGGAAAACCAGAAGGAGAACTTGGACCAGAGATTCCCCAGCCTGTTCAGGAAGGGCCGGAGGAAAATGGTTGTCAGGAATTTGGGCAAAATGATTTACTACTCCAAGGTCAAGTTTAAGTTCCAGCACTGCCAGGTAAACCTGAGGCACCTCTTTGTGGGGCTTTCTGTGCCCAGGGATGGGGGAGAATTGGGAAGGGAGGGGAAATTCTGGGAAATGGGATCATGGAGGATTCCCTGGGCACTGCCACGTGGTGCCCACCCGCTCCCATCCCTGTGGGCACCTGGGGCACTTCCATCAGCACAGGTGGGACCCTTGGAGAAGCTTTTCCGTGCTTGGGATGCAGAGGGAGGCTGGGAGGTGTCCTGAGATGGCCCCAAAGGTGTCCTGAGATAACCCCAGAGGTGTCCTGAGATAACCCAAAGGTGTCCTGAGAGAGCCCAGATGTGTCCTGAGATGGCCCCAGAGGTGTCCCAAGACAATCCCAAAGGTGTCCTGAGATAATCCAGAGGTGTCCGGATATAGTCCCAAAGATGTCCTGAGATAACCCCAAAGGTGTCCTGAGATGGCCCCAAAGATGTCCTGAGATAACCCCAAAGGTGTCCTGAGATAATCCAGAGGTGTCGTGATGGCCCCAAAAGTGTCCTGAGACAACCCCAAAGGTGTCCTGAGATATCCCCAAAGATGTCCTGAGATAACCCCAAAGGTGTCCTGAGATGGTCCCAAAGGTGTCCTGAGATATCCCCAAAGGTGTCCTGAGATAATCCAGAGGGGTTGTGATGGCCCCAAAAGTGTCCTGAGACAACCCCAAAGGTGTCCTGAGCTAACCCAACGTGTCCCCTGTGCAGGAGGTCCACAGCTGCTTCCTGGAGCTGTTCCAGTCCTACCTGTACTTCCAGTCCTCGGGTCCCAACGGCCTCACCTACCAGGTAGGGCTCACCTGGCCAAGCTGGGCTCTGTGGAACCAGGCAGGGAAACCAAGGGAGGGGGGAACAGGAGAGCTCCCCAGGGCTTCTTCTGTAAAATCACCAATGTTTTGCTGAGGTTTAAAATGGAAAATCCTGTGGAATATTCAGGTATTCCTCAGCATGCTGCAGGATGGAGCCCCAAGTAACCCCTGCTCTCCTTCCCCAGGGGCTGCTGCCTCTGAAGGAGCTGCAGGTGCAGGAGCTGGGGGCTGTGCAGAGCCTGGGGCAGCAGGACCACGCTTTCCATATCTCAGGTGGGTCCAGGACCACTCTTTGTACACCTCAGGTGGGTTTTTGGGGCAGCAGGACCACTCTTTCCATATCTCAGGTGGGTTTGTGGGGCAGCAGGACCACTCTTTCCACATCTCAGGTGGGTCCAGGACCACGCTTTGCACACCTCAGGTGGGTCTGGGGGGCTGCTGGGCTGAGGGGCCAGGGGTGGGTCTGTCCCTGTGCCAGCCCCTGGGCACACACAGGGCACCCACTGCAGCAGTGCCAGGCGTGCCCTGAGCTCCTTTCCTCATTTTCTCTTCCTCCTGGGCCCTTTTTCAGATGTGGCAATGGGTGATGCCCTCGGGGTGTGCCCGGGGGTGAGGGTCATGCCCTGGCAGAGGGATTCCTGCTGGCTTTAATTTGCATTTGTCGTTGGTGTGAGGAGCTGGATGCCCAGGGAATGCCCCAAGAGCAGCATCAGGAGAGCAGCATCAGCAGGGAAACCAAGGGAGGGGGAAACAGGAGAGGCCCAGGGCCACGTGGATGGGCAGAAAATGCTCCACACCAAATTGCTGTCATGGGTTTGGAGTCACTCAGTGCCCCCATTCCCCTCCTCAGCTCTGCTCACCCTGCACTTCCTGCAACAGACACACTTCAAAGGCTCAGGGAAACCTTGTTTGTAAATAATGCAGGAATGAGGGCACTAAAGACACCACAGAAGGGCAAAGTCCCCCCGGTTATCCGGGCTTATCTGGGCACCTCCAGGCCCCACAGAGGCAGATCCTCCTGAGCCTGCAGCAGGCAGGGTTTGATAGGGGCTCACAGGTAAATCATTAATCACAACATCCACTCTGCATCCTGCCAGGGTGGTTATTGCCCTGGGCAGGCAGCACAGGGTGTGGGAGCTGTGCTCATGGCCTGAGATCAGTGAGAGCTGCAGACTCTAAAATCAACAACTGCAGGGTGTCCCTGCCTCCCAGGGGATGTCTGCAGTCACCCTCAGCTTGGCTGGCACGGGTTGGATTGGGTGAGGCAACAAATAAACCAACAGTGCCAGAGAGCTGCTGGTGCTCTGCATCTGGAGAGCCTGGGTGAAACTGGGAGACAGCACTGGGAGACAGCACTGGGAGAAACTGGGAAACAGCACAGGGTGAAACTGGGAGACAGCACAGGGCTCTGGGAGATAGCACAGGGCTCTGGGAGACAGCACAGGGCTCTGGGAGACAGCACAGGGCTCTGGGAGACAGCACAGGGCTCTGGGAGATGATAACACTGGGAGACAGCACAGGGCTCTGGGAGATGATAACACTGGGAGACAGCACAGGGCTCTGTGCTGGGGCAGCAGCACCTTGGGACAGTCCCTGCCCACACAGAGCCTTCCCACAAGCTGCTGGAGGGCTTGGAAAGCTGAAATCCACCTCTGCAGCTCAGCCTTGCCTTTTGGGCTGATTTTGGGGTTTCTTCTTGGCCTGGTTTGGGGTAAAAAGTGTCTGGTGGTCAGGGCTTGGTGTGTGTAAGGTGGTGTGACTAAAGGGTGGCAGGGAGGGCTGGAGGGGGTGGCAGCAGAGCTCTGGGGTGCCCACAGCCCTTGGAGGATGGATGGATGGATGGATGGATGGATGGATGGATGGATGGATGGATGGATGGATGGATGATGGATGGATGGATGGATGATGGATGGATGATGGATGATGGATGGATGGATGGATGGATGGATGGATGGATGGATGGATGGATGGATGATGGATGGATGATGGATGATGGATGGATGGATGATGGATGGATGGATGGATGGATGGATGGATGGATGGATGGATGGATGATGGATGGATGATGGATGATGGATGGATGGATGGATGGATGGATGGATGATGGATGGATGGATGGATGGATGATGGATGGATGATGGATGATGGATGATGGATGATGGATGGATGGATGGATGGATGATGGATGATGGATGATGGATGGATGGATGATGGATGGATGGATGGATGATGGATGGATGGATGGATGGATGGATGATGGATGATGGATGGATGGATGGATGGATGGATGATGGATGATGGATGATGGATGATGGATGGATGGATGATGGATGGATGGATGGATGGATGGATGGACGGATGATGGATGGATGGATGGATGGATGGATGGATGGATGGATGATGGATGGATGGATGGATGATGGATGGATGGATGGATGGATGATGGATGGATGGATGATGGATGGATGGATGATGGATGGATGATGGATGGATGGATGGATGATGGATGGATGGATGATGGATGGATGGATGGATGATGGATGGATGGATGGATGGATGGATGGATGATGGATGGATGGATGGATGGATGGATGGATGGATGATGGATGATGGATGATGGATGATGGATGATGGATGGATGATGGATGGATGGATGATGGATGATGGATGGATGATGGATGGATGGATGATGGATGATGGATGGATGATGGATGGATGGATGATGGATGGATGGATGATGGATGATGGATGATGGATGATGGATGGATGATGGATGGATGGATGATGGATGATGGATGGATGATGGATGGATGGATGATGGATGATGGATGGATGCATGGATGGATGATGGATGGATGGATGATGGATGGATGGATGGATGGATGAATGATGGATGGATGGATGGATGGATGGATGGATGGATGATGGATGGATGGATGGATGGATGGATGGATGATGGATGGATGGATGGATGGATGATGGATGGATGGATGGATGGATGGATGGATGGAGCTGGTATGGATGGATGAATGATGGATGGATGGATGGATGATGGATGGATGGATGGATGGATGATGGATGATGGATGGATGGATGGATGATGGATGGATGGATGGATGGATGGATGGATGGATGGATGGATGATGGATGGATGGATGGATGATGGATGATGGATGATGGATGGATGGATGGATGGATGATGGATGGATGGATGGATGGATGGATGGATGGATGGAGCTGGTATGGATGGATGGATGATGGATGGATGGATGGATGATGGATGGATGGATGGATGATGGATGGATGGATGGATGGATGGATGGATGGATGGAGCTGGTATGGATGGATGGATGATGGATGATGGATGGATGATGGATGGATGGATGATGGATGAATGGATGGATGATGGATGGATGGATGATGGATGCAGTGACTGGTGCAGGCTCCATCTCCCAGTGTGCCAGCTGTGCCCTGAGGGCTGGAGGGGTGGCAGCAGAGCCGTGGTGTCCCCACACCCTGAGGGGGGCTGAGCACTGTGCCAGCTGTGCCAGCTGTGCCAGCTGGCTCCCAATGGATGCTGCCATCCCTGCCCATCCCTGCTCTGCTCACCCCGGCTCTCCCACCCCCAGGGCCCCTGCTGAACCCCCTGGTGGTGTTCTGCCAGTCTGAGGCCGAGCTGAAGCAGTGGCTGTACCACCTGGAGAAGCAGATCCAGCTCTGTGGAGGGAGCCTGGCCCTGCCCTTGCTGTCCCAGGTGGGTGTCCCATGTCCCATGTCCCACTGCTGGCTCCCAGCTGGGACACTGGCATGGATTCCCCTTTTGGGGCTTTCCTGGGGGGAAAAAGGGTGCAAAGAGAGCTTGCAGGAGGGGTCTGAGAGGAAGAGCTGCCACCCTCGGGTGCCACCAGCAGCACAACCTCCATGGGGTCAGAGCTTGGGTCAGCCTCAGGGAAGCTCTCGTGCTTTTGGGTGCTTGTGCAATCACCCAGAGCTTGCAAAACATCAGCAGGAGGAGGCTGAAGCTTAGAAAACAGAGAGGAATTGTCTCTCCCATCTCTGAGGGTGCTTTAATTCCCTCCCCACCTGTCAAACACAAATATCCCCTTGGAAAGGCATTCCCAGGGATGGTTGGTGTGGAGGGTGACAATCCTCTCCCAGCTGGAAAAATGCCTCCTGCCCAGATTTATCCGTCCTTCCCTGCTCCTGCCACACCAAAAAGGCGTCCCCAGGTGGGCAGGGCTGGCTGAGGGCAGGGGTGGTCACTGTGTCTGTCCCTAGAGCCCCGGGGACAAGGAGGAGCTGCGCTGGTCCGTGCAGAACCTGCCCGTGCAGGACTGGAGGGGAACCCAGCGGGAATCCCTGGGAGAAATCCTCTGCCTGTCCAAGGTGAAGCTCCAGCACCTGCCCTTCCAGGTAGGACACGGCTCTGGGAATGGAGGGAGGGATGGAGGGAACCATGGATGGATGGAGGGATGGAGGGATGGATGGATGGATGGATGGATGATGGATGGATGGATGGATGATGGATGATGGATGGATGGATAGATGGATGGATGGATGATGGATGATGGATGGATGGATGATGGATGGATGGATGGATGATGGATGGATGGATGATGGATGGATGATGGATGATGGATGGATGGATGGATGATGGATGGATGGATGATGGATGGATGATGGATGGATGGATGATGGATGGATGGATGGATGGATGGATGGATGATGGATGGATGGATGGATGGATGGATGGATGATGGATGGATGGATGGATAGATAGGAGGATGGATGGAGGGATCCATGGATGGATGGATGGATGGAGGGATGGAGGGATGGATGGATGGATAGAGGGATGGAGGGATGGATGGATGGATGGATGGATGGATGGATGATGGATGGATGGATGGATGGATGGATGATGGATGGATGGATGGATGGATGGATGATGGATGGATGATGGATGATGGATGATGGATGATGGATGGATGATGGATGGATGGATGGATGGATGGATGGATGGATGATGGATGGATGGATGATGGATGGATGATGGATGATGGATGGATGATGGATGGATGGAGGGATGGATGGATGGATGGATGGATGGATGATGGATGGATGGATGGATGGATGGATGGATGGAGGGATGGATGGATGGATGATGGATGGATGGATGGATGATGGATGGATGATGGATGGATGATGGATGATGGATGGATGATGGATGGATGGAGGGATGGATGGATGGATGGATGGATGGATGATGGATGGATGGATGGATGGATGGATGGATGGATGGAGGGATGGATGGATGGATGATGGATGGATGATGGATGGATGGATGGAGGGATGGAGGGATGGATGGATGATGGATGGAGGGATCCATGGATGGAGTCACTGGTGGAGGCTCCATCTCCCAGCACAGGGAGCACCCTGGCCCTTCCCAAATCCATTTCCCAGCTCAGCTCAGGGCCCTTTCCCAGCTGTTCCCAGGGCCCTTGCCCCAGGCTGCTGCCAGGAGAACAGAGCCCAGGCTCTCAGCTCTGAGCCCTGGCTGTTCCCAGAGCTCCAGCCCTGTCCCTTTGTGCCTCCCCAGGAGCAGCACGAGCGGCTGCTGGTGCTCTACCCCTCCACGCTGGTGATCATGTCCGAGGAGCCCAGCGGCCTCTGCTTCAAGGTGAGCTCCCCCCAGAGCATCCTGTGCTCCCCCCAGAGCATCCTGTGCTCCCCACCTGCACCCCTGTGCTCCTGGCACCCCTCCCGTGCCAGCTGGCAGCGAGCAGGCACTGGGATGGTGCAAGATCCCTTCCCATGAGAAACACCTCGCTCTGCTCCAGCAGCCCAGGGGGAAGGAGCTGCCTGCCAAGGGAGGAGGAGGAGGAGGAGGAGGGAGGCTGTGCTGGCAGGGAGCTGCTGCAGACAGGGGCTGGCACGGCCCCAGAGAGCCCCTCAGGGGGCTTTCCCCCCATCCCTGTGCCACTTCGGAGCTGGGAGCAGCCTGGCAGCAGAGCTGGGGCTGTGGGGAAGGGCACAGGAGGGCACAGGATGGCACAGGAGGGCACAGGAGGGCACAGGAGGGCAGGGGAGGGTTGGCTGCTGCTGGTGCAGCGCTGGCACCGCTCTCCCTCTGCAGGAGCAGAAGGGACAGCAGGGACAGGGAGCATCTCAGGGGATGCCAGAGCAGCTTCTGTGCTGTGTCTGCCTGCGGGAGCCGTGCTGGAGCCTCAGCACAGAGCAGTCAGAATGGCCCTGAAATCGTGCAGTGACAGCCCCGGTGGCACTTGGGGACACGGCTGAGCGGGAGCAGGGCTGTGCTGGTTAATGGCTGGTGCTCCAGGGCCTCTCTGCCCTTCCCTCCCGTGATTCTGTGATCTCCAGCATCGGTTGGTGGCTCACTCCGAGCTCGCTGCTCCTCCTGTGCGGGAACAAATGCGCCAGAAGGAGCAGTGACCTGTCTGTGACCCCGGAGCTGCTGCTCTGCTGCATCCCTGAGTCACCGAGCCGGGGACAAACAGCCCTGCAGGGCTCTGAAATGCACTGTGAACCCCCGGGACAAACAGCCCTGCAGGTTCCTGCAGGGAACCCTTGGGGACAAACAACCCTGCAGGGCTGTGAAATGCACCGTGAACCCCTGGGACAAACAGCCCTGCAGGGCTGTGAAATGCACCGTGAACTCCCCCCGGGGACAAGCAGCCCTGCAGAGCTGTGAAATGCACAGTGAACCCTTGGGGACAAGCAGCCCTGCAGGGCTGTGAAATGCACAGTGAACCCTTGGGGACAAGCAGCCCTGCAGGGCTGTGGAATGCACAGTGAACCCTTGGGGACAAGCAGCCCTGCAGGGCTGTGAAATGCACCATGAACCCCCCGGGACAAGCAGCCCTGCAGGGCTGTGGAATGCACTGTGAACCCCCTTGGGGACAAGCAGCCCTGCAGGGCTGTGGAATGCACTGTGAGCCCCTGGGACAAGCAGCCCTGCAGGGCTGTGAAATGCACTGTGAACCCCCCGGGGCCCTGCCCCACACCCTGCAGTCACACTCCCCCCACACAGCACCACCATATCAAACAGTGATGTACCAGCAAAAACCAACCAGTGTCACAATTGCCATCTTAACCACCGTGTCCATCATCCTCCTTCCTAGCTCCCCTACAATCCTCACCATTGTCTAAGAAACTTAGGATTACCTGAACCGAAGCCTCCAAAGCCTTAAACAAGAGCTAAACCCTCTTCGTTTGTGCTCAAGTCCACAGGCTGTAACCCTGTATCCCCTAAATGCAGCTCAGGTGCTTTAATTAAGCCAGGACCTTCCAATTTACTGGGCAGATGTGCTTTGATCCCATGGTACTGCAGTTAACAGCTATATGCCCCAACCAACAGGCCCAAGGCTCTGGTACATAACAATGCACATCAGTGACCTTGCACTCACTGTGAACTTCACTCAGAGCCGATGAGAAGAGGAATTGAGCCTCTGTGCAAAGCTCTGCAGCCTAAGGCTCACACACTCAGCCATCCTACCTGTGACACAAGAGGAATTGAGCCTCTGTGCAAAGCTCTGCAGCCAAGGCTCACACACTCGGCCATCCTACCTGTGACACTCATTAACCGATGGTTATTCTCAGCTAATCACGAAGATTGTTGTGGTTGGTTGGGAACAATCACCATCCCTGGGAAGGGCACGGCCCGGGAGAGCAGGGCCGGGAGCAGGCAGAGCTCTCCCCATCCCACAGCACAGCCTGGTTTTGGGATGTGCTGTTTGCATCTCCTGGGAACGGGGCACCCGCAAAGGGGCTGGGCCGGGCTCTCCCATGAGCTCATCTCTTTTGAAACCCCAACCCTGCCGCCGTTCCCTTCCCAGGGATGTTCCCTTCCCACGGTGCTGATTCACCAGCCCGGGACAGGAACCTGCTTTTCCAGAGGCGTGTCAGGGCACGGGGCTGCTGCACCGCCCTGCCCGCAGCCCTGCAGCTGCACAGACACCGCAGGAGCTGCCCTGCAGGGCTGCGGGGCAGGGGAGGGGCTGGCAGGGGCTCACCCCAGTGCTCTGGTGGGAAAAGGCCCTGGGAGAGGTGGGAACCAGCCAGGGGAGCTGCTGGGGTGGTCTGTGGGATGTTGGTGAGCTCCCCGAGGAGGGAGCTTATCCAGAGGGTGGCTCAGCACCGGGAGGCAGCAGGAATTCCACTGGGATGAGCAGGAAGCAGCAGGAATCCTGCTGGGATGAGCAGGAGGAGGCAGGAATTCCACTGGGATGAGCAAGAGGAGGCAGGAATCCTGCTGGGATGTGCAGGAATTTCACTGGGATGTGCAGGAAGCAGGAATTCCACTGGGATGTGCAGGAGGCAGGAGGAATTCCACTGGGATGTGCAGGAATCTCACTGGGATGTGCAGGAATCCCCTGGGATGTTCAGGAATCCCCTGGGATGTTCAGGAATCTCACTGGGATGAGCAGGAGGCAGGAACCCTGCTGGAATTGCCCCTATGACAGCAGAGTCTGGCTGCCCAGGTGCCCCAGAGCTGTGCCCCCTGGCACGGCCAGGAGCTCTGCTGGATCCCTGACCCCAACCATGACCCCAACCATGACCCCAACCATTATCCCAACCATGACCCCAACCATGACCCCAACCATGATCCCAACCATGACCCCAACCATGACCCCAACCATGATCCCAACCATGACCCCAACCATGACCCCAACCCTGCCCCTCTCTCTGCAGGGAGAGCTCCCCCTCAACGCCATCCAGGTGCTTTTTGAGGAGAATGACAAAAGCTCCTTTCTGATCGAAGGTGGGTGCCCGGCACAGCTGGGGAGGGGGCACAGCAGGAATCCCACTGGGAGGGGCAGGAGGCGAGGGAATCCCACTGGGATGGGCAGGAATCCCACTGGGATGGGCAGGAATCCCACTGGGATGGGCAGGAGGTGAGGGAATCCCACTGGGATGGGCAGGAATCCCACTGGGATGTGCAGGATGGCACAGCCACAGGGGGCTCGGGGCTGTGCCCACCCTCCTGCCGAGCAACCAGGGAAATTTGGGATGCTCTGTGTCCTGCTGGGAGGGCAGAGCATTCCCAGCACCTCCAGACCCTGTGGAATGCAGGGTGGGATGGAGCAGGGGGATTCCCGAGGGGGGAATCAACAGCAGGGATGTTTTGGGGGGATTTGTGAGGGTCCAGCCCGGGATCAGCAGCGGGGATGTTTTTGGGGATTTGAGGGTCCAGCCCGGGATCAGCACTGGGGATGTTTTTGGGGATATGTGAGGTCCAGCCCGGGATCAGCACTGGGGATGTTTTTGGGGGATATGTGAGGGGTCCAGCCCGGGATCAGCACTGGGGATGTTTTTGGGGGATATGTGAGGGGTCCAGCCCGGGATCAGCACTGGGGATGTTTTTGGGGGATTTTTGAGGGGTCCAGCCCGGGATCAGCACTGGGGATGTTTTTGGGGATTTGTGAGGTCCAGCCCGGGATCAGCAGCGGGGATGTTTTCCCAGGCCGATTGATAAACTCCATCCGGGTGACCTGTGCCAGCTACCAGGACTACCAGGAGTGGCTCTACTGCCTGAAAACCGCCCAGTTCCGAAACGCCGACTCCTCCCTCTCGGGCTCCGAGAGCTTCTCGGTGGGCTCGAAGCCGCCACACCCCAGCCAGGTACGGGGTGCTGCAGTTTGGGGTGGGATCCCATCTGTGTGACACCCCGGTGACACAGCAGGCTGTGTCCCCAGGGCTGTCCCTGTCCCCTGCAGTTCCCCAGGGCTGTGTCCCCAGGGCTGTGTCCCCAGGGCTGTGTCCCCAGGGCTGTCCCTGTCCCCTGCAGTTCCCCAGGGCTGTGTCCCCAGGGCTGTCCTTGTCCCCAGGGCTGTGTCCCAGGCTGTCCTTGTCCCCAGGGCTCTGTCCCCAGGGCTCTGTCCCCAGGGCTGTGTCCCAGGGCTGTGTCCCAGGCTGTCCTTGTCCCCAGGGCTGTGTCCCCAGGGCTGTCCTTGTCCCCAGGGCTGTGTCCCCAGGGCTGTGTCCCAGGGCTGTGTCCCAGGGCTGTCCTTGTCCCCAGGGCTGTGTCCCAGGCTGTCCTTGTCCCCAGGGCTCTGTCCCCAGGGCTGTGTCCCCAGGGCTGTGTCCCAGGGCTGTGTCCCAGGGCTGTCCTTGTCCCCAGGGCTGTGTCCCAGGCTGTCCTTGTCCCCAGGGCTGTATCCCCAGGGCTGTCCTTGTCCCCAGGGCTGTGTCCCAGGCTGTCCTTGTCCCCTGCAGTTCCCCAGCAGTGTGCGGGGCTCCCTGAGCTCTGACGGCCGGACCAACTCCTGGGCGTCCGGGGGCAGAGTGACCACGGTGACCCCGCTGGCCCCGCCCGACGGCCCCTCCTTCCTGCTGGGCCCCGAGGGCCGCCTGCTGCAGGAGCCCCTGTCCCCCGGCTACTGCCAGCCCCTGCACGTGAGTGAGCCCCGGACCAGCCTGGGCATCCCCTGGGATGGGGCTGGGCGTGTTTGCTGTGGGGTTGGAGCAAATCCCTGCTGCAGCCTGGGCTTGTCCTGGCTCAGCTGGGTCAGGGGAAAGGCTGCTGAGGGATCCCAGATCCAAACCCAGTCCCATCACAGTCCCAGTTCCAGTCCCATCCCATTTCTAGCTCCCGTCCCATCCCAGTCCTAATTCCAGTCCCATTTCCAGTGCCATCCCAGTTCCAGTCCCATCCCAATTCTAGTTCCACTCCCATTTCCAGTCCCAGTCCCATCCCAGCCCCAGTTCCAGTCCCATTCCCATTCCCATTCCCATTCCCATTTCCATTTCCATTTCCATTCCCATTCCCATTCCCATTCCCATTCCCATCCCATTCCCATTCCCACCCCAGTCCCCTGCCCTCTCCTAGAGCTTTTGGGGATTACAAAAGGGCAAAGAGGAGGCTCCAAGGCTGTGAAACCCCAAACTAAGAGCTGCAGGGGTGGAGGTGATGCTGGGCAGGGTTTTTGCTGTGCCCCAGGGCAGGAATCCCCATGCACCCCAGGGATGGCAGAGCTGTGGGGCAGCGCCCAGGGCAGGACCTTGGCACTGCCAGAGCGATGCCCACGATGTCCCTGCGCATTCCCAGCCGAGGAGAGGCAGCTCCACCCTGTCCTGTCCTTGCAGAGCCTGGCCCAGCCCGGCTGGCCCAGCCCGGGGCAGGAGCTGCGCAGGGGGGGCAGTGCCAGGGCACCCAGGGGCAGGAGCGGCGGGCAGCCCGTGCCCAGCCAGGAGCAGGACAGGAGCGCCCACGGCCCCATCCCCGAGCAGTCCCCGGTGTACCAGGAGCCCTACTCTGCACAGGGGCACCAGCAGCACCCCCTGGCACCGCTGCACATGGGCAGGGTAAGGGATGGGCATGGGGATGGAGGTGGGAAGGGGCTGGATGTGGGGTCAGGATGGGTGTGGGATGGGGATGGATGTGGGATGGAAATGGAGGTGGGATGGGGATGGATGTGGGGTCAGGATAGATGTGGAATGGGGATGTGGGATGGGGCTGGATGTGGGATGAGGATGGATGTAGGATCAGGATGGATGTGGGATGGGGCTGGATGTGGGGTCAGGATGGGTGTGGGATGGGGATGGATGTGGGATGAGGATGGATGCAGGATCAGGATGGATGTGGGATGGGGATGGATGTGGGATGGAAATAGGTGTGGGATAGGGATGGGATGAAAATGGAGGTGAGAAGGGGCTGGATGTAGGGTCAGGATGAATGTGGGATGGGGGCTGGATGCAGGATGGGGCTGGATGTAGGATCAGGATGGATGTAGGATGGGGGCTGGATGCAGGATGGGGCTGGGTGTGGGATGGGGGCTGGATGCAGGAGGGGGCTGGATGCAGGATGGGGATGGATTCAGGATCAGGATGGAAGTAGGATCAGGATGGATGTAAGATTGGGCTGGGGCTGGATGCAGGATGAGGATGGATTCAGGATCAGGATGGATTCAGGATCAGGATGGATGTAGGATGGGGCTGGATGCAGGCTGGGGCTGGATTCAGGATCAGGATGGATGTAGGATCAGGATGGATGTAGGATGGGGCTGGGTGTGGGATGAGGCAGAATGCAGGATGGGGCTGGATCCTCCTGCCTGGGAAGAACAAGGTTCACTCTCCCTGCTGGTGCTGCTGGCAGGGACGGGGCCTGGCAGGTGCTTCAGAGCAGGTGTGAAATCACTGCCGTGGGAAAAGGGGCCGTGGCAGGGAGGTTGCCATGGCAGATGGAGCAATGCCCTCCCTGGGATGTGGGCACCAGCTCCTGAGGCAACCCGTGAGTGGGAGGTGATTGCCCCACGGGACACAGCCTCCTCTCCCAAGGGTTTTCCAGCATGTCTCCATCAGGTTCTCAGTGTGCTCCCACTTTCCCAACCCCTCGGTGACTGTTCCTTTAGGAATTCCCCTCCCTGGCCCAGCCAGGAGTCATCCCTGTCCTCCCCCATGGATGAGCAGCATTTGGGACTTTATTTGCAGGGCCATTCCCCACTCCAGCCCCTCCTGGGGCTGAGCTGTGAGCGCCCTGTCCCCGTTTCCATCCTGCCTGGGGGCTGAACACACAGAGCTGGGTGGGAGCTCAGCCCCCAGCATCTCCCAGCTGCTCCCCTGATCCCTGCACTCCCAGTGCTCCCAGTGCCCCCAGTGCTCCCAGTGCTCCCAGTGCCCCCAGTGCTCCCAGTGCCCCCAGTGCTCCCAGTGCTCCCAGTGCTCCCAGTGCCCCCGGGGTTCCCAGTGCTCCCAGTGCCCCCAGTGCTCCCAGTGCCCCCAGTGCCCCCAGTGCCCCCAGTGCTCCCAGTGCTCCCAGTGCCCCCAGTGCCCCCAGTGCCCCCAGTGCTCCCAGTGCCCCCAGTGCCCCCAGTGCCCCCAGTGCTCCCAGTGCCCCCAGTGCTCCCAGTGCTCCCAGTGCCCCCGGGGTTCCCAGTGCTCCCAGTGCCCCCAGTGCCCCCAGTGCCCCCAGTGCCCCCAGTGCTCCCAGTGCTCCCAGTGCGGCCTCCTGCAGCAGCTGCAGCTGCCCTGACTCAGCAGCCAGGCTGCAGCCCCCGGAGCTGTGCCCGGGGCTGTTCCTTTCCCTGCCATCCGAGCGGGGATGGGAGCTCCAGAGCTGCATTTCGGGGTGGGGCAGGGCCCGGCAGAGCCCCGCGCTCCCTGCGGGCAGGGCAGGGCAGGGGGAGCCGGTTTGCCCTGTCTGAGCGGCCCCCAGACAAGGCAGGGACGGGGATGAGAGCCGGGCTCCCGAAACTGGAGATGAGTCAGAGCCAGAGCCTGTCCGGGCCCAGGCATCGCAGCTGAGATAAGGGAGCGCCTGGCAGTGCCACCTGCCTGCTCGGGCAGGGCTCCTGAGCCATCCCCACCCCGGGGGGACCCCCCTTCCCTCCCGGCTCCTTCCTGCCTCCCCCTGCCCTTCTGCACCCCCTGAGCTGCCCCCG
This sequence comes from Setophaga petechia, assembly GCA_024362935.1. Taxonomy (NCBI): domain Eukaryota; kingdom Metazoa; phylum Chordata; class Aves; order Passeriformes; family Parulidae; genus Setophaga; species Setophaga petechia. The sequence goes on from JANCRA010000047.1 coordinate 5,115,017, forward strand.
CCGCCCTGCTCCCCTCTGCCCAGCTCGGCTGTGGCTCACGGGATGAGCCCTGCCCTCTGTGCCCACCTGGGCAGCGCCAGCAAGCCTTGCTTGGCCTGCCCTCTGTGCCTACCTGGGCAGCACCAGCAGGCCTTGCTTGGCCTCAGTGTGCTGCCAGCAGGGCTGGATCTGGGCTGGGCAGCGCCAGGTGGGCATTGGAGGCAGCACCAGGTGGGCAATTCCCAGTTCTCCACAGCCAGAGCCCATCCTGGGGCTGGATTTGGGGTGGGCAGCACCAGGTGGGCATTTCCCAGCTCTGCACAGCCAGGGGTCCATCCTGGGGCTGGATTTGGGGTGGGCAGAACCAGGTGGGTAATGGAGGCAGTACCAGGTGGGCATTTCCCAGCTCTGCACAGCTGAGATCCAACCTGGGGCTGGATTTGGGGTGGGCAGCACCAGGTGGGCATTTCCCAGCTCTGCACAGCCAGGGGTCCATCCTGGGGCTGGATTTGGGGTGGGCAGCACCAGGTGGGCACCAGGTGGGCATTTCCCAGCTCTGCACAGCCAGGGCCCAACCTGTTTCTGGTTTTGTTGCAGTTCCTGCAGTGCCACGGGCAGCCAGCAGCAGCCCAGGGCACAGTGCCCGGCGCCCAGCAGCTGTCCCTGGAGCAGTGGCACTGCCAGCCCCTGCCAGGGCCCTGCAGGGAGGTGCCCACGGTGCCCACCTACAGCACCCCGGGCACCTCACGGCGGCTGCAGCTGCGGGCACCTGCCCAGGGCTCCTACCTGGGGGAGGTGAGCTGGGAACTGCCCTGGGGGTAGTGGGGACACTCGGGGGGTGAAGGGGGCACTTGGGGGGTGCAGGGGGCACTTGGGTATGCAGGGAACACTCAGAGGGTGCAGGGGAACACTGGAGGTGCCGGGGGATACTCAGAGGATTCAGAGGACACTTGAGGGGTGCAGGGGACACTCGGGGGGTGCAGGGGACACTCGGGGGGTGCAGGGGACACTCGGGGGGGGCAGGGGAACAAAGCCGGGGTCCCACCTTGCCCGGGGGGTCCCTGCAGGGCTCTGGGCTCTCTGCTCAGCAGGGATGAGGCCGATGCCCGCCGGGCAGGGTCCCAGGCTGGCACAGCCGTGCCACCCTCACCAGGCTGTCCCTCTGTGCCCAGGTCTGCTCGCTGCCACAGGAACACCCGGGCCCGGAGCTGCATCCCCCAGGTGAGGCCCCAGCCCGCTCTGCCCTGCCTTGGCACCACTCCTGCCTCCCCTGGCACCCCCAGCGCTGCCACCCTCATGGGAATTTTGGAATTTCTCTGTTAAAGACACTGACTTTGACATGAGGCCATAGAGAAAACTTTTAAAATTAAATAATAAAACTAACATATTAAATATTATTATAAACTTATATAATCATATATATATATATAATTTTCTTTATTATACATAAATTATATCATTTATATATTATATAGTTATATACAATTATATATTCATATATATATAATATATAAATATTATCTATCTAGATATATAAATATTATTTTAATATCTATTAAAATTATAAATATAAATATTCCTCCCTGTTTCCCAGATGGCATCTGCCCCTGCCAGGACTCCATATCCTACCACAATTACTATAATTATATTATAATTTTTTAAATATATACATGTATATATATATATATATATATATATATATATATATATATACACACATTATATGTTGTATATTACATATAAATATATATATTTACAATAGTATAAATTATATATATCTTTTATATCTATTTAATACTATAGTATTTCTTTTTATCTATTTATCTATATAAGTATTATATATAAATAAATAAATTTTTATACATATGAATAAAATATTGTATATAAACACACAATTGTAACTGTTCCTCCCCGTTTCCCCACAGATGGCACCTATGACCTGGCAGCTGGCATCTGCCCCTGCCAGGACTCCATATCCTACCACAATTATTATAATTATATTATATTTTTTTAATATATACATGTATGTGTATATATATATATATATATACACACATTATATTTTGTATATTACATATAAATATATATATATATTTACAATAGTATAAATTATATATATCTTTTATATCTATTTAATATTATAGTATTTACTTTTATCTATTTATCTATATAAGCCTTATATATAAATAAATAATTTTTAAAAATATAAGTAAAATATACATAAACACAGAATTGTAAAAACGCAATCCCATTTGCCCACAGATGGCACCTATGACCTGGCCGATGCCAGCTGCCCCTGCCGGGACTCCATATCCTACCACAATTATTATAATTATATTATCTTTTTTAAAATATATACATGTATCTGTATATATATATATATATATATATATATATATATATATACACATTATATGTTGTATATTACATATAAATCTATATATTTACAATAGTATAAATTATATTTTTTTTCATATCTATTTAATATTATAGTATTTATTTTAATCTATTCATCTATATAAGTATTATATATAAATAAATAAATTTACATATATATATGAATAAAATATTGTACATAAATATTTTTGTTACACAAAAATTTTGTCACACATTGTAACTGTTGCTCCCCGTGTCCCCGCAGATGGCACCTATGCCCTGGCCGATGCCAGCTGCCCCTGCCGTGACTCCGCCTCGTTCCACGACTACGCGGAGCTGCAGAGCCTCCGCAGCGACCGGAGCTACCACAACCTGTGGGAGGCGGAGGAGCAGGAGCCGGAGCCGGGCGTGTTCCAGGTCTGAGGCTGCTCCTGCGGCAGGAAACCCCGAGCTCTGCCCACAGCGGGCACCGCAGGGCCCAGCCCTGCCCACAGCGGGCACCGCAGGGCCCATCCCTGCCCACAGCGGGCACCGCAGGGCCCATCCCTGCCCACGGCGGGCACCGCAGGGCTCAGCCCTGCCCAAACCCCAGCGCGGGGCTCAGCAGAGCGGCCCCGGCCTCTGGGGGGCTGCACGAGCAGCTGTGCCCAGCAGGCTGCTCCAAAAAACAGCTGTGCCCTGCAGGCTGCTCCAGAAAACCAGCTGTGCCCTGCAGGCTGCTCCAAAAATCCAGCTGTGCCCAACAGGCTGCTCCAAAAATCCAACTGTGCCAGCTGTGCCCAAGAGGCTGCTCAGAAAACCCAGCTGTGCCCAGTAGGCTGCTCCAAAAATCCAGCTGTGCCAGCTGTGCCCAGGAGGCTGCTCAAAAAGTCCAGCTGTGCCCAGCAGGCTGCTCAGATAAACCAGCTGTGCCAGCAGGCTGCTCAAAAAACCAGCTGTGCCCAGGAGGCTGCTCAAAAAGTCCAGCTGTGCCCAGCAGGCTGCTCAGATAAACCAGCTGTGCCCAGCAGGCTGCTCAGATAAACCAGCTGTGCCCCCTGAAAATCGCAGAACAAAAAGGGATTATGCTCAAGGCTGCCTTGGGTGAAGGGGAGAACCCAAAAGGTGCCAGGGTTCGTTGGGCTCCTTCCCACCAGAGCCCTCAGCCGGTCCCTGTGGGGATCCCCTGGAGCAGCCGCAGCTTCCCCCGGCTCTGGAGGGTGCCAGGATGCCCCGGGCATTGCCCACCTGGCAGCCTTGTCCTCCTGTGAGAGCAGAGGCAGCAGACAGGAGAATGGAGGGGAAAAAACCCCAAAACCCCGAAATTCCACCCGGGTCTGAGCACAGCGGGGTTTGCTCTCCACCTCCTTCCTGCCAGTGCTGCCTCCCGGCCTGGTGCCAGTGAAATGCCAGGTGATCTGTGCTCCCTGAGGTCCTCCCAGCACAGGAAACCCCAAATCCCCCAAATCTGGGGATCCTCCTTTCCTCCCTGCACAGGAAACCCCAAATCTGGGAATCCTCCTTTCCTCCCTGCAGGGAAAACCCCAAATCCCCCAAATCTGGGGATCCTCCTTTCCTCCCTGCACAGGAAACCCCAAATCCCCCAAATCTGGGGGTCCTCCTTTCCTCCCTGCACAGGAAACCCCAAATCCCCCAAATCTGGGAATCCTCCTTTCCTCCCTGCACAGGAAACCCCAAATCCCCCCAATCTGGGGATCCTCCTTTCCTCCCTGCAGAGAAAACCCCAAATCCCCCCAAATCTGGGGATCCTCCTTTCCTCCCTGCACAGGAAACCCCAAATCCCCCAAATCTGGGAATCCTCCTTTCCTCCCTGCAGGGAAAACCCCAAATCCCCCAAATCTGGGAATCCTCCTTTCCTCCCTGCAGGGAAAACCCCAAATCCCCCAAATCTGGGAATCCTCCTTTCATCCCTGCACAGGAAACCCCAAATCCCCCAAATCTGGGAATCCTCCTTTCCTCCCTGCAGGGAAAACCCCAAATCCCCCAAATCTGGGAATCCTCCTTTCCTCCCTGCAGGGAAAACCCCAAATCCCCCAAATCTGGGAATCCTCCTTTCATCCCTGCACAGGAAACCCCAAATCCCCCAAATCTGGGAATCCTCCTTTCCAGCCTCTCAGGCCAGATCCTTTTGGAAGGTCAGCAGCAAACCCAAATGTTTTCACCCGAGGCTCTGAATTCTCGACCTTTGTTCCCTGCAGAGGCTGCAGCTCAAACACGGCAGCAGAACCTCTGCTTTGGCTCTTTCCACAACCTTTTGTACCTGAATCTCTCTGGTTGTATTTTGGGGTTTTTCGGGAGGTTCCCGACGAAGTTTACATGTAAAGGCTGAGTGGGTTCTTGTATTTAAATGTAAATGTTGGTGGTTGAAGAGCTGTTGAATTTTCCAGCTGTGGCTGCTGTTCAATTTTGTAAAACACCTTCGGGAGTGGGTGGGCTCAGGTCTGGGAGCTGTTGTTGTTTTCTCTCAGGTCTGCTCTGTTTTGGGGAGGATTTGTGTGTGATAAGCCCCAAAGGATCGATTTATTCTGAGCACAATGTGCTCGGGGACATCCCAAATGCTGGGAGTGAACACTTCGAGGGTCACCATCACATTTTAACTGACTTGCAACAGCAAAACCTGCAATGATCAAAGGGGGAGATCCCCTCCTGCTGATATTAAAGTTCCCTGTGGATTTCTGAGATTGGACAATCCCAATGTGCATCCCCTGGGATCACCTCCCTCTCTTTGCCATCCTCTGCTTTGGTGGAGGGGAATTTCTGCCCATCCCTGAGCAGCTCCCCGGGTGCCCTGTGGGTGGGAGAATTCACCAAAATGTGCAAGGGCTGGAGAAATTTGGGAGAATCCACCAAAATGTGCAGGGGCTGGAGCAATTTGGGAGAATCCACCAAAATGTGCAAAGGTTGGAGCAATTTGGGAGAATCCACCAAAATGTGCAAGGGCTGGAGCAATTTGGGAGAATCCACCAAAATGTGCAGGGGCTGGAGAAATTTGGGAGAATCCACCAAAATGTGCAGGGCTTGGAGAAATTTGGGAGAATCCACCAAAATGTGCAAAGGTTGGAGCAATTTGGGAGAATCCACCAAAATGTGCAGGGCTTGGAGAAATTTGGGAGAATCCACCAAAATGTTCAGGGCTTGGAGAAATTTGGGAGAATCCACCAAAATGTGCAAAGGTTGGAGCAATTTGGGAGAATCCACCAAAATGTGCAGGGCTTGGAGAAATTTGGGAGAATCCACCAAAATGTTCAGGGCTTGGAGAAATTTGGGAGAATCCACCAAAATGTGCAGGGCTTGGAGAAATTTGGGAGAATCCACCAAAATGTGCAAAGGTTGGAGCAATTTGGGAGAATCCACCAAAATGTGCAAAGGTTGGAGCAATTTGGGAGAATCCACCAAAATGTGCAAAGGTTGGAGCAATTTGGGAGCTTCTGCCCCTTGTGGCTCTGCTCCACCGGGGCTGGCACAGCACTGAACCCCCTCAAAACCCCTCAGGAGGGCAGAGAAAATTCCCCAGGAATTCCCATGGGAGGTTCTGCTCTGGTTTCAGCAGTTAGAGGTGAAGGGAAAGGCAGAGTGAAGGAAAAATCGGAGTGAAAAAAATATCAGAATGAAAAAAATCTGAGGGAAGGAAGATTCAGAGTGAAGGGAAAATCAGAGGGAAGGGAAAATCAGGGGGAAGGAAAAATCACAATGAAGAGTCAGAGTGAAGGAAAAATCTGAAGGAAGGAAAAATCCGAGTGAAAAAAAATCTGAGTGAAAAAAAATCTGAGTAAAAAAAATCCGAGGGAAGGAAAAATCAGAGGGAAGGGAAAATCCAAGGGAAGGAAAAATCTGAGTGAAGAAAAAAAAATCAGAGTTAAAGAAAAATCTGAGGGAAGGAAAAATCCAAGTGAAAAAAAAATCCGAGGGAAGGCAAATCCAGAGTGAAGGAAAAACAGAGTTAAAGAAAAATCCGAGGGAAGGAAAAATCAGAATTAAAGAAAAATCTGAGGGAAGGAAAATTCAGAGTTAAGGAGAAATCAGAATGAAGGAAATTCAGAGTGAAGGCGAATGCAGAGTGAAGGAGCTGCCGCAGCCAGGGCCATGCCCAGAAGGGGGAGAGGCAGCCCCGGTGTCGGGGCAGGATGAAATACGGGGCAGCTCCTGGGGCAGCACCTGCCTGACTTTTTCATGTGCCTGGCACGGCCGGGCTGTCAGCTGAGGGGGACGTGCAGGCAGGGAGGGCACCGCCATGGGCAGGGAGGGCACCGCCATGGGCAGGGAGGGCACCGCCATGGGCAGGGAGGGCACCGCCATGGGCAGGATGCTCACAGGGGTCGCTCTGAGTGTGCCGGGGGAGGCGGGAGCTCCCGGCTGCCCCTCCCTCCCTCCCGGCTGCCCCTCCATCCCTCCCTCCCTCCCTCCCTCCCTCCCGGCTGCCCCTCCATCCCTCCATCCCTCCCGGCTGCCCCTCCATCCCTCCATCCCTCCCTCCATCCCTCCTGGCTGCCCCTCCATCCCTCCTGCCTGCCCCTCCATCCCTCCGGGCTGCCCCTCCATCCCTCCCTCTCTCCCTCCCGGCTGCCCCTCCATCCCTCCCTCCCTCCATCCCTCCCTCCTGGCGGCTTTGGTCCAGGGGAATCCTCTGCTATATTGAATTTATGATATTTAATCTCCAAATTTTGGATAGAAACCGCAGGCAGGCCTGGCCCTGCTGTGAGGCAGAGAGGAGGGACGTGGAAAGGTCAGAGAATAAACCAAGCATTACAATTTCAGGCTGCTGTGGCAGAGGCTCCCAAATCCCCTGGGACCAGCAGGACCTTTCAGTGACTCCTTCCACTCCTGCAGCTGAGAGCCTCCAGCTCCTGAAATATTCCTCACATCCTGCTCCCCTGGCAGGAGAGGCTTCAGGGCAGCACCTGCATTACCCGGTTCTGGTGGCACCAAGAGGGACAGGACAGGGACACAGGGACACAGGGACACAGGGACACAGGGACACAGGGGACACAGGGACACAGGGGACACAGGGGACACAGGGACACAGGGACACAGGGACACAGGGACACAGGGACACAGGGGACACAGGGAACACAGGGGACACTGCCCCACGGGAGGGATGGAGCTGTGCCTGCTGCTCTGTTCAGGGCAGCTCGGAGCTCCTGAGCCAGGAGGGACCCATGGATGGGGCTGCTGGTGCCAGGCTGTGCCCCAGAGGGGCAGGACAGGGACACAGGGGACACAGGGACACCGGGGACACTGCCCCATGGCCCTGCCTGCTCTGTGCCCCAAGCCCTGAGCTCCTGCAGCTCTGGCTCCCCTCACACACTCATTCACACTCACACTCACACATTGATATTGATTTATCCTCCTGCCAGGCCCAGCACTCCCCTGACGCCTCCCCACAGACACAGGGACGGACACAGGGACAGTAAATGACACAGAACTTTATTAGGAGCTTCCAGCACGTTCCACCTCTCTCCCCCTGCACAGAGCCCTCTCGGTGGGTGAGCAGCTGCTCCAGGCTGTGCAGAGCCCATCCAGCCCTAACCCCCAGCCCAGATCTCTCTGTGCCAACCCAGCCCTGCAGCCCTTGGGCACAAGGAGAGGAGCCTGAACGTGCCCTGTCTGCTGCCACCCCCCAAACCCCGCGGATCTGAGCCCCCCAGTGCCCCCCGGTGCTGTCACCACTGCTGAGGGGAGGACACTCCTCCTCAGAGATGCCCTGGGGTGCCCAGGGAGGCCCTGGGGACAGGGGAACTGAATCATTTCATTTCCCACCTTCCACTCCACGCTGCCCTCGCCCCACGTCTCCCTTTGCCTCTCCAGGACGGGAGGCACAAGAGGAAATAAATCAAACACCCAGAGCCTTTCCCTGCTGCTGGGCACAGCCAACCTGCCCTCCTCCTCCTCCTCCTCCTGTCCCACATCCTCCTGTGCCCTTGTCTGACCCTCCCCGAGCTCAGCCCCTGTCCCTGCTGCCCCTCCCACCCGTGCAGCCCCTCAGTCCCTTCCCCGAGTGACCCCTGCCCGTCCTTGCTGCGGGATGGGGACGTGGCCCTGTCCCAGCTGTCCCCAGGGCCGGAGCCACGGCGGCAGAAACCTCATCCCCGAGCTGGGACTTCTTGGGAGTGAAACCCAAGAGGGATTTGATCCTCCTGGAGCGATCATGGGAGCGCTTGGCAGCGACCCCTGCATCCCTCCGGGAGCTGCTGCCCGACCCAGGCTCTGCCAAGCTCTTCCCAAAGCTCCTTCAGAGATATCCCCGATCTTTGGTCGGGATGGAGCACTTCCCTGCTTCCTCTGTGTGTCCCTGTGCCACCTCTGTGCGTCCCTGTGCCACCTCTGAGCATCCCTGTGCCACCTCTGTGCGTCCCTGTGCCACCTCTGAGCATCCCTGTGCCACCTCTGTGCGTCCCTGTGCCACCTCCGTGCATCCCTGTGCCACCTCTGTGTGTCCCTGTGCCACCTCCGAGCATCCCTATGCCACCTCCGTGCCCTCCTGTGCCACCTCTGAGCATCCCTGTGCCACCTCTGAGGGTCCCTGTGCCACCTCTGTGCCTTCCTGTGCCACCTCCAGGTGACTCCAGCGGTGAGGAGGGACCAGCAGGGCACTGCCAGCCCCCGTCCTGTCCTGTCCTGTGCTGTCCTGTCCTACCGTCAGTTCCCGTCCCGGGGAGGTTCCGCTCCTGCCCGGTCGGGGATGGGCCGGGGAAGCTCTCGGGGCCGGCTCCAGGCTCCTCCCGGTGTCCAAAACAAAGCCCCGGCCCCGGGCGGCGGCTCCGGCGCGGGAGGGGTTAAGTCCGGGGGTGCCCTTCCCTGACCGTCCTTCGGAAGTAGCGGATGGCCGAGAGGGTGCCAAAGCTCGCCAGGAACACTGAAAAACAGCCCCGCACACCCCCGTGGCACTGCGGGCCCCAAGCGCTCGGGGGGACACGCGGGGGTCGCTCCTGTCCCTCCCCTGTCCCCTCCTGCCCGGGGTTTGCATTCCCAGCACACGGAATTGCTCCTGTCCCCTCTCCTGCCCGGGGTTTGCATTCCCAGCACACGGAATTGCTCCTGTCCCCTCTCCTGCCCGGGGTTTGCATTCCCAGCACACGGAATTGCTCCTGTCCCCTCCTGCCCGGGTTTCATTCCCAGCACACAGAATTTGCTCCTGTCCCCTCTCCTGCCCAGGTTTCATTCCCAGCACACAGAATTTGCTCCTGTCCCTTCTCCTGCCCGGGTTTGCATTCCCAGCACACGGAATTTGCTCCTGTCCATTCTCCTGCCCGGGGTTTGCATTTCCAGCACACAGAATTTGCTCCTGTCCCCTCCCCTGTCCCCTCTCCTGCCCGGGTTTCATTCCCAGCACACGGAATTTGCTCCTGTCCCCTTCCCTGTCCCCTCTCCTGCCCGGGTTTCATTCCCAGCACACGGAATTTGCTCCTGTCCCCTCTCCTGCCCGGGTTGCATTCCCAGCACACGGAATTTGCTCCTGTCCCCCCTCCTGCCCGGATTTCATTCCCAGCACACGGAATTTGCTCCCAGCGCGTTCCCAGCTGCCCACAGCCTGACTGGGCACAGTCAGGGTCGGAGTTTGGGGTGCATGGAGACACCCCCAGGCCATAACAGGGCTGGTTATGGGGAAATGCTCAGCAGGGTCCCTCGGTGCTGGGCACTGGGTGGATGCTGAGATCATCAGAGGTTTATGGATGGGTGGATACCCAGACCCAGGTGGGGATTTTGGGGATTGGCTGGAGTCACAGGTTCAGGTGGAGATTTGATCTCGGATGAGAGAAAGACACACAAGGAAAACCCCACCAGGGCTTCAGGACAGCACCTTCACTTCCTGCTTCTGTTTGCACCAAGAGGATGCCAAGAAAAATCCCATTTTGGGGGTTTTATGGGAGTTTTCTAGCCCCAGCCAAAAGCAGAAAATATCCAAAACCCAAATCAAAAAATGTATGGACACAAGAAATAACTAATGGGGGTGAAACCCAAACCAAGGTCTGCTCTGTCCCTGCTCCCAATGGTTTTCATTTGGTTTGTAAGGGACATTAAGTTCCCTTGAGCAAAACCAGGAATCCAAGCCGTGTTTTTGGACCCCACACTTTAAATTCAGACTGGATTTTGGTTTATGAGCTCGAGGAACACAAACTCAGCTGGTGGAAGCCCAAATGCCCAGAGAGGGAGCGGCTGCTCCGGGCTGTGGGGCCGCTCCTGCCTCCCTCCCCTCCAGGTTATTCACCCCGGGGCAGCTTCTCCCCCTTTCCAGCCCTTTCCCGGGGACATCTCCTGCATCTCAAGCCCTCAGCAGGAGGGGGAGCAGGCCGGGAGCAGCCGGGGATGGCAGGAGCAGCCTTGGCTCAGCAGCGATTCCAGCCCGGTGTCAGCTGCCCGCTGACCTTAGCAGGGAACATTCCTCGCCTGCGAGAGCAGCAGGAAACCTCAGCCCTGGCATTTCCCCCCATGGAAGGGGCTCTGCGGGGCAGGAACCGGGAATGCTGCTCTGGAAGGGCTCTCCAAGGGTTCCAGGGCAGGGATTTTGGGAATGCTGCTCTGGAAGGGCTCTCCAGGCTGTAACCAGGGCAGGGATGCTGCTCTGGAAGAGCTCTCCAGGCTCATCCAGGGCAGGAATTGGGAATGCTGCTCTGGAAGGGCTCTCCAAGGGTTCCAGGGCAGGGATTTTGGGAATGCTGCTCTGGAAGGGCTCTCCAGGCTGTAACCAGGACAGGAATCAGGGATGCTGCTCTGGAAGGGCTCTCCAGGCTCATCCAAGGCAGGGATTTTGGGAATGCTGCTGTGGAAGGGCACTCCATGGGTTCCAGGGCAGGGATCAGGAATGCTGCTCTGGAAAGGTTCTCCAGGCTGTACCCAGGACAGGAATGCTGCTTTCCCTGAGCCCTGCTCATCCAGCCATTCCCACTCCTGTAGGGAATTTCTGTTTCCTCAGCTTCCTCCCTCCTCACCAGCCTCCAAGAGCTGGGCTTGGAGAGGAGAGGATGCCACAGATCTCCAGGGAACTGCAGGACTCAGTGCAGGAGGATGATGGGGAGAAGATTGAACTTCCTCCTCCCCTTTGGGGGGAAGATTAAACCTTGCAAGCACCTCAGAAAACCACGGGAATTTTGGTGCTGGAGGAAGGTTTAACCTCAACTTTGGCCATGGACAGGAACCCCAGGCAGGCTCGGCCTTGCTGCGAGGCCAGATGTGCTGGGAATTTTGTTCCTGCTGGGATGAGGGAACCTGAGGGGGTCCTAAGGAAGTCCTGCCCAGCTGAGCCCTGCCAGGGACCCTGGATGGAGCAGGAGCAGCTCAGCTCCAGCCAGCAGCTGCTCTGGGGGAAAGCACAAAAGCCACGAGCAGGAACAGGATCAGAGGGGAGGGAAAAGGCACAGAAACGGCTTTGGAACACCAGGACAAGGCTGCACGTCCCCAGAGGCAGCTGCAGGTATAAATATCCCGATTTTCCTCCCTGCCAACGTCCCCCAGAGCCCTCCCCAGCCCTCCCCAGGCTGGCACTGTACGTACTGGTCTTCCAGGCATCCGGAGCCTGCAGGTCAGATGTCTTCACAGCCCAGGAGGCGAAGGCACAGAACACCAGGCACATGTCCTTGTGGCTCAGCACCCGGGGCTCCTCTGCTGCTCCTGCCACGAGAGGAGCACGAGGTGCTGGGGGCTCTGTGCCACCCCCTCTGCGCCCCCTGCCCTCCCTCTGCCACAGCAAATCCCTGGGAAATGGTTCCTGGGGCTCTTTGGGCACCAGGGCTGGTGTCAGAGGGCTCTGTGCGTTCCCAAGGGACAGTGGCACATTTGTCACCCCTCCCCTCACTCCTACACTTTGCTAAAAACCCCAAGGAAATGCCAAAGCCACCCCAGGCTGCCTCAGCGCCTCCCTGCAGCTCTCCCCAGCCCAGTGGGGGCTGCAGTTGGGTCTGGGGGCAGATTGGGGACACAGCAGTTCCTGGGGACACAGGCAAGGTCCCCGTCCTGTCCCCAGGCACAGCCAGCTCCAGGACAGCACCTGGGAGTGCTCAGTGTCCATATCCCACCCCAAACTGCCTCCTCCAGGGATGGAGGCACTCCCTGGTCCAGCCTGCAACAGCTTCAGATCAGGTTCTTTCTGCTCCTATTCATTTGATCAGGCTTTTAATTAAATCTGCCTTATTAATGAGCTGTGACCACCTCAAAGGGGTTTTTTCCAGACTGGAAGCTCCGTGCTGAGGCTCCCTTTGGGATGGCTCCCTCAGTGTTTGGGCTCAGGATTAACTCTGAGCATCATTTAAGCTCAAAGACAAACCCCCGCCTGTCCTGGTGGATCAAACCTCTCCCTTTATTCCCATTTCTCTCACCTGCCCCCAGGAGCAGGCAATGCTCAGGCAACCTCTGAGGTCCCCAGAGGGTGTTTGTCTGCTCAGGGTGGGTTTTACAGTCCCACACTCCCTGTCAGTGCTGGGGGACATGGCCAGGAGCACTGGCTTGGCATGGGGGACAGAGGGAGGAACATCCCAAGGGAGACCCTGAGGGACAGAGGGACCATCCCAAGGGAGAGCCAGGGTGACACAGTCTGGGACAGGTCCCTCCAGAGGACAACAGGATTTACCTCTCAGTGCCAGGGCCCTGTCCTCATCTTCTGGCCACCCCTGGGCTCCTCCCAGCGGGACCAGGGCGAGCTCCTCTCCGGATCTTCTGGGCACCAGGGCCTGGGAGCTCGGGGCTTGGCCTCCTCCCAGCTGGCCCTGCCTCTGCAGCAGGGACCCCAAAGCCCTCACAGCTTTCTTCACCTCTGAGGCCGAGGCCAGGGAGAAAATCCCTCTCCAGCCCATCCTGTTGGGGGCTGGCTCTGGGAAGAAGCGTTCATGGCTCCCATCAGGGAGAACCACGGTGTCCCTGTCTGGAGCCTCCTGGTGCAGCCCAGGGTGCCCTAAGCCTCTGAACTTCTTTCTATTCCTGTCCTTCGCTTTGCCTTTCTTCCTGCTTCCTTCTGGCTCGGTGAAGAAGTGCTCGTACAGCTCAGGCCAGGAGATTTCCCTGTGCAGGGGCGATTTCCGCCCCTCCAGGGAGCTGCCCAGCTCCTCCTCCTCCTGGGAATCACAGAACAGGTACTCGTACATCTCGGGCCAGGTCACATCCAGGCAGTTGGGCTGGCCAGAGGCTGCCTCAGCAAAGCACAGGGGGCTCACGGCCCGGGGCAGCTCGGCTGCAGCATCACACGGGATCTCGATGGCAGGGAGCCGGGGCAGCTCGGCTGCAGGGACCCTGGGGATGGCAATGGCAGGGGTCCTGGGGATGGCAATGGCAGGGGTCCTGGGGATGGCAATGGCAGGGGTCCTGGGGATGTCCATGGCAGGGGTCCTGGGGATGGCAATGGCAGGGGTCCTGGAGATCTCGATGGCAGGGATGCTGGGGATCCCAACTGCAGGTATCGTGGGGATTTCAACGGCAGGGATCCTGGGGATCCCAGGTGCAGGCTCCCAAGGGATTTCAGGTGCAGGTTTCCTGGAAATCGCAGCTGCAGGCTCCCAGGGGATCCCAGCTGCAGGAACTGCAGGGATCTCTGAGGGTTTCCTGGGAATCTCAGCTGCAGGAACTCCAGGGATATCTGAGGGCTTTCTGGGAAGTTCAGCAGCAGGAATTCCAGGGATCTCAGCAGCAGGAATTCCAGGTATCCCAGCAGCAGGGATTCTGTGGATCTCAGGAGTAGGAATTCCAGAGATCTCAGCAGCAGCAGGAATTCCGTGGATCTCAGGAGTAGGAATTCCAGGGGTCTCAGCAGCAGGAAATCCAGGGGTCTCAGGAGCAGGAATTTCAGGGGTCTCAGGAGCAGGAATTCCAGGTATCTCTGTGGGCTTTCTGGGAAGTTCAGCAGCAGGAATTCCAGGGGTCTCAGCAGCAGGAACTCCAGGGGTCTCAGCAGCAGGAACTCCAGGGGTCTCAGCAGCAGGAACTCCAGGGGTCTCAGCAGCAGGCTCCCCCCCAGCCCCCTCAGCAGCACACCCTCCCAGCGCTGCCGGGCTCCCGAGAGGCTCCCCTGGCATCTCCCGGCTCTCCTCTCCTGGCACAGCCGCGGCTCCGTCTCCGGGGGCCGCGGGGACACTGTCACGTCCGCCCGAGCCCCCGGCCTGCCCTGCCCTTGGGGGCTTGCTGCCCTTGGTCCGGCCCGGGGGCTTCGGGCTGGCATCGCCGCCCTCCGCCCGCCGGCTCTCCGCGGCCTCCTCGCTGCCCAGCCGGGCCAGCGCCGCCCTGGCCGCCTTGTCCTTGGCCCTGCCCTTCCGAGGGGACACCGGCGAGCCCGGCGGAGCCTTCCCGGTGGGTGCCGCGCTCGGGGGGTCCCGGTCCCCCTCGGGGCCGCCGGCTCCGCGCTGCTTGCGCCCCTTCCTGGGCTGCGCCGGCACCTTGGGCCTCACCACGCCGGGGGATCCGCCCGGAGAGCCGGGCTCCGTGCCCGCCGTGTCCTGCTGCTGCTGCTGCTGCTGCTGCCTGGGCACCGGACCCGGGCACGGCTCCCCCGCGGGCTCCGAGGGCACAGGGGCGGCGGGAGCTGCTGGCGGTGCCCGCGGGGTTTGTCCCGTCCCTCCGGCATCCCCGCCCTGCTCGGGGGGCTCCGTCCCTGCGGGCGCTGCCCCCGCCGTGTCCTGCGCGGTGGCACCGGGTGGGCGCGGGGGCTGCCTCCTCTGGGCGCTGGGCATGGCAGCGAGCGCCGGGCAGCCGGGCTGGGCACTGGCACTGGCACCGGCACTGGCACACGGGACCCTGCCCGCAGAGCCCGGCTCCGCTTCGTCCTCGCTGCCCGACGGCAGCTCCGGCACGCAGCGCTGCCCGCGCTCGGGGCGGGCGGCACCGGCGCTGTCGCCACGTGGGACAGGGCTGGCAGTGCCCGGCGCCGCGGGCTCGCTGCCCGGCCTGGCCGCGCTCCCCCTGTCGCGTCCCGCGGTGTCCCCTTGCTCAATGTCACTGAGGCTCTGCTCCTCGGCCGTGGCCAGCGAGGCCGGCGCCAGGCTGCACTCCTCGGCGGCGCGCAGGAACTCGGCCCACTCGCGGTCGTTCAGCTGGATGCTGTACTCGAAGTTATCCATGCCTGCGGCGGGGCAGCGGCGACACGTCAGGCACCATGGGGTGGCACCGCTGTGTGCCCCAAAACCCAGCTGTGTGCCCCCCCGAACCAGCTGTGTGCCCCCAAAATCCAGCTGTGTGCCCCCAAAATCCAGCTATGTGCCCCCAAAGCCCAGCTGTGTGCCCCCCGAACCAGCTGTGTATCCCACAGCTCCACAGAAGGTTTGGGATGCTCCCCACAGCTGCACAGGGACTTTGGGATTCTCCCCACAGCTCCACAAGGGCTTTGGGATGCTCCCCACAGCTGCACAGAAGGTTTAGGATGCTCCCCACAGCTGCACTGGGGCTCTGGGATGCTCCCCACAGCTGCACAGAAGGTTTGGGGTTCTCCCCACAGCTGCACAGAACGTTTGGGGTTCTCCCCACTGTTGCAAAGGTTTGGGGTTCTCCCCACAGCAGCATCACACCCCACACCCCCGTTCCCACCCATTTTTCCTCCAATCCCCCTCAAACCCGGCGCTGGTGTTCCCAAAGCCCAGAGCACCCAGGGCAGCATCGCCCACAGCCACGGCCTTGCAGGGGCCCTGGGCAGGGAGGAGAGGCACAGCTGGACAGGACAGCACAGCTGGACAGGACAGCACAGCTGGACAGCAGGACAGGCACAGACAGAGAGCAGGACAGCACAGCTGGACAGCAGGACAGCACACCTGGACAGCAGGACACACATAGCTGGACAGCAGGACAGAACAGCTGGACAGCACAGCACAGGGACAGCAGGATAGCACAGACAGACAGCAGGACAGCACAGGGACAGCAGGACACGCGGGGAGGGGACCAGGGCCATCGTACCTGTCCCCCAGGGCCATCGTACCTGTCCCCCAGCCCCAGGAGGGGACGGGGCCATGCAGGAGCCGCAGCAGAGCCCTCCCAGCAGCACATGATGATGATGCCCTGGCCGGGGGCACAGGGCCCGGCTGCTGCCCAGATCCATTCAGGGACTAAAAATAAACCCTCTGTCCCTCCCCGGTGTCACTTGAGAGCCCAGTGCCACCGGCCCATTTATAGAACTGCTGGGGGACAGGGCAGGGTGGCTGTGAGTGTGTCACAGGGGTCTCAGGCTGAGGGAACAGACGAGGATCTGACTCCATGCTTCAAAGCCTTGATTTATTATTTTATGATATTTATTACATCAAAACTATACTAAAAGAATAGAAGTAAGGATCTCCTCAGAAGGCTGGCTAAGAATAGAATAAGAAGGAATGAAAACAAAGGTTTGTGTCTCGGACAGAGAGTCTGAGCCAGCTGGGCTGTGATTGGCCATTAATTAGAAACAACCACATGAGGCCAATCCCAGATCCACCTGTTGCATCCCACAGCAGCAGATAACCATTGGTTACATTTTGTTCCTGAGGCCTCTCAGCTTCTCAGGAGAAAGAATCCTAAGGAAAGGATTTTCCATAAAAGATGTCTGTGACAGGTGGCAGCCAATGTGTGGCAGTGCCACAGGCACGTCTGGGGACACTCCTGGTGCCCCCTGCTCCCTCCCGGGGTCACTCCATGGGGAAGGGGGACAGGCCATGGGGCTGCCAGCCTTTGGCACACCTGGGTGGCAGTGACTGCCCTTTTTCCCACAGAGCCACTCTGCCAGCGTGACACAAAACCACCTCCGGGCAGGGTTCACCTATTTAGGGCACTCCCAGGGCAGGGTGACATCAGGAGGTCACAGCCAGCTCCAGGATCTTGTGACAAACCCGCAGGGCGTGTGGCAGCTGTCCCACGGCACCCAGGGCCACTGGGCCACGTGCTGCGGGCACAACTCGGGGCCAGCCTGGCACGGGGCACTGGCACGGTGCCCAAGGATGGCCTGGCAGGTCACGAAGCCGAACCAGAAATAACCCCCAGCTCCCACCAGCCTTCCTCCCACCTTCCTCCCTCCTCCCCATCCTCAGGGCCAGAAATAGCTGCCCTGAGGGAGCAGCCTGCAGGACAGGGGGTGGGGGAGCGAGCCCAAATCCAACCCCGACCCCAGCCCAGCCCAGACCCCCAGCCCTGCCCCGAGGCTCCAGGCACCCCCTCGGCCCCCAGGACCCCGCAGTGGGACAGGCCTGGCCAGGGCTGGGGGGCTGTGGGAGCTGAGAGGGGCTCTGCACCCCTCGGGGGTCCCACAGGCTCTGCACCCACCTCAGGGGTCCTCCCCAGGCCAGGCGCTGCCCATGCCCCCCTGCCCACCCCGGGCAGCCGGGGCACGGCTCCGGGCTCTGTCCCCAGGGGCAGGGGACTGCAGGGGTCCCAGCCCTGCCCTGTTCATCCCCTCACGGAGGTGACAGCAGGGTCCCTGCCCTGCCCTGTTCATCCCCTCATGGAGGTGACAGCAGGGTCCCTGTCCTGCCCTGCCATCCCAGGGATGGCCCTGTCCCTCTGTCCCCACAGGGAGGTGACAGCAGGGTCCCTGTCCTGCCATCCCCGGCATGGCTCTGTCCCTCTGTCCCTCTGTCCCCAGGTGACAGCAGTGTCCCTGCCCTGCCATCCCCGGCATGGCTCTGTCCCTCTGTCCCTCTGTCCCCAGGTGACAGCAGTGTCCCTGCCCTGCCATCCCCGGCATGGCTCTGTCCCTCTGTCCCTCTGTCCCCAGGTGACAGCAGTGTCCCTGCCCTGCCATCCCGTGGGACCGAAGCTCCCCGCGGTGGCCGCTGTCCCGCACTGCACGGCCGGGACGGAGCGAGCAGAGCCCAGCGGGGACAGGAGCGAACCCGGCCCGGGACGCGCTCCCTGCGCGGGCAGGGACACGGCAGGGACACGGCAGGGACATGGCAGGGACATCGGCGGGGACATGGCAGGGACATCGGCGGGGACATGGCAGGGACATGGCAGGGACATCGGGAGGGACATCGGAGGGACATCGGCGGGGCAGAGCCGCTCCCTCCGTCCCTCCCGGCCCGTGCCCCGCTCCCCCGCTCACCGGAGGGGAACCCGAGCGGTTTCCTCCGCTTGGCTCGGCCGCTCCCTCCCCCTGGAGCCGGGCCTGGGGCAGGGAGAGCTTTCACCGAGAGCAGCACGGAGAGCGAGAGGGGCTGGGACACAGCTGGGGCGGCAGCCGGGGCACACGGAGGGTGGGATGGGCTGGGATGGGGCTGGGGTGATGCTGGGATGGTACTGGGGTGATGCTGGGATGGGACTGGGGTGATGCTGGGATGGTGGGATGGTACTAGGACAATTCTGGGATCATCTGGGATGCTGGGATGGTGTTGGGATGATACTGGGGTGATTCTGGAATGATTCTGGGATGCGGGGATGGTGCTGGGATGGTGGGATAATTCTGGGATGATGCTGGGATGGTGCTGGGATAATGCTGGGATGACTCTGGGATGATTTTGGGATGATTCTGGGGTGCTGGGATGGTCGGAGGGTGCTGGGATGATCCTGGGATGATGATCCTGGGATGATGATTCTGGGATGCTGGGATGATTCTGAGATGGTGCTGGGATGATCCTGGGATGGTCCCGGGATGATCCCGGGGTGCTGCAGGGCTGCTCCAGCCCCATCCTGCGGGTGGCACCCAGCACCTCCAGGACGGACCTGTGGGATCCAGGGTGGGATATAAATAACCCAAGTCAGCCTGGCATGAGAGAAGGGCCCGAAATAAAGCAGCAGATGTGGCCCCCCTGTGCCTGCTGGGACAGCCAGGAACGGGCATGGAAAGGGCAGGAAAAATGGGAATGCCATGGAGGGAGGGCACTTCCTTTGGGACACAGACACCTCCAGCTCAGCATTCACCACTCCCAGTGTAAGGGAACCTCAAGGTCTGGGAAAGGAGCTCTCAGGGAATGGAATAACTGCAATATTCCCAATATGGAATGACTGGAATATTCCCAATATGGAATAATTGCAATATTCCCAATATGGAATGACTGGAATATTCCCAATATGGAATAATTGCAATATTCTCAATATGGAATGATTTGAATATTCTCAACATGGAATAAGTGAAATATTCTCAATATGGACTAATTCCCCTCCTACCCAAGAAACTCCATTTGGGAAAACTCTACCTCAGAGCAGCTTTTCAATCCAGCCCTGGAACATCACGAGTGTGGGGGCTTGGCTGAGCTCCCTGTGAGACAGCCCAGACAATGCCAAGAAACGTGGGCTTGATTAGGAGCATCCTCCCTGCCCTGATCTACACCCATCACACGCTGTGCAGCAGGGCAGGAAGGGAGACTGCAGGAAAAGCAGTGGGGGAAAAAAAATAAATTAAATAAAATAAAATAAAGCAGAATGGAAAAATAAATCTGTCCACAGCTTCAGGAGCGAGACAGCCCCAGGACAGAGAGGTTTATTTGTGATTATTTTCTCATTCCCCTGCAGGTTTAGCTGGATGATCCCTGAGCCTCAGGCAGGGTCTGGGGTGTCCGTGTCTGGCTGCTCCTCTGCCCTTCATCTCCTGAGCTGCCCTGATCTGATCCATCCCTTCCTTTCCAGGAATTCCTGCGGGGTCCCACCTGTGCGAGGGACAGCTCAGGGGGATTGGGGAATGCTGAGCTGCTTTGGGAATTTGGGAATGCTGAGCTGCTCACAGGGATTTGGGAATGCTGAGCTGCTCACAGGATTCGGGAATGCTGAGCTGCTATGGGAATTCGGGAATGCTGAGCTGCCATGGGGAATTCGGGAATGCTGAGCTGCTATGGGGGATTCGGGAATGCTGAGCTGCTTTGGGAATTCGGGAATGCTGAGCTGCTCACAGGATTTGGGAATGCTGAGCTGCTTTGGGAATTCGGGAATGCTGAGCTGCTCACAGGATTCGGGAATGCTGAGCTGCTCATGGGAATTCGGGAATGCTGAGCTGCTCACGGAATTCGGGAATGCTGAGCTGCTATGGGAATTCGGGAATGCTGAGCTGCTATGGGAATTCGGGAATGCTGAGCTGCTCACGGAATTCGGGAATGCTGAGCTGCTCCCAGGATTGGGGAATGCTGAGCTGCTATGGAGGATTGGGGAATGCTGAGCTGCTCATGGAATTCGGGAATGCTGAGCTGCTCATGGAATTCGGGAATGCTGAGCTGCTCAAGGGAATTCGGGAATGCTGAGCTGCTCACGTACAGCCCCGACCCTGCCCAGGCCAGGAGCCCTCCCTGGGACGATCCCGGTCACAGCAATTGGGATCCAGCCCAGGGAAGGCCGGGCAGGAGCAGCTGCGCGCTCAGGAAAGGGTTAACCCTGCACTGAAACTCCGAGCCAGCCAAGCCGCAACCACCGGGCTGGTTTTGCTGGTTTGGGGGCAGGTGAGCAGCAATTATCACCCCCAAACCACCCCAGATCCGCAGTGTTTTCACCCAAACCTTTAACGTTTTTTTAGTTTTGGGGTTTTTTTGAGTTTGTTTTTTTTTTCCCCCCTGAAACTCAGTCCCCGCTCTCTGTTAAAATCCCAGCCCAGGCTCCCCCAGCCGGCTCATGCAAAGGTCACACTCGGCTCGCCTGAAACCCAGCCCGAGCTGGCCTGGAGCGCCGCCAGGCTCTTCCCAAAGCTCGGCTCCTGGCCGCAGTTTCGGGTTGCTAATCCAAGGCTGGCCGGGTTTCACATTTCTGAGCAAGAACCTCCGGCTCTGCCCTCCCAGGAGCAGCCCCGGGCAGGGACAGGGACACGGTGGCAGTGCCAGGGGCAGGGGTGGCAGCTCCAGCCACCTCCGAGGAGAGGGAAAACAGAGCAGGGAGATGCCCAGGGGCAGCGGGATGGCTCAGGATGCAGGAGCAGGAGGGACTGACCCTGGGGACAGCCCTGGAGTGCCCAGCTGTGCCTGGACAGACCCTGGCCCCTGTCCCCCGTCCCCTGTCCCCTGTCCCCTGTCCCCTGTCCCCTGTCCCAGAGCTGTCCCGGGCACAGATCCCAGCAGGGTGAGAGGATTCTGTCAGTGGCTGCCCCTGAGAATGTGCCAGGCCCGGCTGGACAGGGCTGGGAGCAGCCTGGGACAGGGGGACTGTCCCTGCTGTGGCACGGGTGGCACCGGGTGGGCTCTGGGGTTCTTGCCACCCAAACCATTCCGTGACTCTGGGTGGCACAGTGACACCATGGCCTGGGTGCTGCTCCTGCCTTGGGGACAGCAGCTGCAGGGCCAGGTGACCTCTGCCATGGCCCAGGCACCTCCCTTTCCATGCTGTCCACTTTATCCTCTCCATTCTCTTTATTCTCTTCATTCTCTTTATCATCTTCATTCTCTTTATTCTCTTCATTCTCTTCATCTAATTTTTCCCTTTATTCTATTTTTTTATTAATGCACACTATTATTCCACTATTATTCTATGTATTCTATTTTTTTGAGTCCTGAATAAAGCCCTCTGGAAGTTCCAGCTCGCAGGAATCCTTTTCCCCCCGAACCCGGCAGGATCAGGGTTTCACCTGTGCACTCCCCTTCCTGCCGTTTCCACTAGATGTCACTTACAGCCACCGAGTCCGCGCTTTCCCGGCATTTTCCAGCTCCTTTCAAAGGTTCAGATTCCGTGCAGAGGGTCTGTGGGAACCCGAAAATCGGGGTCTGGGCTGTGCAGAACGGGGGGGGCCGTGCTGGAGCAGCCAGGGGAGGGGAGGGCTCGGGGGATCCCCTGAGCATCCATCCATGCTGGGGGATGAAAATCCCAATTCCACAGGGCTGGGAGGGCAGGGGCCGTGCTGACCCTGCCTGGGAACCCCTGTCCTGGCAGGGAATGCTCAGTGGTGCACAGGGGGGTCACCACTGGCACCCTGGGCATCCCTGGGAGCTCATGGAGCTGTGGCAGCCTTGGCAATGTCACCATTCCCTGGCAATGTCACCCCTGGGAATGTCACCATTCCCTGGGCAATGTCACCCCTGGGAATGTCACCATCCCCTGGGCAGTGTCACCATTCCCTGGGCAATGTCAGCCCTGGCAATGTCACCATTCCCTGGGCAATGTCACCTTTCCCTGGGCAGTGTCACCATTCCCTGGGCAATGTCACCCCTGGCAATGTCACCATTCCCTGGGCAATGTCACCATCCCCTGGGCAGTGTCAGCCCTGGCAATGTCACCTTTCCCTGGGCAGTGTCCCAGCAGCCTCTGGGGAAAGCCCTGCCCAAAAATCCACCCTGGCCCTCCCCTGGCACAGCTCCAGCCTTGCTGGGTCCTTGTCCTGGTGTCCTTGTCCTGGTGTCCTTGTCCTGGTGTCCTGTCCCTCCTGAGGCAGCTGCAGGGAGGGGTCCCAGGACCACGAGCTGGGTTCCTGGGCCACCCTTGGTGTCCTTCCCCTCCTGCACCCAGAACCAGAGCAGCTGATTTGGGGATGGAGCCCTGAGGGAAGGGGCGGCCACCAGGGTCACCGTGCTGGCCACCAGGAGCCAGGAATGGGACAGAGATGGGGAGAAGGACCTGAGAGTTCTCCCGCAGTGTCCCAGCCCTCCCTGGTGGAAGGGGAACGGTAGCAGGAGGGGCAGAGCTCGCTGTCCCGGCTCTGGTTAACGATGTGCTGGGTGGGAAGGGCCTCTCCTCCCAGCCCAGCCCCGAACAGGCTGTGCCACAGCTCAGGGCCCACAGGGTCCCGAGTTCCTCACCCCAGCGCTGCCCACCCCATCCCCATCCCCATCCCCATCCCCATCCCCATCCCCAATCCCCGGGGCTGTGAATTCACGCACATCCCTCGCACCTCCCTCGCTCCCCACGCTGATCCCGGCTTTATCCCGGCTTTATCCAGGCCTGATCCCAGCCCCGATCCCGGCTTTATCCCGGCCTGATCCTGGCTTTATCCCGGGTTTATCCCGGCCTGATCCCGGCTTTATCCCGGCTTTATCCAGGCCTGATCCCAGCCCTGATCCCAGCCCTGATCCCGGCCCTGATCCCAGCCCTGATCCCAGCCTTGATCCCAGCTTAATCCCAGCTTTATCCCGGCCTGATCCCAGCCCTGATCCCGGCTTTATCCCAGGTTTATCCCGGCCTGATCCCGGGATTTACCCAGGGTTGGCCATTCCAGAGCCAGGGCAGAGCAGCAAAGGCAAAAACCCAGAGCTGGGACAAACCCCGGAATGGTTTGGGCTGGAAGAAAGCTCAGTGCCACCCCATGGGCACCTTCCACTGTGCCAGGCTGCTCCAAGCCCCTCCAGCCTGGCCTTGGACACTGCCAGGGATGGGGCAGAGCTGTGCCAGGAACAACATTCTAAAAATTCCTAAATTCTAATTCCCAAATTCTGAAATTCTTCCTTTTCCAAGCCAAGGTGCCCAGGTCGGTTCCACATCCCCCCTTTTGCTCCCTCCGGCAGCCCTGGCCGGGCTGATCACTGCGGGTAATTGGCCAGGCAGAGCCTGCAGCCAGGAGGGGCTGCCGGGGGGGCTGAGGCTGCTCCTGTTCTGTTTTTATTCCTCCCCCGGGGCAGAGAGGCTCAGAAAGTCCCGGCGTGGCACCGGGGCTGCCCCGCTCTGGCATCTTAACAAGGAGCAGCTGCTGGAGGCAGAGCGAGGAGCAGCGCGGGGAAAAGGCCCCTCTGCATTAATTAAAGGTCACAGGGCCACTGCAGAGGCTTCCCAATTACCTCTGCCAGAGTGTGGCTAATGTGAGATAATGATGTCATACGGCCACTAATGAGGCAGCTTATCCAACCCCCCCGGCCCCTCCCGGGAGGAGCACAGGGAAAGGGAAATCTTCCCTCTGCTCCTCTTCCTTCAGGACGTGGATAAAGGAGCCAGGGCAGGCAGGAGGAGAGGCCACGGCCCTCTCTGGGCTTTTAGTGCCGAGGAGCAGCTCAGCAAAGCCCCTTCCCCTCTGGAACTGCCCCTCAGGAGTGATGGCAACGGGATATTGTGGGGCACTGACCCCGCTGGGGCCGAGCCCGGCCCCATTAGCGCTCCTTAATTGAGCCTAATTGGGAGGTGGGGAAGGATCCATCCGAGCAGGGATGCAGGATTCCCTGTGCTCCTGGGCAGGGATGCAGGATTCCCTGTGCTCCTGCAGGGATGCAGGATTCCCTGTGCTCCAACAGGGATGCAGGATTCCCTGTGCTCCCCAAGCAGGGATGCAGGATTGCTCCCCCAGCAGGGATGCAGGATTCCCTGTGCTCCTGCAGGGATGCAGGATTCCCTGTGCTCTGAGCAGGGATGCAGGATTCCCTGTGCTCCTGGGCAGGGATGCAGGATTCCCTGTGCTCCTGCAGGGATGCAGGATTCCCTGTGCTCTGAGCAGGGATGCAGGATTCCCTGTGCTCCTGCAGGGATGCAGGATTCCCTGTGCTCCTGGGCAGGGATGCAGGATTCCCTGTGCTCCCCAAGCAGGGATGCAGGATTCCCTGTGCTCCTGCAGGGATGCAGGATTCCCTGTGCTCCTGCAGGGATGCAGGATTCCCTGTGCTCCCAGCAGGGATGCAGGATTCCCTGTGCTCCTGGGCAGGGATGCAGGATTCCCTGTGCTCCAACAGGGATGCAGGATTCCCTGTGCTCTCCCAGCAGGGATGCAGGATTCCCTGTGCTGCTCCTGCAGGGATGCAGGATTCCCTGTGCTCCTGCAGGGATACAGGATTCCCTGTGCTCCTGCAGGGATGCAGGATTCCCTGTGCCCCAGCAGGGATGCAGGATTCCCTGTGCTCCTGCAGGGATGCAGGATTCCCTGTGCTCCTGAGCAGGGATGCAGGATTCCCTGTGCTCTCCCAGCAGGGATGCAGGATTCCCTGTGCTCCTGCAGGGATGCAGGATTCCCTGTGCTCCAGCAGGGATGCAGGATTCCCTGTGCTCCTGGGCAGGGATGCAGGATTCCCTGTGCTCTGAGCAGGGATGCAGGATTCCCTGTGCTCCCAGCAGGGATGCAGGATTTCCTGTGCTCCAGCAGGGATGCAGGATTCCCTGTGCTCCTGCAGGGATGCAGGATTGCTCCCCCAGCAGAGATGCAGGATTCCCTGTGCTCCTGCAGGGATGCAGGATTCCCTGTGCTCTCCCAGCAGGGATGCAGGATTCCCTGTGCTCCTGCAGGGATGCAGGATTCCCTGTGCTCTCCCAGCAGGGATGCAGGATTCCCTGTGCTCCTGCAGGGATGCAGGATTCCCTGTGCTCCAGCAGGGATGCAGGATTCCCTGTGCTCCTGGGCAGGGATGCAGGATTCCCTGTGCTCTGAGCAGGGATGCAGGATTCCCTGTGCTCCCAGCAGGGATGCAGGATTCCCTGTGCTCTGAGCAGGGATGCAGGATTCCCTGTGCTCCCAGCAGGGATGCAGGATTTCCTGTGCTCCAGCAGGGATGCAGGATTCCCTGTGCTCTGAACAGGGATGCAGGATTCCCTGTGCTCCTGGGCAGGGATGCAGGATTCCCTGTGCTCCTGCAGGGATGCAGGATTCCCTGTGCTCCTGCAGGGATGCAGGATTCCCTGTGCTCTCACAGCTGGGTGGGCTGCACAGCTGGATCAGCACCACAGCTTCAGCTGCAGCTGCCAGTGCTACCCAGACCATGGGACAGCCCTGGGAGTGATGGAGAGCTGCACATCTGGGTGAGCACCACAGCTGGATCAGCACCACCACAGCTGGATCAGCACCACCACAGCTGGATCAGCACCACCACAGCTGCAGCTGCCGGTGGCACCCAGACCATGGGACTGCCCTGGCAGTGCCCCCCAGCCCTGCAGAGCTGCCAGCCCTGGCAATGCCCCCCAGCCCTGGCAGTGCCCCCCAGCCCTGGCAGTGCCCCCCAGCCCTGGCAGTGCCCCCCAGCCCTGCAGAGTTGCCAGCCCTGGCAATGCCCCCCCAGCCCTGCAGAGCTGCCAGCCCTGCCAGTGCCCCCCAGCCCTGCAGAGGTCCCTGGGGCCAGGCTGCTGTGACAGCAGAGCTCAGCCCCTGCCTGGCTGCTGCCTCCCCCAGGGTGGATCCACGGGGCATTCAGCCCTGGGGAGGGATCAGAGCTCACCAGCAGCCTCAGCTCAGCCTCTCCCCGTGCCCTCCTGCTGCCTGCCCAGGGAATTCCTGCCCAGCCCTCATCTCCTTCTGTCCCTGGCCTCCAGGTCCTGAGCTGGCTCCTCTGGATCATTTCCCTTGCTCTCTGCCGGCAGGGGAGCAGCAGAGGCAGCACAAAGGAGGGATCAGGAGCCCTGCCCTGAGCCTGACCCACCTGCAGAGCTGCTGCAAGGCACGGGGGCAGGAGAAGCAGCTCCTCTCCCACCCTGACCCACACCAGGGAGCTGACACTGGGATTTCCCGGGGATAAACCAGGGAGCCCTTCTCCAGGGGAGCTGCTGAGCCCAAACCGGATCCAGAGCCATCAAACTGGAGAGTTTGGGAGCAGGAGCTGCCAGCTGTGAGCGCTCAGGCTCCGGGAACAGCCAGCACATGGCTGGGCTGGGAGCACAGGCAGAGCTGGAGCAGCAGCAGCAATCTCAGCCTCAGAGCTCAGCAGAGCCGGGGCTGCTCATTATCTGCAGCTCCCACCCCTCCCACACCCTGCAAGGCAGAGGGAAAGTTGTCAGGGCAAAGTGAAGGCAGGGAGGGAGAGATGAAGAGCCTGAAAAGGCAGGAGCAGGGGGGGAAGCAGCCCCAGCAGCACCAGCAGCACCAGCAGCACCCAGCAGCACCCAGCAGCCCCAGCAGCACCCAGCAGCACCCAGCAGCACCAGCAGCACCCAGCAGCACCCAGCAGCCCCAGCAGCACCAGCAGCACCCAGCAGCACCCAGCTTTTCCAGGGCCAGCAGGGCCCAGCCTGGGCTGGGAAGGAGCTTTGTGCCCACCAGGATCCCCCCGACCCCCAGCCAGGCTCCAGCAGACAAGGGTGGGGAGCTGCTGTCCCTCTGCCAACCCTGTGATGGCTGCTGCAGCAATTCTGCTCCCCCAGGCTGGCTGGGATTTTAATTCTGCTCCCCCAGTCTTGCTGGGATTTTAATTCTGCTCCTCCAGACCGGGTTGGGATTTTAATTCTGCTCCCCCAAGCCTGGGTGGGATTTTAATTCTGCTCCCCCAGTCTGGGTTGGGATTTTTAATTCTGCTCCCCCAGGCCGGGTGGGATTTTAATTCTGCTCCCCCAGGCTGGCTGGGATTCTTAATTCTGCTCCCCCAGGCCGGGTGAGATTTTATTTCTGCTCCCCAGGCCGGGTTGGGATTTTATTTCTGCTCCCCAGGCCGGGTGGGATTTTTAATTCTGCCCCCCCAAGCTGGGTTGGGATTTTTAATTCTGCTCCCCCAGGCTGGCTGGGATTTTTAATTCTGCTCCCCCAGGCTGGGTTGGGATTTTATTTCTGCTCCCCCAGGCCGGGTTGGGATTTTATTTCTGCTCCCCCAGGCCGGGTGGGATTTTTTCCATGCGCTCACGGATCAGACTAAATCAACACAAATCTCCCAACGTGCAGCAAAGGAAGAGGCTGGGAAGGGCTGGAGCTCTGCAGCCTGACCTTTGCTAATCCCCAGGCAATGGGGCAGGCTCAGAGCTCACTGCAGGCACCGGGCAGGCTCTGCTCTCCCCACGGGCAGCGTCTGAACCTCCCTCTGCTCTCTGGAGCAGCAGCTGTGGGGCAGGGCAGGGCTGGGAGCTGCTCCAGGGTGATCCCAGCCCTGCCTGGGGCTGATGTGCCTCGGGAGACCCTGTGAGAGCAGCAGCACCTCCCTGTGCTCACTTCTGCATTTCTAAAAATGGGGAGAGCGAGGCTGAGGCCTTGGAGATGTTGCTATAAAAAACAATCCCTGTGTAGCAACTGGAGCTCTTGCACCAGACTGGGAAGGTGCTGCTGCTGCTTCCAAGCAAAATCTGGATGTTCTGAGCAAATTCCTTGGCTCGTCTGGCAGCCTCAGTGACGAGCCAGGCCCAGTTCTGGTCCCAGGTTTCTGCTCCCTGCACATCCAGGCTGTCCCCAGGCCCGGGCTCTGTGCAGCCTGCAGCACTCAAACATCTCCAGCTTGGAGAGAGAAATAAACAGAGGGTGGCAAAGCTGAGCAGCACCTGCTGCAGAGCCCCAGCCCTCCTCCTCCTCCTCCTCCTCCTCCTCCTCCTCCTCCTCAGCCAGACCCACCACAGCCAGGCAGAGCTTCCTGCCGGGAATACTCCGGTGGGAATGTGGGACATTCCAGCTGTGCAGAGCCTGGTGCAGCTGTGCAGAGCCGGGTGCAGCTGTGCAGAGCTGTGCATGCTCAGCAGGGGCAGGGGGGTGAGCTGGGCTCAGGCAGCAGCACCCCCACCTCCCACCTCTGCCAAAATCCCAAACCCCGAGCAGGGATGCAGGGCTGGCACTGCCAGGGAGGGTAGGGATGGCAGGGATGCAGGGAGGGCAGGGATGCAGGGATGGCAGGGATGCAGGGATGCAGGGATGGCACTGCCGGGGATGGCAGGGATGGCAGGGTTGGCAGGGATGCAGGGATGCAGGGATGGCAGGGATGGCAGGGATGGCAGGGATGCAGGGATGACAGGGATGGCACTGCCAGGGATGCAGGGATGCAGGGATGGCAGGGATGGCACTGCCAGGGATGCAGGGATGCAGATTCCCGCTGGGCACGGTCACATCCCTGCCCCAAATGCTTCAAAAGGAAATGAAATCGCTGCCAGGGGAGCAGCAGGGGCTCCTCAGGGGGCACAGCCAGAGCCAGCCTGGCTTTCCCCGTGCCCTGAGCTTGTCACACGATTGGTGTCACCATCGGTGTCATCATCAGTGCCACCATCACTGTCACCATCAGTGCCACCATCAGTGCCACCATCAGTGCCATCATCAGTGTCACCATCAGTGCCACCATCAGTGCCATCATCAGTGTCACCATCGGCGCCACCATCAGTGCCACCATCAGTGCCACCATCAGTGTCACCATCAGTGCCACCATCAGTGCCACCATCGGTGCCACCATCAGTGTCACCATCAGTGTCACCATCAGTGCCACCATCAGTGTCACCATCAGTGCCACCATCAGTGTCACCATCGGCGCCACCATCAGTGCCACCATCAGTGTCACCATCAGTGCCATCATCAGTGTCACCATCGCTGTCACCATCAGTGTCACCATCACTGCCACAATCAGTGTCACCATCAGTGTCACCATCGCTGTCACCATCGGTGCCACCATCGCTGTCACCATCAGTGTCACCATCGGTGCCACCATCAGTGTCACCATCGGTGCCACCATCAGTGCCACCATCAGTGTCACCATCAGTGCCACCATCGGCGCCGCCGGCTGCTGCCGCTCCGTGGGGACGGTGACTCAGGGCGCTGTGACTCATCCCCAGCCCGGCTCTGTGCCGATGGAATCGCCTCCCCAGCGCCGCGTTCCGCAGGCACGGACCCGTCCCCAGCTCTGCCCACCCTCCCCCTGCTTTGCCCCGCTGGAAACCCGGGACATTCCTGTTCTTGTTCTCCTCGGGCGGAAAATCAACCCCGGGTCTGTCGCCTGTGAGTCAGGGCGAGCTGCGGGGCCGCAAGTGTGAGGGAGTCAAAGCTGTGACAGCGCCGTCAATCGGCCCGAGCCCCGTGCCAGGGCCACCCCCGAGGCCGGGCGGTGTCGCAGCTGTCACCAGCCCCGGTGGCCCTGCAGGAGGGTGTCCCTGGCTGCCTCCGCCGCCGGCCTCTTGCCCAACCCCGCGGGTGTTGCAATCCCGGCTCGGAGGGGTTTGCGCTCGTGTGGATTTGCACGAATAGAGGCGGTGGAGGGAGGGGAAGCTCACTCGGGGCTGGCTCTGAACGCCCCGGGATGTTTGCAAAGCCAGCAGCGAGTGGGGCCTGCCCGGGACCCCCGGGGCCCCACGGGGATGGGGATGGAGGGAGGGAGGGAGCTTCTGTCCATAAAGTGGAAAACAAGGATTATGGAATTGTTCCATTCCGCAGGGTAAAATAACCAGGACGTGTGGAGCGCAGGGAGCTCCCATCCAGAACGTGAAACCCGTGGAATTGCAGAGCACGGGGAGCTCCCATCCAGAACGTGAAACCCGTGGAACTGCAGAGCACGGGGAGTTCCCATCCAGAACGTGAAACCCGTGGAATTACAGAGCACGGGGAGCTCCCATCCAACGTGAAACCCGTGGAATTGCAGAGCACGGGGAGCTCCCATCCAGAACGTGAAACCCGTGGAATTGCAGAGCACGGGGAGCTCCCATCCCTCCGCTAAATCACAACCGCTCGACACCAGCGAGCTGCCCCGGGCGGATTCCCCTTCCCCAGGAAAACGTTCCAGGCGGCCCCAGCGCGCCCTGCCGGCTGTGAGGGCCCCGGAGCCAGGCTCGGCATTGCTCCGGCCCGATTTCATCCCAGATTTGTGTCTGTGCCGGGCGGCGCTGCTGCCTGGGGCCGCTCCTGGTTCGTGTTAAGCGCGGCGGCGCTAATGGGATCCGTGTGACTGCGGGGAGCGGCCCCGAGCTGCCGGGAACGCGTCTGCCGGGGAGCCTGCCTGCCGCTGGCACTGCCGGGGAGGCCTGGGCACTGCCAGCCCCGGCCGGTGCCAGCCCCGGTAATGCCAGCCCCGGGCAGTGCCAGCCCCGGTAATGCCAACCCCGACAGCGCCATCCCCCGGCAGTGCCAGCCCCCGGCAGTGCCATCCCCGGTAATGCCAGCCCCGGGCAGTGCCATCCTCGGGCGGTGCCATCCCTGGGCACTGCCAGCCCCGGCCGGTGCCAGCCCCGGTAGTGCCAGCCTCGGACAGTACCAGCCCCGGCAGTGCCAACGCCGGTAATGCCAGCCCGGGCAGTGCCAGCCCTGGAGACAGGGCAGGAGGTTTGGGGAGCAGGGCAGGCAGGGCTGGGGAGCCAGGGGCAGGTTTGGGGAGCAGGGACAGGGAGCCAAGGCAGGGATGGGCAGCAGGGCAGGAGGTTTGGGGAGCAGGGCAGGAGGTTTGGGGAGCAGGGCAGCAGGGCAGGTGGCACTGCCAGGCTCCTGAAGAGCTCTCCTGCCCTCTCCTCATGCCCACAAAGGCTCTTTGTGCCCTGCCGGGGCAGCTCAGGGCTGGTGGCCAAAGGGGCACTCAGGGGACGCTGAGCCGAGCCGGGGCTGGCACAGCCCAGCTCCAGTGCCCAGAGCCCCCCCCGGAGCCCCGCCCGGGCAGGAGCAGCGCTGGGGAGGGGAGCAGGGGGCTCCGGCCTCCCCCGAGCCCGGGGTCGGGGTGGCAGCAGCCGGAGCCGCTCCTGGCAGCTCTGCCCGCTCGGGCACACACGGAGCAGCGTGCCAGGGCTGCTGGCAGGAGGAATCAATCTTCATTTGCTGCCCAGCCTGTCCAGCTGGGTGGCAGCATCTGCCACAGCAGGGCTGGGATCCGTCCCTGCCAGCAGGAAATGTCATTAGCGGTGCCACCGTGGAGGCTGCAGGGAGCACAGGTTTAATATTTAATATTTAATATTTAATTCCAGGCCCTGGCGTGGTGGCAGCTCCTCAGCGCTGCTTTCTCACCCTGCTGGGGAGCTACAGGAGGAAAAGACTGAGCAATCCTAAATCACTGCTCCCCCAGGCCTCAGCACCTTTTATTGATTGATTTATTTATTTACTTACTTACTTACTTACTTATTTATAATATATAATATAATATAATATAATATAATATAATATAATATAATATAATATAATATAATATAATATATATGATATATGATATATATGATATATAATATAATAATATGGTAACAATATAATATATGTAATGTATGTAATGTATATAATATGAATAATATAAATATAACAACAATATAATGATATAATATTAATATGTATTTATTTATTTATTTATTCTGCTTTTTCAGCAGCAAGTGCCAACGGGCTCCTGGGCACTGTCAGGAGGAACCAGAGAGCTCTGAAAGCCAAATTTCCCTGAGAAGAGGAGGGGAAATGGGCTCGGTGACACCGTGTGTGCGCACCCAGCTCCTCTCTGCCTGTTCCCCGTGGGCACAGCGTGCCAGGGAAGGTGTTTTCTGCCCAGGGCACCATGCCAGCTCCGCCCCGCCTGACGGGGTTTGGCGCTGGGGAACGGCCGGCGGTCAGAAAGGTTTTTCCCTTATCAATGCTGTGATTTCCCAATCCCCGTCCTTCAGCTGAGCCGCGCTCCCTCCCCTCCCTCCCGAGCTCTGCAGGGCACCGAGCGCCAACTCCGGGCCACCCCCAGCTCCAGCAGCGCTTTGGGGGCGACAGGAAAACGTCTGGGACGGG
Organism: Setophaga petechia; assembly: GCA_024362935.1. Classification (NCBI taxonomy): domain Eukaryota; kingdom Metazoa; phylum Chordata; class Aves; order Passeriformes; family Parulidae; genus Setophaga; species Setophaga petechia. The sequence continues at coordinate 5,147,442 of JANCRA010000047.1, forward strand.
GCAGCGTCTGTCCCAGCCAGCCGCGAATTCCCCTGCCAAAAACACAAAAAAGGGAAATTGGCGGTGGCACCGCAGGCGCTGTCCCGCGGGGTCCCCTCCTCCTGTCTGGCACCCCCGGCCGGTGTTTGTCCCCTCCCGGCCGGCCGTGAGGCGCTAATTGCTGTGACACCCTCCGGGCTGGCACGTTCGGCTGCCCCGAGCGCGGGGTGACATCCAGCCGTGTCACCTGGGCGGCGACAGCCACACCTGCGCTCCTGTGCCCTCCCCGAGCCCCACCTGGGCTCTGCTCTGCCACCCCCGGAACTGCTCCAGACCAGGCCGGGCTTTGGAGCAGCCGGGGGTAAAGGCTGGCACCCCCTGCCCACGGCCCCCACATTGCTGCTCCATTTGTGACCAAAAATCCCTTTACAGAGGAGCCAAAGCCGCAGCTGGAGGCTGGACCCGCAGTGTCAGGGTGGCTTTGGGACCTGTCCCTGCCCCTGCCCGGCTCGGTGCCACCGGGATCAGCCTCGGCAGCATCCCCGAGGGACAGCACGGAGTGACAGCAATCCCCGCTGTCCCCAGGCCGTCCCCTCCCTCCTGTCACCGATTTCCTCAGGATGAAAGGCGTCCTGGGGACAGGAGAAGTGCCATAAACAAATAAATAAAATCTCAGCACAGGGAGGGAGGGGAAGGGGAGGGGAAGGGCTCCCGGGGAAGCAGCAGCCTCGTAAAAGGATGACGCAGGCGGCCGGAGCCGTGGAAGGATGCCAGGGGATCTGGAAAACAGGTTCTGGGGGAAAACACCCTCCTGGCGGCTCCTTCTGACACGGGCAGGGCTGGGGCTCTGCATCGCTGCTCCCCAAGCCCTGGAGCACCCCCAGAAACCCTGGAGCATCCCCAGAAACCCTGGAGCACCCCCAGAAACCCTGGAGCACCCCCAAAAACCTTTCTGGGCTGCCCGGAGCCCTCCCTCCCGGCTCAGATCCACGGGCTGGGCTGCCGGGGAGGGCTGAACCCCTTGGGAGGGCAGCAGAACAAAGCCCAGCCCCAGAGGGGGCACAGAGCCCCATCCCAGCCCCAGAGGGGGGCACAGAGCCCCAGCCCAGCCCCAGAGGGGGCACAGAGCCCCATCCCAGCCCCAGAGGGGGGCACAGAGCCCCAGCCCAGCCCCAGAGGGGGCACAGAGCCCCAACCCGGACCCAGAGGGGGGCACAGAGCCCAACCCGGCCCCAGAGGGGGCACAGAGCCCCAGCCCGGCCCCAGAGGGGGGCACAGAGCCCCAGCCCAGCCCCAGAGGGGGCACAGAGCCCCAGCCCAGCCCCAGAGGGGGCACAGAGCCCAACCCGGCCCCAGAGGGGGCACAGAGCCCATCCCAGCCCCAGAGGGGGCACAGAGCCCATCCCAACCCCTGGCCCAGGTGGGGATCCTCGGGAGCCGGGGGAACCTGGGGACAGTGAGGAGGATGAGGAGGATGATGAGGAGGATGAGGAGGATGAGGAGGATGAGGAGGATGAGTGCCACTTCCTTCCCACCATTGTCTGCCCGAGCCGGGATGGGGAAATCTTCCCTCAAGCGCCTCCATGGGGGGTTTTCCTTTATGAGGCCGCTGCTTTGTTTCGCTGGAGAATCTGGAACATTCCGAGGGCTGGGAAGGGGCAGCAGGGATGAGATCCCAGCTGGGACCATGAAAAGAAGAACTGGGGGATGAGATTCCAGCTGGGATCCTCAGCCACGGAAAGGAGATCTCGGGGGGATGCAATTCCAGCTGGGATCCTCTCTTGGCCATGGAAAGGAGATTTGAGGGATGAGATTCCAGCTGGGATCCTCCCTCAGCCTTGGAAAGGAGATTTGAGGGATGTGATTCCAGCTGGGATCCTCTCTTGGCCATGGAAAGGAGATTTGAGGGATGTGATTCCAGCTGGGATCCTCAGCCACGGAAAGGAGATCTCGGGGGATGCAATCCCAGCTGGGATCCTCGTTCGGCCATGGACAGGAGACCTGGGGGATGAGATTCCAGCTGGGATCTTCTCTTGGCCATGGAAAGGAGATCTGAGGGATGTGATTCCAGCTGGGATCCTCTCTTGGCCATGGAAAGGAGATCTGAGGGATGTGATTCCAGCTGGGATCCTCTCTCGGCCATGGAAAGGAGATTTGAAGGATGAGATTCCAGCTGGGATCCTCTCTCGGCCATGGAAAGGAGACCTGGATGCAGCCTGCATGTGCAGGGCTCTGTGTGTGCACAAACCTGCTGTGCCCAGCCCCAAAATTAAGGGAGAAAATGGGATTTTGTAGGAGGTAGAAGGGGAAGAAGAGAGGTGGGATTGTCAGGGCATCCTCGGAGCTTTACCCTGCGGGGTTTGCTGGGTGCCTGCGCTCCGAATGAAGCCCCCGGGGCTGCAGGAGAGGCTGCGGGCTGTGCCAGACCCGGGCCGGGGCTGGGCCGGTCATTCAGGGCTCCTTAACGAGCGCATTAAACCCCAGCGCTCAGCCGCGGCCGGAGCGCCCGCCCGGGAGTCTTTGGGGAGCAATTGTGCCGAGAAAAGGCGGCTCCGGGAGGGCCGCGTGATAAATGAACTTTGGCAATGCTCGCCGACCGTGTCATGCCAATAAGGCAATGGAGAGTGAAAAAAGAGCTGGACTGGAAAGGTGGGCGAGACGGGGGAAAACTGGAGACAATTGACAGAGACAGGGCAGGGGCAAGGACCGGTGATTCCTCCCTTGGCAGGATGACACCGCTCGGGGACTTAAGGAAATCTGACAGCCCAAAAAAATGAATTCGCTTGCAGCACCGGTGCCCCTGAAGTCCTTCCCGGAGCCACAAATGAGCCGTGAAAGGCTGGGAGGGCCAGGCACGGCCGCGTTCTCATCCCGAATGAGAATGGGGACAGCAAACCCCATCCCTGTCCCCCTCCGAGCAGCCTGTCCTGGCTGTTGATCTTGGCCACCCTGGAACTCGCCGTGTTTTTGCAGCTGCAGTTTGGGGTTTGCTCTGTCCCTTTCCTTTCCTTTTTTTTTTCCAATTTTTTTTCCAATTTTTTTTCCTTTTTTCTCCAATCCAGATTCCTCTCCAGCCGTGTTATCCTGTATGGAAAAGCTCGAACTCCCTCGTGGGAGCCGAAGGCAGCGCCGCAGGCACGGAGCCGCACCTGGGGCAGGGCAGCCGCGGGCAGGGCTCCCCCTCCTCCGGGTGAACTCCCTGACACGGGACCGGCCCTGCTGCCCTTCAGCGCTGGGGTTTTATTTTCCAGGTTCTGAACTGATGCCTCAGGTTTTAACTTTTACACTTTTCATATTCTGCTTTAGTGTGAGGGTCTGGGTTCACATTGTGGGATGGGATGGGGAGCTCTGTGCACAGAGCAGGGACACAAAACAATTCCTGCTCCAGCTGGGACCGAGGACAAATGATCCAAATCTCAGCCCAGGAGCACAAACACCGTGGGCTGGAGAGAGAAAAACAACGATGGGACTGCCTGGGCTAAAGCTGGGATGGGACAATGAACTGCAAGATGCAAATGGGGCAGAACTGATCAAAGTGAGAGACCCGGGAGCGCTCGTGCATTTTAGGACCATTTTAGGACCATTTTGGGATCATCTATGACCATTTTTGGTCTTCTTGGGACCATTTTGGGTTCATCTGGGGATCATTTTGGTTCATCTTGGGTTCATTTTGGGACCATTTTAGTTCATCCTCGGTGCATCCCTGGCTGGGCTCTTGTGCTGCCCAAGGTTGAGGAGATCCTTTTCATAAATTCCTGCTTTATTCTTTAGCCCTGCCCAGCCTGGAGCTGCTGGGGGTGGCGAGCAGGGACCCTGCGACATTTTTGGGGAAATCAGAGCTCCCAGCTGAGTTTCCCAGCACATTTCCCCATGGATAAATCCCAGGTATATTTATGATTTTTCTGCAGCATTTTTTGGGCAATCAGAGCTCCCAGCTGAGTTTTCCCAGCACATTTCCCCCGTGGATAAACCCCGGTGTATTTATGATTTTTCTGCAGCATTTTTTGGGCAATCAGAGCTCCCAGCTGAGTTTCCCAGCACATTTCCCCATGGATAAACCCCGGTGCTCCCAGAGGCTCTGGGCTCCTGTCACAGCGTCCCCCGTGTGTCCCTGCCCTGGCACAGCCCGTTCCCAGCGGGAGGCACAAGGACAGCTTTGTCCCCAGCGGGGCCAGGGCCACCCGCTCAGCTGTGGCACGCAGGGCTGGCCCTGTCCCCTGGCTGCCAGCCCTGC